>OX621243.1:27500000-30000000 GCA_951640165.1 Pseudoips prasinana
AACGAATATTAATAAATGATGTACTTGTACATAATTTTGGACTGAAAAAGTATCTTTGTTACCGAGTAATGACAGATAATTAGTAGTAATTATTTTTTTTATATACTAGCTGCGCCCCTTGTTATTGGCCGATAATCAAGAATGATTTATTTTGTCTATGATGTCTTTCACCAGAAGAGGCTGTCGATGAGTATAAAAGACATATTTTCGACGTTACTTAGCAATGGCATTAATAATCATTTTGAAAATTGGTTTATCATATTTAGTGCATCCTACGTATTGAAGGGTGATGCCGACCCGATGGCACCTAGAGTCCTTCCGGGAGGACGATGAAGTCGACGAGTACGGTACATTAAGGCCAATGACAATCATCGCAGTGACGTCTTTGATCAAGGGTCTCGATCCACGTAAAACCCACGGCTTTATTGAAATGCTTCTAATCTTAATGGGTGCCAGTTTTAGCAAAAATTACGATTAACGTTTCTTTGGCACTAATATTCAAGCTGGCTTCATCTATACTTATAATAAAATCGTAGGAAAATCAAAACTGTACATTGAATATTTTTTTAAAAGGATACTTCAGACGTGATCTACAATCAATATCAAAGCCAAAAACATAGTTTTTGAATTTTTGTCTGTGTGTCTGTTTTTCTGTATGTATGTCCGGGTTAAACTCAAAAAATGCTGCATGGATTTACATCAAATTTTGCATGAATACTACTAAGAGGTCGGGTCAACATATATGCTACATATTATCACGCTATCACCCACGGGGGAGGAGCTGTGATAAGTTATTAAATTTAACAGTTATATACAGTTATATTATAGCAACTAGTTATATTATAAGTATATAACTTCGCTCAGCTTGCAGTGAAACATAAATGGTCTGACACGGTGCAGTACAGTCCATAAATACAATGCCTTAAATTCAATGTATTGAAAGTTAAATTGGTCGTGTATTACTCACAGTTATTTATTGCTGAGCCCTAGTAGGTAAGGTTACTAATCCTGTTTATTTTGAGCGGGTCTGGTCAGTTTTACATAATTTAAATACACCATTAAACACATAACCGTGGACTTTTAGTAGTCCTAAAGTCTATTGTTACAAACTCCATATTACTAGAAGCACTTTTATTTATTTATAAATTCAATATACCAACAAATATTCAAAATAAGATATTTTAAGATTAACTTATTTTAAAGGAATGTCTTTGAGCTTGGCCAAAAGTCCCGTACAATGGTCCACATTGGGATTAACTGCGGAAACCATACCCACTAGCATATAGTGGGCCAAAATGATGATGATGATCAAGCTTGGCTACATGGGCCAATCAAAAGTAAAAGTATATCGTTTTGGATCACTCAATATGTAAACATGGGTTAAAAATCAAAATACAAAATCAATATGTAGTGTTAATTCCGCTAATTGTCAGTTTAATCATGCCGGGATGCAATTTGCACCGCACTCCCGCCCACAAAAATGTGCACATGCAAGAAGGACAATATAAAAAAGTTAATTACATGCGTCAGTACATGTTTGAGTCCTCCACGGGCCATTTTCAAGGGCTGCTAACTGGTCGAGTTGAGAATGAGACTAAACCAAAAACTAAACTCCACCAAACAAACATGGGTTATCCCACATTTGAACACTGCACAAGACTATACAAGACATAAACAAGATTATTATTTAATAAATGAATGAATCTCTGGAATGAATTACCTGCTGCGGTGTTTCCCCAGCGCTACGACATGTCCTTCTTCAAACGAGGTTTAAAAAGAGTACTAATATCATGGTAGGCAGCGGTTTGCTGTGCCCCCTGGCACTGCGAATGTCCATGAGCAGCGGTTACCACTTACCATCAGGTGGGCCGCTAGCTCGTCTGCTTCCAAAGCCAATAAAAAAAAAAAAAGACGGCTAACATATTGCCATCTGAAATCTTAAACTAGGCAGTGCCGCTATGGTAACCAGACTACGTCTATATTCCTAAATACATTCATATTATAGATAAATTACACCCAGACAGAGCAAATAATCGTGCTCATCATACAAAGATTGATCCTGGGTGGGGATCGTACCCACGACCTTTGGATTAGCAGCTAGGGTCACTAACCACTAGAACAACAGGCCTATAGAATTGGCCCTAACTCTTATATAAAACAAATTACAAATAGGTCACATTTTCCATTACACACATAAAAAAATGATATTTTTTAAAATTTCTATTTTGTAAATCTGGATATCTTACCCTAACAATTGAAATTAATAATAATAATAATATCCTGGGACATAATTTACACACGGCCATCTGATCCTAAGCACACATCATGAAACTAAGCAGAGCTTTTACTATAGGAACCAGCCTGATAACTGATATACTACATATACTACTTTTCTTTTTCTAAATACATACTTATTTATATAATTACACCCAGACTCAGGACAAGATGTTCATGTACACAAATATCTGTCCTGGGTGGAAATCGAACCCACGACCTCCGGCGTGAAAAGCAAGCATTTGCCAACCACGCCCACAAATTTGATAAAAATGTCCTCATGTTTATAGTTTATATATAATGCCAGAGACAATGAAAGCTTAGGATTTTATATATTTTCATATAACCTGGCGGAATCTTTGAACTTGACTATACGTATTTTACGATAGTCATGTTGTGCGTGTCAATAAATATAAATGTTCTTATCCCGTGACGTGTTATTGCATTTTAAATGAGCAAGAAGCCCGCAAGTTTGTATATAAAGTGAAAGTAAAAAGTGGGTATATGATTTGTTAGGCAAAACAACATTAACATACTTCAGCTATTATTCTGTGAACCACGTGTATTTCATTTGTATTCTCTATCTTGAATATCTAAAGAAATATGGTCTAGAATATTAATTGTCAATTGATATTGGTGAAATCATGCGTGCACACGTGGGTCAAACAAACTAAAATTAGAGTTACATATTTATTTCTATATAAGTAGTCGATCCTTCCATGTAGAATTCTAGCAATTGTTTGTCAATTGCTGGAATTCTGCATGGAAGATGATGTAATTCTTCGTAAATACTGTAATACTATAAATTTAATTATAATACTTACATTATCTTTGCAAACGATTCGGTAATGAGCTGAGAGTGGGGCAATTTGGAACTGGTGACCGGAACCCCCGGGGCCAAATGTTGGCCGACTTCATGGAGAAGGAGGGACTCTTTATGATGAATTCCTTCTTCAGGAAGCCGGATCACCGCAAATGGACCTGGGTGAGCCCGGATGGTAAAACTAAAAATGAGATAGACTTTATCTTGTCGACGAGACGACAGATGTTCAATGATGTCTCCGTGATCAATGCGGTTAAAACCGGGAGCGATCACAGACTGGTCAGAGGCTCATTGAACCTTAATGTCAAACTCCAGAGGTCCCGACTGATAAAGTCTACGCTCCGACCTTTACCTATCCACGTCCAAAACCCCGAACCATTTCAGCTCGAACTGCAAAACCGTTTCGAATGCCTAGCAGACTGCGAGGAAGTGGACTCATACTATGACAGGCTCGTAGAAGCTGTCCATACGGCTGGGTCTAAGGTCTTCAAGGCCCGCCGTACAAACAGAACTAAAAAGATCTCTGACTTTACCCTGCAACTTATGGAAGATAGACGGAAAATGGTTCTGACATCCTCAGATGATGCTACCAGATATCGGCAGCTCAACAGACAGATCTCAAAGTCTTTGACTCGCGACACGCGGCAATTTAATACAATTAGTATTAAAGAGGCCATCGAGCGAAACAAAGGCTCTAAAGTGTTCGCAAGAGCTCTGTCTGTTGGACAGAGCCAACTGACGAAGCTGAAGACTGAGGATGGTAGAATCGTCACGTCTAAACCTGAGTTGCTGGGAGAGATCGAGAAGTTCTACGGACAGTTATATACGACAACACAGCCACCTGTCAAAAGTCATGCCTCAGATCCCAGAGCACGACTAACCCGACATTACACCGAAGACATCCCCGACGTCAGCCTGTACGAGATTAGAATGGCTCTCAAACAACTCAAGAACAACAAGGCGCCTGGTGATGATGGAGTTACAGCAGAGCTTCTGAAGGCGGGTGGTACACCAATCCTACGGGCCCTTCAGAAGTTATTTAACTCCGTCATACTAGAAGGTCAAACGCCACAAGCATGGCACAGAAGTGTGGTGGTGCTCTTCTTCAAAAAGGGCGACAAAACCCTATTGAAGAATTATAGACCCATCACACTGCTGAGCCATGTTTACAAGTTGGGTCGTTACGAACCGTCTCGCGCGCAGGTTTGACGACTTCCAGCCTCCCGAACAAGCCGGTTTCCGAAAAGGCTTTAGCACCATAGACCACATACATACGCTGCGGCAAGTTATACAGAAGACCGAAGAGTATAACAAGCCACTGTGCTTAGCGTTTGTGGACTATGAGAAAGCCTTTGATTCTATCGAAACATGGGCCGTGCTGAGGTCTCTCATAAGGTGCCAAATTGACTACCGGTATATCGAGGTGATAAAGTGTTTGTATGAAAACGCCACTATGTCAGTGCGACTCCAGGACCAGATCTCGAAACCTATCCACTTGCAGCGAGGCGTGAGACAGGGAGATGTTATATCTCCGAAACTGTTCACCGCTGCATTGGAAGACGTCTTCAAGCTTCTGGACTGGAAAGGCTTTGGCATCAATGTCAATGGCGAGTACATCACTCACCTTCGATTTGCCGATGATATCGTAGTCATGGCTGAGACCATGGAAGACCTCGGTACAATGCTCGATGACCTCAGCAGAGTCTCTCAACAAGTGGGTCTGAAAATGAACATGGATAAGACGAAAATCATGTCAAACGTCCATGTTACACCCACTCAATTGAAAGTTGGTGACTCTGCACTCGAAGTTGTAGAGAACTATATTTACCTAGGACAGACCATCCAACTAGGTAGGTCCAACTTCGAGAAGGAGGTCAATCGTAGAATCCAACTCGGATGGGCAGCGTTCGGGAAGCTACGTAACATCTTCTCGTCCAAAATACCGCAGTGTCTCAAGTCGAAAGTCTTCGACCAGTGTGTGTTGCCAGTGATGACATACGGAACAGAGACGTGGTCGCTCACTATGGGCCTTATTAGAAGGCTCAAGGTCACCCAAAGAGCAATGGAGAGGGCTATGCTCGGAGTTTCCCTGCGGGATCGCATCAGAAATGTCGAAATCCGCAGGCGAACCAAAGTCACCGACATAGCCCGAAGAATTGCCAAGCTGAAGTGGCAGTGGGCAGGGCACATAGCTCGTAGAGCCGACGGCCGTTGGGGCAGAAAGGTTCTCGAGTGGCGACCACGAACCGGAAGACGCAGCGTGGGCAGGCCCCCTACAAGATGGACCGATGATCTTGTGCGGGTCGCTGGAAATCGCTGGATGCGGATAGCGCAAGACCGGCAATTGTGGAGATCTTTGGGGGAGGCCTTTGACCAGCAGTGGACGTCTTTCGGCTGATATGATGATGATGATGATGATGACTTACATTATGTATATATTTTACATTTTGTATTTGGTTATCGTTAACTGCGTATAACTAAGTAGTTCTGAAAATACAAGTAGATATGTAATTTTATTACAACTTATAACACTTGTCTCATGGGTATTGGAAAGCTGTTCTTTTGTAACGAGCAGTACCGACTCCATTACATTTTGTTACTATTTTTATTTCATACAAGCTGTGCCCGCGATTTAGTCCGCGTGGAGCATTGTCTTTGGGTAACATTCGAAAATCATCGATCAAATCGAAAACGATTCTTTTTTCTATTAATGACAGATGCTCCCACCGGTCCTTAAGTGATCGGCGAGTTTGAGCAACTATAATATCCTGGGACATTATTCACACACGGTCATCTGATCTCAAACTAAGCAGAGCTTGTACTCTACTACTATGGAAACCAGATAACTGATATACTACATATACTATTTTTCTATTGTAAATACAAACTTATATAGATAATTTACCCCCAGACTCAGGACAAATAGACATGTTCATGCACACAAATATTGTCCCGGGTGGGAATCGAACCCTTTCATTTATATAATGCCTATTTATTAAGTTTAATAATGTGACGTTTTTATTGTGACTTAAGGACATATTAAATTTATCGTAATATCAGATACAATATCAGATTAACTTAGTAAAAGTGAATTGCTTAATCCACTAAACAGTCTATTAAAATTGATTTACTTCGTGTGCAATCCACTATTATTGGTGCGTAAATTGTGGTCCGAAAAAGGACATTTACAATTATAAGACTAAATACTATCCAAGTATTAAATTTGTTTTCACCTGAATTAATACAAAGGTATAATTATAATGTGACAACTATGTAGGTAGGTATATGGCTATTATATATTATATATGTATTACTTTAAAACACTCGTAGCTCTAGACTACACCGAGTTTACAACAAATAGAGTTAAAAGCGAATGTCAAACTGACATCATCATATCAGCTAAAAGACGTCCACTGCTGGACAAAAACCTCCCCCAAAGATCTCCACAATTGCTGGCCTTGCGCTATTCGCATCCAGCAGTTTCCAGCGACCCTCACAAGATCATCGGTCCATCTTGTAGGGGAGGCACGCTGCGTCCTCCGGTTCGTGGTCGCCACTCGAGAACCTTTCTGCCCCAACGCCCGTCGGTTCTACGAGCTATGTGCCCCGCCCACTGCCACTTCAGTTTTGCAATTCTTCGGGCTATGTCAAATTGTAACACAACGAAATAAAATAAATGAATAGACAGTCTTATAGCCTTAACCATCGAAATACGAAAGTCTCAACATATAAATTGGATATATGTACCTTAACCTGCTTTGGATTCAGGTTCCTACTTTTATTAGCGCTTTAAACGTTTCTCATACAGACATATTTTTTAACTGCGTACATCGCATTCAGAGTGCTAAATGGCCAGATGCAGCTATCATAAACAATGAATTCAGCTGCTCTAATAACAATAAGTTTCAAGAATAATAAAATTCATACGGGTTGCATTCAAAACGGCGCACGTACTCTAACGTACGGTCCAATTTTGGCGCACAATTTACCTGCAGATGCAACAACACAAAGAGGCTATATTTTCGCGGAGGAGTGCGAGGGAGGGCCGCGTATGCCGGGTCGGATTACGGCGGCCATCTGCCGGCGACACTGAACAATCAAGCTAACGAGCCGCGCTCGCGACCGGATTAAAGCCTAATACCAACGAACAATACCGGCGACGCCCTTTATCAGTTACACTTAGACGCTAACAGATCGCTCGTGTCGCGACAATGGCCCTTCTTGTTTATGGCTAATCCTAAGTGGATTACTCGTGGCCCACCGTTACGTGCCGACGCAAATGTCAACCAGTAGTCCAACTTCATAAAAATATACGACCAAAACACAATACAGAATATTTTGTCGTAACAAATACAAAAACAAGTGTGGTTGGTTTGTTTTTTGTATTTTATTTACGTGGACGATTTTTAATTTGTACTTTAGAACTTATATTCGGCGACTTTTAAAACACACCACATAACACCTTTTTATGCGAATCATTTATAAACTGTAATTATATCAGATTTTTACTTATATACTTAGTTCGGATTTATGAGAAATATATTGGTTTTCTTTATCTTAAGTCGAAAGAAAACCTAGTACAAAAAATAAGAAAAAGCTTGTCTTTAAATATGAAAATAAAATCTGTATTTGAAATTGTATCACTTGTTACTGAAATAGACGAGTTCCTTTCCAATACGATATGTGCTTCTTTTTCAAACGTGTGTACAATTCTCTATTAAAATATCTGACATCAGAATCTAGGTACTAGGATTTTACAAAGGCATATAATTAAATGATATTTGCAGCATCATTTTATCGCGTGTCGGATCACACAGCGCGCGTATAAATTGTCTTCATTGGTTACACGCGGCACAGCGATAGCGCGATGTAACACAGCCAACGATATGAAACCGCACGAAATGAATGTCGCTTCGCTATGAAAACGGGTTTGTCGATCGCAATATCGTTTGTTCACTCTTTGTTCGTAACGACACAATGTGTACGCACTTATTAAGCCAAACGAGAAAGCCTCGTTTTTAACTTCTATTTTTGGGGTTCATCTGGTTTCAGTACCTTCTTTATGCTTTTGTGTATGGTATAGATATATATATATGTATACCTTTTCTGCATTTTTGTATTGTATATATATACCATACCCAAAAGCAGAAAGTGGGTATTAAAATCAGATGAAGCGAGGAAATAAAAATAGATTGTTATCTAATAACAACAACCGGAACTGACAGCTTCACGTGCCCTCTGAAACACGAAAACGCTTATAATTGAACCATTTAACGGCCAATGACAGTAATCGAGACAAAAGAAGTATGCAAAGATCGTGACAAATGGAAATCCGTTGTCTCTGCCTACCCCTCTGGGAAACAGGCGTGAGTCTATGTATGTATATGAACTGACCGCATGTCTATGTGCTTCGCCTCGCCGATCACTTACGGACCGGTGAGTGCAATTGGCCATGAGCGCCTTAATATATTGGACTGTTTTATATAGTGTACGTTATTACTGTCGCTTAAAGTATTACAAATAATACAACGAATACTTCAGACTACCTACTATCAACCACTTTAAAGAGTTGAAAATTTAGTAGGCGTTGTCAATTTGAATAAAATATCCAAGTAAATGGAGTCAGCAATGAAATAATAACGATACCGATATACGGCGCCAACATACCTCGTACAATGTCCTGGCAGATCAGGAAGAATGAGTGATGAATGAGGAACGAATGAGATGGAACAGAATCATGAATGTTGATGATCTGTCAGGCTTCACCATAGTTTAATTGGCATGACGTTGGAAGCTGTGACGGGATATTGCAGTTTCAATTCCTGTTTGTGGTCTAAATTTATTATTCTCAAAATTAAAATTGTTATATACATGATATTGTTTAGATGTTTCAATTAAAACAAATCTTAAGTTAATTAGTTCGTCTTTTATTCGTTATTTTCTGTGAGCTATTTACATATTTTCCCACGAATCTCACTGTAACAAGGGTTTCCTGGTAAAACTCTTATTGAGTTAAGCTTTCTGCGTACACTTAAGGATAAGAATAGAAAGCTAAACCAATCAGCTTTAGAAATATAAAGGTTATCAATCTATACGTTTGTTTTTTCTTACAAGTAGTGTATTGGTACCCCCAAACTGTCTCTGGCACTCTTATATAATCATACAGACTTCAGATATATTGTAGGTACTTTTATTTCTTGTAATATCACGCGTTCTCCGGACTTGTTCTACGGCGGTTTACCTGTCAAGTAATTTGGCACGGTGATGCGTCAAGAGGCGAAACGCTGACGGATCGCCACTCACTTGTTTATTCAATAGTTTCCGTCTCAGCAGCGATAATCACTGAACCTTTCAGCGCTTTGTTTTGTCTGCGATGGCTCTGATGATTACGAGCGCTAATTTATCGATTACTTGTATTCAAGAGGCTCCTCTGTTTAACTTAATGTTTCTCGACTTCGTTTTTACTCCCGTTGGAAAAAAGGTGTTATAATTTGTAAGCCTTGGTCTTGGTGCGTGCTTATATGCATGTCCGTGGCGCCGTAGCAAGAAAGTAATAAAACTTTGTTTACAGATCTAAACAAAGCCTTATAGAAACTGGCCAGGAAGCTATATTAAAAAAAGTAACTGTTGAGCCGTTAATAAATAAATTTATTTTTAAGATTCCGAACCCAAAAGACAGAACGCTATTGTTAAGGCCCCACTATCCGTCTGTTAGTCAGCGGGCTGTATCTTATAAACCATCTTAGACATAAAGACAATTGAAATTTTTACCAAATGTATTATTTCTATGGCCGTTAGAACAACAAATAATATGTAGTCATGTATACTATGAAATTATATTCTCAAAGAAGAGAGAGCCTGGAGATCTGTCATACAGGTCTTACCTACTACATACAGACTACAGGTCACACAAGGTTATTTCTACACATTTAAGACTATTTGAAATGTATATATTTCTAACCTTATGAGAGAATAAATTATATTATTATTATTAAAGTTGATTAAAATTAAATGGGACCCTATACATCTACAATTTTAGCTTGACAAACGCTTTAACATTTTGTACCGTAGCAGAGAATCCCTTTTATGTGAGTACAACTCGCACTTGGCTGGTATTTCGAGTTGATGTCATTATCATTCATCGATCTTTCTTTTCATAACTCTCAAAATATTAATTGTAGAGTACACCAGGAAAATTAATTAACCGTGAAAATTTTAAAGGTATAAAGTTCTTGTTTTTACTAAAATGCTGTACCTTAGAGAACTCTGGAAAAACGAGGAGGTATCGCTAAAAATACAAAGAATTTAAACGCGAAACCTTACTTTTATGAAGTATCTTACGTTTTTTTATTGAGAATATATTTTTAAAATATCCTATGCGGCTAAAATAGAATTTTAGACGTTTTTAATGTTCTCTATTTTTTTATTTAACTGCTTAATATGATAGATAGGTACTTCAGGCTTGAAATATTTAGAGTTGATTTTACTATATTTTTTCTTTCAAGAAAAAAATGCGTTTAAGGTACAACATGTTGTGTCAAAATCCACTTATTATTGTATATATATATTTAGGTGAGTGCCTCATAACCATTTTGGCTCCTGTCAGCCACTCAGAAAGTGCATCTTATATGTACTCAATCAGATCAGCTGCTTGCCCTTGAGAATCTAGTAAATTTTATCGAAAACATTTTAGCCATTTCGCAGAACATGAGTTTTTAACATTGTTAAACGAATATATATAATATACCAAAATATTTGAGTTTCATATAGTGTATAAAGCAATCAAAATATCAACTTTGTTTAAAGGGAAAAGAATAGGCTTTGTTATGACGGATTACATGAGCCTAAACACGAAAGGTATATTATACTCTGTCCATTCGTTTATTATCTTTTTGACAGTTCGAACCTAAGTTTTGGATAGAATGGTGCAGGAAAAGGGGCATACCGTCATCCCATTGCCGCCGTATCATTGCTTATATAATGCAATAGAATTAGTTTGTTTGGGCTCAAGGTATAATTATCGATGTATATTAGATAGGATAGTATATTTTATCGATGCCACTGTTAAAGTTTGAAAGTAGTATATATGAAATCTATGACACAAGTTTTCCATATGTTACATTTCTTATTAATTTAAAAACAAAAAGAATACTGTGTATTGCACATACTCAGCTTATCCAATGCCCAATAGTTAAGTACTCGGTGGTCTAGCGGTAGCGTGTTCACCCGCAGATAATGAGGTCCTGGGTTCAAATCCGGGTCGGGCCAAAAAGTGATTATGGGAATTTCCGTAAAAAGTAATTTCTTTGTGTCAGCCCGAAGTCTGGAAGTTGGCGGTATTACACCCCCGTGCCTCGGAGAGCACATAAAGCGTTGGGTCCTTTACCTGACCTCTTTCCGCCCGAAGTCTGAAAGTTGGCGGTATTACACCCCCGTGACTCGGAGAGCACATAAAGCGTTGGGTCCTTTACCTGACCTCTTTCCGGTCGTGTCGCTAGTCGTCCCATCGGATCATGAGAGTGATGGAATAGAAAGTGGACACACACTTGTGCACTATAATATGTCCTGCGCAATTGGCTAGTCTTCATTGAGACTGGCCGCCATGACCGAAATTCGGTCGGTCGGACATTATTATTATGTTTATATATTTGAATTAATGTAGTAACTATATAATATTCAGTTTTATAATTACACACAGGAAAAAATGAAGTTTGTGTGCTAAATTAAAATTCTAAATTGCTTCTTTTTCCGAGTCGGCCGACAGCTGGTTTCTTTAAAGAAAGCACCAACTTGAGGATACAAGCCACCAGCTCTTTATTTATTCTCATTGTTGTTCCCGTTTGCAGCAAAGTTTTAAATTAAGGAGATAGTTATTACTGATAAATCTCGAAGTGTGGTTGTTTGCCTCGTTGGATTAAAATATGTGGAAAGATAGAGCTCCATTGTTATAAAGAGTAAAGTGTTCACTGTTCTGTGTTAATAAAAAATTGTTAAAATTAAATAGTTTTCGGAATATTATTTTTAATTGAAGTATATAAATGAGATTATGTTAACTTCAAAACATGACCAATTTGCTTCAACCTCTAATTTTTTATACAATAAAAATATTTTTACGTTGTACTAGTACTTATTTTTTTGTTAATTTCTTTCAATGTTACCAACTATAGGTACCTAATTAAATTACTATCTTCTTTTTAAAAAATGCGGGAATGCCTTTGCTTGCCACCCGCAAAGTGTCTACGGGTGGGTATGTCGGACTCCCACCGACTAAACCTACCTGCCGTTGACTTCTCTTGGCTTCTGGGAACGCGGGTATGCTGCTCCGGTACTCCCCTTAACTATTTAATATTTAAAATATGTGCTGGGTTCGTAAAATATCTAATGAACCTTCAATACGATTTTGAAAAAAAAAACAGGTTTAATGAAAATCATATACGAGTCTATACTCGCATATGATTTTCATTAAACCTGCTTTACAACCTTTTCGATCTGGTTCGATTAGAGATAAAAAGAAACTACTATAACTAAATATCTATAATAATAATATATATAGATAATAATAATATATATAGATATAGTATTATTATAGATATTTAGTTATAGTAGTTTCTTTTTATCTCTAATTGAACCAGATCGAAAAGGTTGTAAAGCAAAGAATGCAATAGTAAAGCTAAAAATCCAATCACATTGTCAACTGATTAATAAAAGCGACAAAAGACAGGGCTTTGTAGCTGACAAATTAAAAATGTTACGAAGATTAGCTCTGATTCCGGGCGACGGCCCTCTGAATGGGAATGGAATTCAATGAATAGCTTCCCTGCTCCCACTAAAGTGGCCAATCTCTACCAAGATTACGTCACATTAAAGGTCCTTTTTCACAATTCCACCCTTTAAATTACGTCTTCACTGTTGACCACTTCTTATCCCTATTATGGTTCATTTCCCGGTTCTTAATACGCATATAGTGGACCACTCCATATACTCCCTCGTGTCTGTTATGTCCGCAATAATATATTATCCCTGAATAGTAGTCGCCCTCAAAGATTCGGAAGTGAACCGCGAGGTTAAGCGTAAGTAGTACGCGGTCTATCTTTAGATTTATTACCACTAAATTGGTTTCATTTTAAGCTGTCAGTCCCCGTTATAATTATGGGACAACTGTTGATAAGTCATTTTGGAGGTCTATGGGGGCGGTTTAAGGTGTCATGATCAACTAAAATACATTACTCTTTATTGTACACTTAAAGACATAACATATAGTTAGAAAACATAATGGGCGAATTTTGTTAAGGCGACCTATAAGTATTTTGTAAAAGAATCCGTGAAATTGTGGAGTGGTTATGTCGCAATTGATAAATATTTTTCAGGTCTCTGGAAAGTGCATTGGACGTAATATTTAGGACAATGTTTCCGAAACATCGAAACACAATAGATCAGGCTGGCGCGCTACGATCAACACTTGTCAACGCATCGCAGGAGGGTGCCGTTTCAAACTAAGCGTTTCTGCCAAAAGTACGTGACCTTAATGTATATCAATCCAAGCGTGATTTATACTGGAGGGATCTGTAAAATATGATATAAAATAAACATTGACAACCAAAACGATGAAATACGACGCAGCGTTGTGATTTAAGGGCGCGTTTCACGAGATTTTATGACGCTATAAAATCAGTTCGCGCTGCTCCGCTCTCCTCGCCGCGGCAAAGAGCGCACGTACTGCACAGATTTGACAAAACAGACGATGGACATTTATTTGTATGTTAGTTTTTTTGCAAGTTTTATGGACTAGTGCCAAGTTTATGGTCCACGGACAACGGGCGTCCGCTTTGACAGTGTGAAATTGGGCGACGTGATTTGATTTGTCTTTACCTCTTGGTGATATGGAAATATGAATTTTGTTTTTTATTTACCTGAAATTCAATACAGCCATGTCGTTTGCATTTTTATACCATGGTTTTGGAAATAAACTAAACAGTTGTGGAGAAGTTTTTGTACGATGAATATATTATCTAACATGTTCTTCAATACAATGAACTGCTGAATTAGCTGAATATTCGTACGGGCAATATTGAGAGATTATATAAATGTCAGTATTTTTACCATAATAATGCATATATTGGGCAAGCGAGGGTCTCTAAAATATTAGTCTCCATGGTAAGCCTTGGACCGATTAAGTTTTGATTTTGTACAATCACCACCATACCATGGAAACTAATATATTAGAGACTCTCGCTCGAAACTAATATATTAGGGAACCAATCAAATGCACAAAAAAATTTCATCATAATCAGTTCGAACATTTAGAAGGGCGTGTGAAAGGTCTCTGTCATGTATCACAGATGCCGTTGTTATTACTTTTCCAATGCTCTACACTGTTCTACGAGCTATGTGCCCCACCAATTGCCACTTCAGCTTGGCATTTCTTCGAGCTATGTCTGTAACTTTGGTTCGCCTGCGGATCTCAACATTTCTGATTCAATCTCGCAGGGAAAATTCAAGCATAGCCCTCTCCATTGCTCTTTGGGTGACTACGAGCCGTCTGATAAGGCCCATAGTTAGCGACCACTTCTGTGTTCCATAAGTAATCACTGGCAACAGACACTGATCTACTTGAAAAATTGCAGCATATACAACAACTTGTTATATTATACATAGTACACCTTAGTAATAAACTATATTATTTAAAATGCTACTTCAAATATTTAACAGTAGTATCTATACATATAATAAAATCGTAGGAAAGTCAAAACTGTACATTGAAAATTTTTAAAAAAGGATACTTGGGGCGTGACCTACAATCGAAGTCGAAGCCAAAAATATAGTTTTTAGAATTTTTGTCGATGTGTCTGTTTGTCTGTATGTATGTCCGGGATAAACTCAAAAAGTACTGCATGGATTTACTTCAAATTTTGCATGAATATCTCTAAGAGGTCGGGTCAACATATAGGCTACATATTATCACGCTATCACCTACGGGGGATGAGCTGTGATAATTTATAAAATTTAACGTGGGTAAAACCGCGGGGCACAGCAAGTTCTAAATAAACGTTAAGATATAATCGTACACGTTTATAATATTTATAACTATATTTATCTTCTACTACCTATCAGCTAATAAATAATTTATAGGTGTAGGGAATCCCAAACCGCTTTTTGTTACTGTAAGTGGCTATTTTTTATACTAGTTGCGTAATATTTATTATTTTATTACCGACCTTTCTTTATTGAACGTACTATTGTATTATCCATTCTTGTTTTAGTAAGTAATTATTTTATATGTTTTAGTGTGTTTAGAAATGAGCGTTTTATTTGGATTCATTCAGGCATTCAAATAAATTAATGTCCTTCTAACCGAATTTCGGCCACGGCAGACAGTCTCAGTAGAGATTAGATATCGGTGCGAGACATATTATAGTGCACAAGAGTGTGCGCAAACACAGGAGTACTTTCTATTCCATCACTCTCATGACCCAATGGGACGCCTAATGACACGACCGGAAAGAGGTCCGAAACAGGACCAACGGCTCTGCGTGCTCTCCGAGGCACGGGGGTATAATACCACCAACTCCCAGATTTGGTGATACTGAGAAATTTATCTTTTTACACAAAAATCCCAAAATCACCTTTGATCCGACCTGGGATTTAAACCCACGACCTTGTACTCTGCGGGTGAACACGCTGCCGCTAGATCAACGAGGCAGGCATTCATATATTCACCTGATATAATAAAAATAAAACAAAATAAAATATCTTTATTTTGACTGATTTCCAAACTCACTCGATGTATAAAATACATCGAGTGAGTTTGGTATGTACTTGATGTTGATGCCAATAAAAACGTTAATTCGTTCCCTATTCTTGATGGCATCGTCTTAAAATGTTACAATCTGATTTCTTATTAATTCAAACATTTTACTAAGTCTAGAAGACAGTGATTTGTTTTTGAAATCAGTTTTATTTTACACTTTTTAGTGAATATTTATCGTGTCAACCGACCATTTTAATATTTGAACGCCGCTCGACCTCCTGTTATTTTTTATATGACCTCTGATATAATATGGAACCCCTTCTCAAGCTTTACCATTTGAATAAAAATTAAATCAGTTATTACGCGGAAAACTAATACGCATTCAAATGTGAACCTTTTGTAGTCAGTTGAAAAGAATTCTCTGTAATTCAAATTAAAAGATAAGAATGTATCTGTGCATATTATTGACTGTGTAAAATCCCATAGAGCTAGCGTACATTTCCAGTCCTTGTCAAAGCAATGGCACTAATTATGCAGAGCAAACAAAATGTAGAGCACTCATGTATTTAAAACTAGCTGTGGCCTGCGGTTTCACCCGCGTTAAACTTCATAAATTATCACAGCTCCTCTCCCGTAGGTGATAGCGTGATAATATGTAACCTATACGTTGACCCGACTTCTTAGTAATATTCATGCAAAATTTGAAGTAAATCCATGCAGTACTTTTTGAGTTTAGCCCGGACATACATACAGACAAACAGACACACAGACAAAAATTCTAAAAACTATATTTTCGGCTTCGATATCGATTATAGATCATGCTCCAAGTATCCTTTCTAAAAAATATTCAATGTAGAGTTTTGAATTTCCTACGATTTTATTATATGTATAGATAATCAAGTTGAAATCGAGCTGGAACAATCAGATATTTGTATTTTTATATGGTATGGAGCTTAAAAGTCCGTTCGGTGACTATTCAAAAACTAGTTGAGGTATTAAACTGAAATTTGTGTTGACTGTAAGTGTGGCGCAGCGGCTAAGACAGTCGCCTCGCCGCTTCGTGTTGCGGGTTCGAGTCCTGCAGTGTCATTCCCAAAGTCCCGTTTGTGTGGCCCATAAATAATTGTTCTGAGTCTGGATGTAATTTATGTCCGTCTATTATATGTATGTAAAGTATCCCGCGACACAGGGATTACATTTGCTAATGCGAGCGTTGCCTTTAAAAAAAATGGCAATTAGATCATACAAAAGTATGCAGGTAACAGCTGTCCTGTGTTCATTTTACAATGTAATTTAAAAAATAAGTCAGGTCAGTAATTAAGATACAGTTTATTATTAATCTCGGGATATAATAATATACATAATGTTCAGTTGTAGAGCAACTTTCTATTCAGTTGCACATAGCCTTCTGTAATTTTAAGTTTAATGCTTTATAAAAATCCTTGTCTTTGTTCGATTAACTTCAAAAACATATCTTGGTGACTATCATGCCCAACTGAATAGTATCAAATAATATTTATAGCATATTATGTTATCATGAAATACTGATTGAATCTTAATTTAGGCAGCTCATTTCATATTCTTAAACTAGGTAAATGAGGTAACTTCTAAGCTTATTTGGTTTATTTAATATTTAAATTTATGTTAAAATTTTAACTTGGTGTAACTCTGGTGTAAATTTTAACTGATTTAGGTACATTAATACTATACTTTTTATTTCTACATACATTTTATAACAGGCGAATTCAAATATAATTTATTAAGTTAGTAGTACACGCATAAATTGTATGATTTATACAAACAATAGCTTGGTCTTTTCTACAAATATTAATTTTGAGTTTACTTAACTATTTAAAGATAACCTGCAGTTAATACAGACCTAAAAAGTGCTTTATAAAAGCATGCATCTGCGTTTGACTAACTTCTATTTTGTCAAGAGAGTCAGAGTTCAATAGAAATCTACTGTTGAACCCCTCATCAAAGTTCAAAGTAAATGTAAGCGTATTCATTAGAAATCATTTTGATGTAACGAATGTATGGAAAGGTAAGCTATCACTGGGCCTTTTATAAAACCTTTAATTGGGTCCGCGTGAGATTTTTTTAGTGAGCGATATTAATACGCGATATGTAACATTCAAGTTTTCCAAACTTTGATGTCGCCGGGCCCTTACTTTTTTTTACACATGTAGGTCTTATCTTTCAGATCTATTCTCTATTGCGAAATAAGTTGTTCCAAATTTCCAGTCCGACACTATATTCTATTTCTTTTTGTAATATCCCTCGTATGTTCGCATTTAAAGAGATTATGATTTTGTATTCATGGATGGAGTTTGTAAGTCGACTTTGTTACCTATTATAAGTTACTCTTCGTTAGATAAAAGTTTCGATACAAACGTACTGAAAACTTACCCAATCGTAAAATGTGCGTCGTTCTGTAAGCGATAAGGCATAAAAAATTGTTTACGAGTGACTTTCTACTGGCAGTTTACACATTTATAATTACAGTGTAATACATGTTATCAATATGGACGTTTGTATGTTTGAACGTTATTACTCAATCAAGCAAAATGACTGAACAGATTTAGTTGAAATGTAAAGTGGAGATACATTATACCCTGTACTAACAAAAAGAAAACCCAACCTAAACATACTATACTGACTACGACACCGCAGAGCGCAGCTAGTAATTAGTTATTTTTTTCATCACAACTTTGTTGTACATAAGTTTATCACAGGAATGTAAGCACACAAGCATTAGTTACAGTGAGTATCGTCAATTGACACAAATACTGTAACAGGAAATACCTATGTTCAAATGGATCATAAAATGTTTTAACTCTCAACTATAGTGTATGAGCCATTTCAACTAAATTAGATTTTTATCTCAACCACATATGGTATATCTGAAATGTGGTTAAGATAAAATCTAATTGATATAATACTGCTGATTTTCAGATGATATATATGACAAAGATTACGGGTGTTACCAGTAGTGGTCTTAGGTAGAAATTCCGGGTTGACAATAAATATAATCGAGGTTATCTCCCAAAAATCCTTCGCAGTAGTACCGTAGAGTCGGTAGGTCAGCGGTGTTACACGTCCCCAGTTGGTCTTACACCTAACCTCTTCATATTCATATTTTCATCGGCGACGTATTCAAATCGACGAGTCTCATTCTTCGTGGTGTTATACCAATGCAGGTGTGCCTTCTATATCCATTACTCCTGATAATATTTATTAATTTTATTTACTTTAATTTCTTTCTTCCACGTTTTCGCAGATTATCTACAAATTTATACTCAGGCATCTGTAGAATAACTTGGTTAAGCAAATAATAACATGAATAGTACTTAGGCCGATTATGCCAATGGAGTGCAGAGCATAGTCTTACGGTGAACTCAGATTATTCTCATGGATAGTGCACGCATGATATGCAAGACTGACTGGTTGCAACTTCCCCAGATTAGCTTTAATAACACGTTAATACCTTTTAGTCATAATGTAACGAACTTGCGGTATACTTTGACAAAACATTTTCTTAGGACCCATACCTTGAACAAACTATTCACATATCATGTCAACAGGTTCCTTTCGAAGAATACGTTACTTCTTTCCAACCGCCACTAAAATTGCACAAGCTTAATCTCTTCGTTTTTCCATCCTTGTCTATGCTGCTGTCAGTTATATTGAGCTTAGAGAGGAAAAACTTGATAAACTCTAGCGCTTCCAAAATTTCTGTATTAGATTCATATTTGGCCTCCACAAATACATCATGTCTCCGAATTTCGTAAAAACCTCGAGAGGTGACTAATCCGATTTCGTCGTAATTCTCACCTACTTTCTCTGCTTTACAATTTTTTGTTTAATCCAACATATCCTATTTACCTTAACCACAATGGTTTGGATCGTTTGTGAAACACATTTTGAGTCTTTGAGATCATCTGAGAAATTAAAACTACTCATCCCAGTGCATTCTAGAGATATTTTAGAAATATTTTTTTTTCTGTCCACGCTGTTCGACTATGGAATTTACTTCCTTTAGAAATTAGGCGTGCACAAACCCTGGCTTCTTTCAAAACCTTACTTTTTGACTGTTGACCCAACAGTTGTCCGGAAATGAACGCTACAAAGCGATAAGACCGCCGATGGTTCTTGTGTTTGCTAATATTGAGATATTCTGATGCTATAAAGTATTAGTACACTAATCTAACCTCTTTCCAGTCGTGTCAGCTAGCCCGTCCCTTTAGATCAAGTAGACAACATAAAATCTCGTAAAATTATTGCGAGAAATAAATCATTTACGTCAGACTATCTGCAATCTTAGGAACGAATAATAATTTTATATTATACTCCTAAAGAGATCATTATATTCAAACTTCTTAAAGTTAATTGGAACTTTTAACAAATTACGAACAAAACTAATATTAAAGTTTCATAGGACGTTTGCAATAATTTTAATTAATATGACGAATTTTAAAAAGCTATCTACTGTTAATATAAAAGTGATTAACAATTAATTAAATAACGTACCTTTTTCAAATTTAAGACATTTATGGAACTTATAAGAGCCAATATATGGACATGTTCATTATGTCCCTTACCAAATTCACATAAAGCTGAAGTTTAATAGTAGGTAGATATAAAAGTCGGGTACAATGAATTCAGGGTGAGACGGAACTTTACTCTGGCCGCATATGTGGTAAAGCTATTGCGTGGTGACGCACACAATGCAAGGGTTCTGCATCACCTTAGACTACAGGTGCCGGACCATTACGTGTGGAGAAGGCGGCTTCCACAACTGCTAGCCGTACCGGTGGCTAGGACCAATCTACTAGCAAAAACCTCACTCACCCGAGCAATTAGATTAACTAATGAAGTACACGAAAAAGTGGACATATTCTCATGTAATTTGAGTGAACTCGTAAAGATCCTGTTAAATGTAGTTAGTTACATGAATAATTAGTTAAAAATTTTGTTCAATAAGGATTTTATAATTTTTATACCAACACTATCGCATTAGGACAAGACCTGTAATGATAGATGTTAAGGAGAGAGATAAGTAAATCAATAAATAAAAGAACAATATGGCAGATACGAAGGCTGTTTCTATAGGAACCAATTTGCAATCAAAGTTTCAACGCTAAGTTGCTATGCACGTGCAAATAAATATTGGGCAATATCTGATTTGGAACAACAAGCAAGTTATATTTTAAAATATATTTTAAATGATTATATAAAACATTACAACACCATAGGCACAACTCAACAAGGAGAAACAAATGAACAACGACCATACTTATCAAACAAATAAGTCACACTTGGACACAAAAGACAAGACAACTGATTTATAACGAGCATTGTCTCGAAATTACCCGAGGATTATAAAAATCGTAATGGGATTATTGTTTAGACTTCACGGCGCGGCGACGACACCGGGACGGACACGGTCGGGACACATTTCAATTACTACAGGCATTGTTTGTCGACGCCGCGCCGCTGCGCCGCGCCGTGTTTATCGAAGTACCTACGCCTGATGAGAGCCCCCGCAAAATGATTAATGCTAGTCCGGGAGCCACCACTAAATGTAAGCATTTTATTCAGTAAATTGTTGCTTTGGTGAATCGTATTGTTAGTTATTAGTATAATTTTATGTAAGTAGCACAGTTAACGCAAAGTCGGTCGTGTTTACACCAACACGATGTGGAGTTGATTGTGTTTACTTTTTAATCGCATTCGATAGGTTTATACTGGGTTTATTTAAGTAAGTTATTTTATTAGTTATTATATAAAATTAAGGCACAAGTTCCAGCGTGTGAACTGAATGGGAGGTTGACAGTCTATATTAAATGGTATCATTTCGAAAGCATTCGTAATTCAATAATAAAATAATTATTAAAATCCGTTCACAAACAACGAAGAAATTGTGTAATATCCAGTCGAATCGATAAGCACGTTATTTCGAAGAAAATTATGATAGACAGAAGTTAAGACAAAGGCCGCACTAAGGAAGTGTATCCCCGGTACTTTACAAACATATAATTTACAGACACGAAGAACTGCGCGGGGATTGAACCTGGGACACGAAGTGGCGAGGCGACTATCTTAAGCGCCGCGCTACGTTTTTATTTAAATTATATTTATTCTCTTACTATGCAATAAAAAAATTGACCTTTGCTAACGTAATTTGGGTTGGTGGATAAATGTAACGGTGCCGTTTGTAAAATACCGCACACATCCGTACTTAATATATTTTACATAAATATAATTAACATATCATAAGCCTAGAAGCTTACACTGGTTTTACTGCGGAAGCATTTATATGCTCACTCACCAAAAAACTTAAATGGCAATAATAACCTAAACTAACAAGATCATTCATCATTTTCATTCAAATTAAATAAATGCTTCACTTAAAGAATCGTTTCGAAATATAATACTTCAAGGTTTGTAATAAAAATTATGCGCAATTTTCGCATATTTGGACGGACAGCCATCGTGTGATCCCTTCCTTCATTATAATATGCGTTGGCATTGCGATAAGTTAAAATGATAAAGTTAAGCATTGTTAAATCCTTATTTGTAGATGCAGTTCTTCGTCGTGTAATGAAGTGCAATTGTCTGGTGTCTCAGGGAATCCTGCTAGGCTAACTGTAAACTGTAATTTATTCAACAATTTAAATACAAAACACTCGTTGTTGAATCAGTAACCATTATCTGTTTAGGATTGCCTTTATATATCAAGACAGGAATAAATATTTATTTGACTTTTGAATAATATACGAACATAATCAATAAATAAGTAAGTGACACAACCCAGGAATGGGTTAAAACAATGGTGTAACCATAGTCGAATAAAAATAGCTATCGTTAGATGCCTAATTATTTATTTCATATTAACTACAATTTTATATCTTTAACTATTTGCTAGTAATTTTAAAGGTCTTTTTTTATATTGGTATAGCAGCCATCTTAGCCGTACATATATGTGTACAGACGCGAGCACGTCAAGCTACCCCAATCTGTCAAATTTCCCCAATTGAAAGTGAACCTTATGTTTTTGTGATAAAGTTGACAGATTGGGGTAGTTTGATGTGCTGGCGACTGTACATACGTAGACCCACGCCTGTTTTCCAGAGGGGTAGTCAGAAACAACAGATTTCCATTTGTCACGATCTTTACATACCTCCTTTGCCTCGTGGACTGGCATTATATTCTTCATACATGCTCGACGGTTTAGGGTATTTTTGACCTGGTCTTTCTTAAGAACAACTCTGATTTAGTAGAATAATGTTACAGGTCTAGGTGGTACTGTGCGATGGCGGAGCGGTTAAGCTGAGCGGATATACCATGTTTCGTGAACTTTCCACTGAGTTTATACAATTAATTTTAAATAAATAAAAATAAAATAATATAAAAAAGGTTTTTATTCACGTAGACTTTAAAAAAGCGCTTTTATATAGTCAGAACATGTTTGTAGTAATACAGTTATTATTTCTAGTTGCTTATTACAGATATTTAGGTACATGGAATGTTAAAACATTTATACAATTTATTTTATAATAGTAGTGATATTTAGCTGGCTTGTATTAAGTTATTGTCAAGGAGATTATGTTTAGGTTTAATGATTGAAATTTATATTTTACTACATATTGTCTGAATGGTTCTGTCTATATTAAAATTTCAGTATTATTATTATAACGGACCTTGTGTTTAAAACGACGGTCGCGCTTTAATGCTACCAAAGCTAAAGAATTCGAAATTCAAGCAGCGATAATATTTACTACATAATACTGACTCCAGGTCTACACAATACGTTTATTGTACAGTTGCAGTCAGAGTGCAAACTTGTACATAGTTGATTGTTTAAACCTTAAAGCCCCTATTTTATGGTCAACAGTGAAAGTAAATTTCACCCGTGTTTGTGCTATGGCCAGACATTAAAGTGGGCGTGTTATGACAAGGTGAATAACGACAGAAGCTATGTTGAGATGATTACGAATGCCAAACGTGTAGCCAATATAAACACTCATAAGTTTCAGTGATTAATTGACAGGCTGTCGATAACACTTCAAGATGAATCACTTTCTAGAAATAAGTGTTAAAACTGTCTGACCCCTCTTAGGGTTCAGCTAAGGTAATATTTTTATGCGTTTTCTATACTGCTAAGTCTTCAAACAAGCGTAATACCTACCTGCCTAATGGTGTGTGGTTTTGGTTCACATTGCTAATTCTTCTCCTCGCAATGAGTAATTTTATGGAGTTTACTTGCGCGCTCCTCTTTGTCATAATATAATACATAACATAAACATAATAGTGATTATTTCTCATAATAGATACTTAATAACCATGCGTAGTATTATTATTTTATGGTGCGTACGTGTGTTATATTATTAATATTTAAGTGACAAAAATAATGAATTTACGTTATAGTATTACTAAGTGAGCGACTGACTGCGAGTGACGAGAAATCAACAGAACAGCAACTAACAAATATTAAGTTGAGTTACTTAAAATACAAAATGAGAAGCTTCATAATATTTGAGCGACCTAACATTTCTTCGCTTTGACCAATCAGAGAGATCAGAGGCTTGTGCGGCGGACTTCAAGCGCTATTGTTTTTGTTTAGATTTGCATTGTAAAAAATTCAAAAAGCGCCAAAAAAAATGGGATTTTTTAAAACTTTCCACCAATCTTCACCAACAATAGTGTCTAGCTTGATGGTCACAGTTCTAACCTAACCTAACCCAAATAACTTGCGGAAAACTCGTCTCTATCCTAATATGGAATTTGCCCTCTCAGTATTTCTAGTCGCTCACTTAGTAATTTAGTCGCACGGCTAGAATTTTGATATCAGAAATGGATTAATTATAACCAACTATTTGTAAGCTCGTTCTGGATTTTATTATTAATCAATATTTGTCGTTAGTTTAGTTAATTATTCGCTTACTCAGATTCATGCCGCTCAAGTTATTTAAACAGTATCTCATCATCAGTCGCTAAGTATTTTTGTATTCGATCGTTCTATAATTCGCCTTTTATTTTCAACAAGATGTAAAGCATCTTGTTGAAACAAATCGGAAATTTATTTTTAAAGAAAGAACATATAACTCTAGTATTGTCCGCCCGAATTAATTTTATTAATGTTTACAGAGTTTGTAAAGCGTTCTCACTTCACTTTTCATGGAAGTAATATGGCTAATACCTCTTACAATATGATATTTTATGTCTATTAAAAATTGGTTTCAGTTATAAATAGAAAGCGAACGGGTATTGAGCCCCCAAGGACTATTGATATGTTGATACCAATATTACGTACTTATATTATCTACAAAATGCCATTCTATTTGCACTATTCGATGAGTAAAATGTTGGAGAAAAATACAGCGCCTCCGATTCAATACAGTACCCACAAAAATAATTTTAATATAATTTGAACTCATTTGAAAACAGTTGTAAAACAAAACAATGGACAATGGATCTTTAGTTTCCAATTTAGATTTGGCGCGAAATACTGAGGAAAAATCAGCGAAATGTTAGAACCTATGTGTGATATAAAGAGTGTTATTAGTTTGACAGTTTTATTGAAATTAGTTTAGTGGTGTAAAAGCCAAAATCGCCAGCAGTACGTAAATAAAAGAGGTGAAATGTTGTTACAGCAATTTACAGAAAACACAAGTCGAGTTAAACACAAAGAGTGAAGTCAACGGAATAACGATATAAATTATAAAAATTGCTTGTACATCTCTGTTCTTTGTAAAAAGACGGGAGGGATTCTTAAATATCATGAGGCCTTAATACTGTGAAGCGATAGATAGTAGGGATCGTTGTTTTTGTCAAGACAATGTCGGAATTTATGAAAGTGGGACATTTTTAGCTTTGAAATAACAAGTATCATAATCCGAGTCGCTAAGTTATTTTGTAAGGAATATATTTTTTTATGACATGTTTGTTTCTTTACCTTTTATTTTACTGGGTTTCCTGTTAAGAGTACAATTTTATTTGCATTTTGTTTAGATAGTGCTACGTGTGTTGGCCAAGAAAAATCTCAAGAATGTGGCCCAGGACTTCAAAGCGTATCACAAGCTAAGAACTTGTTAATTAAGACATAGAACGTTGTGTTTTCTTTATACATATATTTTTAGCGGTAAAATTTTACTATTCGTTTTTATCGGAATACAGCAATGATTGTAAGAACCGAATTCATACGGAGATTCTAACTCCCAAACCAAGCAGTTATTTATATAAGCAGACTGCTTTTTTTAAAATTTTTGTTTGATGTCTGATAATTTCAAACTTATTTATATATAAATGTTGGTTTGAATGGCATAGTTCTTCTGGAGAAACCGATAACATCCCAAACTCAAAGGCCCTACTTTGAGTTTGGGAGTTTCTCTGCTCGATTTCTACGCCCAACAAGTAGAGTAACTAGAGTAGTAGTAAGTTAGTGTAAGTTAAAGACTTATTTAGACTCCGTGGTTTGGAGAGAAAGTTAAACCAACGGTCCAGATTGTAATAAGAAAATTTATGAGAAACGTTACACCTAATAGGACCTGCCACCTGATCGTACACACGCCAGTATGAGCTGATCTCCTATACAACATAGGATTTATATACAATGCTTCATTTTATATTGGAAATGAATAGCTTGACATGTAGCCGTGTGTACCATCTAAGCTATTGGTTTCCTATGGGTTTTGAGGCGAATAATATCTACTGTGATTTTGCACCTTCAAGGGTTAAACTTCCTCAAATTCCTTCTCATTGCTTGCCTACGCTACAAATAGTACCAAGAGTCCATTTTAGACGTTTTTAACATATTAGTTTCGGTCATTCGTTTGTTAAGAATCCTGACTCACTGGCTGACAAATAAGTCAATATTTGTCTTACATTATATGTAAAGATTTTTAAAGGAAACTTTTTATTTACTAGTTTTTATATTTTAGTTTATTTACATTTTAAAAAATAATTTATTCAATCGGAAATTAAAAGATAATGTCTTATCAAATTAAAAAAGTATTTATCTGAAACATCTAAAAAGCGGATAGTATAGAGGTATATACTAAAAAGTACCGACCATTATTTTTTCCACTAGCAACATTTTATTGTTAGATGTACTCGTAGATAAATGGCACGGAGCCGCGGTTAGGGTTGCTCAACTGGGTAATGTAATGGTCTACGGGCTTTGAATTGTGTTAAAACCTTTTGGATAGTTTCAATATATTTTTCCTAACACCCTTACAAGCGCCTTTTGATGGAATTTAAACCTTTCGAGGATAAACATCGTATGTTTTGTCATGAATTATTTATTTATTTATTTATGACTATCATTTTATTATTCGTTCGATACACGCCAAACAACTAGGATCGCCTTTAGCTTTCTGCATAAAGTTGAGAAGGTGGTAAATATTTCGACAAGCGTTCCGATACCTTCAACGCATGTATGACTTTTTGAGATCTTTTGCCGCTCATATTGAGGCATTGAAAACCAATGACAAACACGGCGCGCCATGAACATATTTAGGCAATGGAATAGCACACAAGAATAATTTTTGGGCGTAAGACATTATAGGTGGGTGTGTATCATATAAAACTCATGCCTGTTCTAGTGGGATAGGCAAAGCATACGGATTTCCACATAATCATATATGCCGTAAGGTGCCCACAGCTGGGACAAAGGCCTCTCCCAAAGATCTCCACAATAGCCGGTCTTGTGCTACCCGCAACCAGCGGCTTACAGTGATCCTCACAAGATCATCTGTCTTGGAGAGGGCCTGCCCACGCTGCGTCTTCCGGTTTGTGGTCGCCACTCGAGAACCTTTCTACCCCAGCGGCCGTCGTTTATACGAGGTATGTGTTATTTCCACATTTTTATACTTGCACACTACTACATTTTGTCTCCTTCACTATTATTGTAATATTGAAACATGTACGTCAGTTTAGGGTACTTCGAAGAAATTATCTTAGAGAATACCTCTAACTGTAACTTGGTCACTTAACTAACTTTGGTCTTCCTTTTCCAACTGTAACACATACCATTACAAAAATTGCTATTGAATTCCATAAATTAGGCAGTATAAGAAAACATGTTTTCCAGTTATTAGTTTTTTTTTTAAGTTTACATAATACATTTTCATACCTTACATCCTGATATGGTTTCGGGACAAACGGAGTGAAGAACTGAATTTTACCTGAAATAACAAAACGCACCTTTACTCTTCATTGAAGGTAGTTTTTCCAGCGATAAAGATTTATATTATCCTGAAAAAAGCTGGAAAGACATAAGTTCATAAAATTTATTAAATAAAACTATTTGAACCCTGAGTTCCCGAATCTAAAAAGCTTTCATGTATGAGGGTTGACAGAAAACTTCGCGACTAGTCCAGGAAATAAAATAAAATATATAATAAATATCTCTATTCTTCTTCTTGGCTGTGGTTACCCTGGTGTCAGAGTTATTCAAACCGCATATAAAGATAAACGTACTTGTATTAGATGTTTGTTTGTTTTTAATGGAATTCAAAAACTATGTATCTATTAAAACAATTCGATACATTTGCCTATTTATAAAGCCATTATTTGGCGTGAGTACTAATTTACAATATTAACTTATATTTTTTATATATCTAGCCCCCATTTTCAAACCTCTTCCGTTTCAAAACATTCCCCTTGATATAAGACTGAGTATTGGCATTCTCGGCGTCAACGTCGAGAGTGACGACAAATTTCGCGGTCATCTGGAAGACAAGGCCAAATTGGCCTCTAAAAAGCTAGGTGTCCTTGACAAAGCTAGGTGATACTTCACTTGGGCTCATCACTTCCAATTTTATAAGCCGCAAATACGTTCTCATATGGAATACTGCTGACACCTCTGAGCTGGGGCACCACAGTATCAACTTCTTCTTATTTAACAGAATAAGATCCCTTACCACAAAAACTGTATAGTCTAATCGCAATATTATTAAATTGAAATACTACTTGGTTTAGCGCTAGCATGTTCAAAATGTGGAAATAATGAGGTTCCGGTTTAAAATCCTGGGTAGGGCCTAAAAGTGATTGTGAGGTTTTTCAGTCGAGAAAATTTGTCAGTATCAACCCGAAATCTGAGAGGTGGCGGTATTTCGTTCTTGTACCCGACCCCTTGACTTCCGTGACATCAGATCATGAGAGAGATGGAATAGAAAGTGCCCCTGTGTGAAAAAGTCCGCAGATGGCTAGTCTGCATTAAGATTGGCCGACATAGCCGAAATTCGAAGATATTATTAATTTTGACATGGAAGCATTTATCTTATAACTACGCATAGCAGCTTCAGTAAACACATCCATTACATTACATTGTCGTTTTCCAATAATTAAAGCTCCGTGAAGGGTTTGATTACATAAGTGATAGTAGTTAGGCATAATATCAATGATTAATAATACAGGCCCAAACTGAGTGCCTTGGTGATTAGTGTATTGTCGGTGAAACATGGTTCAACCGCGGATACTGAGATCTTGGATCAAATCTTGGGTTACTTGTGCACTATTATATTATTATGTCTTGCTACTCTCTTTATTTACATATTTGTTTAAAAAAATATGTTATCATTATCATTACAGCTGAAAGAAGTCCACTGCTGGACAAGCATCCCCCAAGAATCATCTTGCGGGATATGCCAGAATCGCAATGTTTGGCAGACGGGTTGGCTATCGCAGTTAGATGATCATTATATATAGTAAAGCTTAAATATCAGAAGACGCTGCTGCTCGTTCTCTGGTAGATATTCCCTCGGGTGGACTCCCCACGGGATGAGATGGGGTGATGATATTTGCCGCCGACCCCACACAGCATAACTACCAAATTTACTTTATTATGGGTTAGTAATAAACCCATTTTATTTCCGTTTCTTCACTTATTTCTGGGTATCAAGTGCTGAATATAGTCAAAACGTAACATTTTCGCATGCACCAAATCGTACCTCCTAAATTGATTGCCTACATTCGTAGGAGCTCACAAACTGTGAACTTAAATTGGTCGGTCCGTCAGTTGATTGTTTGATATGTTTTTTCCGAGTATTTTCAACTCACGCTCTCTCAGATATTTAGCCGTCTAGATGATTAATAATAACAATGATGTCGTTCATACAAAACTCTGGGAATTAGTTTACTGCCTACACTGATTGTACAGTTGACTCTACAATTTTACGTCGTTAGTTTTTTTGTGCCTACACATTTTTATTGCTATCTTTGGTAGCCAAACTTAACGAAGACTAGCCAACTGTGTAGAACATGTTATGGTCCAGGATGGCCACAAACAAAGGAGCATCGGTTTACATGAGTGAGGAAATAGAGAGTCTATTTCCTCACTCATGTAAACCGATGTGTAGGCTATCTGACTCTATCGGATTGGAGAAGAAATGAAAGAAACTTCGCCAGATATATAGAATAAAGAAAAAAGAAGCGGTACGAGTGTATAAGGCCGCCAACTCTGCCATTCAGGATTGCTGCTGGCTGGTTTTCTTGTCAGAAAAATCCCAATAACACATTTTGGTCCTACCCGCTATTCGAAATTAGGACCATATTGTTTGCAGTTGCATACATATAACGCTACCATTTCACCGACGAAGCAATCAACGACGGAATTCGGAAAAACGGTGGATTTTGACGAAAAGTTATTATTCTCGTATCGCTGACAAAATAGGCAAACTTTAATTTAAGATAAGGTAAGTTTTCAGTACGTCTGTATCGAAACTTTTTATCTAACGAAGACTAACTTATAATAGGTAACAAAGTTGACTTACAAACTCCATCCATGTATAAAAATTCATAATGTCGTCAGCTACGAACTTATAAATCATATTTTTTTAAACACAGCTAATAGAATAGAGTGTACATATGTATGTCCACACACTCATGTTTTATTCGAAGAAATTTAACAAAATATAATTTTATTGGGGGATATGCCATCATAAAATAAAACCTCTGGGAAACAGGCGTGAGTCTATGTATGTAAAACAAAACCATGATCTTGAAAGAGTCACCCCAAGAACAATGGAGAGGGCTATGGTCGTAATCTCCTTGCGAGATCGAATTAGAAATGTCAAAACCCGCAAGCGGACCAAAGTCACCGATACAGCCCAAATAATTGCAAAGTTGAAGTAGCGGTAAGTGGGGTACATAGCTCGATGAACCGCACGAACTGCATGACACAGCGTGTGCACGCCCCCTACAAGATGGACCGATGATCTTGTGCGGGTCGTTAGAAACCGCTAGATACGAATAGCGCAAAACTGGAAATTGTGGAGATATTTGGGGGAGGCCTTTGTTCAGCAGTGGACGTCTTTCGGCTGAAATGATGATGATGATAATGAGCTTAGTGGTTAGACCGATTTCCAAGTCATTTGATTATTAGAATCTTAGTATCTCGTACTTAAAACGGTGTAGCAAAACATCGCGAGGAAACCGGGATGCGTGAGCAATTGCGTCTTGATGGCATGTGAAGTCAGCGTAGTGGACCTTGCCCTATCCACTCTGATTGTGAGATGCCATGTCGTGCGGCAGTATTATATATATTATGTAATTATGAAAATCTCTATGTTTAAAAGACGTAAACGTTTTAAACACTAAGCTCATCATAATTATTAGTTGCTATCTCATCATACAAACCTATTTCTCATTTTCCACCCCGGATAAAACTAGACCCATACTTTTAGAAACAACATAGTTATCTGCCATAAGTATGCCCAACCATTACGTTTTAGTGTATAAACCATAACAGAATCGTGGAACAAATAATCGTGTGCTCTAAAACTGTCGAAAATAAAAATGAATCTTGCAGTTTGATTTCCGAAACAGAGCCGCTTTCAATAATTTTGTAACTTCCTACGGCCTTTTTTGCCGTCAATACTGTCTAAAGTCTAATACTTTAATGCATTGTAATGTACTACATTATACACACTCAATTTTTGGAGATTTTTAATGATTATTATATGTTTTTTTTTTCATACAAACCCTTTCCTTACGATAACGAACATACATATAACAGAAAGATTTATCAAATTCATATATATTATATATACATGAATTTGATGCAGTCGTTTGGAAGTTATGAGCCTACAAACGTTTTGGTGATTCATGTTTATTTATATAGATTAAAAGTGGTTCGGTTTCGAAGGATACTTATAGAGGTTTAAAACAATATTAGTATTGCCTCCTTAACACACGTATTCGTGGAGAACGAGACAACTCCATAAGTTACTAGAGCTCTTTTTTTTTTTTTTTTTTTTTTTAATACCGGACTAGTCCCTCCCTCTTACCCACCACTGCAACTCCTGTAAGCCAGGATCAACAGTGGCACACAATGAAATGACACTGAGCGGTGAAGCTCAGGCATGTCCCGGGGAATCGCTTTAACTGTCTTGGATCCCGCAACGAATTTGCAACGCAACGAGCTCATACTGGAATGGGATAGTATTGGTAACGCGTGACTGATGATTAAATATATGTCACAAGCCTCGTAAGTTATGGTGACCACTTATCATCCGGTGGCTTCGTTTAAAGCAACTTGCTAGTATACATACTACTGCCTCGTAGGTCTAGAGCTAGCCTGTTTTCCCACAGATGGGCCTGGACCAAACTGGGCCGAAATCCCGGATCAGACATAACAAAATACATTGGCATTTTTCTGCTAATCCAGGTGTCTAGAAGTTGGCGGTGTGACAGACCCATGCCTCGGATAGAATATAACGCCGTCGGTTCTGTATGAGAACTCATTCTGATTATGTCAGCTAACTGTCCCATTGGATTATAAGGGAATGGAAAGTGCACCTGTGTTTGCGCACTGATTAGTGCACTGTAATATTGTTCCGCTCGGGGTTCGACCCCCAGAACCAGTAAAGGTGGCTTTTGTAACATTTCGAGAGTGTTGTAGTTCATACTAGAATAAAATCAAAAGGACAGGTGATGAACAGTACAAAAAATTCTTAGTGATGGTGTGAATTTCCTAATAGAAAAGAAAGAGATAGGTGAAGACAAGGACAGAAGAGTTTCAAATAATTTCAAACGTCAGTGAAGCTTCTAGAAAGAGAAACAGACTTTCCAAATGTTGGAAATGCGGAACAATGGTGGGATTATACAAACAGTACATCGACACCGGACAGGGAGTGTTAATAGAAGTGAATGCGAATCAAGAAGAAAAATTGAATCTGAACGGTACCCAGTGTTCAGTGCAAGTGAGTAGTGTGAAGTATATTGTGTAGGTCGGGCGGGTTGAAAGTGCACGTTGTAAATGCGCCATGTGTGAACTCTCACAAAGTGCTTGTCTCCGGAATTTTAAGTACTTGTGGCCCGTGATCTTAGGGTTGCACCAATTGTCACAGTTGACGTTTATAAAGGCTCCATTTGCAACCCCTCATCATCATCATTTGTCACCACTAATATGCTAGTGGGTGTGGTTTCCGCACTTAGTCCCGATGTGGACCATTGTACGTGACATTTGCAACCCCTAGTTGTCTTTTTATATCCTTGACCCATCGCTCGCCACAATATGTTCCCCCCTGATAGCTAGACCTCATTGAGACCGACCGCCAAGACCGAAATTCAATCAGTATTTTATTTATTATTTTAATAGCCATAAAAAGAAGTACTCTATCATGTTAGTTTTGTTAATTCATAAATTTGATCACCTAATTTCAATATATTATAATCAGACATGCAAATACTAAGTATGAATAAGCAAAGTAAGTAATAGTAATTCACAAAAGCTAACATGCAACGAACATACGTCCAGGTTTATTAGCCCAATTTCCCTCAAAGCAAATACGTTTTATAACCCGTATATCCACTATCATATAAGTTGGAGGAAGTTGTATTCAGTAAATGTATCGCTCTCATATTTCAGGCGTCAGATGGGAATGTCTCGTACGATATGGTTGCGCCTCACTATATAAATAATGACTGGGTGTAATAGGCTATTAATGTGCAGGGTGAGATAAAGTCTGTATATTTATATGAAAACATGTAACTTAGGTAGTGTAGAAAATAAGATACCTTTATGTATATTATGCACAAGCAACTGAAAGAGATTTAAAAAAAAAACTAGCAATAGCGACGGCTGACCCACTAAGAATATAGATAAAAGCTGGCACCTGCGAGATGGAATGAATGAATGGACTTATGAAATTGGCAATATTATACTCTCATAGCCGTGTGGTTTCCGGCCTGGAAAGACTAAGGGCCTAAGGGACTAAGGGCCATCCCATACCATCCCGTGTGTGTCGTAAAAGGAGACTAATTGATACAACACTCGCCGCTTCGCTAGAATGGAATAAGGCTGCAACTCAGATGCTTCCCATACGAAAGACGCTGGATAACCTCCCACATATGCGCCTCCAATCTCGCAGGCCTATCTGGTCCGACCCCTACCTACAAAGTAACGAAACCTTCCATGTCGATACCGAGTGGAAAAAATACTGGCATGACCAGGTGTGCATCTCTAACTTAGACCCTACCAAAACCCCCACTGGCTTTAAAGAAAGCCGAAAAATATGGGTCACTCTCAATTGAATAAGAACAGGGGTGAGTCGATGCAACCACAACCTTCAAAAGTGGGGATTCAAACCATCAGCAGCCTGTGACTGTGGAGCACCAGACCAGACCATTGCGCACATTGTCGAAGTGTGCCCCATAAGACATTTCTCAGGGGGACTTGAGGGGCTGCTTGCGCTTACAACCGAGGCAAGGGACTGGTTACTGAATCTAAAAAGAAGAAGAATGAAAAAGACAAGTTATAAAATTACTGAAATATCGTAATTTCCGTAAGCATATTTTAGTCTGGCACAAAAGTTTTGGTATTGTGTTGGAATAAATCATATTTGGACAAATCTGAAAATAACCACTTTGTTAATTAAGTAGCCATGTACTAATATATCCTATTTAATTTGCATATTGACGCAATACCGTATGTCAACTGCCATAAATACAGGTTTTGTTCAAACTTTTGCATGAATCAAATCAGACTTTAGTGCGGTAAGTAATCGCTTAAGAGTTACGATGTTACTATACATTTAAATTTAAGACTGTTAGTCGGCTTTACGCGGTAAGTAAACACATAGAATTTTTTAATTTAACTTATGTAGAAAATATACTTAGAAATAAATACGTTTTTTAAAGTTGAAGATATCATTACTTAAGCAGCATGATATGTGGTGCCTCTGAATGTGCAAAATAAAAATCAAACTATTCCTAAGAGTTTAACTAATTAGGTATTATCTATATATACTTTGTGATTACAACGAGTGGCTCACTAAATATTTTAAAGCAATTTCCTCAGTTCTGTCTCTTTCCAAGTATTAAAATTCCAAGTCAGTCCCAGTTGATGATAATTCAACAGTACTTGTAATGGCCTTTTTAATTGGGAACATTTGAGTTTGAGAACTTCTGTAACTTGAAGAGATTTAGGTTAAACCATTTTTGGGAGTTTACAGTTTTGCGGGAATACGAAATATTGTTTTTGTTTGATATTTAATACAGTAAGAATTTGATTGTAGTTGTTAAGTTTTTGGTGTAATTATAAATGTTTCGGAGGCCGCAGATGTTTTGTTCTTGGTAGGTATAATAATTAAATTATTCATTAATCTGAAATTGGGAAATATTACTGAGGCATTCGTTTTGTTTATGAACATAAGTATACAAAGAACACGCTAGTTGATTTATACCTACATTTTCGCGATTATAAACTCCAAAGTGGAAATAAATTAATTTCCTATCCCTGAATTAATATCAGTAGTGTGTTTTACCGTAAAAACCATCCTGGATTCAAATCCCAAAAAACTTGCGTCTAAAAACGTCCTTGATTTTTTCGGATCTACAACATGTAACGTAATTAACGCACACGCTCAAACACCCCAATTAGAATATTATGTTATAACCATAATACATATACTGAATATTTAATTTAACATGTATATACATTGTTATTTACTAAATTAGTTTCTTGGAATAAAGTTTATTATTCTTTATTTTGTATTGAATGATGGAATTTGTATGAATACTAATAAAAATGCGATTTAATAGTCTTATTACTTCATCGTCGTCGTCGTCCATTTCAATTTGTTTTGACCGTACAGGGTTAATATGACAATAATTTCCGTAGTTTTAATTATTTTGAAATAAAAAATTACCTATATTAAAAATGATATAAATCGATTCAGAAAACGATTCTGAACAAACTATTTTCAGGGTGTGCGCTAATTAAGTTACATGTTGTATATCCGAGGTGCGCAAGTTTGCGGTGTGTGTGTGTGTGCGTGTGAACATAATTTCTCGGTTTTTTGGTTTCCGGCCTAGAAACAATAACAAGGCCACCCCATACCATCCCGTAGGTGTCGTAAACAGCGACTAAGGGAGACACTAGGCAGTCGGGCAGCAGTGCCACCTGTATACTATAGCTACCACCTAACTGCGGTCACCATATCGCATGACGTTGCTGACCAGCGCGGTGATTACGGCAAACTGCTCCAAGTGATAACATGATAGAAAACTCTTGGTGGAGGCATATGTCCAGCAGAGGATCACATAAGGCTGATGATGTATGCATGATGTATGAAATACCTTTCGATTCTGGACTTATATAATATTAGAGTAGTCAGCTAGATGGAAAATTATATCCCCAAATTTTAAGCTTATTTATTTACTTTCTAAATAAAACATTTAAGTAGATTAGCAAGTCAGTATGAACAACAAAGATATTATGCATGATGTCATCTAATGTTAATTGTAAAAATAGTTTGATAGGAAACATTTTTTTAAATCTCTTCATATTACAGTCCAGTCTCGAGCGTGCTAAAATATTGTCCGGTAGGTTTTTAAAGACTGTTGGGCCCAGAACGTGAGTCAGTTTGCTGGATTTTTCTAGGCGATGCGGTACAGCGGCAAGCCTGTTAGCCCCACGGGTTTTATATAAGTGAAGCTTTTGATACTGTTCCATGGTAGAGCGAATATAACCCGAAACTTCCAGTACTACAGTTCCAGTAAGTGCGATATTGCCGAATTCCTTGAAGTACGGCCTGACGGATGTGTTTTGGAGTATCCGAAAAAGAGCTCTTACGGCGCGTTTTTGTAACTAAAATTCCCGTTCCGTTCCCATTTGCCGCACGTCACCATAGCTCAGCTCCTAGTGCTCCTAGTGCAATAACGAGTGGTTGGTCGCGAAGTAACACACACTGGAGTGGATAAGGTGATGTAAATATAAATCCTTATTTCTAACCCCAAGATTATTTTTACGTTAAAATGTTCATGTAAGTATATGTTTGTATATATATATATATATATATATATATATATATATATATATATATATATATATATGTATTTTCTTCGTTACGATTTTATTGTACCTAGTATATCTATTTACTTTCACAAAATTTTTACTTATATTATAATTTATATTAATATTTAAATTTACAGTAGATACATTTTTAATCCATAAATGAAATTTTCTGGCATCTGGAAATGAGCCACTGTTCTGTAAGTATCGCGGTCCGTCTAAAGATGGGTCACCGCCAAAGTAGTTTTATTTCTGAGGGTCTCCATACTTCGGAGGGCAAGATAAGTTGTCGGTCCCGGTTGTAGGCTTTTACTAAACGGATTGAACCACTACCATACGTTAAAGTAATTAGTAAATTAAATTATTAGTAAGATACTAATAACAATAAGAGATCATAGTATCTTATTATTACTTATTACACGAAATAATTGAGCTATAAGCATTGAAATTTCACAGAACTGTCTCCCGCACACAATATTCCCCAAATCAAGTTATCATATTTAATAAAATAACCGTGAATAAAGTAGATAAACCTGTCATATATTCTGCGAATTTCGCACAAAAGTCTTCAGCAACGCCGCACCGATCAGTGCTAATGAAGTACTTTGATAATGTTCGACCAATAAGGATTCTTGTTCAGTAAAGAGAGATTTATAAATAGCGTCTCGACAGGCCTATTCAGAATTTCGTGATATCTAACCGTACTTGAACCTCGGTTGTGATTTAATACGACATAATAATAATAGTAATGTCTACCTGGTTGAATTTCGGCCAGTTTCAATGGAGACTATCCATTTGCACAAAAACGTATTTTAGAGCACAGATATGTGGGCAAACCCGAATGGGACGAGCTAATCGACACGACCAGGAAAAGGTCAGGTGCAATACGCTAGCTTTACGTACTTTCCCAGGTACGGGAGTCTAACACCGCCATCTTCAAAACTCTGGGCTGATATTGAAACATTTCTTAACAGAATAATCGCAATATCACTTTTTTGCCCAATCCGGGATCTGTAACCAGAACCTTATTGGTATTATCGGATGAATAAGCTACCATTAGTATAAAAGTTTTGTATAAAAATTATCTAATAATTATGTGCATAAATTCTAACTGATAGTAAATTAGCTCAAGTGTTAACGATGACGCTGTGCCAGCCATAACGTTATGGTTACGGCTAAAATAACATTTAATTGCCGCATTATTCGCGTAACGTGGCATCTTATTTGATTAATGTGTCTATAACATTATGCGCTTTACAAAGCTGATAATGTTTGAGTCCGCAAGGTGGCCCTGGATGAATTTCGGCCAATTTTGGTTACAATGGAGACTATCCATTTGCACAAAAACGTATTTTAGAGCACAGATGTGTGGGCAAACCCGAATAGGACGAGCTAATCGACACGACCGCAAAAACGTCAGGTGAAAGACCGATGGGTTTAGGTACTTTCCCAGATACGAGAGTTTACCATTTACCATCTTCGCGAGTCCAGGCTGATATTAAATTATTCCTTAACAGAATAATCCCAATATCACTTTTCAGCCCGACCCGGGATGAATACGCTACCATTACTTTTGTATAAAAAATATCGAACAATTTTAGTGCACAAAGTCAAACTGATAGTAAATTAGCTCAAGTGTTAACGATGACGCTATGCCAGCCATAACGTTATGGTTACTGCTAAAATAACATTTAATTGCCGTATTTCTTGCGGAAACTGGCATATTATTTGATTATTGTGTCTAATTATAACATTATGCGCTTTTATGTAATATGATAATGTTTGTGTGCGCAATGTTGTTTTAACCATGTGAATGATTTGTTTTATATAAAATTATGAGCTCAAGTGTTAATAATAATGTCATAACATTAAGGTTTGATAAACATTATTATTTCATTATCTTAAAATACATGTAAAACGGCAGATTGTCTGTCGAAAACTACCAATTTCCGTTATTAAACAAAAAAATGGAATTGTCTTTGAATATTATGACAATTGATTGTAAATTATATTTTGTAGAAAAATATTGAACCGATTCTAATGCTAATGGATCAGTTCCCCAACAATGTTTAAATAATTATAAACCAACAATGGTTGAGTGAATATGCATTTACTCGTGTATAGAAATATTTTTGTTATGTATAAAAATGTTGAACCGCTTGTCTGCACAAAGCCTAACTATCATCAACTAGCTCAAGTGTTAACGATGATGCTATGTCGGCCATAACGTTATGGTTACGGCTAAAATTAATGTTTCATTGCCGTAACATTCGCGTAAAGCGGGATATTCAGTATTAATTAATGTGTGGCCGGATTTTTTGTACACTACGCAGTAAACTGTTTTATGATCTATGAAATGAACTTTATGGCGGCATGATTTAGTTGGCTTGGCGCAATAACTTCTTTTACATATCACATTCAACGAGGAAACTGTGTTACCTGAATATACAGTGTTTTATTTAATCAGTTATCGATGTGGTGACCAGTGTGCTCATGGTCAAATTATTGATAGCACTTGTTATTGAACAAGGAAACTGAGTTACCTGAATATACAGTGTTTTATTTAATCAGTGACCAATGTGGTGACAAGTTAGCTCATGGTCAAAATGTTGATAGCACTTGTTATTGAACAAGAAATCTGAGTTACCTGAATATACATACAGTGTTTTATTTAATCAGTGATCACCAGCGTGATCACGGTTCAAATTGCCGACTACACTTTCAGCGTGTTTGTGTCGGTGTCAGGGTTCTTCTTCTTCGATTATTTGACAACTATTGTGAGCTATTTAGTGTTATTTTGAGTGTGGGTGTGCTTTGTGTCTGTGAACAGCACATTTGCTATGAGTCCTGCGATTCAGATATTCATTTCGGTGTTAGATTAACTATTATGAACAACCGATGTGATTTTAAACGTGCCAGGGACTGACTGTGGATCTGTTTAAGTCTATCATTTTGAAAAATATTTGAATATTCTGGTATTAAGTAAGTTTTGTTTTAAGACATTCAAATGTCTAAAGTAGGGTTTGAAAGGTTATATGAATTGTTAATCAATTTTAAAGTTTCAGAAGACGTACGGAATTTCAAAACCAAGATTTCTTAATAAAATGAAGCAAATATTTATTTGGTAGTTTTTATTGATTTCACGAGCATGATTGGGATTGTCATATGTCATTTTCAACGGAAAAGGTTACTTATATATAATATGTATAATATTTTTATTTCATTTAAAAAAATAACTTGAAAGCACTTAAACATTTTTCAAAATAATATACCTAAAAGCGTGAAAAAAGGAAATAATGAACATTCGCATACTGAGTTATAAAAATTTTAAACAAAGAAGTCCAAAATAGACACCGACCAAGTTGCAAGTAAAGTACTAGATTGTTATAATATTATCCCTTTTATCTCTGTCTTCAGCATTCGAAGGAAATAAAAGTTGAATGCTTTTAAAAGCATACATAAAATATGTAAAAGGCGTTATGTTTAAAATTAATATCGTGTAGTCTAATTAAGCAATTATCTAAAACATTTAATATCTATCCTCAACGTTAATAAAAACTAATGTAATACACTTAAATTTAAGGTTAAAATTTCATTTTGTTAAAATTATACAGTAAAAACAAAATATTCAATATGAAGTTGGTTTGGTGGAGTCGTGGGTTAAATTAACATATTATGGCCTGTGTCTATACGGTACGGAAGATCGCACGTGAGTAGTAACAATGGATTCCTTACAGCACCCAAATGTTCCAATAATAAGGTTTATTTTTGATAGTTAAGTTGCCATATATGTGAGTTTGCCTTTAGGCATTTTCGTCTGTAAACAAGATTAAACCTTGAAGGTCCCGCGAGTTATGAAATCACCCGACCGCCGCGCCGCGGAAATGTTTGGACTGAACATTTACAGGGCGAGAAGTATATATAGTATTTCAATTTTTGGCCGTTAAACCTAACATGTTTAAGCATAAATTGAGTTTTATTACTGCCAACTACTTATGGTTCCAGGAGCAGCGAGAAATTTATATAGATGTATAGACGTACCAATATTATTAGTTCATTTACTTGCTAGATTAACTTGGCTACACGCGTGGTAAGGTTGGTGATCGCGCTACTACCTCTTGTTTTAGGTTCGAGTCCCACACAGGACAAATATTTATGTAAGCCATAAACTATTGTTCTGTCTGTATGTTTCTTGTGTTCGTGATTTGCATGTTATTAAGTCACCTGCGTAACAGGCATTGAATTTACTAGTGTGGGCGTTGTATAATATAAAACAATAAAAAGACATAAGTACTAACTAATCTGATACCTATCTTCCGTATAAACAAGACAGAATTACAAATGTACAGAATGACCAGCCAATGCCTCTATATTCTCCTGGTCTTTCTGTTTTAAAGTCTCGGGTATCTAAATAATATAATTAATTGACATCAGAGCAATTCTATTTAAGAGTTTAGAGAACGTTTCTGTTTTAGGGTTCTAAAACAGATACCTTTTCGCAACACACAGACTTGTTAAGTAGCAGGTAGTTTTGTATATCGGATCCGTCTAATCGATCTCGTGGTCTAGCTGTGCTGTGTTTAACCGCAGATGAGTAATCAGTACCAGAGTTCAAAGCGCGAGTGAGGTGGAATTGTGATTAATCATGCGATTTTCATGGCAAGAAAGGTAGCTGCCTGAAATCAGGAAAATGCTAAACCCCATTCTTCGGCGAGGTCATAACGCCGCTAGGTACCAGAATATATATCTACTATATAAAAATAAGACGGGTTTTCCTTCTTGACGCTATAACTCCAGAACGCACGAACCGATTTCCACGATTTTGCATTCGTTGGAAAGGTCTCGGGCTCCGTGAGGTTTATAGCAAAGAAAAATTATAAAATTTAACGCGGGTAACACCGCGGGGCACAGCTAGTTTGTTATGAATATGTTAGACGGGTCTGTTAGCGTGGTTGGCAAATACTTGCTTTTCACGCAGGTGGTCATGGTTTGATTCCCACCCAGGACAAATATTTGTGTGCATGAACATGTCTGTTTGTCCTGAGTCTGGTTGTAATTGTATTCACACAGCAATTGTACACTGTAGCTATGAGTGTGGTGATTATAGTAATCATTGATGAAATAGTCTTAATAGATAAATCACACAGATCTCTTGTGTGTTTCATATGAATACTTTTGAAAGCATTTAAAATATCTTCAGGGTCAATTAACATAAATTTAAAATTATGTATTGCTCGGCCCTATGCTTTGCTTGAGTATCTCAGTTCAGCAGATTTAGAAGATGAACTTAGAAACTACGACTAGAATATCCGAAAATTATTTTTAAATCTCCGTTGCAACTTCCAAATCTCTTTTTATATCTATGTTATTTATTCTTAAATTAAAATCACGGCTACGTAATTTTGTTATATCTTGTTTTTGTTTGATTGATTACCTTCCTAGTAGTTTTGATTATATTTGTAAAGATTTAGTAGGTAGTAGTAGTAGTAGGGCGTTGTCTTTAAAAATATAAAATAAGTAAGGACCTATTGCATAGTCCAAGTGTATCCATTAAATTAGTATCTGTATTATGCATGACATATCACACTGCGGAAACTCGAGTGCAACAAATTATAACTGTTATGTATGCATTATTTCTTAAACAAATTACTTTAATACAAGCTAGGTATATATAGACTTATGACCTAACAGTTCATTGATTACATTACAATTATATAAATATAATAAGTTATATAATATATATAATAGAATAAGTTTGCCTAATGTATAACTATATAATTGTATTGTCTTGCAATTTTATCAAAAAACAGAAATAAATAATACTGTCGTTCAAACTTAAATTACACTAGATTTTGCGAAATTAAATTCGCATTACCATTAAATACTACTTCGAGCAAAAAATCATTAGCTCGAGGCCAGATCTTTGTCGTCGCAAGGGCAAAATAAAATTACTTGAAGCTTAAATCATTCATTTGAATCTTTAAACACAGACGCCGTCAGTAGCAGACTCACTCCGATATCATTATATAAATTCTAAATATGGATTAAAATTAAATATCGTTCAGGTAAATTTGTAAATGGAGGGCTAAATATGTAGTATTGTTGGCCACGATTTGTCTAAAGCGAATACATTATATACATAGTTCTGTACCCAAGATTTAGACGTCCTTCATGTGTCACAGTTTTATAGTGTGAAAACAGAAGATGATGTAAAATTGAATCGTTTTTTTAAAGAGTGTATTATACTGATCAATCTTTTTAGGGTTTTTTTACAAACACTAATGGCGTGAATTTAGCTATATCACGACATTAAAGCAAATTATGTTTGTGTGTGCACCGTGTGTCGCTAAATGTTATAGAAAAATAAATTTTTCCACATTTTATTTCTTTCCTAATCTTCTATATGGGTATGGGCAAAGGGACGCATCACATGTTTTCAGATATTATAATATATATAAAAGATTTTTTTTACTTGACTCATTGTAAAATCATCAATGTATTTATGTCATAATTTAATACACAACAGATTAAATTATTTAATTAGGAGAAAATACATTACAAAGCTAGTGTTTTATTACACTTTTAGTAACTTATATAAGATATTTTAGTCCGTGCAAACTAAAATCGCAACTATTTCTACATAGGTTGCAGCAATATTGCGCTGAAATAAGTGCATGCAAATACAAAACTTTTTTGCCGTTGGCCAGGTTTTATTTTAATACTATGATAACGCGAGAAAGCCAACTTTCCTGCATAGGAAAGTTGATTTTCTCTACCATTTATCAATAAGCGATAGATCGTAGAACCTGGGACAGAAAGGTTGTCGATTGGTGACCACGAAGCGGAAGATGCGGTGAGCACGCCCAATACAAGGTGAAACAACAATCTTAAAAGGGTCGTGGGATGCCGCTTTGTCAAGGATTTGAAGTCTTTCGGTGGATATGATGATGACGATCATAATTTTTGCAGGTTTCCTGATTCAATCAACTGTTATACCTAATATCAAATCTTATTCTGTAATTAGTTTAAAGACTGAACAACTTAGTGAAAAATTCTTTACAGTAAAATATGGGACTAACGTTTCTATGGTTGGAACTAAAAATTATTTGAAGCATTCTCATTTCAAACATTCCATAGGAACTTTTAATTAAATTAATTAAAACTTTCGCTACATTGCTACAGTTAAAACTGCGCGTTAGATAATTACGCCGATTTCCATTCATTGTAAAACAACAAACCATCAATATTCTTTGTTCTAATAAATCCTTAGGTGGTACATATGGGAGTGCCTAATTACTCCGTAGATACAGACAAAAAAGATCGTGAAAAATTAGGAACTGAACGGTTACGTAAAGAACAGGCTATCAAATTAAAACATAGCATAAAGAAGCGTGTTATAACATTCAAAATGTTTCATTTTTTGCATGAATGCCAGCGTTTTTGCATATAGGTTTACCCTAGTATCTCTCCGGCCACTACCAGCTCTACTGCAGAACTACCTCCACCTTACAGAATGCACTCCTGGTGTTGCATTATTGTGTTTCGTGATCCTGTGGTAAGTGAGGTAATTTGCTACATGACCAACATTAACCCTTCATTTAGATGAGGTCTCGCGAGGTCACTACATCTCATCGAGGAAAGGGAAAGGGCTGAGTGTGAGCATATATGTAAACGCTTGCCAAAGTCGACCGTATTACTGTATGCCGACTTTTTAGTATAAATATGTGGCTTTAATCTGTATGTTTGTGTCTGTGGTATCACTGAAATGGGTTAACCAATTTCAACATTAATCGAAATAATCCAAGCTGGTTGCATATAAATTTTGATTAAATCCCATACCTTAGGATTAATTAACAAAAGTTAAAGCCACTTTTATTACATTTGTGTATTACAGTAATATTTTTTCTGCCAATTGAATCAATTCCTTACATATATGTATTTTCCGTCATAAGAAAGAGAAGATTATCTATTAATTGTTTTTTTTTACGTTACAATATATTGAAATGTTCATTTACAACGTGTCACATACCCGTAGATACAAAATGTATTATTATAAAACTATTTAATATATTTTTTTATTAATTCTTCATTTATTTGATAGGTAAAGTTTCCAATATAATCGCATTAGAATTCTGTTCAAATCGGTTGTTATAAATAAAAGCTGAAGTTGATTCTAGGGCTTGAAAACAGTATTTAAGCTCATTCAGTTAAGCTTCATCAGTTTAGTCACTGAAAAGTTTTAAAATATCATCATTAATCATATAAACTGAACCCAAATTTGAACAAGTTTGTTTGCCTGTGACTTTGACCAAATCTTAAAACACTAACGTGATTATATTCTAGCGATCGTATCTATTTCAAATGTCCCAAATGGAAAAGTTAAAACAGTTCTAACAAATCAAATATTCTGATGAAGTTTTAAAATACAATTCAATCCCAGATATATCTATTTGTAGATAGCCTAAAGGTCATTAACTTCAATTAAACAAAGCGATCAATGTTTGAATAGCTAAATGGATTAATATGAAATATAAGACATCATTTGAGAGTAATTTTCTAGAATCCTTACAGAGCTAATTACTCGTAATCCATGAACGTTGCATTTCTGTCTAAACAAATTTCACCGATTCTCAATCGGAAGAATGGCGCTTCTTTTTGTAATAAAGTAAAGCTACAGTTGCACAAATTCTCCCAAATAATTGGAATCTCTCATGCATCAGTCACCACCCGTCAGTACCCGCTCTTAGTGGAGGATCGAAGCAAATGGTGCTCTTTGGCGGGGGTTACTTGCTTTCTATTTTTTTTATTAACCGGATAATTACGGACCAAATTATAACTTTATGACTAATCTGAGCTAAACAATTTTTCTTTATTTTAAAATTATAACCATAAAGAATACCATTTTGGAAGAGAAAACTTCTTTAGCCGAATTGAGCACTTAGTGGGCGAACAAAAATCATAGAACTCGCGTAATGGTAACCGAATGCTTTCCATGAAATATATGTATACGGTGTATATATGAACATAGATATACCTCCACTATTAGTTTACATTATATGCATACATACATCCATAGACTCTGTTTCTTAGAGGGGTAGGCAGAGACAACGGATTTCCATTAGTCACGACCTTTGCACACGTCTTTTGCCTCGATTACAGTCATTATATTCTTCATACATGCTCGCCGGTTTAGGGTACTTCTGAGCTGCCCTTTCTTGGAAACGTCACCGATTTGGTCAGAGAATGTTCGACGAGGTCTTTCCCTTCCGCTTGTTTTTTTACCCGATTCACCGATTTCACTGTTCTTTTAACATAGCCCCCAGATAGACAGACAGACAGGCAAGTTTCAAACACATACCATTCCTCTCTTTCTTTGGAACTTTTACAAAAAAATAAACCAGTTTCGTACATATATTTTTATCTGTTTGTTTTGTGAAAACATAAGAAGGGTATTTTTGATACAGCTGTAAGATTAGGTGCCCAAGGCTTATCGGTTCACTAGGTTTTCTTATCTTGCCCACTATTCGGGTGACACGAAGGTACGGTGAGAAACGCCCGTTACTTATGCGCTATCAATCACAAGCTAGTCTACCAGTGGCCTTGCTAGGAACAAACTAATACGTTTTTTTTTAAAGACAAGCCCGCACTAGGGAATCTAATCCCGTGTCGCAGGGTACTTTACAAACATATACTAGACGGACACAAATTACATCCAGACTCAGAACAACTATTTATGGGTCACACAAATAGTTGTCCGACGCGGGATTCGAACCCGCGACACGTGAGGCGACTGTCTTAGCCGCTGCGTCACACGTGCATAAGGAATATATAATACCGAATATTTCTATTTCAATTTATTGCATCCATAATAATTTCCTGGGACGTTATTCACGGCCATCTGATCCCAAACTAAGCAGAGCTTGTACCACGGAAAACAAAGAACTGATATTCTACATATACTTCATTTCTTTTGTAAATACAAACTTGTATTGATAATTACACCCAGACTCAGGACAAACAGACTTCTTCATGCACACTACACTTTGAGATCATCAAAGAACTTAAAACCCATGCATCTGTAGAATTCCATATCCCAATGTATTCTACAGATTTTTGCTAATTCTTTTTATTTCAAGCAATTCGGCGCAAACCCTAACTTCTGAAAAAAGAAACTTAATTTTCGCTTCAATTTAAATAACTCATTTATATTATATTAATATTAAGGCACATCCTGGTTTTAATTTTACAGCGCTAATATAGTGAAAATTATCGAACAATGTCATTACCATATATATACGTACATATATGTTTATACGCTGATGATATAAATCACCAATATACATTCATTAGGTATAGACCCTAAGGCTGACTATGATACAGCTGCTAATACTATTCATGAAGACGAGAGAGTAACAAAGTGGTCTAATCACCACTCTCTCATGCTCAATGCCTCCAAAATCAAGTAAAAGATTTTACGCATTGAAAGCCAGTTCAAAAAATTAAGCACCATTATTAGCATAATTTAGCTTTGTGCTCTTTTATCAATTTAAAATACGTATCTATCCAAGCCAGCAGCTACGTATACAGCTGTAAGGTCAGTTGTTTTGTCAAAATAAAATTATTGTGATATTGTTTATAGTTTCACATTCAGAACCTATTAGCTCACTGAGAGCTACTTTCGCGTATTCTATATCTGCGAGTAAAAAATGCGTGTTTGTGATAGATTTTGTTACAACCTAACCCCTTGAAATCATGTTACACCATATTTTAATAAATATAAAACACAATGAAAGTACGCCGAAAGTAACACTTGGCTTGCTTTGTGTTCTGTGTGATTTCCATAGAATAAACAGTAGTAAATTCTTCCTATCTGGACTCAGAGATATAATCAAAGATAAAGTACTAATAGTCACTGACACGATGAAGCTAAATGGTGCAAGCACACCTAATGAACAAGAATTTAAGTATCTACCTAGCTCATGGGTTTTCTTATATATTTAATAGATATTTTTGTAAATCTATAAAATTATATGAAATAACGATATAAAGGTACAGAAATCTATCTAGCTATAATTACAACTCCAGAAAAAGAATTCTTAAAAACACTATACCATTCTAATAAAAATAAACTTGTAAAAATTAAGCCAAGTCTTGCAAATTCTTAGCGTAAAGAAGTTGGGATCATGAGAATAGCTAAGGCAGTAATTATTTTGTTTCAAACTCTAAAGTTAGCAAATTCATCTTCTCAGATTATTAATGGTTATCTAAATTGACTCCGTCCAGAATTCAGGTACGAATTTAGCATTGCAATAACGTCCAAAAGTTCTTGTAATGTGCAAAAATTGGGGCACGCAGGAGATGTTAAAACGTGCACACTAGTTTGAGCAACAAAACCACACCTACTAGGTTGAAACTGTTCCTAAACCTGAGCAGGGTTTTCTTGTTGATCCTGACCAGGGTCCGGAGTCGGTTTAGAGACTTCTATGTTAACCACGGAAACTTCTGCGCAGGTGGAAGATTTTCGTAAGGACAAGTTGGGTAGGCAAGCACTGTGTCACAATAGCTATTTGCAATTAATAGTTGTCCGAACAGTTTCGATAATAATGGATATGAAATACATATTTATTATTCATCATTCTTCACAATACCTGTGTCTTATCTTCCATTAATTTAGAACTCACTAGGGAAATGAATCTGTGAGTCAGGCCTGAATCAATTGAGGGACACAAAATATATCCAGACTCAGAACAACTATTTATGGGTCACACACGGTTAGAACTACTAACCGTGCGGGAATTGAGTCCGAGACACGAATTTGCCAGGTTACTGTCTCTACCGCAGCGCGCCATGTGCAGTCAAAGTAACGATTTGGCTATGAAATGTTTATACAGTAAATTAATTGATAGACTTGGCATAATTTTTACATGAAGTTATTGAGGGGATTTATTTGATTATTACCCACACATCAACTGGCATAAACTATGGCCACTCAATTTTATTATTAAGATTTTTTATAGATTTTATTCGTAGAAAAATATCGAGATAAACTTTAAAAGTCACATTGTGTATTTCAAATGAAAAATCTCTTGGAAGGATTTACGAGAGTACGTTTTATGAAGAAAATGTTAAGGTTCATAAACAATTTTATTTATTTACACATTCATACTAAATTTATACTACACATATGCACTACACCTTACACAAGTAGGACGAAGAGTCTGAAAAGGAGCGCCTCTTGCCGCTTTTTAAAATGTGAAAGTGTGGTGCAATTTCGTGTGTCAGCCGGAAACAGAGTCCCATTTGTATATTACTGCTATTTTTGCTTTTGTTTGGTGTGATTGCATTTTGGTAAAATACCTGTCGTCCAATTTTTTGTTTGACGCTCAATTTATTATGTGTCAAAAGATATTATTTTATTATATTCCAAGCGCCCGCCACCGTTTGCACAATCGCTAGATGGAAAACTCCACTTTGGAACATTGATTTTCTATAAATTCTAAAAGTAAATTTTAAAAATGTTCTGCTGTTTTCGAATAATTCTTTCAAACACACTTATATTTTCTCATAGTAAATTGGATTGTTTAAGGTAAAGCTTAAGGTTTAATTTTATGTTAGGGAGAGATTTTATCAGAAAAAGGATTTTATTAAATTACTTGTTCTTTCGAAGATTTTAAACTGTGTTTTCGTAATCTGGGGATACGATCGGATGCAAATTATTATGCTAATAAGAGGAGACACTCGATAGACATTGAACCCACATCAAGACTTCTTATTAGATGCGATTGTATTACAGATATTACTTGGAGCCTCCTGCCCCGTCGTGCAATCTGTGTAAGAACATAGATCGGATAACTATATGTATAACATATGTTTCACAACGCTGGAACGTGGCAAAACTATGTATTAGAAGTTGGTTAGTATAACGATTTACACAATGAGAAATATGCATGTTAAGTTTATTAAAGAGATACTATTGCTACTACGTTTGTTTTCTTTTGGCAGCTTATATTTTTCTTAGACTTAAGTATGTTGCTATATGGGCGCCGGCAATAGGGGAGGGCAATCCAGATCCCTCCCAGGGTACTTGTCTCGACCATCAGGGACATTGCGCTAAATGAGGTTCATTCAAAAGTTAAAAAGTTGCATAAATTTCTTTCAAGTATTAGAATTAGAACAAGTATCAGTATTAAAATTTAAAACATATATTCAGTTCATCCTGTTTTTATCGGCCTCATAAACCAATCCGATAAAAACTTTTAGAACAGTTAAATGGAATATAAAGAAGTCGATAACTAGATACTGATAAAACTTTAAACATTAACTTCATAAAGCATCAGCATTCATTGTGCACCTAATTTGTTACGCCTCAAATAAGACGTCTCCCTTAGGAAATTTGCAAATTTAAGCGCATCCTCTTAAGGATGCGCTTAAATTTGCAATCACAATTTGCATTTAACTCAATATCAGTACAGAATAAAAAGTGGAGGGTAAAATCATAATGATATCTAGACGTCGATAACGCAAAGACCCTAGTACCTAGTGCAGACTCCCTGAATATTGATGACAGTGCTTCACTGTAGCCAATCTATATCCCATGCATAAATAATGAAGAAAATATGGAACCTAAATCCAAGTGAACAATAAATATTGACATCAAATAACGTATACAGGTTCTGAACGAAACGTATATTATAGTTAAACATACAAAATAAACAAACTAAGTCAATATAATGGTTCTGAGAAATGACGGGTAAGAATTAGAAGATAAATTGGAGTAAGATATATTTTTATAAATGTGTCGATCGTACGAAGAAGTTTATTCTTAGTATTTTTACGTTTTTGTTGCAATCATGAACTTTCTTGTAGAATTCAAACGTACGGCGTATTCAAACATTCAAGCAAAAACTGGTAGTTAGATCGTCAATATATGTTTTTGCTTGAGAGCTCATGATGTTGATGATTTTCCTGACCTATTTTTGTCCCGACTATTACTGTAAATTCCTAATCAATACGGCGATGACGTGGCCGAAGCTTTTAGATCATCACGCTGCGTATCGAGCTCAATTTGTCGTAGTTCCTCTTAAAAGCGTAGTTGCCTCTTAAAAACTCCACGCCATTCTGGTCATTTTGCTGCCAATCTTACCAACTTAAAAGGCTCGATATATATTTATATCAGTAGTGAAATATACGCTTCGCTGCGCGCTCTTCGGACTCGTGAGACATATTCGCTCCACCGAAGTATTCAAGTACAGGGTGGCGCAATAGAACGTGCATATTGCATCATTTTTTTTGCGGGGTAGAAGGGGCGTGGGCGAGGGGAGACCGATATCGTTGGGTAGCGCGGTTCATGAAGTTTTAGTCACTATGAGTCACTTCGACGGGAAGCGTCGCGCATTTTGCGTGCGCGCATTTTACGAAAACTCTCGTTCGTACGTAGTTGTCAGGCGACTATTTTGTTCTGAGTATGGTGTACGGCAAATTAGGGAGGCTCCGAGTGCTAATTTAATTAAAATCTGGATAAAGCGGTTTGAAGAGACTGGATCGACGTTTAAACCACACGCAAAAGGTCGTCCACGCACATCTAGGACCGAAGACAATATTGAGAGTGTTAAGCAGTCGGTACGAGAAGATCCACAAATGTCTACTCGCAAGAGATCGTCTGTCCTAAACATATCGCGACGAAGTTTGCAACAAATTTTAAACTTGGATCTTAAATTGCATCCATACAAGCTGCAATTAACTCAAGAATTGAAAGACTCTGACTTCATAGCACGGCTCACATTTGCTAATGAAATGCTCAATCGGTTTTCAAATTTTGAAAACATCCTTTTCTCTGATGAGGCACATTTTCATATGAATGGGTTCGTAAACCGCCAAAATTGTCGTTATTGGAATAGTGAGAATCCCAGACTCAAACATCAAAAACCGTTACATAGCCCTAAAGTGACAGTTTGGGCCGCAATCTCTGCCAAAGGAATAATTGGTCCTTATTTTTTTGAAAACGCACGGGGGCAAAACATCACTGTTAATACCGAACGCTATGTTGCGATGTTGGAAGGTTTTTTGGCCCCAGAACTTGAAAATTCAAGAATAAAGAACTCTAGGACTTGGTTCCAACAAGACGGAGCTACCAGTCACACATCAAATGACTCCATGGCGGTTGTGAAGCAGATGTTCCCTGGCAAACTGATTTCGAAAAGAGGTGATATCCCATGGCCTCCGCGCAGTCCAGACTTGACGCCTCCTGACTTTTTTTTGTGGGGATACCTCAAACACAAAGTCTACACCAATAATCCGAGAAACATCAGTCAGCTCAAGGAGAATATTCGTGGTGAAATGGCAGCAATCACACCAGCACTACTTAAGAAAGTTTTCGGTAATTTCCGTTTGCGGTTAGAGGAGTGCCAACGTAGAGAGGGTCATCATTTAGATGATGTTATTTTTAAAAAATAAACTTCAGTTATCACTTAATAATTGCTTAGTTTTATTTTAACTATACCTTTTGTATTTATTTTTTAATAATTATTTTAAAAATGCACGTTCTATTGCGCCACTGTATTAAATACGACCTACCATTGGCCATCAACATTGGCTCGTGGCAAAACTTTAGTATTACGTACGGGATCAGACCATCCCCTCTTCAGCATTTAATGTGGAAACAGTCTAACCTGCGTATGTGGTGACGGTACGGTACGGAGTATAGAAAGCTTGTCATCATAATTGCCATGTAGACCGAGATTTTAGTGGCCAGTTTCATGTCAAGTGAGCAGAAGGCCTTGGAACACAGATTACCGAACGCTGCTGTAACATTACCAATCCTGCTCTTGATATAAACATCAATGCCACACTTGGATGTTAAAAGGCTCCCTAGATAGCGGAACTTATCTACTTTCTTCACCATGAGTGTGGCGCAGCGGCTAAGACAGTCGTCTCGCAGCTTCGTGTCGCGGGTTCGAGTCCCGCGCCGGACAACTATTTGTGTGACCCATAAATAGTTGTTCTGAATCTGGATGTAATTTGTGTCCGTCTATTATATGTTTGTAAAGTACCCTGCGACACAGAGATTACATTCAATAGTGCGGGCGTTGTTTTTTTAAAAAAACTTATTTTACCCGTGCTATCTGAGGCACGATAGTATAACACCGCCAAGTTTCAGACTCTATCTCAGATTCTATTGCTACACACAAAAATAGACGGTAATCAAGTCATATTAATAACAGCGCATTTCCATCGTATGTTTTATTGATTTACAAAAAGCTCTTAAATAGCTTTTTTCTGGATGTTTTTATTCGGAACTGTCGCTTAAATGCCGTCAATTTATCAATTCGCACCGTTAAAACAAAAGTGGCTTTATAAGAAATTATTTTATAAACTCTTTTTTCGAAATAACTACATTATGTATTATTACAGTTGCATTTTGTAACTAAAAGTAAGATAGTTCAACTGTTATAGGTATGTATAATATTAATTGCAGTACTATATTTCATTACCTGGCCTAAATATTAATCATAATACTGCGTCAAAAACCTGAAACGGTCATACTGAAAAAGTACTATTTTTATATACTGCCACTTTTGATTTATAGGTGCGAATTATTACAAAGAGAATGAAAAGAATTAAAGTAAAGGGATACATATTTAAAACAAAACAACACATGCCGATTTAGGCATTCGATTTGCAAATGGTTTAGTTCTTCTAATTTTGAAATATGTCAAAAATATAGTTCACATCTTGAAACTAGTTATGAACCTTTTCGATGTCTTACGGTTCACTTTCAGTGAAACACTTTCAACATACGTGGGAGGACCCACTTACGTTGAGGTTGTATTTCTAAAGCGTCGGCAATAAGCTAATGATGCCCCTGGTGTTGCAAGCGTTCATAGGCTACTGGGGCCACTTACCATCAGGTGAGCCGTATGCTTGTTTGCCAACTAGGTATTATAAAATAAAAATGTAAATATTGAAATATTTTTACTTATCTATTAAAGTTTTCAAACAAATAACTTAGCAAAATAGGCATAGAGTTAGTCATGTCTATTTTGCCAAGATATTTAAACATCTATTTGTAAATTTCTACGAAACCGATGCATAGCTTACACTACATATATAATTGAAAATACGGTACAAACAAGTACATTTAATCGAATCGACAAAGCTAACAAAGTGGCTGTTTGGGTATAAGGGAGTAACAGCTTTTGTGTACCGAATGACTACCGATAACGACTAAACGACACTGACATACCAGTAGTACTATTGGTTTAAGTATTAGGTATTTAGTTTCGATATTCTCTTTTTAAAAATAGCCTAACTGACATGTCAGAGACCATTTGTCTGTATCAGTTGTTGTTCGATATACAAATGGTCTGAGGTTGTCTAACTATAGCGTGCTAACTCGAAGCAGTTTGGCAAATTGGTGGGCAATATCACTAATTTTCACACGCCATAATAACCTTGTATGACGATGGCAAGTGGACCATTTTAATAAATACATTTTATATGACCTGTGAAACTAAGGGTTTGTAGTGAATATATTCCGACCCAATACTGGTATATATTTATTTTTGAATTTTCCCGCCTTCTTCTTCATCATCATTGTCTCTAGATTGTTTCACTCAGTCTGATCCATACCTTTTCGTAAAATTGTGCACCTGGCGTAGACCTGGTTTACCTACACGCTAAGTAACTTCTTTATTCTACTTATCCTTTTAAATCCAACTTTGCGTGTTACTTACAATCTAATTATATTAAAAGCTGCATTCATGAACAATCGTAGTAGGGTGTCTACAAATCGATATTGAGAATATTCGATTCAGATAACGAATGAATTGACGATCGAAACATCGTTAATCATATTGAAATAATTTACGATTCATAATATGAATCGATTAACGTTTACCTTTGTAAAAATAATAATGTAACAACACTACAAAAGAACGATAATGATAGAAGTTAACTATTTTAGGAGATGCAACACAAATAAAAAATCTCGCCATAGTTTAAGTTACTTGTAGAAATTTAATTACATTCCTTCAAATCATTACTTATTTAAGAATTGTTTGACTGAAATTGGAATAGTTTTATGTTTCATCTACTGCAAAAAATACTGCAAAATACGTCCCGACCAGTGACAAGCTCATCTGTCAAAATTCCCCTTTTAAATTATAAAATGAGTGTAGACAAAATATACCGCGGTTTGAATCACTAAATTTACACTTATAACCCAATAGCCCACGCCAGCCAGACCTTGGCTATTTTATAAAATCTGAAAGATTTTCTGTGCAGGTCTATGCAGGTAAGAACTACCAGCGAACATGGAGTTTGGATCAAAGTTACTTTAGCAGGTACTACAGGTAGTAAAGGTGTATAAAATAGTACCTAAAATTACGTACTAAAATAACGAAGGTCTGGCCGTCGTGCGCCCTTTTCACTATTAAGTTCATCAAACAGTAGCTGACATAACATTGTTTTTTATTAATCAATAACAATGTGTACATTTTACTTGCACTTGATGTTTGAATAAATGTAAACAGGCTTATGGATACTTGAGTTGTTTAATGATTATTATATAATATTTGTATCCTGTTAATATGCAAACATTGAACTGGGGGGCTGCCGCCTAATGCCACCGGTCATCGTGATCCTGATCGACGTTCAAATTGATGAAGGTTAAACATTACTAAATCATTATTCAATCCACACATAACTACAAAAACCGAACCAAATGAACCAATAATTCTTGCCATCTTTTTATGAGTACTAACTTGACATACGTAATCATCATCATCCTGTCAGCCAAAGTAAGTCCACTGCTGGACAGAAGCCTCCCCAAAGAATGGGGGGATATGTCATAATCGCCACGCTTGGCAGTCCGGTTGGCGATCGCTGTTTGGTAGTGTCACAGAAAAACGCTGCTGCATGTTCTCTGGTGGTATTCCCCCGGACGATTTCTACGCCCCCCATGGGATGAGATGGGGCGATGATGTTCTATGCTGTCACCACACAGCATAATAATCATCATAAATACTATTAAATAGCAATTAATTATTTACCTGTGATACATTGGTAAAGCCATTGGTGACTTACTTACATTCGATTAATATTTGTTCTCCACAAATCAGTACATAACAATCATTATATTTCGTAATTATTATTATTTATAATTATAATAAGTGACTACATTTATTATAACTTAAGTGCACCTGCCATGATCTCTGCACTACCCTAAGGTTGACTGTTTGAAAATGCCTTTGGCATTAAATCCGCCTATGTACATCCCTGCTGTACTGAAGTTTAAATTTAAAAAAAATGTTACACCTGAATATAATATTCATATATTTATTATTTTTATATTGTATTACATTTATATTTAGTGTATGATATGTTTATTGACATATTTTTATTTAAAAATATTTGCATAGCAAATAATTAGTATGACCAGGCATACTAAGTATTCGGTGTATTTGGTATGTAAAATTTATAACACAATTCCTTAGTAGATATAATTTGTTTGGTGCACTCCTGTTACTTTACTTACAGTGCCCGTCTATCCAAAGGTTGCTGCAAGCGATCGCTTAAGTGATAAGACTGCTCGTTGTACATTACGTTCTTTGTAACCAATGTTTTTTTATATTTATTAAATAAAGAGTATACTATATATCTTTGCATGGTGACGGCAAAGAATATTATCAGCCCATCCCAAGTCGTGGGGTGCGTAGAAATCGTCCCGAGGGAATAGCTACCAAAGAACGGGCAGCAGCATTTTTCTGTGAACTACTATCAAACCGCCAAGGCAATCGCCAACCCGTCTACCAAGCGTGGCGATTATGGCATATCTCCTATTCTTTGGTGGGATATTCTATATATCTACCGAATCTACCTCAGCACCCACGTGTCACGGGCATGATACCCGCACAGGACAACTTTTTGTGTGATACATATATAGTCTACTGCTATTGCTATTTGCTGAATTGGATCTTTTTATTGTTGTTTAAATTGTTGAGGATCAATAACTAGCGGCGATGTCCAAAGGTAAGGGATATCTGCTTATGAGCGCACGATGGAAGCGAAAATTTCTAACTTATCACACAGTAAATGAAGCTGATGACGACTGGGATCAAGTATTATATATAACTAGCAATTCCCCGCAGTTTTACTTGCGTTAAACTTTATTAATTGTAGCTTATGTGTTAATACAGGTTTTCAGCTAACTCCATATCAAATTTTATTAAAATTGCTCCAGCCATTTAGACGTGAAGAAGTAACAAACTTACACACTCACAAACTTATATTAGAATTATAATATTAGTGTGATTTACTCCATCACTTGCTCGGATATATTTTAAATAGAGTAGATACATGTAAACCCGAACCATTCATTTACGTTAACGCCTCATCAAAACGCCTACATAAGTTTTCACTTCAAAAAAGATTTATAAAAGTCGAATAAAGTATATGTACCTCTGCTTCAAATAGAAAAGAATACAGACGGTCCCTATACATTTATAAATAAAATAATCAAACTTAGTATGAACACATAAAAGAACCTCTGCCACTGTTTTTCTTCATTACAATTAAACTAACTTTGATGTGGTTTCTACAAAGTTTATGATATCTCTAGACGGGTGGATGTTTATAGCACCGGTTTACATTTCAACAAGGGTTATGATGATATTTTTACTAAGATATATGTTTTCTTAACACGAATATCTTAAATAATTAGGTTGTACACACGGCTACATATTAAGCTATTTATTTCCAATATAAGCTGACCTGTCATTGTATGGAAATCTTATACAACGCGGGATCAACTTATATTGGAAATGTATAGCTTGATGTGTAGTCGTGTGTACCTTTCCACCTTCGTATTACTGAGTTACATCACTTCGACACATAGTCGTAAGTATTTTTTATTTGCCAAGTAACGGTGAAGTCGCCACCACGGAGTCAGCTCGAGGGCTGTAGGGAATAGAGGTTTTTTTGTGGCTCTACCTGTATATTGACTGAAAAAGTACTAAAACTGATAGAATACATAAATGGTAATATATTAATTCAATCAAAACGTTTTTCTCCTGCGCATACGCCTGACGATATCGGGTCGAAAACAAGAGTGATAGATTACGTAACACAGTGCCATCTTGTAGACCGTCTAGTCTAACTAGTGAGGAGAATGACGGTAGAGAAAAAAAATCATAACCGAGTTGACTTTTGGGCATTCCCTATAATAATTTAACTGCGAACTATCTTTTTTTTTAAATTTATTTATTTAAGGTCGTTTTTTAACAACTCAGGTCATTAACGACCACCAGATTGACAGCATATATTATTTCGGTATTTACTTAATTAAATTAACTTATACATATTGATCATTCGTATAACAGCCAGTCTCACATATAGTAATTGTCCTCATTACATAGCAATTGGCACACATTATATCCGTTTTAAGTACCCACTGAACTCTATCAAATGGACCTCATTTAAAAGTTAAATTATTACAGTCCTAAGATAATATTGTATGAACATTTTGTGGCGTTAATTGCTAAGTCCGAAAGGTTTTTAACAGAAAAGGAGTAGAAGTACTTAATAATGTTTGTTTTACCGTTGCATGGTTTGCGCTTTCAGTTCACAATGGATCTGGCCAGTGGTGTTTCTTGTTAAGCCTTTGACCGTAACTCAATTTGAAAAGGAATTTAAAATTATCTACATTGACTTTCAAACGTAACTTTGAAGGCTACCTTTTTCCCTAACACTAAACGTCTACTGTAATGTTTCTTTAATACCTACATTTTTATATGATTACTTTAATACTTTGTTTTACAATGTAGGTATCGACAAATTTGTATTTCAAAGCAAATGAAATTAAGCATGTATACTAGCCATCTGCGTAGGAAATAATATTACACGTGGTATTAGTAAACTAAGTAAAAAGTTTATTTTTAAACAGTTTACAAGGGGTGATTGATTGGACCATTCCTTTAAGCATGCAATGCATGAAAAATTTGTCATTTGTTAATAATAATAACTATATATTTGCCACTTTTGTAAAATACACGAGTTCTAATAGTTAACAAATAACCCTCAATATATTTAGCCAGGTCGATGTAACTTATTTATATATAAATTATTGTATAAAAAATGTATATTAATCTACCTAAAAAAAAAAGCGGGCGAGCGAGCACGAAAAACGTTCTAGATTTGTTCCCCGAACAAATTTTGAATTTTCCCACGTGCCCACACGCCCACAATCTTTCCTGAGCGCTCGCTACTATAAGCGAGCGCTCAGGAAAGATTAGTAACGAAAGAAAGAAAAAAAAAGAAAAGTAACAAAAGGAAAGTAACAAAAATACTAAGAGCCAACTGGCTTACTGTACAACGATATTCATGGGATGTTTTACCGTCACATGCATTGTAAACTTATCAATCTGAAAATGATTCATTTTATACGAGTGACTTTCGAATGCCGAATCAAATGTGTTATTTTTTTATAGTACCGATATTATACTGTGGAAACTTAAGTGTAGTGGGGCTTGTACACTTAATTGTATGGACATTTCATTAATGATTATTATTGAATATTTTATAAAAACAAACAGAAATATATCCAAGATAGAGAACAAAAATAGCAGATTCGTAAGTTTACCGTAAATATAACGACATATGAATGCTAGTTTGAAGAAAGGCTAAAATCACATATAATAAAATTTATTATAAAAATACACATTTTACTTTTCATAGAATAAATTAAATATAAAATAGCATACGTTATCCTCGTTCGTCATAAACAACGCGAGACATTGAGAGAATGTTACACTTAAGAAAGTCGCGATTACGAAGTCTCGAGATGGAAAACAAGAGTTACCGTGGAACCGTATTAAACGTCGCTTTACGTAGTCTATATGAAAAGAAAATAACATCCCATATGACACCATTACAGGAGACAGCCCTCCGTAATGGAAATTTGCATACGCACCTTAAAATTTTATTCATAAGGAGAAAATTGTTTCACATATTCGGGCGGATAGAAGGAGCTCGCGCACTCGAGCAAAAATATCGAATTATTGCTCAGCATTAGGAATTTGGGCCGCATTACCTGTTCGTAACGAGCAAATGATTATAATGCCGCTCGATAGATCAGTACGCGACTCGACACCAACACGAGATTGAATTGCTCCTTCAATTTAAAAATCAACCTGTAACGGCTTCGAGCTGATTTAGTTTGCTAACGCTCTTGTGGCGTATTTTACATAAACGGATAGGTACATTTACTGTAAGAGAGCACGTAATAGTTGCATGTTAAACTAAAATGTATATGTTTTCCATAAAAATAATGCAGACTGCGATATTTTTCTCGTATTTGTATACAGTGTGTCGTTCAATAATTTAATGTTAACTGTTCTTTTTAAATTATAATATAATTACATTATATCAAAAATATCCTTGTCATTTTATTAAAATATTGATTGCTTTTTAAGTTTGTAAATACAATTTCAATGAATGAATCATCCTATAGAGGTTAACTCAGAGCATTAAATACTAGAAAGAGGACAAACTAACGCGTATTAGCCGCCTACAGTGTGCTCAGATGGGCTTACACCGCCAATAACCACCATCAGTCCGCTCACTTTCGCGCCCAAATGAACACGTCTGTGCTTCTGACACAAATATTGAGTTTTATCCGAAATGCCGTCCTTTGCTATCGTTACATGTAAACATCGTAGTGAAACTACTAATTTACACACCAATGGGATCACATTTCACAGGTAAATACAGTTTATTTTTATAAAAACATCATATTTAATGAAGTATTCCGACTTTTACTGCAAGTGGTGATTTTAAATTTATTAGTTCGTATTGTGATGTATACATTGCTGCTTTTCATACCTAAATGTGTCAATGTATAGTTCTTACGCTGCAATTAATAATGCAGAGAACGATATGATCGCCAACGTGTCTTTGCGCATTACGGCCGCTGCTCATGTTCTTGGTCCGAGCCATGCTGTCTGAGGCGTAGTGATTGCCTTCGTCACTGTACTCGAACACGTATATCGATGGCTCTCACGGTTTTACCAATATGACCAATCACCCATGTACAATCACCTTATTATGCTTATCAAAGCTGTAATGGGGAAATATATTAATACAAGGATGCATTATTTGTCAAAGAATGCTGTACCCAAACTTTCAAAACGACAGGTGTTTAATAAATATTTAGATTTTACTGGTCTGTGATCAAGAAGTTACATGATTTGTTTTATTGTGCGCAAATAAAAACCAATTAATAAGTATTTTTGACTTGTAATTTCGCGTCATCGAATACTTAAATTGCCACATATCGATAACATTCTATTAACTACCCGTTGAACTCACTAAGCCTGTACTGCCTTTGTGTGAGTGCATGCTGACGCGTGTATGTATTAGGTCTTTACCTATGAAATTGCCGTTCTGCAGTACTGGCCATTTCAAATCAAAATAATTTTTGTTTGGCTAAGAATTCTAATTTCAAATTAATTTTATTTTAAAAACATGGATTCTTTTTTCCAAAAGTAGTCATTTCTTTATTGATTAGTGTTACATTTTCATCGCATTTCAATCTTTTTCGTCATCATGGATACGTTAAAAATTCGAGTAATTATGGAATATGAGTACCGTCGTGGCAGCAACGCGGCACAAGCGGCACGCAACATCAACGACGTTTACGGAGCTAACACTACAAACCAACGCACCACCTGTTATTGGTTTGCTCGCTTCCGTTCTGGAAATTTCGACCTGAAAAATGAACCTCGCGGTCGTCCGAAGACTTTGGTCGACAACGACGAATTAAAGGCGGTTGTGGAAGCTGATGATACACAATCTACGGCTGAATTAGCAGCAGCTTTCGACGTTAGCGTCAAAACAATATTGGTCCATTTGCGTCAAATTGGCAAGGTAAAAAAGCTTGACAAATGGGTGCCCCACGAACTCAATGATCGCCAGCGCGAAGTACGCGTCGAGACGTGCCTTGCACTGCTCAACAGACACACAAATGAAGGAATTTTGAACCGCATTGTTACCTGCGATGAAAAATGGATTCTGTTTGATAACCGCAAGCGCTCAGCAAGTTGGTTGGATCCTGGTTCAGCACCTAAACAATGCCCTAAACGAAAACTTACCCCTAGAAAAGTGATGGTCACTGTTTGGTGGTCTAGCGCCGGTGTGATTCATCACAGCTTCTTACCAAACGGGGTGAGCATTACTGCAGATGTGTACTGTGAAGAACTGAGCACAATGATGGAGAAGCTGGCGCATCTCCAACCAGCATTGGTCAATCGCTCGTCTCCGCTGCTCCTGCACGACAACGCGCGACCTCATACTGCACAGCAGACGGTCTCCAAGTTGCAAGAACTGGGGTTGGAAGCTCTCCGTCATCCGCCCTACTCACCAGACCTTGCGCCTACAGACTACTACTTTTTCCAGAATTTGGATAACTTCTTGGCGGGAAAAAAATTCAATACCCGAGAGGCAGTACAAAATGCCTTTGAAGAATTTGTTGCCTCCCGTCCAGCTGATTTCTTTAAGAAGGGCATCAATAAACTGCCACTGCGATGGCAAAGATGCATTGATTGCATGGGTGATTACTTCGATTAATACAAATAAAAAAATTCATGAAAAAAATTCGTTTAAATTTTTTCATACAAAACGGCAATTTCATAGGTAAAGACCTATTATTAACAAACACATAAATCCTTTTTGAATGTGTTACCCAATGGGAGCGAACATCTCCAAGAGTGCGTAAATGCAATGTGTGCGTGTCTTTGTATTTATTAAGTGAGTCATTGTGTGCGTAAATTCATTTGGCGACACTTGGACTGCATAGGATATTAGTGGGACGGCCTATCTCCTATTTTTAGATATCTATGGAGGTTACAGATACCAGAACTTATTTTTATGAGGTCATTTTCTTGCTTACTGTATGGATAACAAACTATTTTTCAAAACACTATTCAGTATACCAAACTAGGTAGAACTGTAAATAAAATATATGAAATGAAAACTTATTTACGAATATATGGCAATATTAATGATAGACACTGCGAAACTGTTAGAAAATGAGCATCTTAGTTTAAACCAAGGAGTAAGATCATTGCAATTTTTCAAGAAAACCTAGAATCTTCCTAAAGTTTAGTAGTTGGTCATACTACGCCTCGTCCCTCGGACAGCCTATCCCTCCATTGGAAGAAAAGAAAGAGAAAGCTTACACTTCACAATTCATGAAGTGAGTGTTAGACATGACGACTTTAAGGTTTATGGAGTACATTATCATCTGAATGCTATTATTTAAAGCAATAGTGCACTAACACTGTTTTTATATATGAACAATAAATAATATAATTTATAAAATAAAAAATAATATTTAATTAACTATTATAATAAAGGTAGCATTTAAGATTCAAATTAAGTAAGTATATGAGCGTATTGCCTAAAAACTGCATAGCAGTTTGGCGTGCAAAAGTTTATTGTAAAATTATTATTAAATGCTTTTAATTCCTATTTAATTATTAGAAATATGGTTTAGATTGAATCTAGTCTTTGTCAATAACCGTCAAAAACTCTCCAACTACAAAGGTGTATAAGTGTATACTAGAAAACGTTTTATAATAAACCTTGAATCGTTTATAGACAATCTTAACATGAGTGAGTTCACATATTGGTCGTATTTAAGATGTTTGTTGTTAACAATAATAAAGGTTTTATCTAGATGTTGGAGGCCTTTATTGGAAAGGTTATTATGTCATATTTCATAAATTATTCGAGGCAAAGATTACCCAGCAACAAGACGAGATAACAAGGGACTCGCTTGCGACAGTAGGCCAAAACCGTGCTCTGTCAATTTCTATATCATATTGATATTTGTGTTATTGGTTCTAGTACAGATATTTGTTTTGAGTTTGTATTGATTAGTTTATAATGGTTGTTTTGGAAATTAATGCAATATTAAGAAAAATTAAGTAAAAAGAAGAAACTTTAAATAAAATACAACTTCAAACAAAACACAACAATAACAATATAACTTCAAACAAAACATTGTAAAGAAAAAGCTTTTTTTTTTAAATGTTAGTATACATATTATTATACCGTATTCAAACTCAAATTTATATTTTGCGATACAAATCGTTTGAGTTTTTAGAGGAGGAAATAGGAGAAACCGAGACTAAAATCTAAAATCTCGAGTCTAAAATCGTCCAATCAAGGACGATTTTAGAAGTGTGTAGTTTTTCACACGTATGCATGGAGAGTGACACGTCTAGGCAGTAGGTTAGTTATTAATGTTCGGGTAATTTTAAAGAGCAATTTTCTTCAGATGTTTAAAGTCAACTTCTAGATTGTTATTGTATTGAGAAAAAAAAAGGGCCAGTGTAATAAAAATTGGCCTGATATTCAAGGACTTCAAAATATTAAATTACATGTGTCACGCGTCATACGCTATTTCACTTAGGTAGATGTCCATTATATTTAATACCTATCTGCCTAAGTATTTAAAAGAAACTTTCCAGAATTGTTACCAAGCTTCTTTTCAATGCTAGAAGCAAGGTGATTATGTCCGGCGGTGATATTTTTACAAAAATACGTTTTCCTTAAACAATTTTCGATTTCTTCTAAAATTAAACAAGCCTCAAAAACTTTTTCTCGTTATCTTAGTACAAACCCACTACATCAAATTTAAATCATGTTCTCTCATATTTTAGGGAAACTTAGCAACATAAATTGTAAACAAACAAGTAAAGTTATCATAATCTAAGTAATCCAAAGAATTCGCGTCCACCACTGAATTTCGTTCAAAATATAATATAGATAATCTTACCACCATTTGCTTAGATCATGGAATAATAAATCGTTTTTCACGGTGCGATCAAGAAAAGAGGATTCATGTCGCCCACGTTTCGTGAGCAAAATGTCGTCGTAGATAAAGCTCATCTGATACAGAAAATACGCGTATGGCAACACTACAAACATATTCTTCTATTGATGGCTCTCTAATATTTATTGACGCGCCTTTAATTTGGTAACGCAAATACTAGATTGACGCAACCAATTTCCCTCATGTTTTACACAAAGAGTATGTAAAAGTAATATTTCTATTGACATTTCCCAACCATTGTGTTTTGTCTGGCTTTGTCAGTTACCTACACATTATTTTGGTACAAATAGGTAACTCCGAACCGTTGTCTCCGATAACTTTTTGTGTGTCACAAACAATCAGATCAATAGGTAAATGCAGTTATACAAAACGTTATATTAATAAGTGAGTGAATGTATTTTTGTTATTCTTTGTTTGTAGACAATCAAGGTTTGAAGACAGGTTGCGGTTAAGCCGGACGGGGCTGGCTTTGAATACCGATGACGGCGCAACTACCCGAGTCGTTTCAATCTGTACTCTATGCATAAATAATGTGAAAAGTATGGAGATACCGCTCCGATGCGGAATACACGTTCTTCTAAAATATCGTTGTATATTTTTATGGTAACGACTTCAGTTATTTGTTCTTAGTACCTACCGAGTGTGGGAGCCACTGTAATCTCAGTGGTACCGCATCCACTCAAATATTAGTTGTTTAAGAAATGTGGCATTACGGCTTTATCTTGAGGCTTTGTTCTGTTTTATATTCATTACTTCATTTAACTAAACTTACCAATATGAACGATTATTTTAACCACATTATTATTAAACAGTATAGAAAACTATTATTTTGGTTTCAAATTCCAGATTTGACGTGCGCTTTAAAAACATTTTGATTATAATATTTACGGAAGTTTTAGAATATAAAAAGAAATACTGTTGGTACATTGACGTTTCGAGTTAAATGTATGATTTAAAAAATAAAGCGTTTTATAGTAAACTAGCAGCCTTAGATTTCAATGCCTCGCAGTAATCGTTGTTTTGTTTTTGTTTTGTTTTTTTAAAAAGACAACGCCCGCACTAGGGATTCTAAATCCCTGTGTCGCGGGGTACTTTACAAACATATAATAGACGGACACAAATTACATCCAGACTCAGAACAACTGTTTATGGGTCACACAAATAGTTGTCCGGCGCGGGACTCGAACCCGCGACACGAAGCGGCGAGGCGACTGTCTTAGCCGTTGCGCCGCACGTGCAGTCAATATTAATAATACTTAGAAACAATTTAAATATTAATAATACTTAGAAACAATCCCAAAAAAAACTCTTTTTTTTAGATAACGCTCGCATTAAGTACATAATTTCTTGTATAGCGGGTCACTTTACAAATACGCAACTCACGGACACAAAGCACACTTAGAACAAATATATCCGCCACACAAATAGTTTTTGTATGCGGTGATTGCATCAGGTAGTAGCGCGGCGACTACCTTAACCATTGCGCTGGAGCTGCTAAAGAGAACTTTTGTCAGCCATGTTTGATTATTCCAGAAGCTGAACAGCAACTTGGCCTATAACCTAATTATTTTTTTCCAAAAGCAACAACAAAATTGGCAGCAAGTCCATAAGTGCAATGAAGTGAAGTGCCCACCATCAGACATTTACTTTGGTACAATGATTTTGGTAGTACCAAGTCACCAATCAAACATATGGTATCCCCGATTTAAAATGGCTATCGTAGCTTACGCGACGCTTGCGCAAGCCGAAAACCAACGAAATTAGCGTCTCCTATTGTCTTTGACATTTATGGACCCGTATAATGTTGTGAGATCAATAGTTAAGACTCTAGCACCGAAAAAATGAACCGGCTACATGCATATGGGCAGGCCCCCTATATGATGACTGATGAGCTTATGAAGATCACTGGAAGCCGCTGAATGCGGTAGTGCAAGACCGGCAATTGTGGAGATCTTTGGGGAAAGCCTTTGTCCAGCGGTGGGCATAATTCAACTAATATGATGATGATTATTTAAGACGTTATGTCCGTTTTATTTTAAGTCTTTTGGACACGTTATCCCACAATAATAATAACAATTTAGTAAATACTTTAAAAATTCAAAAATATTTAAACTCGGTAAAACCAAAAACGGTACATTAAATTAAGCTAATCAAATATAGTATTAGTAGTATTTGCATAAATAAATAGGTAACCGCGTATAAATTCAATTAAAATTGTTTCAGTATTGTAATACTGAAATAATTCCAATTGCTTTACATATAACCATATTATTACGATTGATTTCACTTTAATCCTACTCATATTATAAATGCGAAAGTTTGTGAGTAGGAATGTATGGATGTTTGTTGCTGTTTCACGCAAGAACTACCGAACGGATTTTGAAGAAATTTTATAGTTATATAACTTTTATATCGGAATAATACATAGGCATATATCTAATTTAACGCGTATATAACCGCGGGGAACAGCTAGTTGATTATAATAGTGCTTGAATTTTGGCTACAGAGATACTGAGACATTTTTCTTTACATAAAAATCACAAAATCACTTTTTTTAACCCAGGACCTCGTTATCTGCGGCTAAATACGCAACCGCTAGACCAATATATATACCAATAATCTAAGTAGTAATTAGTATACCCTACTATGTATATTCTTTGAGTCGCGAGGGGGCTCTACAGTCTGTAAACGCTTTAAGATATTAAGAAGCCAAGTAAGCAATCAGTCCATAGATCCTTTAAAATGTGCTTTGAAGCGCATTTTATGTTATCGATTCCGGTTAAAGTCAACAAACAACAGTCATTAAGCCGTATCAGCGGTTTGAATAACTCCGACACAATTATCACTTCCCACACAATTAAATAAACAAATGCATCTGATTCAAGAGTACAATTAATAGTATACAAGTATATGATGTGCTGGTCTATTGTATTAGTGTTTTATTAAGACAACGTCCGCACTATGGATATAAATCCCTATATTGCGGGGGACTATACAAAAATGCAATTCACGATCGTGATTACAAAGCACTTCCAGATTGAAAACAATGGATATGGATCACACAAATAGTTGCCCTGCGCGGGAATCGAACACGGAACAAATGGGCGCTGAGGTAGTAGCGATACAACTACGTCTACTTGAATGTATTTACAGATGAACATTTCCTCGAGAGAGTACAATTTCATCCAATATTTTTGGTTCTCTCGCAACTAGTTTATGTCAAGTCTTTGCATATTAATCTTCACTACGAAATTTACATAATTAAACGAATGACTCGAAAAGTCAAAATGGTATAGAGCTCCAAGAATCGATTACGAAAGAAAATCATTGATCTATGCGAAAGCATTACTACACGACAAAATACCAAACGATCAGAGCTAAGGCATTACCTATTTCGAAAATCACTAAAAGGGCATACTATAAAAAATACCATATGCATAATATTTTATAGGAATAATAGTATTAAACAAAACAAAAAATACGTATGTTTTACGCGTCTAGAATAATGAATTTTTATCTAACTATATAGCAAGTCGAAGACGATATTAGATCCACCCTTAATTATATAATAATAACCTGCGACATTATTGACATACAGCCATATGACCCCAAACTAAGCACAGCTTGTGCTATGGAAACATATATAAGTCTTGGAGATGTTTATCTTTCCCATTGAAATATGATTTTACGATTTTACATTCAAGAGATCTTGTCAAAGTCAAAGTCAAAGGTACTTTATTCCGTAAAAATTTTACATTTATGTGGAATCGTCATATTTTTTTACCCTACCGTGCAGTGCATGACGTGGCAGCTACTGAGAAACACTGCCAGAAAACTCAGTAGGAATCCTTTTTTAAAATAAAATATACTTAAGATTAATTACAATCATGTGTGTTGACTCAGAACAACTCAATCCCAAGCACTTTTATCACTTAAGTAATCAGAAATTTTGTAATATGCTCTGCTACACAATTTGGCTTTAATAATTCTTTTAAACTTATTCGTAGACAATTCTCTAATATCATTGGGAAATTTGTTATAGAATCTTATACATTGCCCCATAAAAGAGTTACTTATTTTGTGGAGACGGGTAGTATGCAATATGAGATTATTCCTATATCTAGTATTTACATTATGTGTATCGCTCCTTTTACAGAAGGAATCGATATTTTTATGCACATATAGTAAGTTTTCATATATATACTGAGATGGTACAGTTAGAATGTTGACCTCTTTGAACTTTTCTCTTAGAGACACTCTCGGGCCAAGATTATAGATAGCTCTTACAGCTCTTTTTTGCAATATAAATATGGTGTTAATGTCAGCAGAGCTACCCCAGAGAAGAATTCCATAGGACATTACACACTATGAAAATAACTGAAATAAACCATTCTAGCTGTGTCAACATCAGTCAGCCGTCTAATAGTTTTTACTGCATATGCTGCAGAACTTAATTTGCCGGACAGTTTTTCTATTTGTGGGCTCCATTGTAGATCATCATGATACATTTATCAAGATGATCGGAGCCTTATTATTTTTAAAAGTAAGATAATTCACTGTGTTAATAGTTATTAATAGTTATTTTTTGATAAAAGTTACTTCTAAGTAATTACATTATGATAGTTTGATAAGACTATTTTAATCAATCCATCTGAAAGCCATCTGAATCCAGACAAAGTGCACTTCACTAAATATACAAACTATTAATTATTTCAAACTTCATAATTAACTTAGTAATTTCTTTCTTCAATACTTGTCATTCATTAAATACTTAGAAATACATTTGTCGATAATTAAGATTGTCTGAAAATCACTGAACCATAGAGAGAAACCTTATTTTATGAATACTAGCAAGTCGACAATGTAAGGGTCCGTCTGATGATAGTGGTTATTTTATGAGTAGCCTGTCGTGGTATAAAACATGCTTATCGCAGAATAACGATTACTTCCAGATACGAATCAGATCTTCTACTATAAATGAATAGTGAGTAGTGGCTGGTATCCTACTGTCGTAATCTCTACAAAAATCTAACCTAAAAATTACATAAATTATTGTACAGACGCTAACACATCAAGATAAATCTGTCAAATTTCGCCTATTGAAAGTGAACCTTATGATTATGTGATAAAGTTGAAAAACTATAAAAGACAATTGACAGATTGGGTTAGCTGGATGTGCTGGCGTCTGTACATACATATAATCATATTATTCATACATAAAAAGTAGTAATTAAATTTACATTAATTATATAACTTTAAATAATAGGAAATATATTTATAACGCAGATATATAGATAATGGATTTTTCAACATATTTTAAGGGAAATAATATTGTGAGTAATGTGGTGATAGAAACGTCAGAGCATTCCACAGTCAAATTGATTGTACCGTAAAAGACTTACCCAAGAAATAGCTGGGGATTCAGTTCCTTGGAGTATTGTAAAAACAATATTGTAAAGTAGGGATAGAATGTGACGACTTTGGCGGATTCTAATCTAGTATGACCATTTTTACGAAGGTCAAATATGAATCTTATAGAAGATGACCAAGTTTGTCGAGTTTTTATCGTGCGATTAAAATTGCTCGCTCTGCATTATCAGGGACTACAAGTAGGAGAAACTGCAAGTACAATGTTGATGAACGTGACATAACTCCTGGAGACTGCGACCAGTTACAAATAGTCAACGGACGGTTTACTGTAATAGTGGTCTTCAGAAAGAAATCCTGTCAAAATTAATCCCCAGATCCCAAACTACGAGGTACAGTCACTATGAGGTATGCCAGTGTGGTTGAATATTGCTGGAGAAACTTCCCAACAGTCGATACAATTTTATACTGATTACCAATCATAATGTCAGTCTTGGAAGGGTTGGCGGTAAGGTCACACATACACCCCTTCTGATTCAAAGTCTGTGTTGAGAATGGATACGGCAATTGATCAAGTATCTAATAAGGCTGGTCTATACATTTGGATCAGATGAAAGAAAAGATAAATGTAATGTCGTATCAAGAAGTCAAAGCGCTCGCCGAAAGCCGAGACGATTGGAAAAAGCTCCACCGACAAGAGCATAGCTCTTAAATATGATGATGATGATGACGATACATTTGTAAGAATGTAGAAAACATCATGAGAAGAAATAGAATAAATAAATATTGAAAGGTGTAATGGAAATAAAACGAGTTACGCCAGCGCTAGTCTTGCACCAAGATCACATATCATTCAATATCAATGCGAATAAGTATCCGATGTGCACACAGGAAACTATGAAATCAGTCAGTTGCCGTTGGAGATATGTTAAGACAGTGCGGTATGCCAAAAATAAAGTTAATATCAAAGTTATGTCCATTAAGTTAAGTTGAATAATTGTGAAGGTGAATTGCTAATAGACCGACACGTCAAAACATGTTGTCTAATTATGTGCTCTGGATAAGTTAGGATAGTTTGATAGTTCTTAGTATTGCCAGTAGGAGGAGATGTACTAATCCCCGTAGAAAATATTTCAAAGAGAATAATAAATTTCGACGAGCTAATAAGATTTAGGGTTGCTTAGTTAGCAAAGCATTGGGGGCTTTAAGCCAGAGAATGCAGGTTTCAGCCCTGTCGGTCGTCTAAATGTATAATTGTCAGTATAAAATTTAAATGTAATAATATCATAAATAGTTTGTAGTAAAGTATACAGAGACAACATTTTTGTATGTTTGCAATGTTATTGACCTTAGCCTTAGTAAACGACAAGGTAAAACACCCAGTCAAGAGAAACATTACCATCAAAGTGGTTTAATTCCTGAGAGTCTTCTTGCTTCGGAAGGTACGTTACGCTGTCATTCGAGGTTGTTGTCATTAGACAACAGTTGATAAGCCATGTCAGAGGCCTACTGGGCGGCTTAAATAAGTCTGATTCCAGTGTAACTACCGGCCATACGATAAAAAAAAGATCATCTACTTGCAGATACATGTAGGTATTCCAAGGGTAATTGTTATCTTTCAAGTCTACTTTTAAAAGTACATAGTTTCATAAGTGTTATTCCATGTAAATAAGTTGTGAAATTGCTGTATTTTATATAGAGCTTATTAAATGTAGAGATTTAAAAGATTTTGATAAGTTTAAAAGATTCTAAATACGGTATTTTGTTCGACTAGAGTCCATGCATTTATATTGATGCATTTGCTGAGCAATCTCTAATACCAAGCACGTTTCAGATATAAATTATATTTAATAATTTGTATTTGTTTAAAAGACGTATTATCATTACTGGGATATGGTTTTTAAATTAGAACTTTAAAATGTTGAAATTTTCTGATAGTTCTAATAAGATTCTATTCAACTAGATTCCATGCATTTATATTGATGAATTTTCACTGCAATTTCTAATAACAAGTAATATCAAGACATGAATGACATGTATACAGATTAAATTAAATAAATTCAAGATGCAAACTAATTTCAATCAAAAATATTTTTTTCCTGGGACATTATTCACACACGGCTATGTGATCCCAAACGAAGCAGATCTTGTACTATGGAAACCAGATAACTGATATACTACATATACTGTTTTTCCTTTTTTAAATACATACTTATATAGATAATTTACACCCAGACTCAGGACATACAGACATGTTTATGCACACAAATATCTGTTCCGGGTGGGAATCGAACCCACCCGGAACAGTGGGTCGGGTCGGGTCGTTTCCTTCCCTCTAATATGGCGAGGGAGGCGATGGCTGGCCCACACGTCATACTCGTGAACGGGTCTGCTTGCGGTAACTGGTCGAACTGCTGTTGGGGTACTCATTTTTTTTTTTCGCCTCTGTTAGACTTCGTTTGACTTGTTAATTTTGTAAATGTACGCGGATGCACCCACCGTTTTTTCGTCTAGCAAAAGGATATTCTAAGTGCTTGAGTGAAATTGAATGCTATTGCTTATTTATTTTATTATGATTCACTGAATGACAAGGGTTCTGTGCGTGCATTAGCCTACATAACAACCAATCACAATGTAAGTAAAATACATGACATTTAAAAAATAAAAATCGTAAACTGAAAGCAAAAGAAGACGAAAAAAGCAAGCCCGGAGTTTCTTTGTGGCTTTCTTCTCCGGGTCGTCCACCTAGGCAGCTAGAGAAAGCCGCAGGCTAGCTAGGGTAGGTTCCTCAGCGGCGAGGATCGCTTTGGCCCATTAATGCGTGATCGGTGATCCCGTGCATGTGATCACACCCTCACTTAAAATTTCGTCTTTTGCTTTAGTCTTCAATTCTTTAATTTTAATATAGTAGAACTAAATTTCAAAATATATGCGATAAAACAAACCGCACGGACTGACAGATTATTTTTTTTTTGTAACTTTTTACTATCCACTTTGTTTATGTACTGCATTGTGACCTTGACAAGTACAAGTGTATGTTAATACCCAAGTGCTGAATAAATATTTCATGTCATTTCATTTCACGACCTGCGGCGTGAAAGGCAGAGTATCTATCAAACACGCCAGCACACATCGTTTTTTTTAATCCGAGTGTTCTGTTCTGATCTTTTAACGGGCTGATACAAATATTGGGTGTTTGCAGTCTATTTATTATGTCGTAATAATCTATATATTTAAGACGTTAACAAACATTATTATGTTGTAATAATCTAGCAAGTTCAATTAATTTACTAAAATGGCAACTTAACATACGACAGGAGAAATTTGGTATTATATATCAAGTGACTTTCTTATTTAATCTACCAGCTGCTTAATTTAATAAGTTCATTACGCACCTACAATATGTGGGCATAGAACATCTGTACGGCACTAATTTAAAAAAAAGAATTAATATAACAGGTGTGATGCGTCCCATAACTTATACATATACAGCTAAATTATTATTAAATGGACTTATTTAATATTCTCTTTAAAGCTTAGTATCTAAATATTTGTGCTGTAGCTAACTTTTATAAATATTTTATTAATTAGTAAAAACGAAGTTATGAATGATAAATATCTTGGGACATCATTCACACACGGCCATCCGATCCCAAACTAAAAGAAAAGAGCTCGTACCATGGAAACCAAATAACTGATATACTACATATATTTACTCTTTTTAAATGCATACTTATATAGATAACTAGCTGTGCCCCGCGGTTTTACCCGGGTTAAATTTTATAAATTATCACTGCTCCTCCCCCGTAGGTGATAGCGTGATGGGTGGGAAGGAAGGGTGGTTACGTCACCTACAGACTGACTCAGATACTCACCGGACACGGGTGTTTCGGTGAGTATCTGTGCCGGATCGGCCGAGAAGCGACGACACATTGTCACCATTGCGGGAGCGACCTGGACTCTGCCCAGCATACGCTGGAGGAGTGCCCGGCCTGGGAGGCCGAGAGACGAGTCCTGGTCGCTGAGATCGGACGGGATCTTTCGCCGCCAGCAGTCGTGTATGCGATGCTGGCTGGCGACTCCACCAAATGGGACGCCGTGGTCTCCTTCTGTGAGGCAGTTTTGCTGCAGAAGGAGGCCGCCGAACGGGATCGGGAACGAGCCGATCCCGCTCGTAGGCGGAGGAGGCGTCGGGGTGGCGGCGGCAGCCGTTAGCCCAACTCCCCTCGGGGCCGCGGCGGCAGTGTGAGAAGTGTCCTCTACTGCCGCCACGTACAAGCGGCTCCGGGATGACAGCGATCTGTTTGTGGCGCAGTCGCTGTGCCGTACTGGCAGGAGTCGGCAATAGGGGAGGGCAATCCAAAGGAGCCCTCCCAGGGTACGTGTCCCGACCATCTGGGACATGGCGCAAAAGGGGGGTACCGGAGCAGCATACCCGCGTTCCCGGGACTCCCCCATCAGGCGCCAAGAGAAGTCCACGGCAGGTAGGTTTAGTCGGTGCAAGTCCGACATACCCACCCGCAGACACTTTTTGCGGGTGGCATGCGAAGGCATTCCCCCTGCCTTATCAAAAAAAAAAAAAAAAGGTGATAGCGTGATAATGTGTAGCCTATATGTTGACCCGAACTCTTAGTAATATTCATGCAATATTTGAAGTAAATCCATGCAGTACTTTTCAAGTTTAGCCCGGACATACATACAGACAAACAGACACACAGACAAAAATTCTAAAAACTATATTTTTGGCTTCGATATCGATTGTAGATCACGTCCCAAGTATCCTTTTTTTTAAATATTCATTGTACAGTGTTGAGTTTCCTACGATTTTATTATATGGATAGATTATACCCAGATTCAGGATAAACAGGTATGTTTATGCACACAAATATCTGTCTTGGGTAGGAATCGAACCGACGATCCGAAATCACGAAAATACGTTATGATGATGATGAATAATAACAATATATGTACTTAGTTTCAGTCTATTTTCTTTCTTTCTCATGTGTGCGACAGGTATTCAAGCCTAGTAGACATCTTAATGACTGTTGTTTAATGACTACATCCGAATCCATGGCTTAATGTTCCATCCGAAGCTTGTAGACGTTCAGATCAATCACTTAGGTGGTTACCTACTTTAGTACATGTCGTAAGTGCTGGTTAAGAGGTTTATCTAAACATCAGATGTCATATATCTAACCGTGCGCCTAGGTGATGTTCGTCGCTGATAGTTTGCAGACTGATAACGGCACTTGGTATTGAGAGAAATTATAGTTATAAATTGACTTTTTAGTGGGTATACGAGTATGCTGAATAGGAATATGCCAACAACTTGTGTTTAACAACATCAATGTTCAGTATCATCATGGCATTAGGTATGCATTCGTCAGATACATCATTGCCACCCGGCTACTAAAACCAACACAAATACGAAACTTTCACCGTGAAATATTACACCTTGATACCACCTGGTGCTTCTGGATGAAATGTCGTCTTTTACGACCAACGCTACAAGATTTTACAAAATATAAAATGTAAATAATTTAATAATGCCAGAAAAACGTCTGAGAAATCCAATCTTGATGACGTCTCGCGGGTAAACAAGGAATGTTTTGATGTTCCCTTTACGGCCTCAATTAATAATATACTTACAAGCTACAATTCATGTTGATGACACTCACGGATATTTATTTTGAAGTACCCTCTTTTTGATTATCATGTTTTGCCTATATTTTGTACATTTCTATTGAGGATGATTTAATTGTCTATCGCTTTATAGTTGGCTATCAGAAATAATTCGGTGACAGCAGACCTGAAAAGTTTCTGGTTGCCTGTTAGTCAAGATGGTCGTTTCGGTCAAGATAGTCGTATCAGTCAAGATAGTTGACTCGGTCAGGATAGTCGTCTCGGACAATATAGTCGTTTCGGACAAGACAGTCATCTCGGAAAAGATAGTCACGGTCAAGATAGTCGTCTCGGTCAAGATAGAGGTCTCTGACAAGATAATCGTCTCGGTCAAGATAATTGTCTCGGTCACGATAGTCGTCTCGGACAATATAGATGTCTTGGTCAAAATAGTCGTTTCGAACAAGATAGTTGTCTCGGTCAAAATAATCGTCTCGGAAAAGATAATCACTCGGTCAAGATAGTCGTCTCGGTCAAGATAGAGGTCTCTGACAAGATAATCGTCTACTACTGATATTCTATATTTTATCATACATGTTCTCATGACAGCCGAGACCTTAAACTTAATGTGCTCTTCAAGGCACATCAAGGTAGTTAAAGTCACAATCAATTTTACACAAAAATAGATAAATTTAAGAAGCGAACCCTCGATATCCCAATAAAATTAAAATGATTTACGCCCGTTGACCACAAAACTCGTCCTTCAAATCATATAATTTATTAAATTGTAATACCTAGAGCGGTGGAACCGCATTATGCCATTTAAATTTTCATCAATAATACGATCTCGTAAAAGTTACTCAAACTCGCTGAGATCACGTTTTACAGTGTTTTGACTTTGTATAACTTTGCGTAAATAAGCAATAAATTTCCACAATAATATCTACCTAATAATAATAAATGTTGATTGAACAATTTTGTGAGCCGCGCCGTAGATAGGGGCTGAAATCAAATAAGTCGTGTTATTCGTTTTAAAGCTATCATTGAATATAGCTGCGGGCATCGATCAGGCGTCGCAGTAAGACATTGCCACATAACAGAATTATAGCATGGATTATGGCATGTAAATAAACGAGCGGTTGGCGTGGCTAGTGTCTATTCCAACATGGGCAATAACTATGCGATTATCCTATTTGGGCGCGCAACAACGAACAGGCGTGACTTCGTTCGCATTTTTCATATTAACCAACTTGGGACACATTAGGTGCGCACTAAAATAACTAAATTCTTGTTGTTACAAGTAGGTTTACTGGTAATTTAACGAGAGTTGGCGCGTAAACACTTTTTATGGCGCCTAAAGTTGCGACGAATGATGTCGAATGTCGCGTTTCCGTGCCATTTCATTATGGTGTTAGATATTTATTGATCACGTTATGTAAGGGTATTTTAAATGCTCCAATTGAATATTCTTTTCAACCGAACAGCGATTTCCTTGCTTACTCGTATAAAGAGTCTAGTGGCGTAATCTGTGATTCTAATAAAATATATCGTAAAGCAGTTTCAACACAATCATCATGTCAGCGGAATAACGGTCACTGCTGGACAAAAGCCTCTCCTAATGGGGGATATGCCATAAGCGCCATACTTACAGTAGATCATACTGTAAGCATGGCGCTTATGGCACAGTTTATAGAGATACGCTCGTGCCCATTCTGGTGGGTATTCTCCAACAAATATCAAGACATTAGTCAACAAAGAATTGACGTAACAAAATAAAATAGATATTGTCATGAGAAATAATAGTATTCAACAAGAAAACTTTCGAGTAAAGAAATTCGAAAGTTTGTAAGTAACTAAGTAAATACTTAATTAATGTATCCAACAATGAGCTCAATTTATGCATCCATAAACAGAATTCAAATAAACTTGTATATTTTTCTTGAAATACAACGCTAAGTTTTTCTCGAGTTGGTAAACTTGAATTTGAAGTGACGGGAATGCAAAATTAGGAACGAAAACATAAATATTCAGCAAGACTATATAAATAAACGAAGTTTGGGCCATTTATTCCGATACACCGGGACACTGTGCACAGACTGGAAAAGTTAGGCGGAAACGGGATTTCCTAATGCGATTTTAATTCGTTCTTCCCGCGACGAAGAGGGTAATTTCAATAAAAGCAAAGTCAGTAGATATTTTGTCTGTGGGAAAGTAAAAATGGGAAAAAATATAACGCTGCTATTTTTGCTTTGTTGTGTGAAGTAGACGCGTTAAGTGCAGTTCAGTGTTGTCCCGCCTGCCTCCGTAATTATGAGCTATTTGTAGCGTCAATTATTGCCAATCTTGAATGGACATATTTGGAAGCTATTGGAAACGTATAACAATTAAGAGTACCAATATATGCCAAACTATTCTTAAAATCGGTTAATTATGTATCGATATTATGTTTTGTACCCAGTAGCTGAAGATGAATGAAGCCATTTTAATTTTATTTTCCATTTGATAGAAAGAATATGTGGGAAAAATTACTAAAATAGATTTAATTTAACTATAAACTGAAGTTTGTGTTGTGTAACTCAAGTTAAGTAAACAATCTTTAAGCTATATTAAAAATATTTTTTTAATGGGTAGTTTTTGGTTTCATTTATCTTTTTTGCATATAATACTTTTAAGGTGTATTACCAGCATATAACATTATTAAATTTAACACCTACATACATTTATAGATTGTCTTTATTATTTAATATTAAATGTTTTGTTTTGTTTTGTGTACAATGCTTAAATAAAATAAATATAAAATAAAAATCGTTTATTTTTAGGCATCGACGGCCCATAGCATGTTAGTAATCAGTACAAACTTAAAAACTATGTTAGTATGTAACACTTAGACACACATAAGTACAAAAATAACAACACAAATACACAATAAAATAATAAACAGCCAAGATTAGAGGATGATTTATCAAGTCCCTAGTCTGACATGAAGCTTGATAAATCTATCCATTGTAGGCCCTTCAATCCTTTCTGCAAACACCTTCAGAATGCTATTGCTGCTCCCTGCCCCTCAATCTGCGTATCACTGATGCCACTTTTTTGCGCATGATCGCGAAATAATCGTCAGTGTGCGCATCCGCGAACATCCCTGACGCACTACAGTAAGGTGGAAGCCTCAACAGCGCCCTGAAAGCGTTATTGTATTGAATGCGCAGTGCGCTGTCTGCTTTTTGGGTATGATTAGCCCACAAACTACTGGTGTAAAATCTTTGACAGAACGCCTTAAAAAGTTTTATTTTAACTGGTGCTGAACAAGCAGCAAACCTGCGTGCCAGCATGTTTCCCCTCACAGCCAGCGCCCTACGCTCTCTCTCCATGTCTAAGTCATCTTTTAAATCCTCCGTAACAATATGGCCCAAATATTTAAATTGTGACACCTGGTTCAAAGGTAAACCGTTCAGTTCTACGGGCGGGACATTTGAGGGACTTTAAAGCGTACTTCATTTTAAATATTGTCAAAAAATATTTACGTAAGAAAATATAATCAAATTTCAGCATTGTACATGAACTTGAGTACAAAGTGGAGAATAGATTTTGTTTTACATTTTTAAAACTTACATCTTACATTCTTGATCCAAAACGCCAACGCAATAGGAATCCGTATTGGATTATGGAAATAAAGCCTCCAACTAATCTGATACCTGTCTTTGGTTTATTTGCAAAGAAAATACTTATAATACTTTCCACTTACAATAAGATCGGGTAAGCAATGTCATTTTATATATCGGATCCATAGCTTTGTGAGCTGCTGAATTATGTTGTAAAGAGAGGCTGACCGACGAACCAACGGAGTCGCTCTTAAACCCAGATATTACAGAGAATGCTATGAGGGACTCCGTTGGTTCGTCTGCCAGCCTAGCCTATTATGCCTGTAGTAAAAGGCGGATGAACTTAAGTGACTATAGTGAGCGTCAACTACTATATTTCGAGCGTTCTGTTACATTACCCAGATATTATGGAGAGGATGAGTTTTAATTTAGGTATTGGCCTATGTTTTATAAAGTACTCTAGAAAAAGGCGGGTGAAGTTAAGTGACTGTAGTGAATGACCTATCTTTATATTTCGAGCGTTCTATGTTATGTAGCTTAGTTGTTATGGAGACCATGAGTTCTAATTTAGGTATTCTCCTATCTTTTATAAAGTACGCTAGTAAAAGGCGGGTGAAGTTAAGTGACTGTAGTGAACGACAACCTAAATTTATATTTCGAGCGTTCTACGTTACGTAACTTAGTTGTTATGGAGACCATGATTTCTAATTTAGTTATTCTCCTATCTTTTATAAAGTACTAGTAATAATATAAAAGGCTAGTAGTGAACGACAATTTATATAAATCAAGCGTTCTGTGTTACGCAACTTAGTTGTTATGGAGAGCATGAGTTCTAATTTAGGTATTCTCCTGTCTAAATTACTCTAGTAAAAGGCGGATGAAGTTAAGAGAGTGGTGAGCGACAACCTATACTATATTTCGAGCGTACTAATTTACGTAACCTGGCTGTTATGGAGAGCTTGAGCTATAATTTAGCTAGTCTTTTATAAAGTACGCTAATAACAGGCGGGTTATTTTAAGTGACTGTAGTGAGTGACAACTTAACCTCATATTATGAGCGCTCTATGTTACCTCGCCCAGATACTATTATTTTGTATCTTTCACTATCATTTGATACATTTTTCATTTCTCACCGGTTTTGTCCATCCCAAGTTTGTCTGGAAGAAATTGCAACTAGCGATAAGACCGACCTTTGCACAGACTCCAGCATATCCAGCTAACCCAATCTGTCAAATATCTTTTATAGATTTTCAACTTTATCACAAAAGCATAAGGTTCACTTTCAATTGGGGTAATTTGACAGATTGGGGCAGCTTGATGTGCTGGCGTTTGCACATAATTATAATAACTGTTCTAGTTTTTTTTTTTAATTCTGGTGTACGATTACGAGTCTTGTATTGTATTATATTGTATAAGTACTATGGAGAACATTAGCACCAAATTAGCTAGTTTGCAATCTTATAGAAAAATCTCTAGTAACCGGCGGGTTAAGGATGAATAGGCTCAATTTATTATTGAAACCATAGAATTCACCAACAAACACACACAACCCAAGGAAAACATATTTAAAAAGCAAATCTTTATTTGATTCTTCTACACGTCGTGGCAGTAGGTAAAGTGAAGGTAGACAAAGAAACAGATAGTCACGCTACCAAGAAACAGTATGTAAATATAAACAAATTAGCTTACCTAATAGCGCGAGCTGATCGCATACTACGTTGGCTCCCGAGCTAATTTTCTAAGCAAGTAGAGCTGGCTTCACACGAATACAAAATGCAGTACTAGTTCTTAGAGATTACTTACATTTAATGTGGGGACATGGACAGAATACAAAAAAAGACTTGGATTATATTAGTAAACCTATGTCGTTACTTTTTATTAGATTGTATATACATATTTAAGAACTTGCAAATTTCGCTTTCATTTTGTTTGACGTTAAACAGTTTAGGTTTATTTGTGATTGTTCTCATTTACATTGTCATTTGAAACAGAAGTGAGTCCTCATCAAAAGCCTGTATAACGGGAACTTTAAAAAAAACATACAATTTATAGACACAGCACACCCAGAATTAGAACCTGATTTTATTACTCACACAAAAACATCAATATTAAAAAAATAACCAATAGTCATGGTGTGATATAAAAATGATATTTATTATTTAACTAGTTGTGCTCAGCGGTTTTACCCGCGTTAAATTTTTATAAATTATCACATCCCTTCCCCCATAGGTGATAGCGTGATAATATGTAGCCTATATGTTGACCTGACCTCTTAGTAATATTCATGCAAAATTTGAAGTAAATCCATGCAGTACTTTTTGAGTTTAGCCCGGACATACATACAGACAGACAGACACACAGACAAAAATTCTAAAAACTATATTTTTGGCTTCGATATCGATTGTAGTTACCACAAGTATCATTTAAAAAATAATAAGCAATTTACAGTTTTGACTTTCCTACGATTTTATTATATGTATAGACTTAGAAGTACATAATTAAAACATATTGAACGTACTATGTTTAATATTTAAACCATTGTTTGAGTTCAAACCACCCTCTAGGACTCTGACATGCCTTAAATAATGAAGAAAAAATACATACATATGTGTCTCGCGGAACATTTTAAGAACATGCAATTTACGGACACAGCACACCCAGACTCAGAACAAAAACCTACGGATCCTACAAATAGTTGTCTTGTGCTCAAACCCGAAAGGTGCCGAGGTAGTAGTATAACCACTGCGCCACATGTTCAGTCAAGTATTTCGCTATTTGTACGAGCTATTTATAGTTGTTATGATTTTACTCTAACTGTAACTCTTTTATGGGGCAATGTATAAGATTCTATAACAAACTTCCCAATGATATTAGAGAATTGTCTGCGAATAAGTTTAAAAGAATTATTAAAGCCAAATTGTGTAGCAGGGCATATTACAAAATTTCTGATTATTTAAGTGATAAAAGTGCTTGGGATTGAGTTGTTCTGAGTCAGCACACATGATTGTAATTAATCTTAAGTATATTTTATTTAATATATAAATTCTACTGAGTTTTATGTCAGTGTTTCTCAGTAGCTGCCACGTCATGCACTGCACGGTAGGGTAAAAAATATGACGATTCCACATAAATGTAAAATTTTTACGGAATAAAGTACCTTTGACTTTGACTTTATATGTGCTTTGTGTCTGTAGATTACATGTTTATAAAGTCCTTTCTGATACAGACATTTATTTAGCTAGTTATTTATATAAACACAACGCCCGCATTCCTTCTTAGAAATTAAACTTCTCGGTAATAATATAACATCCCATATAAGCTACTCCTACTTGATATTGTGATAAAAATAACATATTTTACTTTATATTTGCTGTGACATTCTTACCTAAGTAACATCTCACTAAACGCGAGTGCTACCTATATTCCCTCGTTCTTTAAAACAATATGCGGTGCCTAAAAAATCTTCTATGTAAAATCTACACCCATTATCTCTAAAAGTAGGAGTTCTTTGGTATTTCGCAACCAAGCAGCAACGCTTAATTAATCCTAGCCTTTTTAATACCAACCGCCAGCTCCAGTAGTTAGCGCATTTCTTAAGCTTTAGTTGGGTTAAAAGCTCTCAAAAGCTAATTTTGTGTAGAACTCAATGCTAAAGAGGAGTTTAAACTTAAAAGTACTTGTTATCAAAGATATTCGGTTTCTGGGAGCTTACTTAGATTTTTTTCAGTGTTAGTTTGTATTATAAAAAAAATTTAAACAACATCGTTACGTATCACATATGATTTGGTTTCTATTAGGGTTCCGTACCCAAAGGGTAAAACGGGACCCTATTAATGAGACTTCGCTGTCTGTCACCAGGCATCTCATGAACCGTGATAGAGAGACAGTTGAAATTTTCACAGATCATGTAATTCTGTTGCCGCTATAATAACAAATACTCAAAAATAAAATAAAATAAATATTAAAGGGGGCTTCCATACAACAAACGTGAATTTTTTGCTAGTTTTTATAGGTAATGGTACGGAACCCTTCGTGCGCGAGTCCGACTCGCACTTGGCCAGTTTTTAATTTTTATATAATGCATTTAAAGGCAATCTGGCCAAATGGTACATAAGTCTAGGATGAACCGCGACTACCCATAAACGTAATACCTGTTTACTCTGGCCCGGAATAAACTCAAACCATATATCTGGAAACACGTAGACGCGTTGGCTGAGTTAATTCAATGGATAGGCAGTTACAACATAAATGAAAATATCAATTCACACGGTGCTCAATTTCTCGTATTTTCAAACTCTAAACATTTTTCTGAATTAGAAGTATTAGTCTTGGATATGCAAAGGTATTTGTAAAAGTTAACCAACTGTTATTAATGTTGTCAATTCTTTTGTTTCTTATACGTTGTTTATTATTTCAGCTTAGGTCCTAATCAATCACAACACCAAAATGAGATATAATTGTTTATTTACCACTTTATATTTAGGTTACACTGTTTTAAATTAATTAATTAGATATTAGATCGAGAGAACGTGCGGCTTGCTCGAGGTGCGAAACCAAAGAGGAAGAATTTAGGATGGCAATACTAAACATACGTTACAACACTATTCACATACCTGTGGTTAGTAGCATGGCTAAAACGAGGAGCAAGCGTGGCCGCGCTTGGGTCGGCGCCATGATGTGGCCGTACCCTTACTGCAGCGAACAGCCCGCCCCCTGAGGCCTCCCGCTCATCCTACGAACCCTGAAAGAAGAAAACATTATTATAAAAGTAATTCGCTATAACCCGTAGTGAAAAGAGAACTAAGGAATAGAATTCCAATGGCAATGCCTAAAATTGCCTAGGCTCATTGAAGAGCATGTTAAGCTATCTATCCCGGTTGTCATGAAAATAACTGTGAAAATAAGTTAAAACGATGGAGCTATTCTCACGTGAGTCGTAATAATAATATTGAAAATTCGACTCAATAGTCTACAACCACTTTCGACTATCGTATTTCTCTACTGACAAAATCTTTAGGCCCTAGCCCTCGAAGCTATTCTATTGTATATATTTTTTGTATATATTGTTTTTTTCTCAAAATGTTTCTGCAGGGTTGGCAATGCCTGCCTGAGTGATATCGCAGGTATTCCAAGTGTCCATAGGCTATGATGTCCACAAACAATCCGTGGGGATAAGATATGGAAGACAATAGTAATTTCGTTAACATAAAGATGACCGCATAGACATAGGATTGATAAGTAATTTGCACTCACTTTGCTTATTTGTTTTGTGGTCCTACTTGTTAACCACAATTACACTTGCAATTGTCTTCTTTGGTATAGTGTTACCGATTGGGAATCAATGCATGGTTCTCTTTTACAGTACCAATTCAACAAAAACAAACTGATAGTAAGTGATAAGGTAACCTACGACGCGACACACATAGCATTACTCAAGTATTGCATCCTTCCTTTCAATGAGCCCTGGTGATGTTACTCACACCCAGGAACAAATCTCCATTTTTGAAGAATAAATGTTACTACTTCTTTGAACAAATCGGAGAGGTTCTCGAGGAAGGCCAGGTCAGAAGTAACCTAAATCGGCGAGCATGTACGAAGAATAACTAGGCAAAAGAGATGTGTAAGGATCGTAACAAATGGAAATCCATTGACTCTGCCTACCCCTCTCGGAAACAGGCGTAAGTCTATGTATGTATTTATGTGTAAATGTTTAAATTGTTAGTAATAGTTTAACATTTCGGGCATGGTACGCGAGACCTTCAGGGCACTCTTCAATATGATTTACACCACACCGCCACGCGCCGTTGAGGTTGTCTAGATCAGCCTGATGTATTTTTATTCTATTATGTGCGTATTCATGTCATGTCATTAAAAGTTCAGTTGCAAATACCATCATCATTAAAACTTTATTGTATTATAACTGTTAACTGCACTATCTTTAAGTTGTTAAAGCATAAAGTGAAAATGTATCTATTAGCTACAATTGAAGGGGCTTAGACTAGTGCTCTATCAATTCCAATCAAATCACTTTTGATATCATCGCGGCTTATGGTTATAGCCCAAGATCACTAGAGCTATTGAAAGAACTTTATTTTAGTAATTAAAACTTCTCCAAGTAGTTTAGCGTGTCCAATCGTTTGTAATCGCACCAGTCCGTAAATTATCGGCGAGGATAAGCAATTAGGCTTCCTGTCAGTCCATAGATGGATGACCAACAAAGTGGTTTCATTTCTGAGTGTCTCCGTGTTTCAGAGGGCACATTAAGCTGTCAGGTCTGGCTGTTATAGTTATTGTTAGACGCCTACTGGGCGGCTTGAACAACTCTGACACCAAAGTAACCATAAGTTTTGACGGGCCTGTTGGCTTGGTTGGCAAATGCTTGCCTTTCACGCCGGAGGTCGTTTGTTCGATTCCCACCCAGGACAGATATTTGTATGTCTGTTTGTCTTGAGTCTTGGTGTCATTATATATATGAATGTATTTACATAAAGAAATTTCCATAGTACAAGTTCTGCTTAGTTTGGGATCAGATATTATAATGTCTCATGATATTTTATTGGCCAATGACAATAACCTGGGAACACGCGACTAAAAACCTATGAACTATTGACAATTCAGACCGATTGGTTACAAATTGTTCTTAATTGGACATTCCTATTCCTATCTTTTCGAAAGTCCTGGATTTAAAATTACTTTAAAAAAGTTTGATTGAATTTCTATGATAAATCTTAGTTGACGTTTTGTTACTGTAACTAATCTGAGATTGAAGTCCTAAGATTGGTCTAGTGCCTACAAAATAGTGATTTATCGTCTCCGAAAGGCAAAGCTGAAGTTGGTTTGACTGTGTATTTAGGACAACGTTACAAAGTTTGAGAACTCTTTAACAAAGTAGACTGCTAATTGAAAATTTTACGTTTTATTTCCGTTTGTTAAATATCGGAAGGAAATTAAACATATTTATACCGAAAATTCGCTGGTAAAAGGAGAAACTATGGTTTATTAAAAATGGGCAAAACTGTGTACTGACATTGATGTGTAAAATTTTATAATAGCACAAGAATTTTGAATATAACGTGTTCTAAAAAAATAGTTCGATTCGTAACACCGTGCGTCATGAAAATAATATAGACCACGATCTAATGCCATATTAACATTAGGTATGCTGCTAAATTATGTTTTTACAACATGTAAAAAACATGTACGAACAATATGAAGTAACATATGAACATGAAGTAACATATACCTATTCCCTTTTTAGTAGTCGTTTTTTAGACTAATAATATCCTGGGACATTATTCACACACGGCCATCTGATCCCAATATTAAATATAGGTACTCATTTTCTTTTATAAATACATACTTAAATAGATAATTACTCTCAGTCTCAGGACAAACGGACATGTTCATGCACACAAATATCTGTCCTGGGTGGGGAACAAACCCACGACCTGCGGCGTGAAAGGCGAGAATTTACCATTTAGACAGCATAAAATACTGAATAAGCCAGTAATAAGCTATATCTTTCTTTATGTAACTTTTTTCCTCATCCGTCACGAAGAAATATATTTTCAAAAAGTATATATTGATATCCAGCATTTTTTTGGTTGATTACAATAAATAGGCTGATATGGAAATATATGAAGGAATCTACGTGTTTCTTTATGGAGTCAAAATAGAAGAAGAAGGTGATATATGCTTACGTTGATGGTGGGTGGTACTTAACATTGTAGAATTATTTAGAACATTATGTAGATTTGAAGCACCACTTTCAAATTTTCCTAGCTTACATCTTCATTCGCAATTCAGTTTGAAATCTGAGCACTTACATTTGCAGCTGCATTAATTTTTGCTCTCATACTTTTCACGCAATCTTGTGTAAACATATACAAAATAATATAATTGGCGACACAATGAAGCTTTTTGAAACAAAATTTATTTAACAGATGCGAATCGCGAACTGTCTAGCGAACTGTCATTGTATATATAGTGCCACAAACTTATCTGGCCCGGTGGCCAAAAGTAGAACTAACGACGCCAGTTTGAAATGTCAATCGGCTGTTATTCCCTGACATTCCTGCCATTGATTGTTTGTTGCGCGTATTTATTTTTCTTTTTGTGGTTTTTAATTGTGAAAAATGCCGAAAGCTTTAAAAAGTGATGCGAGGAACATTATATTACAAGTATTGAATTATATGAATGAAGAAAAACACCTTCAGGCACCAATTATACCCTTCAATAAGTTGTATGAACGCGTAGCTGCTGCTAATAATATCTTTGGCTGCTACAGGTTAGTGTTGTCAGCTTCTGAAAAAATACGAAACTCCCCCTCGCACTTAAATACATATTTTATAATATTCATTATTTATTTAATTTTTGCTATTTCTATTGTAGGTGTCGGGGAGTGATTTGTAAGAAAACTTGTGAAAGAAAAAGAGCAAGCAGATGCAAAAATTTGTAGCAGATTAGAATATTGGTAGATCGAATTCTGAAATGCCTACATTGATTGCAGAAGCTTTTGATAAAATAATAGTCAATGAATGGCAAAAGCATTGCAATCATGTAAAAAATATTGAAAATGAGTATCGAAAAGGGACGAGCCTTTCATAAATCAATTAGGTTGTGATAGTGAAAGTGAAAGCAGTGATTATGATAATGATGATGATGAAATGACTTCTGCATTAAACAATTCCGGTGATATAATAAACCTGGAGTATCCCCGTTAGAGGACACTCAGCATACATTTTATGTAAATGATCATAATTATTGTATAAAAATATAAAGATTTGTAATGACAGTATTTGTTTTCTTTTTAGTGAAGTAATATTTACGTTACACTGTGCATATTATTTTTACCCACTTTATTGCAAAAAATAGTTACTAGCAACACTAAATGCGATAACAGCGACGCTGCCAGCGGGCCAGATAAGTTTGCGGTACTATACATTGATTTGATGGCAATTTTTTTTTATTAAATGCTTAAGCGCGCGGCGTTTGTTTATCTATATAAGTTGAGATGGCGGGAGATCGTGCGGAAAGCTGTGTCCACCTTTACCACCGACGTGAATGCCTCGATGTGACCACGACCGCTCTGCCAAGAGCGAAACAAAAGAGAAGAAGAAGAAGAATAAATAAGTTGAATACTTAAGGCCAGCGCACATATGGCGGAGCGCAGCGCAGAGCATGCCAGCGACGTTTTCTAAACGCGTGACACATTAGGTGAATTTCTAACCGAGAATGAGCGCGTCCGATGCGCTAGACTGCGCATAATCGACACACCGTCGTCATTCGTTTTGCATTTTTTTGAGCATCTAAGTCCAAACATTCTTGTTTGTAAATCCTTGAATAAAATGATGGATTGGGACGTGCTGATGATTTCATTACTAGCGGAAAAGCGCGCAGTCGCGTCCCTCGGCGCTATTTTCGCGACCGGAGGCGGATTCGTGCGGAGTAGCGCGCATACGCGTTCCTGCGCGCTACCTTTCGCATGTCGCTTCAATGTTTTTCAGGAATTAATTGACGTGTAAATGATTTTTGATGGCGATAATACTTAGACAGTCAATAATTCTCTGCGCTGCGCTGCGATCCGCCATATGTGCGCTGGTCCTTAGTATATAAGTGCAAAATTACTAGTTTAATTTATATGTGGTTACAAGGTAATTATTCTATTGGTCTGCCTAATAAATAAATAAACAACAAAATCGTGGGTGGATATCAATTAATCACACAAACCACAATATCATTTAAAAGAATTAACTACGGTACTAATTAAAATTATGCTTTTGGTATGCCTGTTTGATATGCCCATGTAGTATATTTTAATTTTCTGATGATAAGGGAAATAGGATCTTTGTCAATGCCTGGTTAGATTTCTACACACCAACTATTTTTCTATAAAGTTGTAATAAATTCCATATGTAGGTAACAAATATATATTCATAACACTATAACATTTCTATAATAGACGTAATAAATAAAACCTATGGTAAATAATTTGACACGACCAACTCGTAATGCGCTTCAGAACAAAGTGCGATTCATTCGTCTGCCTGTCAAACGCCAGTGCTTGGTGTTGCCACATAAATAATTATTATGAATAAGCGATAGAATAATTCCAGTCTTTAATATTTCAATAAATAGTGTCCAACTAACAAAAGAGCGTTATTAGGGTACATATTTAAAAAATATACGCAAATCAAGTTCCTAATGTTATTATTAACAGGAAATAATATGGTCAACGGGAAAGCCAAAAAATATTAGATGTATACGGAAGTAGTAAGGGTAGTGATTAAGGTAAGTTTATCTGCTGATCTTCCGTCGTCTGGACTTAAATTAAAATTATAAGATAGAGAGTGTAGACAGATAGAGTTTTAACAGTAGCCATTCCTCTTAAACTATCTAATGTATCCCGCCTTAAGAGCTAGACTTAAGTTAAATTTAATCTTTGAATAACTTCTATTCTAACCGTGATTAAAAATTCTACCAACGATTAAAATGCTTTATGCTTATTTGATTTTCTGAATACTTAGATTTAATGAGGTGTAGGCACTTAATCAACGCTGAAGTTCGTGGTTTTAATAAATTTGCGAGAGATTTAAATTATCTCGTTTAATTTCGATGTAAGAATTAAAAAGAAATATATGACTGTTGATATTTAATTTTACTGTGCCGTTTAGGTTGCCAATTATACTATCTACAGGACCCAATAGAAATTAGTTTATTACGGTTCTGTACATATGACAATGCAACAATTCATGGGACAGAAACATACCCAATAGTAAATTAGAGTTTGGAAGATGGCGGTGTAATACGCCCATGACTCAGAGAGTACATGTTGCGTCTGAGCCCTACCCAGTCATGTAGTTCAGCCGCCCAATGGATTACGGGAGTGAGGGAATAGAAAGTACTTATAATACTGCACTATACTATGACATATGGCTAGTCTACGTAAAGCTCACCGTAGCCGAAATTCGACCTGGATACTATGTTACATACTGTTAAAATAATTACACGAAGTAATGGAATTTAGGCTCTTGATTCAGGTTATACAATTTCAATTATACAAACGTCAATCATCGTATTGATGAAGATATCTATAATAATAGATGGTGTTATTATAATTCTGTATCTAGTCGTGAAGTTCATACGAGGAATAAAATGAATGGCTTCTCCGTATCCGTCGATAATGGGCGTAACTTATAATGGGGTAAAAATCGAAAGGATCCCTTCGAAGCAGCTGTTCGTATACGGGTAAAGTTAAATAAAATGTTCGGGCTCACTCTTAATTGGGGTTTTTGAAGCATTAATCAAGTGTTACGTCGGGGGGAGAATTTTTAGGTCGGTTGAGACGTGCGATAGCCGCGTGACGGATGACGGGTTGCTAGCGGGTCGCGGCCCGCGGTGCATTCATCACCCAAGAACTTGCTTTCTTTCAAACTTTACAAAACTTATTTTGAACAGTTCTTCACTATATACCTACAGGCAACATTTCCCAGACACTTAAAAGGCAACCTTATTTCGAACACACTGCACAGCTTTCTATACCTACGATCTTGTCACCCGTGGTATGTCATTTATGTGAGGTGACGTACCCAATACGACATAATTTTAATGCTGCCGAATCCATCCAATACTGAATGATTTTTAGGGTTCCGTAGCCAAATGGCAAAAAACGGAACCCTTATAGATTCGTCATGTCTGTCTGTCCGTCCGTATGTCACAGCCATTTTTTTCCGAAACTATAAGAGCTGTACTGTTGAAACTTGGTAAGTTGACGTAACCGTTGTAAGTTATGTAAACCGCATTAAGATTTTAACACAAAAATAGAAAAATAATAATAATTTTGGGGGTTCCCCATATATAGAACTGAAACTCAATTTTGAAGTTATACTTCTTTTGGCGCGATGGAGAAAAATGATGAGAGTGAATTTTTACGATGCGCGCGCACACCGACACCATAAAATTTAACAGCATGAAGTTAGTTCTAGGTGGTATGACAGTGATTTTTTACGATGCGCGCGCATCTGCGCGCGCATTGTAAAAATAACAGCATGGAGTTGGTTCTAGGTGGTATGAAAATTGATAACTATGTTCAAGTTGTATATTAAGAAGTATAACTTATAACGCGTGTACATAAGTACACACAAGTATTTTTTTTTCATCGTACCCATACTTGTGGGGTATCTATGGATAGGTCTTCAAAAATGATATTGAGGTTCCTAATATAATTTTTTTCTAAACTGAATAGTTTGCGCGAGAGACACTTCCAAAGTGGAAACATGAGTGTCCCCTCCCCCCTGTAACTTCTAAAATAAGAGAATGGTAAAACTAAAAAAAATATATATGATGTACATTACCATGTAAACTAACAACGAAAATTGGTTTGAACGAGATTTAATATGTATTTATTTTTAATGCGTCATAAATCGTAAACCGCAATTTACCTCTCATTTAACCAACTGAAATACTTGCTACTGCGAAACCCTTCATGGGCGAGTCCGACTCGCACTTGGCCGGTTTTTTGCTGTTTAGCGAAGTGTATACGACATGTAAGTGGTATCAATATTGTTTTGATATTGACATTATAAATATAGTATATCATATAAAGTGGTTTTTCAATGGTAGTACATTATTGTATAATCATATGAATAATATTCACACAACAATTTAAAAAAAAAACCGTAAAACCAATATTTTGTTCGGTTTTTTAGGGATTCAGCCGGAGAACCCCCATAAAAGCGAGGTTGGTGGCTTTAATAATAAATAAGGTTTAACGAAATTCGACGCGTTTACAACCGGCCGCGCACAATGCTTGTCTGCTCAAAACTTGATATTCGCACTGAAAATCACACTAGTACAAGAGAAAGGCACACACGCACACACTAACGCACATACACACACACAGAGATTCACCGCACACACCCACACAGAGAGAGAGACTCAGCCACACACACCCACACGCGTACAGCGACAAAGCGAGACGGGGCAGTACGTTTTTCCTTACTTTACTATTTCTACCATTCAACTTCCGCAAGCCGCGTTTAGGAACTTTATTCCAAAAATAAAAATAAAATAATAATAAAAAGTTTATTTCAGAAATGAACATATTAAAAGATTATATCGCTCATCAGCGAGGAGAAGCACCTGGGTTCAGTTTTTAGTATGAGGTTATCAAAGTGTATAGATGTTTCCTGGCTAAAGAGTAGACTAGGCCTCATGCGACAAATCCTCGTGGTGGCTTAAACAGTACTGCCACTAGCAATCACGTTACACAACAACAAAAATCTAATATCCTTATAGTATATATTTAATTTTGGTAACTACATACAAATTGTGAAACTATTTTTGGAGTAATCTCAATATAGTGGAACATGTAGCTATACAAAAATGACCGTGACAACTCCATTTTTCATTGCGTGGAAAATATTGTGAGCGACGCCCACTCACTTTTACGGTAGAATTAAGTTATTAGATACATTACTTGTCGATGTAATAGTAGTACATCATTAAGAAAACATAGAAGAATCAATGAATACTAAGACTTATTATATATACAGTGTAGTAACTAAAAATAGGTGAGAAAACTGTCTATTAACTTATTGTCAAATTACCTTAGGAGCATCAGTCAGTCAAGCTTTTATACCAATAAATGCTATGCAGAAATTAACATCTTTGTGCGCTTGTTTCTAACCCAGTATTTTGATAAGAAGTTTTAGTACTAAATCTGCAATTAAATAATTAAGCTCGTAGAACCGACGAAAAACAAAGATTATTAAGTGGGAACCAGGAACCGAAAGACGTAGCGTGGACAGGCCCCTACTAGAAGGAACGATGATCACCTTCCAATTCACTCATATAATATATTTATTTTTTTTTAATTACGCGACCTTAACGGGTCGTGATATATGCCAATCCGTTGAGAGACTGCAGGAGGCCCTGAAGCCAGGCTTTTGTGGTCTCCTGGACTTCTGGAAGGAACTAAAATGGTTCGAGTAGCCAAACAAGTATCACGAACAATGGCCCAATTAGGATGCTAAGTGTGGAAACCTATCGCCCAACTAACTAACTAATGCCTACTCTTTTAGAAAAAAGGCGTGGGTGAAAATATTTCAATTCGTACCTTAAGGCGGATGGCAAAATGTCTTAAAACATAAGATACGTATCTACCGTACCTAATGTAGCAAACGTTAATTCGTCTTCTCATGTCTCTTATCGAAGTTATTGAAGAGCTCAGTAAAGTACACGGTGCGTCGTCAGCTAAAACTTTACTACGCCTGCCTTGAACTTTGGTAAATCAATGTGACACACTGAACGACTTTTTCCTTAATTATTCAATGTGGTAGGACTTATTTTATTTATAATTACTGAGCTCACCAAACTATATTACCGAATTTGAGAAACTATCTTAGCTTACAACAAAGCAATCTTATTTTTTATATAAAAAGTCTACTCCTGCTGTACCTATGTAAATTAATCCCTGTGACTCAGGGTACTTTATAAACTAATAATTGAGGGACACAAATTACATCCAGACTCACAATACCTATTTATGGGCACACAAATAGTTGTCCTGCGCGGGAATACCAAGGTCTTAACCGATTGTCTTCTCCACAAGAAGATATTCTTGAAACTTAGTATTAGCAATAGGATTTGTAAATCATATCGTGTAAATCAAAATTTAAGGTCTTGGTTTTGTTGCCATTTGAAGCTATTAGAGCAAAGCTTTTGAGCTTTGAGGTGTACAACGCTCAGATTAAAAAATACACTTATAATTTTGTACTCATTCATAATTGCTCAAAACTAATGGGCTTAGTATGCACGATTCAAGAGTTACCGTTCCTCGCATGAAATGGATGATATACTTTAAAATTTAGATTTGTTTATAAATGCTGTCTATAAATTCAGTATAATATTCAAAATATACTAACATTTGATTTTAAATATCTAACTATATATAAAAAAGCCATGGCACAGGCCTAATGGGCGGCTCGAACAACTCTGACACTATACACTATACCACTGCCCATACGATCATCATCATATCAGCCGAAAGACGTCCACTGCTGAACAAAGGCCTCCTCCAAGGATCTCCACAATGACCGGTCTTACAATGCCCGCATCCATCGGCTTCTCGCGACCAAGATTGCAAGATCGTCGGTCCACCTTGTAGATATTTATTTCATTTCATTTCATTTATTTATTTTTTATTTTATTTATTCTTTTATTTTATTTGAGACAACAAACAATTGCGTAATTTGCTTAATACTAATACAGTATTTCTTAGAAAAGACTTAGTTAATCACACAACCAGCATCGTTATCTACAACAGATCATATGAAACGGTAAAACTAGCAACAAGTAACTATGGCAAACTATAGGTGATCAACACAATATACGATAAGTATAATAAAATGCCACTCATAAAAATGAAAATAATCCGTCAATGGGAATCCAATCCATAAACACCGCTTTTACATGGCAGATACCTACCTACTATCAGGAGTTCGAAAACCAGCAATAAACCTACGTATCTCCATTATTAGTTTTACTAGAATACCCTAGCATTGTATTGCTTGAAAAAAATAAATCTAAGCCTTTTGTTATGAAATCCATTATCATAAGCTTTTCGTATCAATTACTGCGAATAATATCTCTATTTTTCTTCTCTTCAAAGCCTGTTGTGAAGTGCTCGAGAGTCGAGTAAGCGGAATCAATTCCAGCAAAAATGTAATAAAAGATTTATTATGGAATTTTCAGAAAGCTAGCCTGATTTATTACCACTCGTTAACATGAGGACCATATGAAAATTGATATTAAACGGTCGTGGTTCATGAAATAATTACATGGGCATTCATTTTCAGGAACATGTCTTATTAAGAGGCTGACTACACCCCAATTTTATTGCATCACGCCAATTCTGCACATATAAAATACCGAGTATGTCAAACTACTAAAACTGAGTAATACGCGCACCAGGCTCATAATTCGTCGACAGTCTCTAATTGACACAACTTAAGATGTCCTGCCGTTTTCAATAGAACTATCATAGTTCTATTGAAAACGGCAGGACTGAGAATGAAATGTAATAATGTTACAATTAGCTTAGTGGTAGCTTTGAATATAATTACATATTAGGGGCAACTGCACTTGTGACGCAGTGGCTTAGACAGTCGCCGCGGGTTCGAGTCCCGCGCCGAACAACTATTAGCGTGACCCATAAATAGTTGTTGTGAGACTGGATGTAATTTGTGTCCGTCCGTCTATTATATGTTTGTAAAGAAACTCGCGAAACAGGGATTAAATTCCCTAATGCGGGCGTTGTCATAAAAAAATACTGAGTTACACTTTCTAATTCTTCAATTCATCATCAGAGTATTAGTTTAAAACAGTACTTTACACTTCCATTCATCTGGTCCGTACTTACAAGATCAATTATAATAATTCCGTTTCTTCCGCACACTAACTTTTGTAGGCAAAAAAGAGTAAGGCAACCACGTGTGAAATGTTGTTAGTTCAAGATTTATAAATGCATCACACTAATATTATAAAGGCGAAAGTTTGTGGGTTTGATAGTGTGTGAGTGTGTATGTTACTTCTTCACAGCTAAACGGCTGGAGCGATTTTAATAAAATTTGGTATAAAGTTAGCTGACACCCTGGATTAACACATAAGCTATAATTTATAAAGTTTAACTCGAGTAAACCCGCGGGGCACAGCTAGTATAATTTATTTTATAGTAACAGCGAGCGACAGCACAAAATATAGCCAGTCACAGGACAACTATATATTATATGGGTCACACAAATTGTTTCCTTTTACGGAGATTGCACTCCTAATAGGAGGACGCAGAGGTAATAGCAAGGAGACCGCTTCAACCAATTCACCAGACGTGTAGTCATCTTGAAACTATTAATCTACCTAATAAATTTTAATATTAATATAAACGATAAGATGTTTTTATATAATTACTGTATGAACACCTCAACCCTTGAATGTTTGTTTTGTTCTAAGTAAACCTAGCCCGGGAATGACACAGACTAATTTAAATCGATAAATTTTGATGTAAATATTACGTGGGCGGAAAATTATCTCAATAAGGTTTTGGGTTTAATGAAAACTCTATCGAACAAGCTTACCACAAAATGAAATCGTTGTTCGAATATCGAACTTGCCTAAACAACCAAATCGGTATCGACAATATTTCCGGAAAATTCTTTGTTCTCTTCCTTATTGACGACAGCTGACGATATTGACTGAGAAATCTGAAACATAGCAATTATAATTTTCCTCTGATGTCAAAAGTTAAACGTCCGGCGGTGAACAAACCTGTACAAAACTGCGGAAGAAGCTCTGACGTTCAGCTGTAGTTGTACAGACGCCAGCACATCCAGCTACCCCAATCTGTCAAATTTCTTTCATAGATTTTCAACTTTATCACATAAGCATAAGGTTCACTTCCAATTGGGGAAATTTGACAGATAGGGGGAGGCTTGATGTGCTGGCGTCTGTACATAGTGTATCATTTGTTCATATGTCACCAACAGATCATAAATTAGGTCTCCTTCCTTCTCTTTATTTCCTTTATTCCTAGTTTCCTAGTATTTTTTTTTAAAGATTAGAGCATTAGATAATTTAAACCCTGTGTCGCGGGGTGCTTTACAAACATATTATAGACGGACACAAATTACATCCAGACTCAGAACAACTATTTATACACGAATAGTTGTCCGGTGCGGGACTCGAACCCGCGACATGAAGCGGCGAGGTGACTGTCTACGCCGCTGCGCCACTCGTGCAGTCAATATATAGTTTAGATTATAACTTTGCATTCCACAAATTGCTATAAAACTAGAACCACGAAGTTCAGCCACGGCGGCCGGTCTCAATGGAGACTAGTCATCTGTGCGGATCCTATTATAATGCACAAGTATGTGCACAAACACAGGGGCATGTTCTATTCTATCACTCTTATGATCCGATAGGACGATTAGCAGCACGACCGGGATTAGATAAGGCACAGGACCGACGGCTTTACGTGATCTCCTTGGCACAGGGGGTGAAATACCATATGACTGCACGTGTGGCGCGGCGGTTAAGACATTCACCGCTTCGTGTCGCGGGTTCGAGTCCCGCGCCGGACAATTATTTGTGTGACCCATATAAAATTAGTTAGTTGGTCTATTATATGTTTGTAAAGAACCCCGCCACACAGGGACTAGATTCCATATAGTGGGCGTTGTCTTTCAAAAAAAAAGAAAAAAAACACTCCCAGACTAAAGGCTGATACTGAGAAATTTTACTTACAGAAAGATCCCAAAATCACTTTTTGGCTCGACTCGGGATTTGAAGCTGCGGTGAAACTCGCTACCGCTAGACCAACGATGCAGCCTACAACTATGTATAATTTGTAAACGTCAAGTTAATGAATATAAATTCTCTGCGTCGTTCAGTGTTCCAATAAAATAATCCGTTCCAAAACATATTTGATGAATATTTTAGAGAAATTAGTTCTGACAACCCAGAAATCATTAACTATTGACGGTAAATAGATCAATCGGTTCGTCGGGCTGTTTGTTCTGTAAAATATTAAATGGTCCGAGTAATAAAATAAAAGATTCGGAGAGAGGTGGCTACAATCAAAACTTCAAAAACATTCATTGTTCGACGAAAATGTAAACAGCAAACTTTTAAACAGTACAATGATTTATTTTACACAATTGTAGGTATTGTATAGAACAAATAATGTTGTTTTTCGGAAACATTATTTGATTCCCGTTCTTTGAATACAATTAATTACAAGGAAGTAAATTTTTAAAAAGCTTTTGCTGATTGCGCTTTTAGTAAAAGGTCCTCTCCACCTCATTGAAATAACAATTGTAATACATTTGTCATATTCTGAAAAAAATAGGAGTATCTCAAATCAAAGGGCAAATTCATTAGGTATTCCAATAATGTATAATTAAAGTAAACACATATATAAATATGTAGTAAAAATAAACCAGCCAACTGCGAGTCGGACTCGCGCACGAAGGGTTCCGTACCATTATCTATAAAAACGAGCAAAACATTCACGTGTATAGGAACTCCCTTAAATATTATATTTACGGAGGTTCCCATACATATATATTATAAAGACAACACCTGCACTACGGAATCTAATCCCTGTGTCGCGGGGTAGGTACTCTACAAACATATAATAAACGGACACAAATTACATCCAGACTCAGAAGAACTATTTATGGGTCACAAAAATAGTTGAACGGCGCGGGACTAGAACCCGCGACACGAAGCGGCGAGGCGACTGTCTTAGCCGCTGCGCCACACGTGCAGTCAATACTTATATAATATATGTATTTGAAATAGCACAATCTGCGTGATCAATTCAAAGCAGCAAAAGTGGAGAAATAATTTAGCCGCTTTGCCTTCTTCAAGTTCAACGCAGTCTATATCCTCGGCCCACAATACCAGTATTTACTTTACATAGAGCACTAAATTTCTCTTCTCCATAAAATTTATTCTAACTTATCTACATTGTTACCTTCCCTAAGAGTAGCTACATTGACCAATTTGGTATAGACTTAACACATACACATTTTCAGGCGCTCATAGCCAGATGTTCTCACGGTCGCTCCATAGATGGGTGACAACCAAAGTGGTACTTACTTACTTACTTACTTACTTACTTACTTACTTACTTACTTACTTACTTACATTAAGCCATGTCAGAGGCCTACTGGGCGGCTCAAACTATTCTGACACTAGGGTAACCACTGCCCAGACGATAAGAAAGTAAGTGAGACTTAACACACAAATCACTTATTGTTACAAAATTTACCCACGCTCTACTGCAGAATGTATTGGATTTTAAGTATGTACTACCACCCACCATTGTTACCATATTTTCGCAAATAAATGATTAATATGAATTAAACGGTAGCAACAATTAGATTCAAGAAAGAGTTTTTATATTGTCATGTATACGATGCCAAGCAAATTGTACTAATCAAAGCACTCGGGTGGTCTTAAAAACTGCGCACGCGCACAGACTCATGTAAAAATAAATAATTATATGGCGGCGCGTGCTATTAACGTGCGTTGTGGTCCACAAAGTAAACATGACATCCGTGTTGCTTCCGACGATATCAGATACACGGGTTTATACGAGTTCAAGTGCCGACGAAAATGTCTTTGAGCGTTTATTTTCTTACATATTAATGGAAAAAACGTTAGAGTTGGCTCGTGTAAGCTTTCTGTTAGTAGGTACTAGTAATTACATGCTCCTTTTGATTCAGCTAAACAGGAATTAGGTTAATGAAAGAGAAACATATTTCCCAAGGCAAGAGAAAAATTAATTCATTCAACAACAATAGAGAAAATCGCCTAAGAAAGAAGAAGAAGACTACGTACTAGAAAAAGTCCTTGATCTTGTGTCATTATATTTTAATAAGAATATAAAGCATACCAGATCTTTGGAACTCTCTTAAGTGAACAAGATGACAAAGACTTCATCTGTTCACGTAACCATAAACGCTTTTTTATACACGATTTAGAATTTCCTATGATGCTTTCAATGTTTCACTGGAAATCGATCATGGGTTCGAGCTGTCTAGCAATATTAAACTACAAACTAAGCACTTGAGCTGAAGGGGACCATATTTTGCGTTCGCATCTCGACCATGGAAATGCATGACAGGTTCAGTTGTATTCGGAAAGTTTGTTATAACTGTCTCTACGTGAATACGCGAAAATTCCTCTCGTGCGATTGGAGATGGTATTACATCGACACGAATTTAAATTAATAGTCATGGAGGGCAATAGTGGATAAGCGTAGTTATGCCATAGAGTGGACCGCATGTGATCACAAGATGCCTACATATCCTGGCCTTAAATATACCGTTATTATGTCCGGAAACACGGTTTTCGGGTGTAAATTCTTGAAAGCGAATCAGAATGCTTGGTCACAATTTGGAATATGCACTGATAAAAAATGAGGACGGAGGGGTATGAAATTCCTGAACACAATGTTTTATGTCTTTGCTGCAGTGACTTCACTAGTACAAAATCTTGTAGCACGCCTCCGTTCTTCAGTAATACTTAAACCGCAAAAACTTTGTGACCATTTACGGTCACCGTAGCCTAGTTGGTAGTGCTCCTGCCTACGAAGCTGGTGGTCCTGGGTTCGAATCCCGGTAAGGGCAAATATTTGTGTGATGAGCATGAATATTTGTTTCTGAGTCATGGATGTTTTCTATGTATATAAGTATTTATCTATCTATATAAGTATGTATATCGTCGCCTGGGACCCATAGTACAAGCTTTGCTTAGTTTGGGGCTAGGATAATCTGTGTGACATTGTCCCCAAATATTATTAAAAAAAAAATTACGAAACTTGCCTGGATGGAGCAGTATGAAATTTGGAACAGTTAAAGTTTATATGGAGAAGGAGTGCAGAAAGCTAATATATTTATATAATAGGCATTAGACAAAAATATTTAATTATAATAATCGTTACTCACACTACTATGCTTTTAACACACTGACACACTGCGAAGAGTCAAGCCGAGTATTAAAACTAAGAACAGCTTAATATTATTTGTCTTTAACGTCTATGGTACTTAATGGCCGAATTCCAAGCAATAACTTCAAAAAGGGGCTAAAAGTGGGTTTAAATTTCAAAGTATTAGTTCAAAGGTATCATATATGTACTAGAACTAGATTTTTAGATGTTTGGTCACTTTGTTTTAGTAGTATAATTAAAAATATCTATAAAATACGACCGTTGTACAAGCTTAGTGATGCCATAAACTTTAAATAATAACAGGTTATAAATATTTATATCAATCTGAACGATATTTCTATATAGCTTTTGTCTACCTTCGATGATGGAAAGTTCCATCGATTTTCTGGGATGATTTATACTCCAAAATATATATTTAAACATATTGATGTACATATCAAGCTACCTCAGTCTGTCAAATTTCCCCAATTGAAGGTGAACCTTATGCTTTTGCGATAAAGTTGAAAATCTATAAAAAAATTGACAGGTTACGGTAGCTGGATATGCTGGCTGTCTGTACCTTTGTTTCCAATTTCAATCAGATCGGTAGAGTAGTTGAGGTGTGCAAAAATAACAAATACATAGACACAATTACGTAATCAGCTTAGGTTTCCTAATAATTGGGTAATATTGACATGCTGTTTATTTCTCAAATAACTTTGCATGTAGAAGTTGGAAATACTTACTTACTTATCGTATGGACAGTGTTTACCCTGGTGACAGAGTTGTTCAAGCCGCCCAGTAGGCCTCTGACATGACTTAACGACTGTTGCTTAATGGCTACAACCGGGACCGACAGCTTAACGTGCCCTCCGAACCACGGAGACGCTCACAAATTAAACCACTTTGGCGGTCACCCATCTATGGAATAACCGCGAGCCTAGTTGCTTAACCTCGCCAATCGGTTACGGACCGGTGACAGCTACTGGCTATGAGCGCCTCTAAATTGAAGAAGAAGATGAAAATAATAACAACTATTTCTGAGACTAAATCCACCACTGCATCTACTGCACGTATATCAGAGTCGCTACTGGCATAGATTCAAGCATTGATGTTTCCTCCTTTCTTTCTTCCACACCAACAGACATTTATTTATTTATTTATTTAATATTAAGGAAGACCAACAGCACATAAAAACAATTATAAAAAGCTATCAATAGTAATAGAAGGCCAATTACAGGTCTCCACGAATAGACCGTGGTATATGTTATATATATGTGATCAGCTTAAAATTAATTTATTATAGTCTAAGTGTTAAATTTAGAGAAAAAGTCTAGGCTGAGTACCCGTCTCACTGTTTCAGTTTTATTGACAAATATGTCAAAATTAAAAGATTTTATTTGTTTATTTAACAAATTGCTTGTTCGCCATAGGAATGCATTTTGACAATAGTTTGTTGATACTAAAGGAAGATGAAATGTTTTATGATGTCTCACGGCCTTTGATGGAATATTAAATGAGACTTTGTTCAGTAAGTCAGAACAATCAATGTCACCAGATATAATACGAAAAAGATATGTTGAATCAGCTATTTCACGACGATTAGCTAGGGGCAAAATATGAAACTTGGCACATAATTCCAAGTAGCTTTCGGATCTACATGGATATTTAATGCGATAGCACAAATGTTTAATAAATTTTTTCTGTACATTTTCGATCCGAGATATATATGTATGACATGACAGTAATATATTTATGCTTTTATGCTTTATTATATTTATGCTTTAGGCAGCTGAGTATAGTGGGTACCTACTGCCTGATACTGACTTAACCTGACCTAACTGAAATGGTAAAATACTAGTCAGATTCTTATATATAAATGTTCTCATGACAATGGAGAGTAACGATAACCTTCTCTCAAGAGCTTCTAGAAGACCTAAAAGAAATCTTCGGTCCTACATAAAGATTGATGACAGAATTGAACTTGCCAAGTTTCGGGCACAAAGCCTGACGAATTTTACCACTCGGACACAGAACCATCTTTTTTTCTTTTTTTTTAATGCAAAATGGGTTTGCGCTTGACCACGATCTCACCTGATGGTAAGTGAAGATGTGGTCGGAGGTGGACCGCGCGTAGCCATTAGATGCCTGTTCACTCTAACCTTGAATAAACCCATGTTATATGAGTCTGGAAACATGTCGTTTGGGAGGTTGTTCCACAGCTTAGCCGTGCGTATGATGAAAGAGGAAGCAAAACGCTTCGTATGGCATAATGGGATGTCTAATCCCGATGGATCTAATCCCGTCCTCTGATAGATAATTCCGCGGGTCGACTTCTACGTCCTACGACGTTTGGTGACGGTGGCGAATATCATACTAGTAAGTATAATTATTGTAAGGACTAATTAATATAATTATTAATTCGTTATTACAAACACGCATTTCTGCTAATGGGCAACAATTTATTTAATGTTTGTTTCCATCGTCAAAACCAGCTCGTTGTCATACATATATGTACATTTGACAGCTAAATGCTTGAAGATGTACTTGTACATATATCATTACTCATCGTCTGACCTGATTTATTATCTATCGATAATAAATTGAAAGCACCTTAATATATCGAAACCATAGATGATATTATGGCTTCGTCATATTAAGACTTTGATTGGAATTTGTAGAATTTAGACTTAAGTAATTATTAACTACTACCCACGCACCTAATTACATTTTAAGAATTGTTAATATAATACGATCCCAATAAATAAAAACCATAGAAATATCGTCAAAACTGTCGAGTTTATTCGTGCAAATAATTAATTTGACGTATAAAAGTGCTGTCAGTAACTGCCATAATATATAAGTTTGAATCCCAAAGCAGTTTTATTATGCTAGACGGCTTGATCCCTCGCTCGCCTTTACGGGCCAGTGAAACATTGAAAGACATGTTAAAGAAAACAAACGGGATATTTTTAGTCAATACTTCATTGAATTTATGATACCTTTTTTTTTGTTTAGGCAGTGGGATTGCCTTCGCATGCCACCCGCAAAAAGTGTCTGCGGGTGGGTATGTCGGACTTGCACCGACTAAACCTACCTGCCGTGGACTGCTCCTGGCGCCTGATGGGGGAGTCCCGGGAACGCGGGTATGCTGCTCCGGTACCCCCCTTTTTCGCCATGAGACACCGGCTTTGCACGGCATTTTTCATTTTATCTATATATATTTATTAAGGACAGACAATAATTACTACATTTTTCTTATCACTAACGTAAATAATATCACACGAATCCAAAAGCACAATTTTAAAGGCGTCACAGCATGCATATTATCAGTAGAAAGATTAATCAGTATATTAAAGTATAATATCTAGATAATTACTTTTATAGGCATTTTTTATATTTTGGGTTACATAATTGTAACTTTAATAGAGATTTCTATTTAAAACAATATAAAATAAAACAATATAAAATACAGCCCATATTAGTCGCTGATAATGTAGCTTTCATTAGAAAGAATTTTTAAAATCAGTTCAATGTTTATGACTTTATCCATTACTAGTTTTCATTAGAGTTCAACTAAAGAACCGAAATAAATAGACCACGACCACCTTTTCTAGATCAAGTTCCTTTAAAAAATTATTATGAGAGGTTCCTTTTTAGGGTACCGTACCGAAAGGGTAAAACGTCGGTCTGTCCGTCTGTCACCAGGCGTATCTCATGAACCGTGATAGTTAGACAGTTGAAATCTTCACAGATGATATATTTCTGTTGCTGTTATAACAACCAATACTAAAAAAACTAAATATTTAAGGGGGTTCCCATACATTGCTCGTTTTTATAGATAATGTTACGGAAAACATCGCGCGCGAGTTCGACTCGCACCTGGTTGGATTTTTATATAACAAAGGGCCAAAGTTGTAAGATCAGGAAGGGTTCATGAACAGTACAATTATCAATCCGGTAACAGAACTGCGGTCTGGAAGGCAAACGTAGAAACTATTGCACATTTTTACTGGAGCACGGCGAAGTTCAACTAAAACACTATGGCTTTTAAAATGAGACAGAGTGATCAATTTAAAAGAAACAGAAGCAATAACCCTTGTTTTGATTAAACCAATAGCCAGATAGTACAATCACCGAAAAGCAATAATAGCACTGTGTAGAAACTCGAAACCGGGGCCTTTAATTTGCGGTCTACGTAACCCAATAATATTACTATGCTTAATCGGATACCTGTCAAATTAAAGCTTAATTAAGTTAGTTAGATATAGCTCGGTACACGTTTTGTTATCTATTCTGATTTAGATTATTAGCGTTGTAATAAGTAAGAAGAACTTTTACTCTATACATAAGGAGAATTTCTCTATAATCTTCTTTATTTTTTATTGCAGAGAGAAATATACAAGGTGTAATATAAATAGTGGACATAGCTCAAAGAGTTATTCATTTATTCATTTGAACCGGAGAAGTACTCATCAAAATGTAAAATATACAAATGGAAGATGACTTTGCCATACAATAATAGCAGTTAGCAGGCTCTACCAGCTAAGTCGCCGAAAATCGATTTCTTAAATGGCGTTCAAATAAATAAAAAATAGACAGCTGTTGACTTAGCCAATACTTTAGAGTTTGCTCAAACTAATATCTACTTTTCATTAGGCATAAACTTTATGTTTATTGTTATTAGAAAAACTTGCATAAAATTGGCTACCTTATTCTTCTTTATAGTATGAGCAGTGATTATCCTGTTGTCAGAGTTGTTCAAGCCGTGTCTGACATAGCTTATCGACCGTATTCTAACAATAACAACCTGGACTGACAGCTTAACCTGCCTTCCGAAGCACGGAGACGCTCAGAAATTGAACCGCTTTGACGGTCACCCATTTATGGATTGACCGCGCGCCTAGGCGCTTTTATTTGATACACATGATAGAAGCCTATCCTGGGAGTACGGAGATTATTTAAAGTTCAAAACATATAATACTATTGTATTGTATTCCTGTGCATGCTGTGAAAATTCAAATATTTCTGTCTTTATAATTTTGTATTTTTAGACTTATCTTTTAGTCTATTGGTGACCCTGACTACTAAGACAGAGGTCGTGGATTCGATCGTCGTAATCTTCTCACAGGACAATGAGCACGGTTATTTGATTTTGTTCTGTACCTTCGTATAATTTATTTATAATACGTTTGTATTTAGAAATATACAAGTATTTTTATCAGTTGTCTGGTTGTTACAGGATCTGCTTAGTTTGGGATCAGATGTCCCGATTATATTTATTTTTAATATTTTGTATACTATGATTGTATTCAAACTAATTAAAGAATACAATCAATCAATTATCCTGTTATTACATTAAATATAATAAATAAATGATTTATAATAACACAGTGACGGTTTTTGGTCTTAGAATTCTTTTTCCGTATTAAGAATAAACAAATTCCTGTGGACTGTTATAAATTTCATTATGGATTGCTGGAAGGTGAGCTACACACATAGTTAAGTTAACCGGTATACATGATGTTTTATATTTGTTAACTTGTTACTGAAAGACACAAGGTGTTTCATAAATACTGGACGAGGCTTACGGCGCCCTATCTATGCATGAAATACACAACAAATAAAACGAAATTAAATTTTGAAATACATGATTTATTTTGATTCCCCGTGCAAAATAGATCAGGGGCTCTACCAGCTAAGTCGCCGAATATCGATTATTAAATGGCGTTCAAATAAATAAAAATGACTTAATCAATCGTTAAATCGGCTTCAACATTGAGAATTGATTCCGGACCATTTACGACGTTTCTTGTGCTCATGGAAGCCGATCTAACGATTGATTAAGTCATTTTTAACCTTTATTTATTTGAACGCCATTTAATAATCGATATTCGGCGACATAGCCGGTAGAGCCCCTGATCTATTTTGCACGGGGAATCAAAATAAATCATGTATTTCAAAATTTTATTTCGTTTTATTTGTTGTGTATTTCATGCATAGATAGGGCGCCGTAAGCCTCGTCCAGTATTTATGAAACACCTTGTGTCTTTCAGTAACAAGTTAACAAATATAAAACATCATGTATACCGGTTAACTTAACTATGTGTGTAGCTCACCTTCCAGCAATCCATAATGAAATTTATAACAGTCCACAGGAATTTGTTTATTCTTAATAAGGAAAAAGAATTCTAAGACCAAAAACCGTCACTGTGTTATTATAAATCATTTATTTATTATATTTAATGTAATAACAGGATAATTGATTGATTGTATTCTTTAATCAGTTTGAATACAATCATAGTATACAAAATATTAAAAATAAATATAATCGGGACATCTGATCCCAAACTAAGAAGATCCTGTAACAACCAGACAACTGATAAACATACTTGTATATTTCTAAATACAAACGTATTATAAATAAATTATACGAAGGTACAGAACAAAATCAAATAACCGTGCTCATTGTCCTGTGAGAAGATTACGACGATCGAATCCACGACCTCTGACTTAGTAGTCAGGGTCACCAATAGCCTAAAAGATAAGTCTAAAAATACAAAATTATAAAGAAAGAAATATTTGAATTTGCACAGCATGCACAGGAATACAATACAATAGGATGTAATCCTATTGTATTGTAATTTATTAAGATATTGTGTGAATGGTCCAAAATGTGACGATAAGTGTCAAGTAATTAGAATAAAAATCTACCATCTGCGGCCTATTCCGGCGTGCACTGCCTAAATCGCTAGAGGTACACATCCTACTAGTATTATAAATGCGAAAGTTTGTGAGTGTAGATGTATGGATGTACAATATGTTTGTTACTCTTTTACTATAAAAATATTGAATGAATTTGGATGAAACTTTGTAGTAATATAGCTTAGGTAAGTATATATCCAAATAACATATAACAATAAGCCATAATTTATAAAGTTTAACGCGGGTGAAACCGCGGGGCATAGCTAGTATTAATATAAAATTGAAACCCCTTTCACCAAGCTTGGTGTCAAAAAGTTGCCAGTATTAACATGACGTTCCTTTACGCACAATAAATATAAAATGTGGGGTTAATCTAGGTTTAACATTTTGTGGTTATATATATTAATTAATTATGGTGATATTTATGGAACGTTTAATGGTATTCAATGTCTATGAATATTCAGATGAAAATTATTTCTCTAAAGCAATGGATTTCATCAATTTAATTGTTGTTTTGGACTGTCTAATTGTGATCTTTAAATCATGTTCTCCTGCTTTATAGTTTACTAGCTGGTGCCCGCGACTTCGTCCGCGACAATTTTGAATGATTACCAATGTAACTACTTACTTCAACTTAATCTAAAAAAATACTTTTAAAAGAAATAATCAATATAAATTTAAGAAAACCTAACCTATAAATAACCTAGTTAAGAAATAAACTAAAGACTACTTTGCTACTGTTATTTAAAAAAAAGACCCGATATCATAAACCCAAAAATATCAAAGAATACATATCAATTGTCCTTAAGTAAAGTCAGTAAGTCAAATAAAGTAATATAATAATCAACGATGCATTAATCACCAAGGTAACTCCCATTAGCTTAGGTTGCGACCACGGCATTGATAGGTCTAATATCACATTTTGTAAACGAAACCATAGCGCGATCTAAAACGATGATTACACCATCTACTAACAAAAATATAACCTTGTAAAGCGGTAAAATTAAGATGTGGGCATATATTTTGGGTGAGATTTAGGCGATCATCTTTTGATTCAGTTTTGGACTACCTTTTACTTCAAGCATTTATTTATTTTAACCGATATGTCAAATGAGTTCTGCGATCTGAAACGATATAAAATCCATCGAGTTACAAAATTGTGAACTTGTAGATCAGTAAAATTAAGATGATATTTTTTGGGTGCGATCATCTCGACACGTACAATTTATACTACGCTAACTCGAATTTTGGTTCAATGACTTTTTTATCCCAATTTTATTAAATTGACGTTTTTTAATATGTTATGAAAAATACCAAAAAAAAGAAGTTACAAATCTTATAAAACGCTAAATCTTTACTTAGACGACAACAAACACAACATTTTAAGCAATAAGAAACGAATTTCTCTATAATTTAAGTTGGCGTACATTTTTGGTGTTGACCTATTGAATCAGTTATGCATTACCTTTTTTAACAACACATTATTCCCTTGATTGCTTTATTTTTAACTGAAATACCAATATACATGCTTTTAACTCCAAAAACAGTTTTTCATACAAACTTACAACCCCTATTTTAGTCGTCTTTAGGGGTGGAATTTCCAAAAGTCTTGATGATATATTTATAATGTTTAAATGAAAGGCGAAATATTAATTTTCATGCGTTTACCTTAAAAAATGTCACATTTTTCATACAAACTTCCATCCCCTATTTGTCACCCTAAAGGGCTGGAATTCCCAAAAATCCTGAAATACATATTTTTAAATGAAAGGTCAAATACCAATTTTCATGAGTTTACCTTAAAAAATGTCACATTTTTCATACAAACATCAATCAAATCAAACAAAATCCCCTATTTGTCACCCTACGTGGTAGAATTCTCGGAAATCCTGAAACACATACTTTTAATTTTTAACTGTAATGCTAAATACCAATTTTCATGCGTTTAACTTAAAACTTGTTGGCACTTTTTTCATATAAACTTACATCCCCAATTTTACGACCTTGGGGGTGGAATATTGCAAAATCCTGAAATATATATTTAAATTTTTAACTGCAAGTCTATATACTAAAGCCTTTAACATCAAAATTAAGCACTTTCATAAAATATTTCATCCCTTATTTTAGTCCCTTAGGGGTGGTATTTTCAAAAACCCTTCTTCAGTGGATGCCTACGTCATAAAAGGTAACTACTGTCAAAATTCAAGTCCTAACTGCAGCCGTTTAGACTGTGCGTTGATATGTCAGTCAGGCAGTATAAAATTATATCCCCTATTTTCCGCCCTTGGGGGTGTAATTTCCAAAAATCCTGAAGTAAATGCTATATATTTTTAACAGAAAGGCCAAATACTCATTTTCATGGGTTTAACTTCAAAAATATCGCATTTTTCATACAAACTTACATCCCCTATTTTATGACCTTCGGAGTGGAATTTTCAAAAATCCTGAAATATATACTTTTTATTTGTAACTTAAAAGCCAAATGCTAATTTTCATGCGTTTAACTTAAAAATTGGGACTTTTTTCGTACAAACTTACATCACCTATTTTTTGCCCTTGGGGGTGAAATTTCCAAAAATCCTGAAACATGTATTTTTTATTTTTAACTGTAAGGCCAAATACCTACTTTCATGCCTCTAACTTCAAAAACGGCAAAGTTTCATACTAACTTCGCACCCCCGTTTTACCCCCTTAGGGGTTGAATTTCAAAAAATCCTTCCTTATTCCTTGTCTACATTATACAGAAAACATCTGTGCGAAATTTCAGCTTTCTAAGGCCAAGGGTTTGGGCTGGGCGTTGATGAGTCAGTCAGTCAGTCAGGACTTCTCTTTTTATTTATATAGATGGTATAATCACAAATGAGGAGTCGGATCATATCTATAATAAGTTACATGTTTATAAAAGTTAGCATTATATTGCTATTTCTAACATTTTATTGAATGCCTATAGCGCAATTTATTGTAAAGGGTTTTAGATAACTACCCTCCAAAGCCAAACGGTTTTATTCGTCATTACGCTACTACCGAAACTATTCTTGTGGCCCAAAAATGATTGTTCTGATTCTTGGTGTTCTTTGTACCGTTAATGTTTGTAAAGTACAACTTGGGATAACAGGGATTTATAATGATAATAATAAATATCTTGAGGCAACTAACACGCTGCCATCTTTTTGTTTTGTTTTTGTTGATATGGCAGGCTGAAAGCCTGCGCATGCCACCCGCAAAAAGTAACTGCGGGTGGCTATGTCGAATTCGCACCGACTAAACCTACCCTGTCGTGGACTTCTCTTGGCGCCTAATGGGAGGAACCCCGTGAACGCGGGTATGCTGCTCCGGTGGCCCCCTTTTGCGCCATGTCGCAGATGGTTGCGACACGTACTCTGGCGTCTCTAGAATGCCCTCCCCTGTTGCCGACTCCTGCTAATCCAACACAGTGACTGCGCCACAAATAGATGCTGTCTTCGCTGCTTGCACGTGGTGGCAGTAGAGGACACCTCTCATACTGCCACCGCAGCCACGAGGGGAGTAATTGTGCTATCGGCCACCGTCGCCAACCCGACGCCTCCTCGTTCACTGCCATCAGATTCCAAACTGATAAACATACTTATGTATTTTTAAATAGATACATATTATAGCTAAATTACACCCAGACACCGAACAACATCAATGTCCCCAGTGCGAGCTTTACTATACAAAAGGTTCGTCTATTTGTCTGCTTGGAAATTCAAGTTTGTTAGATAGATACATATATATATATATATATATATATATATATATATATATATATATATATATATATATATATATGTATCTATCTATCAAGTCTAAACTACGAGTATTTTATTCATAAGTATGTACTGCAGATGTATCATTTTAAAATATTCCTCACAGTCTGCTAAACTAGCTAAACAATTAAAATGACAAACTTGAATTTCCAAGCAGACAAATAGACGAACCTTAATAACATTAAGCTTTGTCGACCACCGCAGTGTTAATTTCAGTGAAATTGGAGTGGTTTATTAAATGGATAATATTAATATGGTTAGTTAGTTAGTATCTATTCTTTTGTGAATAGGTGTACGGGGTCCACGTATGTATATTTTGTCTAAAGAAACCGAGCTAAATTCCCGTCTAGAACATCACTTCGCAAAATCATGGGTGAATAACGAATAACCATTAAATAAATTAGACTTCGAATATATTTTAAGATCTGATAATATAAAACACAGTATATAACATACATAGTGTAAGACATTCAATTGTTTAGTTGAAAGGATTATATGAAGAAGTCCGTAATTTGCTAAGTATTTTGGAAAGGTTCCATAAAAGTGGACAAATTATAGAAATATGGTATCTTGAATACAATACAAATTAAAATATATATTTTTCTTTCAGCTACTTAATAATGTTATCATTAATCACTACAATACCGATCAGACAGGATCCAAATAACTGCGAAGAACCAAAACAGTGCAGACATGTTATATGCATCATATAATAAATAATGTTATATCTCATTGTTACATAGTTTTTACTTAAAGCACTGCTTTTTATTTAGTTATATATTCACAACAGAGGCTTAATTTGTCCCATTAAGTTTAATATAAAATCTAAGCATTAGATCAAAGAGATACTGGCTGAAAATAACAATTGGCCGAATAGAACCAACTGAGGAAAAAAACAAATGAGTTGCATTTTTTTCCACTCCTTTGATGGATCACTGGCTCGCACGTTCAGAAGGTGCATTTTGTATCATTGTAAAACTTTGTTACTTAATATTATCATTATCTTAAGTTTTTATTTTGAATAGGAATATTTTATCACGGTTGGTAGATTAGTAGTTGGCAGAAAAGTAGATTACGCACCTTGCTAAAGTGAATATTTAATGCACTCGTCTTAATTTAGTGTGGTCGGCACCAACATAATACTCGTGCAATCATGATTTACTTTGCTGTGTGGGTAAAACCAGAATATCATCATCCCATCTCATCCCGTGAGGAGCGTACAAGTCGACCCGACGGAATATTTACCAGAGGAAGGGCAGCGCCTTCTTTCTGAGCACTATCTTTGACCATCATACTGCGATCGACAACCCGTCCCGTGGCGATATATGGTGTGGCATAGTGCGTCAGGGATGTTCGCGGATGCGCACACTGACGATTATTTCGCGATCATGCGCAAAAAAGTGGCATCAGTGATACGCAGATTGAGGGGAGGCAGCAATAGCATTCTGAAGGTGTTTGCAGAAAGGATTAAAGGGCCTACAATGGATAGATTTATCAAGCTTCATGTCAGACATGGGACTTGATAAATCTTCCTCTAATCTTGGCTGTTTATTATTTTATTCTGTATTTGTGTTGTTATTTTTGTACCTATGTGTGTCTAAGTGTTACATACTAACATAGTTTTTAAGTTTGTACTGATTACTAACATGCTATGGGCCGTCGATGCCTGAAAATAAACGATTTTTATTTTTTTATTTATTATTTATTATATCCCCGCAAGATGATTCTAGGGGAGGCTTTTGTCCAGCAGTGGACTTCTTACAGCTGTTATGATGATACAAAATGCGTAACTGATCAACATTTAAAGAAGTTCAAATTTGTATTATTCTTTGTGCATGTCTGCCATTTTGTGCATGCTGTTCAATTTCGTATGCGAATTAGGCTCCATACGTTTCTTGAAATATTTATTTTAAACGTTGTACGTATATCTAATTCATTCAAATATATAAATAATAATATTATGTTAGATAATAAGTTCATTATATTTGAAGAGCAAATAAAGTTCGGCTGGAATTTAATGCACTGTGTTGTTTTTAAATTAAAAATATAAAAAAGAACAAAAAAAATCGAACCATGGTCGCCTCTTTGAAGTAACTTTTGTTCTTAGAATTTAACAAAACTCTATTGCAATTAAAACTTAAACATGAAAGACTAGATGAATTTAAATACACATTAATACAATTCGTTTGAAAACACTGATTCTAAGTTGTCGCTGATTTTCGCACAGTATTTTGTGAAACAAAATTAACACAACTAAAGATACCCTATCCTTTTCATGATAATTAGGTTTGTTAGAAAAAAACGCAATGATATTAAAATTACCATATATGTAAGCATATCTGAAGGGAATAAAGATATTGTATATTCAATTCTTAGTTTAATTGCTATAGCATTTTAGATGTGTTGCGTAGTACTATCGTACTAATATTACGAGTATAAACGCGAAAGTTTGTAAGTATGGATGGATGGATAGATGTTTTTTATTCTTTCACGTAAAAACATTTGAATGCATTTTAATGAAACTTTAAAATAATGTAGCTTTTACGTCAGAATACATATAGGCTACAATTTATAAAGATGTGTGAGTCATGTATCCTAGAAATCTACCATCTGCGAGCTATTCCGGCGTGCACTGCCAAAACCGCTAGAGGGAAATATCCTACTGATATTATAAATACGAAAGTTTGTGAGTATTGATAGATGTATGTTTGTTACTCTTTTACGCCAAAACCACTTAAACGCGGGTGAATCCGCGGGGCATAGCTAGTAATTAATAAACGCGATAGCTTGAATGTGTAGACAGCCTCTTGATTCGTTCTCCAATAAAGTTGCAGATAATTGACGTTGTTTATCATGCAATACAACGATTTCATAAGTTAATAGCTCGAACGCAGCAGAGAGAGATCACTATTTCGTTTTTATATCTCTACATTGTCATAAATATTGTCATACATACGCAAACACTCATAAACACACCCACACACACACATATACACACACATACACACACACCCGTTGACATCATATTTATAATGTATCACTTTAAGTTTTGGGGGGGCCTGGAGTGCTTAAATACAGGCCTAGGCTTAGCTTGAACTCCAGATCTCCCCACAAGTTACAAATTTTGTCAAACCTTTTGCCAACTGTATTTGCTAATACCTAAGAATGTAATTAGTGGAGATGCAATAAACCATTTTTATTATTATTATTATTTATTATAGAGTAGATACCCTTGTCATAGCTACAGCGATATTAATAATGATATACTGGAAAATTATACCCACACGGCCATCTGATCCCAAATTGAGCATAGTTAGTACTATGGAAAACAGATAACCGATATATACATATACTATTTTTCTTTTTTAAATACATACTTATATAGATAATGACATCCAGACACGCGACAAACAGCCATGTTTATGCACGAAAATATCTGTCCTATGTGGGAATCGAACCCACGCCGGAAGGCCCGTCCATATTGCTACTGATGACTGGTTACTAGAACTTTCAATCTGGTCCTCAACCAGATTGAAAGTTCTAGTAACCATTCACACACAATATTCCTTAAAATCACCAATGAAAAATCATTACCCCACTTACACATATATGCACAACCTCTGCTAAATTTAACACTGGAAACTGGGGCAAGTTTTATTTGCAAATTCGATCACTGACATCGGATCAGGTGAAACTAAATAAACCTTGTAATATAAATAACTGACTTGATACTCAGCGTAGTTTTACCTCAGGCTATTTCTTCTTTAGTGTATTCTCCAGTGAAGTGGAAGGGTAGCAATTTAACCACTGTTGGTTCTTGTTAACTAGGATGCAAAATGTTCCTAACATGCCCCTGAACTTCAAACTTCAAAAAATGGAACCTAAGCTAATGACTTACAATATTTTTAGCAATTTACAATTAATAAGTATATTTAAATTGAAGTTGAGGTATACAATAATCTTCCTTTCTTCAGTCTTCTTGGCTTTCCGATTCTGTGCGAAACTTTCTCACCATATATAGATGAACAAATACAAAATTTTAGTGATATTGCAAAAATATTTTTAATAAATCAGTCTTCTTTCAGTCGGGTATTATTTGGCGCAAATGCAAGTAACTTAATAGGAAATAACATAATTGAGCTGTTTGGGGTCGACACTTTTGAAACGTGGGGTCCGAGTACCCGCTCTCTTGAACTCAAGATGGCTGGTTTTTCTATAGCCTAAGAATAAACTAAGCTACTGATTTAGATTAATTAGTAGTTTTTTTTTTCTTGAACACATAGTTACACCTGACATAGTCAAATATTGACTCAAAGTCCCGAAACACACTAGAATTAAAAAAAAAAAAAATAGTTACACCTTGTTTATGCGGTGAACCCACTCGTTTAATTCGCGTCGCCATATATGTTACTGAGGTCTGAAAAAAGGCTCTAATAATTTTTCATATACCTATGTATTTATAGTATATCTATACTATAAATACATAGGTTCATGACTGGAAAAAACTAATGCACGGGTTATGATGAGTGGTCCAGTTATTAACTATTATCATATCATATGATGATGATGATCTCTCCATACCGAGTTCGGTCACGGCGAACGGCTCCTAACTCCGATGAGATAGATTTTGTCTCACGTGTGCTCTCATATGACTGCAACAAGCAATCTTATTTGTAAGCCGACTGACTGACTACACGTGTAGCGCAGCGACTAACACAGTCGCCTCGCCGCTACGAGTCCCGCGCCGGACAGCTATTTGTGGGACCCATAAATAGTAGACTCAGATTAGTCTGGATGTTGTTTGGAAAGTACCCCGCGACACAGGGAAACATTCCCTAGTGCGGGTATTGCCTTTAAAAAGAACACATTGCAGACATGTGAGCACAACAACAATGTAATTATATCTGACCGCCACAGGTGGTCGTGCTTTCAGTTCGTCGCGCTTAGGATCAAGCTCAGACCGACGCCGTGCTCCTAAAAGTCAAAAGCTTTGTTTTTGATATGAGCTCTTCACTCCGTGTGGCTGCTAGCCTTTCCCACCGCGAGGGCACAATGTCACATATTTTTATGTGACGCTTAAGTACATCTTTGTGTCGGAGGAACTGACCGCCTTGTTTTTGCTTGACCTCCTTCAGTTCAGAATAAAAGATGCGCTTAATCACTCGCTCCTCCGCCATACGTAACACATGATCACACCATCGAAGCTGCCGCCGTATAAGATAGGCCTCAATGCCACCAACAAACATATTATCATATACTGAGAGCAGAAACAGTAAGAAGATGGCGAAACTTCATGAAATGTTCACTATAATTTCAACTAGGGAATATAACCATGGCTGGAATAAGCATTTAGCTAGCTAAAATAATATTTCCTATTTTTATTTTCACAGATAATATAATGGCACAAAATTCGGCTGAATTAATAGTTAATAACAATATTCTGGCAGAACGCCAAAAATAATAAGTTTGCGAGGTGTTTGCCTGAAAGGCGGTTCCCAGCTTTTACTTTATGAGATTGTTATTCTCGCTCCAGAGAATAATATCTTAGACGACTACTGAAAACATCTTTAGATATTATCTTCTTCTTGGTACACGTGGCAACGCTATAGCTACCTACATAAGTTCTAAGCTCGTAATATAATAATAACATGTCTGTTTACTATAATATATATCCTGGGACATTATTCACATACGGCCATCTGATCCCAAATTAAGCAGAGCTAGTACTATGGAATAATTTCCATAGTACTAGCTCTGCTTAATGACAATACTGACATACAAACTGACATACTACATAATAATATACTACTTTTCTTTTGTAAAAACAGACATGTTTATGCACACAAATATCTGTCCTGGGTGGGAATCGAACCCACGACCTGTGGCGTGAAAGGCAAGCATCTACCAACCACGCCAACCAGTTATAAACTCGATATCTTAGTTGCAATGTTATACAAGCAAAAATGAATTGTGGCGTGAAACGCAATATGGTAGTTCTTATAATTATTCATTTTTAGTGTCTAAGGGTCGTAGCACACATATCAACGGAAAGGGATCGTCACCGCCTCGCCTTTCTCCTCGGCGTCAAACAGTCGTCCACTTTACGTAACCACGTAACGTAAGCGGATCAGAAGCTCCGCCCCGTCGACTCGGCTACACCTAGGCGACGCCGCGCTTACGGCTCGCCGTCCGCTGGTTGACGGCTAGACGTTGTTAGTTCAATCATTTTTTTATTCGTATTTTGGTTTAAAATAAAATGAATAACACTTTTTTTACGAGTGTACATGCGCGAACGTTCGCAAAGGTTAACTTCACGGTTGCCTCTCTCGTGAATCGTACAGCACGTGCGGCAACGCAGACCGCGCAGGCGGCGAATGGACGGCGATACGTAAGCTAGCGTACGGGGACCCGTAAGCGAGGGTACGGAAAGCCGACAGCAAGTCGACCGCGCACTGCACCGCGGTTCGTGAGCTTGCCCAAGGCGATGCGATTACGTTACAATTCCGATTAGTGTGCGTTGCAGTAAGGAGTTTCATACAAATAATACTGAACGGCTCGAGTTGATACGATGACGACTTTCCGTTTTGATATGTGTGCTACGGACCCTTAGCCTCCGTACAGCGCAGACTGTTGTGCGGCAACCTATCGAGAAGGCTCAATAGTTACGGAGAAGAATAAATGAACTGATTCGTGCTTCATACCATTTTACACTAATTACCATCGACCCGCGCGATATTTCACCCGCACGCACCTTCCTAACTAAGAAAGAGCTGTAACTATTATAAAAGATTTAACGGATTTCGTTAATAACATACCTACGCTCTTGAAGAATTACAGACCCATCACACTGCTGAGCCATGTTTACAAGTTGTTTTCGAGGGTCATTACGAATCGTCTCGCACGCAGGTTTGACGACTTCCAGCCTCCCGAACAAGCCAGTTTCCGTAAAGGCTTTAGTACCATAGACCACATACATACGCTGCGGCAGGTTATACAGAAGACCGAAGAGTATAACCAGCCATTATGCTTAGCGTTTGTGGACTATGAGAAAGCCTTCGATTCGATCGAAACTTGGGCCGTACTGAGGTCTCTCCAAAGGTGCCAAATCGACTACCGGTATATCGATGTGTTAAAGTGTTTGTACGAAAACGCCACTATGTCAGTGCGACTCCAGGACCAGAACTCGAAACCTATCCACTTGCAGCGAGGTGTGAGACAGGGAGATGTTATATCTCCGAAACTGTTCACCGCTGCATTGGAAGATGTCTTCAAGCTTCTGGACTGGAAAGGCTTTGGCATCAATGTCAATGGCGAGTACATCACCCACCTTCGATTTGCCGACGATATAGTAGTCATGGCTGAGACCCTTGACGACCTCGGTACAATGCTCGATGGCCTCAGCAGAGTCTCTTAACAAGTGGGTCTGAAAATGAACATGGATAAGACGAAAATTATGTCAAACATCCATGTTGCACCCACTCTAGTTAAGGTTGGAGACTCTGCACTCGAAGTTGTAGAGAACTATATTTACCTAGGACAGACCATCCAACTAGGTAGGTCCAACTTCGAGAAGGAGGTCAATCGTAGAATCTAACTCGGATGGGCGGCGTTCGGGAAGCTACGTAATATCTTCTCGTCCCAAATACCGCAGTGTCTCAAGTCGAAAGTCTTCGACCAGTGTGTGTTGCCAGTGATGACTTACGGAACAGAGACGTGGTCGCTAACTATGGGCCTTATCAGGCGGCTCAAGGTCACCCAAAGAGCAATGGAAAGGGCTATGCTTGGAGTTTCCCTGCGAGATCGAATCAGAAATGATGAGATCCGCAGGCGAACCAAAGTCACCGACATAGCCCTAAGAATTGTCAAGCTGAAGTGGCAGTGGGCAGGGCACATAGCTCGTAGAGCCGACGGCCGCTGGGGCAGAAAGGTTCTCGAGTGGCGACCACGAACCGGAAGACGCAGCGTGGGCAGGCCCCCTACAAGATGGACCGATGATCTTGTGCGGGTCGCTGGAAAACGCTGGATGCGGATAGCGCAAGACCGGCAATTGTGGAGATCTTTGAGGGAGGCCTTTGTCCAGCAGTGGACGTCTTTCGGCTGATATGATGAAGTCATTTTTAACCTTTATTTATTTGAACGCCATTTAAGAAATCGATGTTCGGCGACTTAGTCGGTAGTACCCCTGCTGTGAATTTATCTTGGCTCCTGATGGAATCCCGGGAATGCGTGTATGCAACTCCGGTATACAATAATTTACCTACATATATAATCAAACACACTCTTAGACAAGTGTAATTCTGTTTCAGGATGGTCATTCGCCAGTAGCACTTTACTAAAATAGAGAAACAAATTGAATTTGTTGAAATATAAGTATGCCAACCAATAAGATCGTACTCCTGAAACTTGTTACATCTTAGTATGAAAGATTGATAAAATAAAGATAAGACAAGAGCAAACAAAATAAAACAATAAATAAGCACATGATACTACAGTTCTTATCCTACATACGTATGTACAGACGCCAAATTTCTCCAATTTAAAGTGAACCTTATGCTTTTGTGATAAATTTAAAAAAAATTAAAAGCGATTTGACAGATTGGGTTAGCTGGATGTGCTGGCGTCTGTACGTTTACATAGGTACAAGTTGTAAACATTGTGGTTTGCAAAATTATCCGTGCAAATGAGGAAGAGGCACCTAAATTTGCTAATACTGCAGCACATAGTTACTGTGGCGCTGATTTACTGATACGGTCTGATTTCAGATAGCTGCCTCAGTTTATTCAAGTCGCTTAGTATGGCTCAGGCTTAATTAGGAATTCACATACTACATACTGCTCAAGCTCTATACTATTTGGTCTATATCATACTCAAGGTGACAGGTGAGTAAAAAAATATGAAATGAGTAAGATTATTCCTATTACTTACTCACCGGTTTCCGAAGCCAGATGTTCTCACTGGTCCGTAAATGATCGGCGAGGTTAAGCAACTAGGCACGCGGTCAGTCTATAGATGGGTGACCACCACACCTTAATTTCTGGGCTTAGTAGCGGTTTCGCCCGAATTTGGCTCGCCCGAATCGGGCGAATGAACTACTTTCAATTTTGAATATTTTTTAGGGGCGGTTTCGCCCGAAGCAAATTTAATGGCGGGCGAATCAGGTCAAGCAAAATTCAGTAGGGTACGATTCGCCCGAATACTATTATACCTCAGAAAAATAAGTAGTACAGTCGGGCGCACCAATTTAAAGAGGATTTACTTAGGCACATATTGTGTTAATCGAAAATAGTAAGTAACCTACTAGATAATATGCACAATGTCTTTTGTTCCTCAGCGATAAACGTAAAGACACAGCAAATAAACGCACCCACAGGAACACAAAAGATAGTAGTATATTGCTGTCTGTGTCACTCATTTGCAAATTGTGCGGCGTGTTTCCCACCATTTGGTTTAGTATGTCTAAAATACTGACAGTGTAACAACAAAACTGCATAAAGTGCGTGCATAAATAATGTGAAGTTAAAAATATAATTACTTTTATGTGTACTGTTTCTTCATAAAAGCCTGGTTACACAAAGTACGAGTAGTAAGTAGTTAATATGTACTCAGTTATTTATACTTGTTATTCTAGGTGCTTTTTGTTTTAAATACATATAAATATTATACAAAGGTAATGGCCCATTTACTATGAAAAATATACCTACGGCGTACAGAAATGAAATATGGGGGGAATCAAAGACAAATGATTATACTTTTCAATGGTAAGTGGTGCATTACTGTGGCCGATGGGGATCATGAAATAAAATATAATACATTGTATTATTGCGCGACCGCAACAAAGCTCGGGTGAGACCGAGACAGCAATATAAGTGTTATTTATTACCTGACCGAACGAGTTTGCTTATTAAGTGTCACGATGATATTTTTATTTAACAAAACAATGGCAAAGTAAGTCTGCTTGTTTCATTTTCAAGTCTAAACTACTGAACCGATTTTGGTTAAATTGCTTGCCCCGTAGTATACATGTAAAGAATGAGTATTTGTTTAATACCTTAGGTGCATAGCATAGATTAAGAAAATACATTATTTAATTATTTTTTATCTATCATGTCATGTCAAATTCCTATGAATAGACAAAAAAATATATCGTATATACCTACATATTAGATTTGTAGACGGACATAGTAAACTTTTTATCCCAGTGACATTTTTCCATGGGATAAAATAATTTAGAGACGGGCGAAACCGCTGGTGCAGCTAATTACTATCCAATTTTGATCGGTCTACTGCAAGATCTCTCCATTGAATTATTTTTTTCTTTTTACATATAATGAACAGTGGGTTATGCCTGCATTATTTACCATTATTTTCGTTTTTGTACAAAAACATTTTTGAACCGGGTTGGATTATGGGCCATGACCTTTAATTGTATTCTTAAATACTATTTTGAAAGATTCAAATTATTATTTTATATTACATAAAAAAATCAATATATATCTAAAAAAAGTCCTGAGACTATTAAATTACACAATAGGGTCGATGATTTCCTGCAACAATTATTTGATGGGGAAATAAATTTACCATTGTGTATTGAAAAATTGCGAGTCTAATTTTGTATCTTTGTAAAATCAAAACACTAATTACGAAAAAATACCAAATAAAAATATGAAAAAAAAACTGTGATAATGATTGTGATTAAAAATTAGATTTAGTTTATAGATATTATAGTAAAACACTGTATAATACACTGATTATAATTACAAATACTGTGATTATTATTAAAATCTGCTATACTTTTTATGTAACTCAAATATTTAACATTTATATTTCATAAGTACAAAATTATATTTGTAAAATTGCTTTGATATTTGTAAAACTACTGTGATTGATTATTAGTAAGTAAAAAGTTATAACGAGTAAAAGACTGTTAAGTATCTTATAAGAAATATTTAAGTGTTGATATATTATTAATAGTTTTTATTTCAAATTGTTAGTATGAATTAAAATATATCTGATTATTATGTATGATTTTTATTTAATACTTACCCACCCGTTCTGGATCCCATCTAAAACAATTGACTGACATAATAGTTATATATATTCTATTTTTATCAATAGCTCGTTTGTTGAGTAGATAGTAATAGACATACAGGAATAACCAGATTCACCAACAGAAATTTTGTTATTATTGTAAGTAACAATTGTGTACGCAACTGTACTTTTTTTTATAAAATTTCACATTTTATTATGAAATAAAGGCTTATTTTTGAGGTATAATAGTATTCGGGCGAATCGTACCCTACTGAATTTTGCTTGACCTGATTCGCCCGCCATTAAATTTGCTTCGGGCGAAACCGGCCCTAAAAAATATTCAAAATTGAAAGTAGTTCATTCGCCCGATTCGGTCGAGCCAAATTCGGGCGAAACCGCTACTAAGCCAATTTCTGAGCATCTCCGTGCTTCGGAGGTCACGTTAAGCTATCGGTCCCGGGTGTAGTCATTACACAACAGTCGTTAATCCATGTCAGAGGCCTACTGGGCGGCTTGAACAACTCTGACACTAGGGTAACCGATGTCCTTACAATATAAAAGAAGATTTTTACAGCTTATTGTTACTGATCTGAACAACGAATTTGGTTAATGGGCATTAATTTAGATAAAACAATGTATATAATCTAAAATTTTAAAATACCATCTTTGAAGATATTGAAAACTGAAATATAGATAAGAAATGCTCGTCGATTATACCCACATCCCTTGGGTACCGTTATGAAAGTTTAATAGAGTCAGCATTGAGTTTATGTCTTTTGAACAAGTCGGCTATACTTAATATGTGGGATTAGGTACAGTCGAGTTCTCTAATAATAATAATAATTTTATTAGAATTTCACTTTTTACATGGTTTATGTAAGTACCCCAAACTGTCAAATTTCCCCAATTTAAAGTGAACCTTATGCATAAGTGATAAAGTTGTAAATCTATAAATTGAATTTGACAGAATGGGGTAGCTGGGAGTGCTGGCGTCTGTACAATAATAATGTACAACAATAATCTTAAACTCAGTAATTAATAATATAATTGGTGCATTTAGTTCGTTTCTATATTTCTATATATATTTATATATATGTAAATTTGTTAATGTTTTAATATTATCTACTCATATATACTTTATGTATGTGTATTTAGTATATACGTATTCATTACGCAATTTTGTAGGTTATCTAATTTCTTTTCTATTCTGTACACTATCTTATACCCCTACTATTATATCCATATAAATTTTGGTTCATCCAACTGAACGGTTGCCTGGAAGAGATCGCTCTTAGCGATAAGGCCGCCTATTGCATGAACATCACTGTTATTTATTTTAATGAACTGTATTCTATATGACGCAATTAAGTGTACTTATTATTATTATTATCACAAGGCAATGCGTGTATCGAGGTTTACATACAAAATACGGTTGTCTGGTAGGACTAGCTCACAGTTCATATCATTATTAGTAATAACAATAAAATAGAAGTGACATTCCATTATTATTAAGGATTATGATAGTTAATAAAATAACCATTTTTTCATTTGGTAGTAGCACATTGGTGAAATACAATAGTCTTTTTTCATTTCACCAATAGTCTATTGCCAGGACTAGATTTACAAAAAATAAAAACCAATAGTTATTGCATGGTCCTAAGTGTTAGAATCAACTAACTCGACTGTAAGCACTAAAAAATTTATACTAGAAGTCTTTTTAATGCCAAGCTTTATGGCCAAGATTTTGGCTCTTATTCATAAAATTCTTCAGACCCAAATTAGCCCAATCTAATTCAGGTCTGAATAATTTTATGAATACGAACTCCGGCTGCATTTTATTAGTTCTATTAAAGTTTATTTAACTAGGTCCTTAATTTTGCGCGTATCTATCTTTTCAGTTATCCTACTGTGAAATAATATGTTTATATTCAATTAACTCTGTATTATATTTAAAAGTAATGCATATTTTTTTTTAAATACACCTTGAAAATATATTTTATTATAGTTACATAGAAGTTCTAGTCAGTTATTGATTATGTCAACCCCACATGGAACATACTCCATACATACATAATAAATTAATATACTTTTATAATAAAAATAATCCTACAACCACGGGCGTAAAATATGTATAGCTTTTTGCAAAAAATATTGGCAGTTCTAACAAAAATACAGAAAAGGCACTCAAAAAGAACTAATATCCCAAATATTTGACTGTATTAAATAAAATTTAATTAAAAATCTTCCCCAATAAAACACCTCATGTGCCCCACCATCTTATCTATCTAGCCTGTGATACTAAAAACAACAACATAAATAATATACATAATTAGGTGGACCGATGATCTCGCGAAGCCACTGGATCGGGCATCACAAGACCGTCCATTGTGGAGATCTTTGGGGGAGACCCATGTCCGTCCCATGTCCCATGGACGTCTTTCGGCTGATATGAATGAATGAATAATAATTTTCATCATCATCATATCAGCCGAAAGACGTCCACTGCTGGACAAAGGCCTCCCCCAAAGATCTCCACAATTCCCGGTCTTGCGCTATCCGCATCCAGCGATTTCCAGCGACCCGCACAAGATCATCGGTCCATCTTGTAGGAGGCCTGCCCACGCTGCGTCTACCGGTTCGTGGTCGCCACTCGAGAATAATAATTTTGCTAAGTATAAAATCATTGGCTTTCCAACGAATTGATTAGGTTATAATATTAATTACAAATAAATATTTTTTATTAAATAGCCAGCACTATTTCTTAGCTGTCAAGTTAACACTAGTCGCAAGCGATGCTTCTTAATCCTTTAGAAGCATCGCTTGCGCCTAGTGTTACACGGCATTTCACTCCTTTTACGTTCCATTATTATAGTCTCGAGGATAGAGTCATAATGTAATAACATTTAATATCACTACCATACCAAATAAAAATAAGAAGTGTATAAAAATAATAATATATAGTTATTGCGTATCTTAAATAACAACAGCGTTAAAAATACGTCTAGGAATAATATACTTTTTATATTTCGGATGTCACCCGGGATAATAAAAGGATTCTAACTACCACCTTAAATCTAAATCGCTGAAAGGCCTAGAAGTTACGGTAACATTTATATTAGCCAGCCAAGTGTAAGTCAAAGAATCCTTCGTGCGTGAGTTTACGCAAGAAGGGTTCTTTGTCATTAAATATCTAACCGAATCAGTTTCTTTGTGTCTCCACAAACTTCCCTCCGATTGTTAAGAAAATGCTAAGCTAGTACTTTAGTGTTACACTTTTTAAACACTCATTGAATATAATATATCAATCTTTGTAAATAGGTGTGGGATTTATTTGTAACTAGCTGTGCCCCGTGGTTTTAACCGCATTAAACTTTATAAATTATAGCTTATGTGTTAATCCAAGATGTCAGCTAACTCCATACCAAATTTTATTAAAATCGCTCCAGTCGTTTAAACGAGAAGTAACAAACATACACACTCACACAGGCACACACTCACAAACTTTCGCTTTTATAATATTAGTAGGATTTATAATCATTAATAATAATACTACATAAAAATATTAATTAGCTGTAGTTTCATATTATGATTCACACACGGCTAAATATCAAGCTATGTTTTCCAATATAAGCTGACCTCTCATTGAATGGAAGTCCTATACAACGCGAGATCAGCTTATACTGGAAAAGTATAGCTTGATATGTAGCCGTGTGTATATAACCGTTTCTTTAACATGTTGACGTTTGTAATGAAAAGAGCCACGCGAGGCTAAAACAAACGAACAGAAATGAGGCCGTACACAGAAACGGGGAAATGGACAGACGGAGCCGCATGGCAAGTTCTTTTTTAACATTTTGGTATGGAACCCTTAAAAAGTCATGTAGACTTTATACGGTAGATTTCATCATCATCATCATCATTACAGCTAAATAAGTCCACTGCTGGACAAGCCTCCCTCAAGAATCGTCTTGGGGGGATATGCCATAATCGCCACGCTTGGCAGGCGGGTTGGCGATCGCAGTAAGATGGTCATAGTAATCCGAAGGAAGCTGCTGCCCATCCTCTGGTAGATATTCCCTCGGGTCGACTTCTACGCCCCCCACGGGATGAGATGGGGTGATGATATTCTGATTCTGATATTTGTCGCCGTCACCACACAGCAAAGCACTTACATCACCAGGTTGTAAGGTTGTGTGTATCGCAAGAACTTTTTTCAGAGGAATTAAACTAACTGCAGAGGTGTTTCCGATCCGGTATAGCTAAGCAATCTTCAAAAAGCATGCCTATTCCTTTCTTAAAAATCGGCAACGTAGTTGATCCATCTGGTATTGCGGGGTGCATAGGCGGCGGAAATCATTTTCCAACAGGTGACCAGCTTGCTTGTTTACCTGGCTAGTATGAAATAAAGCCCCGCTTAGATAAATTATTATTAATATTGTTGTTGGAGTTGATTCGCTTCTTCCCTAAGTGTTAAAATGGTAAGACCAAATATATAACTCATTTAATGATGCTTGGCACTCAGACACCAATTGGATGGAAAAGGTAACACATGGGAAACTAACCCACTCGAACCTATTTGTGGACAGGAGAGAGTTGTAAAATAAAAAATATAGATTCACAATAAAGCCCACATTATATTTTCTAAACGCCTACTTGTTATGTTTGTGTTAGGGCAAAATGTAATTTTGTGACCATCCGTGAAATGATTGCTGACAGACTTTCTTAATACATTCGGTCCAATTAAGCAAGATAACGTTGATCGTATTTAAATTTTTTGTAGATAGAAAAAAGTCCCTATCCAATTTCGGAATAAATACTTTTAATAAACCATTTGTTTACCTAAGGAAGGGGAACCAGCTGGGTGTTTATTTAATGTGCATTCGCTTAGAGATGCAGACAGTTTATTATATTTTTAATTGCTTCGGTTCTTTTTTTTACACTGTTGTTACAAAAACTTCTCTAGCGTAATTGATGACGACAGTACGAGTTACCTAGGGCAAGTAAAGTAGTAGTGGAGTAGGAGAGGGCAACCTAGAGCCCTCCCAGGTACTGGTCCCGAACATCTGGTTCTCTGGTTCCCGGGGCTCCTCACATTAGGCGCCAAGAGAAGTCCACGGCAGGTTAGGTTTAGTCGGTGCGAGTCCGACATACCCACCCGCAGACATTTTTTGCGGGTGGCATGCGTAAGCATTCCCTCTGCCAAATCAAAAAAAGGGGCAAGTAAAGTATACAATTCGAGAATAAGACTACTATCGCCCTCCATGCCCCTTAATTTGTATTCGTATTGATAAAATGCTCCTATTTTATCCAAAATCGGACAAGCGGCTCTCAGCATTATGAATTAACGTAGAGCAACAATTGCACGAAAGTCTGTAAAAACTGACTCATTTATTACCACGTCAGCAAATGTGCTGAGCCGAGATTCTAACACCAAAGGGGCCTCTACCATGGATTACCTTGTTTGTAGCCGCATCGGTTTGACGGCAGGTGTCCCGCTCGCCACAATTATATTATGTTGAGCAGTGAAAGCTTACTAGGCTAACGCCATGGTAAAGAAGGTAATTTTTACAAACATCACTATCATATTAGCTGAAAGACGTCTACTGCTGGATAACCGCCTCCCCAAAAGATCACCGCAATTGCTGGACGCTACCCGCATGCAATGGTAAAAAGATCATTGGTTGTCCACCTTGTAGGAGGCGCTGCGTCGTCCGCATCGTTTTTAATGCGCCTTAGTAAATTTGTGAAAGTAAGTACCTACTGAAATATACTTACTAAACGCATCTTGTAATAATATTTTCGGTGGGAATGTCTTAAGTCCTTAAGGGGATTCGGTTGACTGAATGTGTACAAAACACATTTAAATTGCAATAGATTTGCACTACTATAATGAGTTTCGTTTTGTTAACCAATGAATTAGGTCACAAATCACTGACAAGTAGATCGGCCAGAAATTATATTTTCCAGTCATAAGATAATTCTTAGTGGCAGCCCGGAAGAAGAAGGAGATTGGCGGTGGTTCGCTGAGCTAAAGCACTGTTTTGGTCCTATGCCTAATGCCGTTGTCACGACTTACGATTATGAGAATTAATGAATAGATACCTTGCGTTTGCACACATACACAGATACGTCTGACTGATCGCTACGTGTACAAATCTACTCAAAGTACTTTCCTTAAATAACAGCCACTAAACTCCGTCGTCATAACTTAGTTATATTCAGCAGTAATAGTAGAAACTATTAAATTCAACTATCACTAAAGGGAAGGTATCTTAGCGTTTTAGACGCCAGAGTATATTCTAAATATATTAATAACTCTTAGCACAAGCCTATGTTGAATGAAATATAATTGCCGTGATTTAATGAAACTGGTTCAGCTTTATCTATTTAATATGCCATTCCAACATGATATGGTCGCATTATAGCTAAAAATTACAAAAATTTACAATCATTTTATTTCATCATTCAATGTATGCTCTACCTCACTTCAATAGCTGCATAATGCTATAAACTGCCTATTGTATTATCAATATTTAGTACAACAGATTCAAAATTTAGTTTGGAAGAGGGGTTATTCTGGTCGTTTGGTTAAGCTGGTAACACCGCACCGCTCGGAAGCGAGTGGCGGGCGCGGTCGCGGTGCGGTCGCCTCCCCGACTTCGCATAAGATTCCTGACTCGAGGGAACAAAAATAACACAACGAGTCGGGCTTGTAATAACATTTGTCCTAATATATTACTATTGTGACGGCTCACAGCGTGCCGGATTTATATAGTACCGTGCGAACCGTCACCTTATTATTTATTAATATTAATGCTGGATGTCTACAAGCCAAATTATTTTTCATTAGACATGCGCGTTAGAAGATTCCAGTTCCCGTGTTTAACCAGTTAATATTGTGTGTAAGCAAATCTTTTGATGCGCGGATTTTTCTTCGTTAATTTAGTTGATGTTCTGTTGCCTTATTTGTATGAAATTTCTTCGTAGACGTATAGCGATATATGTTATAATATACGAAAATAAAGTAGGTTACAAAGAACATTGTTCGCAATCACACGAGTTTATGAGATTAAGTATGGAATAAAGAGAAGAATTTTATCGTATACCTAGAAAGGTAAACAATAATGTACCTGCGTATGATGTTGCGGGGTACCTAATGTAGTTGTAGGGCGGGCGGCCGGGCATGTGAGGCGGCTGAAATATGTGGACGAGATTATTAGCTACGCATTAGGCGGTTTATTATGCGAATGTCTTGGATACCCCGAGGGGCCCTTTTCGGAATTATTTCTACTTACAGGTAGGCTGCTATACAATATTTATTTTCACAAATGTTAGGGCTATTTAAGAATAAATTAAAAGAATGATGGATTATGAATGATTCTATACACGCAATGAGTCCCAAGTCGCAAGACAAACTAGATGGATCTTAAGATATTAAGATTTTTTTTCATATTCATATTTGTATAAAACAGAAGTTTTCTGTTCTAAATAAAATATTTTTAAATTAAATTTAAATATTTTTTTTAAAATAATTATTTATTTAAAGACACATAAACTATCATTACAGGAACTTAATACCTAATTCAATAGCCTATATATTTATAATAAATAATAATATCCTGAGTCATTATTTACACACCGTCATCTGATCCCCAACTAAGCAGAGCGTGTACTATGGAAACCAGATAACTGATATACTACATATACTACTTTTCTTTTGTAAATACATACTTATATAGATAATTACATCCAGGACAAACAAACATGTTCATGCACACAAATGTCTATCCTGGGTGGGATTCGAACCCACAACCTTCGGTGTGATAAGCAAGTATTTGCCAACCACGCCAACATGCCCGTCATAAGTATTATATGGTCTACTTACATAAGTTCTTATTTAAAACTCTGTAGTTATTGAGTTATTGTTGTGATACCTAAGCAGTATTTCATCTGTAGGTACTGGAAGTCTATAAAGTATATATTATTCGTTTACAGCAATATTATAGATTCATACCTATTATTTGTATGATTACTATTACTATATCTATGTAATTGTACTGTTTGGTGTGCTTATAAAAGAAAATAAAAATAAAATCGAACTTGTCAGCCTATACTAAATCGATGTGAATCAAGCATAGCTATCTCTGCCATCTCTGTAGATCATACGTTATACAATTACCTATAGAACTCACTTGCAATACGTTCCTAATAGAAATGGCGACCTTTGCCATTTCATTTGGACCATTTTGTTAATTAATTAATCTCGAATTTCAACCAGTCTCAATTCATTGATCCAGGGGCTCTACCGGCTAAGTCGCCGAACATCGATTTCTTAAATGGCGTTCAAATAAATAAAGGTTAAAAATGACTTAATCAATCGTTAAATCGGCTTCCATGAGCACATGTGACGTCATAAATGCTCCGGAATCGATTGTCAACGCCGAAGCTGGTTTAACGATTGATTAAGTCATTTTTAACCTTTATTTATTTGAACGCCATTTAAGCAATCGATGTTCGGTGACTAAGTCGGTAGAGGCCCAGGACAGTTGTTGCCGTAGTACTAACATATATATGCAAGCATTGGTTCAATCTACATGATCCAATGGGACCAACTATCTGACGCAACCGGAATAAAGGGTTAACTGAAAGCTTTACTTGCTCTGCGGAGATTAAACACAGCCACTTTCCTGCCTTCAGGCTTCTCTTTAACGCTCTTTCGAGCCTACTGTACAAACTTTTACCCCTGCAGCTTGTGGGCTGGATATACTCATCGATTCTGCAACGCTCTACGCGTACAATACAACAATGCGTTTAGGGTGCTGGTAGGGCTGCCCGTTTCTGTAGTGCGTCGGGAATGTTCGCAGATGCACATGTAGATTGTTTTTATACAACAATGCGTAAAAGATGCGGTTCTCTGGTGCATAGGGTGCGGAGCAGCTCTAACAGTATCCTAAACATGATTGCAAGTAGGTTGGACTGCGCCTACATAAGTCGTTGCTGTGCCGTCTCCCATGGCTTGTCGCGGGGATGACGGTTGCAAGGTTATAATAATGTATGTTACTAACATAGCTGTAAGTCCTACTAACATATATGAGTTATAGCTACTTGAAAAATAAAATTTCTATTCTATTCTATAAAGGTTTTTTTATTAATATCTCAATAACACACTGTATGATTCGGGATTTGAAGAATCCAATTATTTGCGTTTGAAGGAGCTACCACTAGCATTACGATAGTAATTATATTACCGAAACATTAAATTCATCATCATCATCCACCAAAAGACGCCCACTGCTGGACAAAGGCCTCCCCCAAAGAAAAACAATCGCCGTTCTTACGCTACCTGTATAATATTGTGTAATAAATAAGAAATATTTTTTTTTCAATACGAAATAAAATACCGAGTCCGAAACTAACTAAAAAGTATAAAATAATTTGGAATAATCTAAACAATAAAAATACAATACTGATTAGTATACATACTTACACTAATAAATACTAACCAAAATGAGAACATTCTTCCTTTTTGGAATCGGTTAAAAATTGTCCCCGTTGTTTTGAATGAGACAAGTCGTAATGGAGTTTCCAAGTCGTACAATGTGCGGAAACCATAGAGAAGTAGTACGAGTTGGCTTTTAGTATACAAAGAGTTGGTTTAGTGGAGATATTACAACTCCTTGCAATAAAAAGTTACTAACGAGACTTGGTGACATCTTACATGAAAATATTGTTGACGGGAAAAATTTTACTACATTTTTAGAGTAACATACTTTAAAAAGGAGCTCATATAGTTTCTCCATATATACTATACTAGCTGTGCCCGCGGTTTATCCCGCCTTAAACCTAAAATATAGCCTATGTGTTAATCCAGGGTGTCAGCTAACTCCGTACCAAATTTTATTAAAATCGCTCCAGCCGTTTAGACGTGAAGAAGTAACAAACAACACACTCACAAATTTTCTGCTCTATAATATTAGTGTAATTGTGTACATATATTGCCTCCATTTTATTCTTGAGCAGAGAGTAACGTTGCTGGGGATGTGTCTCCGCTTTACACAATATGCCTGTTAGACTGGATTAGCAGATAATAGAGGCGGCTAGTAATGTACTGCCAGCACATCAAGCTACCCCAATCTGTCAAATTTGTTTTATAGATTTCCAACTTCATTACTTAAGCATAAGTGATAAAGTCAATTGGGGACATTTGACAGATTGGGATAGCTTGATGTGCTGGCGTCTGTACCGTAAAACAAGTCTATACTACATTAAGTAGTTAATAAAAATACATAAATAATTAATAATATATATAAATACTCAAACAGAATTATAATAAAAATATACATTATCAGCAACGCCATCTGTGTCTGATCTACCACCTAACTGCGGTCCCCTACTCGCTTACCAAGTGCAGTGACTACCTAACCTTTCTCCAGCAGTGAACAACATCAGGCTGATGGTGAATAACGTAATATGTAATATTGCATTTTGGTATTGGGTTTGGGTAAAGTTGCTGGAGCTCATAGGGGTGTTGGGTAAGGTTGACAACACCTTAGCCATTACATAAGCTACGCTGAGAACTTATAATGAGATGGGCCATATGCTAGTTTGCTTCTCAGCAGCATAATAATCATAACGCTAAAGCTCGCTGAAAATAGAGTTGAATGGCGCAAACGTGTAGTGGAGGGTCGTGAGATCTATGACTAAGCCTGGTTCGGAGTACTTGCTGATAAGAGACAGAAGCGACATGAAAGCGGCTCGGCACCAACTACCGCAAACTTCTCTTGTCAGGCCTGTGGCAGGCTATGTCGCTCTAGCATCGGTTTGTTTAGCCACCAAAAAAGTGTCTCTCAGACAATGCGCCGTAAATCGTCTGTAACAGACGCAAAGGCCATATATTGGGATCACATGTAAATGCAGGATTCTAACATAAAAATATTGTTCCCCTTGCTGTAAACTTATAGTTGGGTGTTTGTGGTATATTTTAAAGTTAATCCGGAGCAGAGAGCATGTATTAATAAAAACATTAAATCTAATACAATACTGGCTGCAGATGAAGCAAGTGGCCCCATGTTGTGAGTAAGAAAATGTCCTAATATGCCGTCTCTGTTTATATTAATTATAGTATAATTATGTATAGATATAAAATGGTAATCTATGACATTTCATTCGGACCATTACGATAATTAATTAACCTCAAATGTCAGCCATAGCGGCTGATCTCAATAGGGACTAGTTATCCATCTGCGCGGGAGGTGTATTGACGTAGCGTACATGTGTGTGCGCAAACACAGGTGCTCTCTATATACCCTTAGTCACTTGATCCAATGGGATCGGATGCTCAACACGACCGGAAACACCGTTATCATCCGGATATATACACACTCGGGAAGACCGATTGAGCCATGGAAGTGTAGCACCGCCACTTTCCTGACTTTAGACCTTCACTTCAGATTGCTATTGAGATTTTCTCAGGACTTTAGACCCTACTCTGGATTTTAACCTAGGTTCAACAGATAATGAGGTCCTTGGACCAACCTCCTTCCTTGGGCCTACCTAACCCTTTGAGTATGTTTCGCCGAAGCGTCTCAACTGGGTTTCGCTGTGTCTTCTCAGTTGGAGCGCATTGGACCCGGTGGTAGCATTACAACACGACTATCGTTATAGCCACTAGGTCTGCAGAACTATTCCGACAAGATTAAACCTATAAATAATCTCTTTTTAATATAAGCTAGGTAAATAACTAAATCGTTACTATTATAAATTAATTTCTTTCTAAATGTTTTCATACAATCTGTGTACCTAAATATCTATGTCTACAAACATATTTTGACAATTTATAAGTGTTTTTTTTTTTAAGTCTACATGAATTAAAACCTTTTTAAAATTTATTTACATTTATTTTATTATTCTACCGCTAGAACAGGCAAAATGGCAGGTTTGCTGAACTCGACAAAATGTTATTCTTAATATTAATTGCGATCTAATAAATATTTTTTTAGCCGATTAGTACTTGAAGACTTGTTACATAAACCCGAGTCTAATCAATTCGATTTCAATTACTATCTACTATGCTTCCAACGCTCGTATAAGTTGGTAATATGATGAAGTTTGCTGTGCCTGTGACAGGTGCCAGGCTAATCACAAACATCTGTATGCATGGTATATTACTTAACTACTAGTGAGATAGATTATACATACATACATACATAGACTCACGCCTGTTTCCCAGAGGGGTAGGAGAGACAACGGACTTCCATTTATCACCTTTCTCTTTCGCCTCATTTACTGCCATGGTACATCTGGAAGGGGAAGACCTCGTAGAAAATTCTCTGACCAAATCGGAGACGTTCTCAAGAAAGGCCAGGTCAGAAGTACCCTTAACCGGCGAGCATGTATGATGAATATAATGACAGATAGATTATATTAAACAATAATAGCTACTTAAATCAAGAGTGAAGCTTTTCCAACTTGAAAAGTTTATAAAGCCAACTGAAATTTGCTCTCTGACATAGCATAGTTTTGATATTTCACATTTTGGTGCCGCCTTTAGTTCCGGTTAGCAGCACTCCAGCTTTTGCATGCTAAATAGCATGAGTTTGTGCTATTTCTGTGAATATCAGAAGCAACGAATATATTACCGACTTATGCATGTAGCGAGACAAAGAATTCTAGCTAATGTTTTATGGCTGCGTTTGAAGAAAAGCCGATGGTGAAGATGCATTGTTTTGTTGATTCAGTTAAATGCGGAATTGGAATTAAGAATATATGATTATAATATTAAGGAACAAGGAAGTTTTTGTCGTGAGTTACAAATGTTAGTGTTAACATTTCGATAATTTAGCCTAATATATATCCATCAAAGAGTCGTTACTGAATTCTGTCGCTATCTAAAACAAAGTTTAAACCGTGAGTGGCAATTGTCTTATACAGAATATAAAGAAAAATAGTTGTTTCAATTGTTGTTGACAATCGTTAGAAACAAGATTTGTTTTTCCTAATTTCGTTTCCAAGAACTGACTCGAATCTTATTTTTTATCTCAAAAGTGTCCTTATGGGGATAAAAATCGCTATGGGACGAAATCAAAGGAATTATCAAAATCAATAATCAATAGCAATTTATTAGTAATATTAATTACATGTCAAAAATGTGTTACATCGATTGAGGTAGGTAAAGAATTAAAATAATCGATAATAGGTACTTATGTTAAAAGCAAATATAAAATAATGAATCATATTCTTTTAATGAATAAGTTAAATTAAATTTAGAATAAAAATTAATAAACATCACATTAATGTTTATTAAACTTGGGAAATTCTCGTGTAAGAGTGGAATAAACCCTCGGGCAACCAGAGCGGCAACGTCTTGACTAGTTACTAGCGAAACTAGGCAGGGTTCAATCAGATACTATACTCTCTGGGTGTTGATTATAAGTTGGATACTTACTACACATCAATCAAACTTGAGTCGTTTTGTTAGTGTTCTGGTCACCAATGACAACTTATTCCTCCAAAATCTCTTTTCAATCGAGTAACATATAAACATTGACACACTGACCACAACCATCTCTTATTTTTGAATCTGTTAAAAATAAAGAAAAGAGGAAGACTACGGAAGCACATGGATTACTCGAAAAAAGGTTGTGCAATTATCTCGCTGACAAGTCAAATGATTCAAGCAGATACTGGCGATATGATCTCTGTTTTTTTTTTATTCTACCAGTTGTAAATAACCATGTGAATAACCTGATGGTAAGAAGTTACCGTATAAGCTATCACGTTTGAGGCACACCGGGGAAAACTCACGAGTTACCTTTAGAATAGAAGAGCCAAGCCAATTATAACAAATATGTTATAATTGGTGGAAAATATATATAAACAGATTTAATTTGTATCCTATAATTACTTTCCTAAAGTCCTGTCCTAAATCTTTCGTTTGATGACCAGTTACAGATACTATGAGGTAGTACTTGTACCCAGGCGTATCAAACTTTTACGTTCTAATTTGGAATATGTGAGGCGGCGAGCTGGGCCTCTAGCATTAGTTCCTGCAGTTTACTTACTCGATCACACGTACAGTTTCTCCCATACATTGAGCACCAGCGCCTCTCGCGGAAACTATTAAGAACTAAAATTCTGGTGCTCAATGTATGGGATGAAACTGTACGTGTGATCGAGTAAGTAAACTGCAAGAACTCGTGCTAGAGGCCCTGGACCGATAGATAATTCTACACCAGATGATTCTCTTTACTTTAATTGTGGAAGCAAAATTACATACAATTAGTAGGCATTATTACATTATTTATTTTGCGTAGCTGAGTTAATATCACACGACCCGCCCTGAATGTGTAGATATAAAAACAAATTGACTAATTTGAAGTAGAAACGGTTATTATGCCTTTAGCTATAAATTTTTAACCTTTATAATTATCTAATGATGAGTAGATACTATAAAGATGTAGTGCGGACGCCAGCTCATCAAGTTACCCTAATCTACCAAATTTCCCCAATCGAAAATTAACCTTATCTTTATGTGATAAAGTTGAAAATATATAAAAGACAGATTTGGATCTGTACAGTATTTTATGGACCATCAACAGTTATCGCAGCGTAAGATAAATAATGACTTTTGGAGGTAAATTTTATAACTAACCCGTTGGTTAGTGACCCTGACTGCTAGAGGTCGTGGGTTCGATGCACACCCAGGACAAACCTTTATGTGACAAGCAGGATTATTTGTTCTGTGTCTGGGTGGAATCTAAATATGAAATGTATGAATTTAGGAATATATAAGCATGTTTATCAGTTGTCTGCTTTCTATAGTACAGGCTTAGTCTAGTTTGGGATCAGATAGCAGTATGTTAATTGTCCCAATATGTTGTAATGGTTACAATTTTCTATTTATAATATTATTTCAGAAGTTTATATAGTTTACCTGGCCTGTGTGGATTGTACAACCGGAAGGGGAACTCGTAGAACATTGTCTGACCAAATCGGAGACGTTCTCAAGAAAGGCCTGGTCAGAGGTATCCTATACCAGCGAGCATGTGCTAAGATGTATGAAGAATATAATGACAGTAATGGAAATCCGTTGTCTCTGCCTATCCCTCTGGGAAACAGGTGGGAGTCTACGTATGTAAATATGTGTATAGTATAAATATTAGGTAAACTAAATAATTAGTTCATTAGTAAGAATTAAAGTAATATAAATTAGTATAGCCCTTGACTCAACTCGTCAGCATGACTTAGTTATAATAGTCCCGCCCATAACGCCCCCTGTCAGGTAAAGCTAAATGTTTCAACTAATTGTTGTAGCACTATTCCCATAATGTTTGTTATGTTATTGTTAACTCTATTGTATATCGTTCTTCCTTCTCGAGTAGGAAGTAGTTACCCTAATGTCAGAATTGTTTATGTTGCCCATTTGGCCTCTGACATCGATTATGTCTCATGACTAAAACTAAGACAGATGGCTTAACGTGCTAAGAAATACTAAGCCTTGGCCTAGAACTTAAGTTATCATTTATTAGGAAATAAAGGTTCTTGAGTCACTAGGAACCGGAAAACGCATCTGCAAATTGCAAGGGTCGTAGAATAAGCCGCAGGATGTGGGCAACGCAAGTTCAGCCATTGTTCATATCTTTGGGAAAGGCCTTTGTCCAGCAGTGGCCGTCTTTTGGCTGATACAATGAAATTATCAATGACGATAAGTATCTAAGCGCGTGGTCATCTTATAAATAGGCAACCAAAGTTTCTCAATTTCGCTACATAGCCGTACTCTGTAAAGCACTAAGTAATTACTGTCGGCCGTAGGCATTAGATAACAGTTATTACGCGATGTTAGAACTATTCCAGTGGCTGTTTGAACAGCTCTACCACAAGGAGGACAAATAAGTTAATAAAATATAAGGACCGTAAAAGAATGTGAATTAATTATAATCACTGTTATATAATACATACAACAGACTTTAACCTTTCTGTTTTACATGGAATAACTCCGAAAGAATTCCCTATGGAATAAAATTTATGAACAACTAGCTGTGCCCCGCGGTTTTACCCGCTTTAAATTCTTTATAAATTATCATAGCTCCTCCCACGTAAGTGATAGCGTGATAATATGTAGCCTATATGTTCACCCGACCTCTTAATAATATTCATGCAAAATTTAAAGTAAATCCATGCAGTACTTTTTGAGTTTAGCCCGGACATACATACAGACAAACTGACAAAAATTCTAAAAACTATATTTTTGGCTTCGACATCGACTGTAGATCACGCCCCAAGTATCCTTTTAAATAAATATTCAATGTACAGTTTTGCCTTTCTTACGATTTTATTATATGTATAGATTACCAAATCTTTCCACAAACAACAACATCATCACTAGCTTGATATTGTCCTCTGCTGAACATAGGCCTCCCCCAAAAGTTTCTTTACAAAAAGTAAAGTGTTTTCGCACTAAGGCAAATCTCTCCAAACGGATACATTCCGTTTGGAGAGATTTGCCTTAGTGCGAGTTGGTGCCGCAGTTAGGTGGTAGCTAGTACACAGGTGACGCTGCCTGACTACATGGTGGAAGCCTTTTTCGCCTTTTACGACACCCATGGTATGTTATGGGATGACCCTGTTATTCTTTCTAGACCGGATACCACATGGAAACAACAACATACATATAAAAATACCCAAATTAAAGTCAAATTTATAGAACATCTGTCTTGTTTAGGGAAAGAATAAAGAATTAGGTGCATCGACCAATTATAACGAAAAATTGTAACAAATAATAATTTCCTGGGACATTATCATACAAGGCTCCCAAACCAAGCAGATAACTGATATACTTCTTTTGTCAATACATAATTACGTAGATAATTACACATTACGCGTCAATGCCGTAAAAAAGATTTATTTTCTAGCCCCAAAAGTAGAACCTGTTATTGTAAGAACATGTTTGTAAGGCGTGCCTGTGAACTTTATAATAATAGCGAAAAACTAGCAGACATTGATGTTTTCTGTTGTGCAGTAACATCATTGAAAAATGTTTTTCTCTTTAGTACAACCTTTTAAAATTTCATAAGTAACTTAGAACTTAGCTCATCAATGTTAATCCATGAGGAAACTATAGGTCTTTAAGTAAAAAATGAAATATTTAAGTTCTTCTGTATGACCGTTTGTTTCTTATCAAAATAAATAAATAATAATAATTACTCCCAGACTCAGGCAGACAGTTTAAATGTTCATGCACACAAATATCTGTCCTGTGTGGGAATGGAACTGCCTCTCTGTCTTTGCCCTATTACCCTTACGGTATGATTTAATATAGTGTAGTTCCGCCATTTGTGGCATGTCTATTTGCATAGTGGTTGAATATTTGATAACCTAGTTATTCAGGATTCAATATATTTAGCAATGTCCTCTCGTGTATTTCGGTCATTGCAGCCGGATAATAAGCCCTCGACATGAGACATAGACGTAAGTTGAAACAAGTATTTCGGAAATCTCAGCAATATTCCTTTCGACATAATTCTAACACTTAGTAATATAATTACTTAGTAAGCACTTTGAATGGCACATATGTATGTCAATATGTCAATGTATATTAGCATGTAGTATATGTACATATATATGTAATACTAGAAACTACACACGCTTTATTCTATTTCTTTTGAAATAAGCAGTGCCTTTGTTGATGATATTCTCTTACAGTTTTTTGGCATTATTTTTAGCGTGTCAATGAATAATAAAATAAAATTAATAAATTTAGATTTAGGTTTAAGACATTTATTTTCTCAAAAAGCATACAAAATTCACTTATATGAGAAAAAAAGAATCATTTTCTTAAAAGTTAAGTAATAGCTACAGAGACACAGGCTGCATGAAGGCATGCAGCCTGTGTATCTGTAATTAATTAAGGAATTATAATTGGATATACTATATTTATTATGTAGGGTTTTATCGTATTAAGAAATCTTTGAAAATGTGGCATCTTAGTGTGTTTTTGAACAGGGATGTGGTTGTTATCGTTTTTATATCTACTGCTAATTTATTATAAAGGTGTACTACTTAATAAACTATTGATTTTTTGCCGTAATTGGTCCTTGGTGGTCTCCACACTAAGTTATTAGCTTGTCGAGTCATTCGTTTGGTTATGTTAATTTTTTTGTGAAAGTCAATTGTGTGTGTACGTCTCTGTTTATAATTTTCCTAACCAGTATGCATGTGTAGTGTTTATATGTTTGGGATATATTGATAATTTTGGTTTCTTTGTATATTTGTTGTGTTGGTGTTAAGTAATTATAGTGGAAAAGTACCTTAATAATCTTGTTTTCTACTGTTTGAAGGGGTTTCAAATTTTATTCTGCCGCGGTTCCCCATACTTCTATAAAGTATTCTATGTGAGGTTTAACCAGACTGTTGATACCATATAAAGAACTTGACGAGGGAGAAATGAAGCTATGCGACGAAGTGCTGTTAAATACCTATAGTTAAATTATACATACATAGTTTCTTTAACACTAAGTTGCTAAATGCAACTAAGGTTTAGTTGAATATTACAACAAAATTCAAAGTAGGAAACCATTGCACTAATAAAAATTAATCCGCTAAGTTTATTTATTTATAAACTATACACATGCTTTGTGGTGATGGCATAAAATATCATCACCCCATCTCATCCCGTAGGGGGCGTGGAAATCGACTGAGGGAATACCTACCAATTTACCTCCTTAGGAGGTTGCGTTAAGATCAGTTCAATGGGTATGGTGTAAAAAGATGGCGTTTATAATATTAAGTATCAACGTAAATATTTATTGTAGTATTTTCCAAAATAATGTTAGATTGAGATCCTTACTAGAAAATCTATCCTTACGACGAGTACAACTACAAACGCGCCGTGACCTCTATGACCTTTAATTTGCATTCTCATTCGAATGAACGCCCCGCATTTTCGCGTACTAACCTGGAGCGCTAGTTGTACAAAACATCCCCAAAAACCGACCCTTTAATGCATTTCCCATCCTCGCATATAACCATCGTCAACAGAAGTTCCAATACTAAGGGGATAGGCATCGAAAGTGAGTGCCCACGCCAGAGCCTTCTTTCTAGTTGGCTGGCTTCTGGTCACTTAATTTTTAGTCTTACCTGGTAGACAGCTTCATCCCCACTTTCTTAATTTCCGGTGAAGCTTAATTATAAACAATGAAAGTTTACGCTGTTTTAATAGTCTTCATTTTTACCCTACCGGGTAGTGTATAACTAAGCAGCTATGTACATACATAGAAACAGTACTATAAAATTGATTTTATCTAGAAACTAAAATTTAAAAGTTTTACGTAATTGCATTGATGTAGAGTTAGTCAATCCCAAGCATTATAGTGTAGCAGTTTTATTTATTATTATAAAGATATTATGATAAATAAAAAACCTTTACTTAGCCTTAGCCTTTAATTTTGTTAAATTCCAATTATCTGAAATCACTGGGCACTGGGTTTTGTAGTGAAAAATTATACACTCAGACTCCTATAGGCTAACTTTAAACGTCACGTAAAAAACATGATTTTTAAATAAACTAAAACTACCCAATTTACATTACATCATGTATACTTTCAAATAGACATATCAATTATATTTCATGTAATGCATGAAATACAATCTATAGTTTTCACTAAACCGCGTGTTATCTTCCATCTACAATGCAATTCATCTAGTCACTAATTATATGTGAACTAACATAGGGGTTGTGCCGAATGTTTAGATCGTTAATTCATGACTTTTAAATGTTATTAGAAACGACCTCGCTTAAGACGATTATACACAAATTGAACGAGTTGACCGTGACTGTTTGGTGAAGTAATTATTTTTTTTGTTGGGGTGTCGAGTTAATGGCCTCCGACATGTGGCCGAGCGCCGAAGCCGGGTATTAACGTTATAACATCACTAAACATATGGAAAACTTGTCGCGACAGTGCGTGACCTCTGTAATTGATATACACTGTTGGATTAGGATCTGAATGAACTTGTAGTAGAACCCAAACATTACTCGGAATTCATCAAGATTTATTTGCCCTTCTAGTGATTCTCCTGAATAATTTCACCTTAAAAAGGTTTTTATTCACGTAGACTTCAAAAAAGCGCTTGTAAATAGTCAGAACATATTTGCAGTAATATAGTTAAGTATACATAATTATTTCTAGTTGCATATAGATATTTAGGTACACGGATTGTTAAAATATTTTTAAAATTTATTTCATAATAGTAATGCTATTTAGCTACCCTGTATTAAGTTCTTGTCAAAGAGATTATGTTTAGGTTTATAGGTTTAATCATCGAAATTTATAAAAATTAACATTCCTAGGAATAGAGTAGTGAATTCCAAGTATAGGCAACCGAGATAAAGTTCTTTTTCATAAATGTGTTTTATTTGACATCAAAATATTAAATCCAGTTTAGAAAAATGTGTCTTAGTCATCTTGTAAATCAATATTTCGAGATATTCCTAATATTAACATAATCACTATAATAATTGGGAATAACGAATTGAAGTGAAATTTTGTTTAGAATATTTTAAAATGAGAGTTTATGTCCGTTTTTGTTCTTGTACATGTTGAGATTTTTTAGTTCTTTGCCGAGTTTTCTTTGCTATGAAATGCTCTGAATTGGTTGATTGTAAATATCCTTAAATTCAGAGATTTATATTCTTAGTGCATCCGTAGTTCGGCACCCCACGTACCAACTAAAAGTGAACTCATTGAATTGACTGATTAATTGTAATTAAACTAATCGTTTCCATAACGCTCCGCGTTCAGAGCGATATAGATTAATGGTAAACGTTAACCTGTTAATATGGGTGCTTTTTTACCAGTTCCGACCCTCAATTGTACGCTTATATCCATTATGGTCCAGAATAAGTACAATATTAACACGAGCAAACAGGAATTAACAGGTGTGTGGATCATGTTTCGTGTTTGTCCTTTCCAACCCTTTTCGATGATCTGTGACGAAACTGACACCTAAGACCACAACATTGATATAATAATGATAACCTGAAGTAATCTAGAGGAAGGGCGTGACACTGTCAATCTGCTGACAAGGAAAATGAATGCGGTGTATTCTACGCCATTGAAAATTAATTAAAATAATATCCTGGAACATTATTATCACACGGCCATCTGATTCCAAAAAACAGAGCTTATACTATGGAAACCAGACAACTGATATACTGCATACACTACTTTTCTTTTGTAAATACATACTTATAGAGATAATTACACCCAGACACAGGAAAATCATGCACAAAAATAATATGTGTGGGAATTGATATTAATGTTAATGATTTCAATATATTTCAAATTGTTTCCACTAACGGACGGAACGGACTTGTGTCACCATTTCAATTCCTTCACGTCCTGCAGGTAAAATTATTTTATATTAATATTCGTTGACTACGATTAATTATTACCATTTATTCCGTTTTAGTACTCGTTTTTAAACAATTTTTATTGGTCATGAATCTGGAATAATACAGCATTGTAGCGCGTAACCTTGCAGTCTATGCATGCCTTTGATACCAATTAAGTTTAAAGTCCCTTGGTCTGCCCCCTATTGCCTCAATATGAACTTGAGACTGCATTCAATGACAACATTAACAGCCTTGGGAATTTGCTGTGACGTATAACTTGACAGTCTATTTCACATAACTTTGAGAACTTTGTCAAAGATGCCTTTTGCCAAGATAGGAAAAAATGTAGTTTAGAATACAGGAGTATTTTTCATCTTGTACAGTACCTATATTTTCATAACAATTTATGACATACTTCTAGTGTAGTGGGGGGGGGGGGGTTGATAAACAATATCGAGCTGAATAGATAAATATGAGGTGCGTATTTTACTTTTTAATGTTTTATTTCTCGAGTTGCAAAGTTATATTTTATAATATATTAGAGAGACTAATTTAGTTTTATAATTATTAGGCGTTTGGAAAATATATATTTACTTGACGTGACGTTTCGTTCAAGTTGCATAGATTGTGGTTACAGGTAACTCGGTCAGCGGTGTTAATCCGCTAAAATCAACGCCCCCAGGCAATTTTCCAACCACCCCCACTCGGTCTTTTGTCACGTTCTTGTTAGGCTGTCTGCACACCACACTCAGTAAGTCTACATTTTTTATCGACTAGTTTTAAAGACGTAGTGAGAGTAATGGAAAATCAGCGCTCTCAATAGTGGAGTAACAACGCCGAGTCAGTAATCCCATGACTACGATCCATTTGCCTTTCATGTGACATAAACATGTCAGGAAAATGAATAAGCAAGTAGATAGGTTATTACTCCATGATGATATATACTTTGTTATGATACTCGAAAGTTGAAGAGTTTTAATTTCTTTATATCAATTTTAATTTTAATTCATGATCGTCAGTTTTTCTAATTCGCTCTGGTATTTAAACTAAATATTGTTTAACGAGACGACATAATTTTTAGCTATAGTCCGGATAATATTTAATAATTTTACTAAACTTTCCTTAAGTGGGAAATTACACTACAATAATACTACCTATATTACATGTTTATAGTGGGAAAAGTATTTTAAAAGAAACCCGGTGAACCCGATAGTAGAATCTAACTTCACTATTCTTAATTTATTGTTAAACGAGAAGACATAAAGTAAACAATTCCATAGAAACTGCAAATCTTAGTATCTACCTAGACATAAATACGAATATGTAAAGTTACATGTTTGTAGTTATTTATTATTACAAACATGTTTGCTGTATGGCTGATGGCATAGAATATCATCACCCCATCTCATCCCATGGGGAACGTAGAAGTCGTCCTGAGAGAATATCGTTCAGAGAACGGAAACCAACCTCTGTATACTATGACCATTATACTTATAATTTGCCATCGTTAGCATTATCAGCAGCCTACGACACAGTGAATCTGAGACGGCTTCTGTGGAAGGTGGAGACTCTGACAGCTGACTTTAAGTTCGTCAACATTCTTCGCGAACTACTCCACAACCGCCGCTTTCAGGTCCATCTTCTCTCGGAAAAAAGTCGTTGGAGGGGGCAAAAGAATGGACTTCCCCAGGGGAGTGTCTTGGCTCCGCTACTATTTAATATATATACCAACGACCAACCATCCAGCCCAAACACTTCCCGTTTCCTATATGCGGACGATCTTGCGCTCACGTCTCAAGCGACCAGTTTTGACAAGGTTGAGGCTAATCTCACTGCAGCACTAAGTGACCTGAGTAGGTACTATGGTGATAACTCTCTCAAGCCTAATCCCTCCAAAACTGAGTCCTGTGCTTTCCACCTTCGCAACGCTCAGGCGGGGCGTGAGCTCAAAATTGCCTGGGAAGGAGTGTCTATCACTCACAACTGCTCTCCTAAATACCTCGGCGTTATCTTGGACAGATCCCTCACCTATAAAAGGAACTGTGAGGAACTAAAGAGGAAAGTGCACGCCCGCAATAACCTGTTGCAACGCCTAGTCACAACCAAATGGGGAGCAACGCCGCAAGTGCTGCGGACGTCAGGACTGGCGCTAGCATTTTCTGCCGGCGAATACGCTTGCTCAGTTTGGGCCCGCTCCACGCACGCAAGGCGAGTGGATACAGCCTTAAACGAATCGTGCCGGATAATCACTGGGTGTTTGAAGCCGACCCCGGTAAATTTGCTGTATCCACTGGCTGGCATAGCGCCACCAGACGTTCGCAGGACTGTAGCAAGCTCCCTAGAAAGGGCCAAAATGGATGGTGATCCCCGGCACCCCCTCTATGGGCATAGGCTACCGCCGCAAAGGCTTAAAAGCCGAAATAGTTTTGCCAAATGCACCACGCCACTAACGACCGATCCCTCAACAGCGAGATGCAGCATCTGGCGTGCACAAAAAGGATTCATGGATCAGTTTGTCACGCTTTCCGAAAGCCTCCCACCTGGACATCAATTACCGTGGCCGATCTGGAAGTCCCTAAACAGACTCCGGACTCAGGTGGGCCGAAGCAAAGAAAACATGTCTAGGTGGGGACTGTCGAACAACCCCAAAATGGACTGTATTTGTGGAGCATCGGTCCAATCCATGGCCCATCTAACAGCTTGCCCAGCCTGCCCTGCCACATGTTCATGGCACGATCTTAAAAGTGCCACAAGCAGGGCAATCAGTGTGGCCACGTTCTGGGCCACAAAAATTTGACGAGTTTGCCATCGAAACGCTAAGAAGAAGACCATTATACTGCGATCACCAACCCGCCTGTCCCAATGATGGACACTACTTCATTGTAGAATTCTTTTGGAGAAGTCTGTGTCATTAGCGGACGTCATTCGACTGCCATGATGTTCTGACTATTTGCAAGCGTTTGTCGAAGGTTTTGTTTATTTAAACGTTCATCCTCTCCTCTAAAAACTAACTTGCTGTGCCCGACAGGGTCCATAATTGTTTCTCTATAATTTACCTACCAGCCTTGTATACATTATGGAATGCAATAAAGTATTGAGTATTCATAAAGACTTTGATGACGCTGTCGGTGCATGAATGTCCTCATCACTTGACAGTTGCATTTGTCGCTTAAGATCTTAATAAATAAATTAAATTTGCACTTGTCATGTAACAAGTAACAATACTTGTGAAATTCCTATCCATTACAATGTAAGCAGCTGCTTTTCTTACTCTTCGTTTTGTAAAATTGCTTTTAAATAAACATATTCCAGAGAATCAATGCGACAAATATGTTAATAAGTTCATCGTGTACCCATTGCCTTCAAATAGAGTCCTTAATCGCAACATTCGCTGCACGCTTTCATAAACTACTATAACAAATACCACTTTAATATTACTGAGTTTGTCATGAAATTCATGATAGTCAACTTTGTTACTTCAATTTACGAGACCAACACGCGATCAGAGAATGCAACTAAATTTGGTATTGCCATTCATGTGAATGGTAGTGGCGCAATTAGGGTTCTTTCATACTGCAGGGTATAAGCGGGTTGCAGTCACTGCAGTCTAAAATGATTGTACCTTTGAACCTAGCTAAGCTAAAAAGAAGCTTCTGTTGTTTTTGTATACGTGTGTGTATGTGGATGTTTGTCTGTTCTTTTTGGATTTTCGCCCACAGTGAAAAATCTTATAAAGATATCTGAATTTAGATAGAAGTGGGAGGTCATATGATATTAATTGTCTACAAATGTATGTACGTACATTATACGTAAATATATTTGTGGACAGTTAATATGTTATTCTTTTTCCTCCTAACGATTATAACAGTTGTCGTCCTATGAGTAACTAGATTAATGTGTTAATAGCTAGATGCTCTTACCAGTCCGTAAGTGATCGGCGAGGTTAAGCAGCTGGGCTCGCGGTTAGTCCATAGATGGGTGGCCCCAAAGTGGTTTAATCTGAGCGTCTCCGTGCTTTGGAGTGCACGTCAAACTGTCAGTCCCGGTTGTAGTCGTTAAAAAGCAATCGTTAAGCGATGTCAGAGGACTACTGGGTGGCTTGAACAACTCTGAGACTAGGGTAACCATTTCTCATACTATATGAAAGTAAGTATTTAATGAGTTTTAACGCTACAAATATTTACGCTATTAAATGTCACGATAAACTTTGGTACTATTTTATAGAAATATTTAATAATGTTTTTAATCTGTGAAAGCTTAGTTATAAATTTCATGCTTCTAACTCTCAAATTGACGGACCTTCCATACAATGTAAAAAATGCCTACATGTTTTGTTCTTCGAGAATCACCTAATTCCATGTAATTTTTGGGGCTGTATTTCCAAAAATCCTTTCTTGGTAGGTATATGTTAATATGTCTATAATATAAGATGTTTATAAGTTAAAAGTCAGTGCGTTGATAGATACAACAGCCGGACTTCTCTCTTTATGTAATTACCTGAATCAAGTTTTTGTGTCAGATTAAATTGTAAATTTAATGCCCCTCTACAAGATGGACAAATGATATTGCGTGAAAGCCGCTAGATGACGGGTGTGCAAAGAAATTGTGGAGATTTTTAGGGAAGGCCTATGTCCAGCAGTGGACGTCTTTCGGCTCACATGATGATTATTATAATGATGTAAATTTTGTACACATATAAATAACCTCCTGTGTTGTACAAAACGTGTCAGCAACTGCTTTTCTTAGAATTGATGACTTTGTTTATGTTATCTTGTACTTGCTCCATGGTATATGTCACGTATTATATATAGTGTGCAATTCGATTCGACGAATGCGATTCCCGTCGAGTATACGTGGGCACTTGATTGGTCGTCGCGTCATCCACGTACGCTGTACTAATGCAGTCGATTTCGTACGTTTTGCTACCTAAGAAGCTTGTGCTTTGGGCTTAAGGATTGCAGCTAGATTTGCAGCATAGATATAAGGCGGTACAAAGTTAAAAAATTGACTTAGGATAAAGAAAATATATGTAGTCGAAGGACACAATAATTTTAAATATACAGACATTCTTAAAAAGCGTGAATCGAACCCTCGATCCACGGGCTATCTGGCCCCATATGTGTTAACCGCTCCGCCACCGCACCGTGCTTCTCAGACTCGAATTTGTACAGCCCATTTAATATTTTCTTAACGCACATAAGACGCTTTAAACGCCATCTAACTGAAACCTACACGGCTAACAACGACTGGAATGCCAATACTTAGATCGGACAATTCCAACAGATGGCGCTTTCAAATTTATTATAATTTAATAAAAATATTAATATCAAACACCTACTTTGCCAAAGGTTACTTACTAATCTTACTTATAACATGCTATTTGACTTTTCTTAGACCTATAGTAAGATAAAATGAAAACTAGATTTCGTGAAATATATCTGTAGTACAACTGGTTACTTATGAGTGCCAGTAACTAGAAGCCCTTATCTTGCATTAAGCTTTAACTGTTTATTACACACATTGCTTATTTCAACCTATCTATTACCACTACCAACCGGCTATTCGACCTATCTGCTTATACCAGATGCTTAAAACGTTATGTGTGTCAGAGGACCACATGATATGGGTGTACAGCTTTTAGCCGAACTGTGTTATTTACTCTTTCAGCCGCTGCAAGCGGATTTCAATAACTGTCACTGCTGACTAAAAGCGCCATATCTGAACTATCCTTTACCCAACATGGCGGCATCTGTAACGGGTGCGCGCAATAAAATGGCTCTCGACGATCGTTCTCGATCACTTTGATCGGCCCGGATGTCACAGTCGTTTCCAACTGTTTCGCCAAACTGTCCACCAATAAATATCAGTTAATTTTAGAATAATTCGCTACAGCCACCAAGGGATCACGATTCATAGGACTATAAAGTGATCCAGCGACTTGTTTATAGCAGTACAAATGTGTCGTGTCACCCGGAAAGGGCTCGTGAATTAAATGAGATGTTAGACGTGAAAGAAGTATGCGAAAGTATGTCATATCATGATAGTAAGCTATTACGAATTTAGTTTGATAGTTCCCTTATGGAATCGTTGGTAAATAGTTCTAGAATTACAAAATAATGAATTACTTAGTAACTTTCAGACTTTTACCTTTATTCACTATAGCTTATATAGCGATCTTAAACTTAGGTATATTTTAAGCCCTGAAATATAAAAAATGACCGTCCTTAAAAGCTTTTTTTACATAAGTTTTATTACGGAGTTTGGACAATGAATAAAAATTTGCCTACTAAATTATATTGTAAACTTAATCTCATTACTAACTTAATTAAAATATTTACTGCATCAGAACTAGGACAAAAAACAAATGACAAAATCAATTATGTCTAGCATACTTATTCAAAGAATCCGATACCTACATCAACTACACGGGTCGTTAAATTTTACTTTGTCATTAATTAGCGACAAAAAGTTTGTGTGGAACAATATTTTTTGAGGGCTAAGATATAAATTTGGGGTATAAATAGACTTGTTTGTGTGATACATGGCGCACGCACCGCGGTTAACGAACGCTACGAACGAGGGCATTTTACGGAACGCAGATGTCGAACCCGCACTCATTTGCGACAATCGCCGCTGCCATTGAGGACTGATTGCTTAATTGCTTCGTTTAATCAATTGACCGCTTGAGAAACGCACTCCCGCCCCCACGCTACTCCTTTATTACTAAACTGCTAGGTCAATAAATCCTCCGGTCAAACGACACTTTTATTAACGAATCCGTTTACATTCCCGCTCTAACTATTAAATCCTAATAAAATTTTGCTTCCGAATTGTCAGCGGCAAGTTAGCTCTGAAATAACGACCGTGACCATCCAATCGTTTGCCATTGTTTATTGAGAATTCACTAAAAATGTTGCAACATGTGGTTTGCAATAATGCACGTTATTGCAAACCACATGTGAAAATACGTATTGCAATTCCTATGAAATGGTGGACGCTATCTGATAATCAACATAAGAAGGACAAGTTCAGGGTTATTAAATAAAAAATATATTTTGTGTAAACCATGTCGACTGCCTCCTTGGCTAGACCAAGTAGCTAGCGTATTAGGGCATCGGAACCGGTTTTTCCCGGTTCCAGAAGAACCGGGAAATCCCGGTTCTGAGGGTCCTAGAAAGAACCGGTTCTGTAAAACGGAGAACCGGTCGTTTTGGTTCTTTCGGTTCTCTTTTAAAATAATATTATCTCTATAATACTCTTGATGCTAAATACTATTATATTATCCAAATCTATTATCCAAACAGAATAAATACTGTTATTTCACTGATAATTTATAAATAACGTTATAATATTAAAACTATTGATGAGTCTTTAAGAAACTTACGATTTTTTAAGGGTCGGCAACATTAAGTAAGGTATATTCGCCAGGATACACCGCGACATTATTTTTTTTATTTCATAGCTACTTTTTGATCTCTGTAGTGTAGTGAATTATAAACAACTGGTTGTGAAAAATCTGAATTTTAAACAACTGATTGTTGCCAAAAATACATTAAACGATGTTGTAATTTGAAAATAATTAAAAAATATATAAATATGTATACTTATCAGTAAAGTGTGTTTTATTTGGATACTTTCCCTTTATTCGTTTTGATAGTAGAAATTCTATATAAAAGATAACCTTGAAAAGCATACCTTTTTTCAACTTCAATTTATGAAAAAACCCGAAAGAACCGAAAAAACCGGGTACCCGGTTCGGGCTTGAGTTTAGAACCGAAAGAACCGGTTCCTAAAATCGGGCCGGTTCTCGATGCCCTATAGCGTATGCAAACGTTATTAATACATTAATGTAATCCTGGGTCGGGACATAGTGTTGGGGAATTTCTGTTAAAAACTTTATCAATATCAGCCCGGACTGTGTCTTTTGGCAGTGTTACACCTCCGTGCCCTGAACAGCACGTAAAGCCATGGATCCTCTACCTAATCTCCTTCGGATCATGATTGCTAGCCGTCGCATCGGATCATGAGACCTTAGTCTCATCTGCTTAGTGCCATCTGCACGGGATATATTACTGTTCATAAGTGCACTTTCTAATCCTAAGGGATTAGAAAGTGCACTTATGAACAGTATTTCTAATCCTAAGGGATTAGAAAGTGCACTTATGAACAGTAATATATCCCGTGCAGATGGCACTAAGCAGATGAGACTTTCTAATCCTAAGGGATTAGAAAGTGCACTTATGAACAGTAATATATCCCGTGCAGATGGCACTAAGCAGATGAGACTAAGCAGATGAGACTTTCTAATCCTAAGGGATTAGAAAGTGCACTTATGAACAGTAATATATCCCGTGCAGATGGCACTAAGCAGATGAGACTAAGGTCTCATGATCCGATGGGACGGCTAGCAATCATGATCCGAAAGAGATTAGGTAGAGGATCCATGGCTTTACGTGCTGTTCAGGGCACGGAGGTGTAACACAGTGTAGTGTAAGTGCACTTTCTAATCCTAAGGGATTAGAAAGTGCACTTATGAACAGTAATATATCCCGTGCAGATGGCTAGTCTCTGTCAAAACTGGCCGTGATAGCAGAAATTTGAACAGGAGGAAATTATCATGTCGCCAAAGAACCATACGGCATATTTATTGGCATGTGCATTTGCTACCGCAGCAAATGACGCTTCAGGCGTTACTTATTAATAAAACACCTTATTGAAAGAACGTAGTAATTTAACATCAATAAACTATTTCGTAATTTTTCGACACTGTTTGATATTTTTTTTTTGTTACGACATCAGAGCAAGTGATCCCTAAAAGCATACCGTAATATAGCTATATTAAGAGTATCTGTGGTCATTTTACATGAGATTTACCGACAAAATCTTCATATTTTTATACTAAAGTATCCAAACTGATTGATTTAAGTTATCTTGTTTATGTCATAGGTTTTCCGCGGCCAAGTAGGCGATAGCCTGCTTCAAAATTGATCTTTGTCTAAAAGATAGAAAATAACTTCACTTCCATTCAAACTAAATATCCAAATATTCAGAAATACAATGTCTTACGAGAGAATACCATAGTTTGTAAAGACATGGAGCATATTGGTGAATTGCTTCAAACTACCCACTTTAGACTTATTATTTGACGAAGACAGTCGTTTTACTAGAAAATATACTCCATTCATGGGCTTTATTTAGCATTATTTTTACATCTATTGATTTTCTTGTTATTCTTTTCTTATTTTCTAATGACTCCAAAGATGACGTTCTTTTAGTCAAACGTTTGAGAGCTCCGGGCCATAAATAAATGGGATAATTATGTTCAAAGCAAGCATTTAAGTTGAAATAAATGATATTAATATTTAAATCTTATTATAATTAACGTGACATGTCGTATGTAAAAACCACATAACTCGCAAATAACGGTAAACAATAAAAGTCGCACGTCCTCAAAATATTTTAATCATTCTAATTTGAATTACTGCTGTTCGCTTTCACTTGCAGTTAAACGTCAAATGAACTTAGCGAAACTCTCATTAATTATGCCAGTCGACGAGTAAGCCATGCACTAGACTACGTAGTTTGGGGGTATGGCCAATGTTTTACCTATTTCAACTAAATGTTCAATTGTTTTCCAAACAGTGCAACTTTAACTGTTGAATTGGACTAATTTACAACGTTTACTCTGAAATGGGTAGTGAGAATCTGGTCCAAACTTCTGATTGGTACTGCTACAGATAGTAGGTCATTTGAAAACAATTTTTTAATAAACAATTAAGATTAGGTTAATCTAGGCATATTTTCGACGGGCCTGTTAGCGTGGTTGGCAAATGCTTGCTTTTCACGCCGGAGGTCGTGGGTTCGATTCCCACCTAGGACAGATATTTGTGTGCGTGAACATGTCCGTTTGTCCTGAGTCTGGGTGTAATTATCTATATAAGTATGTATTTACAAAAGAAAATTAGTACATGTAGTATATCAGTTATCTGGTTTCCATAGTACAAGCTCTGCTTAGTTTGGGATCAGATGGCCGTGTGTAAATAATGTCCCAGGATATTATTATTTTTATCTTTCCTAATTTTGAAAGACGAGGAAGAGTATAGAAGATTCGTTCATGATTTAGTAGACCTAGATTTCTTATAATTATTTGCTGACTGTGTAGTATAAAAATGCGACGTTGGTCTAGTCGCACCACCCGGGATTAGAATCCAGGACCCCACAGACTGCGGTAAAACAAGTTAGCGTAGATAATGAGGTCATGGGTTCAAGTCACGTGGTTGCGGTTTGTTACGGAAAGAAAAACTCTCAGTATTATTCCGAGGACTGGCAGTTGCTGGTGTCATAGCCGCGTGTTTAGAGCCGTATCCTCCGGTGTTGTACCTGACCCTTTTCCGGTTGTGTCGACTAGCCGTCATATCGGATCATGAGAGGGAAGGAAAAGAAAGTGCATAATAATATGTCTGAATCTGTAATACTTGAACGAGCAAAAGAGAGACAGAATAGAGATACGGAAGCTTTTGTTTGAAAGAATATTAATAGGTATAGAAAACAGAGCTTGAAATATACTGGGACAATAAAATTATTTATTGTTTTAATCAGTCGCTTGTACTACGTAGTTAGTGCTGTTACTAGCTCGTTAGAAGCTAAAATTAATAAATAACGAAATATTAATACTATCTAATCGCTGTTAAACCAGCGAGTAACAACATTGTAATATTTTTATTGGCTATTCTACCTTAGTGTTATTTTAAGCTATTAAAAATACCAATTTAACATGCCATTATCAAGCGTTGGCGGCTTAAGATAACAAGTACACATAATACTAGTATACAAGCATCCAAATCAGCTATAAACTTATAATAAATAGGCATTACATAGTCCAACATGAGTTTAAACTAAGAAAACAAAGTCGTTAACTGTTCATTGACGCCATTTTACTGCAGATCCTTGATTGGGATCTAAAGCTGTCTAAACCCGAGATATAATGAAAGGACTTCGAAGCGGTTTTCAACATTGTGAGGAGTGTTTATTTCGGAAAATTTGTATATTCAATATCTTGTTACAAATATGTACAGTCAGCTGCACGGGTAATTAGAGAGTCGAGATTTATATGGCATTTGGGTATTCACAAACACTTGTATCTTACAATTATTACAGATATTGTAAAATATGTCCCGTGTTAAGAATGTTGGGTAACACAATATTTCAAATATTAGGTCTTTACCTATGAAATTGCCGTTCTGCAGTACTGGCCATTTCAAATCAAAATAATTTTTGTTTGGCTAAGAATTCTAATTTCAAATTAATTTTATTTTAAAAACATGGATTCTTTTTTCCAAAAGTAGTCATTTCTTTATTGATTAGTGTTACATTTTCATCGCATTTCAACCTTTTTCGTCATCATGGATACGTTAAAAATTCGAGTAATTATGGAATATGAGTACCGTCGTGGCAGCAACGCGGCACAAGCGGCACGCAACATCAACGACGTTTACGGAGCTAACACTACAAACCAACGCACCACCTGTTATTGGTTTGCTCGCTTCCGTTCTGGAAATTTCGACCTGAAAAATGAACCTCGCGGTCGTCCGAAGACTTTGGTCGACAATGACGAATTAAAGGCGGTTGAGGAAGCTGATGATACACAATCTACGGCTGAATTAGCAGCAGCTTTCGACGTTAACGTCAAAACAATATTGGTCCATTTGCGTCAAATTGGCAAGGTAAAAAAGCTTGACAAATGGGTGCCCCACGAACTCAATGATCGCCAGCGCGAAGTACGCGTCGAGACGTGCCTTGCACTGCTCAACAGACACACAAATGAAGGAATTTTGAACCGCATTGTTACCTGCGATGAAAAATGGATTCTGTTTGATAACCGCAAGCGCTCAGCAAGTTGGTTGGATCCTGGTTCAGCACCTAAACAATGCCCTAAACGAAAACTTACCCCTAGAAAAGTGATGGTCACTGTTTGGTGGTCTAGCGCCGGTGTGATTCATCACAGCTTCTTACCAAACGGGGTGAGCATTACTGCAGATGTGTACTGTGAAGAACTGAGCACAATGATGGAGAAGCTGGCGCATCTCCAACCAGCATTGGTCAATCGCTCGTCTCCGCTGCTCCTGCACGACAACGCGCGACCTCATACTGCACAGCAGACGGTCTCCAAGTTGCAAGAACTGGGGTTGGAAGCTCTCCGTCATCCGCCCTACTCACCAGACCTTGCGCCTACAGACTACTACTTTTTCCAGAATTTGGATAACTTCTTGGCGGGAAAAAAATTCAATACCCGAGAGGCAGTACAAAATGCCTTTGAAGAATTTGTTGCCTCCCGTCCAGCTGATTTCTTTAAGAAGGGCATCAATAAACTGCCACTGCGATGGCAAAGATGCATTGATTGCATGGGTGATTACTTCGATTAATACAAATAAAAAAATTCATGAAAAAAATTCGTTTAAATTTTTTCATACAAAACGGCAATTTCATAGGTAAAGACCTATTATCAACATAATTGAAATATGTACAGACGCGAGCACATCAAGCTACCGCAATCAGTCAAATTTCCCCAATTGAAAGTGAACGTTATGCTTTTGTGATAAAGTAGAAAATCTATAAAAGAAACGTGGCAGATTAAGGTAGCTGGATGTGCTGGTGTCTTTACTTTAGCGGATATGATCGTAAACGTAAGATTACAGATCTTATACTTACGATCTTATCCGCTAAAAAACAAAAAGAATTTAAAATCTAAAATATTTGTATTGGGATTGTTGCGAAACTGAAATTGAAATATGTACCATTTCAATTGAAGTTTCGCAGCAATCCCAATACAAATACTTTAGATTTTATATTCTTTTTGTTTTTTAAAAAGACAATGAATTGAATTATTCCCTTTGTCGCGGGGTATTTTGCAAACATATAATTGACGGACACAAAGTACATCCAAACTCAGAACAACTATTTATGGGTCACACCAATAGTTGTCCTGCGCCGGAATCGAACCCGGGATACGAAGCGGCGAGGCAACCGTCTTAACCGCAGCGCCACTGCCATCATAGTCTAGCGAAATTTCAGTTCAGTAGTTTCAAAAGAAATTGGCTAACTACACAAGAGATATTAATTGGAGTGTGTTCACAGACCCTAGTGCACTCTCTATTACCTTACTCTCATAATCCAATAGGCCGACTTTCGACACGACAGGAGAGATATCATATAGAATACCTTTAAAGGTATTCTAAATGTTCTTTAATTTAGTTGTTGAAAAGGCTTAAAGCAAATTCTGTCGTACATGTATGTATATGCTTATTATAGCCTAGAAAACATTGACCTCATTATTAAAAGATTTTTAGGTAATACTGATTTCTCATTACAATATTTTTTTCGAAATAATTATCATTTTCCTTTGTAACTTGGTAACTTTGAATATCATATTTAAATATATAACTACTAACAGATTATTAAAAGAAAAATAAAACACGTGTTTCATGAACTTTCTTAAGGGTCATGATATTTAATGTGGAAGGTAATAAAAAAAATCAAAATGACTCAGAAAAAAATTTGTAGGCATGTTAGGCTCAATTACAAAGCAAATAATGATTATAATATTTGTATAATTTGGTGGTAGACAGCAAACGTATTTAATTACACCCACTAACTTAATTTAACCATGTATGCACTTATTCTACTCAGTGTGACCAATTCAGTGATGTGTTTAGTGAGCAACTAGTTCGGCTCTACGGCAATTAATATTCGACCCTAACCTAATGGCTGTGTGGTGACGGCAGCAAATATCAGACAGAATATCATCACCCCATCTCACCCCGTAAGGGGCGTAGAAGTCGACCCGAGGGAATATCCACCAGAGGACGGCCAGTATCCTCTCTCTGGTTACTATGACAATCATACTGCGATCGGTGAGATGAGATGATAAGAAGGTTCAATATAAATTTAAGAGATGTTGGTGTATTTCATAGCATTTTACCTGAACCGTGCTCGGTTCGAGCTAGAATGCTATATTTCTTTAAAATTAAGTGACCCGTCTATGTACTCAGTGGGTTAGTTATTGGCTTTGTATAGTGTAGTTTTAGAGCTATCTTAGTATAAGGTACAATGAGATTGGCATTGTCATTTCATATACGAAAACCCTGTAAAATAATTAAAGATAAAAAAAAAATACTGCGATCGCCAACATGTCTGCCAAGCGTGGTGATTATGGCACATCCCTCCAAGATGATTCTTGGGGGAGGCTTTTGTCGAGCAGTAGCCATTTCACAGCTGTTATGACGATGAATCCACTTATTGTGATATTTGTAAGCTGTAATAATGTCTGTTTCATTCTAACCAAACTCACATTGTGGGATAAGTTCGAATCACTGTTCTAAACATATCATTTATTTAAACAAATTCAAACAGCGGCATTGAGTTTTATTTGAATTCAGTATTTTTAATGTACCATGCACTTATTCATGCAACTGGCTGTACCTCTCGTCAACAAAACTAAGCAAAAGTAGAGTAACACAAACAGAACAGAAACAACGCAAAATTGCGAGCGTTATTTACAAGACGGACTAACTTATGAAATAAAATAAAACAAGCAAAATAAATTGAATTAGTTCTCGGTAGAGAAACAACTAAAAATGGAAAGAAAAATAATGTACTCACTTGGATATTTTCTGTTTTAATTAAAAAATAACAGGTCGTAAGATTTGGTTTTGACAGTATGCACCGTACTTTGCAGTAAACATTGCCATAACTGTTTAGATAAACTGATACGAATATAAAAACAAATGCTAACTTGTTTATTTTAAATACTAACTCTATATACTCATTTCACGTTTTGGCAAGAATATACACCACAATGCTGTTCACAAGTGCGAAAATTAGATAAAATTTGGAAGCATCACCTCATTCAGCGAAATGAGTGCTTGGGCAGTCGATCAAGCTAAAGCATCTTAAATATATCATACACTAGCTGTGCTCCGCGGTTTTGCCCGCTTTAAACTTTGTAAATTATAGCCCATGTGTTAATCCAGGGTGTCAGCTGACGCTATACCAAATTTTATTAAAATCGCTGCAGCCGTTTAGACGTGAAGAAGTAACAAACATACACATTAACACACTCACAAACTTTCGCCATTATAATATTAGTGTGATTTTTTAGAACAACTTGTCAGACATAGTTGACTTGATAAATTACATAAAAAACTCTTGAAAAATTTTACTACATAAAATTGCTATCATATATAAGAGTATAATATCGATTTCTATCTGAAGATTTGATTTCTATCGTACGTAGAGGTGGATCCATACAATGAATATTTTACAAACACTCATTATACTCGTATTAAGAGATTCACCATAGAATTTAAAGACCATACATATGACTGATCTAATCAACTAATGAAAATAATGGAATCTACATAGTTTAAGTAAAGACTTAAGAAAACTATTTTCTTTATTTTTTGGGGATAAGGGATACAGTTTTCAAAACGTTTCTTTTATATTTTCTATTTTGCACCTACTAAAGAAAATCAAGAAAGAAAGAAAGGACAGATCAGAAGTACCCTAAACCGGCGAGCGTTTATGAAGAAAAGAGGTGTGTAAAGATCGTAAGAATGGAAATCCGTTGTCTCTGTCTACCCCTCTGGCTACCAGACGTGAGTCTATGTATGTATGTACAGACGCCAGCACATCAAGCTACACCAATCTGGCAAATTTCTCTAATTGAAAGTGACCCTTGTGCTTTTGTGACAGAGTTGAAAATCTATAAAACAAATTTGACAGATTGGGGTAACTGGATGTGCTGGCGTCTGTACATATGTAAAGTAAACCCTGTATTCGAAATTCGTTTTATAAGTCCGTGTTTGGGTTCAAATGTGTACAAAATTGTGTTCCAAAAAGGGTTCTGTTTTATTGATTCGGACGTACAGAACACATAGGCTTGTTGGTTTTAAATTACATCTGAGTAGGAAGCCAAGCAATAATCGACCAAACTGACTGTTTTCGCACGTGTTTATGTGAGAGATAATGAGTGAGTGAGAAATATTTTTTTTAATTCTCTAGGTTTAGTCCATCCTTGCCACTACATTTAACAAATATGGTCAAACTTTTACTTGTTCCTGTGTTGATGGGCGTGGATGGATGGCGTGGTTGGTAAATGCATGTTTTTCACGCCGCAGGTCGTGGGTTCGATTCCCACCCTGGACAGATTTTGTGTGCATATGTCTGTTTCTCCCGAGTCTGGGTTAATTATCTTTATAAGTTCGCTTTTGCAAAAGAAAAGTACTATATGTAACATATCAGTTATCTGGTTTCCATAGTACAAGATCTGCTTAGTTTGGGATCAGATGTCCGTGAGTGAACAATGTCTCAAGATAATATAATTAATATCTATAATTATTGTGGGCATATTCGTTAGCGATCAACATTACTCAGACACATTCCCACTACAATTCACTTGTACTATTCCTAGCGGTATTGTTAATCCAGACTGTTTCGATCTCGCTAATGAATATCAAACTGAGACCTAGTTTAGCTTATTCATATATTCTCGGATAGCATCAGTAGGTTGATGTGCTCGAGCGCTGACGTAGGGATTAAAAAGTGCATATACTGCACCGACTGCATTTAAATCATCATCTCGCATTCATCCAAGTATTTTGTTACATCACATGACACCTTTCACAATAAGCGCAATGTACAGACGCCAGCACATCCAGCTAACACAATCTGTCAAATTTCTTCTATAGATTTTCAACTTTATCACAAAAGTATAAGGATCACTTTCAATTGAGGAAATTTGACATTTTGGGGTAGCTTGATGTGTCTGGCGTCTGTACCTTATTTTATACATCATCCTTAGCTTTAGTAGCGCCCCATAATTAATTTAAAAATGATACTTTTGGTTAGGGCGGTTTTGCACTACGTCCGATACGACTACGATCCGAATTCGTGAAAATATTCATCGCGAAATCTTACCGTATACCAAACAAATAGGTCTACGACTATTTTGGACCGTGTTTGTTTGGACGGGTTAGGATTAGTCGTAATGCGTAATCGTCCTTACGTTGATGTACTTTTCATATCGCTGATTATGTAGTTTTTTTATTGATAAAAAACTACATTAAAAACCAAATACATATTGTATAATAGTGTGTTATTAGTACGGTGGAGGTACTTCCCCAGTCGGACTGCTCTTTGAGCGAATGAACGCTGTGCCCTTTTTCTCCTTCTTTTTTTTATCCAAAAGATGGCAGAAGACGTCGAGGACGACAACTAATGCGCTGGGAAGATGAGCTGAAACTTACTGCGGGACCCAAATGGAGAAGAGTTGCTCAAGACAAGGAGCAATGGAAATCACACAATCACAATTCATGGCCTTTTCCAAAAGGCATACTGAGTTGAGAGACATCCTATAGCTATACGAACCAAACGATACAGCCATAAATATACTGGACTAAATAAATAATAATAATTTCTATCTATCTTTCCATGCGAAGCCGGGGCGGGTCGCTAGTATTTAGTATGTTTACATAGTGTAAACTCTGCATTGATCCTCCACCGAGGTTATGTGAGAATAAAGCTAATTCATTTGCGTTCGTAATATGCTGTTAATTAACGTATACTCGACAGTATCTTCTTCGTAGTAACATGAAACCAAATCTCAGATACTGAGGGTGTTTAATCGTGAGCATAATACTTGGGAGTAGTGTGTTTTGTCCATAATTAGGCAGCTTACATTATTATGATTATAAATTTAGAGAATTTGTGAGAATTTGTTTGTGTGTAGTTTTATGAAGTTAAAAGTTTTTTTTTTAGGACAACGCCCGTACTACGGAAATATTCACTGTGTCGTGAGGTACTTTACAAGGATATAATTGACGGACACATTCAGACTCAGAACAGCTTTTTTTGGTTCACACAAATAGTTGTCCTGCGCGGGAATCGAAACCGGTCACGAAGCGGCGAGGCTTAGCCGCTCCGCCTCCTCCTGAGTTTAATCATATTATCAGCTAAATTTAACTTCCGTTTTATGTTGCAGAGAAGTTGAGTCTTCTTTACCGATTTTACCTATAACTTCCTGATTAATATTTTACTATGTAGATACTGCTTTTAAAAATAAATAATTAAATAATAAAAAAACAATATTTAAGGGGGCTGCCATACAAAAAATTAGAGTTTATGGTATAAAATCGGATATTGGTATGGAACCCTTCGTGCGCGAGTCAGACTCGCACTTGCTGGCCGGTTTTTGAGTGTTTGTGTTGATGCCAGCTTTCATAGAAAATAGTAGTGCACTTTTCGAAGATATTAGCCCCATAAACAGTATTATATCAAACTAGAAATGCTTTGTTTTTGTTCAGCCTAGAAGCAGCTGAACAACCTCAAGTCTACACTTACTTACCTATGTACCTATAGAGATTAAGACAGTCATTCATTTAAAATAATAATTAGTGGATTTCTTCATGTAATCGCAACTTTGGTACATATCCAATTTAGGAGATATGTCCTTGTCTGTGGACTTTCCTCCATCCCTTCCTATTTTAGTAAAAAAATCTGCTTACATGAATTTATTCGATTTTTCTTTGTCTTTTTATGTTCAAGTAACAGAACTAGCGAGCAGCGCCGGGTGTAATATATAACATACATCATCAATCTAATATTTGACGGTCACCGTAGCCTAGTTGGTAGTGCTCCTGCCTACGAAGCTGGTGGTCCTGGGTTCGGATCCCGGTTAGTGCAAATATTTGTGTGATGAGCACGAATATTTGTTTCTGAGTCATAGATGTTTTCTATGTATATAAGTATTTATCTATCTATATAAGTATGTATATCGTCGCCTGGTACCCATAGTACAAGCTTTGCTTAGTTTGGGGCTAGGATGATCTGTGTGGCATTGTTATTATTAATATCTTCCACTGCTGAACATAAGCCTCCTCCTAAGGTTTCTATAACGTTACCATTTGGGGGGTGTGCCGTAGTCACTGCGCTTGGCATGCGAGTTGGCAACTGCAATAAGGTGGTAGCTATATAGTACACAGTAGCTGCTGCCCGACTACCTGGTGTATCCCTAAGTTGCATTTTATGACACCCCGGGGTGGTATGGAATTGCCCTGTTATACTTTAATCAATCGCTGCCTATTCAATAAAGAAAAAAATATAAAAAGCACACTTTACAAATATTCACAATGCTATTTTATTGTATTCATTTTAATTTAAGTTTAACATGTGAAGTTTTTGACAAAAAAAATATTTGTAAGTATATTGTATTGTTGCAGTGCCCTTACAGGGTTCATGTTTGGTACTGAATTATAATCTAAAATACCTATGTCAAACCCATGAAAGCAATAAATAAATTGAAACTGAAACTTTCTAGGCCGGGTACCACACGGCTACGTGTGATCTAATAATGATTTCCAATAGACGCTTAACACAAAAAAATTTGACTGCACGTGTGGCGCAGCGGCTAAGACAGTCGCGTCGCCGCTTCGTGTCGCGGGTTCCCGCGCCGGAAAACTATTTGTGTGACCCATAAATAGTTGTTCTGAGTCTGGATGTAATTTGTGTCCGTCTATTATATGTTTGTAAAGTACCCCGCAACACAGGGATTAGATTCCCTGCTGCGGGCATTGTCTTTAAAAAAAACGATACTAAAAATCTCTGTATCTTATAAACATCCGACGAATTGCTAGCTGAGTAAAAAATATTACCATGCAATCAAAAAGGGAATTCTTCCCCCACGTGGCTTTGAAGCGAAGCTCCTGTAAGTAATAATGCTAAAGTAGGTTATCGCTGTCTCACTGAGACGTAAAGGGAGGAGAAATGCAGGTGGCGCAAGCATGGAAGTTTCTCAGCCACTCGCCTAACTTATTACAATAGCACCCAACAATTTTATAATTAATTGTATGCACTACTAACACAAAATAAGAGTGTTTTAAATGCACGTGTGGCGCAGTGGTTAAGGCGTCGTCCTCGTGTTTCAATTACGATGCCCACACAGGACTACTATTTGTATGGCCCATACATATGTGGTTATTCAGAGGGTGCGAATGCTTTTTTCCGCGACACATATTGTAAGTCCATCTCAATACAGGGATTTATTTCCACAGTCGTACTGTTTTTTTCAGACATTCACTTCCAATAATCTACTTATTCGACTTACATATAGGCCAGTAAAAGGTAACAACTAAAACAACGCTTATAATATTTGTTATATAGAAAAAACTAATTGAGAAAATCCTCCAATGTTAATGATCTTTGTATTCGGATGCATGTATGAGGCCAGGAAAGCCACTATTCAAATTTTACGATTAACGGACTACTCTTCTGTATCGCGCCGCCTCTAAAAGGCCTGTCAAACTGAACCCCTTTAATTTTCAGTAAAAATTTCAGAAGTTAACTCGCTGCCGTTCATTTACACTGATCATAATTATCCTAATAATAAATAAACAAGTCGTCGTTCTGGCGGGAACAGGTTTTTCTTTATTCACACGAATAAAAAAAACCTAAAGTGTAAGTGGACAGTGATCATTCTTTTATCAGAATTTTTACAAATTGCTCGCATGATACATAACATAGCAATGTTACGACTGTTTTCTAGTGTCTACGGTAGACGTGTGCGCCGATCAGCGCGGCGCACGCCGCCGGTCAATTTAGCCACGCCGACACCGCCGCCGATTTTTATCGGCGTCATCGGCTTCAAATTTAACTAATTTTCTAGATTTATTTTGAATATATAAAGCAATTGATTTAAATAAATAATTTTTTAATTTGCATAAAAAGTGTTTTTTGACTAATTCGGTAAATTAGAAAACATATCGGCAAAGTTTAAAAACAATAATAATTAATAAACTGATTATCGCGGCAGTTCTTACCGAATGCTCTTCAAAGGCATGTCAGTAATTGATAACACCTTGAGGAAAGGGGGGAAACGAGTTTCCTTTTTGTCTTCATTTGTGAAAGAACACGTCAGGCAGTCCACCGTCATTTCCGCTTTACCATCCACATCAACATCATCAAGCCTTCTTTTGGCTTTTTCAGAGAGGTAGACAACTTCTGGATGGTTAAAACAGTTGCAAGCAGTGAAAGCCTTTTATTTTTAACAAGGCCGGGGGAATGCCTTAGCATGCCACCCGTAAAAAGTGTCTGCAGGTGGGTATGTCGTATACTAACTAAACCTAACCTTTTTTTTCTGATAAGGAAGGGGGAATGCCTTCGCATGCCACCCGCAAAAAGGACTTGCACCGACTAAACCTACCTGCCGTGGACTTCACTTGGCGCCTGATGGGGGAGTCCCGGGAACGCGGGTACCCCCGGAACCCCCCCTTTTTTCGCCATGTCCCAGATGGTCGGGACACATACCCTGGGAGGGCTCGTTTGGATTGCCCTCCCCTATTGCCGACTCCTGCCAGTACGGCACAGCGACTGCGCCACAGACAGATCGCTGTCATCCCGGAGCTGCTTGTACGTGGCGGCAGTAGAGGACTCTTCTCACACTGCCGCCGTGGCCCCGAGGGGAGTTGGGCTAACGGCTGCCGCCGCCGCCCTGACGCTTCCTCCACCTACGAGCGGCCCCCTTCTGCAGCAAGACTGCCTCACAGAAGGAGACCATGGCGTCCCATTTGGTGGATTAACTAAACCTAACTTGACATGGACTTCTCTTGGCGTGATGGGGGTAGCCCCGGGAACGCGGGTATTCTGCTTCGGTGCTCCCCTTTTGCGCCGTATCCCAGATAGTTGGGATACGTACCCTGGGAGAGCTCAGGATTGACCTCCCCTATTGCTGACTCCTGCCAATCCGGCACAGCGACTGATACAAACAGATCAAGTCGAAGTCGAGTCAAAGTCGACGTCGAAGTCGAAGTCGAAGTCGAGGTCGGACTCGAAGCCGAAGTCGAAGTCGGACTCGAAGTCGAAGTCGAAGTCGAAGTCGAAGTCGAAGTCGAAGTCGAAGTCGAAGTCGAAGTCGAAGTCGAAGTCGGACTCGAAGTCGAAGTCGGACTCGAAGTCGATGTCGAAGTCGAAGCCGAAGCCGAAGCCGAAGTCAAGTCAAGTTATCTCAAGTCTAGTGAAGCCCACCACCCTCCTCAGAAAATCTGGGTACGTCATTTCAACGGAGAGAGCCACGATCTAGCTTGCCCAGCCTACTGGGCAAGCCAGATCGTGCTACCTATACAATTTTGTACGGGCGCCCCAATGGATACTTATTCAGTCCCTCGATGAGCTCGTTCCAGGACTGAGCTTTAGCTTCCGCTATAGTGATCGATAGCACCTTGACGGCGACTTTATATGCCCAATGCGCTCGACAGCCTCTTCTGCATTGCATTGCCTGCTCCGACGGGCCCGCTGGTGCCGACGACACGCTGCGACTTATTCCGATCAGAAGTGAAAACCTGCTAGGCTAACTGTAAACAAAACAAAATATCTTGCATTCACACATAAGGCTAATCTTCTTTCCCCTTCAGCTTGTCGCATCACAGCTCACCAATGTCATGATGATGCTTCTTCGTGCTCGTGCCCCGATATTGAGAAAACGGTCTCTCATAAAATATCTTGGCATAATAATAGATCAATCCCTATCTTTCAAGCCGCATATAATATAGCCGCATATAAGAACTCTTGTGACTCGCCTTCGTAAGTTGATCTACATATTTAAAAACCTCAGAGGCTCAGCTGATAAAAATACTAGCAAGATGGTTTATTTTGCTCTTTGCCATTCACTTTCACGACCATTCACGACTACTGCATTCTAGCATGGGGTGGCTCAAATAAAACTACTTTAATTGAGGTTGAGAGAGCCCAGCGTGCTGTTCTTAAGGTAGCTGCTGGATTGCCCTTCCGCTATCCTACGGTTGAACTTTACAAAAAATGGGACGTGCTAACAGTTAGGCAAAACTTTATTATGTTTACTGTGCTAAAAACATTCCCTTTTAAAATATGACCCTAATCTTCTCAAGGATAAGCGCCGTAAGGGTAGTGTGTGTCCTTCTCAACACATCCCTATCTCATAACTTCTTTTGCTTTTTGGGATACTTTCTTTACAACAAACTCAACACATTACTAAATATTTATTCACTCAACAAAAATTGCTGTCAATCATGACGTCTTTTTTAAAATTCTTGATTATAATACTACTGCAAAATTATTAAGTCCTCTCCAATAACCCACTCAAGTCGACTTTTTGGTACCAATCTTAACATTGTACTAGCTAATAACTTTAATCATTTATATATTAAACACATTTTCGCATACACTCTTACACCTACATCTACATCCATACTCATACACTACATAATTTATATACACTCTCACACCTACATCTACATCCATAGTCATACACTACATAATAACACTTCCCTATACTATATTATCTATTAGTCTAAACCAGTGTTTTTCAACCTTTTTCATGACGCGGCCCCTTTAGTGTGATGAATTTTTTCGCGACCCCCCTACGCGTTTTTTTGCCAGCTTTTTTCCATGTATTTGCGCGTCGTGCTCATAGAGCCTACCGTACCCTGGGAAACTAACATCCCTAAAGATCACGTGTTCAAGGCAAATAAGTATTAGGTACGACTTATCAAATGAACTAACCAGAAACGGCCTTATGGTTAATTTTTATGCCGTGGAAGTGGATGCGAGGGATATACCATCAAAATCCCTCTATAACCTATTAAAAGACCTAGAATAATCAAGAACTTTCGTAGGCTCTATATTAGAACGAGTATCCAAAGCTGCATTGTTAGTATCTTACCAAATTTGGCTAGGAAGCGGGGGGAACACTGAGAGACAGAGAAAATGAGCATTAATGCATCACAGGGGGCCTCCTTAAACCTACATCTAAGTCGCAAGTCTCACACTCTGTCGCCCTTCTCTACTTCGGGATGGACCCGGTTTGCTCACGGTAAATCCATGGAATGCTAAGAATTAAGTCTTCTTGTGTGACAAATAATATATAATACGGATAAATACATAATTAAAATGCGAGTTGAGGGAATGAGTAATCGAGACGATGGGTGACGATGGCTATGCGCCAGCCATTGTTTTTACGTATCTAACAGTGGTTTTTAATTATTGAAAATGGATAAATGTCTGAATAGGCCAACAGAACCGCCAACTTCAAGCGGGAGTGATGAAACTATAATAAGGAAGAACTTTTTCATGACGTCAGTTATTTGAAATTCGGATTTACTGTGATTGGGAATAAATCACAGTGCACAACGCACTGTGATTTATTCCCTTCCTTTGAAGTTTTCTCTTGACAAAGATTTTTTAGATAATTTATTCAATCGAGGATAAGCGATATGATGACTGATGTTTCGAAGACTCTTTGCAATTTGATGAATCTACCGATTCTGCGGAATGTGTGCACTTTCTAGCTTTTGTGCGTTGAATCCAATGAAAATGTAATGGAAGAAATACTTTTTTGTTTAGCGCTTCCCACGAATACTTTTCTCTCTCTACGCATAGTTTTCTCCATCGTCAAGCTAATGCGGTCAAAACCTTGCCACAGGAATACAGCCAAGTTCAAAATATTATTAGTAAAAATGTAAATTCTATTAAAGAAAAAACGTTTCGGATACGTCTGTTTTTTAAAATTATTGAAAATATGGGAGCATTCCACCAAAATTTACTTTATCATACAGAGGTTAGGTGGTTATCAAGAGACAAAGTACAGTCAGAGTTTTCGAACTTCGCGCTTAACTTTTAATGTATTTGCAGCAGCCGTGCTGTGACTAGCTTTCCGAACCTTTTGCGAATTCCCTATAGAAGCTTCGCGACCCCCCTATAGAGGCTTCGCGACCCCCCAGGGGGTCGCGACCCACAGGTTGAAAAACACTGGTCTAAACTAATAGATAATATAGTCACTCTCAAAATTGTAATTGTTACTGTTATTTAAGTTACATAGTTATGTAATAGCCGCGGGAGGGCACTGGTGACTTGTAATACAGGTATCAAACCAATTTTTTTTTATCGTGTGGAAATCCTTGTGGACTTCCTCCGCCCTGGGGAAAGCGGAGGGGCATAGCGGACTCACGCCAGCTAAAACCCCACGGTGGCCGCCCTCAGCACATAATGGAGAGACCCCGGGATCTCTAGTGGAATGCACCGGGATCCCTCCATGCGTTACCGAAGCTCGTCTCGAGAGGAAACTTGCCTCGTCCAGAGCCCTCACTGTATCTGACAGTGCGTGGCCACCACGCACTGCCACCTTCCCGGGGGTCGTTTGATGGATGCATAAAGTCCCCACTTCATACACCCACGACCCCGGGGGCCCCCCGGTTTTTCTGTAGGATTACAGAGAGGGGGGCAAGGCACGAAGCCCAGCTATGTGCTGGACTGGGCGCCGAGGCAAATATCTCTTCGGCGCCTGCGTCTCCGAGCGGGATCCGCCCTCTCTCGATCTCGCTCAGCTGCCTCCTTCTGGACTAACACAGTCTCGCAGAAGGAGGTAACGGCCCTCCAAGTCGACGTCTCCGCCAACATGGCCGTGCCTGGTGAATACTTGTGTAAGTCGGTAGGTAATGCGCTCACTTCTGGCCAGCCAGGTATCAAAGTACGGCAATATGGTTTCAACTACCCGTTTGCGTGCATGATGTGGCTCCTGCAGCCCCTCGCGCCATCGTTCAAGGGCCCGTTGCCGTTCCCGCCGACGGACAAATTCCAACACCCCTGAAGGCGCGTTTTCACCACTCTGACGAAGTATGCGAATTTGGTCATAGACCTTCGCGTCCATATCGGCCAGTATGTCCAAGGACGGAAATCGCGCCAGGATAGTTGTCGCCTCAAACGAAATAGTGCGGTCCCTAGCGATTCTGATGGCAAAGTGGCGCTGAGTAGAGTAAAATTGGGGGACCTGGATCAAGGAGATCCAGGTCACCCCAATTTTACTATTCATTTCATCAATATTCAAGATCTGGAAACCCGCAATTTTCACCATTCATTATAGAATCATTTTAGATCCAGAAACACCCAATTACAACCATCATTCATTGTTTTTAAATAGTACCTGCAAAATATTCTGACTTGACTATTGAGTGGTCTTTAATATTTAACTATTTTAATGTAATAGATATCACAAGAAATTTAAATGTTCAATATAAATATGAAACATCTTATTGAACATCCTTAATTATGTACATTATAATTTATCATTACATTTATTCAACAATTAAATGACACGGAAATTGGAGCAACAGTCGGTATAGTCTATTCGATATTCGATACGGCAGACTAACAAAAATGAAGTGTGCTCGCCATTGTTCATCGCGCTGCCTTATATATGCAGTGTAGTAAAGATTTAGTTTAAATATTATGACGTACAAATAAAAGGTACTAAGTATATTTTAAATACTTTTATTTACAATAAATATTTACAGTATATACTAACCATTTAAAAAACAAATAATGATATAACTATTATACGTCTATTTTAAATATCAATTAGGTACATGAAGTTGAACTTAATTTTTTAACTATTTTAGCAACTAAATACTCGGTTTCAGTCATTATGTCATCAATATCACTACGGACTAAATATTGTATATTCACGCTTGCACTATCAGGGTCACTGTCCATTTCATTCATCTGACGACCTTCCACATCATGTACAATTATTTTTATAATTCGGTGAACATGCCCGGGCTCTTTACGTGTGATAAAGGATGTGTTTTTAAAAGGTTTTGATTTTTTCTTCTTCTTTATTTTTTTCTCTTGTATTTTTTGCTGTCTACTCTCTTCACATGCTTTTTCCGCCTCTTGCTATTAAACAGCATCAAATATGAATTCAATTGCTAATATCAATGATCACTTAGATACTTACATCACATTCTCGGTTAATGTTATCTAAAACAGGACTGTAGGATGGTGAGTGTGACATATTTAATTCTATGTCCCGACTTTGTTAAACACCTGGAAAGTAATACTCTAAATTAGTATTTCGCTAACCGATATTCTATCTCAAAACAACAATTGCGGTTGAAACATAGTGTTATATAGAAATAAACATGTATCAGACCTTTAAGTATTAAACATCGATTATACTGTCAGATAATAATGCTGGATAAAATATGAAAGAAGAATAATATTTAAACTTACCAATAATACACGATCAAGCCAGTTGTAACAGTCAAGTATAGAATTGGAATAAATTTTAAAAGATTTTTCTCTCTATTTATATACCCTAATTTAATTTTATGGATAGAGTTCAAAATCGCACATTTTTAAGTTAGATATCATATCTTTTTCCAAAAATGGTATAGTGAAATAGGAAACGTAAGACATTACGACGCCTATCATTTTATTATTTATCATAAATATATATCGATAAAATAATACTACTGCCCTTATGTTCACGGTAAACGTTTTCATACATTTTATTTAGATAATTAAGCAAGCAAACTCATGGTACGTTAATAGTATATCAAAGTTGTACCGTAAGCTGAATTCTTTTTAAGGAGACGAATCAAAACAATATAGCAATAATGATTATGGTATCGGAATATTTGTATGTTCGTTGTTGTTCAATATGTGTAAGTAAATGTATGTTTAGCATTTTTTAGGACAAGTGAAGTCGTGGTATTTGTGTAGTATAATTCTAAGTCATAGGATATCTTGTTTTGCTTACACATGGACTTTACATATTTGGAGGAACATCATATGGATTTTGCTCTATATAATGTGCAAGAATCTTAGCCAAATCATAAACTGCTCTCTACGAGGGAAAGAATCAACACCTACACGCTAGCTACGCTTCAACCTGAAAAATGTAAGTTAACTTTAATTATTTTATTAAATAATAATGAGTTACAAATGTGTCATGTGTACATACTATTATTCAATATATAGAACTTATTTAATCCTAACTAATATTATAAATATCAAAGTGAGTTTGATTGTAGTACAAACTTTGTACAAATAAAATTAATATTGCATTCGATTTAGCTATTAGCAGAAATTGTAATGAGCAAATTATATTTTCCCTGTATTGTTATAATATGACATTAGATTAACCTAGCGAGTCCTTCAATAACTTATTTGCTATCATTTTTAATAATATTTTGAATATATTGTTTTAGGTCCAAGTCATCTCCATCTTCAATGCCTCAATTGTTCTCATCTGGAGAAGAATCAGATACCGAGCAACAGCCGATGCAGCAGAAAACGGCATCATCGCATCGGGTTGAGAAATCTGCTGCAAACAAGCGTTCCAAAGCGTCTGCCGGATGTGGATCTAAGCCTCGCGGATCGAAGAAGCCTCGAATAAATCCGATACCGTTGACTGGTAATAAGTTAACGGCACGAGACCTGTTCGGCAGTGAAAGCGAAGAGGATGATTCACTGAAGCCGTCCACATCAGCCGGTAAAACATCGCCTCCTCTTTATTCTTACTATACTAAGAAAGTTGAGAAAGGCTATGCTCGAAAAATCAGCGAGACAAAACAAGGACCGTATTACGTTGAAGTAAAGGTCTATAATTGTGAGGAGATCGCAAGTGTACCACCGGTAAATAGGTGGCGTCACTCAATCGTTACGATCAAAACAAAAACTGATACGGATACGGAGATGTGGCGCCATCTAAAAGCATTTACGTCCTCAGTCGACAAAGATTTTAAAAACTGTCCAGTGACTTTAATAAATTCTTATTATTAAGTTTTAATTTGTCATTATGTTAATATAATAATCCTAGTAATTTCCGGTAACCTTCTTTAATAAATTCTTACTTTAACGTTTTTATTATAGTATTGTTTAATTTGTCTGTATGCTATGCAATGTGATCCTAATAATTACATGTAAAAAAGTGTAGTCAATTTAATAAATTAAATAATATATAGGTATTCTACTTATATCGTATGTTTTTATTTCACAGTTGTACAGTCCAGAGAACACAGAACACCATTCACAAGATCATGTAGTACAATTATGACTTGTGCACAATGTAAAACTGAAATACCACGAAATCAGTATGCATATCATATGAGAACTAATATACACAAGACTAATAGTTTATTGAGAACTGAATTCAAAAATATTTTTATTGTAGCAACAGCATTTAAAAACAGAATTGTAACTTTTCGTCTGAACTTAACTCAGGATGACGAGCACCTCACTTGTGAGGCGATCCCGAGTAAAACTCAGACATATAAAACTCGGGATGACGAGCACCTCACTTGTGAGGCGATCCCGAGTAAAACTCAGACAGATAAAACTCGGGATGACGAACATCTCACATGCGAGGCGATCCCTAGTAATACTCAGGTATATGAAAAAAGACAGGATGCCGAGCACCTCACACCGGAGGCGATTCTGAATTCAGTGCTTCCAGATGTTAATAAATTAATTACTATGATACTGAACAAGTATGATTGCATAAAAGTAAATTTTGAGCTTTTTGTTAAGTTTATTTTACTAAAATCTGACCATGAACAACTAGAATTGAAATCTTTCAACACTAAGTATGATATTATCTATAAAAATACTGATATAAATGACTTTTTTTTAAATAAAATTGATATCTTGATACGGAAGATGTCTGAATTTGAACACGTGCAGTCAGGTTGGACATATCTTTCGCTAAGTTATATTGAGATAAATATAAGTAAATATTGTCCCATGAGTGGTGGCACGTACTTAAAGTTGCCATCAGTTATAAAAAATACTAAAAGTTGTTTGAATTTACGTAATAATGATGAGTGTTGTTTCTTATGGTGCGTTGTAGCTGCATTATTTCCTCGTACAAATAATGTGTGCAGAACGGCGTCTTATCCTCATTATAGTGAAGTTCTTAATATCCAAGGAATGTCATTACCTCCTTCTTATAATGATATCAAACTTTTCGAATTGATAAATCCTACAATAAGTATTACCATATATGGGTTAAACAACAAATACGTTGTCACTGGACCTTTATATATGACAAATAAGAAAAAGGAAAATCATATTAATTTATTATATATTGAACGGAATGGAAAAGGACATTACTGTTTAATAAAAGATCTCATACGTTTAGTGCGACGTCAGATTACTCGTCATCATGGCAAAGTTTTCTTATGTGATTCATGTTTACAGTTTTTTACAAATGAAAATAAGTACACATCTCATTCTTGTTCTAAAATATTGACTATATTACCAGAAAAAATACCATATTGAAATTTAAACACTATGAAAGACAACTTAAAATTAATTTTATTATTTATGCTGATTTTGAGAGCTTGTTAATAAATTGTAATGAGAATAGCTCTAAAAATACTACAACGCTAAAAATGCATCAGCCGTCAAGTTTCGCATACTACATATGCTGTTTGCATGATAATAAACTTAACAAGTTTGTCACGTACAGAGGCATAGATTGTGTCAAAGTATTTTTAAAACGTTTAGTAAAAGATGTTAAACGAATAAACAAAATTATGTCCACTCATTTATCAATGAAACCTTTAACTTATAATCAAGAACGAGAATATCAAAATGCAACTAAGTGTCATATATGTAATCAGTTATTGGCCGGAGACAAAGTTCACGATCATGATCATATTACTTCCGAGTATAGAGGGGCAGCTCACTCACATTGTAATTTGATGTACAAAGTGTGTCCATTCATACCAGTGGTATTTCATAATCTAAGTGGTTATGACTCGCATATATTTATTAGAGAGTTGGCTAATTATGAAGGTTCAGTTAAAATAATACCAAAAACAAAAGAAAAATATCTTACAATAACCAAGTTAATAATGACAAAAAAAGGTACTCGCTCAGTACAGATTAAGTTTATTGATTCATTTCATTTTCTTAGCTCAAGCTTAGATTCGTTAAGTAAAAGCTTGTCAGAAAAAGATTTTGTTTATTTGTCAAGAGAATTTACCGACAAAACTAAACTTAATTTATTATGTAAGAAAGGTATTTATCCATATGATTATATGGACGATTGGTCAAAATTTGATGAAAATCAACTACCTCCAAAATCCAGTTTTTATAATAGTTTAACTATGGAATCTCTATCAGATGACGAATATGCTCACGCTCAAGATATTTGGAACAATTTTAAGATAACAACGCTTGGTGAATACAGTGATCTGTATTTGAAATGTGATGTTTTGTTGTTATGCGACATATTTGAAAAATTCAGAGACACAAGTTTAAATTTTTACAAACTGGATCCCGCTCACTATGTGACTTCACCTAGTTTGAGCTGGGACGCTATGCTTCTGTACACTAACGCTGAATTAGAGCTCATTAGTGACTTAGAAATTTATACATTTATTGAAAAAGGTATACGAGCGGGCTTGGCACAATGTTTCCTCCGTCATGTTAAGGCAAATAATAAGTATTTACCTCATTATAATGATTTAAAACCCTCGAGTTATTTGATATATCTAGATTGCAATAATCTTTACGGTTATGCAATGACTAAAAAATTGCCTGTTTCAGAGTTCAGATTTTTAACTCAGCATGAAATTGATAGCTTTAATGTATTGCATGTATCAGATGACAGTTTGTATGGTTTTATTTTAGAAGTAGATTTATATTACCCGGATTGTATTCATGATCAGCATAAAGACTTACCATTTGCTGCAGAGAAATGTATACCCCCAGGAGGGAAATCAGCTAAGTTAATTGCTAATCTGTATGATAAATCAAATTATGTTATTCATTACGTACATTTAAAACAATGCATAAAAAATGGTTTGATTTTAAAAAAAGTTCATCGCATACTAACCTTTAGACAAGATGATTTCTTAAAGAAATATATAGATCTTAATACTAATCGACGTATGGCATCTAAAACTTCTTTTGAAAAAGATTTTTTTAAACTTCTAAATAATGCAATATTTGGTAAAACTATAGAAAATAAAAGGAAACAAGTTGATATAAAACTGGTAACCAAATGGGATGATAAAACAAACTTCACGAATAAGAAACTATGTGCACAAAAATTGATTTCGAAACCTAATTTAAAAAGTGTGTCAATATTTGCAGAAGATTTTGTAGCTATACAATTGAATCGTGATAAAATAATATTAGACCGACCAATTTACATCGGATTTACAGTTCTGGAGTACGCCAAACAGCACCTTTATCAGTTTCACTATGATTTTATAAAAAAGAAATATGGAGATAAAGTTGAATTATGTTATACAGATACCGATAGTTTACTTTATGTAATCCATACAGACGACTTTTATTATGATATACACGAAAATATAACACAATTTGATACTAGTAATTTCCCAGTAGATAATCAATATGGCATACCTAGAATCAACTCAAAAATCCCTGGCCTTTTTAAAGATGAAATGGGGGGTGATGTGATTACAGAATTTATAGGCTTAAGAGCAAAACTCTATTGTATTGAAAGTTTGAAGACAAAAATAGCAAAAGCGAAAGGTATGTCTAAGTCTGTCACAAAGCATTTAAAACTAACAGATTATAGCGACTCTTTGTTATTAGATAAAAGTCAATCCTTAAACATGAATATGATAAGATCTATCAAACATATATTGTACTCACAACAAGTTAGTAAACAAGTATTAAATAGAAACGATGACAAGATTCAGATACTTTCAGATGGCATCCACACCTTGCCTTGGGGGTATTGTGATGCGATGATCTAAACCAGTGTTCGTTAAACTTGTTTTTTTTTGTTCTTATTACGTTTAAATTAAGAACCAATTAATATGTAATCCACCTGTTCTAAATTATATTTATTTATAGCAGCAACACAGTTCATAATACTATTGCTGTTATCTTCGTTTTAAGTAATATTGTTATGTATGTTTTTGTTCCACAATAAACTATTATTATTATTATTTGAAAATATGATATAAAATACTAGAATAAGAATAAATTAATGTATTGTATAGAAATGATGTATGATAATTACTTTAGAATAAGGTATGTACTATAAATAAATATATTAGCCTACTATTACTATGAACTTATAATAAAATGTTATGTCTCAAACAATGGACTTTTATTCCTAAACATCATCTTCATCATCAAATTTAAGTTCATGCTTGCTTTATGATGAGGTTGATGTACTCGTAGTAACGAGTATATAAGTGTACTATAAGTGGTAATAAGGTTAATATACACTATGAAGTTGATCAAACAACCCATATCTCTCAGTGTTAATAATATAAGATTAAGTGACTGTTATCAACACATCAGACATAGCGCTTTATTGCCAAATATCGTGCGCTGTATAATATGCGGTCCATCAAACTGTGGTAAAACGAATGTTATGATTAGTTTACTACTGCATGAAAATGGACTCAAATTTAAAAATCTTTATCTTTACTCGAAAACTTCTTTTCAACCGAAATATCGTTTCTTGACCGAAGTATTAAAAAGAGTGCCACAGATTAACTTTTACGAGTTCAATGATAATAAAGATGTCATATCTCCGAGTGAAGCTTTAACAAATTCTGTATTTATTTTCGATGATGTTGCTTGTGAAAATCAAATAAATATCCGCAATTATTTCTGCATGGGTAGACATAAACAAATAGATTGTTTCTATTTATCTCAAACTTATTCTAAAATTCCGAAGCAATTGTTACGTGATAATGTTAATTTTCTTATTATATTCAAACAAGATGATGTGAATTTAAAGCATATTTATGAAGAGCATGTTAGTTCTGATTTACAATGGAAAGAGTTCAGAAATCTTTGTCAAACTGTTTGGAGTAAACCTTATAATTTTCTACTTATTAATAAAGAATCATCATTAAATAACGGGAGGTACAGACAGAATTTTGATATGTTTTTTAAATTTGACTGACTGATATGTACATATAAGTAATTAACATGCAAAGTCAAATTCAGTATAATTTGTTCTTTAGCTTCATACAGTTGTTATAATAGGCACAACATGGAGAAAAATATTAAAATAGAATTAATGAAGTCTGTAGACTCCATAAAGAATAAAATAAAGCAAATTAAAAACCAGGAACACTCAATGAACTTGTCACTTAACAAAATGTTAAAACCTGTCACAGATCCCCTTAAAACCCTAGTTGATTCGAACAAAACAATAGAAAAAATACAAAATTTAGAAAATACACGCTCTAATTTTGAAGACATGGAATTGGATGACATTAATACTAGCTCATCTACAAAGTTTGAAGAATGCTGCGATCCAGAACTGAATTCTGTACAGTTCGTTAAAAAGTCTCCCCAGACAGAATTACTGAAAGATTTAGAAATGTCATTAGAGGGCTGTGATATCCATGATATTTATGATGGGGTAAATATACCATTTGGAATAAGGAGTGCAAACAAAAAATTACTAATGGGTAATTCAATGGTTTCATTTTCTAAAATAGATAGCGTGAATGATGACAATGTCATTTTAATTAAAGTTGGTGACAAAAGCTACAATTTAACCCCTGGTTTAAAAGAACTTTTACTTCGAAGAAAACCTGATTTGAAACTAATATCGAGCAAAGATAAGCTTGTCTATAAAGACATGTTGCATTATACAAATGCTCATAAGAGAGATTTCAATTCTAATGGACAAATTAGAGGCGATAAAGGTATAAAATATCGTGAAATAATTAGACCATTGTTTTCTGAATCGTTAAACAATAATATTATCACTAAATTTGGAGGAGACTTACCAACGCTAAAGAAATACAAAAATAACACAGACTTGGTATATTGGGATGATCCTAACGAACTGGTTGACAGATTGAAATTATTAATTGCTTCCCGAGATGCTGGTAATACAAACCATGATAATGAAATTTTATCAATAATCGAAGAATTAAAAGAAGCTGATATAATTAAATAATAAATAGTCATAATAACATGCTTTTTATTCAGTATAATAGCTGAGTTCAAGACAAGTATACTGAATTGTGAACATGAGCAAAGCTGACGTGGTAAACGAAATTCATAAAAATGCGAGGGTGAACTATCCACGAAGACATGTTATCATGAAAGATATAGATGACTTGTGGCAAGCAGACTTAATTGATATGCAGTCAATTTCAAAAGAAAATAAAAATTACAGATATATTCTTGCCATTATTGATACATTTTCGAAATATGCTTGGGCCTTTCCAATGAGAAGTAAAACCAAAGAAGATGTGTGTAACTCTTTCAAAACTTTGTTGGATAAAGGGCGTGTTCCTAAAAATCTGCAAACGGATAATGGAGCAGAATTTTATAATAACAAATTTCAGAAGCTTATGAAATCATATAATATTAACCATTATTCAACCTTCTCAACAAAAAAGGCTTCAATAGTTGAACGATTTATCAGGACACTGAAATCTAAAGTTTATAAGGAATTTAGTTTAAAAGGCAATTACAATTGGATAAATAATACTCTAAATGATGTTATTTACAAATACAATCACACTCACCATCGCACTATTAATGAAATCCCTGCTAATGTGGACAATATTAATAAAAAAAATATATTAGAAAGGTATTTAAAGTTGCTAAAAAAATATAATTTAAAAAGCAAATACAAAGTAGGTGATTATGTGCGTATCAGTAAATACAAAGGAACATTTGAAAAAGGTTACACTCCCAACTGGTCAACAGAAATATTTAAAATTCGTAAAATACAAAAAACAACTCCCATAACTTACTTAATTGAAGATACTATCAGAGGTCACCCTATTTTAGGCGCATTTTATACACAAGAACTTCAAAAAACAAAACATCCCAATGTATATCTAGTTGAGAAAGTTCTTAGAAGAAAAGGTAACAGAGTTTTAGTAAAATGGTTGGGGTTGTCTTCAGCTGAAAGCAGTTGGATTGATAAATCGAATGTAATATTATAAATAATATTAACAACAAACTCGAATCGCATAACTATTTATTAAAGTATTCAAACCGGAATCATCAGTCTTATAATGTGTTTTGGAGAGAGTAGTCTTCTCAATTGGCTTATTAATAATTTACCATTTGAATTGCACTTACCAGGATATAATTACTGCGGTCCTGGTACTAAATTAATAAAAAGACTTGCACAAGGAGATAACGGTGTAAATAAGTTGGACGAATTTTGCAAAGATCACGATATTGCATATCACAAGTCATCAAACTTGAAAGATCGACATAAGGCTGATTTAATTTTGTTAAAAATACTACAACGCTAAAAATGCATCAGCCGTCAAGTTTCGCATACTACATATGCTGTTTGCATGATAATAAACTTAACAAGTTTGTCACGTACAGAGGCATAGATTGTGTCAAAGTATTTTTAAAACGTTTAGTAAAAGATGTTAAACGAATAAACAAAATTATGTCCACTCATTTATCAATGAAACCTTTAACTTATAATCAAGAACGAGAATATCAAAATGCAACTAAGTGTCATATATGTAATCAGTTATTGGCCGGAGACAAAGTTCACGATCATGATCATATTACTTCCGAGTATAGAGGGGCAGCTCACTCACATTGTAATTTGATGTACAAAGTGTGTCCATTCATACCAGTGGTATTTCATAATCTAAGTGGTTATGACTCGCATATATTTATTAGAGAGTTGGCTAATTATGAAGGTTCAGTTAAAATAATACCAAAAACAAAAGAAAAATATCTTACAATAACCAAGTTAATAATGACAAAAAAAGGTACTCGCTCAGTACAGATTAAGTTTATTGATTCATTTCATTTTCTTAGCTCAAGCTTAGATTCGTTAAGTAAAAGCTTGTCAGAAAAAGATTTTGTTTATTTGTCAAGAGAATTTACCGACAAAACTAAACTTAATTTATTATGTAAGAAAGGTATTTATCCATATGATTATATGGACGATTGGTCAAAATTTGATGAAAATCAACTACCTCCAAAATCCAGTTTTTATAATAGTTTAACTATGGAATCTCTATCAGATGACGAATATGCTCACGCTCAAGATATTTGGAACAATTTTAAGATAACAACGCTTGGTGAATACAGTGATCTGTATTTGAAATGTGATGTTTTGTTGTTATGCGACATATTTGAAAAATTCAGAGACACAAGTTTAAATTTTTACAAACTGGATCCCGCTCACTATGTGACTTCACCTAGTTTGAGCTGGGACGCTATGCTTCTGTACACTAACGCTGAATTAGAGCTCATTAGTGACTTAGAAATTTATACATTTATTGAAAAAGGTATACGAGCGGGCTTGGCACAATGTTTCCTCCGTCATGTTAAGGCAAATAATAAGTATTTACCTCATTATAATGATTTAAAACCCTCGAGTTATTTGATATATCTAGATTGCAATAATCTTTACGGTTATGCAATGACTAAAAAATTGCCTGTTTCAGAGTTCAGATTTTTAACTCAGCATGAAATTGATAGCTTTAATGTATTGCATGTATCAGATGACAGTTTGTATGGTTTTATTTTAGAAGTAGATTTATATTACCCGGATTGTATTCATGATCAGCATAAAGACTTACCATTTGCTGCAGAGAAATGTATACCCCCAGGAGGGAAATCAGCTAAGTTAATTGCTAATCTGTATGATAAATCAAATTATGTTATTCATTACGTACATTTAAAACAATGCATAAAAAATGGTTTGATTTTAAAAAAAGTTCATCGCATACTAACCTTTAGACAAGATGATTTCTTAAAGAAATATATAGATCTTAATACTAATCGACGTATGGCATCTAAAACTTCTTTTGAAAAAGATTTTTTTAAACTTCTAAATAATGCAATATTTGGTAAAACTATAGAAAATAAAAGGAAACAAGTTGATATAAAACTGGTAACCAAATGGGATGATAAAACAAACTTCACGAATAAGAAACTATGTGCACAAAAATTGATTTCGAAACCTAATTTAAAAAGTGTGTCAATATTTGCAGAAGATTTTGTAGCTATACAATTGAATCGTGATAAAATAATATTAGACCGACCAATTTACATCGGATTTACAGTTCTGGAGTACGCCAAACAGCACCTTTATCAGTTTCACTATGATTTTATAAAAAAGAAATATGGAGATAAAGTTGAATTATGTTATACAGATACCGATAGTTTACTTTATGTAATCCATACAGACGACTTTTATTATGATATACACGAAAATATAACACAATTTGATACTAGTAATTTCCCAGTAGATAATCAATATGGCATACCTAGAATCAACTCAAAAATCCCTGGCCTTTTTAAAGATGAAATGGGGGGTGATGTGATTACAGAATTTATAGGCTTAAGAGCAAAACTCTATTGTATTGAAAGTTTGAAGACAAAAATAGCAAAAGCGAAAGGTATGTCTAAGTCTGTCACAAAGCATTTAAAACTAACAGATTATAGCGACTCTTTGTTATTAGATAAAAGTCAATCCTTAAACATGAATATGATAAGATCTATCAAACATATATTGTACTCACAACAAGTTAGTAAACAAGTATTAAATAGAAACGATGACAAGATTCAGATACTTTCAGATGGCATCCACACCTTGCCTTGGGGGTATTGTGATGCGATGATCTAAACCAGTGTTCGTTAAACTTGTTTTTTTTTGTTCTTATTACGTTTAAATTAAGAACCAATTAATATGTAATCCACCTGTTCTAAATTATATTTATTTATAGCAGCAACACAGTTCATAATACTATTGCTGTTATCTTCGTTTTAAGTAATATTGTTATGTATGTTTTTGTTCCACAATAAACTATTATTATTATTATTTGAAAATATGATATAAAATACTAGAATAAGAATAAATTAATGTATTGTATAGAAATGATGTATGATAATTACTTTAGAATAAGGTATGTACTATAAATAAATATATTAGCCTACTATTACTATGAACTTATAATAAAATGTTATGTCTCAAACAATGGACTTTTATTCCTAAACATCATCTTCATCATCAAATTTAAGTTCATGCTTGCTTTATGATGAGGTTGATGTACTCGTAGTAACGAGTATATAAGTGTACTATAAGTGGTAATAAGGTTAATATACACTATGAAGTTGATCAAACAACCCATATCTCTCAGTGTTAATAATATAAGATTAAGTGACTGTTATCAACACATCAGACATAGCGCTTTATTGCCAAATATCGTGCGCTGTATAATATGCGGTCCATCAAACTGTGGTAAAACGAATGTTATGATTAGTTTACTACTGCATGAAAATGGACTCAAATTTAAAAATCTTTATCTTTACTCGAAAACTTCTTTTCAACCGAAATATCGTTTCTTGACCGAAGTATTAAAAAGAGTGCCACAGATTAACTTTTACGAGTTCAATGATAATAAAGATGTCATATCTCCGAGTGAAGCTTTAACAAATTCTGTATTTATTTTCGATGATGTTGCTTGTGAAAATCAAATAAATATCCGCAATTATTTCTGCATGGGTAGACATAAACAAATAGATTGTTTCTATTTATCTCAAACTTATTCTAAAATTCCGAAGCAATTGTTACGTGATAATGTTAATTTTCTTATTATATTCAAACAAGATGATGTGAATTTAAAGCATATTTATGAAGAGCATGTTAGTTCTGATTTACAATGGAAAGAGTTCAGAAATCTTTGTCAAACTGTTTGGAGTAAACCTTATAATTTTCTACTTATTAATAAAGAATCATCATTAAATAACGGGAGGTACAGACAGAATTTTGATATGTTTTTTAAATTTGACTGACTGATATGTACATATAAGTAATTAACATGCAAAGTCAAATTCAGTATAATTTGTTCTTTAGCTTCATACAGTTGTTATAATAGGCACAACATGGAGAAAAATATTAAAATAGAATTAATGAAGTCTGTAGACTCCATAAAGAATAAAATAAAGCAAATTAAAAACCAGGAACACTCAATGAACTTGTCACTTAACAAAATGTTAAAACCTGTCACAGATCCCCTTAAAACCCTAGTTGATTCGAACAAAACAATAGAAAAAATACAAAATTTAGAAAATACACGCTCTAATTTTGAAGACATGGAATTGGATGACATTAATACTAGCTCATCTACAAAGTTTGAAGAATGCTGCGATCCAGAACTGAATTCTGTACAGTTCGTTAAAAAGTCTCCCCAGACAGAATTACTGAAAGATTTAGAAATGTCATTAGAGGGCTGTGATATCCATGATATTTATGATGGGGTAAATATACCATTTGGAATAAGGAGTGCAAACAAAAAATTACTAATGGGTAATTCAATGGTTTCATTTTCTAAAATAGATAGCGTGAATGATGACAATGTCATTTTAATTAAAGTTGGTGACAAAAGCTACAATTTAACCCCTGGTTTAAAAGAACTTTTACTTCGAAGAAAACCTGATTTGAAACTAATATCGAGCAAAGATAAGCTTGTCTATAAAGACATGTTGCATTATACAAATGCTCATAAGAGAGATTTCAATTCTAATGGACAAATTAGAGGCGATAAAGGTATAAAATATCGTGAAATAATTAGACCATTGTTTTCTGAATCGTTAAACAATAATATTATCACTAAATTTGGAGGAGACTTACCAACGCTAAAGAAATACAAAAATAACACAGACTTGGTATATTGGGATGATCCTAACGAACTGGTTGACAGATTGAAATTATTAATTGCTTCCCGAGATGCTGGTAATACAAACCATGATAATGAAATTTTATCAATAATCGAAGAATTAAAAGAAGCTGATATAATTAAATAATAAATAGTCATAATAACATGCTTTTTATTCAGTATAATAGCTGAGTTCAAGACAAGTATACTGAATTGTGAACATGAGCAAAGCTGACGTGGTAAACGAAATTCATAAAAATGCGAGGGTGAACTATCCACGAAGACATGTTATCATGAAAGATATAGATGACTTGTGGCAAGCAGACTTAATTGATATGCAGTCAATTTCAAAAGAAAATAAAAATTACAGATATATTCTTGCCATTATTGATACATTTTCGAAATATGCTTGGGCCTTTCCAATGAGAAGTAAAACCAAAGAAGATGTGTGTAACTCTTTCAAAACTTTGTTGGATAAAGGGCGTGTTCCTAAAAATCTGCAAACGGATAATGGAGCAGAATTTTATAATAACAAATTTCAGAAGCTTATGAAATCATATAATATTAACCATTATTCAACCTTCTCAACAAAAAAGGCTTCAATAGTTGAACGATTTATCAGGACACTGAAATCTAAAGTTTATAAGGAATTTAGTTTAAAAGGCAATTACAATTGGATAAATAATACTCTAAATGATGTTATTTACAAATACAATCACACTCACCATCGCACTATTAATGAAATCCCTGCTAATGTGGACAATATTAATAAAAAAAATATATTAGAAAGGTATTTAAAGTTGCTAAAAAAATATAATTTAAAAAGCAAATACAAAGTAGGTGATTATGTGCGTATCAGTAAATACAAAGGAACATTTGAAAAAGGTTACACTCCCAACTGGTCAACAGAAATATTTAAAATTCGTAAAATACAAAAAACAACTCCCATAACTTACTTAATTGAAGATACTATCAGAGGTCACCCTATTTTAGGCGCATTTTATACACAAGAACTTCAAAAAACAAAACATCCCAATGTATATCTAGTTGAGAAAGTTCTTAGAAGAAAAGGTAACAGAGTTTTAGTAAAATGGTTGGGGTTGTCTTCAGCTGAAAGCAGTTGGATTGATAAATCGAATGTAATATTATAAATAATATTAACAACAAACTCGAATCGCATAACTATTTATTAAAGTATTCAAACCGGAATCATCAGTCTTATAATGTGTTTTGGAGAGAGTAGTCTTCTCAATTGGCTTATTAATAATTTACCATTTGAATTGCACTTACCAGGATATAATTACTGCGGTCCTGGTACTAAATTAATAAAAAGACTTGCACAAGGAGATAACGGTGTAAATAAGTTGGACGAATTTTGCAAAGATCACGATATTGCATATCACAAGTCATCAAACTTGAAAGATCGACATAAGGCTGATTTAATTTTGTTAAAAATGGCAAAACAGCGAGCGGTTGCTTCCGATGCTAGTATGGGCGAAAAACTCGCGGCACGCTTAGTAAGCAAGGCTATGTCGGCAAAAATTAAAACTGGTTCTGGTTTGAGGAAAAGGCGTTCTCCAAAAGTTACATCTGGAAAAGGATTAAAAAGTAAATTAAAAACTGTTATTACAAAAGCAAAAAGACACATGAAAAAATTAAAACCTAAGAGTAAGAAAATGGCTATAGAATTAGCTATTGCCGCTACTAGAGAATTAGCTAATGATTCATCGATTAAGCTCCCTCGTGTTATTCCTATTCCAAAAACTGGGGGAGTACTACCTTTGATTCCTATTTTTGCGGGATTATCAGCAGCGGGAGCTTTAGCAGGCGGTGTAGCTGGTATTTCCAAAACCATAAATGAATTCAAAATGGCTAAAAAGCTGTATGAGGAATCGAGGAGACACAATGATAAAATGGAAGCTCTATGTATTGGGAAAGGACTACACCTTAAACCACATAAGGGCGGCCTTGGAATTTTCATATCAAAAGAAAAAAACTAAGATATCGGCTACCCAAACGGGCCTTAACTAACTTTGACATTTTAAAGTATGGAAATAGAATACCTTATTTTAGAGGTGTCTTTATGAGAGATGAGCTCCCTAAATATCCATATAAAAAAGAATGCGGGGTTATTAATTTAGATAGTTCTAAAAATCCTGGTTCTCATTGGGTAGCCTATGCAAAATATAATGATTATGTCGAGTATTTCGACAGTTATGGAAATCTTAAACCTCCAAAGGAATTTATAAAATATGTAGGTTCTAACATTCAATATAATTATGAAAATATACAACGTGATCACCCCTTCAACTGTGGACATCTATGTTTAAATTTCTTAAAGAACTTTTGGTATAATCAAGAAATAAAATAAACAGGATCATTTAAAAGAGTTCAGTATGCAAGCATGTCTACAACGGTTACCATCTCTGGAAATAAATCAGAACTGGTCTCGTATTTTCAACCACCTCTTCATTTATCTGATCAATACGAGTGCGGTTTACTATACTTTTCAGTAAAAACAAGACCGAATGTGCCCGTTAATAACAGCAGTTTAACAGCTGTAATCAGAATCGAATGTGATCTTGTGCACGGTTCATATTACAACGGATTACCGACTCATTTTGTTCATGAATTCATATCTGAAACTGCTTCAAGTCACGGCTACACAGAAATACCCCAGAACGTTATTTACTTCCCAGTGAACAAAAATATAATTCCATCTATATCTGTTAAGATTGTTGATCAACTTGGTAACTGTATTAACTTTGGTGAAGAACATATTCAATTACGCCTTCATTTACGAAAATCAAAATGATAGTATATTATAAAAACACTCCTGTGAAAATCAAACGTCTTATTCCATCTACGACCATTAAGGAGCATAGACGTAAGAAAAAAGTGAAGAAATTGAGTGAAGCAAATAAAGCTTTTCTTAAAACTTTAGGTTTTAAAGTATGAATATACTACAAATTACTGAATTACCTCACTTCGATAGTTCGATTGAAAGCTATGAAGTCCACACATACAATCCCTACACTAACAGCTTTAGAGAAAACGATGAAATCAGAATTCCCATACACCAACAAGACAATACGTGTTACCATCAGCCAGTTCAATTTACGTCGAGGGTCAAGCAAAGTTCTTCGACAAAGATGGAAAACCGATTAAGAAAAATATTACGTTCAGTAACAACCCTGTTATGTTTTTGTTTCAAGATATCAGATACGAAATAAATGGCATTGAAATAGATCGCATTAAAAATTCTGGAATAACATCGACAATAAAGTCATACGTTTCAATGAATGATGGAGAAAATAAAGTTGCTGCTTTGTGGGGTTGGAACATAGATGGATTCAAAAGTGATGATCATTTTAGTGCTATTGTACCTCTTAATAAGATTTTAGGATTTGCGGAGGATTACAATAAAATTGTGATAAATTGTAAACATGAACTTATTTTGAATAGAAGTAACTCTAATTTAAACAGTATCATAGCAACTGATGATATTGCGCATTTTCAAATAGACATACAAAGATTGCAATGGCGTGTACCACATATAAAAGTGTCAGACCGTGAACGACTGACACTACTAAAACACTTGGAAAGAGATAAACCTATTCAAATAGCGTTTCGAAATTGGGATTTATATGAGTATCCTTTGCTCCCTAAAACTACAAAACATTCTTGGTCAGTTAAGACTGCATCGCAATTAGAGAAACCTCGGTATGTAATTTTTTGCTTGCAAACCAACAGAAAAAATAATAAAACCAAAGACAGTTCTTTGTTTGATCACTGTGGGGTTACTAACGTAACACTATTTTTGAATTCACAGTATTATCCTTACGAGCCTCTAAGCTTAAATTTTTCTGAGAACAAATACAATATATTATATGAAATGTACGTGAAATTTCGTCAGTCGTATTACAACTGTCCTGCAGACCCCTTGCTTAATTTGATTGATTTCAAGGAGAAGGCCCCTCTCTTTATTATAGACTGTTCAAGACAAAACGATAGTTTGAAAACAGGCCCCGTAGATGTACGGTTGGAGATTGAATGTTCAGCGCCAATACCAGATCACACAACTGGATATTGTTTAATTATTAACGATCGGCTTGTGGAATATAAACCTTTAAGTAACATAGTGCGCAGATTATCATGACAGCCATTGTAGATGTTCAAGGTTTCAAAACAGAAACAAATGAATTTATCGTTAAAGAATTTGCTGTAATATTGAATGAAAAAATTCAGGTGTTTTTAATTAAGCCACCATTTCCATTTTACGATTTGACGAAACCAGAAAAACGACAAGTCAGTTGGATTGAACGTAATAGAAGGATATACTGGAGAGACGGATTTGTGCCCTACTCAAATCATCAAAATTTGATTGTAGATATTTTAAGAGATAAAAGTGTTTACACCAAAGGTTTAGAAAAAGTGTTATGGTTAAAAAATATTTTGAATAATAATAATATAAATAATTTAGAAGATGAAGGTTGTCCTAATTTATTAAGCTTATACAATAAATATGAACATTCTCATGATGTGTATAGTTGTATTTATCATGATAAAATATGTGCTTTAAAAAATGTAATATGTTTAAATAAATGGTGTATAGATAATAAATTTTTGAAATAAATATTTGCTTGTTTAATTTTCAAATCCTCTATCCCTACCAATCCCATCAAATGTTAATCATTATAAATTGCTGGCTACCGCAGTACGATATCATTTCACCTTTATATTTATCTGTATGAAGAACTTTAGTATAGTTATATATTGAGTGAACAGAACATGTCTCTAAATAAATGTAGCCCTCGTTATGACATGTATAATGCGTATAAAATGCGTGAAATTTCGTTTAGACATTATTGGGCAACGACTAATTCAAGGAGAAGGTTGGTGATGGAAATGGCTGAAGCCGGTTTTTTTTATTATGGAAATAGTGTAAATGATAAAGCAGCGTGTTTCTCATGTGGAGGTGTTATAGAAGATTGGGAGATTTACGACGATCCTTGGATGCAACATGCTATACATTTTCCTCAATGTCTTTATTTGAATGCTGTGAAAGGAATATATTATATTAATAACTGTCTAAAACATATGGGTAAATAGGCATAAAGTCGACTACCAAAAAAAATTGATATTTACGTGTACATTTAAATTTCTTGTGATATCTATTACATTAAAATAGTTAAATATTAAAGACCACTCAATAGTCAAGTCAGAATATTTTGCAGGTACTATTTAAAAACAATGAATGATGGTTGTAATTGGGTGTTTCTGGATCTAAAATGATTGTATAATGAATGGTGAAAATTGCGGGTTTCCAGATCTTGAATATTGATGAAATGAATAGTAAAATTGGGGTGACCTGGATCTCCTTGATCCAGGTCCCCCAATTTTACTCTACTGCGCTGCAGACTATAAAACTTAGCCCTGCAGCGACGGACGCCCGACAACCTGTGTGACCATACAGGCGCCCCATAAAGCGCCATCGATCGAACAACACCAGCCTCTATGGCGGCGAACTTCCTCCCGGGGTCACCCAAGATTGGGAAGCAATCCGTGCAAAGCACCCACGGCACTCTCAATTCGGGAGTGAGGCAGTCGAAATGGTCCCCAAAGATCCAGCGACTGTCTAAGGTGAGACCGAGGTATTTCATACTCCGACTCACCCGGACCTGCACGTCACCAACCCGAACCGACGAGCTTGGTGGTTCTCTAGTTCGAGGTAATTTGTGAAGCCATATGGCCTCGGTCTTGTGGGGCGCTATCTGCAGAACATGTATCAAACCTACATCAAGCACCAGTCTCTCACAAAGTTTTGTCATATGCTATTATAATTGTAAACCTGTGTGTACTTTGTGAGAGAGAACAAATGACTTATTATTATTATTAGGCTAGCACAGACTAAACCTAACTTGCCGTGGACATCTTCTAGCACGGGGTACGGGATATGCAGCTCCGGTGCCCCTCTTTTGCGCAATGTCCCAGAATGGCGAGGACACGTAACCTGGGAGGGCTCTAGTTTACCCTACCGAGTTGCCGATTCCTGCCAGTCCGACACAGCGCCAGCGCCACAAACAGATCGCTGTCTTCCCGGAGCTGCTTGCACGTGGCGGCAGTAGACAATGCAGACTCTTACCATACCATCGCAGCCCCGAGGGGAGTTGAGCCACCGGCTCCTCCATCTAACAATATTGCGATAGCCAACCTTCATTGATTGGAAAGTACCTTACGAAAAATAATACGGATGGTTCTATAGCGTCGTGAGTTTTATTGGAAATATATTTTCAGCAATTTGGTTTTTCTCACTCATTTAGTAAACATATTTCATGTACGTAATGAGACAGAGAACGTTATGAGTGGTTTACAGTTCTTTAGGGAGGCATTAAACTGTCATTAAATCAACCGAGCGACAGTATCTGGGAATACGCTTATTTGAATGTTCATGATCCAGATTTTATTTGTGTCTACTATGAACACTATAAGAAGCAAAAATATTTTATGAATTAGCTTAATTTAACTAATAAAATTATTTACCACTTAATTTTTTTTAAATTATGGCTATAACACAGGTTTACCTAGTTCAGATACCCCTGTTATGTTTATAGCAAGGTAAGATAATATTTTGTATAATTAATTTTGTTTTATTCAACATTTATGTCATCAATTTTATAATATTATTTTAATATTACATAGCTGTGTAGACAAAATACTTACTTAAATTCATTTTACTGCCACGTAATTTATGGGAACTTCTAATTGTCTTCTTATGTAAAGTACCAAACTTCTCTTTCATACTCTTTAACCCGGATAAAATCGACAACATGGGCTCTACTTTAGTTAGTCTGCTGTCCTTTATAATGTACTCTAGTAACAAGAGATTTCATGTCCAATAACAGAACATGCAATAATGGCGTCAAGCAACTAGAAAAAAATATATATACTTCGAATAACTTCTATCGCTCCATTAAGTTCGATTCCCACCCAGGACCGAAATTTGTGTGAACATGTCTATTTGTCCTGAGTCTGGGAGTAATTATCTATGTAAGTATGTATTTAGAAAAGGAAAGTAGTATATCGACGGTGAAGTGTCAATATCTGCTAACTACTGAAATAAACACACATAAAAATCAACTGTAATATTCACTGATATCAGTTACTTTCAAGCTCAAATTCGTGTGTTCAATTTGACGTAGTTAGAAGATATTGACTCTTCACCGTCGATATCAGTTATCTGGTTTCCATAGTACAAACTCAAGTACAAGTTTTAAATCAGATGTCCGTGTGTGAATAATGTCCTAAGATATTATTATTATTATTAGCCTAGAAGAAATGAATCAATTTTGAACTACAACAATCTGAGTACCAGTTTAAATTAAAGTTATTTAGCTACACTACCAACCAATTAAATTTTCCATACCTACTCTTGTAAACTCAGAGAGCAGTGTAAATCAAATAAGCCGCATTTACAGAATGAAAAGTTTATTCGCTTCTAACCACGTAAAATATATACCACAGAACTCTGAAAGTCTACACAAGTTATGGCCCAAGAATTTAAATTCAGATAGAGTTAATTTGAAATGCACGGACTATGATATTATTTGGCTTTGTGTATTTTTATAACCACTCGCACTCGTTAAAAATTAAACTCGGTTTTTCATATATTTATTTGTCCACGTTTTCAGTGCAAGTGGCACAATTCGTTTTTAGTGCTCCATTATCCACAATAAACCTTTTCAGTTCCACCACTCTCTACTAATCGTCTGTCTATATTATATTCAACAATCAAAGCTTCAGTTTGGCTTTGGCTCACATATAAATGTTTCGTGCCGTTATATATCTCCTAAACGTAATTAGGATAAACAGTTTTAAGGAGCATATATTTTTTTGATATTGATATTGTTGGATAGGTTTTTCAAAATGGTTATGGTGGGACCATAAACATTTAATTATGTATTTAAAAAAAAAAACTCTTTAAATAAAATAATTATTTCATGACAATAATTACAATCGTAGCATAAGATATAAGCAAGATAAAAAAATGTTGTTGACAACGAAATATACACTAAATATTTTTGGGAAATAGTATATTCTTTATATAAAAGAAAATCACCAAAAGTACTGACTCATCAAAGCTCACCCCAAACCCTTTGATCTAGAAAAAAATATTTTGCCCAGCGGTTTAGACCATAATGAATGAGGCTGAAGATTCTACGGGATAGGTATAAAGTGTCCTAGGAAAACCAAGTATAATAATTATCATTAAATGTTATTTTTATGATCACTAAGCCAAAGAATTGTTCAAGCCACACAGTAGGCCCCTAATATGGATTAAAGACTGGTGTCTAATGACTGCCCTCGAGACCGGCAGCTTAACCCTAAGCATACGTTCAGAATTTAAACCACATTGGCGGTCATATGCTTAACCTTGCCGCGCCTTAAAATGTTAATAATAAGATAAGATTGCTATTAAAATACTAACTATATCGAAATGTATCTAGTTTTTGATAAGTGACGGTAGTCATATACAAACGAGCGCATACTTTAAGCTCACCGCAAACTTAGCTATGTTTATTTTGATTCCTTTGTCATTATATTTAATTTCCTTGTTTATTATGAGCCTTTTGAAAAAATGAAATAACTGTGCCACCCAGGCCACGAAACCGTAGAGTAAGCATGATCTGACCAGCTTTTAATTGTGTTTTGTATCTGGGAATGTATTCTTAGGAATACATTCCCAGATACAAGATCCCAGATACTACACCTAAGTGGCGAATTGAAATTTTACTATAAAATTAACAATTTTAATCATCAGTTCATTGCATGGATTATAAGATGTTTGGATTGAATGTGCGATGATACCCCACCCATTTATACCGGGTAAATATTAAAAAAAAAAATTAAATACCAGTGTGTCTCCAGCTTAACTCTGTACTTGTATTTTTCGAAGGCTCTAGCACAACAAACATCACTCCTTATAACGTTACCCCATGAACACGGAAGCCCTCTTAATTCTATTGTATTAAACGAAATTGCGATCGATGTCGTTTTCAGAATAGGTTGCATCTGTGCCTTAGTAGTTTATTATTTTTACGTGGCTCAAGCCAATTATGTAATATATTTTGTTTTATACAATATCAGTGAATGAAGCCTGATAGTAAAAGGTAATTGTAGTCTGACTGGTCAGTACCGTATCTGGTACGCTTGCAACGCACATTGCATCACTCTCGCGTTGCCGACTCATTTCCCTCTTCCCAATGTGATCGAAAAGATCACATGCGATGCTTATCTATAACACAAATAGACATTATTACAAATTTGACGTCTTTGACTTTGTGTTTGTTTCTCTGCCGTCTCGCATCGCATTACAATAATTACTTAAATAGGCCACGTAAAAACTACTGAATGGATTTTAACGAAACTTTACAATAATATAGCTTATACATCAGAATAACACATAGGCTACAATTTATAAAGATATTGTGTGAATTGTCTAAAATATGACAATAAGTGTCAAGTAAGTAGAAAAATCTAACATCTGCGAGCTATTCCGAAGTGCACTGCCAAAACCGCTCTAGAGGTATACATCTTACTAATATTATAAATGCGAAAGTCTGTGAGTATAGTTTTATGGATGTATGTTTATTACTCTTTTACGCCATAACATAAAAGATACTTAGTTTATAACTCTAAATTTAATATCAATATGTCAGATCCTTAATAATCCTTTAGTGACGTCGTTTGATGGATGAAACAACGAATGAAGCTTCATATTTATCTTTTATAAAATGAGACATTGAAGGGTAAAATGGTAGTCACTGTTATCAGTTTCCATCTCAAAGAGCGAAGAAGTAAAGGGTTTTACGTTTAATTCTATACTTTATTATAATTAAAATGAAACTGGTCGTCAAAATCTAAAAATACTCAAATGGGATTCTTAAAATACCCGAAAATAAATATTTTGACGAGCCTGATGGCGTGGTCGGCAAATGTTTGCCTTTCACGCCAGAGGTCGTGAGTTCGATTCCCACCCAGGGCAAATATTTGTGTGCATGAACATATCTGTTTGTCCTGAGTCTGGGTGTAATTATCTATGTAAGTATGTATTTACAAAAGAAAAGTAGTATTTGTAGTATATCAGTTATCTGGTTTCCATAACTTAGTACAAGCTCTGCTTAGTTTGAGATGTGTAAATAATATGGCAGTATATTATTATATCTGAACTTACAATGATATAAAAATTTAATCTTATTTAATGGGCGGGCATCGTGAAATAATTCACATATTTTATTACACTAAAGGATTACAATAAAGAGTTTATTATGCACTCACTCGCGCTGTAATCACGCACAGAAACTTAATTTAATGATTACTTAGTAATAGATAATCGAACTACTCGTAGAACAAAAAAAAAGCTATGTTCTACCCCTCTTGAATACGTAATAATTCAATACGCGAGATTTTTGCATAAGCATTTTCTTTTAAAAGTGTTTCCCTGGGTATAATCTGAATTTAACATTCTTTAACGAAACTTTGTGCTGACCTCATGCTCTTCCAATAAACCATTTAATGTGAAAAGAATCCGGCCAAGTTTGACTAAAAACCACGCAGCGAGGGTTCCGTGTCTGCTTTTAATGTGTTTAAAGATTTTTTGATAATTTCATAAACACTTTCTGGTTAGAAACATCGATCTTTTAAATTAAATTAAAGCTCACACATAAAGGTATCAAAAGTAATTGTTTCAGATTTTTGCATTAACTACTGACAAAAATCTGTATGTATACAATTTAAGTTATCTATACCAATTTGATCTGACAAACGTGCTTTAAACTTTGAATCCGCTACTTCTTACATATTCAACTCGAAATAAGGGTGATAAAAGTCTTGATTTTAGGTCCTAGCGACCTAAAATTAACACTTTTAATCAGCCTTATTTCGAGTTTAAGAGATGTTGAAATATACTGCTCTGACAGAATCAGAAAAATACGGGTTCCTATTTATCATTTTAACACGAAACCGCAAAATTATTAAAATCCGGCCAAGTACAAGTCTGACTCTCGGATGAAGGGTTCCATACCGCTACCACAAAAATAAATGAAAATTTCAACTGTCTAACACTATCACGGTTCATGAGATACGGCCTGGTGACAGACGGACTATGTCACCCTTTGGGCACGCAACCCTAAAAAAGCATTAATAATTTTCTTTAATGATATTCCTTTAATTTAAATGATTTTCCTTAAATTTTAATTCACATACTACCGTAGACTTATACCGATAATATAGATAATTTTACTCATAATCTCGAAGAGTTAAATAAATTACATTAATAATATTATATTTAGAGATTTATGATTATTGGCTTAGTCATAGATAAGTCCCGTTACAGCCGTTCATCCATTCCCTTGTGAAATCGATAACAAATGTCAGATATAGTTATCAAGTTAATTACAATTCCATAGATCGTCTGCGGGACTAACCGATTACGGCCATCTAATTGGAATTCTAAGGGAAGTCTGCCTCTGAATTTTGTCTAAATCAATTCTCCGCTCCTTAGAAAGCAAATTACTTTAGTACTATCTAGAGATTCATTAATAAAGTAGAACGCAATTCATATGTAGCGGTAGGTAAATGGAATACCATAAATTGGCCAATCCATTTATAGACGACTAATGTATGAAGAAACTACTTATATAAATCACGTACGTAGGATATATTTGACTGGCCAGTTGGCCTAGTGGTTCGATGCCCACCCAGGCCAAATATTGTGTGATGAGCACGATTTTAGTTCTGTACCACCCGGACATCATTTATCTATGAATACTATGTATGTCAGTATAATATGTCACATACAGTTGTGCAATATAATATGTCCCGCTCAAGGCTAGTCTCAATTTCAGTTCAAAAATAAAAATCGGACACTTCTCAAGAATAATGTAGTCGTAGTTCCGTTAAGAATATACTTACCTCCGTTCAACTTAGTTTATTTGTACTATAAACGAGATTGCTACGAAAACTCCAACTCTATACTGAGATTGTATTGTTTCCTCGAGTTAAAGACTATGACTTTTTTTTATTTAAAAATATCTAGGGACAATGTCACACAGATCATCCCAGCCCCAAACTAAGCAAAGCTTGTACTATGGGTACCAGGCGACTATATACATACTTATATAGATAGATAAATACTTATATACATAGAAAACATCCATGACTCAGAAACAAATATTCGTGCTCATCACACAAATATTTGCACTTACCGGGAACCCAGGACCACCAGCTTCGTAGGCAACTAGGCTACGGTGACCGTCAGATTTAGATGAAGGTATAGGATTTCTATTATTTCTTACAGTTTAAGCTTGTGATTTAGATGTAAGCTACTTGAGTCAGGGCTCCCCTTCCGATCTCATTATTTACAGGTCACGGCTCATTAATGTCATCGGATATTTGATGCTAACTGTTCGTAATAGAAACATTTTCACAAAGGGCTTACGGTAGATAAAGATTTCTAATAACATGAAAATTGAGAGGAATAAAGCGCTTAGTGTCTTTGAATAGAATAATAATCAAGAAAGTCAAGGAATAATCTTTGGATTACATCATTCTCAGGTCTGCTGATACTATCCGAATATAGCATACTTGCTGCCGCATGTACATTGGTTAACGTAATTAATTAATTGTCTCGTCGTCTATAACTATAACATTCCATTCCAAAGACAAAGATAATAATCTAATATATACCTGCGGCAATTGGTTATTCAAAAACTTCCAACGTTTAATAAAATAGTTATCAGGCCTCTTATCACCACCTAACTAGAAATACCAATTAATCGAATTTAATAATCTTCCAATACAAAGTTGTGTGTACTTTGAACAGTTTTAATATCTGAGTTGGCTGAAACATAAAATTTGGTTTAAAATTCGCTATTAAAATAAGTTAAATACCTCAAGGTCTAGTGAGTAGTCCTTCACGGAAACAAACTGAAAAAAATATGAGAAAGTAAAACTATTTCTAATTGATTTATATGCCTGGCATAAGTAAAACGTGCGCTATATTTCGAAGTCTCGTGTATGTTTCAGTGTGTCTGTCTCTCTGTCTGTGGTATCTTAGTTCCTAAACGTAAAAATCAATATTTTTTTTATCCAAAGGTTTTTAATTAATTATACTATTACGTGGTTTTTAGTAATTTTTCGTCTAAATTTTTTTTCATTTATTTGTAGGAGCTCTTTAGTTCCAGCTAGAGGTTTTGATGGCTAAGTTGTTCTTTGTATATGATTATGAGAGTGAGTTGCTGTGTTTGCGCAAACAATTGTATACAATAATATGTATATTCTGCGTACATGGCTAGTATTCACTAAGACTGGCCGCAAAACTAATTCTAACAGGAGGCTATAGGTACTAGTGTTAGAATTTCGGCAATAACAGCCGCTACGATTAAAGGCTTTGCTTTATACTTACATAACGTTTTAAATAGGGTAACATATTTTCAATGTCTGCTCTTGACATGATTAGTTAGTAAGACAAAATCGGTCAAAATACTCTGCAGTGCCTCGGTAAAGTGGTCACGATAGACTGCTAATACTTGCACACAGCTTCAGTCTGAGGATATGCTGGGTTTCAGGCAATTTTGTTATCAATTTTTTTTGTTTTTTTTTTAAAGGCAACGGTCACACTAGGGATTATGATCCCTGTGTCGCGGAGTACTTTACAAACATATAACAGACGGACACAAATTACACCCAGACTTAGAACAACTATTTATGGGATACACAATTCGTTATCCAGCGCGGGACTCAAACCCGCGACACAAAGCGGCGAGGCGATTGTCTTAGCCGCTGCGCCACACGTGCAGTCATAAATGTTAATTCAAATAAACCACAGATATAATAATTCATCATGAATAGTTTACTATATTAGTAAATACAAACGTCGCCTCACTATATACATGCGTTTTTTAAAGCCTATGTGAACGAAAACTAATGTAGCTCAATTAAAAAAAAGAAACAATTTTCATTCACATAAACATTAAAAAGCGTTTGCTAATATTTAAAACATATTTGTTAAAATATATTTAGGTGATTTTTTAAAAATTTAATAAATAAACCTAATTATTAAGTCAAACAGTTCTTTAATTAACTATAATATAATAATAATAATATCACATGACTACAGAGGTTAGAGTCTTGAGTTTGAACTCGAGACCATAGACTCCAAAATCCAACGGTGTAACTACTAGGCTATCTCGTAATTGACAATAGACAACCAAACAATTTAAAAACGCGGAAACGGTAGATCTAATATCTATTCTTATTTAGATAATCAGATGACGGAGACGCTATTGATCCTTCGTATATCCATCTATCCATCCACTACAAAAGCTTCTTTATACCCTTTAGATTACATGTACTGAAAATAAATTAGCATTTTCAATCTTTATTGTCAACATCTTAATAGAAGGATACAGTCAACAACAAAAACAGAAAAATGATACGTTTTGTAGTCTTTATGAACAAACATTTTTAAAGACCTGTTTGGTATTTTTCATATTTTTATATGCAATTCTCTTATACAAATACGCTCAGACTTAGCAAAACTATGTATATATGAGTTTATTCTACGTGGGTAATATATAGGATTGAACCAAGTAGCAACGTGATTACCCTAACCTCAACGTAACACGTACAGTCAACAAGATAATAATACAACAGCGGGTTAAAGTTAGAGTTAGTCCAAAGTAACTATTCCACGCAGACGAAGTCGCGGCAGAAGCTGGTACGGTATAAGTTCAACTAACTAGTGCTTGCAGTTCCTTGTTGTTTGGAGTTAAATATAACATGACGTCACCAAGTTCCCGTGGGGTCAGCATAAATTACGACGCCTGTGACCAACCTATACTTGGATACAATTTCATGGTATAAAGTTTGAAATCTTTGGGGCGTTGAGAATACCAAGTAAATGAGTCACGTCATGACAAATAGTGAGAAAGTAGTATGTTTTTATGAGTCGAAGTAAGGTAGCGACGGTGAATACTATATGGTGTTAACAGCATCTTCAATCCATTTCAAAACGGAGGAAGGATCTCCATCCTTTAATTTTTTGCGGTGATTAGTAACGTGGTTTTTTTGTGGTGACGGCATATCTTGACTGAAATTTTGGCGCTATGATGATTGAATACTCGCAAACAAAAATGTTATTAATTTTAATTACTATGAAACATATAATTTGATTTTATTTTAAATAATCTTTAAACATTTAAAGAAATTTGGCTGTAGTAATGTTTGATAGTAAGCATAGACTCAGTGTAAGAAACACTCAAAGTCACTTAAATGTTTTTTCGAGCAGTCACTGATTTTATACATACCTACATCAGAACACTATCATGCTGCTTGCTTGGCGTCGGAATGAATAAATGTGAAGTAGCTAGCTCAGTAGACATCATGTCATCATGTCCATCCATCACAAGCAAGCCCTACAAAATCTTTTTTTTAAAGACGCCTGAACTAGTGAATTTAACCCCCTGTCGCGGGATACGTTTTAAACATATAATAGATGGACACAAATGACATCCAGACTCAGAACAACTATTTATGAGTTACACAAATAGTTGTCCGGCGCAGGACTCGAACCCGCGACACGAAGCGGCGGGACAACTGTCTTAGCAGCTGCGTCTCACGTGCAGTCTCAATGGGTTTGCTAGCATATTACCTTTTTTGTGTGTGTGTACAACGTATAGATTAGTATCTCATTTTTTTACTGAAAATACCTTCTTGTGACTCCGCCTACTCCCATCTTGTTGAATTCGACTCACTTATAACTGACCTGGCCTTTTTCAGAGCGAGGTTAACCTGTTCGAGTAGGCCAACTGTGTCAAGTTATCAATTGGTATGACGTCATCGCTTGTGCCTGGTATCGTCTTCGGACTTAAGTGTATTATTTATGGACGTTGGTTTCAACATGGGTTTCATCTTGTTGTTATTAATCAGTTACAGCAAAGTGCTTTGCAATTGTGACAAATCTAATATTATTCAATGGATAATCGACTAAAATGGGTTGAATTGAGTTAGTCGCTTTAATAACTATTGTAAAAGCATAGACTACCAAGTCCTCAAGAAGCATACGGTCTTCCTTCCTAATTACAAGTACTTACAAAGCCTCCGACGCTTGCAACACACATAGTATAACTTCCCAGTGTCTCTGAATGGCTCAGGAGAGTATAAGACAAGACTAAGGACATTACAGCATAATTTGTAACATCAAGGAGCAAAACAAGCTCTGTACCTTACCTCACTTAAATGTTGCGTACAGCACCGGAAGGGTAGAGTTTTAAGGTGCAGTACAAGCACCATAGCTTTTTCATAGAAGCAAAGTTGAAAGTATGGAAAAATAAATGACGATATTTATTAAAATTGTGGATTTTCTTAAAACTTAAATAAAATTGTCCGTTTATTTATTTAAAAGTTTGATCAGCTATTTTATTCGTCAAAAATGTATAGTCAGGATGCGTTTTGCACGCAAGAACTTATTTTTACATTTATAATTTGCGTATTTATAGTACAGATATAAAACGTTGGAACGCCTCCAAGGCATACTGTAAACATCATGATAAAAAGGCAAAAATAATCTCTTTCATTTATTGGGGGTTGAATTAGTAGAGTAACTTGGAGTATAAGCCACTTCAAAGTCACTTTCTTGTTAATCTACCAATTCTAGTGTTGTACTGCATATTTTTTTAATTACCTTTTCAGTTTTTGCATTTTACTTCTCTTGCATCTTAAAAAAATATTTATGAGTACCTACGTAACTACAATTAAACAAGAACCATGTCGAATATAAAATTCCACGGCTTTGACTTAATTAATTCATTTAAAAAGAAATCTCAATTCAAGCTTTTAAGCCCTGGAATTGTAAGGACTTGAGATTTCGATATCGACTAAAATAAATAGAACGGTAAAAATTTGGACATTCCTGGAATTCCTGGCTTCGAAGTCTTCTTCAGAACTTTTGAAAACGATGATTAAATCAAGATCGGTCACAAAAAACTATATGTATAATGATCATCAATGTGTTATCTGCAAAGAGCACATTTTATTTAATGTCCGTCCAAAAAAGTAACTACCGAAAATACAGAATTAGGCTTATTCGTTTTAGATCATCGTAAAGTGTAACTTCAATATGTGTGTATGTAGGAACTTAATATTTTTGAAACTGGGCAAATATGTTAAGTGTATGATTTTAAACTGTACTACCCTCTAAATGAGTTATTCAGAAAATTTATCAGAACATAGGTACAAACTGAAAATAATTTTATTCGTTTTTATAAATATGCGAACAGGGTTAGGTTAGACAAACCTGTTTATCGATAAATCATTTTGGCATCATTACCATAACACTGATAAAATAATATAAATATTCTGTCAAATTATGAATAAAAATATTAAATAAATATTTAAATATCTTACGTCAGCTAACATATTGCCATGACTTTTTATATGTTTATAAAATAAATATCCACGAATTTGAATTAAAACTCTTTAAAAATTAAAAGACATCAAAGTAATAGCATTAATTTAAACATCAACAAATAATCTCTTACCATAATGTAAAATATACTGCTTAAAGAAATAAACAATAGATTTTTATTATTATTAAATTGTCCATGTAAGTATGTTATATTAGGGCCAGTCTCTACGTAGAGATAATGACAATAGCCTATAGGCATCCCTTTCAAGCCTTTATCAGATAACATGGTGCCGTAATGTAATATCATATTGATCTATAACATGTTACCTATTATTACTGAAAACAAAATTTAATAGTCGTAATTATTAAGAATACTACGCTTATGTATAATATTTTGGAACACATTACGAACCATCGGAGTCAATCATCATTTTTAAAAGATTCACTCAAGGCGAACGTTATCTATTTATTTAAATTCGAATACTTTAAATAAGTATATCCGCTTAGGTTAAGTGAATAAACTTGCAATTAAATCAATGAAACTAACCGCCAATACAAAAGGTAAACATATTCTAGGGTCAACATATTCTTTAAAATTATTTATTAAAAGTTACAAACTAAATTTACTTACTTAAATACTATATTTTTTAACAAAGTCATGGTAGTTCGCGTAAGCAGTGTTATAAACTACGAATTTACGTAGAATCATGAAAAAAATATATTTTGAAGAACCATTATTTACCATGAAATTTAATTATCTAATTATGTATATTAATTAATTGAATTAGAAACAACATGTGTGCCTGTTTGCGTGTTTGTCTATTGCTTGCTTTTCACGCCGGAGGTCGTGAGTTTGATTCCCAACCTGGACTGATATTTGAGTGCATGAACATGTCTGTTAGTCCTGATTCTGTGTGTAATTTATCTATATAAGTACATATTTACAAACGAAAAGTAGTATATGTAGTATATCAGTTATCTGGTTTCCATAGTTGACGGGCCTGTTGGCGTGGTTGGCAAATGCTTGCTTTTCACGCCGGAGGTCGTGGGTTCGATTCTCACCCAGGACAGATATTTGTGTGTATGAACATGTCTGTTTGTCCTGATTTTGTCTGTAATTATCTATACATACATACATACATAGACTCACGCCTGTTTCCCATTATCTATCTAAGTATATATTTACAAAATAAAAGTAGTATTTGTAGTATAACTCTGCTTAGTTTGGGATCGGATGGCCGTGTGTAAATAATGTCCCACTATATTATAATGTTATAATTATTATGTATATCTACTGATTTATATAACAGAAACTTTATACTACCAAAATAATATAAAACACTGATTGTGGTATGTTAATCACAACCAGGTTTATAAATTCCACAAAATGGATGGAGCAACCTGAAACTCTGCGTTATATTATACATTATTCATAAAATAACGCATTCACTTTATTCACCTATGCATAGTTTAACTATAATATCTGGATGAACGTTAAAACAACTACCAGTATAACACAGTAATTAAAATAATAGGATTTACGCTTCCCTTACTACCAGTCGATGACAATTTTGATAAGGAAATGCAAGAATAGTACACAACATAAATTTATAGTGTTCTTCCGTCAGACTGCCAAAAAAGCGCAGGGGTAAAATTCAATAATACCCGCCACAATCGATAGTAAAATCTAGTGATACAACTGTTTAGCTATTGCTCTCATATGGAACTCCAGCGCCACATTTTTGCCACTTTTTAAAGATTCAAAGATTCAAATTCATTTATTCCATAAAAAATATTACATTAGTGTGGAATCGTCAATATTTTTTTACCCTACCGTGCAGTGCATGACGTGGCAGCTACTGAGAAACACTGCCAGGAAACTCAGTAGGAATCCTTTTTTTAAATATTTATTTATTACATAATATTACATTCTATTTAAATGTGTTAATTTAGAGGGACTCAATCCCAAGCTGTTTTGTCACTTAAATAATCAAAACTTTTGTAGTAAGCCCTACTGCACAATTACATCGTTTGATCAGGGCCGTGAGTGAACTAACTCTTCGTTAATAAGTAGAGGTAATAATATTCAGTTATATAAGTTTAATAAGTAATAACTGGATGTAATTTATCTACAATATGTTCATATTTAGAAATATATAAGTATGTTTATCAGCTATATGATTGCCATAACTTGATTTCCTGTATGTGACTAAGATTTTAAGAACTCATTAGGATAAGGATATGTGTTAGTAACGCATCAGTATTCCAAAGGATAAACTATAACCGCTTACAATCAGACTAGTGCGTACTTGTACCTGGTAATATGCTATATGTCAATCACAAAGTAGCCTCTAGCGCTACTTTACTTACTACAGTGACTGTGGCTATGACAATAATATATGACGTTAGTGCTACTGTTAATAACTATGGCCAACTGTCACTACATCCTGATTTCATAGTAATAATTTGCACACGTGCGCAGCGTCAACTAGCTACATGTTGCGGAAATGAAGATGTTGAGATAGTCAGGTGGAGTAACGAAGCTGGACAAGGTCAGGAATGAACGTATCCGAGGCAGCTTTAAAGTGTCTCCTATACCAGAAAAGCTAAAAGATTGTCGTATGAGATGGTACGGATTAGTCATGCGAAGGGATGATCACGCAAAGCACTCGCAATCCCCGAAAAGAAGAGAGACAGATGTCGCCCTTCCTTGACGTGGTGGTCTAGTATGACCAAACTTTTAGAGAAAGCCCAAATACCAGATTCGACAATCCAAGAGAGACAGTCTTGACGCAAAATAATAAGGAGAGCCGTGCCCACCTAACGTTCCACATTAGGTGGGGTCGGCTCTCCTAATTATTTAATTTTTATATAAGAAGAAGGATTTGCACATGTGCGCGTCGTCCATATTGTTATTGTTTTTGAATTGTTTATCCAAATACATTTATACCTAATCTAAATAATGTAACTTTCTCCCTTTTAAGATATTTATTGCCCTAGTATTATAATGAGACAGTACTTGACATATATCCTCTATGCCCCTTCACCCGTGACTCATCGCAAAGTCGTAACAATCACATTCGGGCAAAAATTTGAATATGTCTCAGCTACGACAGTACCCCACGCACCTTTCTATAAATATATTCCTTTGTATATACGTAACAAACTTCACAACCACACTTTATCAAAAATTAAATGAAAATGGTTTGGTTTTTTTCGTATTGTTATTGGATCTGTGCGCCTGTAGGGAAGTGGTATTTGAACAACTGATTCTGATCTGCATTTAGCTGCTTGATTAGGGCATTGTGTGTGAATTATTTTTGGGAACCAGAACCGTCTCAGTTCCTTTAGGGTGAAGTTCGATTTTGGATCCTACAAGTGTGTTGGCAGTTTATACTCTTTCATTGCACATGTGTCAGTGTTCTTGGCCCATATACATTTTATGATAATTCTATAGTCTTTAAAAGAACTTCCAATTTCATTACGTTACGGGAGGGGGGATAAAAGTAACTAACCTACAAATATGTATGTAACACATCAAGGACCTGTAGAATATTGAAATTTCTGTCACAATCTGACAGATTTTATAAAAGTTCTCCATTGAAGTACGGTTTGTTACGTAAAATGGAAGAATCTTCGTTAACAATAGGATTAAAATTAAACTTAAACTGAACTAAAAAAAAAGCAATAGTTTATTGATATGGTGAAGTGGTTGTCATCATCTTCATATCGGACTAAAGACACCATCTGTTAGACCAAGGCTCCCCCCAAAGCTCTCCACAATTGCCGGTCTTGCACTACCCGCATCCAGCAGCTTCCAGCGAAACCCTCACAAGATTGTCGGTCCATCTTGTTTTAGCTGTACTAAGTTTTTGTATATACACTAACATAAATATTGAGATCGCGTCTGGAAGAGATCGCAGTTAGCGATAAGACCGCCCATTGTACTATATTTAATACAACTGTATATTTTATATGTAAAGCTTGGTGTACAATAAAGAGTATTTGTATTGTATTGTATCGTCATTTGTAAAACGAACTAAAGTCAGAATAAAGGTAAGGGTATCAGTTCCAATGGTGGTACATTTATATCAAAAGGCGTCATTTGCACATTCCAGAACAGTTCATTATTACGATACCTCAGCTAGAAAATGATAAAACATGGAATTCTACACGCCCTTATCTTCAAAGTATGTGCAATTATAAATTAGTAACAATTGATAGATATTTACGGCAATATTATCGCTATAAAATAAACCATTTTTAGGGTTCCGTACCCAAAGGGTAAAACGGGACCCTATTACTCAGACTTCGCTGTCTGTCTGTCCGTCTGTTACCAGGCTATATCTCATGAACCGTGATAGTTAGACAGTTACAATTTTTACCGATGATGTATTTCTGTTGCCGCTATAACAATCAATAAAAAAACAAAATAAAATAAATATTTAAAGGGGCTCCCATACAACAAACGTGATTTTTTTGCTCGTTTTCATAGATAATGGTACGGAACCCTTTGTGCGCGAGTCCGACTCGCATTTGGCCGGTTTTTATAGGTTTTCATTTTGATAAATCGTTAAAATCCTTGAACAAATCCTATAACGAAAGCATTCCTATTAGTAATTTAACCCTAAAAACATAAGATTTTAGTGTAAAAGGAAGAAAGAAGAGCTTTTATTTAGGATACACAACCAACATCACATCTAAATTGCTATAAAAAAAACGTAATTATAATCTGTGAACAACTTTAGCATTTTTGCATTGTTTAATTATAAATGTTAATTAAAATTATAAATCAAAGTATAAAAACATAAATATATATAGCAAGCCAACTACTTTAACAACTGCGCCACTCTTTTTGCCAGCCTTTTATTATTCGAAGCAAAATCTGGCTTTCGTACCCCATCTCAAGTCAATTTCGGGGTACGCCCAGTTTTCAATAACTATCAAAAGTGTTGCCTATAAGTTTATTAGTTAAGTTAGAAATGAAGCTGACTTCAGTAGAAATGAGACAAGAGGCAAGTAAGGTGATTTGTTTTAGACAATGTTAAATGTTGCTGCAAAACGATTAGGCGGGACAAAATATGTCACGATTACGGCCTAAGTTCAACATTGAGGCAATATCAACATAATATCATTGCCTTATATGCATTTTTTTGCCGTGTGGTTCTCGGCCCAGAAATAATAACAAGACTACCCTATATCCTCCCATAGGTGTCATAAAAGGGATTAAAGGATACACCAGGTAATCGGGTAGCAGCACAACCTATGTACTTGGTATCAACTAACTGTGGTTGCCAACTAAGTTGATTACTGCAGACCCCTCCACATGGCAACATTGTTGAAACCTTTGAGGTATGCCTATATCCGGCAGTGGACAACATCAGGATGATGATAATTATAATGAAGTTCAATTTTATATCCTATTTATTTAACTAATAATTGTGTATCAATATAAATAATAATAGATTATGTCTTCAATTTCATTTTCTCACTTGGCACATTAACGATATTAACACAGGCATACAAATTTATACCACTTCCCAAAAACGAACTCTAATTGTATTGTATCACTAATTGTAAAAAACATAACTTATTTAAGTTGATTAGTAAAATTATAAAAAATGTTTTTATTTGATGATTTTCTTTCTTGTCTGTATGAATAATTCCATATTATTTATTATTTATCAAAACATATGACATATGACTCACCCATTAATTAATTTAATAGAGATCCAATCCCGAACAAAACGCGAGCATATCCACGTTAGAGCGACTAACAGTTTTCTCCAAACTTACAAAATGCACAAAATCATTCTACGACACTGCACATTGTTGAAATAAATTGCACAAATTGCATCCAATTTGGTCCGAAGCACTGCGCACTTTTCCTCAGCTCGAAAGTTCGGTAAAGTTTACGTGTTCGTAAAGAGTGGGGTAATCTCGTGCGGACGTACGTGTTAGGCCGACGGGCGACCGAGCGCGAGTGAGCCCCAAAAGACAGCCGCGCTCTCAGCCCATCCAATCCAACACCGCCCATACGCTGTTCATATTCAACCCTCCTGTTGCCTTTACCAGCTTATTCATATTTCACTCCCGTACTACTACACAATCCAATGACCTGTTATTAAAATACCCAACAATCCAGGACACTCCGCAAATTCAGTAATTAACCCATTATTCAATTCACAAACAAAAATTTGTTTTCGCAGCAAATAAATTCGTCAATTTATTTCCCTTTCTATTCGCAGACAGGTTAATTTCATATTGTTGTACGAATTTACATAAAGTACGAGGCAAATGGTGTAACAAAATTATTGTTCACGAAATAAGATTTTATGCATGGTTATGCAGATGAAATGGCGAAACCCGGAGCTCGGGTCTCGAATGATGTTCAAGAGTTGTAGAAGTAATTTAAAGATACAAAGATGTTCTAGAGAAAATGTTGCAGTTTTGCGGTTAAATAGGGCGACTTATGCAGACTGGTGTCTGAAGTATTAGTGTGGGGTATAATAAATTGGCGTGGTGCCGAATCAACAGGGCCAACTGTCGCGCGATGCCAACGTATGGCTGCACCCGGCGGAACACTTGACTTTTGAAGCTACTCCAAATTTAAGTATGATAGAATTTTGTAGAGTTTAATTATGTTTGTCAATTTAGTTATTTTATCAATTATATACTTCAATGTAAAAATATGTAATTAATAAGTAATAGTCGGGCACAAAACATAATAAAAAAGCACGGATATCCATAAAGTAAGAATAATTAATTCTATATGGAGAGATAGGACGATAGAGGCAAACCCCCTGTTCGCCCGTTCTATCCTTTAGCCATCTAGCAAATAAGACTGCAAGCTAATGAACCAGTGTATCCCTCTGGAGTTAGAGCCTCAGCTCATGGCGGTTATTGACGTGGAGCTAATTATATAAACACCTATATATACATTGTTAAAATATCTTATTCTGCTCGATATTATCTTGCTCTCCTGTATTTGTAGGTGTAAAGGAATTTTGTAACCTGTTTAAGATATAATTTGAATGTTATGCCTTAGGTTTGTTTAATGGAAAGAAAATTAAGGTTTATCCAATTCCTTCAGATATTTTATAAAATGAAGCAAATTTTGTTAAGTAAACTTTTATGTTTTTCTAGAACAGAAAGGACAGGAACAATTAAATTTAAAAACATATGTTTTTATTATGTTCAGTGACAATCACAGCAGTAAATGGAGTACTATTTTATTTGTTTCCGGTGTTTCATTATGCTTTACAAGTCTATATGTATGCTGTTTACGAGTAAGTTAATTACACAAAATTTAATTTATTCTGTTAGCTAGCGGAGTAACGTGGCAAACTCCTATAGTTAGAGACGTAGAGTTATTTTATATTTCTCTCGAGACACTAATTACGTCTCGCTATTTACTAATTAGCACTTGAAGGAGCTTTTGGTTGTGTGCAGTAGATAGAGCATGGCGACGCCAGTAAGATAGAGCATTACAAACTTATCATTGCAAATAGGCAATATTTTACTGTGTTTTTTATGCAAACTAATTAGTTTTAGCCTAGCTAACCTGGCTGGAAAGCAAGCTACCACCAAGGGTATAAATTGGTGCTGTTTCAGCTGGCTGTTGGGCTCTAGTTGGAATTCTCTTGGTTTTTGAAAATCTAACCTCGGTATATAATTCTGCCTCACGCTTTGCTTTGGAACTACATTTTTCCAACTCCTCATTGTATCTTCCTGATTAATTTTGTTACGGTATCTAAGTTCATCGTTAAGTGACACTTGTGTACTCTTGATGCTGGCTTAGAGGAGTTGCAGTGATGGATTAGAAGGAGGAACTAATAATTTAAAAAAGAATTAGTTGATTTGCTGTTGTTGTGTTATTTGATTGTATATCTTCTTTCGCTTATCTTTCGTACCCCACGTTAGACTAAAGCTTGTCTTACAAAACTGTTATTAAACTGTCTGTATATTAAAAATATTTAGAACAGGAAGGTCAGAGTTTGATATTTAAACATAATATCTTGACCTTTCTATTTGAAATACACCCTCCTATTTCTCTTCTTGTAAAGTGATTGTGTGGTGACGGCGACAAATATCAGAATCAGAATATCATCACCCCATCTCATCCCGTGGGGGGCGTAGAAGTCGACCCGAGGGAATATCTATCAGAGGACGGGAAGCAGCTTCCTTCTGAGTACTACGACCATCATACTGCGATCGCCAACCCGCCTGCCAAGCGTGGCGATTATGGCATATCCCCTCAAGATGATTCTTGAGGGAGGCTTGTCCAGCAGTGGACTTATTTAAGCTGTAATGATGATGATGATGATGAAAGTGATTTTTAACCGAGTCCAAAAAAAAGAGGAGGAAAATTCTATCATTTACAAACTGATAGGAAAACACTTTTTTATTTGAAAGAGTATACTTGTATTTTAGAGCCATTTTTTTAATTTCAAAAATCTTTTCTGATGGTGAAGTTTATGAGGATTTGACGAAAGTCCTTGATTATAATAAGTAAGTATAGTTATAACAATTTAGACATTTTAAACAAACAAATAAAATATGGAGAATTCGCATTCCGAAGTGTAAGTTTTTTTAGTTAAATAGATAAGGATGGCTATCGTCGCGTATTAGTATTAAGCCGAAAACAGATTGCGAAGCTTTATCATTTCTACCAATGATCTGTCGTCATGTGGTTGATTCAATCATTTATTGCCGTCTAAATCTGACAAAACTATCCCCTCCACACTTCTCACACGACATATCGCAAAATATATTTGTCCTTTTGCTACGACAACTGTTTGGTAATCATTATGCAACATAAGTTTTTTCAGTTTCCTTAAAATACGTTGCCTCGCAACCTAGTTAGAAGCCATTTCCATAATTTAATTTCCAACAAATTTCTGTAACAATTGTTTGTATTATGTAATAATATCCTATTGTTTATATTTTTTTAAAGACAACGACCGCATTATCGAGTCCAATCCCTGTACGCGGGGTACTTTACAAACATATAATAGACGGATACCAATTACATCCAGACTCAGAACAACTATTTATGGATCACACAAATAGTTGTCCGGCGCGGGACTTGAACCCGCGACACGAAGCGGCGAGGCGACTGTTTAGCAGTAATTCGGCTACCCCAAGGATTTAACTGCTTCAATAAACAATAGAGGCGAGTAGAAGTTCAAGCCGTTTAGCAAAAAAGACTAGCAACTAAATAATCTGTCCTAGAGGCGGCCAAAGGGCACCCCCATTGGGGTTAGAACTTCGGCTCAGCGTTTTTTCTGCAGCAGAGATTCATGAGGCCAATTTTATGGACGTTTTGTGTAACAGTCGTCACATTGGTAGAAGCATTTCAGGTATTCATACATTTACTTAAAATCAGACTTGCTTGGCATAATCTGCAGGCCCTCCCAACCAGTTTGTCTCACTGGGTCACTGGTCAATTTATCAGCGAGGATAAGTAAGCGGTTAGTCTAAAGGTAGATAATCGCTAAATGGCTCTAAATTCTGTGCGTCTCCATGCTTCAGACGACAGATTAAGCTGTCGGCCGGATTTTAGTTATTAGACAATAGTCGATAAGTTATGTCAGAGGATTACTGGGTGGCTTGAACAACTCTGACACAAGGTGAACATGTGACAAAAAAACTAGACACGAATACATTCACAATATTCGCTAGTTAACAGAAACAGCAGCTCTATATATACCGATGGACAAAGAGCTTTGAAGCCGTGTTTGTATTTTAACGTAACTATTAAAGTTATTAAGCTTTCTGTAAAACATTGTGGACTGACAGCTCTGCAGGGGTCGAAAACTCTTGTCGAAGGCTTACACGTTATGGGATCAATAGGGTAATAACGATCCTAAATACATTTAATAATGTAACCTTATTTGACTTGACTTGATTTGTTAGGAAACTATTTACCAGTAGGTATAAGTACACTTGACTGCACGTGGGGCAGTTCATGCATAGGGAATCTATTTATATGACCTATAAATGTTTTTTTTCTGAATCTGAGTTTGTTCGTGAGGTATATAGTCTTCTTCTTTCTTTTTGATTTTTCATAACTGTGGGTGCAGGTGTGAAGGGACAAAAAGAAAGACACAAGATATGACCGTAATTTTAATAATAACACTCTATGACACACTCATAAATCCCTCTTCTTTAACACAAATAATCACACCCTCTTCACTCTTCACTTTGATTATAAGGATGGTTATCTTAACAATAATAATTATAATTAAGTTTACATAGCCTCTCTGTAATTAGTAGTTATAGTTATGTAAGTGTGTTTTACTCATGGAGCTATGTTTTACCTTACTTAATCCTGTTACAACGCTGTTACATAACGACTTGTTTGTTTTAAAATGGCTTAACCGCGGGAGGGTCCTGGTGACCTGTAATACAGGTTTTGTTAAAAACCTAAATCAGGCGCCAGTCCCTCACAAAATTGAACTAATTAAGATCTACATTAAGTTAAATATGATATTATTGTAACGTTCATCTTGTGAGGAGAGAATAAATACTTTTTATTATTATTATATGTTTGTAAAAACATTTCTGAAAACATCGCTATTCTGAAATCTTTGTATTTAGAATACTCATTTATTGGAATGGGTAGTGTTAGAGTTTTTCAAGTCACCCAGGAGACTTAACGGCTATACAGGATAGGTGGGACTGACATCTTGACGTGCTCCACGAAAGATGGATACCGTCAGAAATAAAAAAAAATATACTAACGATCATCCTTCTGAGACTGACCTCGCCGACAATTTACTGACCAGTTCAGGCTACACTGGCTATTCGAATGAATTATACACTACGAAATAGATTGTGAAGTAAGAGTTAACATTTGATCGAATGGTACCGCATATTGCTATTGCTTGTAAAATAGTTAAAACAAACCTAAAACAATGATTAGAAATTGCTTTATTAATTAAAATGTTTAAATTAATTTTAGATGATCGAACCCCAAGTGATTGCACTGTCATCTAGTGAATCGAAACAATAACAATGTATTTCTTCTTTCATGTCGCCGTCGTGAATGTCGCTGTTTGTCATAACGATGGAGGGGTGTAGCTCTTGGTTGTTGAGCTTCGAGACGAGCACATTACAAGTGGAATCTGACATAGATTCCACTTGGACTGTCAACATTGAATAAAATATTTTTTTTTATAATTGTTCTGGATCTATCTAACTACTCAGTCAAATTAACTAATCAGTTAAATATGTACTTGCTTACATAGCTATAGGTTAAAGAAATTAGCCGAACCGATGACTAACAGGAGGTCAACGGTTCTGCAGTTTAAAAAAATACAAACTTACTTTTTCTTAAATGCGACAATTACTTTTAAAATCATTAAGTCGATACCTGCCTTTGTGAATATATATAATACTAGCTGGTGCCCGCGACTTTATCCGCGACAATTTTTAATGATGACCAATGTAACTACTTACTTCTAGCTTAATCTAAAAAATATAACTTTTAAAACAAATAAGCAATATAAATTGAATAAAACCTAACCTATAAATAAACTTACTAAGAAATAAATGAAAGACTACTTTGCTACTGTTATTTACAAAAAGGACCCGATATCATCAAGCAAAAATCAAAGAATACATATCAATTGTCCTTAAGTATAGTCAGTAAGTTAAATAAAGTAAAATAATAATCAACGATGCATTAATCACAAAGGTAACTCCCATTAGATTAGGTTGCGACATTTTGTGAACGAAACCATAGCGCGATCTAAAACGTTGATAACGCCATCTACTAACAAAAATATAAACTTGTAAAGCGGTAAAATTAAGATGTGTGCATATGTTTTGGGTGAGATTTAGGCGATTATCTATTGATTCAGTTTTGGACTACCTTTTATTTCAAGCATTTATTTATTTTAACCGATATGCTAATTAAGTTCCGCGATCTGAAACGACATTAACGCCATCTAGTTACAAAATTGTGAACTTGTAGATTAGTAAAATTAAGATGATGTTTTTTTTTTATCCCAATTTGATTAAAATGACGTTATTTTAATTTGTTATTAAATTTACCAAAAAAAGAAGTTACAAATGTTATAAAACGCTAAATCTTTACTTAGACGACAGCGACCACGACATTTTAAGCTACGTGGCATAAGAAACTATTTTTTTTTAAATTTGAGTTTGCTTAAATTGTTCGTGGCGATCTATTGAATCAGTTTTGGATTACCTTTTTTTAACAACAAATTATTCCCTGGATTGCTTTATTTTTAACTGAAAGACCAAATACCAATTTACATGCGTTTAACTAAAAAAATACAGACTTTCATACAAACTTACATCGCCTATTCTAGTCGTCCTTAGGGGTGGAATTTCCAAAAATCCTGAAATATACTTATAATTTTTAAATGAAAGGCCAATTTTCATGCGTTTACCTCAAAATTGTCACATTTTTCATACAAACTTCATCCCCTATTTGTCACCCTTTATTTAAATGAAATAACTATTAAAAAAAATGAAATAATTATTTTTTTATTTTTAACTGAAAGGCCAAATAGCAATTTTCATGGGTTTATATATATGGGCCAAATACCAACTTCAAAATTGTCGCGTTTTTCATACAAACTTACATATTTGACGCCCTAAGGGGTGGAATTCCCAAAAATCCTGAAATATGTATTTTTAATTTTTAACTGAAATGCTAAGTACCAATTTTCATGCGTTTAACAAATAGTCGCAGTTTACATAGAAACTCACGTACCCTACTTTACGCCCTTAGGGGGGGAATTCTGAAATATTCTGAAATATATATTAAATTTTTAACTGAAATGCCAAATAAAAATTTTCATGCGTTTAACTTAAAACGTTTCAGATTTTTCATACAAACTTACATCCCCAATTTTACGCCCTTGGGGGTGGAATTTTCAAAAACCCTTCTTTAGTGGATGCCTACGTCATAAAAGGTACCTTCTGTCAAAATTTCAAGTCTTTAACTCCAGCCGTTTAGGCTGTGCGTTGATATGTCAGTCAGTCAGTATAAACTTACATCACCTATTTTATGCCCTTCGGGGTGGAGTTTTCAAAAATCCTGGAATACATATTTTTATTTTTAACTGAAAGGCCAAATACCAATTTTCATGGGTTTAACTTCAAAAAAGTCGCATTTTTCATACAAACTTACACCCCTTATTTTACGCTCTTGGGGCTGGAATTTCCAAAAATGCTGAAATATATATTTTGTATTTTTCAACTAAAAGGCCAAATACCAATTTTCATGCGTTTAACTTAAAAATTGTCACATTTTCCATACAAACTTACATCCCCTATTTTTCGCCCTTGGGGGTGGAATTTCCAAAAACCCTGAAATACGTGATTTTTTATTTTTAACTGGAAGGCCAAATATCAATTTTTATGCCTTAAACTTCAAAAACGGCAAAGTTTCATACTAACTTAGCGCCCCTGTTTTACCCCCTTAGGGGTTGAATTTCGAAAAATCCTTCCTTATTCCTTGTCTACATTATAAAGCAAACATTTGTGCAAAATTTTAGCTTTCTAGGTCCAAGGGTTTGGGCTGGGCTTTGATGAGTCAGTCAGTCAGTCAGGACTTGTCTTTTTATTTATATAGATTTTTGTGAATCTTATTTCTTTTGGTGACAGGACGAAACGAATGAATTTCAAAAATGTTGTTAAATGAAATATTCGATCCGTACTCGCTATGTGAGAATAGACACTTATCTTAATATGTATCTAGATATATTTTTTATAAAAAGTAAAGTGGAGTCATCAGACTCCAAAACCATTGCACAATATCGTAGATCTAAGTATAATCTGTTCACGTACATAACTAAGTGCTTAGTTGATAGTATCACAGAATAACGATTAGTTCTTCGTACAGAAAATTCTCAACGTCAAAACTACGGTCACCGTAGCCTTGTTGGTAGTGCTCCTGCCTAAGAGGCTGGTAGTCCTGGGTTCGAATCCCGGTAAGTGCAGATATTTGTGTGTTGAGCACGAATATTTGTTCCTGAGTCATGGATGTTTTCTATGTATATAAGTATTTATCTATCTATATAAGTATGTATATCGTCGCTTTGCTTAGTTTGGGGCTAGGATGATCTGTGTGACATTGTCCCTAGATATTATTATTATTATTAAACAGCGTATAAGGAGTTCGTGACTCCGGAATAAAATTTGACACCAATCACTGTATGTGTATAATTTCAATTACCATTTTGTTCTAAACGTTATGTGTCTCTAACGCTTGCTAAAGTAATATGACTCGGGCTTGGCACTTCAATGTACTCTGTCGGTCGTATTGAAAGTGTCGAGTGACACAGATCTGATGATGCTTACTTACTCAAAGTAAGACTTGCGTAAAAAATATTGAAACTACATAAATTAGTTACAAAACTTTACAATTGTCTTATCCATGTTTCATCGTTTGACATGTAAATGTGTTATTGGAGTGTTGGTATCGTGTTCAACCGCAAATTCCGTGCTCTTTTCCGATACGTGTCAAAGAGTGCTTGTCATTGACTTTTTGAACAAAAATCCTTGTTTTTACTTTTTTTATTTTTGTTCATAAGTATTTTTAAAAGTTTGATTTTCATACGAAAATAATAAAATAGATATGTTGAAACTGGAAGCTTTCCCGCTAACCTTTGAAAGAAAACGGCTTCGCATTTGAAAAGCACCCTAAACATATATAATTCAACATCACATCTTTTTTTATGCTTGATGGGTTTGCGCTTGACCACGATCTCACCTGATGGTAAGTGAAGATGTGGTAAGCGAAGTCGTCCGCGCGTACCCATAAGATGCCTGTTCACTCTAGCCTTGAATAAACCCATGTTGTATGAGTCTGGAAACACGTCGTTCGGGAGGGTGTTCCACCGCTTAGCCGTGCGTATGATAAAGGAGGAAGCAACGCGCTTCGTATGGCAGAATGGGATGTCAACAACAAAGCGGTGAAAACCCTCCAGAAGGAGGGATAAGTTATGGAGGTCTTGATCGCATTCTCCATGAAACAGCCTATAGAAAACCGATAAGCTTGCAAACTGACGCCTGTGATCCAAGCTTTGCGGCTTTTTATTTGTTAGGTCTCTGTCATCAATTATCCTGCGAACGCGTCTGTCTATTAAACCCAAAGAGTCCAGCTGGTATTTTGCAGAGCCATCTCAATGATGAGAGCAGTACTCCTTGCAGGGTCGGACTTGAGCGCTGTACAAATTTAAAAGCTGTTCCTTCTCACCTCAGCATGATATCGTCCACAGCTAGGCATGGGCCTCCCCCAAAGGGTTCTATAACGTTGTCATTTGGAGGGGTTTGCATCGGTTTGCGAGGGGTCATTGCACTTGGCATACGTGTTGGCGACCACAGTTAGGTGGCAGCTATACTACACAGCTGACGCTGCTGCCCGACTACCTGCTGTATCCTTTAGTCGCCGTTTACGATACCCAACAGAAAAAAGGGCCACCTCGGCCCTGTTATTCCTTCTAGGCCGGAATACAAACATATATATTTAGTCTTCTCAGTTCTTCAGTATTCTCTTGATCTCTGTGCATTTGGTTCAACGGACTGCACGTGTGGCGCAGCGGCTAAGACTGTCGCCTTGCCGCTTCATGTCACTGGTTCGAGTCCCATGTCGGACAACTATTTGTGTGGCCTGTAAATAGTTGTTCTGGGTCTGGGTCTGGATGTAATGTGTGTATGTAAAGTACCCCGCGAAGCAGGGATTAGATTCCCCAGTGCAGACGTTTACAAAAAAATAACATATTAACGCATTTTAATAACTGTGACCACTGCGATGTGAGCTGTGAATAAATAAATAGACGTTAATCTAACATAATACGACGCACGAATTACCTATAAGAGATTGTTACACATAGCTTATTTTATGCTTAAGGAATATTAAGGCTAAATCTATATCTATATCTATCTATATCTATTCTATATCTATATCTATTCTATCTATTATATAATAAATCTGTAGAAAAATTATTTTTGTACATCGAAAGAAAATCCAAAAAAATTAGCCAGGGTATTAAAGATAGAATAGAACCCATTTCCAGCATTTTTAGAATTTTTGTCTGTTTGTCTGTGTGTCTGTTTGTCTGTTTATATGTTCGGGTATCACGTAAAATATACGAAAGCAATGTAGATAACTTTTATACACAACGATTGAGCGTAACTTGAGGTAACATTTAGTTTTTGTTTTATTGCAATCGGTTCAGTCTATCAAAAGATATTAGATTTTAAAGTAATCATGAAGAAAAATAACACACATTTCGTTACTTCAAGATGAACTAATGTTTATAGTTGAACTACCTAACTGTCCGATAGATGTCATTGTGCATATTATTATGACATCTCTTTTCTGAATGAACTAGGTTGATAGATGATTTTTATTTCGATAGATGTCGTTGTGCATTTCTTTTGACTAGCGGTGTTAAGATTTTCCCGTGTTTGCTGATTGCATGAGTTACGTAGGGTTTTGAATGTTTTGAATTGTTTCGAAATAAGGTCTTGGTTGCCTAGAAGTATGTCGTTGTCCAAAATTGGTTATTTAAAAAATCTGTTTTCTTTGGGCAAATTGAATTATGTAGAAGGTTGGATTTGTTATAATTTAATTTTAAACTATGGATAGTTGATTCTTATTTCGATAGATGTCGTTGTGCTTGATAGTTGAAGTTTATTTCGATAGATGTCGTTGTGCATTGCTTTTGAGCGGTGTTAAGATTAGGGCTTTGAATGTTCCGAATTGTTTCGAAATAAGGTCTTGGTTGGCTAGAAGAATGTCGTTGTCCAAAATTGGTTATTATAATATTCTGTTTTCTTTGGGCAAATTGAATTATGCACAAGGTTGGATTTGTTATAATTTAATTTTAAATTATAATGTCAGTATTTGAAAGTTTGTGCTGTCGATTCGTTAGTAACGCTAATGTACAGACGATTCGAATTTTATTGAGCCTGTCCGATTGAATGTATTTGAATGTAGTAAATTAACCCTGTCTCTCATAATTTTCTCAACACAAATCTATATACCTACCTATGTAAAAGAGGACACTGACTGACTGACATATCAACGCACAGCCTGAACGGCTGGGGTTAGAGACTTGAAATTTTGCCGGTAGGTACTTTTTATGACGTATGCATTCACTAAGGGGGTAAAATTGAGAATGAAAGATTGTATGAAAATCCGTCATTTTTGAAGTTAAAGGCATTGAAACTTATAATAGTTCAGCTAAAAATAAAAATAAATATTTTAGAATTTTTGGAAATTCCACCCCAAGGGCGTAAAATAGGGGATGTAAGTTTGTATGAAACGTGTGTAATTTTTTTAGTGAAAAGCTTGAAAATTGGTATTTGGCCTTTCCGTTAAAAATAAAAATATGTATTTCAGGATTTTAGGAATTTCCACCCCTAAGGGCGTATAATAGGCGATGTATGTTGCGTGTGCGTATACCTATAATGGTTCTGAGTAATTTGAAGCCACCTAAACTTTGCAACGGCACTAGGCTACAAGTCCAAACTTTGCATCGTGTTATAGAGGCTACTATTATGCCTGGATCCGCCCAGGGAGAAACAGTGTTCGTGTCACGTATTCCGTTAGTGCCAAATGATCTCCCTTTTCAGTTTGAAATACTGTAGTTCCCTATAAAAGTGTGTGTCGCGATAACCATCAACAAATCGCAAAGTCCAACTCTCAAGTTAGCTGGAATTGACTTAAGGAAGGCGGGCAGGTTCACGTGGCGTGCTCACGTGTGAGTTCATCCCACAGTCTGGTCCATGTAGTGCGAGGACCTACGTCTTTTGCTGAGCTCCGTAAAGTGGATGATATTGAACATCCCACATACCAGTCCGCTTGCCGAGCACGCCATTTATTAGATGGAGGTCAGCATTGGGATGACGCTCTAGCGGAAGCATGCGTGAGCGATAGTCCATATCGCTTACGACATTTGTTTGCCATCTTATTGACCTTTTGTGCGTTATCGGGTGCTAACCAGTTATGGCAAAAGTACCATGACAAGTTTGCTGAAGATTTTATGAGACATGTACAACTAAATACTGTAGGAGAAATTCCTGACAGGGTACGTGAAATTTGTCGCAACAGGTCATTATTGGCTATTCAAGAGATAGTTATAAGTATAGGATGGGAACCCGATCAGTCAGAGGCTGCGCAAATGCACAGGAGTTTGCCAATTTATTGTAAAAAATAGGCGATGGCACATACCCCGTACAAGAAGATGGAAAAGTTATTTTGGTTGGTAATCTCTGCTCTTACGTTACATCACAGCAGGAGCTAATTTCTTCTGCGTACGGATCTCCAAGGAAGAAATTTCCCATGTTTGTGGTATCTACCACAAACATGGGAAATCAAGCTGGTTCTTGGGTATGTCAGTGAGCTATTTTGACTCCCCGCAATGGCCAAGCTGCGGCAATTAATTTCAGAATATTGACTCATGCGTCCGGGAATAGTAAAGAATATAACTCAATAAATACAGTTATGGAAGAAGATGACGCCACGCACTACCCGGTAGAATTTTTGGATGCCCTCAGCACACCCGGACTTCCAGCCCTCAAAATAGTTTTAAAAATCGGTGTACCAATAATTCTCCTCAGAAATTTATGTCCTCCCAAACTTTGTAACGGCACTCGGCTCAAAGTCACAAATCTGCAGCAAAACATTATCGAAGCTGAAATATTAACAGGTTGCGGCGCCGGTGTTATTGTTTTTATTCCAAGGATACCTATAATTCCTAAAAACTTTCCTTTCTCTTTCAAACCAGTGCAATTCCCAGTCAGTCTCTGTTATGCCATGACGATTAATAAAGCTCAGGGCCAGAAATTATCCGTTGCGGGGGTGGACCTAAGTATTGGATGCTTTTCCCATGGTCAACTATACGTAGCTCTTTCACGCGTAAACAACCCCAATAACGTTTTTGTGTACGCTCCAGATGGTTCCACAGGTGAAATAAAGAAGCACTAAATTAAATTAAAAAATATGTTTCGGTATCCTCCCACAGCGCTTTGCACTAAAAAATACATTGTTAAGTTCCGACATCCACGCGAACGAAGTCGCGGGCACAGCTAGTAAATACAATAAAATAAAATAATAATTAGATTGCTGACCGCGTATCATCATCATCATATCATATCAAAGACGTCGACTGCTGGATAATGGCTGGCAATTCTTTGGGGTATGTCGATTATCTTGGTTACCCATTATGTGGTTAAAAGTCTAAGAGTCTGCTTTGGAGGCCGCATAAGTTGTCGGACCCGGCTGTAATAATTAGTTAACAGTTGTTAAGCCATGTCAGAGGCCTACTTTAGCCTAGCATGAACAACTCAAATACTAGGATAACCACTGCCGACTATCGATAGTGACAGTTGGTTCACCACTAAGATCACGGTACACACACCTACTCACTTCATAGTTCCCGTGACGAACACTGGCAAAGGTAAAGTTCCGACGTACACGGCACAATTCTCACTGCGTAGGGAACACTTGGCATTGCTTACTGTCACTGATCACTTGCACTTGTTCAGGTTTCCACTTAGATTTCTTTCGCCTTCGATTTCACTTCAATTAAACTCACCGTTCTGTTTTAACATCCCGTTCTGTAAGTCATATTTTTTCTTTCGAGAAAATTCGCCTATATGACAGATCAATCGTAATGTCCTATCTCTTTCATTTCATTTATAAAAGTCACTCTATCTCTTTCCAATTATTCTGGGAATGTCTAATGTCAACTTTTACATTAAGAATTTCCTTTTCATCAGCTATCCTTTTTCTTTTGTTCTGTTACTATCTATAACATTTCAGCTTCCAAAAGCCACCAAAAACCCTTACTCGTACTAAGGTTCGAAGCCCAAACGTGACAATATTATATGTTCCGCTCTGCTACAACTGTTGGAACTATGTCATTCTTCCTTTAGTTTAAGGAAAACTTAAATAAACCTGGTATTCCAAAGTTTCATATGGCGAGAATAGCAGAATAGTTTCCACGTCTCAAGATGGGATATACTTACACCTTACAACTTACGTACAGTTAAAATCACGTAATGTCGTGTTCCTTTGCTGAACGAAGTTGCCAAAGTTCAGCAGAGAGGAGAATTGGCTTAGAAACGCATGAGTAATGCCCCGAGTATTACTAGCTTCTAAAGGGTATGGTGACTGCTTACTAGCACGTGGACCGTATGCTTATTTGTTGACTTTTGCTGCTGTATAAAGAACCATGTAAATGATTGTTAGTTTTGTTAAGTGAAAGTTAATGGTATAACAGCGTTTCGTGACTGTGCATCGATATCTTCGGCACTTCAAAAAAATCGGCAAAGAGGCACTAAACTGTTGGTACCAGAGTCCAACCTGCACTTGGCCTCTTTTTTATTATACAGTTTCAAAACTAACAAATTTTGGAAAAAAAAAACAAATAATAGGTATTATCTATATATATAAAAATCAATGCAACTTTTCGTTGTAATGTTATAACTCAACAACGCCTTTACCGATTTGGCTAATTTTGGTCTTGAACTATTCGTAAGTCCAGGGAAGGTTTGTTCGTAGAGAAAATTTTAAAAAAGTCTTGAAAAAGTGTAAAAGCAACATCTTTTGGCAATTTAAAAATTTTTTTGTTTGAATAAATGAACTTAATAATATTTTTTTTTATAGGCACTATACCTTATGCGTCGCGAAGCACGTACCGGGCCGCTGGTAGTATATAATATATTATTTTAGTTGGGTCTTTTAAAACTACCTACTACTAATTAACGGACACAAAATACACCAAGACTCAATGCAATCATTAATGGATAACACAAATAGTTCTGATTTATTGAATATTTGACAGTACACTACAACTATCGCCTTTTCTGTTTTACTTTTTGCTTGCCCACCCAACGGCTGTCTGGAAGGGATTGCTGCAAAGCGACAAGACCGCCGATTGTACCTGTATTTGCTTATTTGTAAGTCATATATTGTTTCTTGTGGTGCAATATAGTGTACACTATCTATCTAATATGGGGATCAAGCCTAGAACTCGAGGAAACTGATAAAGTAGCAAAGTGACAACCAGAAACAGTGCGTCACAGGAGTGTCGTAAGAGTCATTGTATAAACTAATATAATGAAATGATATAATCAAATTTATTCAGCATTTGGGTATTAACATACACTTATTGTACTAGTTAAGCTCACAATACAGTGTAAAAGTTCAAAATAAAAAAAGTCCGTCCATGTGGTCTGCTAGAGACTAATATCAGTAATTATAAATTTAATCCAGCGCGTCAAGTTACCCCAATCTGTCAAAATTCCCCAATTGAAAGTGAACCTTACACTTTTGTGATAAAGTTGAAAATCTATAAAAGAAATTTGACAGATTGGGGTAGCTGGACGTGCTGGCGTCTGTACATTCTTGACGCACTATTTCGTTGTCAACCAACGTTTTGCTTTACCTTAATTTTACAATGAATCGTTATATCAGCCGAAAAACGTCCTCTGCGGGACAAAAGCTTCTCCCAATGATCTCTACAATGGTCGATTTAAAGCTATCCACATCCAACGGCTTCCCGCGACCCTTTTAAGATCGTGTCGGTCCACCTTGCGCGGTGACCCCGTGGTCGCCACTCGAGATACTTAAATGATACAATCATTAAATACCAAACTTCACTATCTAAATGTTTATAATTCGATTGGGATTCTTTTACCAAATCTGTGATGTTCATGCTTGGTGAAATGTTTGATATTTTTGCACATTTTTTTTTTGTTAATTTTTACTTTTATAACAAGATAACAAATAGGCACATAGTTTTATGTCGTACTCAATTAAAAATGTGCATATTTATACTTATGTAAGAATAATAATATGATTTCACATTTAACATGTGTATTAATGTTAACGCCAAAGTGCCTAATCAGTTAGAGTGCACATAAACTACGTAATCAGCACATTAGCCACCCGTGGCTATTAAAGTATTAAAACATCATATCATCACTTGAGATTCACGTAATAGCATAATTATAGGTACTCCTGGCCCAATTTAGGCGACGGTGGCCAATCCCAACGGAGACTACATAGTAGTGTAGGACAGTTTTGCACTCTACACCTTCTATTCTCTTGCTCTTATAATACAACTAGCAGTGCCCGCCGACTTCGTTCCGCGTTATAAATATTTTTTTCCCTGCCCGTTTGTCCCGCGTAATACTTCGGGTTAAAAGTTCGGGATATTTTTTTTTCATAGCCTATGACACTCCACAATAACGTAGCTTTCTATTGGTGAAGTAATTTTGGAAATCGGTTCAGTACATCCAGAGATCCCCTTACAACTTCTCAAACTCACAAACGTTATGTCTTTATAATATTAGTATAGCTGACACGCCTAATGACCAAAAATGGGAAGATATCATGCTCAGTATCCACAGCATTGACAAGGGTGTATAAGACTGCCAGATTTGCCAGAAAAGCCAATTTTGTGTTTACCTTATCTGACATTTGAACCCAGAACTATTTTTATACATGCTGCCGCTATACTAACAAAGCAGTCAACCCACAGGTTAACGACCACACCTAAATGTCGGACAGATTGTTACATTATGAAAATATCTATAATTTAGCTAAAGGCACAGTTCTTGATTATACCATATTCATCTGGAAAATTTGGTCTAGCTCGGTCATTTCTACCTAGAACCTCATTATCCGCAATGGTACACGCTTCCGCTAGACAATCAAGACAGTCACCTAGTGGTAGCACAATGACACGTTAAGGCTTCGAACCCTAGCAGTTAGTGGTGAACCAACTGCCACTGTCGACGCCAATAAAAATTCCTGTGCAAACAATAGTTTTTTTTCCAATCCATCGACCCACTGCTCACTACAATTTGAATATTTAGAATAGAATAGAATACTCTATATTGTACACCATAAGAATACATATTTCATAGGTTATTACATAAACAAGTTGTACAAAGGGCGGTCTTATCGCATAAAGCGATCTCTTCCAGACAACCTTAGGATGGATAGGAGCTGAACAATAACTAATAGCAGTAGGTGTGCAACAAGACATACACCAAAATTGTGGTATATCCATAAAAAAAGATATTTAATAAATTTACTGTTAAAAAGAAGGAAATGTAAAAATAAACATAATTAAATAACTAAATAAGAAAAATACTTTATTTAACGTAGGTAACATAAATTATACAGACAAAATTAAATAGTGTTCTTTGACTAGCTTTTTAAAAGCTGATATTGTCTGGGCACGTTTAATTTCGATAGGCAAGGCACTTGAAATAATCTCTGTTCCAATAAAAATTCAAACGTGCGCTTGCCCTTAAAGTTGGTAGCGATATCAGCCGCTGTTCGTCAACTCATCTCCCGCCCTCAACATTATCTAAACCTAGCCAAGCGAAAAATTGATATTTGTCACGGTATTTACATAACCAAATCGCGCTTACATCCAAATTATTTATACATTCCATTGTAGCCTCTACATCAACAACTAAGAGCTTATTATTCATCCAATTTATTTACTGAAAGCGTTGTATGAAATCACAATAGGAATTTGGTGTATGTACTTCTTTGTTTATGTAATGAGTACTAATTGTAATTGCGTGATTATGTTGATTCACAAGTTGTTCATATAATAATACATAGATATTTGTATTTGGTGTTGTGGTATGGGATGATAACATTGTTTTAGTCATGTTAAAGCATTAAGCTTATGATTTGCATATAAGATTTTGCAGTTATTATTTCTATTTGACGGGCCTGTTGGCGTGGTTGGCAAATGCTTGTTTTTCACGCCGGAGATAGTGGGTTAGATTCCCACCCACGACAAATATTTGTGCGCAGGAAAATGTCTGTTGTTCGTAGAGTGGGTGTAATTATCTATATAAGTATGTATTTACAACAGAACAGTAGTATATGTAGTATATCAGATCTCTGGTTTCCATAGCACAACCTCTGCTTAGTTTGGGATCAGATGGCCGTGTGTAAATAATATCCCAGGATTATTATTATTATTATATTATTATTATTATTATTATAGCGCAAGACCGGCAATTGTGAAGATCTTTGGGGAAGCCTTTGTCCAGCAGTGGACGTATTTCGCCTGATATGATGATGATAATAATATTATTATTTGTTTCCCGCACCTGATAGGACACACACCATTAGATACAGACTACTTATAAGGTAATTATATGATACGATAAGTATCAGTCTAGGCAGTGGTTACCCTAGTGTCAGAGTTGTGCAAGCCACCCAGTAGGCCTCTGACATGGCTTAACGACTACAACTGGGACCGACAGCTTAACATGCCCTCCGAAGCACGGAGACGCTCAGAAATTAAACCACTTTGGCGGTCACCCATCAATGGACTGACCGCGAGCCTAGTTGCTTAATCTCGCCGAGCACTTACGGACCGGTAAGGGCATCTAGGTATGAGCGCCTAAAATGCAAAATGTAGGTATGATACGACTTGCTCAGCCATAGCCTCTATAATTATTATTGACTACCTATATATACTGTATTTAATTCGTATAGAATGAATGAAATATAGTGCAAATATTATATATGGCAAATGAACTTGAAACGAATAAAGTATATATATGGTTTGAAAGAGAGTAACGGGTAACTCACGTAATTGAGTGAGAGGTCGCATTCGCCCTGAAGATGACTCCCGGAAGAAGTTGAAACGGTTGACCGAATCCAACATAAAATTAATTACGTGAGTTACCCGATACTATCTTTCAATATGCGAGCACCTCTCGTCATTTTTAATAATAATCTATATGTAGTCAATTGTAATTTTAAGGGGCTATGGCTTAGCTCCTAAAAATTATAATGAACTACAAAAATATACTTTATATAATTTGCTCTTTACAAATGAAATACCTACAGTTTATTGAGGTGGTCGAGGTAGTAAATCTGTCGGTATCTAACGTAGCTTATGGGACTGAGATATCCTAGTGTAAAAGTTGTTCATGCCACGAACTAGGCCTGTGATACATATTATCAACTATTGTCTAATAACTACAGCCCGAACCAACACTTTAACGTGCCCTCTGAAGCACGAAAATTCTGTAAATTTAAACCACATTTACGGTCACCCGTCCCCACACTGGCCGCTTTACCGTGCTAAGATTGCTCGCTTTAATTGCTTGAACTTTTCAATCGGAGAATTTACTGACTTTTAAAGGCCGACAACGCACCCGCGATACCTCTAGTGTTGCGAGTGTCCATGGGCGGCGGTGATCATTTATTTCCAAAGACTTCGTAACATAATAATATCTCTGTAAATAAATATTGTAATATTATGAATGTCCCATCAGGCAAGGCATAATGAACTACACGCTTCATTTCATTCCGTATTGTTAAGAAATAAATTATTGCTTCATTGAATTTGTGTAAATGTTTTATTTTCTTAGCAAAATATAAAATCTCTAGCTTTACAATTCTGCTCTTTTTAATTTTAGTGTAATTTAAGTTCCATATACTCTGAATAAGGGCCTATGCACATCACGTTCTTTAAATGCGCCGTCGACGGCGCGCTTTTTTCCTACAGACCAGTGCCTCTAGCACGAGTTTCGCAGTTTACTTACTCGACCACACGTACAGTTTCCTCCCATACATTGAGCACCAGCGCCTCTCGCGGAAACTATTAAGAACTAAAACTCTGGTGCTCAATGTATGGGACGAAACTGTACGTGTGATCGAGTAAGTAAACTGCAGGAACTCGTGCTAGAGGCACAGTTTGTTTTTGTTTGTGTCGATACAAACGCGATGCTAAAGCGCGTGTGTATCGCTTCAAACGCGCCTCAACGGCGCCCTTAAAAAACCTAGTGTATGCACCCTGTATAATGAGGTTGCTCATTATACAGGGTGTAATTTAAAACAACTGCTTCGTTGGGCTAGCGGTAGTGTATTAAGTCCTTTTTCAACTCCCTCGATGGACTAAAAGTTTTTATTGGTAGATATTATTATGGTAATAAAAACACCTAGTATCCGCCTAGTCAGTAAATTAGGCTGTGTGATATAACCGTGCCTTGGAGAGCACGTTAGGCAGTCAGTCCTGCACCTGATGTCTCCCTGGTCGTGTCGAATAGCCATCTCATCGTATCATGAACATGAAGGAATAGAGAGTGAGCATCTGTTTGCACACACACTAATGTTCTATAATATTCCCTGCGCAGTTAGTTCGCCAATACCATTACTACTACTAATATAAATGTATTAACCGAACGCAAACACAAGTACTTCATATTTTCCTTCTGTTATTCAAAATAAAATGTTTATACTCCTTTGTAAACTTCTGTGAATATGATTCACAGTTAATTTTCTAAAAATAAAATTGAATATATTAGTTCATTAAAAAGTATAATCAAGCGTTCCATTGTTAAAGCGCTTCATTAGCAAGATAACATTAGTTAATCAAACAGTATAAATGATGGTGACTGAGAGCATTTAGGTTTGCGAGCTTGACAAGCTTTGATTAAATAGTCTTAATCGATAAAGTATCCCATGTCACGGCGTAAACATACATACACATATGTCAGATGTTTTGGTTATAGATAATTACTTCATTACCAATTTCCAGAAACAGTTCAAATAGAAATCAGTATTAAGTTTGCCTATCATGACTATTTAAAAGAAATTACTGTTGGTCAAAAACCCTGTAGAATGCAAATCGAAAACCGGTTAACTTCGCAAATATTTTTTTTAATTATGTTTGACAATAATCCAATTCTTTATTGTACAGACGCCAGCACATCAAGTTACCCCAATCTGTCAAATTTCCTCAACTGAAAGTGAACCTTATGCCTATGTGATAAAGTTGAAAATCTATAAAAGAAATTTGACAGATTGGGTTAGCTGGACGTGCTGGCGTCTGTACATAAAATGCAGAAGTATCTTAACATATTTCACAATGCCTCAATTATAATTAATTGTATTATAATACTGATGTGATTTCCGGAAAGAATAACGTTACTATTTTGAGGGGTATGCCATAGTCACTGCACTTGGCATGAGAGTTGGCGACCGCAGTTAGGTAGTTATGGCAACCCCATACCATCCCGTGGGTGTCGTAAAAGGCGACTAAAGGATACACCAGGTAGTCAGGCAGAGCGCCACCTGTGTACTAGCTACAACCTAACTACGGTCGCCAACTCGCATGCCAAGCGTGTTGAATACAATAAAAAAATAAAAAAACGTTTTTATTCACGTAGACTTTAAAGCAGCGCTTGTAAATAGTCAGAACATGTTCGTAGTAATATAGTTGTATACATTATTATTTCTAGTAACATAGATATTTAGGTACACGTTGTATTGATTGTATGAAAACATTTATAAAACTTATTTTATAATAGCAATGATATTTAGCTAGCTCGTATCAAGTTATTGTCAAGAGATTATGCTTAAGAGCCATTTCTTTTATTTAATTTTATTTTTTTTATTGTATTCAACACGCTTGGCATGCGAGTTGGCGACCGCAGTTATGTGGTTATGGCCACCCCATAGCATCCCGTGGGTGTCGTAAAAGGCAACTAAAGGATACACCAGGTAGTGAGGCAGAGCCCACCTGTGTACTAGCTACCACCTAACTACGGTCGCCAACTCGCATGCCAAGCGTGTTGAATACAATAAAAAAATAAAAAAACGTTTTTATTCACGTAGACTTTAAAGCAGCGCTTGTAAATAGTCAGAACATGTTCGTAGTAATATAGTTGTATACATTATTATTTCTAGTAACATAGATATTTAGGTAGGTACACGTTGTATTGATTGTATGAAAACATTTATAAAACTTATTTTATAATAGCAATGATATTTAGCTAGCTCGTATCAAGTTATTGTCAAGAGATTATGCTTAAGAGCCATTTCTTTTATTTTTTTTACTTTTTTATTGTATTCAACACGCTTGGCATGCGAGTTGGCGACCGCAGTTATGTGGTTATGGCCACCCCATACCATCCCGTGGGTGTCGTAAAAGGCGACTAAAGGATACACCAGGTAGTGAGGCAGAGCCCCACCTGTGTACTAGCTACCACCTAACTACGGTCGCCAACTCGCATGCCAAGCGTGTTGAATACAATAAAAAAATGTTTTTATTCACGTAGACTTTAAAGCAGCGCTTGTAAATAGTCAGAACATGTTCGTAGTAATATAGTTGTATACATTATTATTTCTAGTAACATAGATATTTAGGTACACGTTGTATTGATTGTATGAAAACATTTATAAAACTTATTTTATAATAGCAATGATATTTAGCTAGCTCGTATCAAGTTATTGTCAAGAGATTATGCTTAAGAGCCATTTCACAAAATGATTACGCTCGAGTTTAGGTAAAAGACTGCATCATTGTTTGTGTGCGTGTCTACTCACTCAAACGCAATGTAAACTGTGTAATACACGTGTCAAGACGGACGACGAGGCTATCTTGAGCCGTAATCGTAATGTGAATTGATAAGAGATTTTTTTTAAAAGTTATATTTACTCTAACAAAGATTTCTAGCTAGATTAATAAGAAAACACGGATGGGTATGTTATGTAAAATATTTAATAAAAGTTGATACAAAAACGAACATAGTATTTTTAATATGCTAAATGCATATTTGCCGTAAAGGCATTGATCTTGCCTTTCTCGGATCTATGATTTCCGGTAATACGCAGTCTTGGTAAAACCGAACCAATTTGGGTAGCATTTTCGCCTGCCAAAAAACGTCGTCTTTCTCTACTCTTACTACTTTCAATGGAAAATCAGGACCTGTCCATACAGCAAATACACATACGTTTTTTTTACGATTTGCGATTTACGATTGAGTCTGAAAGTTTCATTGATTCGTCTAGGTCTCCAGGGTCTACTGCACCATGTTCTTTCTCCTATAATTTTTTATATAATTATTGATAAACACTAAATAAACTTCTGATTCAAATAAATAATTGTTAAAATGTTACGTACAACTTCTGTTGCCGAATCTGAATTATCATTTGTACGGCTATTACCTGGCACCGCTTCTGATCTAAAGGCGCTACCCTCCTCTGTACGTTTTAGACGATTATTCATTCTAAAATAGCTGTTAATTTTCAATATCTACGTATAAGTTACATATTAAATCAATAATAATCGGTTACAGTAAATATGAATATTTTAAATAAAATAAACCGGCGAAGTGCGAGTCGGACTCGCACGCGAAGGGTTCCGCAGCAGCAAGTATTTCAGTTGATTAAATGAAAGGTAAAGTGCGGTTTACGATTTATGATGCATTAAAAAAAAAACTATTTACTAGATTTCGTTCAAACCAATTTTCGTTGTTAGTTTATATGGTAATGTATATCATATATTTTTTTTTAGTTTTATCATTCTCTTATTTTAGAAGTTACAGGGGGGGACACTCATTTTTCCACTTTGGAAGTGTCTCTCGCGCCAACTATTCAGTTTAGAAAAAAACCGGCCAAGTGCGAGTCAGACTCGCACATGAAGGGTTCCATAGCAGCAAGTATTTCAAGTGATTAAATGAATGCAAATTGCGGTTTAAGACGTATTAAAAAAAACTACTTACTAGATCTCGTTCAAACCAATTTTCGTTGTTAGTTTACATGGTAATATACATCATATATTTTTTTAGTTTTATCATTCTCTTGTTTTAGAAGTTAGAGGGGGGGGACACCCATTTTACCACTTTGGAAGTGTCTCTCGCGCAAACTATTCAGTTTAGAGAAAAATAATATTAGGAACCTCAATATCATTTTTGAAGACCTATCCATAGACTCCCCACATGTATGGGTACGATGAATAAAAAATTTTGAGTTTCAGTTCTATGTATGGCGACCCCAAAATAATTGTTCTTTTTCTATTTTTGTGTAAAAATCTTAATGCGGTTCACAGAATACATCTACTTACCAAGTTTCAGTAGTACAGCTCTTATAGTTTCGGAAAAAAGTGACTGTGACATACGGACGGACAGACAGACAGACATGACGAATCTATAAGGGTTCCGTTTTTTGTCATTTGGCTACGGAACCCTAAAAATGATATTAGGAACCTCAATATCATTTTTGAAGACCTATCCATAGATACCCCACATGTATGGGTACGATGAAAAAAAAAATGTTGAGTTTCAGTTCTATGTATGGGCAACCCCCAAAATTATTATTATTATTCTGTTTTTGTGTGAAAATCTTAATGCGGTTCACAGAATACATCTTCTTACCAAGTTTCAACAGTACAGCTCTTATAGTTTCGGAAAAAAATGGCTGTGACATACGGACGGACAGACAGACAGACAGACAGACATGACGAACCTATAAGGGTTGCGTTTTTTGCCATTTGCCTACGGAACCCTAAAAATAGGTATCTACCTCACTTCTGTTGCTTTTTTTAAAGCTGCAGAATTATCACGTTTCCTTTTTTTTACGCAACGGTATACACATTCCTCGCGCCCCATAGCTAGTAATGAAACAAAAATATATAATTTTTCTACAAAAAACTAAAATCTTACATACATACATACTTCATAATAAATAAAACCGTACCTTATGAAAAAATACAAAACTATGTGGTCGCAGTATATGAATTACTTCACTATACGAGCGCTCGAAAGTCGGGACGCGGGAAAAATGGCACAGGTCCTACCTCGATGGGCGCTCGCGCCGTACTAATCGGTGCCCACCCGTGTATCGTAATTTATTGTAATTTAAACTGATGTTCAAATCGATATTATGACAAATTAATTGCCAACATTAAAAAAAACTGTAGAATTCGATTCTTCAAAGAACACAGTTTATTATGGTATAATTTTATTTTAGTAATTACGTTTTATTTAAACCAAGCATCACTATGAACTTCAAAGAAAAAACTTAAAATTGGTGTAAAGATTAATTTTTTTACTAATTAATGGTAACAAAATTCAAGAATCTGTTACATTAAACGACGAATAAAATATGTCTCATGCTGAATGTATTTTTTTTAGATTAGTTTATAAGTATTATTGCTAGTTACAGGACTTTGAAATTCACTCTACGGCGATATTTCATTAAAACGGCTGTGGGAGATGAGTCACTACAGAACAAGCAAATTTTTGTTGGTAAATGTGATACATTAAACGTCAACAAAAACGATTTTTCCATATTTGACATGTATTAAATAATTTCTGGGTATTACTTAAGATGGTAATAGAGGAGCCCAAAATCTTAGAAATTCGCGCGAAAGCGTGAAATGGCTCTTAAGTTTAATTATCTAGTTTAAGTCTAATATTTTTACTACATATTGTCAATGGTTCTGTCTATATTAAGGTTATTCTATTCTAAGATTATTATTATGGCGGACCTTGTGTTTATAACGACGGTCGCGCTTTAATGCTACCACCGGATCCAATGCACCCCAACTGAGAAGACCGAAGAAACAAACTCAGTGGGTTCATCTACTACCGGTTTCAACACGACCTAGTTGAGACGGTCCGGCGAAACATACCTACTCAAGCGGGCATGAACATGGGATTTGGTCCAATTATAGTAATTACGTAATAGGTTTGTTGACTACGGAAACCCCCTCTAAATGGTAAGGGTATAGAAACGTTTGGAGGAGGCAGTGGACGATTTCAAGCGTAGATTGAAAAATCCAGTCCACAACACCACACGGTCAATTTATTAATGAAATATAAAAAGGATAACATTTCTCATTTCATTAAATATATCTAACATTATTTTTCAGCCATGAAATCTCATTGTTGCTAGTGCATCCGTTTGAGAGTTACCCTACCACATAGAGATACGTAGACGTATGGTTCAGACTTATGTTCCCGCCCTTTTGGTGTCAGGTGTTTAAAGTCAGACCACCTCCTGTAAAGTGTTTATTAAGTAGGTCTCTACGTGTATTTAACTGTATTATTATTGTCTGTGGTATTTATTATTTATTAAAATTAATGACATTTTGTCACTGATACTACAAACTAGGTTAAGTAGACCTTGGTTTCTGTGTGTGTTTATATGTATCTATCGGTGTGGCTTCTAGCCCAAAAGTAAAAGGGCCACATGTGTACTAGCTACCACCTAACTACGGTCACCAACTCGCATGTCAAGCGCGGTGACTAAGGCAAACCCCTCCAAAGGGCAACCTTATAAATCCTTTGGGGGAAAACCTATGCCCAGCAGTGGACGATATCAGGCTGATGATTTATTTATTTATTTAAGGTCAACCAACAATTGTTCACACGATACATTAATAAATTACATTAAATACAGGCAAATTATCAGGTGCAACAATTAATTAAAGGTTAACACCGCATGCACTAGTTACAGATTAGAATTAATTAAGACTAGAACTTTATATTTAATAACAAATATCAAAAATAAAAGAACATAAAATTAAATATTATTATAAATTGAAGTATACTATGGCATTCATCTTTACACAAATTATAAGTATTTATTATGATTGTTAACATAAACAATATGGAACACTTATTAAAATAGGGAAACCAATGAAATCACATTTGACCCGTTTCATTATTTATGAAGGCTTTTAAATATTTATCTGTATAATGACATGACATCATAGATCATAATAGGATTTGACAAACTCATTACAGTACAATTTTTACCTTGCTCTTGCAGTTTTTTAACGAATAGGCAATCAAAGTGAATGGTTCCTGAAATAGAGTAGCCAACATTTTGAACTATTAACACATTAATTTACATACGTTTGTACCGTTCTCGTTATAAACATCACCAAAATACTATATATTTATGTTAACTGCATTTTGTAACATCTGTTTTGCATACCATAATAGTAAAACCACTGCGACGTGTTCAATGAATATCTAATTGAAATTTTAATACCCAGTAACTAAATTAATGACATCGTAAAAGAATACATATAGCACAACGCATATCAAAATGAGAGTACATAATTCCGATTACAATTTCATTTTGATAAACCTTTTGTAACATAATTACTCATGCCGCCAAAAACACGGCCAAAATACAAATGCATTTACATTTTCTCATTTACTTTATTGAGCAATAAAATTAAATCAAACAAAATCGATTGTGAAATAAAATGTATGAACTCATTTCCGAAGCGTCCCCTTTCGTCCGGCCGCGCACAATTTTTGTCATCACAAAGGCAATTTCCATCAAAATGCACGAATGGGGCTTGGAGCGTGAAGTTGTATGCACTGTTCGTTCACAAACACGAGTTTTATAGGAGCTGGCGGTGGTTTAAAACTGGTTTAAACCTGACGACTCAAACAGTGTCAACACTATTACGTGCTTTTGTTACTAATACAAGGTGTAACATATAGGTATGTGGGATGCTTGTTAAACTAAATTTAGCCAATACACTCAACAACTTTTAAACTGAACTTTCCAACACTCCGAGAACGTTCGAAATACTGTACCATAATTATTATAAGAACTTGCAACTGAACTTGTATTTTTCTTCGTTATCTAATTAAATATGTGTTTTATCATAAAACTTCTAAGACATGTGAAACTAATTACTCATATCTTAGAAGTTTAGCTATGCCCCTCGGTTTTAAGCGCATTATACTTTTTAATTTGGTTTTCCAAATAAATAAATCATAGCATATGTGTTATTCGGATATATAAACGATATTAGTACAAATTTTCATTAAAATTCGTCAGGTAGTTTTTGCTTCAAAGAGTAACAAACATACACACTCACACACACATACACTTTCGCCTTTATAATATTAGAGTGATTAAAAAACATGTATCAATATTGTTGTTTATGTATTTAATTCTAAAGACCGTGCCCTTTCGTGTGACTCTTTAGTTTTTGTTTTATCGTATGGGTAATGCAATGATTACCCTGGTGTCAGGGTTTTCAAGCCGCTCAGTAGGCCTCTGCCATGTCTTATCTACTGTTGTCTACTGACAATAACCGGGACCACCAGCTTAACGTGCCATCCCAAGCTCGGTGACGTTCAGAAATCAAAGCACTTTAACGGGCACCCACCTGGCCACATGCCTATGTGCTTTACCTCGCTTCTTATTTACGGACTGGTGGCTGGCCGGCGGCAACTGGCCATGACCGCCTCGCCTAAGTCTTTAGTTAATGAGTGCTTACCGTAATTTATTGTTGCTATTGGATAAAAGAACATAAACCACATCAACATATATGGTGTCATTTAATGGAATATCGCCTACAAATTTAAGACCCTGGAGCACCTCTGATTATGGCTAGAGAACCGATAGCAGATTAAAGAGGAAAACAAAAAAAATGTATGTATAAATAAAAAAATAAAAATAAAAAAGGTTTTTATTCACGTAGACTTTAAAAAAGCGCTTGTAAATAGTCAGAACATGTTTGTAGTAATATAGTTGTATACATTAGATATTATTTCTAGTAACATAGATATTTAGGTACATCTTGTATGAAAACATTTATAAAATTTATTTTATTACAGAAATGATATTTAGCTAGCTCGTATCAAGTTATTGTATGTAATGCTATGATTTGAACTTGTGCAACATCATTTTGCAAACATGGTATTGAGATGACGCAGTATGTAAGAAGGATAATAATATTATTATGTAGCTTAGCTAATACTTTTTTGTTTCAAAGGTTCAAAGATTCAAATTCATATATTTCATAAAAATATTACATTTTTGTGGAAGCGTCAATATTTTTTTACCCTACCGTGCAGTGCATGATGTGGCAGCTACTGAGAAACACTTCCAGAAAACTCAGTAGGAATCCTTTTTTTAAATATTTATTTCTTACATAATATTACATTGTATTTAAATGTGTTAATTTAGAGCGACTCAATCCCAAGATGTTTTGTCACTTAAATAATCAGAAGTTTTGTAGTAAGCTCTGCTACACAATTTGGCTTTTATAATTCTTTTAAACTTATTTGTAGACATTTCTTGGATATCACTGGGAAGTTTGTTATATAATCTTACATTTATATTACCAAGTCAATGAATAAGCATATGTGATATTAAACCATACTAACTTAGACCCTATGTACCGTATCGTGTATGACTCATACAATACACATATCGCCATTCACCCGTTGCTGACTTATCCCCCTTCAATTGAACTTTAGTGGTATTATCAAGTTCTTAACATAATAAGGCTAAGCATCGTATAATGTAAGGTGGAGAGAGCGAGAAAACGGTATACTTATCTCAAACTTATCCGTACTACAAATTGTTTATTTCCTCGAATAAATTAAGCTACTTAACCCAGATATTACGGACAGCACAACCTCCATTCTAACTTGACTACTATCCTTTATATAATACTCCGGTGACTCAAAGTAGTGGGCAACAACATATCCTCATATCCCACTTTATCTGTCATAATTCAAATTTACAAACAACTCGAAGGGCCGATTGGCGTGGTTGGTAAATGCTTGCCTTTCACGCTGCAGGAAAGGATTCGATTCCCACCCAGGACAGATATTTGTGTGCATGATAAGTCTGTTTGTCCTGAGTCTGGATGTAATTATCTATATAAGTATGTTAACCACATAAACATAACCGTTATTTATTTGAACGCCGATCACTAGCCCCATGTTCGGCGACTTAGCCGGTAGCCCCCCTGATCACGCGTTACCTTAGTCTATGAGACTGGAGACACACATCACTCATAGGTACGTTGCGACCCTATCCCCTTCCCTAATGATGAGGTCTGACGACCTTACCTTATTAACGCTCCTACCTGAAGCATTTTCCATAAGGTATTATTTAAAACAAAATTACAACCGCTGCGCTGTTATTATAGTGTTCAGCCCTACAGCGTGTGTACACATTGACTGCCTCGGTGATTTACGGCAATGTGTTTGAACGGAGAAAATAAGGTCCTGGATACGAATGCCATGTCTGACCAAACTCTGATATTGGATACAGGATTTGCCTATATTAAGAGAAATTCACAGTATCAGTCTAGAGTCTGGAAGTTTAGTGAAATCAAGTAAAACTATCGAAGCGGCAAGTGACCAGGCCTTCCTCTCGAATCATGAGAGTTGAGGGTTAGAGAGTGCATCTGTATATCCGCACACACTTGTGCATTATAATATGCCCCACGATGATGGCTAATCTCGAATCAGGCTGGCAACCATGAGCAATACACAAGCAGGATTTTACAATATGGAGCAATCTATCTTCAAGATGATAGTATTCAAAAATAGTTAATGTACATTCTACTTAAAAAAGTGGCGAAATTAAATTCAAACCCCGTTTGTGTCGAATATGGACACGCACAATGACGCAATCAAGAGTCAAAGTCCGGAAATGATTGTTTAGTTGCGCGGTTCCCAACTAACTAACGAACTAACCCCACATTGACATATTATTCTCGCAAAAAAATATATATTCATTCATTAGTACTGTTGAAGTAAAAGATTAATTTGAATATGTTTGTAACTGTATGTAAGTAAATCTTTACATAGATATTAATAATTATTGTATATTTTGTTACTATCTAAAATATTTTGAAAGGTTCCAAAAATCTATTTAGGCCCAGAATTCAATACGCATTTTACCAAACTCGCAGATTTGAGTACATCTACACGAATTATATAAATATAGAATGGATATAAAATTGTTGAAGGCACTTTTGAAAAATCTGCTTCCTTCATCCTGTGAGTCATTCTTTAATCTTGCTCGTGCATTTAAATGATTTTTCTGGCAGTTTTTCTCAGTAACTGCCGGTAAAAAATGACGAAACCACATAAATGTAACATTTTTACGTAATAAATAAATTTCGATTTTAAAGAAATAAATAGGAAATGCTTTTGGAATCTTCACATATAAATCTTGTTTAAATCAGTTATTATAAAGAAAAGTAGAACACAGTTGTATGATTAAAACGGTAATTGTATGGAGCAAGCATTTAATGATAACAAAAACCATACCTATTATGCTGATACCTTGTAATTACTAATTTCTTGTGTGTTCGTGTTGAATAAATGTATTTCTATTCTATTCTATTCTAAAAAAAAATCTCAGTGGGATTTATCTTAAAAAAAAATCGCCCTTTTTATACTTTTGTTCAATTTCGCTCTGCATTTAAATTCGTTATTGTAATAGTTTTCTATTCGCTCTAGTTTAACCCGTACTTATAAGCTGATACAGGCGATATTGCTGTGTAACCATAAAATTGTGTTTTATGATTTTGTCAGTCTCATCATAGTATTAGCAAATATTCACTTGAGCTATGACCACAAAAGCAATTCAACAGGAGAAGGATTTAGTTTATTTGGTTAATTAGTAGATCACCTGAAGAGTAGTTGTTGGGCACTACCTGCAGAGTAGTGCCCAACACGGTATTTGACTTTGAGTAAATTAACAAACAAACAAATTACTCAGTTAATTCAATCTTTTGGAAACAAATTTCCTCCCCCTTCCTGTCGGAATGGTGATAGAAAATACGGATGTTTGAATATGTGCTGCTTCCAATCCCTAGACATCAACTGAAGTTAACTTAAAGTCAAAGCACTGACTCAAGTCTAGCCAAATGCACAAATATCAAGCTGTTACGCCGCAAATAAACATATAACCGAAGCTTTCGTGTTTGCGGAAATAAAATATTATTAACGCGTAAATAAAAAACGCGTGGAAGTAGATTGTAATTTTGCCGGCCAGGGTGCTTAACCAAAGAATAATATAATGAAAATTTTAATCATTACAGTAAGATTTGTTTTGACATTGTATGTACTCTAAAATAGGTTGAAATTCAGGTATTTAGGCCAAAAAGAGTTCAATGAGTAAGATACAAGAAATTGTCTATACTATTTACATAAATCATCTCAGCGGAAGCCAATTTAAATAGTTATGTCTATGACATGATATAAATAAACGTATACATTATTGTTGAAAAATAAAGAATATAAGACGATAATAGCTACCTACTATCACATACCCACTCCTATACAACGATAACGAGTCAAGGTGACACCTCACGTTTTCTATCCATACGTAATTCCAAAATAATTCCATATAAAAACGCTTTCTATTCGTTTTGAAATATGATTTGGTCCTCAATATTCACTTCTAATGATCATTCTAGAAATCCTGAACAGAGAGATAAACACTCCTATGAAACAAACGAAGCGATCTCAGTTTTTTTTGTCTCATTTTTATTGATATCTGATCCCTGCGTTGCATATTACGGCTAACGTTAGGCTAGGTGTCGGATTGTCAGTAATCTAACGCGAAGACTGACTGACTGACTTGCCACGAGAATATCTACGGCAATCTCTACAGGTAATCAAAAGTCAAGAAGTCTAGTAGAGAGAATGCAAAAGAAATTTATAAGATCACTTGAATACCGTACAGGCCATATTTATGTTGACTATCTCAGCTCCATGAAAAGACATAACATCGCATCTGTAAGTTGTCGTCGTAAAGTTTGTGACGCAACTATTATTTATAAATGACTCAATAATCATATTGATGCCCCCGCTTTACTACACTCACTTTCCTTTATGGTCCCTCGACAGCGCGAGAGGACTTGTAGAAGTAAACCTTTGTTCAGCGTATCTCGTAGCAGAACATGTTATACTAGGAATAGTTTCACAAGACGAGCATGCAGTTTGTACGATGACAAATTAGTTGATATTGACTTATTTAGGGAAACATTGAGTAGTTTTAAAAAGCATTCGTATAATTGTCTTAGTTAGCTATACTAGTTAGAGTCGAGAGCTACTACCTATTGATAATATTATTTATTAGTAGGTAGATAAACTGTTTGCTACTAACATCAATTAGGATGTAAGTTTGTTTGTATTATCTTACTTACGTAAAGTTTGTTTGTTTTGTATTTAAGAAAGGAAACTGTAGGTCTACAACTTAAAAATTGTTTAAACATTTAAGAAAATTTGTAAGACTGTTTGTTTCTTAATAAAATAAATAAATAAATAAAGTCTTACTCTAACTACCCGTAACTGTGTATTCTGTATTATTCATGACAAACACTACCTGACAAATTAATGACACTAGGCCGCAAAGTTTATCATCATCATCATATCAACCCCACCACTAGACAAAGGTCTCCCCCAAATATTTCTACAATAGCGTTACGTGCATCCAGCGGTTTCCAGCAATCCTCACAAGATCATCGGTCCGTCTTATAGAGGGCCTGCCCAAGCTGCGTCCTCCGGTTCGTGATCGCTCTAGAACCTTTCTACCCCAACGGCCGTCTGTTCTACGAGCTATGTGCCCTGCCCATTGCCACTTCAGCTTTACCATAAGTTTACCATACCAAGAAACAAATCTTTGCTTTCATACAATTTTTTGTTCGGTGCGGGAATAACTGCCGGGCGCAAAGAACTGACCGGACTAATGACACCGCTCGAACGCAGTTCGTAGCAGTCCGCTGAGAGAATACATTTAACTAAAATCCTGGCACTTCACACAGTACTAGAAGCACACAAAAAAAATACTAACCCCAATATATCACACGGTGCACCAAATCCGTCAAAAAAATCCCATAAATAACCATTAAGTTGCGTGTCAATGTAGCGCGTAATGATAAAACATAAATTAAATTCGGCTTAGCGAGGGTGACTGATCGATATTAATAATAACAACGAAGTGCGCCAGAGCATAGTGTAGTTAAAATAGTGTGATAAACTTCCGTTCTGGACCGATGTCACACTCAAAAGCTACACAATACTATACAAGTGATGTTAATTATATATTAGTTAGAAATTGGTACACCGGGTAAACAATAAATTATAACATTACACGCTTATTACAACTGCATATACATAATTTGCCATTTAACAAAATTATTTTTTTGATCCTAGAGGTTTAAGCCTTATGACAACTCCGGTAAATCTTCGTTTATACACAAATATTGTTCGGAGTACAAGTTCGCGTCAGTTAAGTTATGAACGACTACCTTTGGAATCTGAATTTAAGGAGTATAAAAATACTAAAAGACCACCAGAAAAAACCATGAAAATAACGGACCAAAAGTACATCCAGATACTGGACACCTATAAACTTACAACACTAATAGTTGTCCTGTGTGGGGTTTGAACCCTCAATACAATGGTGCCGAGGCAAGACGGCTACTTGAACACTGCATTACACATGCAGTCAAGAGAATTGGTCGCCATGACTTTATGTGCTTTTTAATATTTTGATAATATTCTATTACGCACTCGTAGGTTCTGCACATTAAAACTCCGAGATATTTTCCACACACAATATTCAATCGAACAGAGTAACGTTCTCATCTACCGTCGTACAAAGAATGCCTCCTTTATATATTTTTTTTTTTTAACTTGACGCGTGCAGTTAGCCTCTCGGCTTTTACTGCTTCACTGGACAGTAGGGGTGAGCGTGGGCTCTAAGGCTGAGATCTATAGAGCGTACTTAGACTTTGCTCAAACTTTACTTACGTAAAACTTTGCTAAATGTATGCTAAGCTTATACGTTGATTTGGTATTTATAGACTTTTTGAAGTTAAGATTATGCTTAGCATAAGCTAAGACAGACAAAGTCAAAACACCAATTGTAATTTCGTTACATGCATTAACTTCTGTCTAAGTAAAGTCTGAGCAAAGTCTAAGTATGCTCTATAGATCTCAGCCTAACCGCCTAGCAAAATTCAAACTACAAACTAAGTACCCGCGCCGGAGGGCGCCCCCTGTGGGGCTCGAACCTCGGCTCTGGGCGGATACTGACGTGTAGAGGGCGAGATATCATGATTTTAGGGGATTTTGTGCAACTGTCGCTCTACGTTAATGCGCGACGCGGGCCTCGCTACCGGTTTAGGTCCGGAGCGGGCATTCATCGGATAGAATGCAAACTAAGGGTCATGGAGGGCGCTGGTGGTCGCGACGCGTTCGCGGTCGTACTCTCGTCCGGCGAGTACGAAATATCGGTTGTGCAGTGTTGCGAGAGTCTCTAATCGATTTGATGTGGTCAAGGTAAACGGTGGTCTCGTCGTCCGGATCGTCTAAGACGACGGTGCTTAATTGAGAGTCGGAGGGGAGTGTAATTGACCGCCTGTACCACCAATTTACTTGGATGGTGAGTGGTAGAGTCAAAGCCTCTTAAATAATTCTCCTACCCTATTTATATTTTTATCAGTGACAACCATTTGAAACTCTAATATCGAATATTAATAGTTTTAAGATGTAAAATTATTGTAGAATTATTGTAGTAATTAATAAAATGATAATCACTAATCAAATAAATAATCGTAGTGTAAAAATATTATTATAACATAGCAGCTACGTCATAACCGTTGCGCGGCTATTGAGTACTCGATAACACTTATAAACAGACAATATTATATAAACAGACAACATTCACAGTGATTTTACCACACTAATTACAACGCGAATTTATTTTACTTTCAACTAATAAAACAGCTGTTCAATAGTACGTTCGACTATATTTCCTACACTACATCTCTATTAATAATACCATCGGCGTGCGCAGGAGTTGTGTGCGGGCGAATGAGCGCGTGCGCACCGGTCACGCGACGCCAGGTGAGAACAGAACATCTGCCATATGGTGGACAGACACCCATAGATACTGCGGCACTGGAACGGCTTGTTTTGCTTCTTATCTATATAATCGGGTAGCTCTGTGTTTGGCTTTGATTTGAATGAAGTGAAACACACTAGATATGCTTTGACATCAAGGAATATTACTGTTAATAAGGTTATAGCTGTCTAGGCGATACATAACCTTATTTTATATTCTATCTTCATCGTTATATATATATTATTATATTTTCGTAGAAATATACTAGAAATTAGATAAGACCACTAGGTTTAAATGGCTGAGTCATTGAAATAGTCGAAGGAATTAATCAATAATAATGTTTTCTACTGTGTGAAGTGCCGTCTTAATTTTAAACTGTCGCAGTAAGATTTCAGGTATATGAAATATATGAATGATTCTTTTTTGTGGTTTTCAAGTAAGACATTATCAATACCTAGTACTCCCGCATGTAGTTCCCATTCATTTTAGTAAGGGTTCATAATAGTACTCGCATAAATAAATACCTAACCACTTACTTAGTGAAACCACTAAATAATTTAAATCCCACAATGTGTAACAATAAGCAGAATTTTGGTGGTATCTGGTATCATCGTATATATTCAAAGAAACTTGGTCCACCTCTTATAAATTATAGGAGTAATAAATTTCTTAGTATGTTATTAATGACACTTCCAGTAAAACATTATTAATCCTAATTTAATGTAAATTGTTAAAATTCACTCGCCTGAAATACCGTGTGATAATTTTGGTATCGAATATCACCCTCCAAAACACGACACATCCCTCTGTTTTGTCAAAACAAGCGTAAAATTCTGATCACATCGATACATTAAAGGGATTACAATTAAATTATGAATATATTATGATCAAAATGAAAATGAATGATGAATGATATACAAAAGAAAAGTAGTATATTGTACTTTTCTTTTGTAAATACTTACTTATATAGATAATTACACCCAGACTCAGGACAAACAGAGATGTTCCTGCACACAGATTCTGTCTTTGGTGGATGGAACCCACAAACTTCAGTGTCTGCGGCGTGAAAAGCATCTACCAATCACGCCAATCGGCCCGCCCCGGTTTATATTACACGTTTCTATGAAAATACATCCTAGCAATACTATATATTGATCGGACACAATTAAATGAGAGGTGCACTTCCGCCCTATTGTTCCACCGATGTTTTCTTTTAAAAAATTACAAAACAGTAGCGGCAAACTTTTTAATGTATCGCGACATTCTATTTGTTCCCGACTCCTTTCTCTCGAGGGTACCTACGACAAAAATTCAATTTACATCTCTTTGCCTCGCAGTTACTTAATTCTTTCTCTCAGTGAAAATAAATCTCCCGTAATTGATTCCGCTTTAGTTCAATTTGTCTTCGTTAAAACTCAATTTCCGCAGTCTATTTGAGAATAATAAATTGCGTACTTCAACAATGTGCCACGATGGTTGTTTTGCGTATGCTTCGAGTGAAAACAATTTTGTGAGCACGAAACAAGTCAATCTAAATTACGGGAACGGTGACATAGTGACAGAGCACTCTTCACTTCTGCCGGAGTTGTAGCGGCCGGGCTGATTGTCTCTTTATTAATGTATAGACGGGTAGATTCCCAGGGACCACATCTGATCGCTATTTACTACAAAAACAAGTTCGAGTAGTCATTTATCCGAAATAATCATTAGTTTTCTTTGAATATCTAATTAAATTCACTATAGTTGCCAAAAAAACACGGTTAGTATAAGGCCTCGCATCTAACCCAAAAGCATGCAAATAAAAAATACAGATTACAATCAGATCGCTACCGATACAATTACTTAGTCACAATTCATAACCAATAGTAGAACCACAATGAAAATTATAAAAATAGAGGTTAAAATAAATATTCTAATTATAAATTTTTCTGATTTGACATTTTGACCAAGAATGGACCTTGGTCAAAATGTCAAATCACTAAAATTCGGGTTAAACACGTTCGGGTAGATGTCGTCTGAAGGAATACCTCCCAGAAAATGGGCAGCAGCACCTCTCTTTAAGTCAAGACTATATTATATTTATTTACAGTTATCATATTCATCAGTAAAACTGAAACGACAAATTAGCTATGAGAAAAATGGACTTAAAACCCGTAACATCGTCCTCAACTGCTTATTACTTGATCAATCCTAATATGACATAACAAAAAATTCATGGAACAATTTCAAAAACCTTTCAAATAAAAATAGAATAACTAAAAATAGAAGAATCAAAATCGGTTCGCCAATAACGGAGAAATAGCGAAATATGTGCATACCAGTAATATCATATCATTCAAAAACTAAATCATATGTGATATCACTGGTTCACAGGTTTGTCACTGAGTAAATAATACAGATAATAATAATGTTATATGAACTGTTCGAGAACTGTTTATTGGACGGCAAAATGCTATACATAAGTATAAAAACGATATTGAAGTTGTTATATTCACTCATTTCATTAGAATAATATTAATTTTTTTTTCATATTGTTGCGTCGCAAAGCAAATTGGAATATACATGTTTATATTCCAATTTGGTTTGCGACGCAACAATATGAAAAGAAATAATAATATTATTCTAATGAAATGAGTGAATATAACAACTTCAATACCTACCAAATTTTGCAAAACTCGACCCTTTTCAAAACTGCAAATAAAGATTTAAAATTAACACTTTAATATGACCGCAAATATTGCGGAAATTACATTTCCAGTTATCTGTAATTGGACTGTAAAGAAGATAAGGTATGCAGCAATGTAGTCGTCAATGTAACGATTTCACATATTGGGCGGGTCGACCACGTCTCGACCGGCGTTATCGGCGGGACATCGCGGCTCTGGGGTAAACATCTAATCTACCGCACAAACAAGCTGTTCGGATTGCCTCTAAGGTTATCGAATACTAAATTAAATTGCTTACTTACATGTTCCTATAAACTGAGGTTAAATTAAAAAAGTTTTATTATTTGCAAAGTTAATATGAGGTTAGGTAGACGGTACCTACGTATATTTTTATTTTATTGATCAATCATTAAATTATATACAAGCATTCCATAACCAATTATTGGTAAGCTAATTAGTTTGATGCGGTCAAGCATATGTATCTCGTATTTATTTATTGTATTTGTATAACTTTATCACATATTTTGTATATATTTTTAACCCAATTATAACTAGAGTTAAACAAAATAATTATATAGTGTAGAAACAGAGTACCTTATCACTGTGGTAATTTATGAAATACTTTAACTTTTACCTTGATATCCCTTTCTTAACTTTACGTTATCTGTTATTATATCCCAAATCGACCAATTTTATTTTTAACATATATGTATTATAATTTAATCTAGATAATTATGAAATGTACTCACGGCCACATATCAAGCTATGCATTTCCAATATAAGCTGACCTCTCATTGTATGGAAATCCTATACAACTCGGGATCAGCTTATACTGGAATTGTATAGCTTGATGTGTAGCCGTGTTTACATAAAAAATATAAGATATAAAATTAAACCCGCTAAAATATTTAAATGAATCAAAATACACTTATTGACGGTCACCGTAGCCTTGTTGGTAGTGATCCTGCCTACGAAGCTGGTGGTCCTGGGTTCGAATCCCGGTAAGTGCAAATATTTGTGTGATGAGCACGAATATTTGTTTCTGAGTCATGGTTGTTTTCTATGTATATAAGTATTTATCTATCTATATAAGTATGTCTATCGTCGCCTCGTAGGTACCCATAGTACAAGCTTTGCTTAGTTTGGGGTTAGGATGATCTGTGTGACATTGTCCCCAGATATTATTATTATTATTTTCCAAGAGAATAAATATTTTCTTAATCTTTCCACCTGCCGGATAAGTAATAAATGCCCACCACGTTTTCAAAACGCGCGTCAACGGCGCGCTTTTATTCTACAGAGCAGTTTTGTGTTTGTTTGAATCGAAACAAACGCGATGCTAACGCGCGTGTGTTTCGCTACAAAGGCATGTCAACGGCGCGCTTAAAAAACGTGGTGTGCACAGGCCCTAAAATCACTAGAAACTGAGATATATTGCAGTGACAGGCGGAGTGATAAACTGAGTAGTACCATAGATGTTTATTTTTTAAAATTTTCTATGATAAAATTAATGATATTTCAATAAAAACTATAAAAATGTGAAGGTATAATATGTAAAAATGGTTGAATATCTTGGTTGAGGTAGAGGTTGAATATCTCTTGTTGGTTGAGGTTGGTTGTCTCTTGTTGGTTGGTTGAGGTGGTTGAGGTTCAGCCGGGGGTTGCGGAAGTATTGTTTGTTTCCGCGACCCCTGGCGCAGGTGTGAGATGGAACACCGGGGTGGTTTTTAGTCAGTAGGAGTCTGACAGACCCCTCCGCCTCCCCCAACGCGGAGGACATCCATGCAGGATTTTCCACCCCGGCAAAAAAAAAGAAAAAAAGAAAAAGGTGGTTGAGGTAGAGGTTGAATATCTCTACCGCTGCCATTAAAGAGACATCTATGGAACTTAGCACCCGTTAGATCTCAACTCTTTTATGGTTGACACAACTCGATGTTGACCACTGCGATCGTGGTTTGTAGTTTGTACAAACCAAAAACAGCCACTTTTTATCCTACGGATATTATAAATGCGAATGTTTGTGAGTTTGTTACTCTTTCACGAAAAAACTACGGAATGGATTTTGATGCAACTTTATAGTAATATAGCTTATACTCATAGGCTATAATTTAGATAGTTTAACGCGGGCGAAACCGCGGGGCACGGCTAGTAATCAACATTTTTATTGCAATTATAGTTTGACAGATTATTCTTAATCAAATAGATTTACGTATTATAAATTGTAATACCAGATGTGGCTCCTAAATCTTTATGCCGCTTTATTTATGACGTGGTCAAGTACATTATTTATTTACTGGACGTAGTTCTGGAAATCTTTATACGACTGTTAAGGTTGGAAGTGCAATGAGACTACGGCACAGCTATTTTTGATTTATATTGAACTATGTAAAAGGATTTTAATAAATTTAATAAAATTTTAATAAATTTTATTAAAATATATTTTTATGTGAGTCTAGTGAAGTGTAGTAAAATAATCTTAATTATGATCTCCAAAATTTTAACCTATAGCTCCCTTATACCGCTGTAGTAGTAGCAAAATCGAGGCAAAGGCATCTTAAGGCAAAACAACTTCTAATTAAGAATCATATTATACCCGAATCAATGAAACACATCCCACATTGGTTAATACTATTGTGAAACTCCCCTGTTCATTAGTTTAACAGATTTTATTTGACTGACAATAATCCCCCACATTTTACAGTTTACAATTGTAATAATTAAATTCAATAATAATCCTGCAGCGTAACATAGGTTATACCACGTAGTGCTCAGAATTATTTAATTCTTGCCTCCTTATTTCCGTCACATGAATCTACGAATAGAAAAATGGTCTACGATTCGTAGCATTAGAGCTTAGCTACGAATTAGATTACTACGTTATACATACATTTGTATGACGTAGCATTTTATATGTACGAGCTACCTATTACACAGTATGTAGTAATAATGTTATTTTATACAATCATACTCTACACATACTAATTAATTATACTATCGCGTTGACGACAAACCGCCGAGCCGTAAGTCACGTCACGTGAACCGGGTCTCTGTGATAATAACTCCTACGAAAGTATCTTAATAAAGCAATATGGAAGTAGGTAAACAGAGAAAGTTTATAAATTAGTGTTAACGACAGCGAGTTTTAATAAGCAACGAGTTTACTTGTACCGAATAGCAATTAGTTTCATCTTGTGTCACGCGTGGACTTAACGTGTCTAGTTTGAAAAGTCAGACCGCGTCTCGGTTTTAATGAGTTTTCGCCTAATGCCTTCCTTGCCAAGAAAATTTATGTCATGAATAATAAGAGATGTTAACAGAGGGACGATTAAATCCTGAAGAAACACGTCTATGGATAATCCGCGGAAGAAACATCCTAATAAACAGTGTTTAAAGGAGTTGCTGACAAGGAAAGTCGCGGCCAGAGCCGAGCGAAGGCTTTGTGAGGCTGCCGCATCCACATGTGTAATCAACATTAATCCTCCCACGCACCCGCCAATCTCATTTTATCGCAGACAAAAATAAACGTACCGGCACCTTAAAATATCATGAATAACTAAAATATTAAAGGTTTTAGTCAGACTTGTATTAATAATAAATCTCGAGCGCAGTTAAATTATGTATATACATATATCCATTACAGTTTACATTAGCTAACTTATAAGCTATTTAAACTTCTTTTGTTAAATAAAATCTCACTAACTCCATTAAACAAATATAATTAATGTAGCATGTTTAGTCAGTCGGTACATATTTAAATTTACCTCCATCACACCGGGTCAGAAATGTTTCATTTCAAATGGCTACTATTCATAAAATGTTACAACTTTACCCTCTATTTCTCGAGCTCGCCTCTGAAATTCTCTACGTGTCTGGCTACTAATTTTACAGAGTTAAAAACAGGGATTTAGATCTGTAGAAAACTAATTACCCTAGAGATTGTGATTTTAAATTATTTTAAATTAAGACGAAAACATAGATACGTAGATAATTTGCAATTAATTAAATTCTAGAGTTTATTGGAAAACTCGGAGACTCTCATCTTTGGGTCGGCTCCGCAAAGTATCAGCTAGACTCCTTGGATTCGATAGACAGACGCGCTCGCAGGATAATCGACGATAGAGACCTAACAAGTAAAAAGCTGCAAAACTTGGATCATCGGCGTCAGGTTGCATACTTATCGGTTTTCTACAGGCTGTTTCATGGAGAATGCGCTCAAGACCTCCATGAACTTATCCCTCCATCTCCCTTTTTTCATCGGACTACTAGGCGTCGGGAGGCTCTCCACCGCTATGTCTTTGACATCCCATTATGCCGAACGAAGCGTTTTACTTCCTCTTTCATCATACGCACGGCTAAGCTGTGGAACAACCTCCCAAACGACGTGTTTCCAGACTCATACATATAACATGGGTTTATTCAAGGTTAGAGTGAACAGGCATCTTATGGGTACGCGCGGTCCACCTTCCACCACATCTTCACTTACCATCAGGTGAGATCGTGGTCAAGCGCAAACCCATTTTGCATAAAAAAAAAGAGATGGATGGTTGGAAGCGTGCAAGTTGTGATAGGCTACGTGCGGGTAATTCTTACCATCAAATGGATCGTAAGATTTTCCCACCCCAAAATAGTAAACACATCATGTTGAAACTGATTAGGATATAATAGGATGTATTCCTAAAATATTCTGATGTCCTTAGATTTTTACGAAATATATACGAGTCCAGTGACCCCTAAGATTGTCAAGTCATTATTCAGAGTATTGAAAACTGTATGGAAGCCTCTAACTTTTTAATATTGGCGTGGTTGGCAAATGTCTGCTTTTCACGGCGGTAGTCGTGGGTTCGATACCCACCCAGGACAGATATTTGTGTGCCTTAACATGTCTGTTTGTCCTGAGTTTGGGTGTTATTTATCTATAAGTATGTATTTACAAAAGAAAAGTAGTATATGTTGTATATCAGTTATCTAGTTTCCATAGTATAAGCTCTGCTTAGTTTGGGATCAGATGGCTGTGTGTAAATAAGTCCCAGGTTTTACTATTATTACTATTAATGTTTCAGCCTAAGAACGGCGAAGAATTCGAAACTGAGAATTATAGTTTCGTATCAGGCCTTGTCAACCATAACCATTCTCATACCAACCACAATGTTTAGGCATTGTGGTTGGTATGAGAATGAATTATTATTTTGAAAGTAGACGAAGACGCTGCGTTTGCTGTGTGGTGACGGCCTAAGAATATCACCACCCCCTCTCATCCCGTGGGGGGACGTAAAAGTCATCCCGAGGGAAATATATACACCAGAGAACGGGCAGCAGCGTTCTCCTGAGTACCATGTCCATCTTACTGCGATCGCCAACCCGTCTGCCAAGCGTGGCGATTATGGGAAATCCCCTCAAATGATGGACACAACCAAACCGCGGCCCCCAGTCCCCGGCAGCCCTGCTATTCCCAGCCGTGGTAACAGCTGTGGTTACGGCAGGGCAGGGGGTGCTAAGAATCCCCGGCAGATTCCGCGTTACCAACACCGACGACCTCTGGCCCTGGCAACATATAACACACGTACACTGCGGGCCGACGAGAAGATAACCGAACTGGAGGAAGAATTGAGCAGGTTACATTGGGATATTGTAGGATTATCTGAAGTCCGAAGAGAGGGGGAGGACTCGATAATACTGAAATCCGGAAACCTGCTCTATTACCGGGAGGGTGACCAAATATCCCAAGGTGGTGTCGGGTTCATAGTCCACAAGTCCCTCGTGAACAACCTAGTGAAAATCGAGAGTGTGTCGACGAGGGTTGCGTACCTTATAGTCAGAATCACCAAGCGGTATTCGTTGAAGGTGATACAGGTATACGCACCCACTTCGACACACTCCGACGATGAAGTCGAGGTTATGTATGAGGACATATCCAGAGCCATACATACCTCTAACTCGTATTTCACTGTGGTCATGGGGGACTTTAACGCGAAGTTGGGCAAACGATTCGGTAATGAGCTGAGAGTGGGGCAATTTGGAACTGGAGACCGGAACCCCCGGGGCCAAATGTTGGCTGACTTCATGGAGAAGGAGGGACTCTTTATGATGAATTCCTTCTTTAGGAAGCCGGATCACCGCAAATGGACCTGGGTGAGCCCCGATGGTAAAACTAAAAATGAGATAGACTTTATCTTGTCGACGAGACGACAGATGTTTAATGATGTCTCCGTGATCAATGCGGTTAAAACCGGGAGCGATCACAGACTGGTCAGAGGCTCATTGAACCTTAATGTCAAACTCCAGAGGTCCCGACTGATAAAGTCTACGCTCCGACCTATACCTATCCACGTCCAAAACCCCGAACCATTTCAGCTCGAACTGCAAAACCGTTTCGAATGCCTAGCAGACTGCGAGGAAGTGGACTCATACTATGACAGGCTCGTAGAAGCTGTCCATACGGCTGGGTCTAAGGTCTTCAAGGCCCGTCGTACAAACAGAACTAAAAAGATCTCTGACTTTACCCTGCAACTTATGGAAGATAGACGGAAGATGGTTCTGACATCCTCAGATGATGCTATCAGATATCGGCAGCTCAACAGACAGATCTCAAAGTCTTTGACTCGCGACACGCGGCAATTTAATACAATTAGTATTAAAGAGGCCATCGAGCGAAACAAAGGCTCTAAAGTGTTCGCAAGAGTTCTGTCTGTTGGACAGAGCCAACTGACGAAGCTGAAGACTGAGGATGGTAGAATCGTCACGTCTAAGCCTGAGTTGCTGGGAGAGATCGAGAAGTTCTACGGACAGTTATATACGACAACACAGCCACCTGTCAAAAGTCATGCCTCAGATCCCAGAGCACGACTAACCCGACATTACACCGAAGACATCCCGGACGTCAGCCTGTACGAGATTAGAATGGCTCTCAAACAACTCAAGAACAACAAGGCGCCTGGTGATGATGGAGTTACAGCAGAGCTTCTGAAGGCGGGTGGTACACCAATCCTACGGGCCCTTCAGAAGTTATTTAACTCCGTCATACTAGATGGTCAAACGCCACAAGCATGGCACAGAAGTGTGGTGGTGCTCTTCTTCAAAAAGGGCGACAAAACCCTATTGAAGAATTATAGACCCATCACACTGCTGAGCCATGTTTACAAGTTGTTTTCGAGGGTCGTTACGAATCGTCTCGCGCGCAGATTTGACGACTTCCAGCCTCCCGAACAAGCCAGTTTCCGAAAAGGCTTTAGCACCATAGACCACATACATACGCTGCGGCAAGTTATACAGAAGACCGAAGAGTATAACAAGCCACTGTGCTTAGCGTTTGTGGACTATGAGAAAGCCTTCGATTCTATCGAAACATGGGCCGTGCTGAGGTCTCTCATAAGGTGCCAAATTGACTACCGGTATATCGAGGTGATAAAGTGTTTGTATGAAAACGCCACTATGTCAGTGCGACTCCAGGACCAGATCTCGAAACCTATCCACTTGCAGCGAGGCGTGAGACAGGGAGATGTTATATCTCCGAAACTGTTCACCGCTGCATTGGAAGACGTCTTCAAGCTTCTGGACTGGAAAGGCTTTGGCATCAATGTCAATGGCGAGTACATCACTCACCTTCGATTTGCCGATGATATAGTAGTCATGGCTGAGACCATGGAAGACCTCGGTACAATGCTCGATGACCTCAGCAGAGTCTCTCAACAAGTGGGTCTGAAAATGAACATGGATAAGACGAAAATCATGTCAAACGTCCATGTTGCACCCACTCAATTGAAAGTTGGTGACTCTGCACTCGAAGTTGTAGAGAACTATATTTACCTAGGACAGACCATCCAACTAGGTAGGTCCAACTTCGAGAAGGAGGTCAATCGTAGAATCCAACTCGGCTGGGCAGCGTTCGGGAAGCTACGTAACATCTTCTCGTCCAAAATACCGCAGTGTCTCAAGTCGAAAGTCTTCGACCAGTGTGTGTTGCCAGTGATGACATACGGAACAGAGACGTGGTCGCTCACTATGGGCCTTATTAGAAGGCTCAAGGTCACCCAAAGAGCAATGGAGAGGGCTATGCTCGGAGTTTCCCTGCGGGATCGTATCAGAAATGTCGAAATCCGCAGGCGAACCAAAGTCACCGACATAGCCCGAAGAATTGCAAAACTGAAGTGGCAGTGGGCGGGGCACATAGCTCGTAGAACCGATGGCCGTTGGGGCAGAAAGGTTCTTGAGTGGCGACCACGAACCGGAAGACGCAGCGTGGGCAGGCCCCCTACAAGATGGACCGATGATCTTGTGCGGGTCGCTGGAAACAGCTGGATGCGAATAGCGCAAGACCGGCAATTGTGGAGATCTTTGGGGGAGGCCTTTGTCCAGCAGTGGACGTCTTTCGGCTGATATGATGATGATGATGATGAGACGAAGACGCAGCGTGGGCAGGCCCCCTACAAGATGGACCGACGATCTTGTGCGGGTCGATGGAAATCGCTGGATGCGGATAGCGCAAGACCGGCAGTTGTGGAGATCTTTGGGGATGATGATGATGATGAAAGTACGTGTTACCCATTTCATTTGTTATTTGTGTAATGACTGTCATATCTCCTTCTAATGAAGTTCCTATCTACATATATGGTGGCCATAGATGGTTCTTTATTAGATGTTTATCTAATAAAGAACCATCTATGGCCACCACGTGGGACAATGAACTCACTGCCATCTGATTCCAAAGAAGTCAGACCCTGAACTATGGCTACCAAACAACTGATAAATATAGACGCATAACAAATTATCATGCTCACCAAAAGATTTGTCCTAGGTGGTTATCAACCCACGACCTCTGGATAAGCAGTCAGTGTCACTAACCACTAGTGGTTAGTGTCACTGACTGCTTAAAGCACTATTTAAAGTTGTAATATCATTTGTAAATAGGTACCCTTTGATTGGTTATTGGTCTAGATAACCAATCAAAGGGTACCTATTTACAAATGATATTACAACTTTAAATAGTTTAATTGCTTTATAATCTATTTTAGTAACTACAGTTAGTGCTTGTTTGATTTCATTAAAATATTCCTTCAAGACCATTTTTTTGACGGTCACCGTAGCCTAGTTGGTAGTGCTCCTGCCTACGAAGCTGGTGGTTCTGGGTTCGAATCCTGGTAAGTGCAAATATTTGTGTGATGAGCATGAATATTTGTTTCTGAGTCATGGATGTTTTCTATGTATTGAAGTATTTATCTATCTATATAAGTATGTATATCGCACCTGGTACACATAGTAGGTACAAAGTTTGCTTAGTTTGGGGCTAGGATGATCTGTGTGACATTGTCCCTAGATATTATTATTATATTATATTATTATTTCTCATAAATTTTAGCCAGATCTGATGATAAGTTTTGGAAAATATCTTATAGTAAGACTTAAAAATTTCATTTCGGTCTTTTATTGATTATTTCTAAATTTATTTTTGCATTACTTAGACTGTTGGTCTATAGCAACTCGTTTCTTTGGAAACTTGTCAACTGCGCATGGATTAGTATAAGGCTGATTTCAGAGTTGCGCCGGAGAGCGGCGCCGTCCAAACGCACGCGCTTACAATTACACTAGATAGTAGTTGCGTTTCATAGTCACGCAGTTCTAACGCGCCGCCAGTGACACGCGCGCCGTCGGCCAGCGCTGCCCGAGCTCCTCTACTGGCAGCTAGCCTTTCAGAGTGACGCGTCTCCAACGCGCCGTTGCGTACACTTAAAATGGCTGTTGAGACGCGCTGGCCTCCGGCACGTGCCGCGCTCGTCTCTCTGAAATCACCCTAAAACACATTATGTTTATTACATTAATAATAGGAAACAAATTTAGGATGACCTTGCTAATACCCTGACGGAGTATGGTTTGATCTGCCAGTGTGTATCATTCGTATCTTAACGGCAGAGCGCTTATCCCAAATTGGTAGAGGCTGGTTCGAAACCTGAATTTATAAATGAATTTATAATTTCACATTTTTTAATAAAAAAATAATATTTAATAGGAAGCTTGATGTATTTCTTTGTTCATCTTTTAGTTCTTAACCACAATCTAGCTATCTATGAAACAGTCAGAAATTAATAGCATAACCCTGGATTATCTATCTATTATCTGGAGCCTAGGTTAATATAATCCAAGAGTCGAAGTGGGTTATAAATGGCTTTTCATTGCGGTGTTAATATGTAAGTTATAAATTTTGTTATATGTAGCACGAAATAGACACGAAAGGTGGTTCCCCGTGTGACGAACCTACCTACCTGTAATGTGTACGTCCGGCGCAACCTGCGCAGTCAGTAAAATGCTATCCTGACTATCAAATCCTTTCACTACGATGGCAATCCCAAATTCAAGTAAGATTGCCATCAATTCGCTAAGAAGAAGAGGTCGTAATAATTAAGACATCTATAAATGACTAGCTGTGCCCTGCCGTTTTACCCGCGTTAAACTTTAAAAATTATAGCCTATGTGTTGTCCTGATATACAAGCTATGTCACAACAAAATTTCATCAAAATCCGTTCGGTAGTTTTTGCGTGAAAGAGCAACAAACATCCATACATTCATACTCACAAACTTTCGAATTAATAATATTAGTAGGATATAAGATGTCATGTGTGCTTTAAGTTATATACTAAATAATACCGCAAAGTTTTTAGGTTCACATGTGTTTAATGTTCATATTACGAGTGTAACTTATAATAAAATTAGAAAGCCTAAAGCGGCTTTATATAGCACAAGTTCTTACAGCTTTATGTATATTGCACCGTAAAATTAAGTCTTTTGTAACGTTTAAGTACATACGTAAGAGTACAGACATGTAGATATAAGTTACAATGTTTTTAAATCACTGCCCACCTTAACAGCATTAGGTAACCAAAATTTGATTTAATAGTGCCCCATGTAACTGTAAAATACTGACTGTAATACTGTATTTCGAAATTCAAAATAGCGATGAACTGTAGCCCTAAAGTACTGAAACGCGACTCACGTTAGTGCGAAAGTGCGCCACATCGATTCACACATTGTCGAATGTATTCCAGCGCGATGCACGTTAGTGCGAAAGTCCAGTAAATGCGAAGGCATGCCATTATGGAGATATCCATGGTTAATGTTTTTCTAGCGCCAAATGGTCACCGTTCTAACCTAACCTAACCCAAACGATTTCGCACTAACGTGCATCACGGTGGAAAACAATCGAAATTATGTGTATAGATGTGGCGCACTTTCGCACTAACGTGAGTCGCGTTTCAGTACTTTAGGACTACAGTTCATCGCTATTTTGAACTTCGAAATACAGTATTACAGTGTAAAATACTACATAAATTACGTACAAGTGTCTATTGTAAGTTAGTTATTTATATAATTAGATTGTCACAAAACACGTCTATAAGTATTTAATTAGCTATTTGAAAAAAAAACATGATTACAATATTAAAATTGATTCATATAATCAGTTACACAAAATTATTTATTTTCAATAACAAAACGCAACTTTCAACACAGTGGTCGGAAACGTATATAGGTACTAGGTACATATGTGTTACTAAACTAACGTTACTATGACTTTAAAACTTCCATTGAGTTAATAACTGACCGTACTTATCATTTCCATGGAAATTTCTTATGTCGAAATAAGCATAATCTTGTTGCATTGGTTACTCGTCTCCACACAATATGGGCAGTGTATACGCTTTCACAACAAACTTTCCAATGACATCAGAAAAAAGTTAATCAACAAATTTAAAGAAGAATTAAAGCCAAATTGTGTAGCAAGGCATATTACAAAGTTTCAGACTATGTTAATGATAAAATTGGTTTGGAATGAGTATATTCAATTTAAAGTATTTAGATAATTCTAAAGGGTATATCAGCCAATAAAAGGGCTCCTACGAATATTTTTGGCAGTTTTTCTCACGTCTAAAAAATACAAATTGCAAATTTTACTGAAGAAAATATCTCACATTCACTATTTCTTATCAGAATTACAAAGTAAAATTAAATTTAAGCAGTACACTTAAATAATGGAGGTTAATACTCCTAAGACGTAGCTTTGCAGCCCGATCATAGCCAAACTGAAGGCTTCAAGACTGCACAATTTCCGGGTAAATTGGATTCGAGGTTCCCTTGCTTTTTTGGCATATTCCAATTTCAGACTGATTACGAAATAACCTGTGTTCGAGAACCAAAATTGTTTGATTAGGAAAATAAATAATGACACGTGAATTTTTTTTTTAATATTTTTTTGTTCTTAAAAAAACGAGCAGAGAATTGCACATCATTTTTATAATAAACTCTTAATAGTATCTGTTCACACAGTACCGCAATATTTTTCTTAGAAAGAGGTATGGGATTTGCATCTTTTTGATAAATTTGCTCATATTTGCAAAAAGCCTCAAATGTATCCAGAATACTGCTTGTGTTATTATGAAACAGTTTTAACCACGTGCCACGTTTGGTTAATTTATTCACGAATTGATTTTAGTTCATTAAATATTAATATTGTTCACATTTGGAATTTATCAACGTGCTTTATATTACTCTTGTGAAAAAATAATAATAAACGGTATGTTTACATGAATATAATCATGTGTTAAAGTATCGGTCCCTAATTAACAGTCACGCTATATACCTACAACAATACTACTTGGAGTCGTGTGACGGGTTAAGCTATGTGGGAAATTTGGACCGCGAACACAGTTTGAACAAATACAAAATATTTTATGTTATATAAGGAAATCATCATCATATTAGCCGAAAGACGCCCACAGCTGGACAAAGACCTTCCCCAAAGATCTTTACAATTGCCGGTCTTGCGCTATCCGCATCCAGCGACTTCCAGCGACTTATATATGAGGAAATACTGATAGTCTATAGTTTAGAACTCACAACAAATAAGCAAACAGTGTCAGTTATTAACTTCAGTAAATTATAACAATAATTTACTGAAGTTAATAATTTGAAATATATTATTATCATATTGGGATTAAGATATTCACAAGCTATATTAAATAAATACTAAATATGTTTTTATTGTTATTCATGTAAGCGACATTTTTATAGATCTACCATAATATCATACTGTAAGCGTTCCTAGAGGCCTTGCCAGAATACACAAATCTAAAGTGTGCATTTAGTCCAGCTATCGTTAACTTCGTGAAACACGAAAATATGACCTCATTTATTATAAACTAACTTAACGTAGAGAAAATATATTCTATCGTGTTGATTCTTGATCCCAATTACAGATAAGATTTAAATTTAAAAGAAGATGCCTGTCAAATAATAATATAATCTTAAAATATTGCATGTTGTACTCGAGTTAGAAAAATATTTCAACTTGATATTACAATATCTTTATTCATATTAATCTAAATTTTTTCTATAATGCAACTACAATTTGAGTCTGACGTGCAACACTTATGTACAGACGCCAGCACATCCAGCTACCCCAATCTGTCAAATTTCTTTTACAGATTTTCGACTTTATCACATAAGCATAAAATTCACTTTCAATTGGGGAAATTTGACAGATTGGGGTAGCTTGATGTGCTGGCGTCTATACGTGCCCCGCCTCCCTTAAACGGTAACTACGTACGAACTAATTTTGATTGAAATCAGGTCGAAATTTATGACACGACCAATCTGGAAATGCTTAGCTGAAACTATTTAGTATACCCTTAGGTATAATAAATAGTTTCCGCGTGGGGGTGATATATTTAATTAAATTTAGGGATAAAAAACAAAAGCGATTAGAGAGCGGCCAAATAGGTGACTATGCGTTGTGGTGATCTCGCGATAACACCTGCATGCTCCATGGGCACTTGGTCACACACATCAAGGTCACACTTAGATGGTATACTGCTACCCAGGACGGAATTTATCGACCTTCTTTAGTATATTATTACCGAATTTGTTGGCCAATCCAAGGTAGGTGCTCTGCCGTAAGGCTAAATACAGACGGATCAAAAATGAAATCCGGCACAGGCGCGGGCGTATTTAATGAAACCTGCAGTATCAGCGAAAGCATGGGCAATTTCGCGACAGTGTTTCAGGCAGAGACATATGCGATAATAACATGCGCCCAGACGATCATAGATAGGGAGACGGAAGATCAGACCATCAACATACTCAGTGACAACCAGGCTACATTAAAAGCCCTAATGTCACACAAAATTGAATCAAAATTAATCCAGAACTGTATCACGGCTCTGAACAAACTTGGCACTAAAAACAAAGTCAAACTCGTATGGGTACCAGGCCATACAGGAATAGAAGGCAACGAAAAAGCAGATGCACTGGCTAGGAAGGGATCTGAAAGTCAGTTTTGTGGACCAAAACCGTGGGATTCCTCCAAATGTAATAAGAGCAATCCTTAAAAATGAATCCACAGCTAAACACAATCAAATGTGGACCAAAATCAAGGAATTAAAACACACAAAGCAACTCATAAAAGGAGTAGACAAAAACTGGTCCAAAAGTTTTGGAAGTACAGCAAAAACCAGCTACGGCTGATAGTAGCAGTATTCACGGACCATTACGTCACCAACATCACGTCACCATCTGCAGGACCTGTAGGAAAGAAAATGAAACAATGCTGCATATAATATGCAAATGCGATGCATTGGCAAGACACAGAATGGCCATCCTGGGGCTGGCATACCAGAACCAGGAGACTACAAAGATCTACCTCTATGAAGCGTACTGGATTATGTACAGACTTCATTCAGGGCTCTAGGGATAGAATAAAAACCAGTGGGAGATAGTACAAAAGATCCTGAAGGGTCGACGTGCTGTACGCAAGTACACCCCAACAAAGATAAGATAAGATAAGCCGTAAAGCTTCTCACGATTCAAACCGGCAGATCAATTTGCGAGTTCTTTAGACGTTGTTTTTAGAAGCATGGATGACTGATATGTGCATTTTAAAGATCATATCATATTAATAATATTGATATGATCTATAAATAATATTATTAATATGATATGATCTTTAAAATGCACATATAATCATCTTCCACACCATCAAATCCTAGCTTTGTAATTAATTTAAAACCGCTATAACGAAGTTCCGTCTGATATTGCATATACATTGACGATTTATGAACCTCAAATATTTCCCGTATTATACTGTGACTTCAATCACGTTCGTCATGGGGTCTCACAATAAAATTATTATGTGGTATTTACACAGCCTGAATTCGCACGTGCGTTCACACGTGCAAAAAAAAGATATCGGTGGCGAATACTCCTACTATATAGATATAAAACTATATACACAACAATAATAATATAAACTTTAATAATAAAGAAATGTCTATCAGTTTTCCATACATAACATAATTACCCAGTTTATCTTGTGGGTATCAGTAGGTCTTGGTAAATTATAGTTTTGAGTATTTATTTATAGCCTCGCTAGCTTATTCACGCAAAAAGGCAATACACAAAGGCATTAGCCCTTACAGTTTCAATTCACATTATTAATTTAATGTAAGGTATTCGCTGTGCCGTTGATATACCTAGAAACAAAGCCGGTGGATGCCACCTACATCATCTACATACGAGGAGGGGTAAGAAAGGGAACTCGTAGATTGATCCACTGGTATCGCTCGTAGCTTAATGGAGGAGTGGCTACCTACCGGCAGAGCAACTATGCCCTTAAATATATGATTTCCCAGTTATACAGAAAGTTTTATCAGTTAATTTAGTAGCAATAAATCGTCATAACACACTAAATAAATCACACTTGGCTACGAATACCTAGATAAGTAATCAGAGCCGGTAGAACTACTACTATATTTAATCCAATTCATCACTTACTATCTCTTAACTTATCTCTTAACTTATTTTTCTAACCCTTTAACCTTCATCACTACGAAGATACTTAAAAAGAGGATATTTTTATAATAATTTCACAGTTTGTACACATCATATTTCACAACGAAACTACTTGGACACCAAAAGATTTATCAAAATAAATTGTAAAGTGTGCAGGGGGGTAAAGTTTCAAGTTCTTGGATGATCTCAAAGACCTAAAATGCAATCGCGGACGAAGATTGATAAAGGCAAACAGTGTAAGAATTACGGGCAAGTCGAAATGGCCGGAACCACTCAAGCTTTTTACGAAATTAGGAGACTGCTGCCGCAAAAATTTGCGACTAGTTTGTTTAAGGTGTGGACTCCATGAAATAGCATTGCCGAAGCATTCGCCCAGATTTACGACATTATCACTAAAATATCGTCTAAGACCAGTGAACCTGGAATATGTTACAGATTAAACATAGGTTGAAATCAAAAGCAACTCATTAATCTAATGACCTGAGAAACATAAACAATTTACGGTTTTAATTTTTTTATGTTTTCCATTATCTAATAACGATTATTAATAACCAATTATATTATAACCATAATTGACGGTGAATACTAATTATCAAGAACCCTATATGCACATATTGTTTAAGTTTAATAGGTAAAGTTGTGTAGATTTTACTGAAATTCTACCTCGCTTGAAATTCAGCTAACACCATTGGCCTAAGTTCGATAAACGAGCTCTACGAACTTTAAGCGTTTAGTACAATAATGGTTGTAATTTAGTAACCACTCGTAACTTGATAATTTAGTGTTAAATAAACGGGCCGGTTGGCGTGGTTGGTAAATGCATGCCTTTCACGCCGCAGGTCGGGGGTTCGCTTCCCACCCAGGACAGATATTTGTGTGCATGAACATGTCTGTTTGTCCTGAGTCTGGGTGTACATATACATAAAAGTATGTATTTACAAAAGAATTATTATATGTAATATATCAGATATCTGGTTTCCATAATACAAGCTCTGCTTAATTTGGAATCAGATGGCCGTGTGTGAATAATGACCCAGGTTATTTTAGCAGAATGTTGGAGATATATTACATATTTATATATTAAAATATTACTCTACATTTTAAATTCTAATATAAAACTGAACCCATAGCCTTTGCCATGTCAGCCAATGCATGCAAAATATTTTAAGTATACGTTTAAACACGTGAAGTAATACAAGTCTTGAGAGGCGACCAAGAACCGGAAGACGCAACATGGGCAGGCCCCTTACAAGGTTGACCGACGATCTTGCTAGGGTCGCGGGAAGCCGTTGGAAGCGGGCAGCGCAGGACCGGCTATTGTGGAGATCCTTGGGGGAGGCCTTTGTCCAGCAGTGGACGTCTTTCGGCTGATATGATGATGAATATAATTCTAAATGACATACATTAAGACTTATATTCATTCACACCAAAAAAAACAACAAGTTAATTTACCAAAGAAACGTGTTTATGGTTTACATTAGTAGTTCAAAAGTTATCGATACTGCATGCTCGACATGTTTACTTATAAACCTTCTTTGTAGTATCCAGTTCTTAATTTCACAGAATCTAAAGGTCCTAGAACGAAGAAGAGCCGCCAGTGTAAAGGATTAATTTCGGACTAATTGCTTAAAGTGATGTTACACAAGTGGATGTTGCCGAACATCCTCCTCATATAATCCTTTATACAAAAGTACCTACACGTGTAACAGTGTTATACACAAATTGGAGTTCGGTTGTTGTGATTGCATGGAAACTGTGAACCCATGAGGTTGTCTCATTACTATATCTTTATCTAGATGAAACACTGAAATGAAGTTTTACCTTTTTTCTGACTTTTACTATGACGCAAGGTTGTTTGGTAGGTTAAAATCAATCAGACAAACGGATTGAGTTTAACCTACCCAGCAACGTTGCGTCATAGTAAGCACGAGCGGAGTCAACCGTATGATGAATTATACAAATGCTAGTAAATTCTCCTTTAGGTTGTGGCATTTACATTAACGATGACGAAAGGAACAGAACTGATGAGCCCTAACTCTAGTCCGGCAGAATCTCGTCAGTTCTGTAACAAAGTCTCTTAAAGATTGAATCTTCAAGCTACTTTCAACGTATTTTGTTAACTTCAAATATGCGTTTTACAGGTGTGTGGTAATAAAGTGTGTTTTTATTATATCCCAATCACTTACGGGGAAGAGAATCTCTGATTACACATATTCAAGTAATAAAATATAAGTGGACGACGATATCAAGGTAGAAATGCGTAGAGATATTTCCAATTTTATCAACGCATTTCTTTCCGGAAACATCTTGTAGATAATTTATATTTTTTGACGGTTTCTTTTTGATGTGCTGGTTGGAAATATTGTACTGTACACAAACTTTAGTAGAGACTGAATAAATGATAAAATAATTTAACTTTACGTGCACATTACTCCATTTTATTTCTTACAATAAAAATACCCAAAGCCACAAGAAGAAATACAAAATTCCAACCCCAATGTGGCCGATGTTATGATCCTACAGTACGATCAACAGTACGATATAGGAAAACTATTTTACATATTCACGCGGCTACGGATCACTGAATAATCAGTTTTCGATTCGCAGCCATCGGCAGCTATTGAACAAAGTATGTAGCGACAGTAACTCGCCCGGTCGGTCCCAACTTATCCCACAGAGTGTTTTAGCGACATAAATTGCCGCTGCCTATTTACATTACGAAGCCGTGAATTAACATATCCGCGGGTATTCCCAAGCCAACAAATTTCCCAACCCAAATATTCTCACAAATTCACAATTTACTGAAAAAATACTAGGTATGTAATACGGAGGTAGGTGCTCGTAACGAAATTGGTGTACCTTTTTTAATAAGGACTGGGATTTTAATTGTTTAATTCTTTGTTTTGTGCAAATTTTACGCTCTTTTGTCTACATCAAATTTTAATGTGTAATGCCATTTTTATTGCTAAGCATGTATATAGCCCATAACAACACCAAAAGTTTATCGACCGTCTGTTACAGCAAGGCAGCAATATAATTCATCTACTATCGCTACTGAGCCAGCCGTATTCCAAATAGGAAGAATAAGAGAGGTATCATTGGTAGTAGATTAATTTGCACATTCAAAATATATTTGAGTTTACAATATTTATAGTTCATACCTATGTTAACGAGAATAATACAGCGATAATTTAATGATGTGTTATAAAGTTTTTTTTAAAAGCATCCAAAATACTTTTACATACAAACTTAGTTCGTGCTGAAATAGGGCTGACACCAAAGTTCAACTATTGTGATTTGTTTAAACATGATGCTTGCACTGTCTCACCGAACTAAAGCGGTAAGCTAGGGCTCAAACCATCAAAGTATTATGTCTGGAATGAGTGCTATTGGATTTATTTATTATTATTTGTTATATAAATAACTATATAACTGTTATTTTTTTATTCATAGCCTATCCTCGGTACATTAGTTCGTATTTGACTGGGGTGGTTCTTACGAAGATATCTCTAGTACAAAGGAACTTTTAATAAATTATTCCACTATTGGCGACCCAATGTTGGAAAAATAAATATTGTTTTTATTCAAGACAATGCAAGTTTTCACGTATAAAATAAAACTTAATACCTTAACTTATAAAAGATGGTGCAATAAAAATTATCTTACGAAGAAGTCTTTATTTAGATACTAGATATTTACTTAGATTTATAAATAATAATTTATTTAATATTAGTTATCATTATTATTTAAGCTTTAACTAATTTAGTATACAAATTTCTTAGCTTATTTTTAATTTATTCAATGTGCAGTAATCTATTCATCTTCTATACATATAAATAAAATTATAGTGTCTGTTTGTAATATTGAAATAACCGTTTTTTAGTTCATGTATATGAAACATATACGGTACATACACCAAAATAACATTTTTTACAATTTTTGTGTATCTGTCTGTCTGTTTGTTGCGGCTAATCTCTGAAATGGCTGGACCGATTTTGACGGGACTTTTATTCGCAGGTATCTGATGTAATAAGGAGTAACTTAGGCTACGTTTAAATTAGAAAAAATATTTTATTTGAGTAGTATAAAGTAATGTTGCAATTAACTTTTTTGTTCAATTCCACGTGGATGAAGTCGCGGGTACAGCTATTGTAGTGAAAATATAACTTAATTTGGAATAAGTAAAAATAAAATAAAATTAGGCATCATAATTTAGATAACTAAAAAAAATCGACTGTCAGGCAGAATGAAGTTCGACGGGTCATCTATACAAATAAATAAAATTGGAGTGTCTGTTTGTAATATTGAAATAACCGGTTTTTACTACATAAATATGAATATATATACGGTACCTACACCAAAACAACATTTTTTACAATTTTTGTCTGTCTGTCTGTCTGTTTGTTCCGGCTAATCTCTGAAATGGCTGGACCGATTTTGACGGGACTTTTATTGGCAGGTAGCTGATGTAATAAGGCGTAACTTAGGCTACTTTTATTTTAGAAAAAGTATTTTAATTTACTAAAAATCTAAATAAACTAATTAACACGCGGACGAAGTCGCGGGCACAGCTAGTTTATAATATAATTAAATGTTATTTACTATGGAAGTTAGTACATTTAGTACCCTAAACCGGCGAGCATGTATGAAGAATATAATGACAGTAAACCTGATTTTTCTATTCACCTATATTGTTTAGTGTACATATGTATTTCGGCCGCAATTTACGTGCCCTGACGGAGAAGACGCGGTATAAACTCAGTTGGTGATTCTTGTACCGGTCTCGTGGGAGACTTAACGACAGTTAACGAACTATAGACAACTATCAGTGGGCCACGCTTTTTCATTGCGAGTATGTAATCAGAAATCAGAAATCAGCAATCATTTATTTGCTTAGAATATAGGTTACATAACAAGATATATTGGCGACAATTTTGTGAACAAGCCATATTCTACCTATTACAGGCATGCAAATATTAAAACAATAGTGAATACAATTTAAATCTAAAAAATAATAAAATAAGCAATGTCAAGTATATGAATTAATTTACCTAGATACAAATGTCATATATTCATTTATTGTATAAAAGCAATTTGTTACCAACCATGTCCGAAGTTTTGTCTTAAAATACCTAAAAGGCAGTTCTCTAATGTCTCTTGGCAATTTATTATATAAAGTTATACACATATGATACACGTTCTTTTTGTTTTGAGTCGTTCTGCAGTACGAAACTACTAATTTTGTAGGATCTCTCGATCTGTCACTACCCTCCTTAGTTTTAAAAATCGGCAACACGTGTGTACAGAGGTGGCAGTAAGGCGACAACCCTAACCGACTGAACACGAATAAATCCATGCAGTTCTTAGCTTGCGTGAATTCTTAGTATAATTATTGTGACCCACGAAGTGAACCATGTTAAATAAATCTAATTAGTATAGTCTGACGTGTTTTACTTATCAACAGCGTCTTTTTTATTCCTTGGACGTTTGTGCCAATTTCAATGTATAATACCGTCCTAAAAATTAGTATGCGAGAAAGTGTCCGGCCATTTGTTTTGCAACTAATTACCCACCACAATACGTCGTAAACGACGTTAACTTATAAAAACTGGGTAATTCTTGTACATAAATTAGTATATATAGTACGTAGTTAGCGTATTTTATGTTTGAGTAGCTGTCCCAGTAGCTTTGGCCGTTCAACTTGGTAGAAATACAAAGTACAATATCTCATATCCTACATAACAATCAGTTTGATGAAGTAAGTCCTTTAACCTAATATACCTGAATAGTGCATTTCAAAATGGCAGTATATTTCTAGTGTGTATTGATTGAGTAGACATTCAGACGTACAACCGGCAGAATTACCTACATTTCTCGAACCGGGTACTTCTTTTAAAGATATACAGAAACATATAGTGATAACATTTTTAAATATTTAATTATTATATTTAATACGGCATGTATACCATGGTATTATTCACGCGTTTCGGAACAGGACCAGAACAATAACATATCCTTATATTGGCTGCATGCTTGTCTTGGTGTTAAAAAAAAAGAAACACGATAGTGGGCGCTGAAAATTGCTAACACGGCAAGTGTAATTTACTTAAGTCTTAAATGGAAAGCAATTGTGACAAGTGATTTAATTTGTAAGTTAAGTCCATACCAAGCTTCGTATCATTTTTATTGCATTTTTAATAAACCTCAAAAAATTATAATAAATGTTTCTTAAATACTTAAGTTTGTGAGTATGGATTCATGGAGGTTTCTTACTATTTCTAGCAAAAACTATTGAATTGATTTTGATGTAACTTTGCAGAAATATAGCTTATATATCCGAAATAAATTATTAAGTTTAGCACGGGCGAAATTGTTCTGAAAACTCTATGATAGAAGATGTTCGAAACCATGGTCCCATATATATTTTGTACTAATATAATGTACAACTATTACAAATACTAAAATAATTAACAAATTCTAAAATAACAGTGGGTTTTAATCTAATCATTAGAATCATATAGTTATAGTACTATGTCGTTTTGCCGCATTAAGGATTTAACATTAAATTTCATCAAGAACAAGCCAACAGAGATCTTCTAACCTATGTAAAATTAAGCAACCAAATCTGTTGGATATTATTCAGTAAATGAATTCTATTGATGTGCCATTGACTGTCCAACTGTTTGTGTTTTTTACAGCGCGTGGACTTGAACACGTGCAGATAACACGTGTAGAGACTATTCGCCGAAATAAGTTATCCAGAGCGACAAAAAACTATTTATTTGTGGTAGTAATTTGACCCCTTGCTTTGGACAAAAAAGTTATGTAGGTACTGCAATAAAGATTTTTCTTACATTCAACCATCTCGGATATTTTGGGAATGTCAAAATATCGTCTCGTGTTGCGAGTGTCGATGAACGGCGGTGATCACTTACCATCAGGTGACCGACTTGCACATTTGCATTATCTTAATAAAAAACAATGTCAATTCTGCTCGCATACTTTGAGTTACCATTTGGGATTCTCCAATTTAACCTGCTGTGTCTCTCACTTGTAATAACCGGCGAGTGTTACAATACGATAATATCTTATGACAGATAAGGTTTAACGTTATTTTACTCAAAGACCGGTCCAGATAAGATACTCGCCCTTACAGAATATTTGCAGTGACAGTAACATATTTCTGATCTGGTATGGCAACCTTCAAGAAGCGAGCCTGTTCCTTTCTTAAAAGCCGACAACGCACAGGCCGGGTGGCTGCTCTGGTATTGTGTGTGTCAGATGGCACGACTGCAGCAAACGCACCATGCCACGCCAGAGACATGGGGGCCCAGTAACCTTTGAGCCCCTTACCGCATACCAAACCATATATTGCTATGAAAATAAATTATATATTTTTCAATAAATTAAGTTATAGTTTTTTCGTCAACATTGTTGAATTTTTTTGTAGTTATAAAACACAAAAAAACATTAAACGGAACTTTTTTTTTTAAGAAATCGCCAGCACTGGTAATTTGGATGTAATTTGTGACCATCTATTATATGTTTGTAAAGTACCCCGCGACACAGGGATTAGATTCCCTAGTGCGGGCGTTGTCTTTAAAAAAAGTAAAAACAGAAAGTATTAATCCCAGTGTAATGGGTTATTTTAGAAACATATATTTAACGGCCATAAAGTATACCCAGACTCAGAAAAACTACTTATGGGACACACAAATGGATGTCCTGTGAGGGAATCGAATCTACGAAGTGGCAATGTGACTCTCTTAACCGCTGCGCCACACGTATTTTTCACTAATAATATAAATAATGCCCTGATCCTTGATGCCCTTTCCGATCCTAAATCAAACAAGCGTCTTAACTTAGCGTCTTAGCGTAGTAACTCACAGGAGTTACACAAAACGTCCTTAATAACCTAACTGTTAGAAAACCCCCGACTCCAACTATAATTACATCATTTTGGAAAAGAGCTGATACCCTTACACTGATGGACCGATATTAACCTAACATAGCTCAGAACCACCGCAATAAAACTGGCTATCAAAAAAACACATCGAAACCGGTCCATCCGTTTGAGAGTTATGATGCCACAGACAAACACACACACACAGACAGACATCGACGTCAGACTTATAACACCCCTCTTTTTGCATCGGGGGTTAAAACCGTCACTCACATGCATCTCAACTCAAAGGCCCTTTTTTATTAGGTTTGATTTCGTTATCCTCTGTTCTTCGGTGAATTAATATAAAACAAAGAAAAAAAGAAAAGAAAAAATTAAGAAGAGAACTACTCTACCTCTAGAACGGTAGCCTAGTAGTTTTTAGTCGATTTTGCTTCTTTTTTTTTAACACTACGTGAGAACACTACTCTAGAAATACCAGAAAGTATCAAAGAAATAGAAGGCGATTATACTTTAAGACCAATAAAGGTAGAGGGCAGAATACATTCATGGTTTAAATTTTGCGGAAAAATGTATTTTACTTGCGGGGTAGATACAAATCTGAATTTACGTCATAATTACGTGCAGCTACGATTTTCGAAGCAAAGCTTCTTAACGGATGTTTGAGAAAAAAATAATATAAGACGATGTCAAATAAGCCGGAAGTGGACCACATTTCCGTGTCATGGGTTGAGCAGCAATAGTCACCGTGATCGCAATGCGTTCTCTTATTATTATTATATTAGGACACAATAAAAAAATATCTGCCTCGTTGGTCTAGCCGATAATTAAGTCCTGGATTCAAATCCCGCGCCGGGCAAGAAAATGCTTTCCAAATTTTTCTGTAAAAATAAAATATTAGAAATATTCTTAATTTCTCGGTATCAGTCCGATGTCTGGGAGTTGGCGGTTACATCGCCGTGCCTCAAAGAGGTAACTTTTGACCAGTCCCTCCCTCTTACCCACTACTGCAACTCCTGTAAGCCAGGATCAAAAGTGGCACACAATGAAGTTACACTGAGCGGTGAGGCTCAGGCATGTTCCGCGGAATCGATTGAACTGTCTTGGATCCAGAAAGAAACAAGGAGTTAGCAAATGAATCGTTCCACTTTTAGAACAGGTAAAGCCTTCGTTCCTGTACCTGACGTGTTTCCGGTGGTGGGGCTAGTCATCGCATCGGGTCATAAGATCGATATGGAATAGAAAATGCGTGTGTTTGTTCACACACTTATGCGCTATAATATGTGCCGCGCAAATGGTAAGTTTCCATTGACACTGGTCGCTGTGGCTGAAAATCAGCTAGGAGTACATTATTATTATTATATAAAATACTAGCTGTGCCCCGCGGTGTTACTCGGGTTAAATTTTATAAATTTTCATTGCTATAAACCTCACGGAGCCCGAGACCTTTCCAATGAATGCAAAACCGTGGAAATCGGTTCGTGCGTTCTGGAGATATAGCGTCAGGAAGGAAAACCCGACTTATTTTTATATAATAGAAATCTTTATAAAAATAACTAACTGAAAACAAAACTATTGTCCTAAAAAAATCAAATCGATTCTAAATGCACGGATTTAAATTGGATTTGATTTTTATTTTGAGTTTGTTTTGAGTTGTTTTGTATTTAATATCTAACTTAAAAAAATACCTGTACAAAACATATTTCTATCTTTATTAAATATCAATATAAACATTCATTCGCTGTAATAATTGCACATTTTATCTTCACAAACTTTCTAAATTTCTAGTGAAATTAATAAGAATGTCTAATTATTTCTATTAATTTTACTAGAAATTTCGAAAACTAGTAAAGAATAAATGTGAAATTATTAAAAATAATTCGGCATTTTTATTAAAACTGTTGTTGTTTTAATGTTTGTTTATATGCAATCAAAACATTCTCGGAAATGCAAATTATCAAGTAAAAGCATGGAAATCGTATTAATATAATGTTATTCCCATATTTTTGCAACTAATGCAAAAGATATACAACATATACCAATCTTTATTTTCATTAGTTATCAATTTTAAAATGATAATTAAGATAATTAGTAACTGATACTTAAACACATTATTGTGTCCATGTTAACAATATATAAATTATATTTTACAAAAATAAACAAATTTATTGTCAGCTGCTGCCGCCGTATTGATACTAAACTATGCAACTTGACGTAAAATGCAGTTTTGGTTCACGAAAACCCCTATTCTAAAAATGTAATTAAAATTGTTAAAGTCGTTTTCCATAACTCGATTATGTATGTAAAAATATTACTAGTAAGGGATTTACATACATAGATCGTATCCTAGAAAATAACTCTATCAATTGTGATATTTTTCATAGCATAACCGTTCTCGGCGGTAATTAACCGATCTAGTTAACAGTTTCGTACTTGAAATAAATCTCTTTTTGTAGTTATGAACAAAGTGAGTGATCCCTGGCCAAAAAGGTAATGAAAATATTAGACTAATTCTTAAATAAAAGATCATCATTTTGTAAATAAAAACCATTTCCCTTACAGCTACTGATGTAGATACCATTATTCATGTTTACTTGAAGTCCTTTATATCAATATTACTTTAAAAAGACGATCCTTGAAGTAAGATTAATGAAACTGAGAAAGTTTCACTCCTATCTAGACGTACCTTTTCATTAAAAATGAAAGCAAATTTATATAAAAGACATAGCAGAGATTGACACATAGGTAAGGAATCCTAGAAAATTATTCAGTTTACCATCAAAAGCATTAAATAAATTTATCGCGTAAATAAATCTAAGAAAAGGAGCTCATATTTTGGGCGATGGACGTAAAGAGTTGTTAGTAACACTTTAGGTGTTATGCTACTTCGATAAAAAAAAAGTTAATCAAAATTGTATTCAATCATCTCTCATCCTTGCCGTAAACAGTTTTTTTACTTCAACATAATCTTACTTTACAGAAACAATTTTTTTTTAACTTTCATATCATAAAGAGATCACTTTCACAATGTTAAATTCTTGAATAGTTATATTAATTAAAGTATCAATATCGGACTTTCAATTTATGGTGAAGCGATTTACAAAATGTCGGTCTTCACTTGAAAACTATAACGCTAGACGGAGAAAAATATAGTATCAGCTACTAAAATAAAATCTTGACTGAAAAAAAAGCATTAAATTATTTAAATTCAAGATTTACCGTAGTTCAGTTCTAGTTTTATTATTTTATACATAGTTTATTTTTTAGATTTTTCGCACTACGATTATCGGATCTGGGGAAGTAAAAAGTACCAGAAACCAGACCTACCTAACAGAAATCTCTTCATGTAATATAATATAATAATAGTACAAAACTATTTCTAACTAACTTCTGCCCGCGGTGTCATTTGCCTTAACTTTAGAATTTGATCGAGAGAGAACAACGTGTGTACCAAATTTCATGCAATTCTCCTCAGCCACTCTTGCTTGATCAAAACATCGAACTTACACATTTACAATATCAGTAGGAGTCTACGTATTCTTTATTACAGCCACATATCGTAGGTACCAATTTTATTTATGATACAAATATTTTTATTTAACCTTTACCTTTTTCTCTTACCGTAGAACAAATGGTTGGACCAAATGTGACGTACAGTTCCTGTCTAGATATCGGAATTCGCTCATACAAAAAGTGTTCGTACGCAGAAGCTTATTACTCTTGTCCATTGCTCGATATTTCAATGATTCAAGAACACGGGACGCCACTCAGTACACATACAAGAGGCTAATAAACGACAGATATAAATCAAACAGGGTGTATTTGATAAAGGTACTTTGAAATAAACTCAAGTAACGGCCGAATTCGCAATAGTTCTTTTTAGTATTCCGTACCTACTCACGCTATTACTAAACCTCCGTTATCCTTCCGTCTGCCCGTCTGTCTATATAACAGCGAGCTCGATGTCATGAACCATAATGAGTAAACAGTTGAAACTTTGCTAATATAACGACAAATATAAAATTGAAAAAAATACTAGCGACGGTACGAAACCCTGCGTATGCGAGTTCAAATCGTACTCGGTTTTTAATACTATGTATTCACTATGTCACCTGAAAGAACTTAATCTCTAATTTTAATTTATATAAAATATATAAGAAATAAAAATATAGTAGTGCAGTAGATGCAGTTAAAACTATAAGACGGCTCACTGATATTGACATCAGAATGCTGATGTTATTATCTCATTTAGTTTCATAGGACATTAACACCATATTTCTATTGCAGAAAAGAGGCTGACTTTACCGGCATTTAATATAATAATAACGTAACGTTTTCACTCTTAAACCTTCGGAGTATTATGATTTTTAGATTTTATTATTAGTTAGTGGATTCTGATATTTTTATATGAAACTCGAACTCGTGATAAATATAATGTTATTATAAAAGTAGGTAGGATGTCGTCATGTGCGTGACAAAAACTCTGAAACATAAATCCATAATTTTTTGTAAACAAAAATTTGATAATCTTAACAATCAACGAAACTTATGTCATGATAAAAACTTGTATCTAAATTTTAACGCACGTCGTGTAAAGTTTGAATATCAAAGGTGCATGGAAAATTTAATTGTAAAACAGTGAATCCGAGTGAATTAGCAATAGGTATCATGATACTGTTGTTGATTTAATTTCTATTTTCATGAAATTTCCATTGAATGTTTACACATACAGGGTTTTGACTGACCTGTAGTTTAGCGGCAGGGTGTACAACTACCTTAATGTCCACCGTTGAAACCCGGATAAGAGTATCAAAGATTTTCCAGGCAAGAAGAATACTCAGTAGCCCGTAATATAATTGTTGCCCGTGTTACACCCATTTGCGTCGGTGTTCCCTTGCAATTTAAAGTGCGCCTGGGTTTCTGCGCTAGGGAGGCTAATCTATATACAAATAAATAAAATTGGAGTGTCTGTTTGTAATATTGAAATAACCGGTTTTTATTACATTAATATGAATATATATACGGTACATACACCAAAATAACATTTTTTACAATTTTTGTCTGTCTGTCTGTCTGTTTGTTCCGGCTAATCTCTGAAACGGCTGGACCGATTTTGACGGGACTTTTATTGGCAGGTAGCTGATGTAATAAGGAGTAACTTAGGCTACTTTTATTTTAGAAAATGTATTTCATTTTACTAAAAAACTAAATAAACTAATTAACACGCGGACGAAGTCGCGGGCACAGCTAGTTTCTTATATAATTGGTCGCCATAGCTTAAAATCAGTATGATTAATAATATTATTACATAGGTTTTTATTTAATTGGCTCTATCCTTCAAATTGTTCGTTAGATTTCATATACGAATAATTTATAGAAATATGTATATACGATTAAACCTTCAATTACAGGTTACTCGCCGAAACGTAAAGTATCTCTGTCAAAATAAAGCTTAAGCTGTCCCGTTTTCAGAGCACCCAGGTGTCAAACTAAGGTAATACGGCAACAACAGTGCGTTGACGTGAGGCTCTCGGCAACTTAAGCCGTCAGCACCATATTTCTAAGGCCTGCCGGTGCGCGTCCTGCCGTATATATACTATTGCATCCGAGGGAGGCCCCCAGAATCCGGGCGAATACACTGTCGTATCCATGTCTAACAGGACGTCCAAAGGTAGGAATGCATCCAACTCCACGCCACCGGAAAAACGCCAAGACGCAGGCAGCGAGAGAAGTCATAGCCTACCACCCGCCACGGAGAAAGCCTGTACCTAGGCCTGACCAGGAATACCGCACCACGAGCCGCTTTACCACGCACTGAAGCTCGTCTTCTGTCACCTCCATGCTATCAGCCCAGTCCGATGCAAGTCGCAGAGGAGAGCTGGGAACGGCACCTAGCCCAAGCCGTCGCCGGTAGGTACCAGAATTAATCGACCTGATGTTCGAACTATAGGGAAGAATTAACCAAGATCATTAGATGTAGGTCCCTGACTATGTGTCTGTGTACGTGGCTGTCAGGATCAACGACTTAATGAGCTCTCTAAGACACAGAGAACCCCTCAACTAACCAGACTCCGCCACAAATTACCGGTTTTACACAGAGACTTTATTTAGGTGGAGGTATCGACCCCGACTATACAGCATATAACGCATGGATATGATTATCAACTCCGAATAAAATACGGACAAAAGAAAGGAATATATTTTTGAAAATATTCAAATGTATCTCGGCTACCAGCATGTGAGACTTGAACTATCGCGATTAGTGTAATACCTTTGGGAAATTGGAACTTCTCACTGCGGTAACCGAATAAGTATCTACGTTTAATATAAAATAACGTCAAAAGTATATAATACATTACCTTTCATAATACAACAAATAATTTCGCATTTCGTATGATACCTGCCAACTAGTTTTTAGTAAACTTTGATGGTATATTCTGTGGATTTAATTTCATAATGCTATGAATAGAAATACACATATTATTATAGAGGTTTGCTCATAACATGCGAAAACAATACTGTAATAAAAGATTGACACTTTGAAGAATGATGGGCCTGTTGGCGTAGTTGGCAAATGCTTGCTTTTCACGCCGAAGGTCGTGGGTTCGATTCCCACCAAGGACAGATATTTGTGTACATGAACATGTCTGTTTTTCCTGAGTCCACGTCTAATTTATCTATAAAGTATGTATTTACAAACGAAATCTGGTTACCATAGTACAAGCTCTGATTCGTTTGGGATCAGATGGCCGTATGTAAATAATGTTCCAGGATATTATTATTATTATATATACTCGTAAATATTTTTTTACTTTTCCGTAGTTCCGTATTCCGTAAAATTTTTCGTATTGAAATCTGTAGAGACGTTTTGCAGAAAACGATTATATAGGTACAAAATGACGATAACAAATGTTGTGTAACGTATATGTAACATGTGTGAGTGCAACAAACTCTCTCCAACAAACATATGCATTATCTATTAAAATATTTATGAAGATATTACAGTACCACATTCATACAGTTGCACGGGTGGCGTAGCGGGTAAGACAGTAGCCTCACCACTTCGTTCGATTCGATTCCCGCGCAGGACAGCTATTTGTGGGACCTATAAATAGATTTTCTGAGTCTAGATGTTCTTTATGCCCGTCAATTATATATTTGTGAAGTACCGACAGGCACAAGGATTAATTTTCGTGGTGCGGGTGTTATGAAAAAAAAACAAAATAAATTACTACGAGTTACTAACTACTAGGAAGTACTCGGATGCACTCTTTTATATACCTTAGGAAGGTATATGTATATCAATATGATAAAATTTTGTTTTCAGTAAGTCAAACCATGATGTTATAAGGCAACCTAATACTATATTGTCACGTTCGGGTTTCGAACCCTAGTACCAGTGGGGGTTTTTGGTGGCTTTTATAACAGCGCTCGAATGTTCTAGATGACACCAGAAAAAAAGAAAAAGGGTAGCTTGTGAAAAGGACATACAAAATTCTTAATGCAAAAATTGATATAAGATGGAACCATCAAATTAAATAATAGGTCTTTACCTATGAAATTGCCGTTTTGTATGAAAAAATTTAAACGAATTTTTTTCATGAATTTTTTTATTTGTATTAATCGAAGTAATCACCCATGCAATCAATGCATCTTTGCCATCGCAGTGGCAGTTTATTGATGCCCTTCTTAAAGAAATCAGCTGGACGGGAGGCAACAAATTCTTCAAAGGCATTTTGTACTGCCTCTCGGGTATTGAATTTTTTTCCCGCCAAGAAGTTATCCAAATTCTGGAAAAAGTAGTAGTCTGTAGGCGCAAGGTCTGGTGAGTAGGGCGGATGACGGAGAGCTTCCAACCCCAGTTCTTGCAACTTGGAGACCGTCTGCTGTGCAGTATGAGGTCGCGCGTTGTCGTGCAGGAGCAGCGGAGACGAGCGATTGACCAATGCTGGTTGGAGATGCGCCAGCTTCTCCATCATTGTGCTCAGTTCTTCACAGTACACATCTGCAGTAATGCTCACCCCGTTTGGTAAGAAGCTGTGATGAATCACACCGGCGCTAGACCACCAAACAGTGACCATCACTTTTCTAGGGGTAAGTTTTCGTTTAGGGCATTGTTTAGGTGCTGAACCAGGATCCAACCAACTTGCTGAGCGCTTGCGGTTATCAAACAGAATCCATTTTTCATCGCAGGTAACAATGCGGTTCAAAATTCCTTCATTTGTGTGTCTGTTGAGCAGTGCAAGGCACGTCTCGACGCGTACTTCGCGCTGGCGATCATTGAGTTCGTGGGGCACCCATTTGTCAAGCTTTTTTACCTTGCCAATTTGACGCAAATGGACCAATATTGTTTTGACGCTAACGTCGAAAGCTGCTGCTAATTCAGCCGTAGATTGTGTATCATCAGCTTCCACAACCGCCTTTAATTCGTCATTGTCGACCAAAGTCTTCGGACGACCGCGAGGTTCATTTTTCAGGTCGAAATTTCCAGAACGGAAGCGAGCAAACCAATAACAGGTGGTGCGTTGGTTTGTAGTTTTAGCTCCGTAAACGTCGTTGATGTTGCGTGCCGCTTGTGCCGCGTTGCTGCCACGACGGTACTCATATTCCATAATTACTCGAATTTTTAACGTATCCATGATGACGAAAAAGATTGAAATGCGATGAAAATGTAACACTAATCAATAAAGAAATGACTACTTTTGGAAAAAAGAATCCATGTTTTTAAAATAAAATTAATTTGAAATTAGAATTCTTAGCCAAACAAAAATTATTTTGATTTGAAATGGCCAGTACTGCAGAACGGCAATTTCATAGGTAAAGACCTAATATCTATTTAATTTGATGGTTCTATCTAGAGATGGTAGGGGTTTGATAAATGAAAAGAAAGAGATAGGTGAAGACAGAAGCATTATGATTAATTTGTCATATAAGCAAAGATTCTCGAGAGAAAAATATGAATTTCAAAATGTTTAAAATTTGGAACAATTTAGGGGTAAATAAGCGAACTGTTCAAGCAGAACGGTGAGTTTAAATGGAAGACGAGTTAAGAGGAAGAAATAAAAGTGGAAAACAGAACAAGTGCTAGCGATCAGCAACAGTAAACTGTGTAAAGTGTTCCCTACACAGTGAGAAGTGTGCCGTGTAAGTCAGGACTTTAGCTTGGCAATGGTCGTCATGGGAACTCTATAGTGCGCCTCGTGTAGACTTTAAAAGAGAGCTAGTCGCTGAGACTCTGAGTACACGAGTGTTCCGTGATCTTAGTAGTGAACCAACTATCACTGTCGACGCCAATAAAAGTTCCTTTGCAAATACTAGTTTCTTTGCCATCCTGACCAACCGCTCGCATATTTTGACGGTCAACGTAGCCTAGTTGGTAGTGCTCCTGCCTACGAAGCCGGTGGTCCTGGGTTCGAATCCCGGTAAGTGCAAATATTTGTGTGATGAGCACGAATATTTGTTTCTGAGTCATGGATGTTTTCTATGTATATAAGTATTTATCTATCTATATAAGTATGTATATCGTCGCCTGGCACCCATAGTACAAGCTTTGCTGAGTTTGGGGCTAGGATGATCTGTGTGACATTGTCCCCAGATATTATTATATAATAACCAGGCAACCTGATGTTATAACTAGCAGTCCATTTGCTTTGTTCTATATTCATGCACTAAGAAGTAGAAACGATGACTCAATTGAAAAATACCAATACAAGTTTAGAAATCAAAATAAACAAACTACGAACCATTCTGTATTTTAACAATACTGTCATTGGAAGGAGGAACAAACCCAGCATTGGACTTTAAGCTAATTTATGTTCTTTGCATAAGTATTTAGGCAGGAGGCATGTAAGCCTATGTTTGGAAGGCCCTTACTCAGAGAACATACATAATTGGGACGAGATGTTTTAGTTAAAGTGCAACCTTAATTACGATTACGAACGGTAGATAAGTTTCAAAGATAATGACTGGCCTGTTGGTCTAAATGCTCGAAGTACAGACGCCAGCACATCGAGCTACCCCAATCTGTCAAATTTCCCCAATTGAACGTGAACCTTATGCTTTTGTGATAAAGTCGACGGTCACCGTAGCCTAGTTGGTAGTGCTCCTGCCTACGAAGCTGGTGGTCCCGGGTTCAAATCCCGGTAAGTTCAAATATTTGTGTGATGAGCACGAATATTTGTTTCTGAGTCATGGATGTTTTCTATGTATATAAGTATTTATCTATCTATATAAGTATGTATATCGTCGCCTGGTACCCATAGTACAAGCTATGCTTAGTTTGGGGCTAGGATGATCTGTGTGACATTGTCCCTAGATATTATTATTATTATTATTAAAGTTGAAAATCTATTAAATGAATTTGACAGATGGGGATAGCTGGATATGCTGGCGTCTGTACTATGCTCAAAGAGTGGTTAGTGACCTTGTCTGCTAAGCCAGAGGTTATGGGTTTGATCCCCACCCAGGACAAATCTTTTTCCTTTTTTAAAAGACAACGCAATTAATCCCTGTGTCGCGAGGTACTTTAAAATTATATAATTGACCGACACAAAGACACAGAACAGCTGTTTATGGGTCCACCGCAGAATCGAACTCGGGAGACGAAGTTACTTAATACGGTGGCATTATTTGATAGACCGAGGCAACGTAATAATCATATTCTGTAAAGTACTTGAATATGATTATTACGTTGCCATAAGGTTCGGGGCATGAGTAAAGTCGCCGAAGCTCGTAAATGTGTGAATTAAAAGTTGTAATGTCAACGCATGCAGATTCAAAATGTATCTAAAATAATCATTTCTAAACAAAGTAGTGACCTCTATTGTCATAGTTTGTAAACAATTTTGTTATATTATCTGTGACATAAGATGTTTTAGATAATTTTCAGTTCTCTTTTCTATCACAACGCGGTCGTTTTATAAAAAGCTACGCGAACCGCGTAGTCATATGAGGAGAGGTGATACATCTGAATGTTTACGATATTTCAATTTCAAGATTTGAAGTGACCTATAAGTCTTCTAACTCAATGTTGATATCAGCGAATAACATATTATTGAAATATAAAAAGTCAAAACCCTATAACTGAAGTTGAATGCCAATGTCGTAGGTTTTTCTGTAATCATATTTCACAAAATTAGAAAGATGTCTCACAAAGGAAACATAACATAACAGGCCTTTAATGGTCATTCAAGTCCTTTGTCGACAAACATCAAAAATGCTTTGATATCAATACAGAGGACGTTTGATAAGATCACAATAAATTGAACCTCTATTTTACTTAAATATTCAATACATAAGAATATAGTATAAGCATCAGTAGGTACATGTCGAATACCCAGTTAAGATGGGTTCTGAGTATTCTGAGAATATTGCGAATTAACAATAAGAAGGGTCAACAACCTCTCTCGCCTTTTATCATCAATTTGGTTAAAAATTGTCCATAAAAGAATGTTAGGTTTCAAAATAACCATTTCCTTTTTTTCCTTTCTTCTTTCACTACCTAGGTTGCCTGGAAGAGATCACACTTTGTGATAAGGCCGCCAATTGTACTATAATAATTTGAATATTGTCGCTTTGTATTATTTCTTAAGGTGTACAATAAAGAGTTTATCTATCTATCTATCTATCTGTTTACCCACCTAACTTAAGAAGTTAATAACGATATTAGGCACCTGTAACAAAGGAAATTTGGTTGTGCCAAGACCGCCTATCTGCTCGTAACTAAAACTTTATTTTGGCATCGTAATACATAAAAATCAAACCACTAAAATAAAATATTTTTTGAAATCCAAGCCGATATGTAGTAAGTGCGTTCTAAGTTAATAAGAAAGAGACCAGTCAAGTCAAAGTCAAAGGTACATTATTCCGTAAAAATTTTACATTTATGTGAAATCGTCATATTTTTTTTACCCTACCGTGCAGTGCATGACGTGGCAGCTACTGAGAAACACTGCCAGAAAACTCAGTAGGAATCCAGTAATATTGACAAAAATCCTGTAAAATACACAACTAAAAAATAATCCCCACGAACCATTTCTAAAACCGTGACAATAGGTACATGCTACAGGAATGGCAGTACTGCCTCGATGAACGGCAGTGCTTAAATGTTGCCCAGAATATACGCCATGATTTTTTTATAGATACTAGATTAGTTATATCTACTACTGTATTCAGGAAGTATCCAGACTGATCTGATAGATTTTTTATTTAACTTATAGCAATTAGCTTAGCAGAATGTCATTGTATCACCGGAAAACTGGCATAAGCCGTCTAGCAGATAAAGATTACGTATACATAAAGTACCCCGGCGCCAAATGGCATCCTCTTAAGATTTCCAACCTGCGCTGAGATCAGTTACTAACGTTAAATCCTCCCTAAAAATTAACCTCCATGAGAGTGTCAATTTTAGGGACCTTTTTTCGCAACGGTTGCTCTGCATCAATAAGTAAAGACGCAAGTCGCTCGTCTGACCATCATATAAGTTGAAAGATGTTCTCAACTGGTCAAAGGCCTCCCCAAAGATCTACACAAATGCCGACCTTGCGCTACCGTTTCCAGCGACTCTCCATGATCATCGGTCTATATTGAAAGGTTGGTTTGGTCTTGGTTCAAAGTAATACGGTTAATTTGGTCGTATATAAGAAGTATTTATTTTACTTTCCTCGGAAAAAAGTTCCGTAATGTTATTATGTTTTAAACTACTGTCGAAAATAACTGGTGCTAAACTACGATTACTCTTAATATGCACTCAGAAAGCCTAGCCTATGTTGTCTTATAACACAAAAATATGTAGTGCCATAACAGACAACTAAATGCGAAACTTTTGCTGTCCCATTTTGAACATTTGCGCAAAAGGGTGTATACATAACAACGTGAATTCGCTATGTCCCGTTTTAATAAATCTCTATTTACAATTCCGCGCGCCCGAGTGGAAAGGCTTAAGCCAAGACATTTTTCTTCATTCGCAAGTGTGTGCTAACAAACTCGGTGTCGTAGAGGGGACGCGGTTTGGGACGTTACCCTTCTCAATCTTGGAATTCGGTTACAATCATAATGCCGTGAGAGCGAGACACACTTAGGAACTTTTATTAATCTCTCTTTATTACGTCGACGTACGGTTTATTACGAGATCAGGACGCAATACCTACTGATTCCTGTCACCGTTTTCATATGTACTTTTTTTTTTGAGACAACGTCCGCGTTATCGTAGTAGTCGCCTGGATACTTTTGTTTTAACACATGAATGCTGAGATGGTTTGGTTGCTATCAGTTATGTACAGACGCCAGCACATCCAGCTACCCCAATCTGTCAAATTTCTTTTATAGATTTTCAACTTTATCACTAAAGCATAAGTTTCACTTGCAATTGGGGAAATTTGACAGATTCGGGTAGCTTGATGTGCTGGCGTATGTACCACCATAGTCTGAAATTAATTGACCATTAACAGAGTGGTCCAAACCTTTGTGTCCATGAATTGTTTTTTTATACTTAAAAACTTCGCGCGTTGTGCGAAAATTGATATTTATTAGATGAAGTTATCAGTTATTATGTTTCACAATCGATTAATAATTCCTTTGAATACTCCAGTTATTTTAAACGACACCCACGTTCTGATTATGTACAACGATTCTATGGAGATGACTCCATAACTCACTTAGAGACTCTGTTATCAGAATACTAATCACGAGGAAGACCGACTAACGCAATCGAATGCTGGACTCTGTAGATGTTGTCTTAGCTTTTTGTTTATACCTTTAAAGGATTAAGGGTCCAGCAGTATTATCCAAACTAATATTATAAATGCGAAAGTAACTCTGTCTGTCTGTCTGTCTTTGCTTCACGCCTAAACTACTGAACCGATTTGTGTGAAATTTGGTACAGACATAGTTTGGAACTTGAGAAAGGACATAGGATAGTTTTTATTACAAAACATAAAATAAAAAATAAAATAGCGCCATCTATTGGTCAAGAGTCGGCATCAATTCAGTACTGAAAATTCATCGGAAAAATGTAAATAAATAGTAAAAAGGTATGAAAATCCAAACTAATATTATAAAGGCGAAAGTAACTCTGTCTGTCTGTCTTTCTGTCTGTCTGTCTGTCTGTCTTTGCTTCACGCCTAAACTACTGAACTGATTTGTGTGAAATTTGGTACAGACATAGTTTGGAACTTGAGAAAGGACATAGGATAGTTTTTATTACAAAAAATAAAATAAAGAATAAAATAAAAAATAAAATAGCGCCATCTATTGGTCAAGAGTCGGCATCAATTCAGTACTGAAAATTCATCGGAAAAATGTAAATAAATAGTAAAAAGGTATAAAAATATAATATAATACAACTTTTAGTACAAAGAAAATGCTCTAACGGAGTATAGATAATTCTATTAGTAATATATGTCGAGTTGGTGATCGCGCAATGGTGTCCATCGTTACACGAGTTCGGTTCATGTTATTGTTTTAATTCATCGGAAAAAAGTAAATAAATAGTAAAAAGGTATGAAAAAAATAATATCAATATAATACAACTTTTAGTACAAAGAAAATGCCCGAACGGAGTATAGATAAATAATCCGAGTTGTCACTATGCTCGATAGATGGCATAGATCGTAATAGATCGCGCTATGGTTTCGTTACACGCATTTGGTTGGGTATCGGCCGTGCGCTTTGGTACTGTCGTGGAATTGTGGATTGATCGTTTCGTAAATTTAAAATTGGCTCCGTTGTATTAGTAGATTAAAAGGTTTATTTGTTGGGTTGTCCGGTGGTTGCTTTTTTTAAAAATTGGTTCCGTTGTATTTGTCGATTAAAAGGTTTATTTGTTGGGTTGTCTGGTTGTTGTAAAATGTAAGTTTAGTTTGATCTCGATTATTAGTAGATACTAAAATTGTATGTCTAAATTCATTTTAATTTTTAAATTAATTAAATCGTTCCTTTTAAATTATTTAGTTTTAAGCTTGGTTATTAAGAGGATAGGTTGTAATATAATTTCTTTTAAATTGTTATCAAGTTAGTTTTTCGTATTTTATTTAAATTATTTTGTTTTCAGTTAGTTTTCAATTTAAGTTCGGAAAGATTGGAATATTTCTTTAGTTCAAGTTCTTTTTTAAACTACTTTTTTCAATGACGAGAAAACGGAAGTCCAATTTAGCACGTAGTTCCAGCGGAGCTCGAGCTAAAAGAGTTGCAAGTTGCGTGCTCAAGAGTGTCAAAACCACAAGACCTATATATTTTTGCAATGGATGGCAAAACTAAAAACAGAAATGTCTTGGTGTAAGAAACTTTAATAATCTTTAAAGCCTAAAATAATAGAAAATTTGTCAAGGGAGAAACAGTATTTTTTTCTGAAATGGCATATCAAAATAATATTTTGAAAATAAGGGAAAAATAACATTTTCGCCTTTTTCGATCGGCAATAACGGCTTTAATGCCCTAAGTGAGTATACATATCTTCAATTCAAACGCAGAGCTCATGATGTTGATTTTTGAAGAGTTCCCTAGAATATCTTCCACATTTCATTTTTGAAGAGATCCCGCGAGATTGGGAACTATGTGGGCAAAACCAAAAATCTGCCGGAAGTCACTATTCCACGCGAACGAAGTCGCGGGCAAAAGCTAGTCAATAATAATTCTACGTTTAACTGCTACGAGAAAAAATTATGCGAATGAAAACAATTCTTCTTTCTTGGCACTCGCGGCAGGCGAATACGATATATCGGTCTATGAATAGTACTTACATACTTAAGTATAGTATGGGCAGTGGTTACCCTAGTAGCAGAGTAATAAAAGCCAATTATTAGGCCACCTAGATGGATTAACGACTGTTGTATTATGCCTACACTCGGGAACGACCGCTTAACGTGCCTTCCGAAACCCGGACGCTCAGAAATTAAACCACTTTGCTGGTCACCCATCTATGGAATGACCGCGAACCTAGTTGTGTTTACCTCGCCGATCGGTTTCTGAAACTATATATATACAGGTCGGCCCAAATATAAATTAGATTGTATTGTAATGTTTTTAAACTTTTGCGAATTGTACACATATTTATATATTGTGGACACGGTAATAAGGTAATGATTTCCCTTAAATTGTTATTGCAATTGAGACCAGTGTCCAAAATATATAAATAAAAATAGATTGTATTTTTCCAGGGCCATTTATATACTTTATTCATTGTATTGTTTTGATCAGTATAATATACTTGTAACTAAAGTCATAAATACTTCTAATAAAGCAGCTTATCGCAATTCTTACGAAACTAGCTATTTATTTTATCATACTACTTGATTTATTTCTACGTCACAGCTTTTGTTTTCAAACAATAATAAGTAGATTCTGAGATAGTTTCTCAGTACCGACTTTCTATGAACTCTACAAGGGAGAAAGGAGCTTTAAAATAATGGAATGTAACAAGCTCGCTAAATCTCATCGCCTTAACGTAAGAACTGTGAAATTGGAGTTCCAGTGAAACATTCCGCGGTACCGCAGGTAATTATAGCTATATACTTAGTACCCCACCTCACCTTGTCTACTAGTTTGCACTGTGGATTTGTGATTTGGAATAAACTTGCTTTTAGAAATAAAGTCTCTGCCTAGTTGATAACTAAAACAACAAATTCTGGATTAACTTCGATAAATCAGAATCAGATGTAGTAAAATGTATCTAAAACGATACATTTCGATAATCACACTAATATTATAAAGGCGACAATTTGTGAGTAAGTATGTTTGTTACTTCTTCACGACTAAACGGCTGGAGCGATTTTATTAAAATTTGTAATGGAGTTAGCTGATACTCTGGATTAACACATAGGCTATAATTTATACAGTTTAACGTGGGTAAAACCGCGGGGAACAGCTAGTTAAACATATAAATAATATCTTAGACTATAACTTAAATAAGCTAGCTTAGTATCTAAAACATTACTTTTAAAATCTAAGAAAATAAAATCCTTTTATAATTTAAGTAAAAAAAATAATTCATTAATTCAAGTACAGTTAAAATTAAAAACAACATGAAGTTGTCTTGCCACAGTCTATGCATGCTACCACAAAATACATTAAAAACTGACTAAGAGCGAGTGGGACTCACGCTCCGAGCTTTTTATTCCCGCAGAGTACTGACTTTATATTTGTTCAAAAAAGTTTGAACGTATAAAAAGTTGGCATACTGTAGATATTTAACATTTAATTACGTTGTCGTCCCATTTATGGTTGGATTATATGTAGTCACTATAGATACATCAGTAGATACAAGATTTATGATTGGTTCGATGTAAGTACGTCAAACTACCTGCTAGAGGCATAAGTTTACATGTTTTTTATGTAGTTCTATAAGTCACAATTTTCCTTACTTTTTCTTAATTTTCTTTGTATCTTTGGGCTTCACTTCAATACGATTTAGTGTCGTAAGTTTCCAAAGGTAACTTTTATTTTAGTTTTTATTGATTAGGAACCAGTTTTTGGATATATATTTTGAATTCAAATTTAAAATATATTTATTTTCTCTTCAGAAAGAATAGGGTTATCTAGAATCTAATGAAAATTTAATAATGATGACAATACTGTCAAGTTAGGATCCAACTTTGCGAGAGACTGGTGCCTGATGTAGTTTTACCAGAAACCTGAATTACAGGTCACCAGGGCCCTCACGCGGTTTGGTTTCGAAACAAGAATAATATAACAAGAATAATGCGCAAAGGGGTAAAGGAACACAGCACATTTTCACGATTGTTTTATACGTATGTTAATTGACATTTTTGTAATAGTTTCTTTTTGTACTCAGTACCATGTCGCAAGATGCGTTTATAAGGTAATTTTATGATTAGTAGTTTAAAATATAGCGTCTCTGAGATCATACGCGGGAAATGCCACTTCGTGTTCGAGGTAGATCCTTAAATACATATGTATTCTTTCATATGAAGTACATTATAAATCTATGTAACTGAATACAAAATGAGGAAGGCTATTTATCAATGTAACTGCTCTCGTTTAACCGCCACTTCTGTCATATTTTAAGGTAAGGGCTTATCAGTCATATACGACGTAGGTAATCGGGAATCTGTTATGGGCCGCATCATTTCAAGTAAATGTTCCTTGTGCCTTTTATATCTGAAAGCTCTACTTTTATTCAAGAGTAAAAACCACTTCCATACGTTGTCCGTTGGGGTCACTCATAAATTTCAATGTACTATTCTGGCTTGCGTAGGTACTTTAAGTGAAATATCTACTCCATTTGGGGATCCAAACACCCAAACTACTTGATGAATTCCAATACATTTACGTGACTTACAATACAGAACATACGGGGTTTTATAACCGCAATTTTCGAGCCTAAATCCAGGAAAGTTAGACTGCTTTAGTGGGTATTATATTCGGGTGCGTAGGAACCCACTACCATTGAGCTTAGTGTATCGCATGTAATCTATACATATAATAAAATCGTAGGAAACTCAAAACTGTACATTGAATATTTTTTAAAAAGGATACTTGGGGCGTGATCTACTGTCGATATCGAAGCCAAAAATATAATTTTTAGAATTTTTGTTTTATTGTTTGTCTGTATGTATGTCCGGGCTAAACTCAAAAAGTACTACATGGATTTACTTCAAATTTTGCATGAATATTACTAAGAGGTTGGGTCAACATATAGGCTAGATATTATCACGCTATCACCTACGGGGGAGGAGATGTGATAATTTATAAAATTTTACGCGGGTAAAACCGCGGGGCACAGCTAGTCAAATAATAAGAATCCAATCTCACCTACTTCCAGAGATTCATACGAATATCTTTAAATACAACTCAACTAATGGCAACCTTTCAAATTAATTGTTCAGAATTTAGGATCTTTAGGATCTTATCGGAGCCTTTATTCAAAGTAATGGTATGAGCTTGTTTCCAAGCAGTGGGAAAACAGGAAGAAAATAAAGGATAGTCGAACAAATGGGTAAGAATAGGAGGACAATAGGAAGGATAGGATTAATCTTTTGAAGATCATCGACCATCATGCCCAGCAGAAGTTGATGAGATGGAAAGAGCAGATTTTTTGACATCTTTCTCAGAAACAGAAGTAAAGCTGAAAGTAGAATCATGTGAGAATGGAGACTTGTTAACGTTCCCCTATGTCTCGTTCAGAGATTTTTGTATACTCATAATCGCGTCTTTGATGGGCCTGTTGGCGTGGTTAGCAAATGCTTGCTATTTACACCGGAGGTCCTGGGTTCGATTCCAACCCAGGACTGGTATTTGTGTGCATGGAAATGTCTGTTTGTTTATGTCTGGGTGTAATTATCTATATAAGTGTATATTTATAAAATAAAAGTAGTATATGTAATATATCAGTTATCTGGTTAACATAGTACAAGCTCTGCTTAGTTTGGGATCAGATGACCGTGTGTTATCTCATTATTATTTGAGTCACAGTTAGGACAAGTTAATAATGAACATAGAAACAATGGACACGTAATTACAATTACTAATCTATAACGTAATTTATTGTTTAATGTAATTTTGATGAGCTGACATTCAGATCTAAATAACTCAGTTTGAAGTCTGCCTACATAAATTTAAATAATGTACATTAATGATATTAAAATTTACATAGAACTATCGCAGCTGGGTGAATACAGAATGAGGGAGGTTAGCCGCAAGCTGTCATCGATAAGATAAACGGGGGCAATCTTTAGGACCAAGACAAACGTGTGAAATAGATAACTTAACCTAATGGATGAAATTTATTCAGCACTTGGGTATTAATGGACTAATGTACGTTGTCAAGCCAAAATAAATCATACTCAAAACTGGGAATTCATAAATTTAATAGTCCGGCTGGGATCGACCCCGCACCTTCTATCAATTCAGGGTCAGTTATACGGATAAGTTAAATATTCCTGTATGTGATTATCTATCTATCTATAAATTAACAATTCTCTTACTAGCACTCTTATGGAAGTTATAGATGCCAGCCATTAGGTCACCGTAGCCTAGTTGGTAGTGATCCTGCCTACGAAGCTGGTGGTCCTGGGTTCGAATCCCGGTAAGTGCAAATATTTGTGTGATGAGCACGAATATTTGTTTCTGAGTCATGGATGTTTTCTATGTATATAAGTATTTATCTATCTATATAAGTACGTATATCGTCGCCTGGTACCCATAGTACAAGCTTTGCTTAGTATGGGGCTAGGATGATCTGTGTGACATTGTCCCCAGATATTATTATTATTATTATTTGCTTTGTTTCTAGAAACTAGACGAGTTATGTGTAATAGATCTGTGTGACATTGTCCCCAGATATTATTATTATTATTTGCTTTGTTTCTAGAAACTAGACGAGTTATGTGTAATAGATCTGTGTGACATTGTCCCCAGATATTATTATTATTATTTGCTTTGTTTCTAGAAACTAGACGAGTTATGTGTAATAGATCTGTGTGACATTGTCCCCAGATATTATTATTATTATTTGCTTTGTTTCTAGAAACTAGACGAGTTATGTGTAATAGATCTGTGTGACATTGTCCCCAGATATTATTATTATTATTTGCTTTGTTTCTAGAAACTAGACGAGTTATGTGTAATAGATCTGTGTGACATTGTCCCCAGATATTATTATTATTATTTGCTTTGTTTCTAGAAACTAGACGAGTTATGTGTAATAGATCTGTGTGACATTGTCCCCAGATATTATTATTATTATTTGCTTTGTTTCTAGAAACTAGACGAGTTATGTGTAATAGATCTGTGTGACATTGTCCCCAGATATTATTATTATTATTTGCTTTGTTTCTAGAAACTAGACGAGTTATGTGTAATAGATCTGTGTGACATTGTCCCCAGATATTATTATTATTATTTGCTTTGTTTCTAGTAACTAGACGAGTTATGTGTAATAGATCTGTGTGACATTGTCCCCAGATATTATTATTATTATTTGCTTTGTTTCTAGAAACTAGACGAGTTATGTGTAATAGATCTGTGTGACATTGTCCCCAGATATTATTATTATTATTTGCTTTGTTTCTAGAAACTAGACGAGTTATGTGTAATAGATCTGTGTGACATTGTCCCCAGATATTATTATTATTATTTGCTTTGTTTCTAGAAACTAGACGAGTTATGTGTAATAGATCTGTGTGACATTGTCCCCAGATATTATTATTATTATTTGCTTTGTTTCTAGAAACTAGACGAGTTATGTGTAATAGATCTGTGTGACATTGTCCCCAGATATTATTATTATTATTTGCTTTGTTTCTAGAAACTAGACGAGTTATGTGTAATAGATGCACGTGAAAGTCTCGTTGCTCTAGCAGTAGCGTATTCAAACGCAGATAATGAAATCCTGGGCCAATGTTTGATTGCACGTGTGGCGCAGTGTCTAAGACAGTTCGAGTCCTGCGCCGGACAACTATTTGTGTGACCCACAAATAGTTGTTCTGAGTCTGTATGTAATTTGTGTCCGTCTATTATATGTTTGTAAAGTACCCCGCGACACAGGGATTAGATTCCCTAGAGCGGGGGTTGACTTTATAAAAAAAATGGGAATGAGTAATAATAAATAATGAAAGATATTGTTATAGATGATAAAACTCTTTTAATAATTTCCTTGCTCGTCCTACAAAAAGTAGCCGTCTCAGCATTAGCTGTGTAGAAACACCAGGTAAATGCACTTCGTCGAACAATTATTGTTATTACGAAGCGGGAAAATGTTAACATAATAAAACTCACAGTTGACATTTGAAGAAATATAGTAACTGAAATAATATAAAATATATTTATTCAGTAAACAAGCACAAATTATTATAATAAATAGGTACACATATAGAGATTCTTCATTGCTATCTGTGCTGGTCCAAAGGTCCCATCTCAGCACTAGCTGCGACATTAACTGTTGCAGCGCTGGTTTTCTGATGGAACCATGAAATGCACATGCGTTTCGAGCTCGATTCCCGCTCAGAACCATTCTTTATGTAGTTTATGAATGGTTGTTTTGAACCTGTATGTGCTTTGTGTCCATTAATGATATGTTTTATTTTATATTTTAATGACAACACCGCACTCGGTAAATAAATCTGTGTGTCTAGTTGAAAATAATTGGCGAAAGACTCATAACCACTGCTTATGGGTCACACAAATAGTAGTAATGTGCGGGAGTCGACATCGGGACACGAAGGGGCTTAGTGACTGCTTTAACCTAATTCAAATGTTCCCAGTCTTTAAATAAATCAAAATTAATTCTTGGTTTCACCCATCCCTACTGAAGAAGGTAAAGGTTTACCTCCTTAGTCGAGACGGGTGAGACCAAAGATTTCTAATATTGGTTGAACAGAAAATAACCCATAAAACGACGTAAAGCAAATCATCTGCAAAGCAAATCATCATCATCATCAACATATCAGCTGAAAGACGTCCACTGCTGGACAAAGGCCTCCCCCAAAGATCTCTACAATTGCCGGTCCTGCGCTATCCGCATCCAGCGATTTCCAGCGACCCCCACAATATCATCGGTCCATTTTGTAGGGGCTTGCTCACACTGCGTCTTCCGGTTCGTGGTCGCCACTCGAGAACCTTTCAGTCCCAGCGGCCGTCGGCTCTACGAACAATGATCCCTGCCCACTGCCACTTTAGCTTGGCAATTCTTACGGAAAGCAAATACAGACATTAAATTTTAAATCTGACAATTATTTAAAAATATTATTTTGTACCAAATCGTACACATCTAAATGCCAAGAGGAATCTATATATATAAAAATCAATGCCACTTTTCGTTGTAATGTTACAACTCAACAACGGCTTTACCGATTTGGCTAATTTTGGTCTTGAATTATTCGTGGAAGTCCAGGGAAGGTTTGTACGTAGAGAAAATTTAAAAAAAAGTCTTGAAAAAGTCTAAAATCAACATCTTTTAGCAATTTAAAATAATTTTTTGTTTGAATAAATGAACTTAATAATCATTTTTTTATTACTATGCCTTATACGTAGCGAAGCACGTACCGGGCCGCTAGTATTTTATAAATCTTACACACACAAAAAAAAGTCGGGTTATATACCTCAACAATGGCTGTATTTATTTTGATGAACTCTGATTTTTTGGATTCGTTTCCTCCAAGAATAGCAGAATAACTTTTAAATAGTATTTGACGCGCAAGAAGAAATGCTTCAAGAGGTGATTTGAATCGAGCAGCGTTTCTGTATGATTGTGCAATCGATTACAGCTCGCCTCCTATAGTTCGTATTGGTTCAATGGACATTGTTTGCGGACATTGTGGTGCATTGAAGTTTACTGGAGAAACGCCTGGATAGTGTTGCCGTGAAGTTGCCATTACTACAGACACGTTTCAGTTTTCCTAAAGTTTACATAAGTATACAAAATTCCCATAATGTTAATATCTTGATCTTCAATTTGTTGAATCTATCTCCGCCTGCAGCCAAATAGCAGAATATGTACTAAAACATCAGAAAAATATTTAGAAAAATATTTTTCTGATGTTTTAGTATAATATAAAATATTTATTTAATTATTATTGCTTAAACATGTTGCAGCGGCTAAGACAGTCGCCTCGCCGCTTCGTGTCGCGGGTTCGAGTCCCGCGCCTGACAACTATTTGTGAGACCCATAAATAGTTGCTCCGAGTCTGGATGTAATTTGTGTCCGTCTATTATGTGTTTGTAAAGTACCCCGCGACACAGGGATTAGATTCCCTAGTGCTGGCGTAGTCTTAAAAAAAAAATATATGTATCGTGAAAACGGATTGACTGATTTACGTGTATTACGTGTTACGTGATTTACGTGTACTTTTTTGTTCATCTGAGCCTCGAGAAGTTTCCACACGCATTGAAAAAATAATAACGACGTCATCTCTGATACACTAGAGTAGACTAGACACTCATTTTTTTATTTTGTACATTTGAGTGGGTCTTTCAATTATATGTTCGGCAAACGTTTTACTGCCTTAAAAATTGAAATATTACCTGGATTCCATCGTAGGGCTATCGACCGGGTACAATTGTAAATATAAATCATCGAGAGACCTACTCAAGTGCACAAAAAAATAATTAAATCAGTCATATCAGAGTAAAGCAGTAGAACGTTTGACGATTGAAGTTAGTTTCTAATACCAATAACTAACACACTGCCATCTGATCCCAAACTAGGCAGAGCCTGATACTATAATAATAATAATAATATCTAGTGACAGAGTCGCACAGATCATCCTAGCACCAAACTAAGCAAAGCTTGTACTATGGGTACCAGGCCATGATATACATACTTATATATATACTTAATACTTAAATAGATAGAAAACATCCATGACTCAGAAACAATTATTCGTGCTCATCACACAAATGTTTGCACTTACCGGGATTCGAACCCAGGACCACCAGCTTCGTAGGCAGAAGCACTACCAACTAGGCTACGGTGACTGTCATTATGGCCCGTCACTATGGTAACCAGACAACTGATAAAATGCTTACATATATCTAAATACTTACATATTATAGAAACAGAATAAATAATGATATTCATCACACAAAATTGTCCTGGGGCTCTACCGGCTAAGGCGCCGAACATCGATTTCTGAAATGGTGTTCAAATAAATATTGGTTAAAAATGATAAATCGTTAAATCGGCTTTAACGTTGACAATTGATTCCGGACCTTTTATGACGTGAGATGTGCTCATGGAAGCCGATTTAACGATTGATTAAGTAATTTTTAACCTTTATTTATTTGAACGCCATTTAAGAAATCGATATTCGGCCACTTAGCCGGTAGAGCCCCTAGGTGGGGATTGAACACTTGACCTCTGGCTTACTAGTCAGTGTCACAAACCACTAGAACAAAGTGCATTACGCTTTACGCGACACTTATTTCAGACACCAAATTAAAACAATGGTGTTTACCGTGGTGTACATACAAAAATATAGTTTATATTAGTAGGTTGCATTCATTTCCACAAATTCACAATTTAATTTCAAACAAAAGAAGAATATCTATATAATCTTCACTGTTAAAAACAATACCATTGTTGTGATTGTACAGAATATTTGGACGCTTAGGGCGATGGTATCGCGCGTACGTTGTTTTCCGGTGACAGGAGGGTTTATGGTACAAATCTCGGCGGTTTTCCTCATCTTAGGCAGGCCGTCTCGCCGCGGAGGGAGATCCGACAGCGGGAATATTTATTAGGCCCTATGTTTCAGAGCCGGGAAATCTGAAAAGGAGCATTTGCTATAAAGGATTTTTAGTTCTATTTTAGTAGTGGGATCGGTAATAAATACTTATGTATCCCGTTTTTCTTCGTCGATTGGAGATTCTCTGGGTAATGGCGTTGAGCCATTGATGCCATTTTGAAACTAGATATAGCGTTAACATGAACCCAGATTAATTTTTAATACTTATAACATTAATATGTTAATACTTATACTAGCAATTATGTCTTCCTGGTAGCCAGTCTCAATACAGATGACTCCTCTGCACGGGAAATATTATAATGCACAAGTGTATGGGCACTTTCTATACCAACACTCTCATGATTAGATGAGATGAATAGCAGCACGACCGAAAAGAGATCAGGTACAGGGGCTCTACCAGCTAAGTCGCCGAACATCGATTTCTTAAATGGCGTTCAAATAAATAAAGGTTAAAAATGACTTAATCAATCGTTAAATCAGCTTCCACGAGCACATGTGACGTCATAAATGGTCTGGAATCGATTGTCAACGTTGAAGCCGATTTAACGATTAATTAAGTCATTTTTAACCTTTATTTATTGGAACGCCATTTAAGAAATCGATGTTCAGTGACTTAGCCGGTAGAGCCCCAGGATTGATGAGTTGACGTGCTCTTCAAGGCACAGGGGTGTAATAACGTCAATTCCCAGACATCGGGCTACTACTGAGAAATTAACTTAACCAAATTATCCCAAAATCACTTTTCTGGCCCGACCTGGGTCGAAACTAGGACTTTATTATCTGCGGTTGAACACGCCACCGCTAGACCAACGTGGTAGTCAATAATAATAATATAAAATATTATATTTCTTTCACTAATTTTGAATTTTACAATGACGAGTTTAAAAGCCAATATAATAATTCCAATCTAGCCTTTCCAATACACATAAAATATGAATAAAAAACTATGAAATCAAACTAGGAACTTTAAACTATCTGGGGAAGGCGCTCTACCGTTAAGCTACGGAAGATACACACCAGCCGACTAAATATATGATGGACATAACATGCTTACTGAGTATGTGATTAGGTTTTATATTTGTTTTTATATTTGTACTTTATATTTGATGATGTTGACACAACTAGAATGGTTTATTTCAGTTATTTTCATAGTGTAATGTCCTATGGAATTCTTCTCTGGGGTAGCTCTGCTGACATTAACACCATATTTATATTGCAAAAAAGAGCTGTAAGAGCTATCTATAATGTTGGCCCGAGAGTGTCTCTAAGAGAAAAGTTCAAAGAGGTTAACATTCTAACTGTACCATCTCAGTATATATATGAAAACTTACTATATGTGCATAAAAATATCGATTCCTTCTGTAAAAGGAGCGATACACATAATGTAAATACTAGATATAAGAATAATCTCACATTGCATACTACCCGTCTCCACAAAATAAGTAACTCTTTTTTGGGGCAATGTATAAGATTATATAACAAACTTCCCAATGATACTCGTATTAGAGAATTGTCTACGAATAAGTTTAAAAGAAATATTAAAGCCAAATTGTGTAGCAGGGCATATCACAAAATTTCTGATTAGTTAAGTGATTCCCAAGTGCTTGGGATTGAGTTGTTCTGAGTCAACACACATGATTGTAATTAATCTTAAGTATATTTTATTTTAAAAAAGGATTCCTACTGAGTTTTCTGGCAGTGTTTCTCAGTAGCTGCCACGTCATGCACTGCACGGTAGGGGAAAAAAATATGACGATTCCACATAAATGTAAAATATTTACGGAATAAATGATTTTGGCTTTGACTTTGACATTGCGAAATATGCTAAAATTGGACATAAAACATGGATTTAAAGTTTTTACATGACTAAGTATACACACTGTTCTGTTATATCCGTGACATTTCTTAGTTTAAGTTGAGGTAACTTTAAATATGTTAATGATCATCTAAATACGAGTATAAATAGCAGTAGTAATAATACGACCCTTTATATACAGCAAACAATACCGCAGCCTATGTCGCTGTGTGGTTTCCGGCCCAGAAAGAATAACAGGGCTACCTTATACCTTCCCAAGGGTGTCCTAAAAAGCGACTAAGAGATACAGCAAGTAGTCGGGAAGCAGCACCTCCTATCCTAGTCACCTCCTAACTGCGGTCGTCCAGCCTCGCATGGCAAACGCGGAGACTTCGGCAAACCCCTCCAAATGGCAACGTTATTAAAACCTTGAGGGACTCCTAGGTCCAGCAGTAGATGATATCAGGCTGATACAGATACTGATACAGGCTGGGAAGCTTACTCACACCCAGGACTATATCTTGGAGTTAATTCATTAAGGTAGCTATTGATACTTCCCCAGTCGAGATGCTTATAGAGCGGAAAACTCTATACTCTACCACAATTCAATGTTGCTACCCAGAGGTCACGTGTAGGGTTACTAGAACCAAAGCCTCTGGATTTAGTAGAATTTTAAAGGATATTTACATAAAATTTGTAACATAAATAGTGGACGTAAATTCAGAACGTTAATTTCTATGGAACTGAACAACGTGTAGAGTACGGTCGCGGAGCAGAAATTATTTCGTACCTTAACCTATTATTTTCCTCTCTGTAGCTCCTTCGTAAAAATATACCGCATCACTTTCGCACAAGTGCAGTGACCGCCGTCTTAAGGGATTACAGTCATTTTACATGGCACTGTAAGGTCTGTTTTTCTCTCTTTTAAATATTTCATATTCGTACTTAATATAATTTTTAACAAAAAAAAAACGACTTCCTACAGGAAACTAAAAAAAGGAAAAATGTAAATTACTTAGCACAAAGTAATACCAAATCCGCTGGATGCGGGCAACACAAGACCGGCCATTGTGGAGATCCTTGGGGCCTCCCCCAAGGATTTGTCGTCGTCGTTGGACGTTTTTCGGCTAATATGAAGATGATGATGATGAAAGTAATACGTGTTTTGATTCAGTTAATCAGAAATTATGAAATAAGTATTTTATCCCGTGGTCATCCCGTGACCACGATCAATGCAACTTGGTGGAAACGTCGGGAAAATAACAATAAGGTTAGTCGCGTTAGTACCTGTTAACAATGTTCATATATAAGTATTTTATCATTTTGAAGTCTTGAAGAAGAAGATTAGCTCATAAATATGCCAAAACCAAGACTAAAACAAATATTTTTCACATGTCACAACCCAGTTTACTTCAATTTGTTCAGTTTCAAGAGTAGATAACGCTTCTCAAGTTCCATCCACTATTTATGTTGTACTTTACATAAAGCTTACACGAGCAGAAGTCTTCTCTATACGTATAAAATATAATTATTAAGAGTAAACGAAATGCTACGTAATAAAATATCACCTTGTCAAGCAATCGACTTGATATCATAAGCCAATAAGACATGTATTTAGATTCTGAATACCTAATTAATGGTTGACGAACAGATCTCTATCGTCTATGAAGTTTGCCGACTCGGAACAATATAAGAAACGAGCCGAACTTAATTGGGTCACGAACAAGACTGTGTCGAACATGGGCCTCCATTAATTGAACCACTTCTTCCTTACATTATCGCAAGTTGAACCGACAACGCTTAAAATAATTACTTGTCATTTTATTCAGCAGAAATGTTGATTCAAGTTTTGGGTTATATTATGGCGTGAAAAGCTCAATGGGCTGGTTTGGGTATGTTTTTGCAGTGTGTTTTCTTTGTATTTGGATAAGGGATAATGTTATGCGGCTTTGAATATAGACTGGTCCGGTCCTTAGCTATGGCCGACAAGGCGAGCTGTCATGGCGTAAGGCCGGTTAGTACGTAGTAGGCGTTTGTTGATTTATGAAACCGTCGCTCATTTACGCATTGAAACGAAACTGCCTCACAGACACGGTGAATGAGCACTTTATACAATGAGTAACGCAATTAAGTAGGCATATTCATGTCCTATGTATGGGCAGTGGTTACTGTAGTGTCTGAGTAATAAAAACTACCCAATAGGCCACTGACTGTTGTTTGATGACTTAACCGCGATCATCGGTCTAATGTTCCTTTTGAATCACATTAGCCATTCCCCATCTATAAACTAACCGTACGCTTAGGACCTTCACCAGCGCAGTCTTAACTGAATGAGATGACATAAATTGATCATTACCATTCAAAATACAAAACCCAACGCTGATCAGTATGTTTATAAAGGAAGTTTTGTGTTGAAGAAATTATTTCAAGTTGGTCTACTGTTTGTTAATTGACTTTAATTTTAGCGTACATACAGATATATATATATATATACACGGTCACCATAGCCTAGTTGGTAGTGCTCCTGCCTACGAAGCTGGTGGTCCTGGGTTCGAATCCCGGTAAGTGCAAATATTTGTGTGATGAGCACGAATATTTGTTTCTGAGTCATGGATGTTTTCTATGTATATATGTATTTATCTATCTATATAAGTATGTATATCGTCGCCTGGTACCCATAGTACAAGCTTTACTTAGTTTGGGGCTAGGATGATCTGTGTGACATTGTCCCCAGATATTATTATTATATATATATATACAAACAGATAGCATAGATAATTAAGAAAAACATTTTGAAAGGTATACTGAAAATTACTGATTCCCAATAAAGTTCATTAATTATACAAATTCTATCATAATTGCATTTCTTTCAAGCCAAATTCAATAGGACACCGCAAAAGACGTTTCTAGAAGAGTGGAGTGAAGTTTCTAGAAGAGTGTTCTAAGAAGTAATTTTCAATTAATGTTAATATACTGATTGTGTGCTACGCTTAGTTTGATAATAATAAAAAAAGTACTTTATGTTCAATGGATATTTTTTATAAAGATTTTGAACGCTGTTTTACCAGCGTTAAAATTTTATAAAATATAGCCTATGTGTTATTCGGTTATATAAGCTACTAGCGGCCCGGTACGTGCTTCGCTACGTATAAGGCATAGTAATAAAAAAAATATTATTAAGTTCATTTATTCAAACAATAAAATATTTTAAATGGTAAAAGATGTTGATTTTACAGTTTTTCCAGACTTTTTGTTAATTTTCTCTACGTACGAACCTTCCCTGGACTTCCACGAATAATTCAAGACCAAAATTAGCCAAATCGGTAAAGGCGTTGTTGAGTTATAACATTACAACGAAAAGTGGCATTGATTTTTATATATATAGATATTACTACAAAGTTTCATCAATATCTGTAGTAGGATTAAATTTGTTACATATTGATATAACTTCCAAAATACAGAATGTCACTATTATTTTACATAATTACATGATTTGGTGTATGGCTGACGGCAAAGACTATCACCACCATATTTCGTCCCGTAGGGGGCGTAGATGCCGTCCGAGAATAATCGGCGTAGCCATCGATGAAGGGAATATTTTCCAGAACAGCGTCGGTCTGTGTACAATGACTATCGTACTGTGACCGCGAACCCGTTTGACAAATGTGCCAATTATGGCATACCCCTCCATACCATCATGTGGATATACAACTGCATTGTGGATTCCATGGGGAGACCTTTATTCAGCATGGACGTCTTTTGATGATGACATTATTTGGAACTCCTGTCTTGTCATTTATCTGTTGTCTTTTATTAGGACTCCAAAGCCAGTAATAAAAACTGGTTACCAACCTTTTTACGTCATGTGGTATGTCTATTAGTGGGCGTCATTCGACTGACATCTAATAGACAAAAGTCTGGGATAATTGCAACGATTGGCAGAGTCGTTAGCAATCGCATTATGATGATGAAATTCAACAGATAGGCGCTGCCGCCCGTTCTCTGATTGGTATTGGCCTTTGAGATGGTGGTTTCTCGGTTCTCTCCCACGGTTTCAGATGGGCTGTTAATAATTATTTGTTGCCGTCATCACACCGTATATCATCGTTTTTCTTAGCTCAAAATCGAATTAAAGTATTATAATACTTTGATTTCTTAGCTCACAATCGAATTAAAGTTATATAATGATTATAATTATATAATAATTATAATAAACATTTTCGAATATCAATATATTGATATTCGAAAAAGATTTTCAACCTAAAGCGTGCCTTAACGATAGTTAACGAAGGATACAAAAAAAATACTATGCATAGACAAGCATATCAAAAGTAGAAGTTTCAAAAGAAAAATTTTTAATATTTTGTAGCAGAATAAATAAGCTAATTAATATAGAAATAATACCCTCGTCCGAAAACTCCGGATTTTCCGGCTGATCAGACGACATGATAATTCTATTTACGAATTAAATAGGTAATCAAATATTCTAATGAACTAACCGGGGACTTATTTTACTTCATTTATTAATAAATATCGTCAAGTACATTCATTTTACTTTTTTGGCTTTCCTTTATCAATAATTTACCTACAAGTTGTAATATAAATAACATAATGTGTTAAATATGTACAGTCAGGTAAATTAATCTGTACCACAACGGATAGAATACTCGTATTATCGACCATTTATATTCGAGGCTTTATATTGTAATAGTTGTTATCAGTGACTTTGTGGACCAGATATAAAAAAAAATGTTTGTTCTAAGATTTAATAATTGGGAAATAGCGTTTAGCTTGCCGAATAATTTACGCGACCGAAGCCGGAACCTAATCTTCAAAATATCTGCCACTGAAACTCCTGTCAAAATAAGTCCTACCGTATCAAAAGTAACAAACAGACAGAATGAAATAAGAATATTTTTATAAGTATTTTATCTCAATTGCTTTTAGGAAACGGCAATTATTTTTAATTTAGAAAGAAAGAAAGAAAGAAAATAAATTTATTCGTAACACTAACATTTAAACAACAAAGTAACAGAATGAGTGGGATAAAACTTAAATGCCATTGTTACAAATCGGCTCCAACTCAGCATTAATGCTGGTCCTACGACCAACGCTGATCTTCCGTTGGGACCGGTTTGGTGAATTGACGTCACAGATTACAAACAACATAAAACAATTTACTGACACATGCATTTTTATTATTTGTATATAGTACCTATAGTGGGACCAGCCACTCTGCAACCTTTTTTTATTTTTGATAAGGCAGGGGGAATGCCTACGCATGCCACCCGCAAAAAGTGTCTGCAGGTGGGTATGTCGGACTTGCACCGACTAAACCTACCTGCCGTGGACTTCTCTTGGCGCCTGATGGGGGAGTCCCGGGAACGCGGGTATGCTGCTCCGGTACCCCCCTTTTGCGCCATGTCCCAGATGGTCGGGACACGTACCCTCAGAGGGCTCCGTTGGATTGCCCTCCCCTATTGCCGACTCCTGCCAGTACGGGACAGCGACTGCGCCAGGAGTGTCGCCGCCTCAAAGGATACCGTCCGGTATCCTCGTGCGATCCGTATGGCTACCACACGCTGCTGGCTGTTCAAAATAGCTCTGCAGCGGTAGGCGCCCGTCAGGCGTTCAGACCAGACGGGCGCCCCAAAAAAGGACCATGGATCGCACGACACCTCCGTAGAGGCGGCGAAATTCTTCCCTGGGACCCCTGAGGTTCGGCAAAAGCCGGTGTAACGCACCGGTTACCCAGCGCACTCGGGGGGCCAGACGCTCGAAATGCTCCTCGAAGCCCCATCGGCTGTCTAGGGTGAGGCCCAGGTACTTCATGTACCGCCCCACCCTGACCTCTGCGTCACCTACACGCATCGACATACTGGGTGGTTCCTGCCTACGGCGTAAGCCGTGGAACCATAGCGCCTCGGTCTTGTGTGGCGCTACCCGAAGGCCCAGTCTCAAAATGGCCGCGACGACACACGCAACTCCGAGTTCGGCGAGCCGTACCGCCCGCTGGAAGCTTACCTCCCGGGCTAGGACGAGCGTGTCGTCCGCATAGCAGACGACGCTCACCCCGGGAGGGAGGCTTATCCGCAAGACCGCATCGTACGGGAGGCTCCATAGCAGAGGTCCCAACACGGATCCCTGAGGAACCCCGCAGGAGAGCTCCCTCTGGATCTCAATCCCGTTCCGACCGACGAATTTGATCGTACTGTCGCGCAAATATGCCCCGACGATACCCGTGGTATCGTCGGGGCATATTTGCGCGACAGGACGATCAAATTCGTCGGTCAGGGAGGCACGTTATGATGGACCAGTGCCTCCCGTATCGCCCGCCAGGGGACGGAGTTGAAGGCGTTGACGATGTCTAAACTCACCGCCAACGCCACTCCCCCCGCCCGAATGGCGGGCTCCGACAGGGCGCGGACGCGATTGATCGCGTCCAGCGTCGAACGTCCCTGCCGGAAACCGAACTGGTTGTCCGATAAGTCGGGGCCAACGCGCGACAGATGCTCGCTGAGACGGGCGGCTATGACACGCTCAAAGAGCTTGCCCGCCTCGTCCAGCAAGCATATTGGTCGGAACGCCGAGGGAGAATCGGCGGTCCTGCCCGGCTTGCTCAAGAGCACTAGCCTTGCCTCTTTCCAGCAGATGGGGAACACGGTACTACGGAGGCAGCTGGTGAACAGTTGCCTCAACCGGTCCCCCAAGACTGCCAGGGCGCAACCCCACGCCCTGCCCGGTATCCCATCCGGGCCAGGGGCGGTATTTCGGGCCCCAAGTCGCCGTACTGCTCGGTCCAACTCCCACTCCGTCACCTCCAACTGGTCGTCCCAATCATGGTACGATGGTGACGGAGGGTCCGAGAGCCACTCTGCAACCTAACTCGGATTTTTTTATTAGATAGGTACATCGGTTAATCCCGCAGAGCGCGCCAGCCAGTAGGCGGCTGTGGGAGAATGGGAGTCGAGCCTTTGGTTACCAGCGTTGCCGTCGTCTAACATAGGGACCATGTTGGACGACAACTCATTTCGGATCGTTGCCTGCCTTCGTCTGGGGGCGCCCTGTGTTGCTCCGCATCGATGCCTCTGTGGAGAGTCTGTCAACCGCCTCGGACACCACGGCCTGTCATGCAGCAGAAGTGCGGGTCGGCTTCCACGCCATAGCAGCCTAACGATATTATTCGTCGGGCTCTTGTCACCACCGGCGTCCCAGCTGTGTTGGAACCCAACGGCTTGGCACGCGACGATGGCAAGAAACCTGACGGGATGTAGTTGCTGCCTTGGAAGTTGGGTAGGCCTTTGGTGTGGGATGCGACATGCGTTGACACCCTAGCCCTATCACATCTTCCAAGTACCAGTGTGGCGGCGGGCGCTGCTGCTGCCTGTGTGGAGACTCTCAAGCGGTGCAAATATGGTAATTTGATAAGAAATTACATATTTGAGCCGCTTGGAACGTGGGGTCCGAGTGCCCGTGGTCTCTATCGCCAGATTTCGAAGCGTTTGGTTGACGCTTCCCGTGACCAGAGGGCTGGCTTTTTCTTTGGCCAAAGAATTAGTTTAGCAATTCAACGTGGTACTGCAGCCAGTCTTCTGGGCAAGTTTTCTCATGGCCTCGATTCGGAGGAATACTACCACGCCATCTGTAGTTAGTTTTCATTAATTTATGTATATAATTTACTTTTTCGTAGATTTAGTTTTTCTTTCTAATGTAGATAGTTATGTATATTCATATACAATGCGTAATATAAATAGTAGACGTAACATAAAGAGTACTATCTACTCATGAAACTAAATAAATTCAAGAAACCAGTTTGTGAAATACGAAAGGTCAGTTCAAAATGCATTATATTATCGTTATTCTTGTATGGGAAGAAAATCGTTTTTATCATGTATTCGGTGTGTTAATGTACTACATATTGCTATGTTTCACTAGCTGTGCCCCGCGGTTTTACCCGCGTAAAACTTTATGAATGATAGCCTATGTGTTAATCCAGGGTGTCAGCTAACTCCATACTAAATTTTATTAAAATCGCTCCAGCCGTTCAGACGTGAAGAAGTAACAAACATACACATTCACCCACTCACAAACTTTCACCTTTATAATAGATAGATAGATAGATAACTCTTTATTGCACACCAAAGACATAACTTAGAGTAAAAAAGATTACATTAAAATGGAAATAGTACAAATGGCGGCCTTATCGCTAAAAGCGATCTCTTCCAGGCAACCGATGAATGGACCAGAACTGTTAGTGAATAGAAAGACGGGGGTAGTAGGTGGTGTACAGAACAAAAGATGGCTGAATATACCGAAGGTACATTCAATGGCAGAAAATTCAATTGAATAAATACAAATAATGGCATTCCGATTAGCTCATTCAGCGTGTTGTCAGATAATGTTCTTTTAAGAGCTTTTTAAACACATCAAGTGACTGGGCCCGTGTTACCGACAGCGGCAATGCATTCCACAGACGAGCAGCTTACACGGTAAAGGATTTATCATAAAATGAAGTGGAATGCATTGGTATTTTAAGACGTAAGTTTTCTGATGATCTCAGACTTCGTGCATGCGTCTCCTTTAAAAACTCGAAGCGTTCTTTAAGATAATTTGGTGTATTGGGATTAAATAAAATACTATACAGGAGAGAAAGAATGTGTGTATTCCGGCGAAGGCGTATAGGAAGCCACTTGAGTTTTGTACGAAATTCAGAGACATGATCATATTTCCGTAATCCAAATATGAAACGTATACAGAAATTTTGGAGCTGCTCAAGTTTATCAAGTTGATCCTCCGTGATATCGAGATAACTGGCATCAGCATAGTCAAGGATTGGAAGGAGAAGAGATTGGGCAAGTGCAGTTTTGGTGGCAATCGGCAGAAAGTTACGAAGACGTCTTAGAGCGCCAGCAGACGCAAATAGTTTCCTGCTAGTTTCTTTAAGTTGTGGAGTCCAAGATAAAGTCGAATCTATGTAGATTCCCAGGTTCTTTACTTGATTACTAAAAGGTATGCTAGTACCATCAAACATAACTTTTGGAATTTGTGACCAGTTAATCGTTGATAGTTTTCTTGAACTGCCCACAACAATTACTTGGGTTTTAATAGGGTTCACCATTAGCCCGTATTTTTTACTCCAATAAGCTATCCGACCAAGATCTTTGTTAATACTATCTATAGCTTCAGATAACATCTCGACTGGTGCCTGAGTATATATTTGGAGATCATCTGCATTTTAAAGGTGGTAAGAGGAAAGTAGTTGATCAGAGATAGTATTAATAAATATAGCGAAGAGTAGAGGAGATAGCACGCCACCCTGTGGCACACCAGCACTAGAGTTACACCATGAAGAGTAAGTCTCTTCAATGCGAACCCGTTGTCGGCGACCAAACAGGTAACTACGAATCCAATCAATAGCCGTTGGAGATATGTTAATCGAGCGTAATATGGCCAGCAAGACATCATAATCGACAGTATTAAAAGCATTGCTAAAATCTAGCAGTGCCAGAGCCGTCAGATTACCTGCCTCCATAGCAGACCTAATGTCATCCGTAATTTGCAGGAGAGCTGTAGTGGTACTGTGACCAGGGCGAAAACCGGATTGAAAGGGATTAAGAAGGTTATGTTTACGAAGGAAAGAGCTGAGTTGATGATGGATGAGACGTTCAAGGACTTTGGAAAGGAAAGGTAAAATAGAAATAGGTCGATACTCGGAGAAAGCTGTAGGATTCGATTTCTTTGGTAATGGAATAACTTGTGCGTCTTTCCAAGAAGATGGAAAAACACCGGAAGTTATGGAAAAGTTAAGGATATGGGAAATTACTGGAAGGATTTTATCAAGGATTGGGACGATCATGTTACGGCTGACATAGTCACATCCAATAGCGTTGGAGGTGATGGATATAATATTAGTGTGATAGGCAGATACAGCTCCTTAAGAAACGTCTACTATTTGCGTTATACCTTGTATATATTGGTATATAAGATACCTATATGTATATAAGATACAGTCGTATATATATCAATATATACGACTGCCTCGTTGGTCTAGCAGAGGTCTGTTGACCCGCATAGAACGAGATCCTGGGCTCAAATCCGGACGTTTCTGTAAAAAGGAAAATTTTCTCAGCATCAGTCCGAACTCTGAGAGTTTGCGATATTATACCCCGTGCCTCGGAGACCACGTAAATCCGACGGCCCTGTACCTGACCTCTTTCCGGTTGTTTCGCTAGGCGTCCCATCGGATAGTGAGAGTGATGGAATAGAAAGCGCTCCTGTGTTTGCACACACACTTGTGCACTATATATACTAAAACCAGCTGAAATAATGGATTGACTCGGAACCGGAATCCGTATACGTGCAGCGTCTTATAAAGCTAGCTATACCTCTTAATATAATGTTGATTTTCAGGCCGACCCTTCAGATTCTCCATCATAAATCTCCATAGAGGGGAAAGGTCGAGATAGAGACATTATTGAACTCAATTACTATTTTGTGCACGATCGCAGTCAGCCGGATCGTTCCATGTGGCAAATAATACGAATGATCTCACACTTATATTAGAACAATAGACCTAATTCTTATATTAGAAGAATAGTGATTATGTCCGCATTCTTTATTAGATTCGCGGCCCCAATTGACTTACAGACGGCGGCATTAGAACATTATATGTACTTTGAATGTTAATATTCATATTCATTTATTTCGTAAAGCCAGTTTACATGTCAATAATTATTATATATGATGATCACAAAATACAATAAAATAAAATAAAAACAAAATTAGAATTCAAATAATAAAAAAACTAAAAACTAAAACAAGCTGAAGTAAAATTAAAATAAAATTATATGTTTGTCAATGTTAGTCGCTCACTTGGAATTCAATAGTTCCTTATAATAATAAAAAGTTTGCTCAATAAGCCAGCGTTTGAGACGGTATTTAAAACTTAACAAGGTAGGAGCTGTTTTAAGGGCATCCGATAACTTGTTGTATAATATTCTGTCCCCAATTATTCTGTATCCCCAATTATTCTGATGACTAAACTGTTGGTCCAGAACTTTGATTCCCATCTAGGCCAATGTTTGAGTATGGATTACGGTATTTTTTTGTTGGTGGTTGAATCGATAAAATGTTTTTATTTAGAAATATATAAGTATGTTTATCAGCCATCTGATTGCCATAAGGCTCTGTATAATTAGGGATCAGATGGCAGTGTGTTAGTTGTCCCAAAATACATATTTTTCATATTTTTATTATTACATATTTAAGGTATACGTATGGTTATAGGGTAAGGAAAGGTATATTGGTGATAAAAATAAAAAAAACGAATTTTAAAGGAATTTGGAAACTAAACAAAAGGTCACTTTTGTTTAATCATATTACTTACTGTTTGAACTAAATCTTGAAACAGTTAAATTAACTAAAATCTCGTCACTCTGAGAATAAATGTCAATTGAATAAAAAAGAAATCGGAGGTAAGTTGGCGACACTGTCAGGTAGATTGGTGATACTGGGTAGCTAATTTGGTGATAGTATGGAAATTGTCAATATAATCAGATTTTTGAACTTATAATAAAAAATGTTTAGCTCTGTAGTAAATATCATTCCATGCACCGGTCACATCTATAATATGGCTGTTCCTCGGGATCAGTATCTTCAATAGATGCGCAGATCTCGTGGTATGGCGACAAACAATACGAGCACTGGATCCATTTGGCTGCATTCCTTTTTTTAACAGGAGCTGAGTGCAAGACCTCGCATAATCCACACTACAAATCATCTACTATCTCTTGAATTTTATTAATTTTTGCTTTTGGGCAGATTTGATCAATGTTAAAGGCAAGGTCGAAAGTTTTCTTATACTTTATTTTCATTTTCATTGGCACTTTTTGCTGTTAAGTACTTCGCACTGAAATCTTTTTTCGACTAAACTGACAGCTTCTTGAAGTTGCTGCTGGTTATATTATCAATATTTATTTTCTTTTTTCATTTTGAATCTAGAGGCACTAAAAATAGGTTATTTGGTGATATAAAAAATGTACCTATAGGGAATTTGGTTGCATGGTTTTTTTTTGCCTCAAATTCAAAATAAAACGTACTCGTGAATTCTTCAAAACAAAACCCTTCAAACTCTATATTAGGCTTTTCATATTTATTTTTAATACAAGCACAAAATAGGTCTCAAATTAACCTCTCAAAAACGTATCCAACATTTTGACAAAAATACTAAGAAACATCGGTCACAACTTAAGGAATAAAAAATTACCAGGAACGATTCACGACTTTACTTCAAGTTTTTTTTAATAATCATTAGTTTTATGAAACATTTTAGTAATCTTTAACACTGAAACATCAATTAAATTCATAAAGTTTTAAGGAAATAAGTAAACGCAGCCCACCTTCACTCAAAAATGGCGCCACTGATGCACAAATTTCAAAAAAGTTTGTTTACTAAATGCAGGGACAATGCAGCGAAGCGCGTGATGTATATAGGTATATCCTCTTCACACTTGTACCGACTGGATAGCGCTATCTCTTGAATCTGCTTGCATAGGGAACTGTGTGGTAATCGGTTCAATAACTATCATCAAATCACCAAAATCGCCTTTCCTTACCCTATAACGTGCACATATATACTTATGTTGATGTAGTTAATGTTCACTTTTAAGTGTCGGACTATCGTAAAATACAAACACTTCTTTCTAGAACGATAATTTTATTATGACTGGTTAACGAGCGGGGCAGTGCATTCATATTGGACCGAACAACCTACATTAAGAACATATTAGGTTAAGGTAATTAGTAGAAAAAATCTGCATATTAATGTTGTATTTTAGATGTTATGGTTCCTCGCAATGTAACGCCTGATTCCATTACTTATCTTAATTAGTAGATACACTACCGATTATCGCTTTTCCTATATTCAGTTTTCTGAATCACCCGCCAGTTGCTTGCTTGTTACTTAATGATATATGTATATAATATAATAATATCCTGGGAGTTTATTTACACACGGCTATCTGATCTCAAACTAAGCAGAGCTTGTAATATGGAAACCAGATAACGGATATACTACATATACTACTTTTCTTTTGTAAATACATACTTATATAGATACATTACAATTATAATTACAAATATGAGTGCTAATTGCACTTATATTTGTGTAAACTTTTCTTATTCGGTGCAATAAAGTGTACTCTACTCTAGTCTATATCCGAGTGGTAAAAGAATTGTCCAAATCGTCTTGCCGGGCTTTTTCATCCGGGGTACGATACCCACAGCGGCCCAAACTTTGGGTAAAACCCAGAATCGGTTGCGGGGTTCCACAGTCCCCATTGAAATGCGGTAACATCATAAAAAACTGTAACAAATAATTCACTTAATTATGTAATGAACCGCTTCAGTCTCTTCAAGAGACCATTTTTAGAAGAAATGCGACACGTATGACGTAGAAGAAGAAGAAGTACACTTTATCGCAAAAATAAGTAATACAAAACAATGTATACAAACAAGAAAATTTGCTTATTTTAATGCAATTGGCGGCATTATACAGCGGCGCTAAAACCGATCTCTTCCAGGTAACCAAGCCAACCAGCGTTGAAATGAATAACCATGTCCAACACAATTTAATTACAGGAGTTACGACGCATAATTAATTCCCCACCAATGGTCCATCTCACTGCTTCCTTCACTCGTTTTCCTTTGACTTTTCGATATGTGGAATGGGTAACCTCTCGAAGGTAAGATGGCCAAAAGTCACGTCTCATTTAAATGAAAAATTCTCAAGCATATTCTGACACAAGTGTTTACATCACCGTGTCAGCCAAATGACGTCCATTACGGGACAAAGGCCTACCTAAAAGATTTCCACAATGGGGTTGTGTCCATCATTTGGAGACATGTGTCAAAATCGCCACGCTTGGCAGACGTAGACATAGTAGGTAGATATACAGAGATACGCTGCAGCCCGTTCTCTGGTAGATAACCCTCGGGATGACTTTAACGCCCCCCACGGGATGAGATAAGGTGGCTATATTGTTTGCCGTCAGGCACCCAGTATTATTATATGTTTACATTATTGGATAGTATTGCATAATATGCTAATTATCTAATAGTAAACTAAAGAACTTTAATATTAATTGTAAGATATACCTCGTTGTTACGTTCTGGTAGTTTTTTTTTAAAGGCCACGCTCGCATTAAGGAATCTATTCCCTGTGTCGTGGGGTATTTTACACACATATAATAGACGGACACAAATTGAACTGTGTACCTACCATCTTATGTATTATACTACTTTTCTTGTAGTATGATATAATTACATGCCATATATATGGCGAAGCATGTGAAACCGAACAATGATTACATCACCTATAATTTGTAAACCATGTATCATGTAAATAAATGATTTTTATCTTTTATCTTTATATTCTCTGCCAGTAAATGCCTCGGGAATTAAGCCCACCTTTGTGCTATTTCCTGTGCATGAAGATATAAAATTAAAAAAAAAATCGCAAATAATTTGGAGTCATTTTGAAAAAAGTTTGGATATCATTTTAAAACATTCATTAAAACTTATGAAATATTAATACAGTGGATACCAAATAAACTTGATGTAATAAAAGGGAATATTTCGATAATTTCACAAACCCCTACGGTACGGTAAATAGCTTGTTTGCTATTATATTTGTGTGCGAACCTATGTGTTTTCCGCGCTTTGTTTACACTTTACTGTTTGAGCTTTGCTTTCCTCGCTTGCCATGGGTGGGTATATAAATAACAATACCTACGGTTGTACAAACTCACAGGCGAGTTGGAGTATGATATAGTTATCACTCGTATTAAAAACTAAAAAAATAAAAAAGGTTTATTCCCAACAAGCACAGATAATCCTTAACTTAGTTTACATCTAAGACGATATAACTAATGGCGTTTAGTTTATATAATACTTATGAAGCATGCAACATTATAAGTACTAGCTAGGAAAGGCGTCTACCTCAGCAAATGTTACAGTAAATAATAATGATTACTATAACGCTGATCTTCCGATAGCGCTTAAAAAACGACTAATTAAATTACAAAATTATTATTATAATTTTTTTTCTCACAAAGAAATATATTTCACTTATATGAGAAAACAACATTTCTAAATAAGTTAAGTTAGGGCGACGAGACAGTTCATGTGGAAATTATAGAAAGAAAAAGTTTTGCTATTTTAAATCCTCAAAAATAATATGCAAAATATCATGCATCAACTAAGTATCATACACTAAAAAGCAACGGTGAATACGCGTAATATACATACAAAAAAACACAGTCGAATTGACATAACCATAAGTAACACATGTATGTAATGATACTTTTTAACCGACTTCACAAAAAAGGAGGTTATGTGAATCTGACTGTATATTATATGGAACTGAAAAATAAAATAATTAAATATCCAGGACAAATAACACACCTTCGTCTAACCCAAACCAAACTAAATTTATGTTGTTTGATACTAGGCGACGGATTTTTTTTGCAAATATATACATAATATTGTAGCCTGTTATTTAGTTTCATTAACGCTATATTGAGCTTGTGCTGCTTGCCTATAAGTGGTAACTATACTGGAATTTGTTTTGTGTACCGTCTCTCTCTTATGTATTCGTATAAGTTACTGTTGGTAAGCCAAAAATAAATAATTAAATATCGACCCGGGCAGAAAATCGTCATTGTCACGTTTGTCCATATCATGATAAGACATGAAGGTATTCTTGAAATACCAGTGGATTATTGTCCGGTACACTTATCTTTATTAATGAACCAGCTTTGATTACAAAATAACAAAGGATGCGCAGAATATTGTTGGATTACTTAAACTGTTTAAAACAATCACTGTGTGAAAGCGGGTCCATCGCGTGATTGAGGAGGGAACAATCGACAGAGTCTCAGACTTGCGACTCACATTTAGGTTTAAGGGCCCCTTGTGATGCATCAACGCTCACCTGCCCACAAAGAGGTGCTCATAGCCAGATGCTCTCACCGGTCAGTAAGTGATTGGCGAGGTTAAGCAACTAGGCTCGCGGTCAGCCCATAGATGGGTGACCGCCAAAGTGGTTTAATTTCTGAGCGTCTCCGTGCTTCGGAGGGCACGTTAAGTTGTCGGTCCCGGTTGTAGCCATTAGGCAACAGTCGTTAAGCCATGTCAGAGGTCTACTAGGCGGCTTGAACAACTCTGACACCAGGGTATCCACTGCCCATACGATAAGTAAGTAAGTAACGCTCACCTTGTCTGTCTTTGTGTTCCCTTCTCATCCTAGCCAAATCAGGTATGATCACAATAATGCCGCTTTGGATACTCCTTCCAATTGAGAACTTACGGGAGTTCTTGATAATTCTAAGTCTTTTTATAGCTTGTAGAGTATTATAATCTTAATATCAAAGTTCATGCAACCTTATACTACTATCTAAAAATATCACATTCCGACATACATACATAGAAAGTAAAAGACCAAGATAAATACTCATATTATACATACACATATAATAACAAAAGTTCTGCGAGGATCTTCTGCGAGGATCTTCTGCGAGGATCGAACTTGCAACCTTTGATCAGAAGGCCGGTTCACTACCAATTTAGCCAAATAAAACGCGCTTTTATAACAATGTGATAAATAACGCAAGCTTACCAGAGCTTAACGCTTTTTTGGTCATAGTGGAGGTCGACACGGGAATTCCCTACACATTACATGTTACATGCAGTTGTAATATCTTCATGTTGTTCTGTGAGGGAATAGGGTTGCCAGAGTCGTATTGGGGATTAGGAATGAGTCAACCCTTGTAATGTCGCATTCATTTTTGGCGTATTGTTTAGCAATTGATTGGAGATATAGATGGTGTAAGTTTTATCTCAATGTTAATACGTACAGTAGCGTACGGATTATAATATTGAAACAAACTTCTTAAACACAAAAATTCTTACGCTTCTGTCTACCTATATGTTATAGAATTTTGAAGTGTATTATAATTTAGTAGAATATAGAATTTGAAGTGGATTTATTTAGTAGAACGAATCCTAATCTATTTCCTCTTCTATCTGCTCATATTGTCCGAAAAAGAAGAAATAAATAGATTCTGTTTATAGGTACAACCAATTAAAACAGCTCTTTTTTAAGAGTGATGTCTGTACGGCGCCATGTATTTATAATAACATTAAAATAAAATATAATAAAGCATTAAGTCTAACTTGATTAAAAACCAATTGATAAGATAATATTTTTAATGCCAAATTATTATGTTTATCTACCACGTACAGTTTTCAGACATCTTTAAAAGCTTGTAGTATAACATGTTTAAAATGCTAAATATTATAAATGGAATCATAGTTAATAATAAAAACTATGATTTAATAAATACCACGTACAGGACAAAAGAAAACTCTCAAAGCACGTAATGAACAGAGTGGAATATAACAAAATCATGATTTACGAAAAAAATAATGAAAGATAATATAAGTTTATATTTTTATATATATATCAGCTCAAAATAACACAATTATTGCAAACGAAATAACGCATAGTACAAATGGGCCCATTTTTTTAATTGGAATTGACAAATGTCAACTTTAATTGGGACAAGCCTTCTTTTCAGAGTTCCATACCCAAAGAGTGCCTCCGGAGTGTCTTTGTTATCTTTCTGACTGTCTCATGAACCGTAATACGTAGACAGTTGGAATTTACAGAGCGTGTATTCCTATTGCCGCTATAATAACAACTAATAAATGAAACAAAGTTAAATACTAATGAATAACTGTAGTCTCTTGATGGTGCGGAACTCGTCATGTGAAAATTTGACTCGCATTTGGCCGCTTAGTTTTTTTGGGTGCCGATTTTTTTGACTTTATTCGTAAAATAAATAATAATTACATATAGCAACCTTCAAAATATAAGTGAGAACACATCTGAGAAAGACACAAAAACACTTTACAACGAAATTTTGTAGCAATACTACTATTGTGAGTGTGGAACGTAAAACAGAAACACGGTTGTACGATACCACTACATACAGAAAGCATGGTTAATAGAAATCACTGTTCGTAGACATCACGTTTCGCTGAAAACTTTGTTGATAGAAAACATTGTCCGTAGATCTTTCGGTCCATAGGACGCACTGTTGACAGAAATCTCTGTTCATAGGTAGCACGGCTTGCCGGAAACTTTGTTCATAGAAACCACTGTTTCCAGATACTTCGGTTCACAGAAAGTGCCTCTGGAGAAGAAACTATTAATATTTATTATAAAACTAAATTATGATTTTCTGGCTTAGATGCAGACACACATTATAACACAACGTGTGTCTGAAACTAAGCCAGAAAATCATAATTTGTGCCGGTGCCGCTACGTTACATAGTATTCATATCATTAATTCATGTAATTATAACCATATTAACAAATTATTATCTATTTACGGAACCAATTTGATAATTATTTTTATAGTGTGATTATGCACATTGCGGCGCCTCGTATTCTTTTGTATTGTAGAAGTTTAACAATAAAGTTAATGCAAAAATGTGAAAAATGTAGGGTAGATCTAAACTATTGCGCATTACAAAGTAACAAACGTTTGTACCGCATTTAGTTTTGCTTTCGATATTGTCACGACGCTAATGAAAAATATTTCTTAAAATGAGTGGCTGCAAGTTAGTAGAATCAAAACGTGGATCAAGTGTACTAATAGTGGATGGTTATTCATATCACGTAAATAAAAAAGTGAGTGATACATTTTACTGGAGGTGTACGCGGAGTAGTGCGAAAGGTTGTGGTGCAACTGTAAAAACAGTGCGTCCTATGGACCGAGATATCTACGGACAATGTTTCCTATCAACAAAGTTTTCGGCGAAACGTGATGTCTACGAACAGTGATTTCTATTAACCATGCTTTCTGTATGTAGTGGTATCGTACAACCGTGTTTCTGTTTTACGTTCCACACTCTACTATTGTAAAGTGTACACAATTATTTAACTATTGCCTGGTGAGGCAGTGAAAGCATCCTATTATTTTTTTATTTGAATTATATTAATGCATTATGAATATTCAATTGTAATTATGACTGAACTAATGTTAATTTATCTGCACGAAATAAATGCGTTACAACTATTGTGATAAGTTATGGAGCACCTTTTCAGTATACATATAATTAGGACCTTTATACATGGTGACGTATTGCAGAATGTGAGGTGCAATACGACGTGGACGTCGTATGCGAAACAGGAGCAGAACCGAATAGGTTCCTTTTACATGCATTGTCTCCGTAAGATCTTGGGCATTACATGGCAAGATAGGGTCACTAACGAGAGAGTTCTAGAAATAGCACAGCTACCTAGCCTGACAGCGTTTCTTAAACAGAAGCGTTTACGTTGGTTGGGGCATGTGCCCAGAATGGAACCCACTCGATTAACACGATGTGTTCTGTTGGGTGCGGTAGCTAATGCGAAGCAAGATGTCGGTAGACCTCTGCTTCGCTTTAAAGACGGTACCAAGCGGGATATGGCCGCTTTTAAAATTGACCACTGTAGCTGGGAAAAGCTCGCTGAAAATAGAGTTGAATGGCGCAAACGCGTAGTGGATGGTCGTAAGATCTGTGATGAAGCCTGGTTCGGAGTACTTGCTGATAAGTGACAGAAGTGACATGAAAGCGGCTCGGCACCAACCACCGCAAACTTCTCTTGTCAGGCCTGCGGCAGGCTATGCCGCTCTCGCATGGGTTTGTTTAGCTGCCATAAGAAATGTCTCTCAGACAATGCGCCGTAAATCGTCTGTAACAGACGCAAAGGCCATATATATACTCATTCTGCAATACGTGATTCTCTATTCTTCGCATCTTAATTAAAAAGTAGTAAAAGAAGATTTGTTTTGTGATTCAAAAATGGACAATTTATTCTCAATGGAACCTATATTGCTCTGAGTAGACCGCTAGATTCACAGACTTCTTTCTACTTACACCCATATATTCAAAAGTTTAGTCCATCTACTTGCAAAAAGTGCTCATTGAATATAAAGGACCCATGTAACTTTCGACTAGCCCACTAAAATCAATCTTACTTTGAATGTCATAATTTATCATCTTGTGATTCAACTTTAATATGGTTCTCGACTTCTGAACGTAACGTTCTTAAAAAGTTTTTAGCCACGTCGTTTCCCTCCGAGAGACACAAGTTAGTTAAATTGAAAATAAATAGCACCTACCTACTTCCAATGTTTTATACAACGATCGTAATATTATAGTTCACTCAGTAAATGTTTCAACAATCCGTGTGCATAAATATCTGTATGTAACTAGAAATAATTATGTATACTTAAATATATTACTACAAACATGTTCTGACTATTTACAAGCGCTTTTTTAAAGTCTACGTGAATAAAAACTGTTTTTTTTATAGGATCAAAGTTCCTTATCGCGCGTTGCGAAAGGGGGCTAGACGGAAAAAATTAAGACGAAAATTTTTAACGACACTTTTTGATATAGTAAGCTATTGTAAGCCGTGCGGCGTGCGCATGTTTCTCTGTCTGTCTCTCTCTCTCTTATAGAAAGCTAGCCAGATATTTTCGTTTCGTCTTTCTATTTCGCATTGAACAGTGTAGTGTGTGTGGTGAACAACGATTATTTTTGTTGAGTGTACCTATACAGGTTTTTTGTACATAATAAATAATAAAAAATAACTTCGTTCCATCCGGGTGTCCCTTGACACCTCTCAAGTTTTTTTTTATTCTTTATTTTTAACATATAACCATGAATGTTTTAAGCTACGGTAAAGTCCCATCAAACTGCGATCTCCAACCCGTCTGCCAAGCGTGGCGATTATGGCATATCCCCCATTTGGGGAGGCTTTTGTCCAGCAGTGGCCGTACTTTGGCTGAGATGATGAAAGTATACAAAAAGAATTGACTGGTCTGTTGGTCTACTGATTAGTGATCCTGACGGCTAAACCAAGTTTTTTTAAATTTCTGAAATAAAAAATTAAATAAAATAGGTAACGTTCGATACTCCTGTAGGATAGATGCGTCTTTCTAGTTTAATATTTTTTTTATGCGTGCTCATCATGATTTCTTTCCGCAGATAGTGTCAGTTTTAGGCCTCCTACGCACTATGCGGCTAAACGCAATGCGACCAGCCGCGCGGCTGACCGAACTCAGACATTTGTAGTAGAAAGAAGTTTTTATTAGCACTGTGATGCGGCAGCCGATCAGCAATATTGCTGGCGGCTGACCGCATTCCGGCTAACCGCATTGTGCATTCACGGCCGTGTTTCGTCGTTTTTTCATAAAGTCAGCTTCCTACATTTGTATTTTAGTATTCCATGACTTCTACCAAAGGTTATAACTGCAGAATATGTACTTAAAGAACTGGCTACCATTTCTCACAACCATTTATTACGTCTCGAATTCACACGTAGCAACACAGTATATTTTGCGTCTGCAGTACCAATAACATTAACTAAGGTAAGAACCAAAAGCTTATATATCATCTCTTACTTTGATATAAATATACTATATATGCATTTTCTTTTTACTAAAAGCCCTAAGTAAGCTTTGAAGACAGAAGTGCTACTTACAAACAAAAAAAATGAATACCAAAGAGTTTATAAGTACTGCATTTCGAGCCTTCTCAACAATCCTCATGAACAAAATGAAAGCGGTAAGTGTGACTTAATTTCATTTCAAAAGACATTAAAACTTGCTGTCAAGAGTGAAAAATAATCTCGGCATTAAATTATTGCTTACAAGATGAACGGAGACAGATAAGAGCAGCCGCGGATTACGCGCCACTAGGGATGTACCACTTAGCTTTTATACTTTTAATTATTTATTTTTATAGTCGGTTATAAAGAAAGGTTTTTCAACCCTTTATGTAATATTCTTTAAGGTCTTTGCTAGACTCTCACGAGAGCATTTGAGATTGGATAATAAATTATGTAAGTGCCTAATACACTTAAATTTGCGAACTTAATATATTTGTTTGACCCCCGGAGGTAGACATAGGGGTTTTATAAGTTTAATTTGTGTATATGTGTATCTATCTATATAGCACCGTAGTTTTCTTATCGAAGAACAGATTTTACTGCAGTTTTTTTTACCTAAAAGCTAGTTTTATAGACATAGATGCCGCTGCTTAAATCCCCGTTAACCCATTCATTAGTCACAGTAGTCTTTTACAATTTGAGTTATTGAAAGGGGCTATTGAAAGTTAGGTTAGCTGTTGCTTGTTATAAATGGCGAAAGATAAAAAATATCCTTCTTCAATTAATTTGCCTCATCACAATACTGACTTTTACATTCTTACTTTACATTTGACTGTTCGTGTGGCGTAGCGGCTAAGACAGTCGCCTCGCCGCTTCGTGTCGTGGGTTAGAATCCCGCGCCCGATAACTATTTGTGTGGCCCATAAATAGTTGTTCTGAGTCTGAATGTAAATTGTGCTCGTCTATTATATGTTTGCAAAGTAGCCCGCGACACAAGGATTAGATTCCCTAGTGGCGGCGTGAAAAAAATTGAAATTGTTTTTCCTAAATAAATGAACCGATATCAATACCGGTTTTCACCTTGATTCGAGAGGAGCCGAGCCTTGAAAAGATACAACTAGCCTTAAAAAATTTTAGCTTAATTTCTACTTGAAATCTGAGAAATTAGGTTAAGTTAGGAACTTAAAGTTTGGTAAGTATAAGTTCTAGATGGTAATTGGTGCCTAGACTTTGATAATAAGTGTTTAAATCGGCGCGCTCATATTTCTTCAAACCAATGCCAGTATTCTGATACTTTATTGCAAGTGTTTACCAAATTCTTTTATTTATTTCCAAAATCCTTTCCACATACGCCTTAGTTTTCAGAAAACCAGCAATAAAATTCCATTATCCCACAACTCCTCCTAACTCCCGACTCCCGAAGTCTGGATTGGATCAAAATAAATTGTTAGCTTAGGACTCTTTATTTGTGTTCTTATTAAAATAAGCCCAAGGTTATGTTTTCCAAGGCAAATAAATCTGATAAAATACAGAACAAATGAGCCGCGATAAAAGTTAGCAGGTACATAGATAAGGTTTAGAATTAGCTTGGCGAGCAAGATGTATTATTTGGGAAATTCTTAGTATCCTACTAATATTATAAACGTGAAAGTTTGTAAGTTTGGATGGATGGATGCTTGTTACTCTTACACGTAAAAACTTCTGAATGGATTTTAATGAAACTTTACAATAATATAGCTTATACATCAGAATAACACATAGGCTACAATTTATAAAGATATTGTATGAATTAAATTATTTAAATTTAAATTATTTATAAATAAATCAACTTAAAGAGTTTAAGTTGCTTATGTACCTTTATAATGAGTTTATTATTATTTTTCATACTGATCATCCTAGCCCAAAACTAAGCAAAGCCTGTACTATGGGTACCAGGAGACGATATACATACTTATATAGATAGATAAATACTTAAATACATAGAAAACATCCATGACTCAGAAACCAATATTCATGCTCATCACACAAATATTTGCACTTACCGGGATTCGAACCCAGGACCACCAGCTTTGTAGGCAGGAGCACTACCAACTAGGCTACGGTGTCCAAAATATGACGATAAGTGTCAAGTAAGTAAGTAGGAAAAGATCTACCATCTGCGAGCTATTCCGGCGTGCATTGTCAAAACCACTAGAGATACAAATCCTACTAATATTATAAATGTGAAAGTTTGGGAGTATAGATGTATGGATGTATGTATGTTACTCTTTTACGCCAAAAATACTTTAACGCGGGTGAAACTGCGGGGTATAGCTAGTGAGATTATATAACAACTAGTATCCACCTACGTCACTTTCCGTTTAGGTAATAAGATTTAGATCCCACTATTATTTTACCTAAATTCCTATTCGGAACCTAAAGGGCATAACACGAATTTTCTGTGGGTTTTTACATCCACCATATTTCTTTTAGCTTATAGGTTAAGGTCTTGATTTGTACGTATATATATGTTGAGTATATATTATCATATAGCATCGCCAAATAGAAAAACACGATAGTTTAAAATTACATCTACACAAAAATATTGTAATGTAGGTCCCAAACTAATATAATTATATACTGGGACCTTATTTACACACGGCCAAACTAGCAGAGCTTGTACTATGGAAACCAGGTAACTGATATACTACATAGACGATTTTTTTTGTAACACACACCCAGACTCAGGACAAACATACGTGTTCATGCACACAAATACCTGTACTGTGTGGGAGTCGAACATTTTCTTGTTTTCAGAATATTTTTACGTAACTATTAATTGTTTGCTCCATCTGCAGAAGGACCGACGGCCGATGGAGCAAACGGGTTCTAGAGTGGAGACCGCGACTTGGTAAGCGTAAGGTAGGACGGCCCCCAGCTAGGTGGACCGACGACCTCAAAAGGGTCGCTGGGACAGACTGGATGCGGAAGGCGGAGGACCGTGTGCAATGGCGCGTGTTGGGAGAGGCTTATGTCCAGCAGTGGACTGCGATAGGCTGATTGATTGATTGATTGATTGATTAATTGTTATAATTTTACCTCAATTATAGTAAAGGAGCATATCCAGTTTTACCAATAACATTGTTAGCTACGTAACGTAGTTTCCTTAGTTTTAATAATGATGTTGTTTTCATAACTTGGCGCATCCGCATGCAGTATACTCACAAATATCAGAGTCACATGTATGAGAGATCGCACACGGGGACATGCCTTTCCTTTATCGAAGTTTTAAAGTAAGTATAATATTATGGTTATGATAGTAGACTGCTGCTAGGTTTTATATAAAACCCTTAAGACATTTAGACGTAATTGAGTAGCATATATGCAAACCAACAAACTTACTTATTAATATTTTAGTAGGATATAAACCTACCAGCATTTATTCTTTAGTATTTTTATTTGTCACTGACAACCGTCCGTGGCTTCAATTAGCCGGCAACAATGGGCGCATTGTTGGAGCTAATGATGACTGAGGCCTTTTTTACCCGATTACGGTAAAGCTGGGAAGAAGGGTCTATGAATAACAATCTACGAATATTTGTAGATAGGTATGTTTACTCGTGACTTAAAACTTTATTACGTAAGTCGAAAGACGATTGGTCTCTTAATGATCGGTTTGCGCTACCAGTCGCTTCCCGTGACAAATTATTTCATGAAAACGGTCTAGCCACCCAAAAGGTGGACCGATTGTCTTACTTATGGGGGGTAAGACAATCGGTCCACCTTTTGGGTGGCTAGACCGTTTTCATGAAATAATTTGTCACGATAATAATGATACTGGGACATTAGTCAGACACGGCCGTCTGATCCCAAACTAAGCAGAGCTTGTACTACGGAATCCAGTTAACTTTTACTTTTGTAAATACATACATATATAGATAATTACACCCAGACTGAGGACAAACAAATATGTTCATGAAAGGCAATCATTCATCTACCACTCCGACCGTATACCGTGTTTTTTAAATGATTCTTAATGATCACATTGCAAATATGTTTATAATTGTTTTTTACCGTCTTTACTTAGCATTTTTCTAAATTGAAATACAATAATTAATAATTTGGTTTACAAAATCATCATCATGTTTACATTTTTCTCGCCACATGTTCGTTCTTGCAAATGATATCAAGTGACCATAAAGCTTTTCACTAGGTGGACACATATGTTTTTTAAGTAGCTGCTCTCCGCATATTGACATAAAGCAATTTTCTTAAGTCTCTTAAATAATTGTTTTTTTGCATTAGTTACAAAAGCGACATGCCAAATCAAATGTCACAAATCAAGTCGTTTTAAATAAGCATAAGCAGAATATATTTTCATACATATTTTCATACATACATATTATTAAATAACTAAAAAGAAACAGAAGGAAGCCTAAGAGGCAGGAAAAATAGTTGAACCCCGTAAAGCTACATAGATAAATACTAGGTCAGAGAAAAAATATATTAAAATAAAATACCTAAATCAATAAAATTATAGTATTTTATATAATACAATAAAATGGGATTGAAGCACGTTCCTGTTGGCTTTAAAACTTGTAATTACTTGAAATGTATAAAGAGCGGAACATTACTTTCTATGTGTATATTTCTTAGACGATCCAGTTATGTACAGACGCCAGCACATCCAGCTACCCCAATCTGTCAAATTTCTTTCATAGATTTTCTACTTTATTACAAAAGCATAAGGTTTTCTTTCAATTGGGAGAATTAGACAGATTGGGGTAGCTTGATGTGCTGGCGTCTGTACAACTTTGTCCATATTTTCTTTCGCTACGAATTATATTCTTTAAGTTATTAATTATCGCCTTATTTTTTTTAAATCCTACCATTATAGGACGGTCTAAGCTACAAATATACTTAAAAGCATTAAAAGGGATTTAAATTAAGATAAGTCACTTTAACTACCACCAAAAATTCTCGAATCCAGCCCAACGTTTAAACTACAGACAAGTTTAAACGTTGGGCTGGATTCGAGAATTTTAGCTTAGACCGTCCTATAATGGTAGGATTTAAAAAAATTAAGGCGTATTAATTTTTTATAGATTGTTTATATAAATCTCCTTAGTTGTAAAGAGTGAAAATCTGGATTTACCATTCACTCTACTTATTTAACATTTAACGTTCGGCAAAAAATAAAATGTTTTTGTATTTTTTTTTTTTTAATCATATCTGGGGACAATGTCACACAGATCATCCTAGTCCCAAACTAAGCAAAGCTTATACTATGGGTACCGGGTGACTATATACGTACTTATATAGATAGATAAATACTTATATACATAGAAAACATCCATGACTCAGAAACAAATATTCGTGCTCATCACACAAATATTTGCACTTACCGGGATTCGAACCCAGGACCACCAGCTTCGTAGGCAGGATCACTACCAACTAGGCTACGGTGTAATTTTAGTATCAAGCCGAGAAATTCACAAAAAGATTTTTTTTTATCACCAAATAGGAAAATACAACCCACGAAGTAATTATGCACTGTTTATGGTACAGTCCATGGCATATACTCTTTAATTGAATGTCAAGTACGACAAGCACAAAGGATTTAATGTAAGCGATGAATTTTGCTGTAGTCGCCCTGTTCAGGTAAAGTTAATGGCATTTGTAGCAAAGTAGAGAAAGATCGGACACGATATTGCTGTAAAACTGGGGATTGACCACAAAATAGCTTTGAATATTTTCTCATTACAAACTGAACACATTACAATTTGTACAATATAATATGATTTGGTTAGGATTTCTCTTTCTTTAGACTTTCAATTAAGTATTAATTTATTTATTTTAGTACCCAAAAACAAAAGTTACAAACTCTAACCTATAAGAAAGAAAATACCCACAACTAAATGAAAATAGATCAGATTAGTCAATAAATAAAGAAATAAATATGTAATCCTACATACACCCCTTCATAAGAATTGTGTTAGTGTGTGTTTATAGGTCAATTATATAATCTGGTAATCCCTCAAAGAACTACCGTTAAGGATATACAACTTTAAATAAAAAAATACTTAAAAAAAGACGTGTGGCACTCGGAGACTGCCGCGGTAAAGCTATTGCATAGCATTTTTTATCAACTTATGCAATTATAATTATGTATTTATTTTATAATACTGTATTTGTGATAATAATAATAAAATGAATGTATATAGAGTACTAACTCATTTTCTTTCACTATTTTTTCGTGACTTTCTTCATTAATAAATGCACTTTGTTTATTCATATTTAAAACACTTTGTACACAAATTATACGAGTACAGATATTCACTGTTGTACGTAGATGATAAATACCTATACACCTATATACTTTCTCACAAACAGCTGATTACGGTAGTTTTCCAATACAACCAATGCCACCTAAAGGCGGGTTGCTGAACTAAAGAGACAAGCGTGATATTTCAAAAAGTCATTAAAAGTTCTGGTATTTATCGATAGATGGCGGTCGGAGTGGGGGGTGTTAGGTTTTTTTCGTTACGAAATTTCTGGATTCGGTCCCCACGCTCAAGGCCCGCGATAGAAGCTATGCAATAGCTTAAAAATATAAAATAAATCTGCACTGTCTATAATTCTCTGAGGAAGATTTTCGAGTGACAACCACCATCCGGAAGACGAAACGTGGTCAGGCACCCTAGAAGATGCACCGATGATCTTGTGGGGGTCTCTGAAAACCACTAGACGCGGATAAAGCAAGACCGTTGCCATTTTAAAATAATTTAATAATAATAAAATAGTTTGTAATATCCGTTCCGTTCTAATTTTTTAATTGTATACCAGTTACTGATTAAACATAGATATTTTTATTTTAGGATTTGCATAATAATTACATTACCATATTCAATGCAAAATATGCAATTATTCTGTAGTTCTCTAGACGCAAGATGTCTTCACCACTAAATAAAAGAAACTTGTTTCATTTAGAACTAGCTGTGCCCCGCGGTTTCACCCGCGTTAAAGTAGTTTTGGCTTAAAAGAGTAACAAACATATGTACATCTATACTCACAAACTTTAGCATTTATAATATTAGTAGAATGCCGAATGCCGGAATAGCTCGCAGATGGTAGATTTTTTCCTACTTATTAGACAATTCTCACAATATCTTTATAAATAGTAGCCTTTATGTTATTCTGATGTATAAGCTATTTTATTATAAAGATTCATTAAAATCCATTCAGTAGTTTTTACGTGAAAGAGTATTTAACATCCATCCATACTTACAAACATTCGCCTTTATAGTATTAGTAGGATAAGATTTTGTTTCGCCGTAAGCACATATTGGACAGTTAAACTCATGTTTAACAATGTAACACCAATTCGGTGGCTCACATAATAGGTAAATTCGGATAGGAGCACAAGTGTAATGAAAACAAGTGCCTTATTTAAATGTCTGCCCCTTATTTGAGTTACGGCGATCTCGCACCTGAGCGCGGAGCTTAAGGAAAGGATGCTAAATAAATATTTTCTAAATGGAAAGGATAAAAGGGCACGCTTCAGCGATAAGTTTCTCGAGGTAACGTGAACAAGCAAGCCAGTTTGCGTAGGTTCCGACAACATTTCTAATTAAGCGATTCCTTGTTATACCTATCGTATATTACTTTGTACAGGTCTGCGTAATTCTGTGTGCCCCGATTTTATATTAGGTCTTTACCTATGAAATTGCCGTTCTGCAGTACTGGCCATTTCAAATCAAAATAATTTTTGTTTAGCTAAGAATTCTAATTTCAAATTAATTTTATTTTAAAAACATGGATTCTTTTTTCCAAAAGTAGTCATTTCTTTATTGATTAGTGTTACATTTTCATCGCATTTCAATCTTTTTCGTCATCATGGATACGTTAAAAATTCGAGTAATTATGGAATATGAGTACCGTCGTGGCAGCAACGCGGCACAAGCGGCACGCAACATCAACGACGTTTACGGAGCTAACACTACAAACCAACGCACCACCTGTTATTGGTTTGCTCGCTTCCGTTCTGGAAATTTCGACCTGAAAAATGAACCTCGCGGTCGTCCGAAGACTTTGGTCGACAATGACGAATTAAAGGCGGTTGTGGAAGCTGATGATACACAATCTACGGCTGAATTAGCAGCAGCTTTCGACGTTAGCGTCAAAACAATATTGGTCCATTTGCGTCAAATTGGCAAGGTAAAAAAGTTTGACAAATGGGTGCCCCACGAACTCAATGATCGCCAGCGCGAAGTACGCGTCGAGACGTGCCTTGCACTGCTCAACAGACACACAAATGAAGGAATTTTGAACCGCATTGTTACCTGCGATGAAAAATGGATTCTGTTTGATAACCGCAAGCGCTCAGCAAGTTGGTTGGATCCTGGTTCAGCACCTAAACAATGCCCTAAACGAAAACTTACCCCTAGAAAAGTGATGGTCACTGTTTGGTGGTCTAGCGCCGGTGTGATTCATCACAGCTTCTTACCAAACGGGGTGAGCATTACTGCAGATGTGTACTGTGAAGAACTGAGCACAATGATGGAGAAGCTGGCGCATCTCCAACCAGCATTGGTCAATCGCTCGTCTCCGCTGCTCCTGCACGACAACGCGCGACCTCATACTGCACAGCAGACGGTCTCCAAGTTGCAAGAACTGGGGTTGGAAGCTCTCCGTCATCCGCCCTACTCACCAGACCTTGCGCCTACAGACTACTACTTTTTCCAGAATTTGGATAACTTCTTGGCGGGAAAAAAATTCAATACCCGAGAGGCAGTACAAAATGCCTTTGAAGAATTTGTTGCCTCCCGTCCAGCTGATTTCTTTAAGAAGGGCATCAATAAACTGCCACTGCGATGGCAAAGATGCATTGATTGCATGGGTGATTACTTCGATTAATACAAATAAAAAAATTCATGAAAAAAATTCGTTTAAATTTTTTCATACAAAACGGCAATTTCATAGGTAAAGACCTATTATAAAGGCGCAAGTATAGGAGTTTAACCTGGGCGATTCTGGCAGAAATACAATTTTATGTCTTATAATATTAGTGCTAATAATAAAGTAGTACGCTCAATATTTGCGGTTGAAACTTTAGAGCTGTCGTTACTCTTTAAGTGTCTAAAGCTATCTAAAAAGAAAAGACAGCACGTCCGTTTCCGGATTATTAGAAAGTCTCGTGACACATGTACACACGCCAGCACATCAAGCTACCCCAATCAGTTAAATTTCCCCAATTGAAAGTGAAACTTATGCTTGTGTGATAAAGTTGAACATCTATAAAAGAAATTTGACAGATTGGGGTAGATGGATGTGCTGGCGTCTGTACACAATCCGATTTGACGCCGACCAAAAGTACCTATGACCGCAACGCGCCGCGACCAACATCGCCCTTCATGACCCTTAATTTGCATTATTTATTTATTTCTGCTCATAGCTAGATGGTCCGTAACTGATCGGTGAGTTAAAGCAACTAGCCTAGTTGCGAGCCTCGCAGTCAGTCCACAGATCGGTGACCGCCAAAGTAGTTTAATTTCTGAACGTCTCCGTGCTTCGGAGGGCACGTTAAGCTGTCGGTCCCGGTTGTAGTCATTAGACAGTTGTTAAGGCATGTCAGAGACCTACTGGGCGGCTTGAATAACTCTAACACTACGGTAACCACTTCCCATACGAGAAATAAATAAATAACATTTGTATTCGAATCGAAGAAACTATCAAGTGGTTTCGTCTTCGCAGAGCTGCAGTTGCACTAACCTTACCTAAAATCTCACCCTCCCATTCAGTCCACGTCAGTAACGGAGTCAAGGTTTGAACCCCAAGCCTCTCTGGTAAAGATCCCTTAGATTTTATTCTTATTTGCAAGTCGACTCAACCTTTGCTCGCCTGTTTTGTCTGGTGGAGCATTGAAAGCCTCCTACGCTAAATGTAAACGTGATTGCTGCCGTATAAGTACCTTACTCAGATGTTGACCAAACCTCAAAAGATATCCATTTCACGACGCAGTCTACGTACTGAATTCCAGTTGCATTCCTGCATTCAACTTAAGCCTGTCGGAGATAAAAGTAAATTAACATATTTTGCAGTCGAGCCACCCTTAATTTCATTGAAGGTTGACTAGTTTATTATACCCATCAAAACAAATTACAACAGGTTATGCCATTTTATTTTATGTAGTAGTAAAGTAAGTTATTCTTTAAAATAAAGGTCTGTTCGGACAGTTTTTTTTTATACTGCTGAGTCGACCAACTTGCTTAAGAACCTACCTAACTAATGGCAATAACAATGACCGCATCCCATGACGCATAGCACCACATAATACGTTGCCAACACCACCTTCTCCCCAATGAGCTCTGAAGATCGTAATTACACCCAAGTCTACAATAATATTATTTATACATAATTATAATAAAATCGTAGGAATGTCAAAACTGTACATTGGTATTTTTTTTAAAAGGATACTTGGGGCGTGATCTACAATCGTTATCGATGCCAAAAATATAGTTTTTAGAATTTTGGTCTGTTTATCTGTTTGTCTGTACGTATGTCCGGGCTAAACTCAAAAAACACAATGCGTGCCATTCCCAATAATGCCGCCTTTTGTATTCGACCCTTGACCCAGGGATCTAGCGAAAGCCTCTTAAAATGTTGGTCGAGGCTCTTTGCTATGAGACCGTTTACGGAGACGACTATCCGGACAATTATTGTTGAGTCCACGTCCCACATAGCGGTAACCTCGTGGACCAAATCTAAGTATTTTGACAACTTGTCAGGCTCGGCTCTTACGAGGTTATCGTCAAACGGGACAGTGATCAACAATAAATGCCCGGCGCTCCAAGCGGTCTATCTAAACGATATCAGGCTATTATTATTAATGCTATGATGGAAAATGAATGGATGGCTAAGACTTGCTTCACGTTTAAAAAGAGAGTTCGTGAGCATATTTCTAAGAAACTTCACGCAGAAATGTCTCGTCAATAATATTAATTATTATTGTATACTGTATTTTAGTTTAGTGTTATTGTACTGTGTTATAGCATAGTATTCATGAGATTAAAATCATATAGTATTTATTGAATAGTATCTATTGTATATATTATATATGGTGTTCGTAATTTTTTTTTGTCACCTGATGGTTAGTGATCACCGCCGCCCCTGGACACTCGCAACACCAAAGGAGTCGCAGGTGCGGGGCGTTTAAGAGTCTACAAACAAGTGTTGCTGACCCTTCCCCCCACCCCGATGAGCTCTGACGACCTTACTCACACGCAGAAACACAACATTAAGTTATTAATGTTCTTATTAAATAATGACTTCTGTAAGGTGTAGTACCTACGTACTAAGTACTTCCCCAGTCGGGCTGCTCTGTGAGCGAATTAACGCTGTGCCCTACCTCTGTATTAATCTAATTCTTAATAATATCTATTAATTTAATTATACGAATAATAAATAAATATATTTATTATAACCTAAGTGCACTGCCATGATCTCTCTGCACAAGGTTGACGGTAGAAAATGCCTTTGGCATTTAGTCCGCCTATGTACATTCTCGCTGAACTTAAGTTTAAATAAATAAATGTCGGGACCTTATTAAATGCTTTTGAACAAACTACATAATACACGAACATTATATTGAGTATATTGTTGGTAGTAGGCCGAAAATATAGGGTATGTATCGTAACGATAAATATATTACATGAATAGGATGACTTAACAAGAGAGGACCATTAGTCGTTTTATTGAAGAAAAATAATTCAGAGCTTAGACGATTTATTCGACATAATAAATATATTACATAATCCCTCCGAGAATACCTTGTTGAGACTTCCTCAGTAAACAAAGGAAACTTGTCTGAATAATTTTAGATAAGGTTTATTCTTAGTAAGTACGTAAGTGGACGATATTACAGGTACAGTCGACAACGAAAATTAGTAAACTCCTAAGTATAACGTCCAGGACTTAAGGCAAATAGTGTTCATCCTCCGAATTGGTATTCCTGATTCGTTATTATGTAACATTGGGCAGGACAAAGGTGTGAAGGTGTTCGTTTACGGTTGCATATGTTGGCCACATTTGTTTTCATTAACCCTTAAACTAGCGTATTACGAATGTATAGCACTCCGCCTTTGGTTTTCTATTGTGTTTGGAATAAGTGCCTGGTAACGTAAGATTGTCTATTCGTTTATTGATTTAATATCAATAGGGCATCCCCTTTGGAGTTTGAACCGTGAAGAATTTACATAATATAAATATACAGTATATACAAGATATATATACAAGATAGCAATAAGAAAATTATTTATAACATAATTTTTGTCACAGAGGTTGAACGGTATTTATAAATATAAATGAAAACTGTGTTAACAACAGCCATTCTTATTCATTCTTGCTTTCATTGAAATTACATGTATTTACCATACATGTTACTTCAGAGTGGACAATACTTGTTGTTTAAGTATGTTTGGATTATATAAATGCCTTAATTTTATTACCAACTAGCTGTTACCCGCGACTTGGTCTGCGACAGTTTTGAATGATGACCAATGTAACCTACAACAAAAAGTCCTAACATACGTGAAAGACTCACTTTGAAAAACTATATAATTAATGTGAATACATTACAATTGAATACAGACAATATGTAGTAAAAATATTAGACTTAAACTAAATAATTAAACATAATTTCTTGACAATAACTGGATACGAGCTAGCTAAATATTATTGCTATAATAAAATAAATTTTATAAATGTTTTCATTCAATATGTACCTAAATATCTATGTTACTAGAAATAATAATGTATACAACTATATTACTACAAACATGTTCTGACTATTTACAAGCACTTTTTTAAAGTCTACGTGAATAAAAAAAATAAAAAAAAAATAGCTCAGAAACGGTATACAGAAAAAACACGGCCTTTTAAAGCATATTTATACTATAAAATATTTCACTGACTCACTATTTAATACATACTAAGTTTAGGATAATTTTATTACATTAATATATTTTGATATTAATTTCAATATAACAAACAGACACTTTCATTTTATTTATATGTATAGAAGATGACAATAGCAGTACCCGCGCTTCGTCCGCATGTTAATTATTTTATTTAGTTAATTTGTTTTTTTCTAAAATAAAATAACCTTTCTAAAATAAAAGTAGCTTTAGTTAATCCTTATTATATCAGCTACCTGCCAATAAAAGTCGCGTCAAAATCGGTCCAGCCATTTCAGATTTTAGCGGGAACAAACAGACAGACTGACAAAATGGTTAAAAAAATTATTTTGGTGTAAGTACCGTATGAATATTCATATTTATGTAGTAAACAACGGTTATTTCAATATTACAGACAGACACTTCAATTTTATTTATATGTATAGAAGATGACACTAGCTGTACCCGCGCTTGATCCGCGTGTTAATTAGTTTATTTTTTTTTTCTTAAATAATAGTTTTTTCTAAATAAAACGTAGCCTTAGTTAATCCTTATTATATCAGCTAACAGCCAATAAAAATCCCGTCCAAATCGGTCCAGCCATTTCAGAGATTAGCTGGAACAAACCGACAGACAGACAAAAATTGTAAAAATTGTTATTTTCGTGTAAGTATGTATATTCATATTTATGTAGTAAACAACGGTTATTTCAATATTACAAACAGACTCTCCAATTTTTTTAATGTATAGATTGGCTTGCACCTATACCTCCGCACGCACTTATGCACTATAATAAGTTTCCGCACACACTTATGCACTATAATATGCCCCTAATCTCTATTGAGACTGGCCGCCGTGGCTGTAATTCGGCTAGGAGGTCAGCCGGCTGGCCGAGCTGGTATGCGGTCAATGATATTGACCGCATACCAGCTCTATAACTTCTATTCCCTCTTCTTCTATTTCTTCTACTGAGTAAGTGTACAGGGATCTGTTTTAGGACCCCTCTTGTGGAACCTCGCTTTTGACGCGGTCCTTAGGACGAGGCTCCCCCTCGGCGTAGATGTCGTTTGCTATGCAGATGACACTCTCGTGTTGGCCAGGGGGAGCAATTTCACGGATGTGGCACGGCTTGCCGAACTGGGAGTAGCCTGCGTCGTCGGCAGTGTCCGCGGGCCTTCAGTTAGCGCCTCATAAAACTGAGGCGCTTTGGTTCCACAGCCTCCGTCGGGGCAGGGAACCTCCCAGCACGCGGATTCAGGTGTGTGGTGAGGCGGTCCCAGTTGGGCAAACCCTCAAATACCGCGGGCTGACGCTGGACAGTAGAAGAGTGAGTAAGTGAGTAGAAGGTGGTTCGCCGAAAACAACAATAAAACCAGTAGAAATTGCACAAAGAGCGTTACTAAAAGTATCACACTTTAAACCTTTCTTATACCCGACGAAATTATTATATCAAAATTGTGAAGTTTTAACCATCAGGCAACTCTTTATCTTAAACATAACACTTAGACAACATGCCGAACTAAACTTTGACCCTTCTTTATTAACCAAACGTATATCTTATAATATTTGCAAACAACTTCGTAACTTTCACACATCGTTTTCACAAAGATTCTATGGTTTTCTAGGCCCTTATGTATATAATATAGCAAACAAACTTTTATGTATCTACCCAGAAATAAAAATCCGAGTTAAATCTAAATTAATTAAATGGCTACTTACTCTATCATACGATGACACAGAAAATCTAATTACTTGTACCCTTTAAATAATTATAACTTTATAACATATGAAAATCTTAATAAGTTTTTAGTTAATACATCGATTTTCAAACTATCCACATTACATTTCCATATACACGTTTTTCGCATCCCACACACTTACACGTTCATAAATACACCCCACAAAGAATCCGGAGAGCCTGGAGTTCTGTAGTACAGGTTTCGACCTAGTTCAGACTCCAGACTTTCACAAGGATTATCCATTACTGTAAAATTATTCAATATTTACAAATAGCTGTACTTGTTGTTCCTTGTGAAAAGTAAATAAATCATTTTTATTATTTATTATTATTATTATTTATCTTAAACTAGCTATGCGCCGCGGTTTTACCCACGTTAAACTTTAGAAATTATAGCCTATGTGTTAATCTAGGGTGTCAGCTAACTCCACACCATTTTTTTTTAATCGCTCCAGCCGTTCAGACTTGAAGAAGTAACAAACATACACACTCACAAACTTACGCCTTTATAATATTAGTGTGATATCTGTGGCAAAATGTATATAGGTATAGAAAGTATAGACACATATATAAAAACTTAATGTAAATAAATAGCTAAAGGTTCGTCAAATAACGTTTCAGTTGCTTTTATTTCAGGCAATCCACAAAGCTAGCAGCAATGTTAGCATGCGTTCAATCGCTACAACTCCGTATTTAGGGAACGTTCGTTTGCGACGTGCTCAAGTGGCGTCGTTAGCAATCCGGCTCGAGTGTCACACTGGAGTTTTGAATTAATGCCTTTCCGATCGAGATTACCTGTGCTAAGGAAACCGACCAACATTCTCTGACGTGACTTAATTAGGACGGACAAAAATCGTTCACCATTTTCATCGCTGAGTGTAGCTTGTTCGAGTGGACGAAATTGGAACAATACTGGATTTGAGGATTACGTGACCTTTCGTTACAACGCGAACGTCTCTTTCGCTCGCCTGTGTAAGCCTCATAACAAGTATGACATAATTTTAATATAACAATAATTACTTCGTTGCTTAGTTAAATAGCAAAATAAATTTCCTAATCTGGTCGTACATCAGTACACCGATAACGGCTCTTTGAAATCCTTAATGTTTGGTTTAATGGTTTACTTAAAATTTATTGGAAATTAAAATCGGATGAATGGAGGTACACTTTAATTTAGCGTTATATATTACAAGTGTTATATATTACAAGGGCGAATTTGGGCTACAGCGACCGATCTCATTGGAGATTAGCCAAATACGCAAGATATCGGAAAATCTCAAAAACAGTTCTTGCCTTTACCCGGGACTTGAACCCAGAACCTTATTATCTGCGGTTGAACAACGAAGGAGACAAAAAGATAATGAAAACATTAAAAACTAGGTTTGTTGACGGTAGAAACGGAAGTTGTAACCGATAATCCTGGGAATAAAACGTCCAGTAATAATAAAATGAAGAGAACATTTTGTTATTGCAATATTTGTTGATGATTTGAAGTATATTTCAACAGCTTGTTAATATTATGTCGATATATCTTGCTACGACGTAGCAGGTACTACGGCATTTACGTAACGCAGAAATTAATATCGACGGCCACGTTTATTCATCTATAAATACTGGAATATTATATTATCATCTAACAGCTATTTGTCGTTCCACTCGTATGGGTTGTAAATAATATAGTGCCCTGATATTTTTATTATAACATATATTATGACTGATTCTTCACATTTAGTTGACATGAACATACATTTGCCTTTCCGTGAAATTTTACTGACGCGATAGAAGCTTCTAATGCGTACAATGCTATATTACGTACGTGCAATCATGAATAATGTAATACAAGTCGGATTCTCGCAGTAAATAACACACATGTTGTACACTGTTGAATGCGCCACACTAAATATGTGTTGTCTGCGAAGGCACCATTTTCATACACAAATTCACGTCATAATATGTTGCATACTTGTAAACCTAAATCTAGACTCAACATCTCTTGTAATCTATACAAATAAATAAAATTGGAGTGTCTGTTTGTAATATTGAAATAACCGGTTTTTGCTACATAAATATGAATATATATGCGGTACATACACCAAAATAACATTTTTTACAATTTTTGTCTGTCTGTCTGTCTGTTTGTTCCGGCTAATCTCTGAAACGGCTGGACCGATTTTGACGGGACTTTTATTGGCAGGTAGCTGATGTAATAAAGAGTAACTTAGGCTACTTTTATTTTAGAAAAAGTCATTTATTTTACTAAAAAACAAGAAAAAAACAAAATTAACACGCGGACGAAGTCGCGGGCACAGCTAGTTAAATATATAAAACACATTAACAGTCTTATGATCTATTCTCATGCATGACAGATGTCAGAAAACTTGAATAAAACAATGCGCTTAGAACTAACATTGCGCCTACAAATTATAACCTCCACCCAATGTTCGAAGACTCCACCCTCCACCTTATTAAGGTAGCTCGACTTAAGACATTAAGAAAAGAAAACTTGCATTAAAAACATGCATGGATAAACTAAACTTACAAACTTTATAGTCTTTGGTTCAGTGGGATTCCTGAGTAATTTGTTAAATCCTAGTTGATAGTCAGTCTACTGAGCTTTATTAGCTATATAGCCTGTTGCTCTCACCGGCCAGTAAGTGAGGTTAAGCACATAGGCGCGCGGTCAGTCTATAGTTGGGTGACCGGCAAAGTGGTTTAATTACTAAGCGTTTCGTTTGGAGGGCACGGTAAGCTGTCGGTCCCGGTTGCAATCCTTAGACAACAGTTGATAAGCCACGTCTGGCTAAGACGATACGATAAACTACTGGGCGGGTCGAACAACTCTGACACTAGGGTGACCACTGCCTATACGATAAAGTAAAGTAAGGTACGACAAGAAGCAGATACATCAATGCATCAAATAGATGCATCAATGCACTCGCCAGTGTGTAATAATAATAATATAATAATATCCTGGGACATTATTCACACGGCCATTTGATCCCAAACTAAGCAGAGCTTGTATTATGGAAACCAGATAACTGATATACTACTTATACTATTTTTCTTTTGTAAATACATACTTATATAGATAATTTACACCCAGACTCAAGACAAATAGACATGTTCATGCACACAAATATCTGTCCCGGGTGGGAATCGAACCCACGACCTCCGGCGTGAAAGGCAGGGTATCTACCAACCACGCCAACAGGCCCGTCGTGTGCACTGTTTAATCTATGCTATCACCAGCTGTTGAAGCCAGTGGAAAGTATACTTTGACTGCGATCAGGAGCACACAGTAGTGGGCCGGCGGCCCCCAGATGGTGCAAAGCCAAGCCCTGCGATTGAGGCTAAATCAGAACATCGTTGTCCAATTCACCTTAAGGGAAGTACTGATTATCTACCTCTTGAATACTTTTGTTTACCAACTTTTCCACAATTTGGTCACAATAATTATTTTTCGGAGATAGTTAGTCGGACGCTAACTCGGCACCTTTGTTTTTCAAAATCCGCTATGTCCGCGGCCAACCTTATTCTATTCAGTCGAATTGAATGAGTGTTTCCGCTTCTGCAGCTTCCAATTCCAGTCTTCTCCTTCTAGCACCAGCTGATGAAGTAATTGACATGTTTTTTCTATGAGCTGTGGACGTTGCAGGTTTATTTTCCTTCTCAATCCCCTATTGTTTTGTTTCCACTGACTTTGCCGAAAATTCTGGATGTTTTCTTTTCGAACGTGCTCATTATTTGTCTTTTTCTTGCACATGTCTTTATTCTTCCTCCTATTTAATAGTGCTATCCATGCTTCGTGGCGGTGTTTTGTACAGACGCCAGCACATCCAGCTATCCCAATCTGTCAAATTTCTTTTATAGATTTCCAACTTTATCACAAAAGCATAAGGTTCACTTTCAATTGGGGAAATTCGACAGATTGTGGTAGCTTGATGTGCTGACGTCTGGTACATTACGCTTCTCCGAGACCATAAATTGTAAGATGCCTACCGTACCTGTAGGGATCAAATAAAAACCTAGTTAGCCTGAAATGTAATAAGATGGTTTGTTGAGAAGCGTGCGCTCCATACGTTGACAGTAAGAAATGAACCGCGGCAAAGTGCCGCTAATTAGTTTTTATATAAGATGCGGTGCACCCCTCTACACCTCCCCTCTCGGTCGCCCAACTTGGACGGCGTGCGATTCTTTCTCCAAACCACCCTGATCTTTATAAAAAAGAAACAATTAGAATTAAATAGAGCAGAGCTTATCGGAGTGGGGGAGTGGGGAGGGTCAGCAAAACTTATTTACGTATGCTTTTCAAGGCCAGCAACGAGTGTCCATGGGTGGCGATAATCACTTACCATCAGGTCGTCAGGGGCTCTACCGGCTAAGTCCCCAACATCGTTTTCGTGAATGGCGTTCAAATAAATAAAGGTTAAAAATGACCTAATCAATCGTTAAATCGTCAACGTTTGACAATCGATTCCGCACTTTTTATGACGTCACACGTGGTCATGGAAGCCGATTTAACGATTGATTAAGTCATTATTAACCTTTATTTATTTGAACGCCATTCACGAAAACGATGTTCGGCGACTTAGCCGGTGGAGCCCCAGGTTGGTCGTTTGTAGCCGTCTTATATAAAAAAGAAATAAAAAAATACATTGACATTATAATTGCGCGTCGCTTACATCTTATCGATATTGTGTAATCAAGACGAGATTTGCGCATAGGACCTTTAAAGCATGTTGAATTCTATGATACATTAAAAAACAGATACCTACACTCAGGATAATTAATAATTATCAAAATTACATACACCTACAGTACAGGCATATTAAGATATAAATTCCAGAAAAGCAATAAGTAGGTACCTTATTGCTTTCTGGAATTTATATTTTAATATGCCTGTAGGTGTAGGTATGTTATTCACAATAACGGAACGTCCAAAATAATTTCGTATTCTGTTTATCACATCTAACTTTTTGATAGCACGAACAAACAAATGTTATATTTTCGGCATACCAAATCTCTCATTCAACATTTCAATAAAATAAACATAAAATAAGACGCTAACAAGTGAAATAATAACACATCAACAAACGTAAAAAAATACAATAAAAGCAATAAAAGTGCTCTTCGCCGAATTTCGGCTATGGCGGCCAATGTCAACGGAGACAAGACAAATAAGCATTTTTATTTCACTGAAGTCACCTATATAACTGTATTAGTTGACCTATTATCATTTCGTTTTTTTTCGTTGCTCCGACGTTTCATTTGGTCGAAATCTTTTCACCGATGTTACACTTAGTCAGAATAACATTTGTACGAAATATTATGTTTCCGAATATTCATTATAACACTGTTTTAATCACCATACATTATACTTTAAGCAACATGCGTGACAGAAACAATGCAGCAAACGTTGTTTTGGTCACGGTTCCGGCGCTGCGGGGTTGGTTTGGGCCCACGCGAGCTTACCGTCGCAGATGGTTTTAACGCTCACCACCGCAGCTTCGGCTTGCTTTGCTTCAGCGGCGGCGGCGGGCCTTCAAACCACCTGTTCCTCAGCTCACGGGCCGGTGCACGACTGTCTGCGCTGCGTTAAAATGTCCGCCGCTTGCGACGGTACTCTCTTTCCCCGCGGATTCCCCTCGTGCACCCGGAAGGAATTGTTAAAAGGGGATTGTAGACGCAAAAAAAATATATATTAATATAAATAATTAAAGAAATACACTTTAATTTTGGAGTTTGTAATTTTTAAAAAAGTATAATATTAATCTAAGTTAGGATTATGTAAGGTTTTGTTACACCTTTCGCACCTACGCGGGCTTAAATTACACTCTAAGGGTACGGCAAAGAAGACTGTGTGAAGTCGGTTTTGCAGCGATTCGATTCTGTCACTAAATTTTATAGCACAACATCTTAACTTTTTATGACACTATTTCAATTTAATACTGAAAATGCTACCAAGTAACCGACTATATATTTGTGACAAAATTCAGTAAAATGTTGTTTCGGTGTGGTGAAAATACGGCAAATGAATAAAGTTCAATGGAGGCTTTGGCCAATAGCAAAAAGTTATTTTGTAAATCGGCGAAAAATAGTTCGGTAAAATATTATAATAAAATATTATATATGCTAAAATAATGCATATAGCAAAAAAAATGTTGGACAATAGTTTTCGGTAAAATTAAATTAGAACATAAAAACATCGGAAAAGTGATCGGTTCCCAAGCAGGATATATTAAAGTGTCTTTCATTCTCATTATCCAATAGCATTGTAATCTAACATGACTAGGCAACAATCAGGCACAGGACCTCCTTTACGTGTTCTCCGATGCACGGGCAGTTGCTACTAGACATTTCTTCTTACCACAAAATCCCAATACTACTTTTGATGACAATAGCATCGTAATGAATATGAAAATTCCAGTATTCCGCTGTCTCTTCAAAATCAAATATTATTTATTTTGCAAATAGGCTGTTTCGAGCTTCATTTATAATTAGAGAAAAACAGACAATTTGTAAATATAGATTTCAATTTAAATTGAGTTCTCAAGAATAATTGAAAGGACAGGTTTTCAATTATGTAAAGTATGACGAATGTATTCGTGAAACAGATAGATTACAATTTTAATGCTATTGAATTTGTTACTTTTTGTTCCAACTGATATTTGTAAAATGAAAATTGTGTGATGAAAATAGATTGTCATTTATGTATATATTACGTATTCAATAAGATTAGTTATGTATTCAATAAGATTAGTTATGTATTCAATAAGATTAATTACGTATTCAATAAGATTAGTAACGTGTATGTCATTATAGTTAGTCTTCTGAAATGACGAAGAATATCTGCAATTTTATACAAAGGTACAAAAAAAATCCAATGAGCACATACGGTCCCGGCATTATACGACTTTTAGACTGATGCCTTCTAACACAAATGATGTCTTTCAAAACTTGAAAGATAGTCTAATCACGTTTAAAAGGCTACTAACACATACTATTAAGTGGAACTATTCATTTCTAACTCCTCCTTTTTTCTTTCTGACTACAATCGTTGCGGGATCCAAGACAGTTAAAGAGATTCCCCGGGACATGCCTGAGCCTCACCGCTCAGTGTCATTTCATTGTGTGCCACTGTTGATCCTGGCTTACAGGAGTTGCAGTGAAAAAATACCAGATGTCTGGGTGTCATAGTATGTGTTACCCAGACATCTGGTAAACATACTTATATATTTTTTAATACATAAATATTGGATATTGAACATTGATGTTGGCGTGGTTGGTAAATGCTTGCCTGTCACGCCGCAGGCATGAACATGTCTGTTTGTCCTGATTCTGGGTGTAATTATCTATTTAAGTATGTATTTACAAAATTTATCCATTCCAGAATAACTAAAAGTATAATAACTAATAGTCTATAGGAAGAATTTTTAAAAAGCTCTTAGTGCCTATTTCACCACGTTTTTCAAGCACGCCGTCGACACGTGTTTTAGAAACGCGCGTCGTCGGCGTGCTTTTTCCTACATAGCAGTTTGTTGTTGTTTGTATCGATAAAATCGCGATGCTAACGCGCGTCTGTATCGCCACAAACGCGCGTCAACGGCGCGCTTAAAAACGTGGTGTGCATAGGCCCTTAATGTCGAGGAACATGACATGATTACGTCATAAATACGTCAGTACACAAGTGTGTGCGTGTGCGACAATAGATGTGCACTGTCACCATTGAATCTATAGTGCGACAAGGATGTTTATGAACGTGGCTGAATGTATTACTTGGTTTAAAACACTAACAATATGCCAAAAGTGATAAAAAGTGGTGTCAGGGATTTGCCAAGGATCCAAGACGGTTAAAGCGATTCCCTGGGGCATGCCTGAGCCTCACCGCTCAGTGTCATTTCATTGTGTGCTACTGTTGATCCTGGCTTACAGGAGTTGCAGTGGTGGGTAAGAGGTAGGGACTAGTCCCGATTACTGGAATCATATGTCATACAAATAATGTGTGAATGTCTTGTTCGCCTTGCGGTAACGTATTTCACTGCAGATAATGAGGACCTGACCTTCGACTGGCCAGTTGGTTTAGTGTTTAGTGAACCTGCCTGCGATCGCCACCTAAGACAAATCTTTGTATGATGAGTACGATTATTTGTTTTGTTTTTGGGTATAAGTTATGTACCATTGACTGCCTCGTTGGTCTAGCGGTAGCGTGTTTAACCACAGATAATGAGGAGCTGGGTTCAAATCCCGGGTCGGGCAATAAAAGTGATTTGGGATTTTTCCGTAAAAAGAAATTTCTCAGTATCAGCCCGAAGTCTGGGACGCGGTATTACACACCCGTGCCTCAGAGAGCACGTAAAGCCGTCGGTCCTGTACCTGACCTCTTTCCGGTCGTGTCGCTAGTCGTCCCATCGGATCAAGAGAGTGATGGAATAGAACGTGTCCCTGTGTTTGCGCACACTTGTGCACTATAATATGTCCTACGCAATTGGCTAGTCTCCATTGGGGCTGGCCGCCGTAGCCGAAATTCGGTCGGGAGGACATTATTATTATTTTATTTTATTTTATTTTATTTGGGAAAAAAAACGATATTACATTACAAATAACACTTATTAGTAAAGTAAGTATATAAGACAAAATCAATGCAATAACTACAACATTTTCCACGTATTAATTAAGAGGTATGCTGTGATGAAGAATCAAGGAATCACTTAATAATTTATATTACATTACAAACTAGTCAGTTACCACTTGATACATTAAAGTTGTTCAGTATTTTAATAACTTGGGCACGAAAAGAATTTTTATTTAGCATGAATATATCTACATCTATGAACTGTTCATTATATATTTGCATTAGACGCTGAATGGGTGCACGTTTACCTGCGTTTGTCCGGCATGATGACTGATCAAACAATCGATAATCGCGCACCCCACGACGATGAATTGACCTAGGAACTACAATTTTAATTTCATCATTAAGGTCTACACAATTTAGTTTGTTATGATAAAGGTCGTGTAGTGTCATTACTTGCAGAAGCATTCGTCTCTTTTCGAGTGAGAGTAAATTATATTTTAATAAAAGGTCTTCGTAAGGTAAACGTGGAAGTCGGCATCTGAATTGCATAGTTCGTATGAATTTTCGTTAAACTTTTTCAATGGCTATTTTATATTTGCTATATAAGGGATCCCAGATTAGGCAGGCATATTCAAGTTGAGAACGAATAAGTGAACGATACAGATGTAAAAATGTGCAAGGGCGTTTAAAGTCAGTGGCTGTCCGAATGACAAAGCCGTACATTTTAAATGCTCTGTTTATAATGTTTTCTATATGTAGGTCCAAATGTAATTTACAATCTAGTAGTATTCCCAGGTCTCTAATATTCGTGACTCGGTTTAGTTTATCATCACTTAAGGTATAATCATATCTTATGGTAGTTTTAGTTTTTGTAAAGCTGATGATGTTGCATTTGGGTATACTTAAATTTAATTTATTAATTTTACAGTATTCAAATAGTCGATTAAGATCGCTCTGAAGTTCTGAGCAATCGTCAATATTTTTTATGGGTTTATATAATTTCAAATCGTCAGCATATAAAAGAAAACTTGTATATTTAAAACATGTATTTATGTCATTTATAAACATTATAAACAGTAGAGGTCCTAATATAGAGCCCTGCGGAATACCGGAAGACATCCCAGCTCTTCCCGACTTGTACCCATTAATAACAACTATCAGGCTGCGGTTAGTGATATATGACCAAAACCACCGTAAAAGATTACCCCTTATTCCATTGAATGCTATTTTATTAAGAAGGATTTCGTGGTCAACTCTATCAAATGCCTTCTGAAAGTCTGTATATATGGCGTCCACCTGAACTCCCTTATCGATACTGTGGAAGAGGAAATTAGAGTAAATAGCTAAATTCGTCATGGTAGACTTTTGTTTTACAAAACCGTGTTGTTCGGGTATGATATAGTTATGAATGAGGGGATAGATGGCATTATGAACAAGCCGCTCAAAAAGTTTTGATGTTGCACTGATGATAGATATCGGGCGGTAATTTGTGACGTCATGTTTTGAACCACTTTTATGGATTGGCACAATGTAAGCGCATTTCCAAATATCCGGGAAGAAACCCTCAGTGATGCACTTGTCAAATAGAATTTGTAATGGTTCACATATTGATTCAGCAGTGTTTTTAAGGAACACTGCTGGGATTCTATCTGGACCTGGACCCTTGGATGGATCTAATATTTTTAGTTCCTTTTTAATAAGAGTAATATCAAAATAAATATTGTTCAATAGATCGCATTGATCCGCATAATTATTTGTTGGTGACCATTGAGGAGTTAAAGTGGACGGTTGATAGACAGACTGAAAAAACGATGAAAATAAGTTGCATATAGTTTCGGGATCTTGTGAGCTTCGGTTTTCGTATGACATACTTGACGGTATACCTGCCTTGGTTTTTCTGTTAGCTATATAAGACCAGAAATACTTAGTGTTTTTGGGGATACAATCCTCTACCGTATTAATATACTTATTGTAACATTTTGTTGCCTCACATTTAAATCGGGTTCTGTATAAAGAAAGAAAATTATGTGTAACCCTGTGACATTATTCACACACAACCATCTACTACCAAACTAGGCATAGCTTGTACTACGGAAACCAGATAACTGATATACATATACTACTTTTCATTTGTAAATACATACTTAAATAGATAATTACACCCAGAATCAGGACAAACAGATATGTTCATGCCTGCGACGTGACAGGCAAGCATTTACCAACCACGCCAACATCAATGTTCAATATCCAATATTTATGTATTAAAAAATATATAAGTATGTTTACCAGATGTCTGGGTGTCATAGTATGTATTGCTATGACACCCAGACATCTGGTAAACATGGCGTGGTTGGTAAATGCTTGCGTGCGAACGTGACTGACATTTGTGGGAGGGAGACACTATGGCGGTAAGGGTTGCTTTTAAGAAAATTTCCCTAATATTATGGGAAAATTTAACAATGGCGAAAGACTGTATCCATTGTATTTTGTATCAATTGTATTCTATAACTTTGACGGGCCAGTTGGCTTAGTTGGTTTTTTTTTTATTCCCACTCAGGGCAGATATTTGTGTGCATTAACATATCTGTTTGTCCCGTGTCCAGGTGTTTAGGTATGCATTTACGAAAGTAGTATATCAGCTATTTGATTTCCATATTAAAAGCTTTACTTAGTTTGGGGTCAGATCAGATGGCCGTGTGTGAATAATTTCCCAGGAACTCTAACAGTCTTATTTAAAAACGCTACTTAAATTTAAGCCGGCCGCTCAACCATGGTTTATCAAATTTTTCATTTAAAAACACGATTTAACTTTGACCCGCGGTTGAGCCATGTCAAAATTTAAACCACGTCGGCCCCTGGTTTAAAGCTTGCTCAAATATGGCGGATTTTATTTGCATCAGCTGACGTTTTGTTTGACGTTTGTTTGTGAATGGAGGTTTTATTGAAGTTACTAACCGTTTTAATTTTTAAATAAATACTGAATTCCAGTGGGAATCTTATCACAAACTTCAAAATCCACCGAAGAAAATCAATAGTCCTTGAAAATGCACTATTACGGTCATAAATCTATCATTCCATGTCTACCATAGAGCAAAAATCATAAAGTTTTGATAAATAATCCGATTTAGTCGATTAATTTTGGTCAAGCTCTATACCAGTCTCAGAAATGTTGACAGTGTAAAATAAAATGACGTTACTTAGCTGAGAAACCTTTAAGTAGGGTTTTTAAATAAAGAAATAGTTGAGCGGGGTTTAAGTGGTTGAGCAGGGTTTAGCTGAGACATGGTTAAGCGGCGGATCAAGGAATTATTTTAAATAAGAGTGTAACAGTCTTATTTAAAAACGCTACTTAAATTTAATCCGGCCGCTTAACCACGGATTAACAAAATTTTCATTTAAAAACACGATTTAACTTTGAGACGCGGTTAAGCGGTTGCTAAGCCATGTCAAAATTTAAACCGCGTCGGAACCTGATTTAAAGCTAGATCAAATATGGCGGATTTTATTTGCATCAGCTGACGTTTCGTTTGGCGTTTGTATGTGAATTGAGGTTTTGTGGAAGATATATGCTGTTTCAAGTTTTAAAATGAATACTGATCAAATTCTTGGTGATTTTCGACGCGATGTCGACGAACTTAGACAATTTAGGACGCATCGACGACAAAGAAGATCACACAGAGAGAGATTTTGTCCATTCACCTTGTCAGATGATGAATTCCGACTAAGATATAGGTTTTCGAAAGAGAACATGAAAAAAATTATTGATATGTTGCGCTCTGACCTGTATGTGGATACCCGGGGTGGTAGCATTCCAGTAGAGCTACAAGTGATGGCAGTTATTAGATACTGGGGCCGCCATGAGGTAAGTTCCTTTTATTATGCTCATGTTTTGTACTTACGTGTACTATGGATAGATGCCTAAAGTGATTAAGATATCCTATTTATCCACAGATTCAAGAGGACTGTGCAGACATCCATGGTATGAGTCAACCCACTCTATCGCGTCTGTGCCTAAAAGTGGCAATTGCGTTGGCTTCCAAAAGTTCGCGGTATATTAAAATGCCGTCGAACCTCACGGAAGAAACCAACACAATTCGCAAATTTGAGGCAATTTGTGGCTTTCGGCATATCAACGGCGCGATACATTGCACTCACATTAAAATAAGGAAAGTAGGCGGAGAAGCTGGGCAGTACCATGTCAATAGGAAGGGGCATTACTCCATCAACACCCAAGTAAGTAAATATAACTTCATAGCTACATCAAAAAACATTTAACAACTAAAAATATATGAACCCAATTAGTCAAAATATTTTAAATTTGTATAAATCTAGACCTGGTCTGAATTTAAACTTCTATAAAAATTTTGTCAACAGGTTGTCTGTGATGCGGACCTAAAAATCTGTGACATTGTGTGTCACTGGAGAGGCAGTACACATGATGCCAGGATTTATCGGGAGAGTTCTGTCAAAAGAAGGTTCGAGGAGAATGAGTTTGTTGGAAAACTCATTGGTGATAGTGGATATCCTTGTACACCCTATCTCCTCACTCCAGTGCTGAGACCAAGAAATCAAGCAGAGGAATCATACAACCGCAGCCATATCCGAACCCGCAATGTGATTGAAAGATGCTTTGGTGTCTGGAAGCAGAGGTTCCGCATATTGCTTGAAGTGATGAGAGGCTCATATGCTACTATCAAGATGACTATCATCGCCTGTGCAGTGCTTCATAACTTGGCCATAATTTTTAATGAAAATAATGGAGATCAAGGTATGTATTTTTATGTTGCTGTAGCAGTTGACTTCTTTCCACCTGATGTTAAGTGAAAGTTTAAGATGACTAATATAATCAGATACCTGGTCTAACCATTTTGGTTACTGATATAATATGGGTTTCTTGGTCAGAAATTGTATAATTTTGTTAGCTAGCCTCATCAGGTTTTCAGGTCCGATGGGTGACCACAATAGAAATGGGAAAAATGTAAGGAAGATGGTTTTTTTGTAAAAATAAATTATGAATGCCCTCTTATATCATGTGCATCGAAGAATTATAGGGTTCATTCCTTGTGAATGTGTGAGTACTTCAAGATAGCACCACACTTTTCTCACAACAGCAAGAAATGTAAATATTATGTTAACATATTTTTTAACTCAGCTTTTTTATTCTCAGATTCTTCTGGAGAGGATAGTTCAGCAGAGGTCAGAACTTCAAGTGATTCTGCTGAAGAAAATTTGGCAGTCTTAGATGAATATGCTGGTCAAATATCCAGGGACATGTTTATTGAAAATTATTTTAATAATTAAAAATATATTTTTTGCAATATTATTTTTCATTTTTAATAACAATAAAAAAACACTTTAAAAATAAAATCAGGCAGGTTTATTTAAAGTTCTAATTTTTTCTCGCCAATAATCTTCCTCCATTTTCTTTTTGTGCAATTCTTTTTGTTGCTCATGATTCTCCTGATCATATTTCAATCTTGTTTGATGAGTCTCTTTTTCATAACTCATGACTTTCTCCCTGCCTTCCTTAGCGAGAAGGAACAACTGGTGCTCATGATCGCCATGGCAGCAGTTAGGTTTTTCACTGAAAAAAAAGATAACTTTTTTAAACTTGGACACCTTGGCAACTAACATCCACCCGCTTTGCTAATGAGCTGAGAACATCTGTTTTTATCCCTGTAAAATTAAAGAAATCAGAGCTTATTGATACCCTGTTTGTATCATAAATAAGCTATATTGTCCAATGCTGTGTTTATGTTATAATTAAATTTATATCATGATTGTTCTGAAGAAAGGCTCTATTGATTCCTTTGTATGAACTGGGGGTTTCTACCCCTCGTTCAAATTAATGCCTTTACAGTCAGTACACAATTATGCATATGACTGAATACAGTACAATTAAATCTAAATATTGACTTACATCATCCAACAGAAGATGGATGATGTAAAAGTCAACACAACCCAGGGTATTTGGTGGTTAATTTCTATAATGTTACCTTGGCTATCACTGAATATTTAATTTTAATTGTACTGTATTTCGTCATATGCATAATTTTGTACTGACTGTAAGGGCTTTAATTTTAATGAAACAAGTAATTTCCATCTGAGACATTGCATCCCATTAGGCTAGAGTCAAATCCATTTATGTAAGCTTTCCCAAAAATACTAACTTTTTTTTCTGCTTAGTCCTTTGTATGACTCTTTTGTTATGATGATGTGACATCTAAAACAAAAAATTAGAAAGCATCAGGTCAGCTCATTACATACCTGGACAGGAGATTTTGGGTGGGATATACCCTGATGAGCTTTAATTGCTTTTGCAGAAGTTTGGCTGGTGGAGGGTTGTGAAATATGATCCTAAAATTAAAACACAGTTATAATTTAAAGTAACTTGTTATCAATGGTTGGTAAGTACATCAATAGAAATATCAATGAAAGTTATACATACAGGAGCTATAAATTCAGGTATTTCCTGATGAACAGGATTTTTTTCTATTGTGCCTTGATTTCCAAAATTTACATAGTGTTCAGAAATCTCTGAAACCTGAAAATATTGTGAAATAAATGACATGACATGAAACAAAAATGCAATATATATATATGTATATACATCTTATAAAGAAAAATATTGTATTGAATTTTTTCTTAATAGGCTTCCTTATTCTTCCTTTCCTCATATTCTATTGCATTCAATATTTATTGTATTAAATACAATATTTTTCTTAAGATACATATATATATGTGTGTAACTAAATATACAGAAACTAGTTCTTTACCTCTGATAAATGCTGTGGCTGTGAAACCAACTTTTTAGGCTCTGAGACCTCCTGTAAAGATAATATAATATATAGCATCATGTCTATATTGCCAAAGAGGTAGGCAGAGACATATTACCACAGAAATATATATATTTCAATAATAATATATAAGTATTTAAATATTTGTCTGCAGTAATTATTTCTTAAGTATTTTTTGAAAAGGGTTGTTAAGTTCATAAATAAATAGAAACCTAATTTACTTTATTTACCTTAACATAGAGACTATCACTGTCATAACAGTTGCTGTCCACAAGAAATTCATTGGGAATTGCGTCTATTAATTCTTGATCCTCGGGAGACGGGCTTGGTGGAGGTGGGCCTCCACCGGTCACATTCCTCGCTCTTCTGTATGAGTATTCAATTTTTTTTGCCCTGTTTTTCATATTCTTCCACTGATTGTGGAGTTGGGTCATGTCCCTCTTACTTGTATGGACTGAATTATAACTGAAATTGGAAAAGTATACATGAGTTTGCATACAGTAAATAACTCAATTGATAGAAATTAATGTGACAAAACAGAAAGTATTAAAACCAACCAAGCCAAAACCTCCTCCCATGCAGATTTTTTTGCAGCGTTTGTGTTAGTGGAGCAGTCTTTTTTTTCTATAATATGAGCTCGCTCGAGCACCAACTTTCTGAGAACTTTCTAAAAAAGCAAAACATTCTAATCGTGGTTAAAAAGTTCACTACATGCATTTGGTTATTTTAGATAGATAGTAATGTTAAAAACCTTTTCTTGGTCATTCCAGTTTGTAGAGCGCATTCTTTTTACTCCAGATGGATTCATTTTGGAAGAATAAAACTTAAAAACAACCGCCGAAGAAAATCAAAAGTCCTTGAAAATACGCTGTCACGATCATAGATCTGTCATTCCACGTCTACCATAGACAAAAAAATCCTAAAGTATTGATACTTCATCCGATTTAGTTGATTAATTTTGGTCAAGCTCTATACCAGTCCCAAAAATGTTGACAGAGTAAAATAAAATGACGTTTCTTAGCTGAGAAACCTTTAAGTAGCGTTTTTAAATAAACAAATAGTTGAGCGGGGTTCAAGTGGTTGAGCGGGGTTTAGCTAAGCCATGGTTAAGCGGCGAATCACGGAATTATTTTAAATAAGAGTGTAAAAGTTTATAGGGTACACCATATACTATCGATTTATTATTATAAATAATTTAATAGCACAAGGGAATATAACAGTAATTTTTATCTTTATAAATAAATTTATTTCTAAATTAATATTTCAATCACATTACATTAATGAAAAACTTCAAACGAAATCTAATACACGGGTGCAACTTTAAAAATCAAACATGGTAACATTTCAAATCAAATCACTTTATTTGCTCAATATGGGTACATACATGATAGGGGCGGCAACTCGCTCGTTAACTTTTTGAAATGGAATTATCATATCAACCTTTAGGACTATTTCCCTGACACCACTTTTTATCACTTTTGGCATATTGTTAGTGTTTTAAACTAAGTAATACATTCAGCCACGTTCATAAACATCCTTGTCGCACTATAGATTCAATGGTGACAGTGCACATCTATTGTCGCACACGCACACACTTGTGTACTGACGTATTTATGACGTAATCATGTCATGTTCCTCGACATTAAGGGCCTATGCACACCACGTTTTTAAGCGCGCCGTTGACGCGCGTTTGTAGCGATACAGACGCGCGTTAGCATCGCGATTCTATCGATACAAACAACAACAAACTGCTCTGTAGGAAAAAAGCGCGCCGACGACGCGCGTTTCTAAAACACGTGTCGACGACGTACTTGAAAAACGTGGTGAAATAGGCACTAAGAGCTTTTTAAAAATTCTTCCAATAGACTATTAGTTATTATACTATTAGTTATTCTAGAATGGATAAATAGAATTTAAACATAGACCAAAATGAAAACATTCTTGATTCCAATATGTGTAACTAACCAAACTAAATGTAAGTAAACCTACTAAGCTCATTAGTTAATTGGAGCAGCAATGCAGCGAAACTTCAAAGACAACGAGAATCAATTGTGCATCTAACGAAGGTCTGGCTGGTTGTTTATATAGCCTGGCCGGCAATGGGCGCAAATACAAACTCACAGGCCTATAGGTACCTACTATAGACACGGTGGCTGAGAATTTAATGTAGACATTGATTTTGATTCGATTGCAACTGTAAGATTTTAACACTTAACCATTAGGAAACCTCAATTATAATTTTTACTACATTTAAATTGCTAGGATTGCATAGTTAATGATAATATTAAGGGAGGGATACATCTGATCCCGAACTAAGCAGAGCTTGTACTATGGAATTCAGATAACTGATACACTACATATACTACTTTTCTTTTGTAAATATATACTTATATAGATAACCGAGAAGCCGTTGAATGCGGGCAGCGCAGGACCGGCTATTTTAGAGATACTTGGGGAGGCCTTTGTCCAGCAGTGGACGTCATTCGGCTGATATGACGATGATGATAGATAATAACCCCAGACTCAGGACAAACAGAATGCTAGTTATTGTGTGTTTGTTTTTAAAATTTTATTATTGCAAACAAAATAAGGAATTCTGGGTATCCGATCGCTTCTAAACTTGACACGATCTCTTTCTGGTCCAATATGGAGATTATCTGAAGATCCAATCAAAGTCACTTTACCCTTTATAGAGTTCGTAGAGAACGGTTAACACAATTCTATACCTACGTGTCGAAAAAATCCTCTGCATCGTTTCATCTATGTTAAAAACCTAGACGCCTTGCCCCGCTGGATAATTACTTGATCCAATAAATGACAAAGCAAAGCTCAAGCTCAAAGCATGAGTCTAGTTACGGATAAAAAAGCATTGATAAAACTTTCTGCGAATCCGTGACCAGTCAACTCGCTTTTGAATCATGTTTTGATCCCAAATGGCTCAAATACATATTTTCAGCAAGTTTAGTATTTTTTCGCCATTAAAGCGGAGGACACTTGCGTCACCAAACCTCAACATTTAGAAAAATACAATACACCAAAGGTCTTCCCATCTTCTACGGTATAAACGACATAGCGTACCTATGTATCCGGGCTATATATACACTTATTACTAAATCACCTATTACTATTACTGACACAGTTTATCACAACATTGTTTTAACGCCCGCACAAGGTAAACCAAGCAATTGATAAAATTATTTATATATTTCTAAATACACTCGTGCTTATCACATCAAGGTTTGTCATGAATGGAGATTGAATCTACGACCTCTGGCTTAGCAACCAATAGACCAACTGGCCAACCAATATATAATAGAGATACATGTAGAGATAGAGATATATAAGCACAGTATTGTGCAAAGTTTTATACTTTGCCTCAGGCAAATTTTAGATGTACAAAAAAACGAATACAAACAAATCATTAAAACACTAATACATTGTCATACGCAATATTAAATATGCAATGGTTATAATCACTGAACAACATAATATGTATGATCGATGGCACTTTGGTGGACACACATAAATCTCGATAGCGTCTTTATTATGATGGCAGTAAGGTCGTTTTATGTATTACAAGTGTTTTTTGTAGTGTCCGCTGCATAAACATCAACATCACTTATTACGCTACACAACTTCCGACAGCGGGAATCACTAAGCGTTAATTTTCATTCATTAGCAGACTGGCTGTCTAAATAGGTACACAAGCGTGAATCGGCACCGCCTTCTGATGTCACTATTAATATATACTTTACTGTACCACATACCAATAATTAGGCTTTCGGAAAATCTTTACTTTTCTTACTAAGCAAGATAACCTCTTGCCCAAAAACATAATATTACAATAATCGCTAATTATGAGGGGCGCTCGACAGGAATTAAAAAAATATAATGCTTAATATTTTACTAGTTACCCACGTTATCATCCGGTATACTTTATGTGAAAATGGGCATTTTGTAATTTTCAATTTTGATACAGCTATTTCGGGTTATCTGGCTCAGAAGTGGATTACATTTTTTCTGGGATTTAAAAGAAAAGCAACGAAAGTAAACACCCTGTATAGCACTACGGGGACGGTATAATGTTGTAATGTTACGGAACTGGACTTCATGTATAAGGACAATGCCTCAGAACACCCCCGTGATAAATGCAGTAAAGGACACATAGAGACGACACGTCACTTCGCAGGGCAAAAAGTTCGTTGCTAATCTTCTCCTCCTCCCTTATTCGCACCCAGAACCATTACATGAACATTATAATGTTTACCAGGAGCTTGCTTTGTATGAGTCCTCAGTCAAGCCATCACCTCAAATCTGACGTAAAGTGTTCTGAACTGTCATGTAAGCAATCATACAACAGCCGTACATTAGTCGTGTAAAAAGTAGAGTGAAATCTCGATTTCTAGTCCCCCTGTATATGTACCCGGAAAAGTAAAACTCCGTATTTTTTCTAACCAATAGTTGCAGTAAGTTACGGTTAGAGCTGACTTGATTAATTACCAGTTTTCGAACTAAGTTTAACGACCCTGGCTTTGAAACACTTCGAAAACTTATGCGTGTGGTTCCGGCTTCATGTATTAGGATATAAGTAGTTCTTTGGCTAAATCTTGGATGATAAGAAGGAAAATAAGGTCTGTAAGCCACAAAATAGGATAATATTATCTTAACTAACATATATTAGACGGGCCAGGTGCCGTGGTTGGTAGATTCGTGGGCCTTTGACGCCGCAGGTCCCATTCCCACCCAGGACAATATTTGTGTGCATGAACATATGTGTCTGTTTGTCCTGAGTCTGGGTGTAATTATCTATATAAGTATTTATTTCCAAAAGAAAAGTAGAATATCAGTTATCTATATCAGAATGCAGTATATCAGTTATCTGGTTTCCATAGTACAAGCTCTGCTTAGTTTGGGATCAAATGGCCGTGTGTGAATAATGTCCCAGGATTTAATTATTATTTTATTTTATTTATTACTACTAGAAGGACATCAAATGTATATGCAGGATATGTCTGACTATTCACTTTTGCACTACGTATGTATGTATATGGTAATAGAATATTTATTTTTATGAATAGAAATGTGTATATAATATATTGTTCTTACTAACACTCTTGAAAGAATAAAAATCATGTGAGATTAATAACGAATGTGAATCATTTGATTAGGAAGGCAATAGCAACATCACTGAATTATATTTGTTTCTGCATTATATATATATATCCGTTAAATATCTAGATACTAAACTCTATTACTTTACATAAACAGATAGTTTCAATTGCAATCAAATTGTATCAATAAAAAGTAATAAATTTGTTTCAAACACAGTTTAGATTTCATAGTTATTATTCATAATGCGTTCAACTGTAAAAAAACGTAGTAGCAAAGCATATTTTAGTTAATCATATTTAATATACAGGCCACTTATTTTGCAGTGCAAAATGATTTATTTAACACAACAGCGCACAAAGCCTCACCACGATGATCGATGACCAAGCGTGAAATATTCACTTCCAATGACTTTAAAAATGAGGCTGCAAGCTTTGCACAATATATTTCAGTTCCCTCGCATATATTTTAACAAACATCTAGACTAACTAAGTAAAAACTTTGTTTAAATACAAGCGTCAGTTAACTGTACTACGTATAACCCTTGATAATTATCAGGAAAATTATCAAGAGGATACGGCGTTCACCCACACCAAAGGCGAACGGAGCATCTTGGTTCATAATTTCAGAACTAAAATCAACATTTAAATCACAGACGAAGCACAACTCATAAATCAAATCAAACCAACCGCAAATCAACTTACAAGACAAGTACTAAATCCAAAAAATACTCAAGACAAGGGCCATTGATCACGAAACTGCTGTCAGTTTTCCAAGCTCAATTAATGAAGTATTCGGAAATGAAGTACTCATTTTACGAGATTTGGTTCTTCGCAGAGTCCGATTCATTTCATCGCCATAAATTTGGTTTAAACGTCATGTACCCTCTCTTTCCGGATGATTAGCGGATGTCTGCTTCCGACATTTTCAATTGTGCTGAAATTAGTAGAAATATTATCGCACTTTGATGTTCATTAAATAAAACTGATTATTCCAATTACTGGATAAACGGGACAAACATTGTAATGCGTTAATCGATAAAAACATGATATTTATTTTCGGGTAGTATTCAAACGAGTGACTGTAAATTAAAGTTTTAAGTGACAAAAACAATTAATTTACGTTATAGTATTACTAAGTGAGCTACTGACTGCGAGTGACGAGAAATCAACAGAACAGCAACTAACAAATATTAATTTGAGTTACTTAAAATACAAAATGAGAAGCTTCATAATATTTGAGCGACCTAATATTTCTTCAATCCAACCAATCAGAGAGATCAGAGGCTTGTGCGGCGGACTTCAAGCGCTATTGTTTTTGTTTAGATTTGCATTGTATATCTCCTGAAAAATTCAAAAAGTACCAAAAAAATGGGTTTTTTTACAACTTTCCACCAATCTTCACTAACAATAGTGTCTAGCTTGATGGAAACAGTTCTAACCTAACCTAACCCAAATAACTTCCGGAAAACTCGTCTCTATCCTAATATGGAAGTTGCCCTCTCTGTATTTCTAGTCGCTCAATTAGTAATTTAGTCGCACGGCTAGAATTTTGATATCTGAAATGGATTAATTAGTTATAACCCGCTTTCTGTAAGCTCGTTCTGGATTTTATTATTAATCAATATTCGTCGTTAGTTTACTTAAATTCATGCCGCTCAAGTTATTAAAACAGTATCTCAACATCAGTCGCTAAGTATTTTTGTATTCGATCGTTTTATAATTCCCCTTTATTTTCTATGGTTAAAATTGAATCTATTTTATTATGTATTATGCAGTAGTCTGAATGCGTTATGAAAGTATTAATTCGTGTTTTGGACTGATTCAGTTAAGGGGCAGAGAGAGACAGGTTGGTTAACCAACCTGTCTCTCTCTGCCCCTGAACTGAATCACCTTCAGGGTTATCCTTTGTAGGGGAGATATAGGTAAAAAATAGTTTTCTACGTAGAGAAATTAAATTCCTCACATATCCTAAACATAAACCAAGGTGAAAGCTCCATATAACACTTGTTTACTGTTATATAGAGCCTTCGCCGTTGCTTAGACGGCTGGCTGTTCACCTCTGGTAAAGAAATAGAAGTAACTTTTCTTCTAATTCTTTAAAATGGATACCGTGACGTATAAAAATTTCGTTCGGTGCGGGAATCGAATCTGCAGCCGCCCGGGCACTAACGTCACGTTTTTTTTTTTACACCGCGCGGTCATATAGTTCTTCCCTTAGTACATTTAAACGAAAAATAACATTAATTAGATAATTACATATGATTTCTTAAGATTGACATCTTAAAATTCGTTATATCTTTTGAATGGAGTGTCCGATTTTAATAATTTACAGGTTGAAACGGGATTTTAATAAAATATTTAAAGGGATAAGGATAATACAGAGGTATGAATAATATGGTTTGATTAGTGCAGCACTTTTATCAACTTTTAAAATGTAAAAAGTAGTTATAGTGGCATAACTACAGTAGTTGGACATATGGTATTGCGGAATTTTTGTAGATATTGATACGTTCTATAATAATGTAGAACATTTTTTGTTATATCATCTATAACATACATACAGTATTGTACGAATTTTTTTTACACTTTGTGTTATACATTTTTGCCTTAAAATTTTATTAGGAATTCCTATTCTTTTTTTTCCATTTGTTTTTTAAATCGTTCCAGTACTTTTTGTGTGAAAACATTACAAACATACATACAAAATCACAAATGTTTCCTCTTTATATTTTTTATTCATTTATTTTTATATAAACTTTAGTACAGTGAGAATGTACATAGGCGGACTTAATGCCAAAGGCATTTTTGACCAGTCAACCTTAGGGTAGTGCAGAGAGATCGTGGCAGGTGTATTTGGGTTATATAAAATGTATTTTTACTTATTATTCGTATAATTAAACTTAATAATTACGAACACTATATATAATATATATAATAGATACTATACAATAAATACTATATGATTTTAATCTAATGAATACTATACTATAACATACTATACAATAATAAATTTAATTATTGACGAGACATTTCTGTGTGTAGTTTCTTAGAAAAATACTCACGAACTTTCATTTTAAACGCGAAGCGAGTCTTAGCCATCCTGATTCCTACAGGAAGCTCATTCCAAAGAAGTATAGATTGGACAAAGAAAGAGCAGTGAATGAAGTCAGAGCTATGAGGTGGACATCGTAAAAGACTATTATGACTAGAGCGGAGAGTCTTACTATGATTAGCAGGAAGGTATTGAAAGTGAGGCGTTAAATAAGAAGGAACGGTAGGAGAGTCCATTATGGAGAAAAGTGTGGTGAGCGCCCTCAAATTTCTTCGCTGGCGAATGGGCAACCAGTTTAACTGGGTACGGTAAGCAGATATATGATCATACTGACGTAGATTGAAAACGAATCGAATGCAGTTATTCAGAAGTCTGTCAAGTTTATTAAGAAGATCTGCATTCAAGTCAAAGTAGCACACATCACCATAGTCGATAATAGGAAATATTAGAGTCTGCACAAGCATTACTTTTGTTCTGGATGGAAGGAAATTTCTAAGCTTATAAAATGACCGTAGAATCCCAGTAATTCTCTGGCTGATCCCAGAAATGTGGCTTTGCCAGTTTAGGTTGTTGTCAATTACCAGTCCCAGATCTTTGACTTTTTGGCTAATGGGGATATGAGAGTTGTCAAAAATAATAGGCGGCAAACTGTCAACATCTACCTTGCACATCATCCTTGAGCTACCCACTATGATTGCTTGGCACTTTGATGGGTTGACAGTTAAGCCAAAATTATATGACGAGGTTTTTAAAAATTCTAAGTCATGATTTATCTTATTAATTGCCTCTGGCAAACTATTGACACTCGCCTGGGCGTACAGTTGCAGGTCGTCAGCATAAAGATGATACGCACTCTGAAGATCACGTGTTAAAAGGTTTATAAATACTGAAAACAAGAGAGGTGAGAGAATACCGCCTTGAGGTGCACCAGTTTCTAAGTTGCATCAATTTGATGACGCTTCACCAAATTGGTGCAGTATATAATATTTATTATATAATATTATTATAATACTAGTTTAGATATTAGATTTTAACGTGTTCAAGAAGAAAAATAACACACGCTACACAAAAAATAATCTTACGGAATGTTATAATATGGCACATCAAAGTACATAAAACTAAAAAAAAATAAACAGTAAAACTATCATGCTATGTCACCATTAGCCCCGATGATGCACCCTTAGTACTTACCCCGTAAGTCTATTACGTACATCTAGCCATCTAGCGTAATAGGTTTATTATAGAACTTCTGCATGTACCTACAATAATGTAAGTTTAATTGGAGCATTTGGGAATAACTATGTAAAGTGCAGACTTGAAGCGTTTCTCTTACTTTGTGTATTATGCAAGAACGTCTATAAGACGTATTATGTAGTTTTAGGCTCCAATTTTATCCAGGAAAAATTATTTGTACAACAAATTATTTTTCCTGGATAAAATTGTATATAAATATAAAATTCAATTCAATCTTTAGCCAAAGCATTGACACTGTATCCAGTCTGAATCTAAACTATGACAATATCACAATACGAGAATAAGATATTACGAAATTTCTCGGTATGTGAAGAATTTAATTGAACAGACCATTGAATGACTATGTAAGGAAATTGTTTGTACTATATATGTACCAGGAAGGGGTACGAATTTAAATATCTTAACTTAAAAACCTCACATTACTTTAAACTGACATGCCTATTGGTTTCAAACATACATTCAATCTGAGAGCATTCTCCCTTATTATTTCCTGGGACATTATTTACACACGGCCATCTGATCCCAGACTAAGCAGAGCTTGTACTATGAAAACCAGATAACTGGTATATTACTTTTCTTTTGTAAATACATACATATATTGATAATTTCTATGACTCAGGACAAACAGACATGTTCTTACACACAAATATATGTCCTGGGTGGGAATCGAACCCACGGCCTCTGGCGTGAAAAGCAAGCATTTGAAACCCCGTCAACATCCCCATCAAGTTAACTTTATTTATTAAGTATTCCATTAAAAAAAACACATGTTTTGATGATGCTACATTTTGATAGCAAGGTTTAATATAAACCAACAAACAACAACATCAAGCCGTGACAGGAATATAAAAACGTGTGACCACGCGATAGAAGTGAAAAATTCTAAATTCTTATGAAACTGTAAACAAAGCTAATGATGACTGGAGACGAATATACATTCTATTATGAATATAGAGGTATATTCTATAATTCAAAGCATAACCAGTGCGAGCCCTACAACATAAACGATCCAATCGTGATGATTCACTTAAGTTCACTCCTTAACAAAAACGCGCCTCGGTTCTTCAGCAAATGGTGTTATATTATTCTTTTACAAAATAAAATCAACCCCTATATTTAAGCATAGAATGCGTTATCTCATGAAGTTTCATTATACAATGGAGTATACTCATTATTTTGGACACTACATAATTATACATTTATAGGATTTTAGTAATTCGGTGCAAACTTCTTAATTAGGTATTATTTCATTTATCATAAATTAGTGTTGTATTCGAGAGAATGGCTCGGCTGGTTTTAATTATATGTCTGTGATATTAAAAATCTTTGGGACTAGTGGGATAAATAAATAAATAGAATAAATAAAAAAGGTTTTTTTCACGTAGACATTAAAAAAGAGCTTGTAAATAGTCCGAACATGTTCGTAGTAATATATTATTAATTTATAATTATTTCTAGGAACATATAGATATTTAGGTACACGGATTGTAGGAAATAATTTACAATAAGATTTATTTTATGATCTTCTTCTTAGCGAGTCGATGGCAATCTAAACTGTGTCCGCCCAGAACTTGGCCACGAGAATCGCATTATGAGTAGCCTCCATCAGATCTTTAAGCGTGCAGTTGTAAGGGCACGCGCTACATGATAGTAGATGTCCCATTGTCTGTGGGACTACACCACATTTGCATTGAAGGCGATCATTAATGTAACCCCACCTGAGCAAGTTGTCCCTGCTGCGACCAACCTGGGTTCGAAGCCTATTTAATGATTTCCAGGCTAGCCAAGGCAGTTTCCATCCAGGGGCGAGACTTTCAGATGGTGGAACAAATGGTACAGGCAGTTTGGTACACTCTCGCCACAGCTGGCATCTAGCCTGTGAGAGTTCTCCGCTCAGTGGAAGGACGCACTTCACGAAGCTGTGTCGACTTTTAAGCCTTTGTGACACAGGACTGTGATCATGTAATGGGTGCCGTGCGTCACTGTCCATTTTTAATCTCTCGCTGGAGCTTGCCGCCGCTCTACGCACCGCCGGAGGAGCTATGCCTGCCAGTGGATACAGCAATTGAACTGGTGTTGGTTTAAGACAACCAGTGATGGTTCGACACGTTTCGTTTAAAGCTATATCCACTAGCTTTGCATGGGCTGAGCGACTCCACACCGGGCATGCGTATTCAGCTGCAGAGAATGAGAGCGCTAATCCGGTAGTACGTACAACGTCGGGCGAGGCTCCCCATTTGGTTGCAACTAGACGTTGTAGGAGATTGTTACGAGAGTGTACCTTCTGCTTGATATTTTCGCAGTTTTTTCTGAAGTTTAGAGACCCATCCAGAGAAACCCCAAGGTATTAAGGGAACTTACTGTGTGCAATGGGCGTTCCGTTCCATACTATATTCAGTGTGCGGCTTGCCTCTCTATTGCGCAGATGAAAAACGCAAGATTGGGTTTTGCTCGGGTTAGGTTTTAGTGAATTTTTGACATAGTACTCAGCCAAGTTTTCAAGAGCATTTGAGAGGTCAACCTCCACTTTCTCAAACGTGGCGGCTTGTAAGGTGAGAGCGAGGTCATCAGCATATAAAAAATGGGACGTGTTTGTATTCAGCGGTTGGTCGTTGGTGTATATGTTAAATAAAAGAGGGGCCAAGACACTACCCTGAGGAAGGCCGTTTTTGTGTGTTCTCCAACGACTTTTATCAAGTAGGAGATGGACTTGGAAACTGCGATTATGTAGCAGTTCACGCAGTACCTTCACAAAGTTGTGGTCCTTGGTGATCGTCTCCACTTTCCACATCAGCCGCTTTAGGTTAACTGTGTCATAGGCAGCTGATAAGTCAACAAATACAGCACCCGTAACTTTTCTGTCCTCAAAACCGTCCTCGATGTGTTGTACAAGTTTTAGGGACTGGTTGCCGCAAGACTTAACTGGTCTAAAGCCGGCCTGCTCTGGTATTAACTTAGGGTCTATAGCGATTGTAAGACGGTTAAGTAATAGCCTCTCAAAAAGCTTATAAGTATGGCACAGTAGAGATATCGGCCGAAAGCTTTTCGGATCGTCTGTTGATTTTCCTGGCTTTGGAATTGCTATTACCTTCGATTTTCTCCAGAGTCGTGGAACTGAAGCTGACTTTAGGCAATAATTATATAGTTGCAGCAGCCATGACACGCCGATTGGGCCAAGATTCTTTATTTGTTCGACTGAGATATTGTCCATGCCGGAGGCCTTCCCACACTTTAAGCCTTTAATAGCTGTTACGATATCTGCAAGCTCAAATGGTTTACTAATATCGTCACAACTACCGTCAGATCTTTTCGTTTTAGGTACTTTTCCGGGCCGATGTGTTGGTTTGCCATTTAGGATGAGCTGGTGAGCTATCATGTTCGCAGTGACTTGGCTAGGAGATAAGGGTTTAGGGGGCTCGCCAGTTAACCTTCTGATTGTACTCCACGCTTTTTTACTGTTATGTGTCATATCTATATTGGTTACTGTGTTTATCCATCTTGTCCGTCGGGATTCACTTATTTGTGATAATAGTGTTTCGCCAGCAAGTACGGTCTCGGCCGAGAATGGGTCAGTATGAAAAAGTGATTGATATGATTTAAGCAGCTTAGCCGAATCAGTCGATAGTCCCGGTATGTAGGAAGTTCTGCAACCCCTTGGTATGTGCCGTCGAGATATAGTAGTTACGATCTCGACAAACTTATCGTAGTTCTGCGGTATTGGCAAGATGTTTACTATGGTGTCATCAACAGATTGCTTGAACGACTCCCAGTTAGCTTTAGAGTAGTTAAATCGGCGTTTAAAGGGGACAGTCATAGGTTTAATTACCGGTTCAATGCTGCACATTATAGGTCTGTGTTGAGTGCGGGGTATAGGGGAGCATATGTTTTTTACACACTGAGCACTAATGCAAGAACTGACAAATACTAGGTCCGGGTTATACCCACGCTTCCATCGAGAGCTATTGAAGGAAGCTGGCTGTTTGGAGTTGTGAAGCAGGGTTAAGTCATTTGTCTCAGCCCAGTCCTCAACTGCTTGCCCACTTGCATCTGTGTCGTTGTAACCCCAACTAGCGCTGCGGCTATTAAAATCTCCTATTATAATTTTAAAAGGTCGGTCGTTAAAATTCTCAGTAGGTTCGAAATGGAATATAGTGCCAGGAGGTTTATATACGGAGGTAATGGTGCAGTTTCCTGTATCAATGGTGATCAGCTCAATTCCGTTTTGGGTCGAACAGTTGGTAGATAATATGCTTACACCGGGAGCAACAAACACTGCGTTACCGTGCTTTGGGTGACAGATCTCGGCGATAAGCGTGAGTCCAGGAATGTGAGGCCGTCTTTGGTTTTCATCTCGATGGGTCTCTTGAACGCAAAGAATATCGCAGCGTGTTTTGCGGCAGAAATCGGAAAGGATATCCGATTTATCTTGAGAGAACCCCTCAATGTTAATTGAGACAACACTAATAGCTGGTTTCGTTTTACATGAATTTGGGATTACCATCGTAGTGAAAGGATTTGCCAGTCAGGATAGGATTTTACTGACTGCCCAGGGTGCGCCGGACGTACGTAAATTACACAGGTACGTCACACGGGGAGGCTCCTTTCGTGCATTTTATGATAGTAACGATATTTAGCTAACTTAAATTAAGTTATTGTCAATAATAAGTATATCACCATCAGCGGATAAGACAGTCGCCTCGCCGCTTCGTGACGCGGGTCGAGTCCCGCGCCGGATAACTATTTATGTGACCCATGAATGATTGTTCTGAGTCTGGATGAAATTTGTGTCCGTCTATTATATATTTGTTAAGTACCCCGCGACACAGGGATCAATTTCGCAGGTGCGGGCGTTATCTTTAAAAAAATGTGTTCACTGTATTATTCTTCTAATAAGATTTTTATAAATATCTTGGTGTTCATGAAACATCGATATAGAGTGTTGGTTGATTGGTTAAATTCCTAAATCACTCACAAATTTACTTATCATCTCGCAGCCCAAACTTTTCGTGCTAAATAACTGAAAATATGCACGTCGACAGGCTAGGATTAATAAAGAGACGCAGGATAACCTATAAAGAAATGTGCATCTAGCGATATCAGTATATACATATAAATTAACATAATATTTATTTCTTAATCAAAATTTTGTGAATTCAATATATTTATTTCTTTTTTCATATGTTGCTAAAAGGAGACAGGTACGTTTTCATATAATATTGGGCCCGGATGTAAGAGGATGAAAGTGGTGTCAATTAATGGGTCTATAAATTATCAGCCAATCACTAAAAATTCCATGGATTTTGTCTACTCTGTGAGCAGAGTATTACTAAAAGATTTAGTAATAGAGTGGTTATGTACCAACCTATACAAAACAGATTAGTTTTAAGTTCGATTGCTATTTAATAGTTAGCAAAGGTCGTACAAGTTAAGCAATATGAAAAGTCCGTAGAGAGAATGCAGTTGTCAAGGGATATATAAAACAATGAAAAATACTCAAATCACACACGCACTAAATGATACAAGAAACGAGTGACCGATCATGGATTAGGATTCAAAATCTGTCACCAGTCAGCATGTCAGCATAAATTAAAAATATAGTTGCCAAACATAACTAATAAATCGATTTGTGAACGATAACCGATATTCTGATATTTATTTATTTTGTGGATATTTAATTTTTTACAGTTAACATTATGTTAACTGTAATGTATTTAATAATTATTTTGATTAAATCGGTTGATTAAATCGATCTGGTGCAAGAGTTTGTATATTAATTGTTTGAACTCATTAACGTTAATCGATTATAGTAATCAACAACAACAACTTATTTTGAGATTTCTCGTTTTCCAGATTGTAAATTGGGTACATTTTTTACAGTTTGAAATAGATAAATATGACGCTTTTTTTTTAAACCATATCTCAATTTACTACAGTCAGGCCCAGAAATCCCCATCTCCTTTACCTCAAGTTACCATTAACTTTATACACCGTCGAATATTTAGACAAAGATAAATTACTCGTACATAACTCCCACTTGCAGCAGGAGTGTTGTATGAAATAATACGTTTATTTGTCATACATATTAAAATAATATGATAAGCTAGCTTTTCTCCCGACTTAGTTTAGTTTTTCATAGTATACTATATGTTAATATATAGTTTAATATAATATAGTATACTACGGATCGGTTGGCGTGGTTGGCAAATGCTTGGTTTTCACGCCGGAGGTCGTGGGTTTGATTCCCACCCAGGACAGATATTTGTGTCCATGAACATGTCTGTTTACAAATACAATACAAAATACAAATACAAAAATGTTTTATTTTTATCTCCACAAATTTACAACGTATTTTGACAAAAATATTTATAATTATATTTGTCGTAAGTTTTGGTGTAATTTATCTATATAAGTATGTATTTACAAAAAAAGTAGTATAATATGTAGTATATCAGTTATCTGGTTTCCATAGTACAAGCTCTGCTAAGTTTGGGATCAGATGGCTATGTGTAAATAATGTCCCAGGATATTATTATTATACTTCGACAAAAAGAGACACAAACACGCCGTAAAGTCGGAAAAGAATAGAACATACAAATTGGAGATCGATACATTATTTTTTATACATCTATGTCAGCAAACGAGTGTGAAACGGTAGGTTTCGGTATGACGTTTGCAACATATATGACAGTTTACCCATTCATTCCACACTCCCTGTTGAGTGACTCAACAAACACGCAAGATTACGTTATTATAATAATTATTAATACCAAGTTGTGCCCCGCGGTTTTATCTGCGTTGAACTTTATAAATTATTGCCAATGTGTTAATCCAGGATGTCAGCTAACTCCATACCATTTTTTTTAAATCGGTCCAACCGTAAAGTCATGAAGAAGTAACTAACATACACACTCACAAACTTTCGCCTTTATAATATTAGGGTGATATACCCCCAGAGTATTCTGTAATGCAAAGCCACTTTCCCATAGATGAAATAAATATATGTTTTATCTCTCTTAAAAGTATCTACCTATCTTAAAAGTATATTCAACTACGCGAATAGATCGCAATTGTTGGAACTTTTAAGTTTCTTCCTTAAGGTATAATAAAACATTTTCGTACGAAATTGTACCTATCTACGAGTATTATTAGCTCGTATCTATCCTCATTATCATTGAATCTTTTCCAGTACTTTTGAACGTTGCTCAATTACTACTTGGCAACCGGTTTATTACTCTACAGTTCAATCTGATAATCGTAAATAGTCGATCGCATGCTCCGTTAATTATTGATATTGAAACATTCTTTAAAAAAATAAAAAAAACAGAAGTAATGAGACGGTTTATCGCACTCTTCAATGCTTAAAAGCATATTCGCAATCCAGACCGATGAGTAGACATCTGGTTCTACAGAAAGAACAGTGTGATAATTTAAAGATTTGCGTTCGATACAGAACGTTATCTACCACAAAACCATTTTAAAACTGTAAATGATATTGTCATTACAAAAACATTTTATTCAAATTAAAATAATATTTTTATTCGTGTATGTGATTCTTTATAATAAAGTAGATAGAAACTTCGCTGCTTCAACTCTGTAGTAAAAGTTCAATGAACTGAAGCGTAATTGTTGTAGAATTTATAGCGCCGCGCCGTAGACGTTACGGACTGCTACGCCGTAGCACCGGCGTAGTAATTAATGCTGCAGTGTTGGTATTATATTTCTAAGACGTGGTCAATGGCTTGTTATCACTTTATGTAACGTTAACTTTATACGTAACATTACATAGAGATTACCTAGAGTATGGTGAAATCTGTCACGTGTCATGTTGTTCAATGTAAGACACCATCTTATTTCGCCATCAAGTCGTCGTTCAAAACGTGGAAAAGAAGTGTGTTCATCACGCAGTCAGGCCTCTTTGATTTGTAGAAAGGCCAAACTCCTTGCCTTTCATTCCGTTGTAATGCATGATGATGATATAAATGAATCACCCGAAAAACGTCGACTGCTTGATAGAGGCCCCCACCAAGGATCTCCACAATTGGCGATCATGCGCTGCCCGCATGCATATATACATTAATATATCTACTGTTTCATATCATACACATCTATTCCCAATTCTAATTACAGAATTGGTTTATCCATCTCAAATTTGCAGGTGAGAAAAACTAATCGTCCTATTTTTTTTTTTACTATCAATATTATTCAATATTCTTATTACGTTGAACCTTTTATAATAATGATAATAAATATCTTGGGGCAACTAACATCCATCCATCCGGGCTATCTGTTTCCAAACTAGGTAGGGCATGTACTTAACCAGACGACTGATAAACTTACTTATATATTTCTAAATACATATATATCACACTAATCACACTAATACTATAAAGGTGAAAGTTTGTAAGTGTGTGTGTGTATGTTTGTTACTTCTTCACGGCTTTCTAAACGGCTGGAGCGATTTTAACAAAATTTGGTATGAAGTTAGCCGACACCCTGGATTATCACATAGGTTATAATTTATAAAGTTTAAGTTTGCGGGATTGATAAATTACACCCATACACAAAACAAATTTGTTCATCATACAAACGTTCATCCCTGGCGGGAATCGAACCCACAACCTCTGGTTTTGCAGTCAGTTCTAAGTCAATTATTCGCGATTTATACTGAAACTACCAACTGTCTCAGAATAATAAATAAGTGTAGTTGTCTCGACAAACACATATCTATTATTCTCAGGCACTACGTGAAGACATTAATAGCCTGAAATGCATATATATAGGTATATAGAACTCATTGTTCTTATAGTTAAGTAATAAACTTCAATAGGAGCCGGCAAGAATTATAATGCTCATTATATTATTCCAACAACAGTTAGGCTCATTTTACACGACAAACGAGCGAAGCAGTACTTTTGTTAGAGTTATAATAACCATAGCACCGCATGATCCTTAATGATCATCATCTTAGACGTTAGACTGTACGACGACATCATCTTAGACGTGTGCATCAGAATAGTAGGAATATGATCACGTAAAAATCTCTGCCTGAACCTATGAGGAATTCTTACTGGACTTAACATTTTTATGACTCAATTATTACAGTTGAAACCTATTAAATGTAATGGTAATATGACTGTTTGTTATTTTAAAGATTTATTTAAGAATAAGAATAGAATAAGAATATCTTTATTACAGTAAAGCTTCACAGAGTGTTAAAAATAACTTTGGTCCCCAAACCAGGCAATGTGCCTGTATCTTGGGTACCGATCACACGGGTTGTACTTATTATAATACAGGTTTACATGGACAAGATTCATAATCAATTAAATAAAGAAGATTTACTACACAGTTAAATACTTATTATCATAGTGAGATCAAAATTGCTTAACTAATCTTAATAAACAAGGGATCTACTTAGTGTAAAATAAAATAAATTTATGAACTAATGAGGGTTGTATGTGTGTAAGTGTAGAAAAAAGAGAGGAAGTAAGAGAGAAAGAGAGAGAAGTGAGAACGTGGTTCGTAAGAGTAGTTGTAGAGTTTCGGTACGAGAAGCCATTTTATTAAGGTGATATGTAGTTTACCATAAGTTTGATTTTTGATGTTTAGAATAGCGGACACTTTGTTGTACGAGTGAGGATGGGAGAAAACTGGACAGCGTCAGGCGAGGAGAGAGTTAAAGGGTAGGAGTGGTATTGTGAAAACCCGTTTAGAAATAATTTCGTCATAATCAGGCCAATAGTGGAGATTTTATGAGCGCTGGTGATCGCTCGTGGAATAAAATTTGGAATTTATGCGTTATGCCTTTACGCTGAATTTTACAAGCATGCACAAAGTAGTTGAGGGGTAAAAAAAAATATTAAGAGACATCAATTGCTCCGTACTGACGGCGGCGATTATCACAATATGATCACCACACCACAACACATCATCCTGTGAGGGGCTTAGAAGTCGACCTGTGGGAAAATCTGCCAGTGGACGGGCAGCAGCTTCTTCCTGAGTACTATGACATGACCATTTTACAGCGATTGCCTACCCGTCTGGCAAGCGCGGCGATTATGGCAAAATGTCCTCCCCAAAATGATTCTTGGGGGAGGCTTTTGTCCAACAGTGGTCTTCTTACAGCTGTTATAATGAGATGCATAATCTTACAGTAAATATATATAAATAGTCTTAACATATATTTCAGTTATTATATTAAAATACTTAATTACATTCTAATTTAGGATACGTGAGTTTCGTCTAATAGAAATATAAATTGGAATTGAAATAAACCAAAATGCAGGATTTAGTTCCCTTAAAAAGTATTAGATTTAAAGAACTTCAAGGAATTAGGTAAGTATATATATACTATTGGCCTGTTAGCGTGGTTGGAAAATGCTTGCTTTTCACGCCGAAGGTCGTCGGTTCTTTTTCCACCCAGGATAGATATTTGCGTGCATGAACATGTCTGTTTGTCCTGAGTCTGAGTGTAATTTATCTATATAAGTATGTATTTACAAAAGAAAAGTATTATATGTAGTATGTATGCAAGCTCTGTTTAGTTTGGGATCAGATGGCCGTGGGTGAATAATGTCCCAGGATATTATACTTATATCAAAACCGGTGCGATAATGCGTAGCGGACTCTTTTCAACTGTATGATGGGTTGAGCAACGGTGATGTGGCGGTAGCACGTCTACCTGCAACTTCTGCAATCAATTAAATGGTGGTCCAGTAGCTCTAGCTCACTAACATACCTAGGTCCCCTCGCTGCCCTCGTACAGATTTTTGCTTTTCTTTGCTACTGGTGTTTGCAGGGAGCGAGGCTAGAAAAAATGGTAGATTTACCTGGCGCACCACTCAGGATCCACGTACATCGTTGACGGTAAGTACGTGTGGAGCTTAGATAGTCGCCTCGCCGCTTCGTGTCCCAGATTTGAATTCCGCGCGGACAACTATTTGTGTGACCCACAAATAGTTGTTCTAAGTCTAGATGTACTTTGTGTCCGTCAATTATATGTTTGCAAAGTACCCCGCTACATAGGGATTAAATTCCCTAGTGCGGGTGTTGTTTTTTAAACAAGAAAGAAAGAAGAATTAACAGTCATTTTATATGAACTGTTAGACATTGATACAGTTTCTATGAAAAACATCCCTTTGGCATGGCAGTATAGACTCAAGACCAATGAATTTACGAAATAATAGAATCGCATGATTTAAGAGACTATTTTTTACGATTTCATTAGTCAAACGTAAAGAAACTTATGTGTATACTACCATGCTATCGGGATATATGTTGTTACTATGCGTAGGTAAAAGGATCCATTGGTCAAAAACAGATATTTGGTGGTAATAGCTCAATAAATCTATAGCGTGTTCTAAACTGATTGCCCTTGTTTCAGGAAGGAGATTGTGGACTTCTTTGTATGAATAAAAAAACGCCTGTCGCGATCATTTATGATTTGCTACAAAGAAATAAAATAACGTATAAAAAGTACATAAAAATAAAGAAAATATTAACTATGTTCATATTGTCCACTGCTGGACAATATGAAAGGTTTATGTAACATTGCCATTTGGAAGGGATTACCGTACTCACCGCACTTGGCATGCGTGTTGGCGACCGCAGTGAGGTACTACCTAGTACAGAGGTGGCGCTGGTGATCGACTACTTGCTGTATCCCTTAGTCAACTTTTACGACGAACTCAGGATGGAATGGGGTGACCCTGTTATTCTTTCTAGGCCGGAAACCACACGGCTTTTGATGTGAAACATCTATAGCCGCACGTAAAACAGATTTCTAGCGTGGCGACGCATGCCGTGACGCATGCGCAATCGATTTTTTATTTTATCATTATGACATATTTAGTTCCTATCACAATATGTTCTTTTCTGCATATTACTTTTACAAAATAATGTCGATGTTTCACATCTGCCAGGCGTCCCGTGACGGCTCACATTTTTTAAATCTTAATTTAATATTTTTATCAACATATCTATAACCAATTAAATTATCTACAGGTAACTACGTTAAATCCAAGTGGGTACAATAAAAAGTTACTCAAACACCAAAAAGCTACACTAGCATGGCATGCTCGGTAGTTCATTGGCTCTTATATAAAAGTTTCACGAGAGCGCAGTGTAAATCATAATTTGGTGATGCAGCGCACCGAGACGCAGGGAACTTTGTGTAAAAGTAATTTAATATGTAGGCAGAATGCTGCGAGTCTACTGAGTTCGCTTCCAAACACTACGTTATTATATGAAATTGAAATTTTAATACATTTACCAATAAAGTTAATTACGTGATGTGACTGCGGCAGCTAATTAAGGAAATATACACACGCCATTTTGAATTCACCCATTTTGAAGTCCCGAATAAGCTACTTGCAACTTATCTATCGAATAAAGACATCGTTTGCGTTTCATTATCCATAAATAGTACTAACTGGCAAATAAACTGCAAAGTAACTATAAACTATTGGTCAGATCAAGCTTCAGATAGCAAATTTAACTGATAGATAAGTTATCTGACAGATGTCATTCGATGCTTATTTCAGTGGTGTTTATTGTTAGACTTGTATTTTATTGCGAATTATTTAATAAAATGGTAATATTTGATACTATTGAAAAGTTGTCCAGATTATGAAACGCAAACGATGTCTTTATTCGATAGATAAGTTGCAAGTAGCTTATTCGGGACTTTATCTGGACATTGAGAAACAGACCCTTAATAGCATTAAACCACCTTAAATGTTTAATTTATTTATTCTGTTTTAATACATCCATTCTCTGTGTACGATAAAGAAGTGTTCAAACGTAAATTACCTTTATCACTTTACATACCCATTTACTAAATTAAATTAATTTGAATGAACGCTTTTAATGGCACTTCAAAAGGAGAAGATCAATTCGACTGTATTTTTATGATGTGTACGATTTCACTTTTGTTAACTCATTTCGATTTTTATTCTTTCATAATATTCTCATATAAGTTTTAATCGGTCGTTATAATTTATATATCACTATATTTCGTAAAGTTTGGGCACCGCTAGCTATAAATAAAGAAATTTATTATCAATAAAATATAAGTATATTTATGTAATTAATGACTATAAACATAGTCTTAGGAATTAAAAATATTGGCAAAAATAATATACCCCTAATCAAGCCACCAAGGGGTTTTATCATTTATACAATCGTTGTTCCTATAATATACTTCTTTTAATAAAATAATATTATTTATTTATTTATTATAACTTATTGTTAACAGAGAGTCAATGCACAAAAAGTGGTACAATCATAATAAGAGATTTTAATAAATCTCATAATATATATTTTTTTTTGAATAATAATTCCTTACAATAGTGAAATAAAATGGTGAAGAAAATGCGTAATATATAATCCTACAAAATACCTATGTAATTACATTATGTAGTCGATGGTATTGAGAATACACGTTATGTTTGTTTCTGGAGCTTAAGTTATGAACGTCACTATTTTAAAATAAATTTAAAATAGATTAAAATGTAGCCCTTGAGAAATTATTTATGTCAATCGCACGCTTAACAGTATTGACTGACTTCAATCGTGTATATATGAGACACATTATGATTTACTTGAATTTGTGCATCTCGTATTAGGCTAAGACTAAACGTATCATCTTGGTTAAGCAAGATTACGGTCAAACACATCGAAGCCTTCTTCTAAAAGAATATAATAAAATCCGTTCCGTCGTTGGACTTGGCACGAATTTAATTCTGTACTTACGATTGATTTGAACAACTTGAGCATCAAGTGTTCGCTACGTCAAATTGGAGAGATACTTGAAGGAATTCGATACGCGGATGGTTACGGAATAAATAAAGAATTATACCTACTGATACAGTCAACGGCACTTTTGTGGATACACTATGACTTTGACATCGTCATTATTACGTAGCGAATAAGAGTCGTTTTCGTACTGTAAATATATGCACTGACGTGGTGTCGACTCTACTTGTACCTCTTAGTAATGTGATATGAGGCATGATTTATAGACATAAAAATGTTCTTGGATCCTACCTAGTAATGCCATAAATTCTGTCTCTAAAATAAACATGTCTATTGTTCAACATAAAGAATTGGAATTTAAAATAATGTTACTATATACTTTAAGCTATACTGGTTATTCGAAATATTTGTAACTAACTATATCAACCATCTTTATCTTTTACATATTTAACAAACGCTCTGATCATTCATCTATGGCCACACATACAACTACAATGCTACGTAAGCTGCAGTCTTCACTTAATCTGCTTTTATCGATATTCGCAATTCTGGTTTCGATATTCCAATGAGGTTTTGGGGAGCCTTTTTGCACTACAATATTTCATAGGCAATCTTAAAGCAGCTTAGGACTTCACTCAAATCAGGTCATGCAGGGGCAGGTTGTTGAATTTTCCCGTGGCCACCGATTGCGTGTGTCTGTAACAAGTTCATCGACTTGTTATAGACTTTTGACTGCCTCGTTGGTCTAGCGGTAGCGTGTTCAACCGCAGATAACGAGGTCTTGGGTTCAAATCCTGGGTCGGGCCGAAAGTGATTTTGGGATTTTTCTGTAAAACGAAATAATCTTAATATCAGCCCGAAGTCTGGGAGTTGGCGGTATTATACCCCCGTGCCTCGGAGAGCACGTAAAGCCGTCGGTCCTGTACCTGACCTCTTTCCGGTCGTGTCGCTAGTCGTCCCATCGGATCATGAGAGTGATAGAATAGAAAGTGCTCCTGTGTTTGCGCACACACTTGGGCACTATAATATGTCCCGCGCAGATGGCTAGTCTCCTTTAAGACTGGCCGCCGTGGCCGGATCTCGGCTAGGAGGACATTATTATTATTAACAAGTTCATCGATCACAAAGTTTGTTTGAGACGCAGAGTTGCACTCAACCCTGTAATTCTTTGAGAAGTGTTAAGCTTAATTTCTCCTATTTATATCAGACCAAGACGAAACTTAAATTTTCTTAGGCATGATTGGCTAGCCTACAGATCGTATTTCTTTGGATTCTCGCCCTGACAGCCTATACGACCTGGTTGTTAAAGGTTGACGTCCCGTGGTCAATTAATTGATAAATTTATGACTCATAATAACCTTGTAAGTTTGGTATTCTTTACTCTTAGTATTAACAAGTTGAAAATCTCGAAAATATTCGATTCGTTTAAACTACAAACTAAAAATCGATTTAATTTAATGCTATTCAATAATAGTTAGTACCTCTATATTATTCATTTTAGAATTTCCTTATATAGTATTACGCACTCGTAGGTTCTGCACATTAAAACTCCGAGATATTTTCCACACACAATATTTAACCGAACAGAGTAACGTTATCATCTACCGTCGTCCAAAGAAAGCCTCTTTAATAATTCTCCTACCGTATTTATATTTTTATCAGTAACAACCATTTGAAAGTCTAATATCGATTATTAATAGTTTTAAGATGTAAAATTATTATAGTAATTAATAAAATGATAATCACTAATCAAATAAATAATCACAGTGTAAATATATTATTATAACATAGCAGCTACGTCATAACCGTTGCGCGGCTATTGAGTACTTGATAACAATATGTTGGGACAGAACTTATAGCAAGACCAGGTATCATAATAGTTGTCCGGATTTGATCTACAGCAACCTATCACAAAATCTTAGGGGATATTAACTAACTGAGCAACACGTGTAAAACACGGCTGCGGCGCTATTTCCTAACTATCCCGGTACTGGTTTCAAACTCAATTAGGGAGATATCAGATGCAGGTCCAACGGCTTCGTGACTCCAAACTGCAACTGACTGTTTTATAGGCAGAATAGGGTCAATATTTTAAGCATTAGACTTACCCTGAATTTGAGTTCTTCTTATCTGCGGCTAACAAGCAAGGCGTGGTAATTAAAGCATTTAAAGTTAAATAAATTCTATGAATATAAATCAGATGACGTCCAATGCTACGTCTTTTCGCTCTTTAAGTGATCGCTTGGAGAAGCCCAATAAAATATGCTGCAGGCTATAGCATCATTATGTTAATTATGTTAACGAGTGCATTAGTAAGAAAGGAAGAAAAAGTATATTCCCAACTAGCAGAGGTAATCCTTAACTTAACTTAGTTTACATGGATGGTCACTGGAAGCATGGAAAATTATACGTACTAGTTCGGCCAATATTATTCATCATGGAGCCACTGATATTCTTAAGCCTCTTCTTAGCTCTCCTAGCCTTTAGATTACGGTAATCGCCGAGAATGGACGTGCCGTATGTTTTATTTATATAAATATATATTAATAGCTGTACCCCGCGGTTTTACCCGCATTAAAGTTTATAAATTAAAGCCTATATGTTATTCGAATATATAAGCTACATTATTACAAAGTTTCATGAAAACGGTAGTTTTTGCTTGAAGAAGTAACAACATTTTTGTACCTCATCACACTAATATTATAAAGCCGAAAGTTTGTGAGTGTGTATGTACTCACAAACTTTCGGCTTTATAATATTAGTGTGATGAGGTACAAAAATGTTTTGTGAAACCTAATATATCTTATTTACAATTAAACCCCCAGGAAAGGAAAAAGGGTGGGCTATGAGTGAGTCTGACTATGAAATAGTAAAAAAAAACAGTTTTATTCACATTTACCTAAAAATCGCTTCATCAGAACATGAATAATAATTGTAGTGTTACAAATTAACTATGTATATTATAATTCTAGGTGCAAATATATTATTGATACGTGAGTTATCCTACTAATATTATAAACGCGAAAGTTTGTAAGTATGGATGGATGTTTGTTACCCTTTCACGTAAAAACTACTGAATAGATTTTAAATAATATAGCTTATACATCAGAATAACACATAGGCTACAATTTATAAAGATATTGTGTGAATTGTCCAAAATATGACGATAAATGTCAAGTAAGTAGGAAAAAATCTACCATCTGCAAGCTATTCCGGCGGTAGAGGTACACATCCTACTAATATTATAAATGCGAAAGTTTGTGACTATAGATTTTTACGCCAAAACTACTTTAACGCGAGTGAAACCGCGGGGCATAGCTAGTATTTGATAATACGGAAATATAATTTAGTTAATGATAATCACGGTTCAGTTTTAGACCGCGAGCCTAGTTGCTTAACCTCAGCAATCACTTACGGAATGGTGAGAACATCTGGCTATGAGCTTATATAAAAAAATACGTAAGGATAAAACAGCATAGGAATCCCATGGTGAACAGAGATACGGACAATATCCATCTATAATTTTGTATGTAATGTAAATAGCGAACCACTTCTCTGTTTATGCTGGCTCATTTTCTATGTCAGCAGATACATTTTAAACAATTGCTTTCTCTTACGATTTTAAGACCCCTTTTAACTGGTGTATTACGATACTCATGTAAGAGCTTTTATAATAACATATTCACAGTTTCTTTCGCGACTTAGTTAATTAATGAAACCTTCAGCGTAATAAAGACAGAGTATTATAAACATAATTACTTTATTCGTCGCATATTTCACAACAATACGAGTAACATCGCACCAGTCTACTTCTTAAAAGGCCAACCAACCCTTCCCATTCAATTTCAATTCGATTTGTATTTTTATGTACTTAGGATTCAATTTTGAACTAAGCAGGTTTGATCGATAGACCATTCAAGAAGAACGACGGTCGTTCGTGAGGCAATTTTATACGTTGGTAGTTTAATCAAAGGCTGGGCTATAAAACAACATTTAAGGTCTAATGAAGGCAGTGTGAATATTGAAAATATGTAATTTACTGGTGTTTACAGATTTATAAAAACATATATCTTAAACTATAGGGTTACCTCTTACCTATTTCTTTCCTTAGCAGAATTTATCTTCGAGTTTCAAGCAATGGGCCTAAATTATTAGAATTAAATATGTATTAGTGACCCTCAGAAAGAGATGTAATGACATATGAATCTAGTTTAACCGAGTACAATACAAAAACGTCAACAATATCCTCGATATAAAGTGAAAATTATCATATTATTATAATTTTCTTTATTTAATTTTTTTAAAGGCATTTGCCGAACGAGAATGTTTTTATCACCGGGGTGACGTGGGGCCTCGCTAATTTATTTCAGGTACCATTCCCGCGCAGGACAACCATTTGTGTCTGGATGTACAGACGCCAGCACATCAAACTACCCCAATCTGTCAAATTTCCCCAATTGAAAGTGAACCTTATGCTTAAGTGATAAAGTTGAAACTTTATAAAAGAAATTTGACAGATTGGAGTAGCTGGATGTGCTGGCGTCTCTACATACTTTGAGTCCGTCAATTATGTTTGTAAAGTACCTCGGAACACAGGGATTAATTTACCTAATGCAGGCGATGTCATTTAATAAAAAAAAAATACATGCATGGCAGTCTTTGAGGACTGCCGATAGAAGTGAAAACTATTTTGACATTTCTCATACTCGAAAAGTAGTGTTTATTTGATCCGAGTAGCGAGTGGAAGTTTCTACTTCCCACATTTGGAAAATAAAGACTAAAGACTCATAGTAATTGTTTCCCGGGTAAGAATAAATTTAACAAATCGAATTATATTTTGTTAGGCAGTCGGCTGTAAAATATTATTAAGAACATATTTAAGAAAAAAAAGTTTAAACGCCACTAAAGATGTTTTCACTTAAAAATGGTACGGTCACGTGAGTATACAAACGGCCAGTGTGAATAAAAAAAGCCGGCCAAGTTCGAGTCGGACTCGCCCATAAAGGGTTCCGTAACAACAAGTATTTTAGTTGATTAAATGAAAGGTAAATTGCGGTTTACGATTTATGACGTATTAAAAAAACTACTTACTAGATCTCGTTCAAACCAATTTTCGTTGTTAGTTTGCATGGTAATGTATAGGTATCATATATTTATTATAGTTTTATCATTCTCTTATTTTAGAAGTTACAGGGGGGGACACTCATTTTACCACTTTGGAAGTGTTTCTCGCGCAAACTATTCAGTTTAGAGAAAAAATATATTAGAAACCTCAATATCATTTTGAAGACCTATCCATAGATACCCCACATGTAAGGGTACGATGAAAAATTTTTTTTTGAGTTTCAGTTCTATGTATGTGGAACCCTAAAAATTATAAAAAATTATAATATAAATTATAATATAAATATATATAAATTATAATATAAATTATTGTTCTTTTTCTATTTTTGTGTGAAAATCTTAATGCGGTTCACAGAATACGTCTACTTACCAAGTTTCAACAGTACAGCTCTTATAGTTTCGGAAAAAAGTGGCTGTGACATACGGACGGAAAGACAGACATGACGAATCTATGAGGGTTCCGTTTTTTTGCCATTTGGCTACAGAACCCTAAAAAGACCCTCCGTCTTACGAATTTTCGATCAGGTCACGTGTTCTGGCACAAGGTCGCCAGAGCTCATTGGGGTGGCGGGAAGGGTAACGGGAACACTTGTTTGCTGATTCTTAAAGGCCGGCAACGCACCCGCGACCCCCTGGTGTTGCGAGTGTCCATGTGCGGTTGTGATCACTTACCATCAGGTGACCCACTTGCTCGTTTGTCGCCTTTGATATACAAAAATAAAAGATTATACCCCTCCCAAAAAAGTGCACAACGCCGCTTAAGAACTTTTCACTAGAAAAAAGTTGTGTTAGGCATTTAACGGGGCGTTATGTGTACATACAGATGACCTTCTAACCGCATTTAGATCAAAGTATGTCGGAAAGACATTTGTAAACTATTAAGACTGTTATACTACTAAACCAACTAAAATATAAATTGGTAAAACGATTACTAAACAAATTTTGTTGTTTACTAAATACTCCTAAAATAACCAAAAAATACTGCTTTCAGAACCTACAGATTGTAGGGAATTTACAGTCAATAAAGATATACGTAAGTACCTAAATATTCTCCGAGAAAGACGAAGAATTTCAAAGCACAATTTCAATTCAAATTTGCGGAAAACAAATTCTTCAGAGGACTTTAAAATATTACAAGTCCTTTTTCCCCGTTCCTATCTAAATCAATTAGCCTTAATTGAGGTAATCACGAAGAATAATTAATATTCCTTAGTTACAAAGAGGCGTAAGCTCAGATAGAAATCTACTGTAGGTACTACCTACGCTGGTTTGCAATTTTCCGCTCGGCTCACCACGACTCAGACTACGGAACGCTTGCATTCTATATGACGCATACAAAGATTTATAGTATTAAGTTTTGCATATAAAAATTGTAATATGGCGACCGGGGCATCTTTTCTGGGTTACGGCGTAATTGTTTTGTGAATGAGGCCTACAACAATTTACTGGACAATGTGCAACTGGAACGCTATATTCTGTGATATGTATTAAGTACTGGTAGTCGTTTAGGTATTTATATTTACAACCTACTTTAAAAATAGTGAGTTAAGGTTAGAATACTCCGCAATAAAGCTTTTGATACTACTGATCTATATGACTTGATTGATGACGCGTGATTAGATGTGTTCTTACGCGCTCTTCAGCATGGGCCACATCACCCTAATCGGGTAAACTGACATACAATTACTCCGGCAATTATACATGAAGTTATATGACTGGACTCTTCTCAGAGTATTCTTGATTCATTCGAGTCATGAGGGCTGAGAATCACTTTACTATTAAGAGTTTTGTTATTATGTTATTTAACCTTAATAACAAAACTCTTAATAGGTAAAGTTTGATAAAGATTGAGATATATTTGCAACCAAACAATAAGAATTTATTTATTCATAAAATTGTCCTGAAGAAAACTGTCTTGAGTCACAACACAACGTACAGACCCCACAACGTCCAGCTACCCCAATCTGTCAAATTTCTTTTATAGATTTTCAACTTTATCACATAAGCATAAGGTTAACTTTCAATTGGGGAAAATTCACAGATTGGGGTAGGTTGATGTGCTGGCGTCTGTTCAAAGCATCCTAATAGTAACCAAAAACAATTAAGTTACAAAAAGCAAACCCGGATTTGGTCTTTTCACTTAGGTAACTAGTGTAAGCTAAGTGTCAAACATCTTTAAAATTATATGTATAAAATTAACGGGTGGGAATGGAATCCTCCAACCACAGAGTATCTGATCCCTTGTGTTAGTCGCCCCGCCACAGTACCATACTGTTCGTACTCACATATACATATAGCTACAATCCATTGAGTGGTCCATTCAGTTTACTTAGGATGTCTAACGACCTTCTGTCGCAATACTGCTAAGACGTAGTAACCACCACCAGATCACCAGTACAAGCAATCACAAACTCTAAAAGTTATCTCTCTTTCCTTCAACTGTATCCTGATTCGTGGAATTTTAACTACGGTCTAGCCAACCTCACGGTTAGGGTAGTGGAAAAGTGGGCCGAATACGTGGGCCAGAATACCATGGGATAAAAGTGTCGTGCCCATGCATTCGGCTCAGTTTTCACTGGTGGTCCGTGTAATGTGTATGTGTGTGGAATTTTGTCCGTACAATGAGTGAATAAATACTTTTTGGAACGAAGTTCCTTATTGCGCGTTGCGAAAGGGGGATACGGGAAAAATTAAGACGAAAAGTTGTAACGACACTTTTTGCTATAGTAAGCTATTGTAAGCTGTGCGGCGTGCGCATGTTTCTCTGTCTGTCTCTCTCTCTTATAGAAAGCAAGCCAGATATTTTCGTTTCATCTTTCTATTTCGTATTGAACAGTGTGGTGTCGCAACGATTATTTTTGTTGAGAGTATACAGGTTTTTTGTACATAATAAATAAAAATAAAAAAACTACGTTCTATCCGGGTGTACCTTGACACCTCTCAAGTTTTTCTTTCTTTTTCTTTTCTGCATACGCAGTTAGATCGGCTCTATGTATGTCTCGCGCTCATTATCCGATGAGACGGCAATCCAATACCGTCCGCCAGAAAACGAGTGTAAAATTGTAGATGTTATGGTCTCTACGAAGCACTAATAAAATTTTGCAACACTACATTGTCTACGTATAAACATAATAATAACATCCTGGGACATTATTCACATACGGCAATCTGATCCCAAACTATATATTGCATATAGTATATTTCTTTTGTTAATAATAATAATAATTATTATTATTTTATTTTATTTTATTTCTCCACAAAGGTAGTTACAATACTTACAACTAAATTAATATCTATACATATTCCTTTGTGAGAGCTGGTGTCTGAAGTAGGTTACATAATTATATAGATAATTACACTGAGACACCGAACAAACAGACATTTTCATGTACACAAATATCTGTCCTGAGTGGGAATCGAACCCAAGACCTACGGCGTGAAAGGCAAGCATTTTATTTACCAACCACGGCAACCGGCCCGACAAACATAATTATCCTACCGCTGAACCAATACAATGGTAGTCAATAGCACAGATACGTAATTTATAATATAAATATATTGATTGTGTATAAGCATACTTAAAGAATCTAACTAAATCAATAGGTACAATATAACTTTCTCTTTTCTCTATGTTCATAATTATATTGTAAGGCGCGGCAGTTTTCCGCTCCAGATACAATGTGCAAGTCCCACACTCGATCGCTTTTAATTACACGCCGATACATTTCCATGCGATGAAGAACACATAAAGGCTTTGTTCCTTACTGACCGTCTTTGTTGAGAACTATTGGAAACGAAATCTTATCTAATCTGCATGAAAATTATAAGCAAATACTTTGACTTCCTCCGAGCCTCTGTGTAAGGAATCAAAAGAAAGAGGACCTATTTGCTTGGAAACACAATTATGTTTAAAATTAGTTTATTAAAAAACAGACAGCTAACTTAAAATTTATAAAGAGACATCTACAGAATTATCAATAATTAGGCATCGTTTGTAATTATTGATAATTAGAAGTGCGATTTCATCCGCGTTAATATTTATAAATTATAGCCGATGTGTTATTTGGATGTATAAGCTATATTACTACAATGTTTCATCAAAATCCGTTTAGCAGTTTTTGCGTGAAAGAGTAACAAACATCCATACATCCATTCATACTCACAAACATTCGCATTTATAATATTAGTAGCATTATTGCCGCAGCGTGGGCAGGCCCCTACAAGACGGAAGCCGCTCGTTGCGGGTAGTGCAAGACCGGCAATGGTGGCTTGGGGGCGGCCTATGTGCAGCAGGGTCATCTTTCAGCTAATATAATGATGATGACTGTTTGTAAAAAGATCGCTCTCTAATTTAAGTGTCGTGCACTTGTCGGTGTAGCAGATTCCAGCTTCTCTATCGTCCGCTAAAAAAAAGATAGAGACGAATACAATTATTTTATCAAACCACCGATGTTCCCAATCGTTTAAAAAAAATACTAAAAATTACCAACATTGAGTAACATAAATACAAAAATGAATAAACAGTCGAATCCATAAGTTCCTTCTTTTGAAAGCGGAAAAAATCAGTTCACTAACAATGGATAAATCGCGTAACACACATAAATAAAAGAAAATTAAACAAGCATTGGAATTGTTAATAAGTCAATAAGCTATAGAGACCACAGTAGATTTACCAAACAACCAAGATTTAATCGGTTTAAGTAGTGTCCCGCAGGAGATGGGTGCACTTTGCGGATTACCCCACAACTGGTCACCTTTTACTACTTCATTGCTATAAAAAATACTACAACTGGAAAGTGTGTATTCTATACACTGTGGTACCACTTAAGAAATATACTTTTAAATTTTGAATGCACGTTAATTAAAGAAGTAGACCATATTAACTTTCTTGGCGTAACAATAGATCAGGATCTGCACTGGAAAAATCACATAGACAAGTAAGTAAACAAAAAAAATTACAGTTTTGTTATGTGCTATCGATCTCGGTGGAAACCATATCTATATTTACTGCAAATCAACATTTTATCATTATTTTGAAAACATTACTGAAAAATGTATAAGTTGTGAAAACTTATATTTATTTAAGTTTTATAACATTTTTGACAATTCATGGCATAACAATACATTCAAAACTGGGAAATCATAAATTTAAGCGTCCTAGCAATAGGGCATAGGCACGAACGACACACTTATAGATCAAATTAACAAATTCACTTTCTAACAGTCCTATGGAGAACGTAGGTGTCATCCATCGGTTTTATTCTAGAAACATATATATCCTGGGACTTTATTCACACACGGCCATCTGATCCCAAACTAAGCAGAGTTTGTATTATGGAAACCAGATAACTGATATACTACATGTATTACTTTCCTTTTGTAAATACATACCTATACTACCTAAATAATGGCATAAGGACAGACAACAGAAACAGACATGTTCATGCACACCAATATTAGACCTGGGTGGGTATCGAACCCACGAACTGCGGCGTGCAAGGCAAGCCTTTACCAAGCCACAGGCCTGTCATAGCAATGCAACATGGCAAACTGATATTTACCGTTGCAAATGCAAGATTATATCTTATTGATAACACCTAAACTGTCAAATTTCAGATTTTATAGCACTTTTCGCAATGGATAGCTTACACTAAATTCAAAACTGGGAAATCTTTAATCCTCTGCCAAACTCGCAGGGTTGATCTCCTCCAGATGATGAAATTTATGATTATCCATTTTTAAATTTAATATTCAATGTTTCTACGTTACCTAATGCCTAGAAAAAATATGAATACAGATCATAAAGTATTTCTGTATGAACAAAAATAGATCTTTTTACTTACCGTCCACGCTTTACTCCTGAGAATAGATACATTCTGCAAACTAAAGCGAAATATTTTGGCAAAAGCGACTGAAGACATGAGCATCGCAGCTTGAAATCTCTGAAAGATATTCATATCACATCGTACTGTTGTAATTTTAACTGCGATTTATATTTATAGTATTACTTTATCTTTATTATTATTTACTTTGCAATATATATCTTCATTGTAAGTATTCGATTTACCTACTTAATTTATCAACCTAAATTTTCTCAGAGATGTCGAGTCCTAGATAGATCAATGTTTACCTCATCTATAGATAAATTATAATCGAGGTGTTTTGCACATCCCGATTAAACAGGTTTAGCTAATTAGTATCCACGTTCCTAATAGTTTCTGTAAATTGTTACTATAGCGATAAAAATAACAAAATTAAAGAGTTCAAAAAATATTTTTAAGGTTATTAAAGTACACCCGACCTCTTAGTAATATTCATGCAAAATTTGAAGTAAATCCATGTAGTACTTTTTGAGATTAGCCCGGACATACATACAGACAAACAGACAAAAAATCTAAAAACAATATTTTTGGCTTCGATATCGATTGTCGATCACGCCCCTATCCTTTTAAAAAAATATTCAATGTACAGTTTTGACTTCCCTACGATTTTATTATATGTATAGATTTTGGAGATCCTTGGGGAACGCTATTGTCCAATTGTGAACGTCTTTTAACTGATATGATGAACTTTTTAAGAGAGGTACCTAGGGCATGGCGTTCAATCGCTCAAAGAGCAGCCCGACTGGGGAAGTACCTCCATCTTACAGAAGACATTAATAATAACATTAACCATGACTTATGCAGTAATGGTGGTTTTTGTAGTAGAAGGGTGTCCACTGCCATGCCGTCACCTCCACTGTATCTAAGTTCCGATAGAAGGTTTTGAGAAGAACATTTCTTTAGGTATGTTTACCTACTGTTATAAAAGCGCGGCCTTCTAAACCCTGAATCTAAAACATACATTTTGCAATAAGGTAGGTAATAATTATGTTTTTTCGTAGAGGTTCCATTTCAACAAAATAAAGCTACCCTGGAGCAAGCCATACATAACTGCACGGACGGAGTGGCGAGGAGTGGAGCTCTTTTGTACAGACCCCAGCACATCCAGCTACCCAAATCTGTCAAATTTATTTAGATTTTATTATAAATTGGCGAAATTTGACAGATCGGGGTAGCATGATGTGCTGGCGCCTGTACATACTTTTTTACCTACATACTTTCGAGCATTTAGCTGCTACATACACTAAAAATTACATCATGAAATTTTAATAATTTAGGAATTCAAGTTCAGAGGCCTAAATGATGCCGTTCTCTCTTCTTAACTCTACGGTGCATTAAATGTATCTTAGAAATATTTTCATAATTAACCTTTGGCCAATATATTACATATTTCTAAGATTCATTTAAAGCACCGTAGAACTAACTACTTCAGGGTGCCTAACTTTAATCACAAAATTATTAAGATCTCTCAATATTTCCAGTCATGTATAGATGACAAACCAAAATATGTTAACACGCCGCGGTCACGACTATGTAGTCATCTCGTGGCATGCTGGGCATATCACACTTCGAAAGGCATACATTAAAGCTTCCGTGAAGAAATAGTTGTTGAAGGAATGACACTATACTGGAGTTAATATTTTTTTAAAGCTACCTAAACGGCATTTTCCCTCCACTATTCACACCAAGCTGAGCCGTCGCCGCGTCGTTTTCCTACTCGAGGTAACAAAGTGTTGTTTCGATGCTAGTCTTGTTTCATTAGGTCGAGGGCTCATACGGGGCATCGGCCGCTGGAGGGCACTACAGCCTACTTCAATACTCGGCTTATTACAATCCATACAATAGCTTTACGACACACTATATAACAAATGAATTTCAACTTTATTCTTTAAGGTTTACAGTGCAATTTGAAGGTTTTTAACTTCCTTCAGTCTGAATAGTCGTGTCTGCGCCATTGTCTCGCCTTTCTATTGGAAAGCTGACATAAAGAAATTAGCTATTTGGTATGTCTGTATCTAGCTCGTAAACCCAATGATTGCTTTTACATTGTTCATGTAGTTTTTCGAGATTTTCTTTATTTTCGGTAGACCACGAGTCCATAATAGCAATCATACTGAATAGATACAGGGTAGGTAGTCTACACTATAATTTTTCAATTATACTTACCGGTGTTTCCTTATTTGTGTAAAGGCTTTAGGCCTATTATTGACTAGTCATGTAAATAGAGATAGAGTCATATAGAGACCACTACCATCTCCTGTTAACTAGGATCCACAGTGGCAAAAATTACACTGAGCGCTGCGACACAGGCATGTCCCGGGGAATCGCTTTAACTGTCTTGGATTCCGCAAATAATTTAATCAAAGATAAATAAGGAGACAGAAAAAATATTTCTACTAAGGCCTCAGAAAACCAGGGAACCAAGCTACAAAACCACTGATGATACATTTTAAGGGGCCCTATCAAGTGAGCTGTTAAGAGTTAAGATAATTGATTCAAATAATAAATATACCTTGTGTGTGCATAAGATTTGATACGAAATAAGAGTTGCATAGCTTTTTTAATAACTAACTTATATTTCTAAAATTTTCAGTATACGTTAAGTAGATAATAATCAAGAATGAAATATAATTATTATTCAAAATGACCACCTGTCTTTAATACAGGCCCTTAGACGCTTTAGCCAGTCACCAATGACGGCACGATTTTTTCCAGCAGATTTCGCTTTGCTTCTCGGACGAAGGCTCGCATCAGTGACTCCAAGTTTGGGTGGGACTTTCGACAAGCCCTGAGCTCTAATTCAGTCCATAAACAATAATATAGCGGTTTGAAGTCGCGGCTGGAGAAGGGCCATTCGTTCGCCGCGATGAAGGCCGGCACATTTTCCCTCAACCAAGCTTGAGTGGTTTTTGCCTTATGAGATGGAGCTGAGTCTTCCTGGAAAACCCAATCCTTGTTGTGAAATAAAGTACGAGATAGGGGTTTCACAACAGGTTTTAAAATGTCACTCTGATAATTCTTGGCTTTCACATTGACGCCTTTTTGGCAGAATATAAAGCGGAGTGTCAACTTCATACGAAACTCTCCACCACACCATCACACTAGCCGGATGATGAATACGCGAGACATTCCGTGCTGAAGCTGGGAAATCCTTGCTACTTTTGGCATACACTTTATTGTATTGTCGGTTGAACTTTTCTTCAACAGTAAAAAAAATGTCATCGGTGAAGAGTATCTTCCTCGCATCGTGTCTCCTCAGCAGTATTGGATAACGTTCGCGTCGCAATTTACGAAGGCGATTGTTCAAAAAGTGAAATGAAAAGTGAGTGAGTACGGCTATACGCATTTACCTTAAGATTATATTTCAGTATTGTTGACTGAAATGCCCGAAATAGTAGTCTACAGAACGAGTTTCTTTTCAGTGCGGCATGGATTTCGGCGAATTGGCTCTCGGATGATTTTGATGTTCGCAGGCGTCCTCACAACAGAGCCGACCACTATTTTGGCGATCTTGCAAAGAACTTGACTCTTTGTATCGTTTGATACACGAAGTTACGGCTCACACCAAAAGTTTTCACCTCACGAAATATCTTCATTGGTTTTTTTCCCACCTTAAATAGAGAAATCACGGTCGCTCGTAATTCCTCTGTACCTTCCATCAAGAGAAAATTGAAGCAAATTATTAGGAAAAAACTAATAAATTAAAAGTGAACATTCCGAATTCAAAATTGGAAAAACAAATAAATAGCAGCCATATTTCATTTACTTTAAAGTTTGTCTCAAAACTTATGAACACATGAGGTAGATTAGCCTGAAAGCCTGAATGTGAGTTTTAGCTTTAGCCGGACTTGTTTAGCATCTTACGATTATGTCCGGTCAAATATTTTCGTGGCCCGCGGACTGTTAGGTTTTTGGATAATCAGATTTAACGTGTGGCTCGGCGAGGGACCCTCCCGGCATTAAAAATCTATGATTGGCTTTCAAAAAAGATAGGTATGTCCGGCTTTTAGTGCATTATTTTATACAAGGTTAGCAAACGCTTTCAACACCCGGTGCATGTTTTGCTGGTTGGGACTGTCCGGCTTGGCGTTGACTACCCTGCTGATCAGAGGTTCTGGCTTCGATCCCCTTCCAGATGTCTTGAGCATGATTATAAATTCTGTTTGTGGAAGTAATTTATCCTATCATATTTAAGTATTTAGAAATATGTTTATCAGCTGTCGAGTTTGACGGCAGCATGGTGCCGGCTCTTGCCTATTTTGGGATCAGGTGGCAGTGTATTAGTTGTCCCAAGATATTTATTTATTTTTATTCATACAGCACAGACGTACCTAAAACGGCGTGAAGATTTTCCTTAGCAGCAAGTATTTCAGTTGATTGAATGAAAGGTAAATTGCGGTTTACGATTTATGCCGTATTAAAAAACACGATTTGCTAGATCTCGTTCAAACCAATTTTCGTTGTTAGTTTGCATGGTAATGTACATAATATATTTTTTTTAGTTTTATCATTCTCCTATTTTAGAAGTTACTCATTTTACCACTTTGGAAGTGTCTCTCGCGCAAACTATTCAGCTTAGAAAAAAATTATATTAGAAACCTCAATATCATTTTTGAAGACCTATCCATAGATACCCCACATGTATAGGAACGATGAAAAAAAATTGAGTTTCAGTTCTATGTATGGGGGCCCCCCAAAATTATTGTTCTTTTCTATTTTTGTGTGAAAATCTTAACGCGGTTCACAGAATACATCTATTTACCAAGTTTCAACAGTACAGCTCTTATAGTTTCGGAAAAAAGTTGCTGACATACGGTCGGACAGACAGACAGACATGACGGATCTATAATGGTTCCGTTTTTGCCTTTTGGCTACGGAACCCTAAAAAGATACCCACCTTATGTATTTAAGAAGCTAGCAACCTCAACTAAATAGTAATATTCAATTTCGCAAATGTTAAATTAGTTTTTATTATCTCACGCCAAATTAGGTTCGGTGTCGAATGATCGGGAACGCAATGCATGGATATGATTTAAGTTTTATTTTTAATGCAGATATACTCAATCAGGATATGGTTATGTAAGCACCCTTTTAATATTCTGTAATATATAATAATATTTTCCTTTGTTAGTACAAAAGAATGGGAAAGATAAACATAGTAGGACGCCCTTATCCGCCCTATTTTAATATAATGTATATCACAACCATCATATCAAGTTAATGTCCAGACATATCTTCAATAACATTATTTGTATAATAATTAAGTTGCAATAATAAAGCGTTTGACGTTACACGATAATGGGGGATAACTTTCACCGCTCACCAGACAAAGACGCGAGCGAGGACTCGAACTATGTATCGAAATAAAATTCCGCGCTAAACGGCACCCCTTTGGGATTCGAACCACAACTCTGGGCGGTCACTGTCGTGTAGACTCTACGTTAATACGGTCAGACGCGAGCTGCACATCTGATTGAGGATCGGGAAGGGCATTTCATCAATACGAATGCAAACTCGAATCGGAAAGCGAGAATCCTATATTTTTACGGGCCAGTTGGTATAGTTGGTAAAAGCTTGCCTTCCCGCTTCGATTCCCACTAAGGACAGATATTTGTGTATATGAACATGTCTGTTTGTCATGTGTCTGGGTATAATTATCTATATAAGTGTTTATTTACAAAATATATATAGTAATCTGACTTCCATAGTATATATTATAACCTTTGCTTAGTTTGGTATCAAATGACCGTGTGTGAATAATGTCTCAGGATATTACTATTATTATATTGATACAAAATCAAACAAATGTAATTTTTCTTCGTTGTTTTAATGCATGACATATTTAACTACAGATGATAATGAACAATGCCATGATAGCTACCAATGGTATTACGAAACAAGTCAACTAGCAATATAAACACATTTTGGAAAATCCTTATAGATTACATGGAAATTAAAAAAGGCGACTACAGAAAATCCAAATATACAGTTTCGTATGTTCTACACCAAAACTTAATAGACCACGATACAAGTACACTTCATTTTAACTCTTACCCAAGCCATTTTTATTCATTCATCGAGTTTAGACCTTATATCAAACCAATTAGGTTGAAAATGATGCGAGCCCGTATAGTTAATTGTATTGTTTTGTCTTAAGATTATGTAAAATCTGTGTTTTACTAACATTAACTTAAAATTGTGATTTGGATTTGTACAGTCCAACAGTGCGGATTGGTTATAAGTTAAATGAAAATTAATTCAATTACAGGCAGTTAAAAAACCAATTCATCCCCATGAACATTTTAATTATTCCTATATGGATGCTTCAAATGCTCGAAATTACGATTACTCATATTATGTTTAAACAAAAGCAAGTTAACGTACAAAATATAACAAAGTATATGAATGTAGAAACAAAAGACATATATAAGTTTTTTGGTGACTATCTGGCTTTATACTGTATTACTAATAACAAAATGAGGAAATAACATAAAATACAAAAGTCAGTCCCCTATACTGCCGCGTAATTCATAAACGCAGTAAAGAACATGTGAACGACAGCGCGGTAGTTTTATTTACTGCGTTTTTAAATTGCGCGGCAGTATTGCCCAGTTCAAGCCATTCAATGTCTACCATGGAGCAACATCTTGCCTTTTTAACCCTTTCCCGGGCAGTGGGAATATAGTTACCACCACATTTTGAACTCTATTAGCTTACAATAAGGCCCAAAACCAATAAATTAGAAATATACCTACTGCCTTGTAAAGGGTTAAAAAAACAAATGTAGCTTTAGTGAGAGGCCAATTACAGCCAAATGAATATCCATCTATGCCGCAGTCTTAATTATAACACACGCCTTTACCATCCATATGCCTGAAAAACTATATATGAAAATAACAATTGCCTTAAATATAAAGAAATATACAGTAACCTAATTATTCGTGAGTTTATTATGATTTTTGACATTGATAAGAAGGTTTATTCTGTAATCAAAGCAGTTGAAACTTATCGAAGAGTAAATCAGCTTGAATGCACCTGTTCTCACTAACGTTACAAACCAATAATATGATATATATTAGATTTTTTTGAACTATTGCAAATTATTAATTATCTTGGCTAAGACCTTGGTGAAAAAGGGCATTATAGAGGTAGACGGTATATAAAAATCATGTCACTGCTTTATGTAATAAATATAAATAACAAAACAAGGATCAGTCTTATTGCTATTGAGAAAGCTTTGTACTAACCTTTCACAATTTGTTCCATACCTTTGTCCAATAATCATAAATAAAACTGAAATAATTAACTATTTATTTTCCATAATTTTTCAACCAAATAGCGAATGGCTTTCAATCATAGTTTCACAATACAAAACTAGAAGTGACTACAAATTCAGAGCACATTTTTAGCTTATACCAATAAAATTGAGTATATTTATCTAACAAGTATATCAACACGATGGCGTCTAAAATTGATTCCATATTATACCGCTACACGTCGCCACACATTCCTTGTTACGTCAAAATCAATGACTGATGTCAAATGAGTATCGGCTGCGTTGTAATATTCTCAGATTTCGCTCAGCTATTCTACCTTGAATACTTGTGATGTTATCCACGTGTGTTTTATCCATATTTAGTATCCCATACATCATTAAAAATTACGTCAAATGTGAAATGAGAATGATATGATGATATATATCATTCTCATTTCACATTGGCTGGATCGTGCATGGGTGACGTGATGTACGGATGTTAATATTAGACGTATTCTTTCCAGTATATCACAATTGACACCTGTCATTATTTCATTATCATATTAAAGTTACCTTACCGGCAATGTTAAGCGCCGCGTGGCGACTAAGATGGCCGCGTTGGATGAAAATAAAATAGTCTTAATATTTTCTTATACGAAATTAATAAATACAGTCAAAACAAAATATGCATAAAGCAAACTATCACTTGTTAGAACACAATAATAAATTGTCTTTATTTCGGAATGGAATGGATAGAATCACATAACAATTTACAAACGCCAGCACATCCAGCTACCCCAATCTGTCAAATTTCTTTTATAGTTTTTCAACTTTATCACAAAAGCGTAAGGTTCACTTTCAATTGGGGAAATTTGACTGATTGGGGTAGCTTGATGTTCTGGCGTCTGTACATAGCATACAGCAGTAAGACTAATCACTTCGAACATGTGTCTGCTGTTATATAATAAGGCTACTCAACCAAAGTAGGCTTACTACTATATTAAAGCCCAAGTGTTAAGAAGGACTCTGCTTTTTATAATACAGTAGACAATTACTTCTATACAGCCTATCACCACCACAGATTAAAACTAACCCAGATAACATATTACTTTCATTTTCTGAAGGAGAAAAATATGTACTTTTTAAAAATAAATAACCGTATTTTACTGTTCTATACAAAACAAAAATTGGTACAAATTGTACAACGGGAATATTCGGAAAGCATTCCATGTCGAACAAAAAAAAGAATTATTAATCGGTTCACAAACGTCGGAGAATTAAACGGGTAACAAACAAACAAAGTAAACATACAGTCTAATTGATGCCTGTCTCCTTTTTGAAGTCGGTTAAAAGTGCATTAAATTGTGTTATATACAAGGGTTTTAATGGATTTCGTTCAGTTATTATTCTATTCATAATTAGCTAACCCAAATACTTTTATAAATATGGGCTTGGGTATAGTATCAATTCTCACGTGACATTGAGAAGATTGTACATGGATAAGGTGTCATGCCATTAAAAGAAATATATTTCGAAGAAGATTCATTGAAGCTTAACTTTACTGGGTTAGTCCTTACACTCTGTGATTTATTATTATCAGTGGTCGGCGTGGGTAATGCCGTTACGGGGAATGACCTGAAATGTATACCTATATTAACGTGGACATACCCCGGGATTGTGTTTTAAAATCATGAGTTACTTCTTTAATATATTATTATATTACTTATTCTTTATACTTAATTATTGATGTCAAATATTACCATAAGCCTGCCAAAAGGGAGTTGTATGAGCTATTTACTGACTCCATGTCTCTGAATCCCGGGATTTTCAGGCGAGAGAGAATGTCCACGTAATACTACGTTTGCGGGATCCCTCAGAATTGCAGTACATATGCCGAACACTGATTGTTATACATGTATTCTTACTTTATGCACCCTACGGATGTAATGGAAGTATCGTAATATGAAGAAATGTCATCAGTAGAAATTCTAAGAGATTACAAGATAGTATCTTAGTTTAAATTTATTTTACAAAAGGAAACCTTAACAAAAAGTTTTCAGACAAACGATTTTTATAGTGGTAACTATAGTTAGTGAGTTATTTCATAATGTTTCAATTGTAATTGTAAGGTAAATAATAGACGTAGTGAAATTTGCGGATACGCCATTAAGATAAGGTCCAGTATTCAGTGCGCAGTTATCTCAATCGCCTCACAATGTTAAATAAATAAATAAAATTCAATATTATAAATAAATTTTAAAAAATATGCTTGATACTGAGGACCAGTGTAATATATCGGAAATATTCATAACAAGTTTTCATTTAGCAATTTAAAATTAATTAAAAGTCAATTCAGGTCATCTTAAAAATAAGATGTGAAAAGTGGTAAATACTATTTTTCCTTTACCTTTTATTTTGGTAAGTACAAAAAAATATAAAAGAGAAAATTTGTTAGTAATGCGCTAGCGCGATAGCCGCGTGCTTAATTCGGGACCTTAAGTGTCTAAAGCGAGAAACAACCTGTGTTCAAACAGAGCTCGTTCTGTTACATCACGAACAGACCCGTAAACAGTACTCTAGTAAAAAATGGCTTCACATTAATATAATGTAGAAAGTAATACAAGGCAATGATACTGTAGTTAAAAGTAAAAGAGGGAAACAAAATTTTACTCATATTATTAATTAATGAGCGTTTCGACGAGAGATAATAATATGCGTAGAAGCACAACGAATGTGCACGTCCCGTTTTTTCGTTGCACACACTTTTTATGTATGTATATACCTACGTTGTAAAATAAAAGTTCAACATAACAAGTGTAAGTGTGTAAACTTGTTATGTTGAACTTGTTATATAAAAGTTCAACATAACAAGTTTACACACTATATAAATAATGCCATTTATATATTAAAAGCGCTACCACAAGTCGTAAAGTGACATGTATCGCAATTAATTTGAACTGGTTCCTTAATTGAACTGGTACCTTACGCAGTTTGTCCGTAAGTGTTAATTTTATATCACATTCACTTGTTATTTTTGTCAAACCATCGTAATCATAGCCAAAATATACCAGACGCCATTTTGTTTACTATTGTGTCTGGATTGTGCTGCTTAACATATGATTTTAGGATGTACTTTTGCGTGATTGCATAATTGTCTCAATCTTTTGTTAATATTTATATTAAAAACAATTATATGTTAGTATTAAAACTTATTATTTTACTTATAACTTGTTTGTTCTCTGGATGAAACATATATTAAACATCATGCACCGGTAATCTTTTTCCTCTATGGAAATATCCATCAATACTATTGTTGGATATTTCCGCTTACGATCTTCGCATATCTCTGATTGAAACATTGCCTTAAATGGGAATATTTATTATGTTATTTTTGAGAAAGTACACAGATCATTAAAAACCAGATTTATCACCTTCTACAAGACATAATGTATTACAAAAAGACTGACTGCCTAGTTAGACTTTAATAATGGGATCCACAATCACTACGTCTTTGTATCTTGCACAAAAACATTATTTAAATTAATAAGTTATCGCCCTCAACGAAGTCAAGCGACAAATCAAGCGAGTGATAAAAAAACAATCGGTTAAGTATTTTTTTTAGATTAGCTATCACAAACAGACAAATAGACGCTGCAGGTGACTTTACGTTATATGTATAGATACACTAGTCAGTAATTAGTATTTAAATATATTATATTCGTTACAATAAATGTTCAGTTATTTAAAAAAATGTAAAAATCAGTATCAAGACTTATTCATAAAGGTACTAATATTAAATTTAATCAAAATTGTAAAAGTAAATACGATTATGGAATGTAAATAATTTCGTAAAAGTTAAATAATTTAAAAGGGCAAGAAAATTTTATATATTGTTCGATTATAATTATTTATGATTTATAAATATTAAAACTTAATAAGTGCACGTATACTAAATAACTGAGTATGATACGATCCGATATCAAAATAAGTTATTTTAATATATAAGATATCACTTCGTATATTGCCCTTATTGTTACATGTGACTACACATTACATTATTAAAACCTTATTCTACCTTAATGAGATTATAACGCTACAAATATTAAAGCAAATGCGAAAGTCTTGCCAGAAACATGAACCTACAAATACAACCCTATTTTTATTATCAGCAACACCGAAGCCAAAGGAAAATGTGAAACACTGATCACACTACAAGTGTTACCAACAAAATAAAATAGTTACATAAATATTTTTCGAGTTTCAATTTCTGTCAAGACTGTATTATTCTACATTCTGGGAATGTATCATTTACATTAACTACTTATATATTTACAATTGAAATTATAAAAATACAATATCATGATCAAACAATAGTTACATCTGCTACACTACGCTAAAGCTAATTTCAAACAAAACAAAAATTCAATAACTGATCTTTGGAAGAACAATGACCGCCACATACAAATAAAGCAGGATACCCTGCTTCGGGTCACTAAAATTGCATTTAAAGGAATCAAATCGCGATTCACATCGTCAAGAACGTAGAGAATAGAAGATTGATCAGTTATTCACGAACCACTCTTTATCACTCCTCCATATATCCGCTACATAGTCTTAGAAATTGGTCCTAACTGAATTTAGGCTACGGCGGACAATCAAAACTAACTACACAAGGCATATTATAGTACCAGAGTTTGTGTGCAAAGATCAGTGCACTCTTTATGTACCCAATCCCATTTACACATGACAGTTTTTCGAGCTATCCAAGCCCCAGAAGGAACTGCCAACTTCTAAACTCCAGGCCGCTACTGGATGTTTTATTCTTGACAAAAAAATCCCAATTACAGTGTATTTTTTGCCCGACCTGCAATTTAAACCTGGACCTTGCATTGTGCGGTTAAAAACGCTACATTACACCAACGAAGGAATCAAACCCATAAAGTAAAGTTAGAGCCTGACCACATATACTCTGGACAACAGCAAACCACAAGTTTCCTAAGTTTATACAGCTCCACTAGTGGCCTACAAATTTTGCTATTCTTTCCAAGTACATCCAACCTCAAAACCTCTCCCTGGCCACGGCGTACGGCAAGTTTTTGTTAAGAGAAAACCTTTCTTAACATCGTAACTGCATTTAGTTACGATAGTCTACAATTCAGACGATGATATTGTAAATCGTGATTCGACTCGTTTAAAACAAGTAGACCCAACACTAAGTTCGCTGCGATCACTCGCGGTGAACATCAAAACATGTGAATAAAATTATTCAGCAATATTTTACAGTACTATGGCAACTATGTCACGTAAGGTATTGTCGATTTTGTTTTGAACTCTTTGGCAATATTCGTAAACAGTTTAAAATGTATTTACAACGTATTATTATTGAAGTTCAAGATTATTGCATTTAGTTACATATAAGTGAGATAGTAGTTGATAAAAAAATCGACTATTTCGATGCCCATAACTAAATCAGCCCCTCTACACAAGTGGCAATTCAAATTTCCTGTCTTTTTCTGACGTCTAGTCTATGAAAGGGACAGCTATAGTGTAACGCACTAGGTAGACAGAAGATATCTATGTCAATGCTGGTAAAAACGCTATGAACAGCCACTTGGCTAGAGACGTGAAACACGTTATGCTTGCTCTACACATTCGCTCATGATGGCCAATCGCATAATTGTCCATTCGCGGCGAGTATTGATGCGGTTTTCACGGTTTTCTAGTACGAATGTCTCAGGTGACAATTTTATGATAATACGTCAGGTCCCGTGGCTATGGTGCTCAAAATTGATTGGCTATTTAAAGACGAGCCTGTGTTTAATGTTTCATGTCATCTATTGCCAAGATGTTTCCGTCCTCTATGGACGCTAATGCGCTCGGTCGCCATTCCTCACATTCAGAAACACCACATTAATTTATTTCAACTACATGTGTTCTGTAATGTGCGAGAATATCCCTCGTCTGGTTGAATAATATTTGTTGTGTGCCAAATAATAATAAGAATATGCGCAAATTTGGAGAACCGAAAGACCTGCGATCATACCTATTGTTATATCCACAAATGGAGTTATTGCTTAATCCCTGAAAATCAACCTTGCAAGTTTAGGGCTTGATATCTGGCTGGAGAGTTACATGCAGAAGGCGGTTTTGCTGGCGAATGCCAGGATTGTGCGGAAATTTCTCTCCATATAGCCCATATATTTTATAAGTTGTACTCATATTAAAATACCCTTATATAATATATTGTAAATAATAGTTGTAATAAACATATAATAATATCTAAGGATAAATCTGGCAACTCACTGAGAGTCGACGATGATACGTGAATATAGACGAGTATGGCTTTTACACGACCGTAAACGCCCGTTATCGGTCATCATGAGCGATTATGTAGAAGAGTTATTTAATATGATTTAAATATGATTATGTATTTATCACCGGTTCATTTTATTGTATAACGGTTCTACGAACTACGTCACTCACTAAAATATTGTACAAAATATTGTACAAAATATTAATATTGATACCAGATTCGATATGAAGGAGGAATTCGAGATAAAATGTTAAACATCACAGATATGTCGGTAGAGATTCGATGAAAAATTGAAAACGGTACAAATTATTACGGTTCGATAATAATAAATAGTAGAAGCCTTATAGTCGACTCACATTACAAGTGGAATATATAGAATTCCGATAAAACTGTATTCAGACATCAACCTCACGATCGCTTTTTTAACGCATTTAGAAAGTTATGTAAACTTAATAAGAGTCTTCATAAAACGACGACGAGTGAACAAATTCAGGCTCTCGAAAGGAATAAAGCACTGTAAAACTTATTACGGCATCACGACTCTCTCTTCTTCTTGATTTGTATAGTTCTGATTAGTATATTGATTGTTTTTGTATTATTTTAATTTGTACGCCTGATATCGGCAGAATATGTTTTCAAAATTATTTTTAAGATCTGTATTTATACATTACCATATTCATGCAAATAAATATATTGATTGATTGATTGACGACAATAAGCAATCATGCGCTGGATAGCCGTCGAGAGCTCGAATTCATTCGTACGTTTCGTTTCTTCCAAACTCGTAAACGGCCTTGGAATGTAAACTTTATAATGTGGAAATAGAGTCAAATTTGTGTTGTAGACATTTTTAACTTCTAACAATAAATTTCATTGAGATTATCCTGTCAGGTAGCTAGCCAACCAATTTAATTCAGTGTTCTCGTTCTTTAAAAACTGTTAAAGTTGTAGGTTTTAAAAATCCGCCACTTCAGAAAGCTCCTAAAACATACTAATCGATCATACCATTTTAACGGTTTTAAAAAAAACTCTTTCACTCTATAATTGGTTGATAGGTTAGTGTTAATAATTCCTAACTAAAGTTCAGAATCCAAGTAAAAACATACGCGTTAAAAAAGCGCTCGCGTGGTTCTTAAAGTGAAAATGCACGTATAAAACGCTCGAAGCAGAAATCGACGCCACATGACTAAATTCTAAACATTTCAGATTCAAACCTCACTTCAACTTTAACAGAACACTAGGACCGTTCATCGTGGTGTAGGCTAGTCGGAATAGGCTAGACTAGTCGACTAGTGGGAGCAGCCTACACGCAGGGGGGCGCGGCGCCGGGCCAGTCGGGGCTCGCCTCGGGTTATAGCGGCGGCGCCTCGTCGGCCGGCAGCTGGTGCACGCGCGCGGACAGCAGGTTGTGCAGGATGAACACCGCCGGCTTGGGGCTGCCTTCCATTTCCAACTCCTGAGGAACGACCAGGGTATTTATTTGATTTTACTTTTTATCTATACTAATATTAAAAAGTGTTGTTTTTGTGAGTTTGTGACGTTGTAAGGGGTAATCTCTGGATCTACTCAACCGATTTTCAAAATTATTGCACCAATAAAAAGCTACGTTATTGTGGAGTGTCATAGGCTATGAACATTTTTTGAAAAACTTTACTTAAACTTGAATAATGTCATCCAAATTGCGGGACAAACGGGCAGGGACAAAAATATTTATAACGCGGAACGAAGTTCGCGCGCACTGCTAGTTTTATTAAAAGATAGCCAATAATTGACACATTTTCTTGTACTAGAAGCTAAATTAACTTACTCGTTTTGCTTAGGTACTATAATTAAGACTAAAAGTAGTCCTTACAATGCAATTAGCGGGATAAGATTTTATGACTAATGTTATGACCCTGTTATAATGTTAAGACCTAAATCGTAGGTGCAAACAATAATGGCAAACAAATAAATATCAATATAAATAACCATATTATTACTGACCATAAATGACGGTCACCGTAGCCTAGTTGGCAGTGCTACTGCCTACGAAGCTGGTGGTCCTGTGTTCGAATCCCGGTAAGTGTAACTATTTGTGTGGTGAGCACGAATATTTGTTGAGTCATGGATGTTTTCTATGTATATAAGTATTTATCTATTTATAAAGTATGTATATCGTCGCCTGGTACTTATAGTACAAGCTTTGCTTAGTTTGGGGCTAGGATGATCTGTGTGACATTGTCCCTAGATAATTAAATAATATTGACAACATAGCTATAAATAATATAGCCGTATGGTTTTCGGTAGCCGTGTGGTTTGCGGCCCAGAAAGAATAGTATTAGTCGTAGTCGGGCAACAGCGCCACCTGTGTACTAACTCCACCTAAATGCGGTCACCAACTCGCTCGCCAAGCGTGGTGACTACGGCAAACCCCTCCAAATGGCAACGTTATAAAAACCTTTGGTGGATGTCCATGTGGAGCAGTAGACGATATGAGACTGATGACGTAATGTGTGATGTGTTAAATAATAACTGTTTCCAATTGCGTATCGGTTTTATATTATTTTTTTGTGTATCTATACATATAATAAAATCGTAGAAAAGTCAAAACTGTACATTCAATATTTTTTTTAAAAGATACTTTGGGCGTGATCTACAATCTATATCGAAGCCAAAAATATAGTATTTAGAACTTTTGTCTCTGTGTCTGTTTGTATGTCCGGGCTAAACTCAAAAAGTACTACATGGATTTACTTCAAATTTTGCATGAATATTACTAAGAGGTCGGGTCACATATAGGCTATATATTATTACGCTATCACCTACTGAGGAGGAGCTGTGATAATTTATAATATTTAACGCGGGTAAAACCGCGGGGCACTTCTAGTATCATATACAAACATAAAGAAAATAAAACATACAGTCGAATTCATAAGCTCCTTCTTATTGAAGCCTATTAATAAATAAATATCTAAAAGAGAGGATTTCCGGTGACAAATCAGTACAATAAGTGGTCTCATTCTGGTCATTTCAGTTTATAAAAATTCATAAGTCCGAAGGTATACTCACAACAGTGTCATCCTCGGCAAAGTGCAGCCACAGCGCCTCGCGGTCGTCGTCCGCGGACGCTCGCAGCGCGTGCAGCGGGCGGCGGTACAGCGCGCGCGCGCCGCCGCGCCCTAGCGACCCCGCCGCCTCCCACACGCACACGCCGCCCGCGCCCAGCGACAGCCGCGCACACGCACCGCGGAAACGACACCCTGCCACAGAATAAAGATACTAACATTATTCTGATCCAATTTTGGCCGTTGCGAAGACTAATACTGCCGTGTGGCGCAGCGGCTTAGACAGTCACCTCGCCGCTTCGTGTCGCGGGATCATTCAGGAACTTTGCCCGTTGCCGCGTTGGTAAGCAACACTCTTGCAGTGTAGCAGTACGTGTGCTCGTGTTTCTTCATTTTCAATGCACCCTCTGCACAGGGGGCTGTCTGTGACGCCAATCTTGAAGTGGTGTTGGTTTAGTGTGCAGTGTCCGGTTATTGTGCCTATCACCATGCGTAGATCCTTCCTGTTCAGGTGTAATAGAGTACGCGATAGGCGTTTGTTATGTGGGCGTGGAATTTAAAAAAAAAACTACATAGGCCACGCCCACACAGCGTAGTGGGCTCCGTCGACCACGGCCTAGCCGGGAATGAGATACTCACGGAACGTGAACTCAGGCTGCGCCCGCACAGCGTGATGCGCCCCGTCGACCAGCGCCCCGGCCACGGCGGCCAGGTCGTGTGGCGTGTCGGCCCGCAGCGCGCGCACGGCCAGGCCGGCGGGCGTGCCGGCGCGCAGCCCCAGCGACGCCGCGCCACTGGCCCCCGTGCGGCGCCACCACGCCAGGCGCGTAGCGGCGAGGCTAAAGCACTCTGTGGGCGCGCACCACGCCTCACCCGACCACGGAGCCGCTTCATACATCCTGATAGAAGAAAATACCTATATTCATACGGCCCCAAATCACTTTATATTTTCTTTGTCACCACATCAGCTCCTTTAACTGGGATCTGCAGTGGTACACGATTAAAAAGTAACGGCGGTAAGGCCCAAGCAAGTCCTGGAGATTGTATTCAACTGCCTTGGATCCCGTAACAATAATTTCTTCCAGAAAATACAGGGTTTAGGAAAAGTTATTCCACTTCCAGAGCGGGAAACGAAATAGTAAAACCAGAGAAGCCAGGTGCAAAAAACAAAGGGTATTTTTTAAGAGCTCTTTCAAGTGAGCCAGATACTTGATTCCAATCATAGGTCTAATACGCTTATGATCTAGTATGTTTTTTTTTTTTTGACCTGACGCTTCAGTTAGCCTAGGAGGCTTTCACTGCTTCACCGGACTATAGAGGCGAGCAGAGGGCTCAAGCCGTCTCGCAATTAAGTAACCCGCGCCGGAGGCACCCCCTGTGGGGTTCGAACCTCGACTCTGGGCGATTACTGGTGGAGAGTGATCTAGTATGTGACTAATCAAATATCATTGCTATTATAAAATAAATTTTATAAATGTTTTCATACAATCTGTGTACCTAAATATCTATGTAACTAGAAATAATAATGTATATATAACTATATTACTATTTACAAACGCTTTTTAAAGTCTACGTGAATAAAACCGTTTTTATTTTATTTTATAAAAAAATATTGTCAAATAAGTTATTGGCCTCCAACAACATGCCAAAAAGTACGGGTCAAAATAGACTGAGTACAAAACTATCAAAACATACTAATTATTCTAATACAGAGCTTCTCATCTACACTTACGACATTATTGTGTAAGTTTTTGCAACATTTTGACTTTTACTGAAAAGGGAAAACAAAACAACTACAAAAGTAGTGATATTATGTGGTTACATAATATCTCTTCGAAATCCCTCATTCATCAAGAGATGGTGCACATCCTCTACCACATTGCACTCCATACAGTTTGGGAAAGTGGTTTTATTTATCATAAAGATAAGGATAGAGGGAAGAGTTGGTTGAATTGTCTTGTACCAGATTCCTATACTTGGTGACCTTTCATAGCAGTATACCGATCAAATATTTTTTGCTTATCAACCATTTTAAAGGTCATCATATCAGCCGAAAAACGCACACTGCGGGATAAAGGCGGATTTTTAGAGGTATATTATTACTTTCGAGGAAAAGTAGTACTAGAATCAAGTTTAGGAATCAATTAATTAAATCCGTTAAAAATGTCTCTTAAAATTCAACTTTAATTCAGTTTTTGTATATGAAAGTCTCAAGATTTTGTTGACCAAATCATCTTGCAAGATTGTATTTAGAGGAAATTGAGTTACATGGCCAGGTAATATTTGTATAACCAAGCTTGTTACGATTATTAGGGTCTGTGAAAATTCAGATATTATAATGGCTCTAAAACTCACCTTATCTCACGATCAGTTATCGCAACGAATGTCTGTGACCATCCTTCAGCTTCGTCTGAACTGTCAGAACCACCGGAGGCACTTTTCTGCATACATAAAAAAAGTTTCAAATTACTTAATATTACTTTAACGTAAACTTCTTTTCCATAGAAATTCGTTGGTAACCAAAGCCATGCTTAAAAGGATCGTTATTATCTTCGACAATGGACAATTTATACAGGACACAATATTTGAATTTAAATGTCAACAAGCAGTAGGCAATGCATGGATACTGTTTCACAATACTTTAACGTAAACTTATTATAACTTTGCACTTTGGCAATGATGGGATATTTTTCCTTGATTCACGCACAAGATACCGATTTTCAACGTCGATGCATGGGTAAGTTATTTTAGTTTCATCATAAAATTTATATAAAAATGAAGATATAATAATTAATAAAATATAACATAGTTGCTGAAATATGCCATTGCTACTGATGCAAATCTATAATTAGCGGACTGTTGCTTATTTTTCTTATTAATTCATGTTTTGTAGCTGTTGGTGTTTCTATGTAGGTACATGACAAAAAAAAACAATTAAAAAATACTTCAAATAGTTTACATGATCTTGTGGCGGGCGTCGCGCTAGCCAACCCGCATATCGGACGTCACCGAGTAGCGGGCGCAGGCGCGGCCGGGCCCGAGCGAGCAGCGCACGCGCCGCGCGCCGCACCGTGGCGTGCAGTGCGCGGTGCCAGCCCGCCGCACCCTGCGCACTGCTGGCACGCAACGCCAACGCGTGCATGCCATCAGGCGAGTAAATCTCGATTGTTCGTTCCTCTGAAAGGAAAATAAGCTTTTATTAAAACAACATTTATTGGTTTATGTAGGGTAAAAATAAATAATATTATTTCATACGTCATTTCAGTAAGGTGATTTATTTTACCAATTTCTTTGCATTTGGTAGAAAGTTGTAATTTTGACATAATAAACAAATTTTATTTATTTGTATAGATTCTGGTTCACCAGAAGGTTGTTAACGTCGCGATCCCACTTGCGTTTCGCTAACGTTAGACCCGCGCAGACGTTACGTGCACGTAACGCTCGCATGGCGTATCTGCTTATTTACAATCTAAAAATCAACCTTTCTTATTTTGACTCCCATTTCATCATCTAAACTTTAAATACAATATTAGCCAATACTATTAATCTTTAAGAGTTCACTTAATTTAAGTTTCCAGGAAAGTTAGGAAGTTAGCATAACAGAAATTATTTAATTAAAAAAAAATACATTTGCAATGGCAATATTTCGACAAGTTTAGAATAATTTGCTTCTAAAGTTGGGTTAACGAATTGAGTCGTTTTTTTGTTTAACAGAAACAGACACCTTCCCTATATAAAGATATAAAAAATACATATAGTTTAGTTGTTTACCAGGGTCACGGTGTCGCAGGTTTTTGGCTATGCATGCCATCATGAGTGGTACATAGCGGGTGTCAGCGCGGCGGCGGCGAGGTGACGGTGGAGACGGCGGCACATCGTTCATGAATCCGCGCTGTAACTCCCAACCCACCTCACTGATAATGGAAGCCTTACGAAAGTATGGTGTCACCTCTCGTAGATATTTCACTAGAATATGAAATGACAAACATAAGAATCCTATCAGAAACGAAACACTAAACTTAAAATCACTATTAACTAAAGTTCCACTATTTATAACTCATGAGAGGTGGATTGATTTTTATGGTATATGATTACTTGTATCTGTCCCTGTTTAGAATATCAGTATATCTTTTTAAAGGTCAGAAAATAAATTTTGTACTCTGTATGCATTTTTAAATGATATTTCAGGAATTAGTTGACTGATTAAGATCCTTTTTTTGTTTATAGGGGGTGGCCGAAGAGTTGACTTTCAAACGCAAAATATGATTCGGATACTCCTCATCATAAAGTATCTAAATTTTGTGTTCGAACGTCAACTCCTTGGCCTCCCTATGCTTCAAAATGTTGCGAGATGTATATTGAAAAAATTATGTATTCTGAATACAACATTATCTTCAATACATACATAACTGCACTGGCACTGTGATCCGATTATATAGCCTAGTCCTGCTCAGCTCAGCTCCATTTTCCTGCCCAGAAATCTAATATTATTTCTGGGCAGGACAATGTCTGTCAAGGTCTGCTGTGACTGCTTGTGGTTATATTAAAATAACTGTAACTTACCAGGGGCTCTACCGGCTAATTAACTGAACTTAGAATTTTAGCAATTTGAACTTCGATTTGAGAGCCATGATTATGTCCAACCGCAAAACGACCGTCTAATGGACAAAAGGATGAATTTCGATTCATCATCATCATCATCATATCAGCCGAAAGACGTCCACTGCTGGACAAAGGCCTCCCCCAAAGATCTCCACAATTGCCGGTCTTACGCTATTCGCATCCAGCTGTTTCCAGCGACCCGCACAAGATCCTCGGTCCATCTTGTAGGGGGCCTGCCCACGCTGCGTCTTCCGGTTCGTGGTCGCCACTCAAGAACCTTTCTGCCCCAACGGCCATCGGTTCTACGAGCTATGTGCCCCGCCCACTGCCACTTCAGTTTTGCAATTCTTCGGGCTATGTCAGTGACTTTGGTTTGCCTGCGGATTTCGACATTTCTGATACGATCCCGCAGGGAAACTCCGAGCTTAGCCCTCTCCATTGCTCTTTGGGTGACCTTGAGCCTTCTAATAAGGCCCATAGTGAGCGACCACGTCTCTGTTCCGTAAGTCATCACTGGCAACACACACTGGTCGAAGACTTTCGACTTGAGACACTGCGGTATTTTAGACGAGAAGATGTTACGTAGCTTCCCGAACGCTGCCCAGCCGAGTTGGATTCTACGATTGACCTCCTTCTCGAAGTTGGAACTACCTAGTTGGATGGTCTGTCCTAGGTAAATATAGTTCTCTACAACTTCGAGTGCAGAGTCACCAACTTTCAATTGAGTGGGTGCAACATGGACGTTCGACATGATTTTCGTCTTATCCATGTTCATTTTCAGACCCACTTGTTGAGAGACTCTGCTGAGGTCATCGAGCATTGTACCGAGGTCTTCCATGGTCTCAGCCATGACTACGATATCATCGGCAAATCGAAGGTGAGTGATGTACTCGCCATTGACATTGATGCCAAAGCCTTTCCAGTCCAGAAGCTTGAAGACATCTTCCAATGCAGCGGTGAACAGTTTCGGAGATATAACATCTCCCTGTCTCACGCCTCGCTGCAAGTGGATAGGTTTCGAGTTCTGGTCCTGGAGTCGCACTGACATAGTGGAGTTTTCATACAAGCACTTGATCACCTCGATATACCGGTAGTCGATTTGGCACCTTATGAGAGACCTCAGCACGGCCCATGTTTCGATAGAATCAAAGGCTTTCTCATAGTCCACAAACGCTAAGCACAGTGGCTTGTTATACTCTTCGGTCTTCTGTATAACTTGCCGCAGCGTATGTATGTGGTCTATGGTGCTAAAGCCTTTTCGGAAACCGGCTTGTTCGGGAGGCTGGAAGTCGTCAAACCTGCGCGCGAGACGGTTCGTAACGACCCTCGAAAACAACTTGTAAACATGGCTTAGCAGTATGATGGGTCTATAATTCTTCAATGGGGTTTTGTCGCCCTTTTTGAAGAAGAGCACCACCACACTCCTGTGCCATGCTTGTGGCGTTTGACCATCCAGTATGACGGAGTTAAATAACTTCTGAAGGGCCCGTAGGATTGGTGTACCACCCGCCTTCAGAAGCTCAGCTTTAACTCCATCATCACCAGGCGCTTTGTTGTTCTTGAGTTGTCTGAGAGCCATTCTAATCTCGTACAGGCTGACGTCAAGGATGTCTTCGGTGTAATGTCGGGTTAGTCGTGCTCTGGGATCTGAGGCATGACTTTTGATAGGTGGCTGTGTTGTCGTATATAACTGTCCGTAGAACTTCTCGATCTCTCCCAGCAACTCAGGTTTAGACGTGACGATTCTACCATCCTCAGTCTTCAGCTTCGTCAGTTGGCTCTGTCCAACAGACAGAGCTCTTGCGAACACTTTGGAGCCTTTGTTCCGCTCGATGGCCTCTTTAATACTATTTGTATTAAATTGACGCGTGTCGCGAATCAAAGACTTTGAGATCTGTCTGTTGAGCTGCCGATATCTGGTAGCATCATCTGAGGATGTCAGAACCATTTTCCGTCTTTCTTCCATAAGTTGCAGGGTAAAGTCAGAGATCTTTTTAGTTCTGTTTGTACGACGGGCCTTGAAGACCTTAGACCCAGCCGTATGGACAGCTTCTACGAGCCTGTCATAGTATGAGTCCACTTCCTCGCAGTCTGCTAGGCATTCGAAACGGTTTTGGAGTTCAAGCTGAAATGGTTCGGGGTTTTGGACGTGGATAGGTAAAGGTCGGAGCGTAGACTTTATCAGTCGGGATCTCTGGAGTTTGACAATGTATAACTTTTGCCATCATAACCAGTTTGTGTCCTATTTTGACACTAACTCATCTATTGATACATGTAATTTTAAGTTGACAGACGGTACTATGTACTTACCATATTTCTATAAAAAACAACTTGCTAAATTGTTAGCATTTAACTTTTTGAATGACACAGATAATCATAGATTATCACAGAGTAGCACTATCACTACTCTAACCTCCGACAATTTAAATTTACTTAACTCTGGTACTTCCATCTTACCTATGTATAGTATGAACAAAGACTTGGATGTTAGTAGTAATACTAAAACAATTAGTTTAAACTAGGTGTAAGGACAACGGATGGTCTGAACGGTTTGAATGTTGTACATCAGAACATTCAGGGCCTGCCCGGCAAGGAGTTAGAATTAAGTTTATTTATAGAAAACTGTGATGTCCATGTTTTATGTTTAACCGAACATTGGCTTAAAGAGTCTCAATTATTATATTTTAATAGTGATAAATACATTATTCAAAGTGCGTTTGTGAGAAAAAAAGCAATCCATGGTGGCTCATTAATTATTGTATCATCTGACTTAAAATCTAAGCCTAGACAAGATATTGTGAATCTATCGGTCGAACGCACTATTGAGTTGTCCTGTGTTGAACTAGAGCACCAAGTAGTATTGTGTGTTTACCGTCCTCCACTAAGCAACTTCTCCATATTTGAATTGGTTATGGAAGATGCCCTTACAAAAATATGTTGTACGAGGAAGGGGCTGATTGTGTGTGTGGATTTCAATGTAAATATTCTTCAAGCCACCCCCACAACTGACAGTCTTTTAAACCTTTTTAAATCATTTAATTTAAAACATATCTTTTATGAACCTACTAGGATTACGTCTCACTCATCCACTTGTCTTGATAACATATTTTCTAACTGTGAAGTGAGGAGTCCTAAAATAATAAGTCAGCTGACATCAGATCACTGTGGTCAGTTAGCAGTATTTGATAATTATACAAAGAAAAAAACATCTAATGTAACCTGCCAACCAATTACTAGTTCTCGGTTACATTGTTTCAAAGACAGTATTCTATCTAAAATGAATCCCTCCTTGATTGAAAATAACAATCCAGATAGTAATTATAGATCCGTTTTTAGTGTAATTAAAACTGAGTTTCAGAGGACATTCAAAACTAAAACAATTAGGATGTCCAATAGTAAATTTAATGAATGGGCAACTCCTGGTATATATAAAAGTCGAGCGAGATTGTACGAGTTATACGGTATGAAAAAATACAGATTTGACTCAGAATTTTTACAATATGTCAGAAATTATTCAAATACATTTAAAAAAGTATGCAATATTGCTAAATCAAATTATATTAGTAGAAGAATACAAAAATCTGATAACAAAATAAAGACCACTTGGAACATAATTAATAAAGAAAGTGGAAAGGATAATAGACGTGACAATTATATGGAATTAAAAATAGATAATAGAATTATTAGTAAAAAATCTGACGTAGCTCATGAGTTAAATATAAATAACTTTTTTGCCGATATACCTGTAACTATCACTAGCTCCTTAAACTCCTCCGAAATTGGCGCCGAACTGCTGCTACGTAATAGTGTGCCAGAATGCAATGTTATTTTTAATTTTGAACATGTTACAGTTTCTGATATAATTGATATTGTTAAGACGCTTGAGCCAAAAAATACAGGTGATTTATGGGGTATTTCTGTAAGGATTTTAAAAACCATAATTGACATAATAGCGCCTTATTTAATGGTTATTTATAATCAGTGTATAGATACAGGTACCTTCCCCGACCTAATGAAATGTAGTAAAATCATACCATTGTTAAAATCAGGCTCTAAAGACGATCCCTCTAATTATCGCCCCATCTCCATTTTACCAGCTTTCAGTAAAATATTTGAAAAACTCATACTCAAGCAGTTGCTCAAGCATTTTAATGTAAACAACCTCTTGCACCAGAACCAGTTTGGTTTTACTAAAGGGCGATGTACTACAGATGCAGGGATTGCACTGATAAAACATATATTTGATGCATGGGAGAAGTCACAGAATGCTATTGGGGTTTTTTGTGACCTTTCAAAAGCATTTGATTGCGTTCACCACGACACGCTATTACTGAAATTACGACACTATGGCGTAAGAGAAGTTGCGCTTGACGTTTTATCCTCTTACCTTAATCAGAGAGTTCAGTGTGTCGACGTAGGTGGAGTTAAGTCAAATGATCTACCCGTCACTTTAGGCGTGCCACAAGGGTCCATTCTTGTTCCCTTTTTGTTCTTAGTGTATATTAATGATTTACCACATTATTTAAAAAACCTCTGTGATGTAGTACTTTTTGCGGATGACACTTCTCTTGTCTTTAAAGTAGAGCGAAACAGAGATAGCTTTAATGAAATAAATAATGCTCTCACACTGATTACCGAATGGTTCACAGCTAATAATTTAGTTCTCAATGCCAAAAAAACTAAATGCGTTAAATTCACCACACCTAATGTGAGTAATATTGGTCCAGATCTTGTAATGAACAATGAAGTGTTGGAGTCTGTTCAATCTACAACTTTTCTGGGCCTAAAATTAGACAGAAAACTTCAATGGGGTACTCACATATCCGGCTTGGCTGGAAGATTAAGCTCTGCTGCTTATGCTGTTAGAAAAGTTAGACAACTTACTAACATAGATACTGCGCGCCTGGTTTATTTTAGCTATTTCCACAGTATTATGTCTTACGGTATACTACTGTGGGGTAAGGCGGCTGACATCAATAGTATCTTTATTCTACAAAAACGTGCAGTACGAGCTTATATATCAGCTAGGTGCGAGATTCTCTTTGAAAGAGTTTTTCAAGGAGATAAATATATTAACGGTATCTTCGCAATATATTTATGCCAACATAATTTATGTGCGGCAAAATATGAATTTGTTTGAAAAGAGAAGTGACACGCACACAATGAACACTAGAAATAAACATAAATTGTGTGCCGAATCTCATCGTTTGCAAAAGGTTCATTCTTCTTTTGTCGGACTGAGTATCCGAATTTTTAACAAAATACCATTAAATCTCCAGGAACTACCGTACAGTAAATTTAAATCAGAGGTCAAAAATATTTTAATGAAAAAAGCTTATTACGCTTTAAATGATTATTTAAACGACAAAAACGCTTGGTCGCTTGGTTGAACACGAGCAACATTACATTAAGGATATTAATTTATGCTATACTCAACTGAATTTAGAAATAATGCTGTTAATACTTTTACTTATAGATTTTTTAGATGCATATACTTATTATAAAAACATATTTAGAATAAACATACATAGAATTTTATCATGAACACGTCAGACGCTGTTCGGCCGAAGGCTGTTAACGACTTCACTATGAGCTCTTCCGCTGTAAGCTCGTCATGCTCCCATTGTGTGTTAAAGCTTGCGGTGGCGTTGTGGGTCGGGTCGTTTCCTTCCCTCTAATATGGCGAAGGAGGCGATGGCTGGCCCTCACGTCATACTCGTGAACGGGTGCTGCTTGCGGTAACTGGTAGAGCTGCTGCTGGGGTACTCTTTTTATTTTTTTGTCTCATACAGTCGTCGCTTTTAGTCGACTTCGTGTGACTTGTTAATTTTGTAAATGTGCGCGGATGCACCCACCGTTTGTTCATCTTGCAAGAGGTTATTTTAATTGCTTGAGCGAAATGGAATGTTATTGTTTATTACCTCATAATTATTTTGATTAACTAGATGTCATCGGTTCTGTGCGTGCATTAGCCCACATACCAGCCAATCACAATGTAAAAACAAAGTTAAAAAAAGATATAAAATAAATCGAAAACAAAAAGCAAAAGAAGACGAAAAAAGCAAGCCCGGAGTTTCTTTGTGGCTTTCTTCTCCGGGTCGTCCACCTAGGTAGCTAGAGAAAGCCGCAGGCTAGCTAGGGTAGGATCCTCAGCGCCGAGGATCGCGTTGCTCCCTTAACATGTGATCGGTAATACCGTGGAAGTGATCTGACCCCCATTTCGAATTCCATCTTTTTACTTCAGTGGCCGCCTGGGATGTGGCCCATAAGGGTACCCTCAGGTATTAGTCGTTTAAATTAAGCTACAGGTTGAGAGCCTTTTGCGCTAGCCAACTGCTCGTTGTTTTCAATTCTTTAATTTGATATACTATTCCTAAATGCTTAGTAACTTGCTATTTATTATTTATTTAAGAATATTAAAAATACATGTTACGAAACAGACCGCACGGACGGACTAATTTAAAATATTTTGTTACTTTAATTACTGTTTTTAAACTGTGTTTATGTAATACATTGTGAGCTTGACAAGTACAAGTGTATGTAAATACCCAAGTGCTGAATAAATTTCATTATTTCATTATTTCATTTCATGACATTAAGGTTCAATGAGCCTCTGACCAGTCTGTGATCGCTCCCGGTTTTAACCGCATTGATCACGGAGACATCATTGAACATCTGTCGTCTCGTCGACAAGATAAAGTCTATCTCATTCTTAGTTTTACCATCGGGACTCACCCAGGTCCATTTGCGGTGATCCGGCTTCCTGAAGAAGGAATTCATCATGAAGAGTCCCTCCTTCTCCATGAAGTCGGCCAACATTTGGCCCCGGGGGTTCCGATCTCCAGTTTCGAATTGCCCCACTCTCAGCTCATTACCGAATCGTTTGCCCAGCTTCGCGTTAAAGTCCCCCATGACCACAGTGAAATAGCTGTTAGAGGAATGTATGGCTCTGGAGATGTCCTCATACATAACCTCGACTGCATTATCGGAGTGTGTCGAAGTGGGTGCGTATACCTGTATAACCTTCAACGAATACCGCTTGGAGATTCTGATTATAAGGTACGCAACCCTCGGCGACACACTCTCGATTTTCACTAAGTTGTTCACGAGGGACTTGTGGACTATGAACCCGACACCACCTTGGGATAGTTGGTCACCCTCCCGGTAATAGAGTAGGTTTCCGGATTTCAGTATTATCGAGTCCTCCCCCTCTCTTCGGACTTATGATAATCCTACAATATCCCTACGTAACCTGCTCAATTCTTCTTCCAGTTCTGTTATCTTCTCGTCGGACCGCAGTGTACGTTGCCAGGGCCAGAGGACGTCGATTTTGGTAACACAGAATCTGCCGGGGATTCTTAGCACCCCCTGCCCTGCCGTAACCACGGCTGTTACCACGGCTGGGAATAGCAGGGCTGCCGGGGACTGGGGGCCGCGGTTTTGTTGTGTCCATCATTTGGGAGGATATGCCATAATCGCCACGCTTGGCAGGCGGGTTGGCGATCGCAGTAGGGTAGACATGGTACTCAGGAGAACGCTGCTCGCTGCTCGCTGCCCGTTCTCTGGTATCTATTCCCTCGGGACGACTTCTACGTCCCCCACGGGATGAGAGGGGGTGGCGATATTCTTTGAGGCCGTCAACCACACAGCCATATTAAATTTCGAATTTCGATTGCGGAGCATTTATGACGTCAAATGAGCTTATGGAAGCCGATTGGAGGAATGATTTAGTCATTTTGACGTTTATTTGGCACCCCCGACGATTCTGAAGTTAATTTTTTTTATCCGATTCTGAGATTGTTATGTCAGTTGAAACGGGCATTCTTTAGTGGACGTTATCACCATATTTTCAATCTTTTTCTTTATTTTCTTAGATATACATAAAATTTTGAATTGTGTGTCATGGAGAGAGTGGTATTGTGGGCTGCTGCGGAAGATGGCCGTCACCAGAACCTCGAGGGCATCGATCGTAAGATGGTTCGACAAAATACCCAGCCCATGCTTCTCACCAGTAAATGTATTTCTAAAATGATTTTTGACTAATATGTTGACTAATAAAGCTAAACCTAGAAGAAAGTTTTGATCATTTCATACTTAGTTAAGTATTTTCAACATCATTTTAATTTTTATGTACCTTTGATTATGAAGCCTGATGTGGTCACAGATATAGCTAGATTAGTGTAGTTGTAATATTAGACGCATAGTATGTATTCATAAATACTACAACACATCTCCTTTCAATGAAACTCATAAGTTGTCACAAACTTCTACACAATACAATTGAAATAGTTCCAAACTTTATGACATGTATGACATTTCCCTCATAGATACTAATGTAATAGTATCAATAATTTATAAACATACCTATATGTGGTAATTGGTAAGCAAATTTACATGAACCATGTGGGGTGAAATAATACTATGGTGTCTGTACGCTTGAACACAATACAGAAGCAACATTTAAGAAGGATATAGTATAGTACTAGCTGTGCCCAGTGGTTTTACTTGCGTTAAACTTTATAAATTATCACAGCTCCTCCCCCCTAGGTGATAGCATGATAATATGTAGCCTATATGTTGACCCGATCTCTTAGTAAAATTCCTGCAAAATTTTAAGTAAATCCATGCAGTACTTTTTGAGTTAAACTTTATAAAATATCACAGCTCCTCCCCAGTAGGTGATAGCGTGATAATATATAACCTATATGTTGACCCAATCTCTTAATAATATTCATGTAAAATTTGAAGTAAATCCATGCAGTACTTTTTGAGATTGGCCCCCTTTATACAGACAAACAGACAAAAATTCTAAAAACTATATTTTTGGCTTTGGTGTCTATTGTAGATCATGCCCCAAGTATCCTTTTTAAAAAATATTCATGTACAGTTTTGACTTTATATACTTTAGGTATAGAGTTTAAAAGGATGGAGGGACAATAATACACATTTATTTCCATAATTTATCTTCAAAGGGCAACTTTCATTAAATGAGTGCTCATGCCACAGCAGGCCACAGCAACTCCCATCACACTAATATTATAAAGGTGAAACTTTGTGAGTGGGTGACTGTGTATGTTTATCACTTCTTCACGTCGAAACGGCTGGAGTAATTTGAATAAAATGTGGTACGGAGTTAGCTGACACCCTAGATTAACACATAGGCTATAATTTGTAAAGGTTAACACGGGTATAACGATGGGTCACAGCTAGTTGGTCCGTAAGTGATAGACCAGGATGAGAACTTAGGCACATGGCCAGATCATAATGGATGACAGTTAAAGTGGTTTCATTTCTGAGCATCTCCATGCTTCAGAGGGCATGTTAACAGATTTTGATGTAACCTTGTAGTAATACACTACACACAATTACACTACATCCTCTATTTATATTATACATTGCATCATCATCATAATATCAGCTGAAAGACGTCCACTGCTGGACAAAGGCCTCTGCAAGGATCTCCACAATAGCAGGTCCTGCGCTGCCTGCATCCAGTGGCTTCCCGAGACCCCCGACGTGAACCGAATACATTGCATAAGAAACCAAAAATAATCTAATTAGCAGGAATAACAGTCAGACTTAACTGTACTGCAAAGACTTGTGCACTATATTATATCACACAATGATAGTTTGTCATCATTGAGACTGGATGCTGTGGCCTAAATTCAACTATTAGAGATGACTTAGCTATGATAGGATATGAGTCAAGAAACAGTACAGCTCAATTAACAACTGGGCTCTACACAATTGATGTAATTAAGGTCAATTTAGTTAGCTTGTGTACTCAACTCACACCTCTATACACTAACTCATTTTCTATGACATGAACTATTTTTAAATACTTGCCTTCCAACTGCACCATCTTGCCTGCTCTTTTTAATGCTTTGACTGCTTCCTCATGAGTAGCATCCTTTAAATCCTCCCCATTTACAGACAATATAGCATCACCAACATATAATTGTTCTGTTAGGTCTGCTGCCATGCCTTTAAAGATTTTTGATATCAATATTGGCATATTATTCTCTATACCACCTTTTATAGATATTCCCAATCCATTATTGTCTGATTTAACAACTTGCACAAGACGTTTTTGGTTCGCAATAGCTTCGGGTACCTCTGTGAAGTCACTGTTAGGGGTTTCCACGTTGTTATTGTTAAGGGTACCGTTGAGTGTGGTTGTCGCGTCGTAACCATCATCAAGACACACGCAAAGATAATCCTCCTCGAGCGTACAATGTACACGGTACCATACTCCACGCACCAGGGTCTCAAGTAAACCTGAGCGAGTACATGTCGCACTTGGGCTATCGCTACCCCCGCTAGATGCTCCGTTTTCCACCATAATTTCTCTTGTTTTCACAACAAACAACGGGAAAAAATTATAAGCAACTTTAAGGTCAGGGAATTCACTATTAGCGGCTGGATGTGTCTAGAAATTCATTTTATCACACATTCATTTTAACTAGTTGGAATAAATAAAAACAAACTCTCTTTTAATAGATTATCATAATAAAATACGAATTTATTGCACAATCGATAGGTATAATATTTTGACGTTCCGCCCCGTCCGTCGTTTTTTTTTTTAATTCCGTTTTACGGCTCTGGCTTCTTTGGCTTTATGAGCCTTCAGTAAATATATTTTTACATCATTTATTTCCGTCATTGTCAAGAAAAGTCCGTCACAGTCAAGTCATACATAGTCCTTGTCCAGTAAAGCAGTGGAGACTTTACTAGAGGCTTTTATGGAGTTTTGGTTACAACACGGAAAATCACAATTCACGGCAATATCGCACTTTCCTCCACTTGTGTAGGTTGCCTAAGATGTTATGTCTAAAAATCCACCATATTTACACATAAAAACTCCAATTTACACCAGTTTTTGAAAATAAAACAAAGCCTCGATGCGTCTTTTTCTGCGTTGGCGCCAAAACTCCCCCCGTCCGTCGCTCATTACAGGGCTGCCAGCCAATAATCATTTCATAAAACCTAGTTTGTTTAATTCTAACGAAATATGCTTTACTTATTTTTGATTGACGATTCTAATAAAAAATAAGTATATACGTTAGTAATACGTTCTATAAAGTTTAGTTGAAGATAAAAAATAATGTTTACTTAAAGGTCATTAGTAATTATTAATGGCGATGCACAATTTGCATGTATAATTTTGCTCATGTGTTACGCTGCAATTTATATTTTGTGTGGTATTATTGTGAATAAAGTAGTTTATAACGCAATGATATATTTACATGCATTTTTTTTACTTTTATGAGTACAATACTTTAACTAAAGATCATACAGCAACATTCAAAACTTATACTTCCAATGTAAATACAGCAATATTGATGAGAGAGGTTACAGAGTAAAGATAAGGGAGGGTCTTTTCTAATACAAGTTTTATATAACTTAAAAGAAGAGACCCACACACTCTAACAACTACGTGTAGTAAATAAAGACATTTTTGTTTAAAAAAATAAATACAGTCATCTTACCAATCTGAAAGTATACTAACAATAACGACTTTCATTTATCTGCGAACAGAACGAATTTGTAATTGTTAGATGTTCAAAAAATCAAGTAAAGTTGGTTAGATAGTGAATATAACAAAATACATACGACATAACTAATCAGGAAAAATTTCTTGTATTTTCTGTTTATTATACCTATGCATTATTAGCTATTGAAAAATATTGTTCTAAGAAAAAGTTAGAGAGAGTAAGTTTAGTTAATCTAGACATTAGCGTGCAAGAACATGTTTGTTTTTCCTGAGTCTGGTTATCATTTTTTCTATAAGTATGTATTTACAAAAGAAAAGTAGTATATCAATTATCTGGTTTCAATAGCACAAGCTCTGCTTAGTTTGGGATCAGATATGATATTATATTATTATCATTATATCGTCGTAAGAAAAAGTACTGGGAATTTAATAAGTTAAGGGGCCTTTTACAGTCCACTAGCGCCGCCAATCGAAAAAATATCATAACTCGTAAATATAATCAAAAATATAAAATGTGGTCTATTATTACTGTAGAAAAGGCAATAACGTAATTTTATAACACATTGTCAACACTTGAAATATAGCTGTTTAGCTAAATCGTGCATTTGTAACAAAAACGGCCGTTTATGTTTTGAATGCACGATTTAGCTAAACAGCTATATTTCGAGTGTTGATAAGGTGTTATACAATTACGTTATTGCCTTTTCCACAGTAATAATAGAACATATTTTGTATTTTTGATTCTATTTACGAGTTATGACATTTTTTCGATTGGCGGCGCTAGTGGACTGTAATAGGTAGGCCTCTTAATCATTAACTATATGTTTAGCTAAGATAAAACGTATCACAACGAAACAAGCATTATGTCCTACCTATGTGCGTATGTGTAAAGTGAATTTTATATCAAAAGAAATTTAATATTTTAATGTATGATAGCAGCTAGACTTTACAGACACTAGGGAGTCATTGTCATTATCGCAGTTACTATTATTGTTGGATTTGCTGAAGCTCTTGTCATATTTTGTCTTCAGCTGTAATCATCGGGTTCTATAAAGTAGTGCCTTATCTTGGTCATCCTGGTATGCGACCTCATCGAACTCGTTAGTTTGCCACCACGTCATGTCCCGAATGGAAATTTCACAACTGAACAGCCGTTCCACACAGTGGATAAGGGTAGCGTATTTGGTTTCCGCAATTTCGAGGTCTTTGGTTAGCAGCGCTTTTTCTAGCAAATCTGCAGTGACGGTAAATTGACGCTAAAATTGGGCACACTTCCTTTTTAACGGTTCCATTTTTTACTACGAGAAACTTAAAATATTGCACAAAATTTATAACAACTACTAAAAAGAAAATTTTAAATGGTCGCCATTATGTCATGCATTCAACATTCAGCAGCAAATATGATACAAATCTGTACTTAACAATCATCGACAATCCTGAAATTTAAGATTTACACCAGAAATAATAGACAAGATAGGTAATGTAACAGTGGCACATAGTGGCGTTCTGAAGGAATAGTTCCGATTTGGGTCGAAGTAAAAAAATAGAAAATTAAGAAGAAAGCGTATGTACAGTCCGGCAAACTTTTCTGACCCGGTGGCAGCGTCGCTGTTATCGCATTTAGTGTTGCTAGTAAATATTTTTTGCAATAAAGTGGGTAAAAATAATATGCACATTGTAACGTAAATGTTACTTCACTAAAAAGCAAACAAATACTGTCATTACTAATCTTTATAACATCTTTATATTTTTATACAATAATTATGATCATTTACATAAAATGTATGCTATGTGTTCTCTAACGGAGATGCTCCAGGTATTATTATGTGACCGGAATGGTTTAATTCAGAAGTCATTTCATCATCATCATTATCGCAATCACTGCTTTCACTTTCACTATCACTACCATGAATGATGAAAGGCTCGTCTAAGTATCCATCCCTTTTTCGATACACATTTTCAATATTTTTGTACATTATTGCAATGCTTTTGCCATTCATTGACTATTATTTTATCAAAAGCTTCTGCACTGAATGATAGGATTTCAGAATTCTATCTACCATGCTCTTTTTCTTTCACAAGTTTTCTTACACATCACTCCCAGACACCTACAAAGGAAACAGCAAAAATTAAATAAATAATGAATATTTTAAAAATTGTATTTTAATTTAAAGAGCGAGGGGGAATTTCGTATTTTTTCAGAAGCTGACAACACTAACCTGTAGCAGCAGCTACGCATTCATACAACTTATTGAAGGGTATAATTGGTGCCTGAAGGCGTTATTCTTCCTTCATATAATTCAATACTTGTAATATAACGTTCCCCGCATCAATTTTTAAAGCTTTCGGCATTTTTCACAATTAAAAACCACAAAGAGAAAAATAAATACGCGCAACAAACAATCAATGGCAGGAATGTCATGGATTGACATTTCAAACTGGCGTCATTAGTTCTACTTTTGGCCACCGGGCCAGATAAGTTTGTAGCACAGTACTTTAACTTCTTATTGGAATTAATGAAATAAATAAAATGTGTTAAATAAGGTCATATTCTATATATATTAGGTCTTTACCTATGAAATTGCCGTTCTGCAGTACTGGCCATTTCAAATCAAAATAATTTTTGTTTGGCTAAGAATTCTAATTTCAAATTAATTTTATTTTAAAAACATGGATTCTTTTTTCCAAAAGTAGTCATTTCTTTATTGATTAGTGTTACATTTTCATCGCATTTCAATCTTTTTCGTCATCATGGATACGTTAAAAATTCGAGTAATTATGGAATATGAGTACCGTCGTGGCAGCAACGCGGCACAAGCGGCACGCAACATCAACGACGTTTACGGAGCTAACACTACAAACCAACGCACCACCTGTTATTGGTTTGCTCGCTTCCGTTCTGGAAATTTCGACCTGAAAAATGAACCTCGCGGTCGTCCGAAGACTTTGGTCGACAATGACGAATTAAAGGCGGTTGTGGAAGCTGATGATACACAATCTACGGCTGAATTAGCAGCAGCTTTCGACGTTAGCGTCAAAACAATATTGGTCCATTTGCGTCAAATTGGCAAGGTAAAAAAGCTTGACAAATGGGTGCCCCACGAACTCAATGATCGCCAGCGCGAAGTACGCGTCGAGACGTGCCTTGCACTGCTCAACAGACACACAAATGAAGGAATTTTGAACCGCATTGTTACCTGCGATGAAAAATGGATTCTGTTTGATAACCGCAAGCGCTCAGCAAGTTGGTTGGATCCTGGTTCAGCACCTAAACAATGCCCTAAACGAAAACTTACCCCTAGAAAAGTGATGGTCACTGTTTGGTGGTCTAGCGCCGGTGTGATTCATCACAGCTTCTTACCAAACGGGGTGAGCATTACTGCAGATGTGTACTGTGAAGAACTGAGCACAATGATGGAGAAGCTGGCGCATCTCCAACCAGCATTGGTCAATCGCTCGTCTCCGCTGCTCCTGCACGACAACGCGCGACCTCATACTGCACAGCAGACGGTCTCCAAGTTGCAAGAACTGGGGTTGGAAGCTCTCCGTCATCCGCCCTACTCACCAGACCTTGCGCCTACAGACTACTACTTTTTCCAGAATTTGGATAACTTCTTGGCGGGAAAAAAATTCAATACCCGAGAGGCAGTACAAAATGCCTTTGAAGAATTTGTTGCCTCCCGTCCAGCTTATTTCTTTAAGAAGGGCATCAATAAACTGCCACTGCGATGGCAAAGATGCATTGATTGCATGGGTGATTACTTCGATTAATACAAATAAAAAAATTCATGAAAAAAATACGTTTAAATTTTTTCATACAAAACGGCAATTTCATAGGTAAAGACCTATTATTATAAGCCTCTATAGTTTTTGTATTGTCAATAAAAAGAAATGAAATAAAGGTGACAAGACAAATGTCGGTTGTGTGTAAAAGGAAAAACATTTTATTATTTTATTTATAACTAGCTGGTGCCCGCGACTTCCTCCGCGACAATTTTGAATGATGACCTATCTAACTACTTGACAAACTTACATCCCCTATTTTTCGCCCTTGGGGATGGAATTTCCAAAAATCCTGAAACATATATTTATATTTTTTTACTGAAAGGCCGTGCGTTTAACTTATAAATTGTCACATTTTTCATACAAACTTACATCCCCCATTTTTCACACTTGGGGGTGAAGTTTCCAAAAATCCTGAAACATATATTTTTTATTTTTAACTGGAAGGCTAAGTACCAACTTTCATCCCTCTAACTTCAAAAACAACAAAGTTTCATACTAACTTTGCACCCTCGTTTTACCCCTTTAGGGGTTGAATTTCAAAAAATCCTTCCTTATTCCTTGTCTACATTATAAAGAAAACATCTGTACAAAATTTCAGCTTTCTAGGTTCAAGGGTTTGGGCTGGGCGTTGATGAGTCAGTCAATCAGTCAGGACTTCTCTTTTTATTTATATAGATAGATTCACGCCCAGAGATTAATCTCAACATGGTAGCAGAGCATTACGATAAATAAATAAATACTTATATTATTATGCATAAATAAAGTTGGCGATTGTGTTAATAAGTAATAATGGCCACCAAACCGGAGATTACGAAATTTCACATCGGGAACCTTGATGGTACCAACTGGCCCGTATGGAAGTACAAGATAAGTATGATAATGAAGGGTATCCCAAAAGCCCTAGACTTATATAGAATGGAATATACAGGGTGCCAGTACCAACAACGGATGCAAAAAGTGAAGAGTGTGTGACAGCTAATGAAAAATGTCTAGAGCAGGATAGCATGCTTCTCGTCATTCTGACAAGTTATATGAACGATGACATAGTTCAAAGAATTATGAGATTCGAGTCGTCGAAGGAAGTCTGGGATGAACTTAAAAGGCTATTTGATGGAGACAGAGACGATTTGGTTTACGAAAATTGCCTAAAATTCTTCGAGTATAAAAAGGAATTAAAAGACAATATGGCCATTTAGTAGGAGAGACGTGGAAGATCGTCCTTCACCGATCTGATAACCAGATGAGACGTATTTTTTATCAAATATTTTTTATAAACAAATATGCCTATAATTGCTTGCCTATCGAAAAGTGCTCATGGCTATTTTTAATTAAATTAACTTTTATCGATTTTTTTTCATCACCTTCATACTTTTGATAACCAAATAAAATTTATTTCACTGATAGTTTTTAATACACAGAATATGCCTAGGTATGCTTGCCTACTCATTTCTGTGTATAACTACCTGGCAAGCAGGTGTAAACAGGTAAGTCAAAATAGGTGACTCCATCGATCTGTTAACTTATCAAAAGTTATCTCAAATTTTAGATTATTTTATTTCAAAATTAGTCATATAAACTTGCCTGCGAAAAATCGTACTTAAATTACTGTTGCCAGGCTAAAAACTTTTAGAGTTTTAGCCACTTGATAGGTGCGACAGAGAAAGTAGAGCGTCCGAGGTCCGTGTGCTAGAGCAGGACTAAATAAATGCTGTCTCTGTCACTCACATGTGCACGAGAATGCGCACTCGGATACGTTCTACGGTCAGGTAGCGAGCAGCTGCTATGTTGTGTCCTGCTCTAGCACACGGACCTCGGACGCTCTACTTTCTCTGTTGCACCTATCAAGTGGCTAAAACTCTAAAAGCTTTTAGCCTGGCAACAGTACTTTAAGTACGATTTTTCGCAGGCAAGTTTAAATGACTAATTTTGAAATAAAATAATCTAAAATTTGAGATAACTTTTGATAAGTTAGCAGATCGATGGAGTCACCTATTTTGACTTACCTGTTTACACCTGCTTGCCAGGTAGTTATACACTGAAATGAGTAGGCAAGCATACCTAGGAATATTCTGTGTATTAAAAACTATCAGTGAAATAAATTTTATTTGGTTATCAAAAGTATGAAGGTGATGAAAAAAATCGATAAAAGTTAATTTAATTAAAAATAGCCATGAGCACTTTTCGATAGGCAAGCAATTATAGGCATATTTGTTTATAAACAATATTTGATAAAAAATACGTCTCATCTGGTTATCAGATCGGTGAAGGACGATCTTCCACGTCTCTTAGACTAATTCATCTCTCAAAATTGAAAAATATCTGGTTTAAGCTGAATAAAGAAATAGCAAAGCTAGAAGGAAACCATGAATTGCCTGAGATAGTTCTAATATGTACGATCCTAGACACATTGCCTGAGGAATACCTGACCTTCAAATCAAGTTGGCTGCTCATGGCTAAAAAGGAAAGGACGATAGAGAGACTAACATCACAACTCTGTGCATATGAAAGAAACGTCGAGTCACAACCCTCAACGTCTGGTGAGAGTAACCAAGCTCTGACTGTAAAACCTTTTTCTAAAAATAATAAGAAAGGCATAAAGTGCAATTACTGTGGTCTATTTGTACACAAAGTAAGGAAGTGCGCTAAGTGGTTGAATGACGGAAGGCCACCAAAGGCAAGCATACATTCAAACACTAATAATGTAAATGTCACAGATCTGATGATGGCGGAAAATAACCGGTGCTCATATCCTGACAAAGATAACTGGTACTTAGATAGTGGAGCAACGAGCCACGTCACATTTAGGAGAGATTTGTTTCACACATTTGAAAGTTTTAAATCGCAGCATACTGTACCGACAACAAATGGTGAGAAAGTTGAAGCCACTAGCAAAGGTGACATAAAACTGGAATCAACAGTCGGAGAACATAAAGGTATAATAACCTTATGCGATGTATGGTGGGTGCCGTCACTTCAGAAAAATCTGTTCTCGTTATTAGCAGCGCAAGACAGATTACCACAAAGCTTCTTTGAATCAGAACCCGGATTCTGTAAACTTAAATCAATGGGCATAGTCAAAGTTACAGGCAAGCGAAAGAAAAGAGGAGGGTTATTGAGACTTAATGTAAAGAATGTAAAGCCACCTACATCTGTCGAAGTCAACGTACTGACGATCCATGATTCATTACAGATGTATCATGAGAGGTTAGCACACCAAAGCAAACTCCATGAGAAGAAAGTTATAGAGAGAGAACTAGGAATCAAGGTACCGAACAACACACGAGAATTTTGTGAAGGTTGTAGCTTCGGAAAAATGCACAGACAACCTTTTGGAACTAGAGATAAAGCAAAATTACCTGGTGAGATTATTAACTCTGATGTGTGTGGACCATTTCCTTTCTCCTATAAAGGATACCGATATTTCGTCCTATTTAAAGACGATTTTAGTAAATACCGCTACGTTTACTTTATGAAACAAAAGTCTGAAGTCTACTCAAAGCTTCAACAGATGTTATAAGAAACTAAGGTAGCCGGTCATGTAGTCAAGGAACTTTTAAGCGAAAACGGTGGAGAGTTCGATAACGAGAAAACTCGGACAATACTGCAGAAACATGGCATAAAGCAAAGGTTAGTAATGCCATAAACACCACAACAGAATGGGTGCAGTGAACGAGAAAACCGAACGCTCGTTGAAGCCGCCCGACCTATGATGTATGCGCACGAAGAGCTGCCAACCGCCTGTTGGGCAGAGCTCATAAGTACAGCAGCATATGTTCTGAACAGAACTGGACGCACATCCGTGGATGAAAAATCACCTTATGAGATATGGTATAAGAAGAAGCCAAAGATTGAACATTTGAGAATTATCGGAAGTCCTTGCTACGCCAATGTACCCATGCAGAAGCGTAAAAAGTTGGATAAGAAATCAGAGAAATGTATATTAATCGGCTATGATGGTGATGATGGGTATCGTCTTCTTAGTACGGACAAGAATAGGCATACATTGATACGTTCGAGAGATGTCGTATTTCATGAATTACCAATTACCCGGACTGACACTAAGGTAAATGTCAGAGCAAATCCTATTGAAGAAAAATCTGAAATAGAGATAACTCTTCGTAGACCGCAGAATCTTGCTGCAAGGGAGGAGAATAGTCGAACGATTGATGTAAGGGAGGAAGGAAATGAAACTAGTGATATATTTCAAGAGTGTGTACCTCCTGAATCGTTTGAAGATACACATGAGATAGAGAAAAGTATCAATATTCCTAAGCAACCTTTAGAAACAGAAGACCAGCGAGATGAAGATGTAGATGATCATATTATATTACCAGAGCGTGTAGAAGTTACTAATGAAGATGTAATTTTGCAAGATAGTGAAATAGAAAGTCAAGGTAGAATAACTCTTAGAGACAGATCTACGTTGCGACCACCTACAAAACTTAACGACTATTTTATGGCTTCTGTAGATGACGTAAATGATTTGTATGAACCTACAACCTACGACGAAGCATTACAGGGTCAAGACAAGGAGCATTGGGTCAAAGCAATGAAAAGTGAGATCAAATCTTTAGAAGAGAATAAAACCTGGATTCTAACTGATCTACCCAAGGGTCGCAAAGCTATTTCCTGCAAATGGATCTATAAAGTAAAAATAAACGCAGATGGTTCGAATGATAAATACAAAGCAAGGCTTGTTGCTCGAGGATTTTTGCAAAAACCAGGAGTGGATTACGACGAGACGTTTAGCCCAGTGGCAAAGATGACGACCATCAGGTCAGTCATAAGCGTTGCGGCAAACGAAGCTATGTCACTCACACAATTCGACGTCTCTACAGCATTTCTCAATGGCACTCTTGAAGAAGAGATATACATGAAACAGCCTGAAGGTATGAGTGGCGGGACTAATCGAGTCTGTAAGTTAAAGCGAAGCCTCTATGGAATAAAGCAAGCACCAAGATGCTGGAACAAATGCATCGTGGACTACTTGAAAAGTATAGGCTTTCAACAAAGTCAAGCAGATCCGTGCTTATTTATACGGAAACGTGCACAGTCTAAGATCATCCTAGCATTGTATGTCGATGACGGATTGGTAGCCTCAACAAACCAAAAGGATGCGGATAAGTTTCTAACAGAGCTTAAACGAAGGTTTAAGATTACCGTAAAGTCTGCAGATTACTATCTGGGTTTGCAACTAAAACGTGAAGACGATGGCTCCATAAGTATAACCCAAAGGCACTACACAGAGACAGTTTTAGCGCGCTTTGGAATGAGTAGCTGTAAGACAGTGGCTACGCCAATAATCAGAGATCCTGAGCAAGGACAAACGGACAGGGAGGAAATTGACGAGAAGTAATATCCGTATAGACAAGCCGTTGGTACACGACCAGATATTGATCTCAACAAAATAATTATTAGAAATTGTCATTTTATTGTATCCTACTTATCTAATGTAACATCTAACAACTTCTAGCAACTTTTTAGGGTAAAAAATTAAAATCTAGCAACATTTCGAAAATGTCTGACTGGGTAAAGCAAGCAGTTGGCAACATTGTATGTAGGTAACAATTTATTTAGTTACGGAAAACATAAATGATCTCTTTTTATTAGCGTTATCTATCAAAATGGAGATGTGTAGAGTATGTCTCTCTTCAGATAAAGAAATGCTTCCTTTGGATGAAACTTTCATCAATAATTATAACTTGTTGACCAATCTGAACGTAAGTGTTTTTTCATAAAATGTAAAATAACAATACGATTTATATGTTGGATGTTGTTGCGGTTGCCGCATTACTGCAGTGCTTTTGCGATGTTTGCCACAGCGCGTACGGATGATTTTTGCGCAATAAGACTCGAGTATCGTCAATATTGGCTAGAGTACGCGGTAGCAGCAGCGACATTCTGAAGATAATTTCTAGTAAATAACAATCAATATCCGATACACTCGCTCTGGGTAAGCATCGTTGTTGGGACAGTAAAATATAATAATTGAATTTGTATTTATTTGAATGTAACGTATATTTAAGTTATTTACTAACATAGTTTATAAGCTCCTGTTTGTTACTAATCGTAATATGTTATCTGACAATCAATAAATAATAATAATTAGTACTATTCCCAGTGCACGCGAAGCGTTCACTGATTATTCCGTTATTACACTCTTCTTACTTAAATTATTTTATTTATTCTAACTACTACTTAAATTTTAATAGGGTCCTTTTTACATAGTTATTATTTATCATGATGGTTACTTAAATTGCACGTTATCAAACATTAAACTACACACATGGTACATTTGAAACATGTTCTAAATACAAATGATTATGATAAATCATGCCAAGTAATAACATGCCCTGTGTCAAAAGATTTGCTAGTGACCTAGCCATTTATTACAAGTTTTTATTACAGATTACTTTGCTAGATGGACTGCCACAATGCTGTTGTCAGTCTTGCTCGGAGACAATAAAATATTTTGTAGAATTCAGAGAAAACTCTATTGCATCAGAAACCACTTTGCGTACTATTATTGAATCTGTAAGTAAATTATGTCTATTTTGTGGAAACATGATATCTTATTAATTTACATTTCCATGAATCACAGAAAATTAAAATTACATTTCCATGTATCACATGAAATACAAAGTTATCTTCTGTATTGTCAATCTTGCCTTATATTTAACAGGTCCCTGACTCCTACATAAGTAGATGTTTATTTTATACAGCAGAATGGATCTTAAAAAATAGTCATTAGTTTTGATTTGAATAGATTGAATACTCTAAAACCCTCCTCAACCCATTAGTACTTTTAAATGCCTAAATATAAATAAATAAAATCCCAAGTAAATACACATACATACAGACTGTATTTAGGAATGTTAAGTGTATATATCTATACAAATGAATAAAATTGGAGTGTCTGTTTGTAATATTGAAATAACCGGTTTTTACTACATAAATATGAATATATATAGGTACGGTACATACACCAAAATATTTTTTTTTACAATTTTTGTCTGTCTGTTTGTTCCGGCTAATCTCTGAAACGGCTAGACCGATTTTGACGGGACTTTTATTGGCAGGTAGCTGATGTAATAAGGAGTAACTAAGGCTACTTTTATGTTAGAAAAAGTCATTTATTTTACTAAAAAAATAAACATAATAAACTAATTAACACGCGGACGAAGTAGCGGGCACAGCTAGTAATTAATAAAAACAATGTACTTATATTCCTTTATCAAAGTTACTCAATAGAAGATCCCACAGATGGAGAAGTGAATCTTAAACAGCAGAATGGATCTTGCAAGAACAGAAATTAAATTAGTTTAGTTGGTATTATTTTCATGTGGATAAATTGAATAGGTACACTACTACATCTGTCTCAGAGCCGTTGCTCCTTTTGAATGTTATATCCAGAGCAAAGACAAACTATTTCTACCACCTTTTGTACCTTTTTTGTAACTTTGCTCTGTAAATGGTGTGCTTTAAAGCATATTGTTTTATGAATAAATAAATAAATATTTATCTTATCATATATCATAGATGGCTAGGCATATGCTTTTATCATAGTTCAAGCCACATTCTGTAGTTGATGTTTTTTATATGTTTCATTTATTATTATTATTATAGAACTACAGATTGTTGTAACTCATATTCTTTATTTTAGGATGTTAAACAAGAAAAAAGGACTCTTGTTGAAGAAATAAATAAAGAATCAAATTGTGATTATGGCAATATTGTAAAGAATATTAAAAAAGAATTGGAAATAAAACAAGAAAATGATGATTCTGTATGTGAGGAAGTTCGTATTGATTTTGAACCATTTGATGGGGACATCAGTCAGCTTGTATCAAGTAATGATGGTAATATATCTGTAATAGATAATGATATTCCAACGTAAATATGGAACCTCTTTAGTACCATTGAATGCAGCATGTGATTTTGCACTCGCTTATTTTTCTATGCATGGTTACTTATAAAATGCCAACAACTAAAATCTAACAAATTGTCAAACTACTCAGTTACTAAAGAGATAAAAGAGCAACTATAGACGATAATCTTCTATAGTTGCTCTTTATCATTTAGAAAAAAAAACACTTCATCATAAAATATCAATAAAACAAATCACCCCATCTCAGGGGTGTAGAAATTGTCCAAGTGAATGGGCAACAGCTTTTCTGTGAACAATGACCATCAAACTGCGATTGCCAACCTGTCTGTCAAGTGTGGCGATTATGGCATGTCCCTCCATTCTTCGGGGAGGCTTTAGTCCAGCAGTGGACGTACTTTGGCTGACTTGATAATGTCTTCTTATGATCATACCAACAAGAGGCATATGCCATTGTTTAACTATTGCATATGTAATGTCTGCCACCTAACATACTAGACTTGAAATACTAAACTATTCAGTAATAATGCAATGCACATGAGCTTTCCCATCCCCCACAATAATTGACAGGTGCTGAATGAGGCGCTCATACTAAGTGCGGAAGTGAAGGAAGTGATTGTCGAGGTTAAGCAACTAGGCCCACGGTTAGTTCTAGTCTAGTAGGTGGGTGACTGTGAAAATGGTTTAATTTCTGAGCATCTCCGTGCTTCGGAGGGCATGTTAATCTGTCGGTCCTGGTTGTAGTCATTAGGCTACTGTTGTTAAGCCATGTCAAGAGGCCTATTGGGCACCCTGAACAATTCTGACACTAGGGTAAACACTGCCCGTAGGATAAGGAAGTATTGACAAGTAAAATTTATTTGGTTACTAATGTCCTGTCCATTAGTTTTTTTTTATTTACCTGCAATCAGTCTCATGTGACTATAATCAGGTTGGTTGAAGTGAAATAAGTTTTAGAGGGTTAGGGCCACTGCCCCAACTCTCTTCAGTCATCAAGCACATTGGCTCTTTTCAATTGTTTTATATGATTTCTTTGCAGAAGCATATTTGCCAGAGGGTTAGGATGATTCTTCGAGCGATCTGTGTAATTTTTAGAGTAAACTTTAGCTTCTTCAATCACAGTTTTCATGTCCAAGTACTCATGAATCTCTGAGTTGCGAGTGAACCAAGTTGCGCTACTTATTGTCCTCAGTATATTGTTCTGAGCTCTCTGGAGGCACATGTTGGATTTACAGGCTGATGACCACAATTGTATACCATAAGTCCAAATTGGCTTGATAACTGCGCAATACACTCTAAGTTTGTTACTGAGGGATAGCATTGAGTGTATGCCTAGTAACCACAAAAGATTTCTGAATCGGTTATTAATCTCATCTCATTTTTTCGTTATATGGTCTTTCGATGTCATACGTTAGTCCAAGTAGAATCCCAAGTATTTCACACATTTGGATTGTGGCAATGTCTCCTGGCCGAGGTTGACTGTTGGGCATAACTTCTTCCTCAGAGTAAATGTGATGTGGTGAGAGACTTAGGGGCACTTGCTCGAACGCGCCATTTTAGCAACCACTCATTGGTTAGGTCTCATTGATTTTGTAGCATTCTACTAGCGGATTCAGGGATACTATTAAGACGCCAGGAAAGTGGCGTCATCTGCAAAGGTCGCGACATTTACATTGGGAGCATCTGGTAGGTCATGAGTAAATATGTTATACAACACAGGACCGAGAACAAAACCTTGTGGAACTCCAGCATAACATGTGTGCATAAATGATCTTGCGCTTCGTTGTTTTACTTGAAACTGTCTATCTTTGAGATAAGAGAAAAGAGTGAGGGAGAGTTTTTTTAATTTTAAAGAGCAGGCCTTTATGCCACACTCTGTCAAACGCCTGCTGGATATCCAAAAATGCGGCCGTACATTAAGTAACCAAATAAATTTTACCTGTTACTGTTTACTAATATTATTTGGTTTTGTTATTTCTAGATATAAAAACAAAGAAGAGAAAAAAATCTAAAAGAAAGAAACTGAAAGAAAAAGATGGTTCATCAATATTGTTAGAGAATTTAGTGGAAGAAATAGAACAAAAATGGTTTTGTGGTAAGCTTTCTTCAATCTGTGAAATAAAAAATATAGTAGGTTGTCATTGATCTGGAGATTCAAGTTTGCCTGGGAATCACATAATTGTAATTTATTTTGATTCATGTTATGTTTACATGATTTTGCAAAGTAATTATAGAAGAATAGCTGAGCATAATCTGGATATATATAATGTATTTATTTATTAAGGATTACCAACATATAGGTACAATAATTTATTAATAATACTAAGTTATTTAATATATATAACAAAAGGAAAAAAAATTTGGACATCTTTTCACATACATTTGGGAATGTATGTGCTAATGTAGGTACTGACATATTGCATATTGAATTCTCCAAACTGGCTCTGAATCTTTCTGTCTAGCTAGGCTTCATCTATGGATAAATATGTTTTGCAAGTTACTACGAAGAAAGCTAGTATAAGACGTACCGCCTGTCACTTAACAAAGTACCATTTTTATAAATTTTCAGGTTTATGCCCCAAATCATTTGACGACAAGGACGACTTAGATATACACCTAAAAATACATAAGAAAGACAGGCGCTGTAAGCTATGTAAAGAAGATGCCAACAGCTACTCTCAGCTCCTGGCGCATCGGCTAATGCATGTGCCTATAAGACAGTATAAATGCCATATTTGTAGCAAAAGATTCAAATCCTGCATATATCTAGAACATCATTATAGAAATGTGCACATTAAAACAGATGTAAGTGTTACATTCAAATTTTTTATAATACTAGCTGTGCCCCGCGGTTTTACCCGCGTTAAATTTTATAAATTACTAGCTGTGCCCCGCGGTTTTACCCGCGTAAAATTTTATAAATTATCACAACTCCTCCCCCGTAGGTGATAGCGTGATAATATGTAGCCTATATGTTGACCTGACTTCTTAGTAATATTCATGCAAAATTTGAAGTAAATCCATGCAGTACTTTTTGAGTTTAGCCCGGACATACATACAGACAAACAGATAAACAGACAAAAATTCTAATAACTATATTTTTGGCTTCGATATCGAATGAATATCACGCCCCAAGTATCCTTTTTTAAAAATATTCAATGTACAGTTTTGACTTTCCTACGATTTTATTATATTTTATATAATTATATAATATTGTGCGTGTTTTCTATACAAACGGCAACGTTAGAACACGCACTCACGCACTACGCTGCATCATGCGGGGCAGTGTGCCAATCGCCTTCTTGTTGAGTACAGTGATATTGTAGTAATTTAGATTACTTTAAATTTTTGTGCAAGGCCTCAGCGTACTGATATTACTTTTTTTAGAACATCACTACGTCGTTATGTCCCGCATTTCAGTTATACTTGTTATGTTTTGTATATTTCAACATTCCTAAAACTCTCAAGTGATTGAAAAGATTCCCAGTGGGCTAGTTATTATAGTAATAGTCTGGAATAAAACACGTCAGCCCTTAACTCTAAACATCTTTGGAGAGTTACTCACCATAGCAAATATTTAGTAAACAAAAATCGTGCGCGAACCTGAGACCCCCGAAACCGGACTCGGAAAAGGTTGTATTTAAAGTAAATTTTATGTTGGACTCGGCCATATAATTACGAGAGTTAGGTACCGGTTACAGATTTCACTATGTTAGCTCCTCACTTCAGTTTCAGTTAAGTACACTTAGTTTTTTTTACTCCGATTTCTATATGGTATTTTATTTTAATAACATAAGTATGATTTGAAACAAAAGCAAATAAGTTCCAACGCAATTTCTGGGCGTTCAATATAGGTACGCACGGCTACATATCAACCTATACATTTCCAATATAAGCTGTCACTGTATCGAAATCCTATACAACGCGGGATCAGCTTATACTGGAAAATATTTATTTATTTCTTTCTCTCGTTAACACCTATCATTACAGGTCTTGACCTAATGCGATAGTGTTGGTATTAAAATTATAAACAACTTATTGAACTAAATTTAAAAATAAAAACTTATAACTAATTATTCATGCAACTAACTACCTTTAATAGAATCGTTACGAATTCACTCAAATTACCTGAGAATATATCCACTTTTTCGTGTACTTCATTAGTTAACCTAATTGCTCGAGTGAGTGAGGTTTTTGCCAGTAGATTGGTCCTAGCCACCGGTACGGCAAGCAGTTGTGGACGCCGCCTTTTCCACACATAATGGTCCGGCACCTGTAGCCTAAGGTGACGCAGAACCCCTGGATTGTGTGCCTCACCACGCAATAGCTTTACCACATATGCGGCCAGAGCAAAGTTCCGTCTCACCCTGAGTTCATTGTACCCGACCATACCAAGTACAAATAGTGTAGGGTACATTAGCGGATAAAACGGATATACACCATATAACTTGCAGTACAGATGCCTTACAAATTTATTCTGGATGCGCTCCAACATGTCACTGTACTTCGCTTCATACGGTCCCCATATAAGTGAATTGTGCTCCAACTGACTCCTCACTAGCGCATCGTACAAAACCTTAACCGTGGTTATATTTGTAAATCCTTGAGTCTGCCTCAGCATAAAACCTAGATTTCTGTATGCCCTCTTGCAAATCGTACTAATATGCTCTCGGAAAGTTAGGTCTGGAGTAAGAAGCACCCCTAGATCACGCACCTGTGAGACACGTTGCATCGGTGCGTATAGTTTCATGTGTAGCCGTATGTACGTACAACACGCACAATCCCCGTTTGCTGGAATCTCGATTCTCCCATACAGGCTTTGCTTACGCAACAATTTCTACCACTCGACTCCAACTGCAAGCCACATCAAGTAACTTGATTTCAAAGCCCTTATAATTCTGCCATTTCATTCGGTTTTATTTCCTATTAAAGAGCCTCGCATGTTTAAAAACAAAAAAAAATCTTTAAAACAAAATTTGCAGCCGCCTCAAAATGCATGTAACAAGCATTTAGCAACCACTATGTCACTACTAGGATGATATTTTTCCAGGATCCTGTATTAACATGCAAGTATTGTGCCCGAAAATGCAAAACTCCGAAAAAATTAGCAGCTCATAGACGTGAGGTCCACGCTCAGGATAGATTCTTCTGCGACATTTGTGCCAAAGGGTAAGTTTTAATAAATGTTAAAATAATGTTGAATCTCATAAATTCTTCTACGTTCGTTTCTTATCTCGAGCTATTAAGTATATTCTAGAAAATACTAGTTATCGATCGAGACTCGAGATGGCGTTAGTAGATAGCTTAGGTGTGGTAGTTGGTGATAGAAGTTGATTACTTTTATCTTATACGTATTAATACAGTTCACTCGCAGATTATCGGCATTATTTTTCATAAGTAATAGTTCTGTAATAGTGACCAAGTCCCAAAATCTAATGATCAATGCCACTAAAATATGGAATATTCCAAAAAAAATTATTGTCTCGCGCTATCACCTCATCGCTACTACAATAGGTAGAAGAGTAAGAAGTAGAATTTATTGAATTAAAATGAGGTATTATTAAGTAAAAATATAAAAAAAAAATGATGGCAATTGGCGACCTTAAAGAGGTGGGTCGTTGAAGGTTTTGTCGTTAATGAAATGTAACTGTTTAGGTACTATAATCGGTCAACTAGTTGAAAAACCAGTTGACGTTATTAACTGGTTCGCAGAAACTAAAACAGATCTAAACAGATGTCAAACAAGAAACTTGTTAACTAACCAAAAGTAGGATTGTCTTTGGATGGATGTGCAAGCACATGTGGAATTGTAGTCATTTGTGTTTTTCAGTCATTTTATAGCATTCTGGTTTTATTTTTGGTGTTCCCTTACTGTTTGTGCTCGTCTAATTTGTTGTATTACAACGTATACGTAACGTATACGTGTACGTGTCTTTGATGGCCGTATCCTTCCAGATAGGGTGTACTGTTGCTACAACTCGCTACTTGTCAATCTTTACCTTTTCCCTACTATCCAGTGCTTTAAATGTTGTAGGTATGATCACACTAAGACCCAGTGTAGATCAAACCCACGGTGTTATCGCTGTGGTGGTTCGAATTCTGGGGATATATGTACTTCTGATGAAGTCCAGTGGCTCTACTGCTCGGGTAATCATCCTGCTAATAGCAAGATCTGCCCTGATTTCAACAGACAAAAAAATATAAAAACTGTTATGGCACAAAATAGTTTATCTTATGCAGAAGCCGCTCGCAAATTCCCGTCAGTAACTAAGTTATACTCAGAAGTTGCAGCCTCAAGCCATAATCCCGCCCCTTCTCCCCATCCTTCTATAGTCTTCAATCATTTGCCTCAGCAAAGAGTCCAAATCATTCTATTTCATCAGCGGCTGAGGAGGCCATCCCCTTAAAAAATTCTGCTTCAGGGAAGATATCTTCACCTCCCTGGTAGGATAGACAATGCACAGACATAATTAAATCTCGAAATGAAGCTGAATTTAGGTATGTCAACAATATGTCCCATGAAAACCTGATGGAATATAATCGGATTGTTGGAAGATCCAGGCGACTGTTGCAGAAAAAAAAGTATGAGGGGGTGGAAAAGGTTTTGTTCCTCTCTCTCTCCATCATCCCCATCAAGCTTGGTTTGGCAAAACGTAAAAATATTTAAACGTGGTTGTTCCCCTCGAAATTCCCATCCCATATCTTCAAATATAATGATCTCATTTTTAAATAAGTTAGCTCCTGCCTATGTCCCGTCCTTAGGAGAATGTCCCTCCTTCTGGTGTAGCCAGTGTCTCCAATGACCCCTTGGATGCTCCCTTTTCTATTAAAGAATTGGAAGCAGTACTTAGTCATGTACGTGACTCTGCCCTAGGTTGTGATGGCTTCCCTTATTCCTTTTATAAAAAGATAGGTACACTTTGCCGCCAATATCTCTTACATCTTATTAATGTTTGCTTTTCCTATAGTTCCATCCCAGCTAGTTGGAAATCCCAACTTATTATCCCACTCTTAAAGCCAGGTAAATCCTCAGATAATCCTGATCACTTCCGCCCTATCGCCCTATCTCCTGTGATTGCCAAAATCCTGGAACATTTGTTAAAAAATCGCATAGAATGGTTTATGGAAAGCAGAGGACTATTAGCAGAATCCCAATATGGATTCCGTAAAGGCTTCAGCACTATGGACAGTTTGGGCACACTACTTACAGACACTCGTATTGCATTCAGCAAGAATGAGTCAGTAGTTGCAGTCTTTCTAGACATATCTTCTGCATATGACAGTGTCAATCTTTCCATACTCAGGAGTAAGTTACGCAAGTTGAGTATGCCGTTAAGAATCTTACACTGTGTCTGTAATCTCTTGTCTGAACGAACTGTGAAGCTAAATGTCCCAGGAGATTCAAATGATCTCAGAACAGTCTGGCGAGGCCTCCCACAGGGTTCTGTTCTTAGCCCACTGCTGTATAGCATTTATACGTCGGATTTACATTTGTCCCTCAACAGAAACTGCCAAATTCTGCAGTATGCTGACGATTTATGCCTATATGTCCCTGATTTGCATATAGCAGCTGCGGCGGAATCTATTCAGGTGTCCCTCGACTCATTAAACCAATGGCTTGTCTCACATGGTCTTAAGCTGTCAGCTCCGAAAAGCTGCGCATTGGTTTTCACTCGAAAGAGATCATTACCAGATGTTTACCTTGAGATTGAAGGATCCCCAATCAAGATAGAAGAAAAAGGTAAATTCCTTGGTATCATCTTGGACTCCAAATTAACAGGTGTCGCTCATATTAACTATATAAATAATAAGTGCGACAAAAACGTAAATATGTTGCGACTCTTTCGGGTGTTTGGTGGGGAGCTCATCCATTTAGGTGTTTGGTGGGGAGCTCATCCATTTAGTTTAAAACTCATATACAATGCCACGATAAGGATACCACGTATATTAGATGATGGTTCTTTCTCTCTTGAGCCCGACACCATTCAATCAAAGTCCCTACGCATTGTATTGGGTTGCATGAAATCTACTCCAACAAATGCTTTGCAGGTAGAAAGTGGCGACCCTCCTCTCAATATCCGCAGGCAATATCTGGCAGATAGATTTATCTATAAGGCATACTTTCTTAGCAATCACATGATATTGTCAAAACTAGCCAATCTTGATAGGCTAATAAATCATAGTGATTACTGGAGACATAAGGATGCTACCTTGTATATACATTCTTTTAAAAAAATAGGTAAGGTATTAGAAAATAATCAGATTTCCCAGTGTGGTAAACTTCCTATATATGATGTACCATATGAAGTATTACATTTTAATCCAAATTTTGTACCATATATTGGGATCAGTAAAGATACAGTTCAGGCTAATACTATATTCTCTTCTATTGTTGATGGCAAATGAAGGGATTATCATAAATTTTTCACTGATGCTTCGAAATTAACGAATGACAGTAAAACTGGTATCTCAGTGTACTATGTTAACTCTCAGATTTATCTCCAGTTCCAATGCCCACCAGAGTCATCAGTTTTCACAGGAGAGTGCATTGATATACTCGAGGCAAGTTTTTTTATATTAGCTCACAATGTTATTACGAAGGCAGTTATTTTTTCAGACTCCCTAAGTGCGTTACAGGCTGTTATTAAAAATCCTTTTAAGGATCCTCTTCATAGCCCCATCATCAGGTGTGGATACCTGGACATGCGGGTATTACTGGCAATGAATTAGCCGATGCATTGGCCAAAGATGCTGTTACCAGTGACTTAGCTGAACTTAAACACTCCTCCATTCAAGTATATGATTTGCTCCACTCTTCCAAAATCAGCATGCTCAAATCTTGGCAGAGTTCTTGGGCTCATTCAAGCAGGACAAAAGGCTGTCTATATGCCTCTATACAACCCTCTATACCTGCTAAGCCATGGTTCTACAAATTTAAAAAGGTTCCCAAAACTGTTACATCTGTTATTTGTAGAATCCGCATAGGACACTGCTGCACCCCAGTCTTCCTACATAAAATCAGAGTACGAGATAACTCACTGTGTGAATGTGGGCTGATGATGGCACCCTGGACCATATATTTCTAAATTGCCATCCTAATAAACCTTTCCTGTAGGAACAGATTACCACAAAATTAAATATTAAGCAACCAGTTAATGATCGTCACCTTCTTTCTTTCTTCCCTAATCCCTTAATGATTAGGGCATTTATTATGTTCATATCTACTAACAAAATAAAGTTATAACAATGTAAGTATGATATATTTGTGTGTGTTATATACATATATATTAGGATATATTCTACTAACACTTATTTGTGAATGTCTTTTGTTCCAGGCCCCAAACTGACTCCATAATGAAAAAATATTGGTTAGTTTAATTGGCTGTTAATATATACCCATGTGTAGTCAACACTTGACACTGGCACAAATTGTTGAAATATTCAGCAGATTGCCATAATTAACAAAAAAAAAGGCAAAAGTAGTTAGTAGTATTGGTATTAATCATCGTTGTTTTTTAACTTTGCGTGAGTGAGCAATTGAATCGAATAATGAATCTAGAGAATAGAATGAAATAAACTTTCCTTTATTTCCGTGCCGCTGCTGACATTTTATAAACATTTTTTTTTATTTAATGCAGTATTTATTTAGACCTAATAATAACAAACTTTATGTTTAAACATACAAACAAAAACAAATAACAAACTTTCCAAAACCTATTACGTAAGTATTAAAATTTTCAAAACCAAAAAGTCGTTGAACACCACTTGTCACTCTAACAAACTAATTAATTTTGAGTTAAATAATACAATAACAACTGCATAATAAAACCTGTCTTTGTAGGTCAGTCGGCTCGGCGCCGCGCCGCCGGTACTGGGCAGGGCCGAGCCCCGGACGGAACCGAAAAACATACATCTCACTTATTCGCAAACAATTTAAAACTGTAGGCGTTTCACTCGCTCGTTTAAGCATTAAGCGCCCCCGTTTACAATAAGCAGTTTCATTTCGTTAACGGTTAAGAAAAACAGTCAACGATGCACCTGTTCTCGTTGACGTTAACGATATACGCGAAACGGTGCAACCGTGCAACCGCAAAATATCGTTGAATGAAACAGGGAAATAAATTCAACCAGTTTCGTTGATCTTCGTTGACGCTAACGTGCGACCGTTTCGCGTATATCGTTGAATTAAATAGGTTGATAAATTTAACTAGTTTCGTCGGTGCGACCGTTTTGCGTATAGGTATCGTTGAATGAAATAGGTTGATAAATTCAACTAGTTTTGCGCTAAAGGGAAAACGGTTGACTCGTTAACAGTAGAAAAACTGTTTTAAAAAACGGTTCGTTGATTCAACTCCCACTCCTACGGCCTTATAGATCAAAGTGAATACTTCCAGGTAGTTGTTACAGATACAAAATAACATATTGTATAACCGAATGACACATTCTATTAAAAAAAAAAAGCTTCTTTTCCTCTTTCAGTGTCGATAAATAGTGTCCATAAGTGTAGGTATACGAGAGAAGGCTTAGCAAAAGAAGTAATATTAATGTCGGTAAAAATTTATAATAAACTTCCTGAAATAATTAAAAAGGGAACTAAATTTAACCTATACATAAATAAAATCGCTTCTATTAAGCAAGTGCAAATGAATACTTGACTGAAAAATTATAGTAATATATGGAATAATATTAATATACTTACTTAAATGAATATAGAATATTATATAAAAGAACAATACATAAAAAAGCTAATTAAAACATATACTTGACTGACAAATTATAGCAGTATAGGCAATAATATTAATAACTAGCTGTGCCCCGCAGTTTTACTCGCGTTACATTTTATATATTATCACAGCTCCACCCCCGTAGATGATAGCGTGATAATATGTAGCCTATATGTTGACCCGACCTCTTAGTAACATTCATGCCAAATTTGAAGTAAATCCATGCAGTACTTTTTGAGTTTAGCCCGGACATACATACAGAAAAACAGACAAACATTCTCAAAACTATATTTTTGGCTTCGATATCGATTGTAGATCACGCCTCAAGTATCCTTTTTAAATAATATTCAATGTACAGTTTTGACTTTCCTACGATTTTATTATATGTATCTAAATCGTAATGTAATCTAAATGAATATAGAATATAATAAAATAGAATCATAAGAAAAATAGATAACTAAATGAATACTTGACTGATAAATTATAATAGTATAGGTAATAATATAAATAATATCGAATTGTAGGTATATAGAATATAATAAAAAATAAATAATATATTCGTAATTGATTAACAACATGCCTAATCTTTATGGTTGATATACATAAATATATAAGTAAAACATTGAGTATTAAGTATTAATAATTCTTTGTTCAAATATTCAACTCCCTTATCACAACACAACAATCTTACATATGTTACGCATGACTTTTTCCTTTTCACGTTCGTTATTAGGCATATTTGGGGATGATTTCTGTGGTCTACATACATTACGGATACATTTCTGTTGATTCTGGTTGATAATATATTCCTCTTCGAAATATATCAACCATTTATGATATTCGTTGTTTGTTTCAGTTACCCAAATAAAAATAATTTGAAGTCGCACATATGTTCGCATAGTGAAAAGAAAAAATACGTGTGTGATCTTTGTGGCTTCTCCTGCAAACGTAGCGGTGGATTACGGGTGAGCTTTTGATTACCATCACAATTTTTATTAAGTAGCTCCGAAATCAAATGTTATTTGCCATTTATAAATTAACTTGAGAAAAGTGTTGCCTTATTAACTCAGATCATAAATGACCGTTTGTTCCTAACCGCGGTTGGAACACGTGGATGCCAACCGTTTGGCCGGTGGATTACAACCAACCAAGGACAGTTGCCCTGCGGTAGGCAGCGGATGCGCACGTATGCGAGTGTAAAATGTTGTGCGCAAACGCAAGAGCCGCGAATACGTCCGAAACATATAAAGAAACTCGTCAAAAGAGAACGGCCTGGGATATAGATAGATCCAAAATTACAAAAAGTTTGACCAAAACGCTAACGAATCAAATGTTACAAAATGTGAATAGTAATAGTTAGAATCTCCTTTTGAAATTGGGAGCCATTTGTATAGCAAAGTAACCAGTGCCAGAAGATACCGCCTTTGGGCTTCAAATCTTCGAAAAGGCTCAGGGTGATTACTGATGGTAACGATCTATGGGAGGGTCTGTTTTAAGGAACGTATTGTTGAACTATCGCCCTACTTCGATATCATATACAATGTAATATCCTCCTGGGATATTATTTACATACGTGGCCGTGTAAATAAGTCTGGTCCCATACTAAGCAGAACTTGTACTATGGAAACCAGATAACTAATATACCACATGTACTACTTTTTTTTTATAAATACACACTTCCATAGCTAATTACACCCAGACTCAGGACTGGCAAATATCTGTCCTGGGTGGGAATCGAACCCACGAGTTGTGGCGTGAAAGGCAAGTATTTATCAATCATGCCAACGGGTTCGTAAAAGATCAAAGATTAAAGATGCGGGCCGCTTGAGGACCGTAGGGGATTTAATATGTACAATTAAAACTCAGTTGCATCAGTATTAAAATTTGAAAGTTGCGATTTATTACAATAACAAACATATTATAATATTCTGTGACTTGTTTATTTTTATTCAGGATCACACTATACGGAAGCATGTTCTAGAAAAGGTATACTGTAAAAACTGCAACCGTCCATTCGTCGATCAAGAGACCCATGATAAGCATGCATGTACTGAAAAGAAATGTATCGTCTGCCCCGTGTGTGGAGAATCATTGAATGGAAATGCCAGAGTAAGTTGGAAGAATACATAAGTTAATTATATTAATTATTTTATCAAGGTATAGGTAATAGTATAGTATCCATTTGCTTCATATTACCAACATAGTAAATTGACTTGACAGTTAGTTAGTTAGTTAGTTGGGCGATAGGTTTCCGCACTTAGCCTCCCAATTGGGCCATTGTGCGTGATACTTGTTTGGCTACTCGAACCATTTAAGTTCCATCCAGAAGTCCAGGAGACCACGAAAGCCTGGCTTGAGGGCCTCCTGCAGTGTCTTCGGATCATTCAGGAACTTTGCCCGTTGGTAAGCGACGCTCTTGCAGTGTAGCAGTACGTGTGCTGGTGTTTCTTCATTTTCAATGCACCCTCTGCACAGGGGGCTGTCCGTGACGCCAATCTTGAAGAGGTGTTTGTTTAGCGTGCAGTGTCCGGTAATTGTGCCTATCACCATGCGTAGATCGTTCCTGTTCAGGTGTAATAGATTACGCGACAGGCGTTTGTGACTTGATAGTATCGTTAGTCTAGCGGTAGCGTGTTCAACCGTAGATATGGAGGTTCTGTCCTGAGTTCAAATCCCGGATCGGGCCAAAAAATAATTATGGAACTTTTTCGTTAAGAAAATTTGTCAGTATCAGCCCGAAGCCGGGGATTTGGCGGTATTTTAGCCCCGTGCCTCGGATAGCATGTAAAGCCGTCGGTCTTGTACCTGACCACTTTCCGGTCTTGTGCCGTCGTCCCATGACATCATGAAAGTCATGGAATAAAAAGTGCCCCTGTGTTTGTGCACCCCAATATTTCCTTTGCAGTTCATAGCTAGATGCTCTCACCGATCCGTAAGCGATCGGCGAGGTTAAGCAACTAGGCTCACGGTCAGTCCATAGATGGATTGGAGATTAATTTCTGAGCGTCTCCGTGCTTCGGAGGGCACGTTAAGCGGTCGGTCCCGGTCGTAGTCATTAGACAACAGTCGTTAAGCCATGTTAGAGGCCTATTGGGCTGCTTAAGCAACTCTGACACTAGGGTTACCACTACCCATACGATAAGCAAGCAAGCACCCGAGGTTGACTGGTAGTACCTACAATCCACTCTATTGAAGTTTTAGTGAAACAGTGGCGGGGTACCCGTACAACACAAATCCTGACGGGACCCAAAATCTACAAATCTGATCCTTTTTCAAGGTTACTGGTTCAAGTCCAATATGGGCAGGCTATTGTCACAGTCTGGAGGCAAACCCCGGACTCCCAAATATTATTGGTTAGTTTTTCCTAATAATATTATAAATGCGAAATTTTGTGAGTATGGATGTTTGATTCACGCAAAAACTACTGAACGGATTTTGATGAAACTTTGTAGTAATATAACTTATATATACGAATAATGCATAGGTTATAGTTTATAAAGTTTAACGCGGGTAAAACCGCGTGAATCAGCTAGTACTTAATTAAGGCATAGACTTAACCGCGAGACTATCTGGCTCTCATCATAATCATTATATCAGCCGGAAGTCAACCAGCTGGACAAAGGCCTATCCACAGTTGCCGGTCTATATTATTATTAATTAGACTGATAAAAAATTTGAAATATCGCGAAATTTAATACTTAAGCACATTTTTAGATAGTGAATACAATAATTTAATAGCCAATGCTAGGCGAGATTCTGAGCCCCGAAGTCTGGACCTTAACGAGTATATTTATTTAAGCCGATGTCTACGCAATTATAACATTGCGTGGACATCGGCTTTAATAAGTCGATGTTTACGCAATGCCATCATTGCATAGACATCGGCTTAAATAGATATGGCAATTGGCAATTCGACATTAATCCTTCTCTTTTTCATTTCAGTTAAATAGACATATGAAAAAGCACAGTGATGTCTGCCAATACGAGTGCACACGGTGTCCGGCTAAGTTCAAGACGAAAGGTGCACTGATCGTGCACAACAACCGGCACGATGGAAATCGCACGCACCAGTGTCAATACTGTCCGGCCAAGTTCTACTCGGCTAGCGTTTTGACCAAGCATCGGAGGACACATACCGGTATAATTAATTCATACATAGACTCGCGCCTTTTTCCGAGAGTGGTAGGCAGAGACAACGGATTTCCATTTGTTCACACCTCTTTTGCCTCATTTACTGGTATTACATTCTTCATACATGCTCGCGGATTTAGGGTACACACGGCTACATATCAAGCTATACATTTCCAATAGAAGCTGACTTGTCATTGTATGGAAATTTTATACAACGCGAGATCAACTTATACTGGAAATGTGTAGCCTATTGGTAGCCGTGTGTACTTCTGACCTGGTCTTTCTAGAGAACGTCAACGATTCGGTCAGAGTCTGTCAATCAAAATACTTAATCAATATTTAGTGTTTATTCCGTTAATTGTCAGTTTAATCATGTGGAATAAGTAAGATGTTATCTCCAAGTAACCATTTCAACTAAATAAAAAAAAAAGCTTAGTGATATGAAATATTGAGAGAAAATTTTACTTATAACTACTATTAAATTAAAAATGCAAAGAGAATCTCTCTTCGCGACCGTTCTGAAGAGATGAAAACACAATGTTACATTTACTTACCCGTAGTTCAAGCCCACCTCTCGCCCCGTAAAGCATTGTAACGTTTTACAAGGACATATAGCATAACACTCCCTAAGGTATGAATAAATAAAAAAACTCACAATTACATTTTATTTCAGGTGAAAAACCATATGTATGTCATATATGCACGAGAGGTTTCACAGGCGGACACAATCTCAAAGTACACATGAAAGTACACGGAGAGTACTTAGTTGCCAAGAAATATACCGAACCAGAGATCACCATTACTACCAACTGAGGGAACTTGGGCTATTATAAATTTTATCATATTATTATTTGTAACTTAATTATAATTCCAAATTGTACTTTAAATTGTCATAATAATAAAGCTATGTGTAGAAAACTTTTTAAAAATTATTTATTACATTAGAAATATAATTTACATATAGGTAAGAAACTAAGTGTATCACATACAAAAAAAGTCTTTGGCAAGTACAGAAAGTACTAAATATAAAATATAAACATTTATAAAAAGTATAAAAAAGGTACAAATTCAAAAAAGGAATCTTGTTTTTATAATTTAGAAATAAAATATAGAAGTCTTATACCTAGTTACATTATAATTAGGTACTAAATATGGGCAAGCAATAGATGCCACCAACCAATGAATTCTAACAACCATATTTCATATAATACATAATCATTTAATACAATTACTGATAAAAGTGGAGTGAGCAAATAATCCTTCACTTTTAATACAAATAAAACTAAGCCAATTGGAACTTTGCATTAAAAAAACATGCGGGGCAGTCTTTGGGAACTGCCGATTGAAGTGAAAACTATTTTATCATTTCTCATACTCGGAAAGTAGTGTTTATTTGATCCGAGTAGCGAGTGGAAGATGCTACTTCGCACCTTTAGGCGGTAAAGACTCAGTAATTGCTTCTCTCCCTGTGGTGGGAACAAATTTAAAAAATAGAACTAAATTTGGTTAGGCACTCGGCTGTCAAAAATCTAGTTAAGAAAAAAAAAAGAGCGCAACGCCGCAAAAGAAGTTTTCACTTAAAAAATGCTGCGGTCATACGAGCGTATAAACGGCCAGTTTGAATAAAAAAAATGACCCTCCGTCTAACACATATTCGATCAGGTTACGCGTCCTGACGCGAGTTAACATTTTTACCCATCCCTAAAAAGTACTCAACGCCGCAGCAGCTTTCACTTCAATAATAATATAAAGGAAGGAGAAAATAATAATAGAATGGAAGGAAAAGGAATCTTTTCCTATTTATATATATGTTTGTTTTTCTAATGTCTGTTTCGATGAAGAAGTTAAAGCTTAACAAACACAGAAAGAGAGCGATATGTAACAGTTTTCTTTTGACACATTATTCTGAGAACACACTCCACCTCTATCTGTAAGGTAGCATGTAGAATTTAAATAATGAAATAATTTAGATCGAGATCTTATTTAGCTGCTGCAAAAGTTTAATAATTTAATAATATAACTTTAAATCAAATTACGAAATGATTTTAATGTGATGGCAGATTCCAGTAATCATATAGTATTTTCTCAGTCAGTCTTATAAGCTAATACATCTGAATCTTACAATTATTGGTTTTCCAAATACTGTTCGTTTTGTATAAAAATGAGTCAGTTAACAAAATGAACATAACTTGGAAGTAAAGCAGTCACAAAACTTGAGCATAGGAAACAATAAAAAATAATATTCATTATAACTACGCCATTAGATATATTCTTAATAAAAATTTCAGAATTAAATTGTAAAGTAATTTTTTTATAGTTCAAAAAATCAGATTAGTCTTTAATTTAAATTTCAAATTAATATGATTCTCAAAAGAGTTAAGATGTATTCAAGTAAGTAGAGTAGTATTGTCTGGAAGAGATCGCAGTTAGCGATAAGACCGCCCATTGTACTATATTTAATAAAACTGTTTACTTTAAATATAAATATTGGTGTACAATAAAGAGTAATTGTATTGTGTTCAAAATATATAAATCACTTGAGTTTAATTGTATCCGGCATGCTGTTCCCCTCCCTCGCAATAATGTAGAACGTTTTACAAATACAATAGAAGGGCAATTTTTCCCAATGGCTAGTTATAATGCAGCTTATTTTTAACCCGTGGCACAAAGCAAACACCCCTACTTTTAACTTTGAAGTCTGTCTGTCTGTTGGTCCATGGCATCGTACCAAACTGATGAAAGATGGTTTAAAAGAATTTTTTTTCGCTGTTCAAAGTGCTCAAGTTTCAGCTGGATTTCTTAGTTGGAATCAACCAAATATTACATTCAGCTTTTATGTGACGGGCAAGTATACAGTTAACAGAATTTTCTAATCAATTATTTTAAGGACGTTCAGACGCCATTTACTTTTATGTCATGTAAGAATGTCTTGTTTTTAATTCAATCATATCGCCTCCAGATACCTCGGAACTTAAACATATCGTGCCTTAAAATCTAATCAATAAATTATCTAAAAATAAATAATTGACAACAAAATAATCAACTTATAACGCGACGGTCTTACACATTTGGACTAATTAATAACTAATAGTACTTATATAGGTAAAGCCAATTGTTTAAATGTACTTAATGTTCATTGGTTAGCCAAAGAATAGTACTCTTTTAATCTAGAATACACAACCATCATTAAACTACAGTTTCACGAAGTACCAAAGTGAAATTAATTTCTATTAGTAAATCAGTGATGATTATAAAAGGGCAGTGTAATTTTCATGGATAAGAATAGGCGACACAAGATTCAATTACATTTATCGAATCATATAATGAAAAACTTTTCCGTATTAACTATGTCTTTTGAAATTATAATCCCTTGGGTCTATCTCAACGGGCCTGTGTCCAATTCGACTATTATTATTAGGCTAGGAAAGGTGTTTTGTATGAAGACTTCACAACAAATTCTCGGTCGACAAAACTTTGCTGGATTATAATATAGTATAAGTAAAAACCTATTCAATAAATATAAACAAAAATAATTTTCGTTAAAATTACAAATACCTAATTTCGAACAAAGCTATTTGTCAGTCCAAAAAATATTAATAAAACAAGCTTGTTAACAACAGTAGCTACCGTTGTTAACATCAATCTGTGATACGTAATAAACCTAAAATATTATTCAAACAGAACAGGAGTAGTCATAAATAACATCGTCAGTACTATGCTCAATAATATCAATTTTGCATAGAAAAACAGTCCTTATTTTTAAGTCAATTAGGTCGAGGTACTCGAAATATTGTATATTCATGGTAGCCATCAGCTTAAGTTTCCTAACCTAATTCTGTGACTGAAACTGACGTGAACTGTGGGAATAAATAATTTAGATTGGTAAGGTAATATATGATATAATGACAATGACTCCAAACGCGGACATATCTTTAAATGCTTTTTAAAAGGAAATTGACAATTTGATCAGGCAATATAGATAGGTGGTTCGTGCAATTTCCAATGTGCCCGTAAAGATAAACCCTTAACCAAACTCTTCCTTCATATAACACATTCACATACTAGTAACACAAACCACTAAGTGTTACAAAAACTACTCCTTTTTACAAATCTATCCTAACTTTCAACTTTCCTTAAATAGAAAATGCACAAAGTATTGGAACGAAACTCGAATATTGGCTATCTATAACTATACGCCTATATTTCATTTCCAAATTGTGTATTTTGTATCCTAACAACTGTGTCTCTCGTGCCTAGTTTATCTGTGTCAATGAGGGAACCGGAGCTGTGCTTTTTAGATTTAGGTACAAGAGGGGGTACCTCACTGCAGGTAGAACAGTTATCTTCTGTGACTTTGGAACTGGATCCTGCAGTGCTGAACTTCTTCAGACTTCCAGTAGCCAAGGAGCCGTTAGAGGAGGAACAATGTGGGGGTAGTAAAGGAACTCTTTCTTGTAGGTCCCTGCTGGAGCCTGATGGTCGATGTCCGAAACTGCTACTTCCTGGCTCGGAAGGTGCGGTGTCTGGACAACCGCCCATTGTTATCCAATCCTGGATTCTGCAAATAAAAAATAAATATTGAGAGTCTAGCGTTACAGCATCCGTAGATTTTAGTTGTACCCAATACGTGAGCACTAGCTATCGTTAAACAGTAACAATATTAAAGGAAGGTTGTGCGCGCTCTTTCACTTTATGAGCAGCTCCACTGGGGAAGTACTAGAGGTACACTCCAGGTAGTATTATTATGCTAATGTTGTGGTCTTGAGCGTGCATAAGGTCGCCAGAGCTCATCGGGATGTGGAAAAGACCGGCAAAATGGAAGTTATTTATTGCCATTTGTGTGACCAGCGTAGTATGGCCGTACGGTTGTTTGCAGACTTAGTAACTAGACACTGAAAAAGCTGAAGTATTTTCTGTAAATCTGATGTCAGTCTTTAAACCACATCCAAATGAAAGTCCACTCTAACAGATACCGCTAACAGAGGTGAAAGACGACATTCCCAAGTTCAACCATGAACAAGTGGCGCGTGTAATAAATAAAATAGACCGTAGAAAAGGCCCATGATATGATCTCATCACAAGTCATTTGCTAATTGATCAACCGCCAGCAGGGTTAATTATGCTAACGTCCATTCATAAAGCAATTATAAAACATAAGTTTTTCCCTTCTTGATGAAAGGCACAGATATATAATTTATGATCCCAAAACAAGACAAGAAACCAAATGATCCAAAATCATACCGACCTTTCCATGGTATATAAGTAGCTGTTACTGACCCACATGCTTCCAGTGATTAAAGAAAAGAATCTAGTACCTGACCATCAATTTGGATTCCGACAGAAACACGCTACAATAGACTAGGTCCATAAACTCACATACACTCGAGGAGTGCCCAGCTTGGGCCCCCGAGAGGCGGGTCCTGGTCGCTGAAATAGGATTGGACCTCTCGCTGCCAGCAGTGGTTTCGGCTATGCTGGCGGCGACAACCGGATGGAACGCGGTGGCCTCCTGTGAAGCTGTTATGCTGAAGAAAGAGGCCGCCGAGCGCGAGAGGGAGCGCAACGATCCCTTTCGCAGAAGAACGAGACGGCGACGGTGAACCTGACATTGACGCTAGTGTCCGCTTCATCGGCGCCGACGCTGGGAGCTAATCCCAGCGCGGGAGGGTATGCGGCGCTTGGGCGCCGCCACTGGGACCTTTGGCGTTCCGGGAGGTAACGAGTGGAGTTCTTTACCTCGGAGCGCCAGCGGTCCCGGGATGGTAACCTGCTGTAGCTCGGGTAACACGCTTGTGCGTACTGGGGAGGGGGGGAGGCACTCAGGCCCCTCCCATCCCCGGGTGAGAGTCTCGCGGACGCTCAGTGTACAGCGGGGGTACTGGTGAGAGTGTTCACGAGTACCCAGAGCCCCCGCTACAAGCACTGCTGGCTACCGTGGTGGTTTTAGTGGGTCGAGCCCCACACCCCGTGCGACTAGAGCATTTCCCCAAATATAAAAAAAGGTCCATAAACTCAAGAGATCTTTAAATCCTTTAATTCCATGGCACAAAGGATTTTTGTATAAAATCAAACCATCCATGTCCCACTATTTGTATGCGATCGTCGAAGCTTTCTTAACCATCCAAAACTTTATAGTTTAAGGTGGCAATGCTACAACAAAACTCTCCAAAATCTGCGGGCGTACCAAAAGGAAGTGTAATCGTACCTGTAAGTTATGACAGGCAAACCACGTAGAGGTACGATACGCAACTCATACACTTTAGGGCCTATGCACACCACGTTTTATAAGCGTTCGTAGCGATACAGACGCGCGTTTGTATCGATAGAAACAACGACAAACTGCTCTCTAGGATAAAAGCGCGTTTAAAAAACGTGGTGTGCACGGACTTTTTACTCTGAATGTCAGGTGTTGGGGGTTAGAAAACTTTATTTTCTGCGATCGGTATAACGAAACCATCATTCCCAACTTCCCACTTTAAACCATTCTATTGGCAAACGCAGCTCGAGAAACATATTAGAAATGCAATACAACTTTCAGTAAACGGCAATTGGATGCAGTTAGTATAAAATTGTACAACTTTATGCACCAAAAAATGCAAATTGATGATCTAAATAAATATAAATACATGAAAGCTGTCGAAAACTGGCTTATAAACTGCAGCTATGATGAAACAGAGCAACTGCTGATTTTATTTCAATCGTATTACTTACAGGCACACGCGTGTACACGAACACTTATAGTCCAAGAGCTGGCACGCATTTTTGGGTAGGTATTTGAGGCAAGCTGAAAACTTGTCCTATAGCTCTTCAGACACGCCCCAACACGGAACTGCAGACCTGGCTGGCGGATAGCGGGTCTCAACCAACCCCTAAATTTTTGAATTTTTTTTTATCCAAAAAATGTATTTGAGGCAAGCTGAAATTTTGATATGTTGTAGTTTAATGTTTATACAATACATAAATAACATTCTGTCAAAATTTCAAGTTGCCTCAAATACAATTTTTCGTTTTTTTTGCAAAATATTTTTACACAAGTCTGGCAGTGCTAAAGACCCGACAGAATCGCCTGTCTTTTTTTTTGTATTGTATAAACATTAAACTACAACATATCAAAATTTCAGCTTGCCTCAAATACATTATTTGGTTTAAAAAAAAAAAAAATGAGGTTGGTTTAGACCCGCTACCCGCCTGCTAGGTCTGCAGTTCCGTGTTGGGGTGTGTCTGAAGAGCTATAGGACAAGTTTTCAGCTTGCCTCAAATACCTACCCAAAAATGCGAGCCAGCTCTCCTACTATTACATTTCACACGCGTGTACTGCACACACAGTCACTTACTCAGTAAAAATACGATAGCATTACTAAGTAATGGTATCGTCTTTTTACTGATATTTCAGAAAAGTTTTTATTTCTTATGATTGTAAAATTTTTGTTAATTCTTTTATTTAGTTTGTATAAAATTTTACCTAGTTTAATTAACTTAGTACGTTAAGGAGAGTGCCCTGATTCCCAAGATACAAGTTGACTTAGTGTTGATATCAGGAACTACAACTTTTTAAATTACATGTACTGTGTGAAGATAATCAATTTTTATTTATTTATTATTACTTTATGTACTCATCACGGCAGATCTATTTAAAAGCACAACAATAACTACCGGAACTTTAACTAGCATCTCACAGCCAGCCTGCGATAGCAACAAAGATGCTACAGAAATGGCGTATCAAGTCTAACGAAATAAGATCTTACAATGTTACTTTCACACTGCGAAAAGCACCATGCCCATCAGTCAAGGTAATAAATAAAATGCGAACAGCTGCATAAGGATTTAAACATGCCCAAAGTTAAAGAAGAAATAACCAGACACAAAGATAGAATTGCAATCCACTCTATACATACTTATATATGTGTAAATCCAAATCACACCCAAACACAGAACCAATAATCATGCTCATTATAGAAAGAGTTGTCCTGGTTGGGTATGACACCTACAATCTCTGACTTAGCAGGGAGGGTCACTAACCACTAGTCACTAGACCATTAGGACAGTCAAAATAATAAGTACCTGTTGACAATTTCTTCGAAGTTGGGTCGCCTCTGTGGCGTGTGCTTCCAGCAGTCTCTCATTAGCGCATACATGGCGCCGGGGCAAGAAGCTGGCGCTGCAAGTAATTCCCCACCACGCACCATCGCGATTACCTCTTGGTTACTGTACCTACAAATACAAATAGTCAGATTAATATACATTTACAATAATATAAAAAACTAGCTGTGCCCCGCGGCTTTACCCGCGTAAAATTTTGTAGATTATCACAGCTCCTCCCCCATAGGTGATAGCGTTATAATATGTAGCCTTTATGTTGACCCGTCCTCTCGGTAATATTCATGCAAAATTTGAAGTAAATCCATGCAGTACTTTTTGAGTTTAGCCCGGACATACATACAGACAAACAGACAAAAATTCTAAGAACTATATTTTTAGTTTCGATATTGATTGTAGATCACGCCCCAAGTATCCTTTAAAAAAAAATTCAATGTACAGTTTTGACTTTCTACGATTTTATTATATGTATAGATGATGTCAATAAAGCATTCCACATGAAAATAATTTATAGGTATATACAACGTGTAACAGAAAGTGTGAACGTAACTTAAGGGGGTTATAGGGTATCAGGACGGCTACCTATGGACGAAACTTCAAACAGAAATAATCATTTTTTATTCAACTAGTAATTTATTTTTCTATCGACCACCTAAATCAACAAGTAAGATTACCGACATTATGAACAACACTAAAAACTCAGCCGCAAGGGTAATGAACCTTACCGCGAACTCTTTGGGTACCTACTACTTAGACTGTAAATAAAAAGTGTGGTTCTGTACAGTCACATAATTTATTACACGTGTTTATTTTAAGATTCAATCAAATGTTTAACTGAATTTTTGCTCTAATTTTTAAAGGTTCCTTGTAACGACATTTTAATCATTCATACAAATTTGATAACAAGGAAAAATCAGTTAATTTAATTTAAATTGATATTCCGTAAGATGTTGGATCTAGGAGAAATAAATAATTTAATTGACTTATGTAACTGTAGACATTTTTTCGTGTGTTAAATAGTAATCAGTAATCATTTATTTGTTTTGATAAACATAGGTATATTAAATTAATAATAAGAATATTAAATTTTTCTTTCAGTATGTGTATTTAATCTGGCCGGAAACGAATAGGTACTTAATTTTTAATACAAACTAACCAGATAAACACACGCGGTACGACTACTGATAAATTACGAAAAAATATGAATAATGGCTCATATGAACATTAGGGACATTTCGAATTCCGTCCTGATTTTGTCCCAAGGAACTCTAATACGGCGGCGAATACAAAGGATTGATGTAGGTAAATAATAAATGGTTAAATATTTTTTAATATTCATCAAAGCGGGTGCGCCATTTGAATGTGTTCGTGTATAACTCATTGGTGTAGCGGTAGCGTGTTCAACTGCAGATAATAAAGTCCTGGGTTCAAGTCCCGGGTCGGGCTAAAAAGTGATTATGGGAATAATGAAGTCCTGGGTTCAATTCCCGGGTCGGGCCAAAAAGTGATTATGGGATTTTTCCGTAAAAAGAAATTTCTCAGTATCAGCCCGAAGTCTAGGAGTTGACGATATTACACCCCCATGCCTCGGAGAGCACGTAAAGCCGTCGTTCCTGTGCCTGACCTCTTTCCGGTCGTATCGCTAGTCGTCCCATCGGATCATGAGAGTGATGGAATAGAAAGTGCAGGGGCACTTTCAATTGACTGTAACGACATATTAATCATTCATACAATACATACAAATAAAAAAATATGAATAATGTACTAGGCTCATATGAACAGTAGGGGACATTTCAAATTCCGTCCTGATTATATCCAAAGTTACACTAATATGGCGGCAAAATCAAAGAGTTGATGTAGGTAAATAATAAACGGTTAAATATCTTTTAATATTCATTTAAGCGAGCCGCGCGCGTCGTCGATACCTAGGCGGCTCTTTTGAGTGGACTCAAAGACGCCGCCAAAGGGGCCGCGTTCGAAGAAAGCCGCCAAATTCATCAAATATTGTGCATTTATTTAAAAATAATAAAATCATCAGTTGTTCGTAAACTGCTGTCTATTTAGGTCGTGTTTGGTTACTAAATCGTCTAAAATGTCGTTTAGTAATGAGTAAAGTGTTCCGCGAAATCCTTAACTATGTCGTTTAGTGATCGTAATAATTTTGAAAATTTCGTGCATTCATCTATGAAAGAATAGCCTCAGACGTGCACTTTGTGATGATGAGGATTCATAGGTCACAGAATTTAAGGCTGTTTAATTACGAGGAACCTATGTCGTGAAGGGTACAGTGTCGCGATGGAGGCCACGCCTCTTTATAACTAAGAAACATGAAAGCTTTACGATTCTATGAATATGTTGTACATGAGAGAGACTCGTGTTAGTTGGCAAGTTTTAGAGTTAAGCTTTCGGTGTCGGTGCAGATTTTAGTGAACGTGAAATAATGAAATTCTTCCATCAGTACTGAAAACAACTTCAACTAGAAGTTAAACTATAAAAAGATTCTCGTGATGTGTTTGTGTATCACGTACTTATACGATGTAAAGTATCCAATAGCTATTCAGCAGTGCTATAAATAAAAACATAACTCGAAAATAAAACAAAATATGTGTAGTGAGTGCAATCGGAATCAAACTACCAGGCGTGCATAGAAACACAGAGGTATGTCAAACAATTTCTAGCGTAAATCAGAATCAGCTGTGCTGTGTTAGTACGGATGTTCGTTATATCGATAAAAATACTTGTCGATATATTGAATGGTATATTATTTTACGATCAAGATTAAAATGATGGTATTTCGGTATGAGATTTTGTGTATAGGTAGGCTTAAGGAGACCGTATATGCCCCTTAAGTTACGTTCACTGTTTCTGTTACACGTTGTATATACAAACAGAAAATTTGCTCAACCTCCACACACATGCCCTGTGGAAGTTTCTGGCTATAGTGGCCTCAGAGTGGTCTCTCTCACTTTTGTATCTCATGTTTGGGCACCATGAGACAACACTCACATTAAGAGCCTGACACACTACGTCTTCTAAGCGCGCGTCGACGGCGCACTTTTATCCTACAGAGCAGTTTGGTGTTTGTTTGAATCGATACAAACGCACGTCTGTATCGCTAAAAACGCGCGTCAACGGCGCGCTTAAAAAACGTGGTTTGCATAGGCCCTAACATACCCCTATTTTTTGCACTGATTAATTTACAGTGTAACTCTTGGTTTCAGATGAGAGAAAAGATATTACATTCAGTCAAAAAAGTATCGGGAATGGATGATTTGGTTATAGTTCCAAATTCAAATTTTTGTTTTATTGGTGTTTGTTGTTGTTAGATTGGCACAACTGTTTTCCATTTTGGCGCGGAGTTTGAGTTGCATCTGTCATTTATATTAAATACAGTTTTGGTTTTAGTAATATCATATATTGTGTGTGTGCATTGCGAATTTCATAATGGACAAAAATATCGAACAAAGAGTTTGTCTTAAATTTTGCATTTTGAAATTCGTGTTCAGAGTCACTGAAAATGATACAGAAGGCTTACGGTGAGTCGACTTTATCAACAACTCGTGCTTATGAGTGGTTTAAAGCGTTCAAAAGCGGTCGAGATGTGATGAAAGATTTGCCTCGCTCTGGTAGGCCATCAACGTCTGCAACTGAAGTTAACATCGCAAAAGTGAAGGAAATAGTGACTGAAAATCCTCATTCAACTCTGAGAGAGATAGCCGCCGAACTTCTGTATCTCACGAGTCGATTCGTACCATTTTAACTAATCATTTGGGTATGAAACATGTTGCCGCTCGGCTAGTCCCAAAAGATCTGAATTTTCTCCAAAAACTCAATCGCATGAAAGTCGCTGAGGAAATAAAATAAAATAAAAAAGGTTTTTATTCACGTAGACTTTAAAAAAGCGCTTGTAAATAGTCAGAACATGTTTGTAGTAATATAGTTGTATACATTAGATATTATTTCTAGTAACATAGATATTTAGGTACATCTTGTATGAAAACATTTATAAAATTTATTTTATTACAGAAATGATATTTAGCCAGCTCGTATCAAGTTATTGTCAAGAGATTATGTTTAATTATCTAGTTTAAGTCTAATATTTTTACTACATATTGTCAATGGTTCTGTCTATATTAAAGGTATTATTATTATGACGGACCTTATGTTAATAACGACGGTCTCCCTTTAATGCTACATGGTAGAACGAGTCAATTCCGACCCAACATTCATGAAACGCATTGTTACTGGTGACGAGACGTGGGTTTACGAGTTTGACATGCAAACTAGTCAAAAAGCTGGGGGGCGCCTTCCAACTGAACCGAAACCGAAAAAACCACACCTAAGTCGATCAAAAGTCAAAGTCATGTTGACTGTTTTCTTTGACTATCGCGGTGTTGTGCACTCTGAATTCTTACCGGAAGGTCGAAAGGTAAATAAAGAATGTTATTTGAGCGTTATGCGGCGTTTAAGAGAGCAAATGCGACGAAAAAGGCCAGATTTGTGGAAAGAAAATTCTTGGATTTTGCACCACGATAATGCGCCTTCATTGTGACAAGGCCATCATTGTGAACGAATTTTTGACCAAACACTCAACAAATACCATCCAGCAACCACCATATTCACCAGATATGGCTCCAGCTGACTTCTTTCTTTTTCCTAAACTCAAATTACCACTTCGTGGTACCCGTTTTCAATCGGTAGAAGACATAAAGGAGAATTCACGGCGAGAACTGAACTCAATTCCGAAAGCAGCGTTTAAAAAATGTTTTGTAGATTGGATTATTCGTTGGCGTAAGTGTATCGTATCTGAAGGAGCACACTTTGAAGGTGATAAAATAAATTTGGATGAATAACAAACATTTTGTATATTATTGATCTTTTCCCGGTATTTTCTTGACAGAGTAGTATAATGCACAGATTACTCACCCATAATACGGTTGCAGTCCATAACTATAGATTTCCCACAAAACAACTCCATATGACCAGATGTCACTCTCTGTGGTGAATTTGCCATATAGTATGGATTCTGGTGGCATCCACCTTACGGGCAGCAAACTCTTAGACTGCACCTGAAATTTATGCAACATAAAATTATAATGAAAAAATAATTAAATGACCTCAGCAGAGTCTCTCAACAAGTGGGTCTGAAAATGAACATGGATAAGACGAAAATCATGTTGAATGTCCATGTTGCACCCACTCAATTGAAAGTTGGTGACTCTGCACTCGAAGTTGTAGAGAACTATATTTACCTAGGACAGACCATCCAACTAGGTAGGTCCAACTTCGAGAAGGAGTTCAATCGTAGAATCCAACTCGGCGGGGCAGCGTTCGGGAAGCTACGTAACATCTTCTCGTCTAAAATACCGCAGTGTCTCAAGTCGAAAGTCTTCGACCAGTGTGTGTTGCCAGTGATGACTTACGGAACAGAGACGTGGTCGCTCACTATGGGCCTTATTAGAAGGCTCAAAGTCACCCAAAGAGCAATGGAGAGGGCTATGCTCGGAGTTTCCCTGCGGGATCGTATCAGAAATGTCGAAATCCGCAGGCGAACCAAAGTCACCGACATAGCCCGAAGAATTACAAAACTGAAGTGGCAGTGGGTGGGGCACATAGCTCGTAGAACCAATGGCCATTGGGGCAGAAAGGTTCTTGAGTGGCGACCACGAACCGGAAGACGCAGCGTGGGCAGGCGCCTTACAAGATGGACCGTTAATCTTGTGCGGGTCGCTGGAAACAGCTGGATGCGAAGAGCGCAAGACCGGCAATTGTGGAGATCTTTGGGGGAGGCCTTTATCCAGCAGTGGACGTCTTTCGGCTGATATGATGATGATGATGAAAATTATAATCTTAAAAGTATACTAGAAGTGGGAGCCAATGGATACATTTTCACAGTAATATTAAATGATCATACTGATTTTGCATACCACAATGAATTTAACACATAAACAGTGATTTAAACTTATATTCACTGACTCACAGTAGTGTGTGTATAATACCTCTGTGCTTTGGAAAATATGTAAAGCCTTGGGTCATGTATCTGAACTCTTTTCAGTCATGTTGTTAGCTGTCCCATTGGATCATGAGAGTGATGGAATACAAAGTGCCCCTGTGTTTGCACACACACTTAGGCAGGATAAAATGTCCTGACTGACTCTAAGTGATTATGTAATCAAATATTGAATTAATTCACTTTTCAATCATTTGCCTAATTATAGATTTCATGGATAGATATAAACTTACCCTGTAATAATCTGAACTGTAAATATCTCTAGAAAGTCCAAAATCTGATATCTTAACAACAAAGTCATCGGAAACCAAACAGTTCCTTGCAGCCAAATCTCTGTGAACATAGTGATGTGAAGCCAAGTACTGCATACCAGAAGCTATGTTGTTAGCTATGTTCAGCAGCCTCATTGCAGGCAAACCCTTGCCTGAAGGTGGAGCTCTACCCATTAAGAACTCATGGAGGTCTCCCCTAGCCATGAACTCAAACAACATACACAAAGGTTCTTCTCTCAAAGCCACACCAACAATACAAACAATATTATCATGTGTCAACTCAGATATGAGGTCGATTTCCCTTCTAAAGTCTGCCTGTGTTTTCGCTGAAGCATTTTCTTTCAATGCCTTCACTGCCACAAATAGTGTTTCCCCATTCTTCTTAAGTCCACCTTTGTATACCTTCCCAAAGGCTCCTTCGCCCAACTCTTCCAAGAATTTAATTTGTGATAGAGAATACTGAGGGATTCTTAGTACACCATTCCCCCGAGTATTCCTAGTCAAGTGAGGCTGGTTAATAGGATTAGAGTTTGTCAACATCTCATTCATCTCAATTGGTGAATTTAGCCTAGAATTTCCATAGATGTTCTTATCAGCATTAGGTAGATTAATATCCCTTATTGTGGCAGCATTGTTCTTGTTCCTATGTCTATAGCAAAGACATATAATAAATCCAATAATTGTAAGTGTCAAAATAAGGAAGACTACAACAATATAAATCCAGATTTTGTGTGCACATTTAGGGATGTCACAGAACTGTTTAACAGTTTTGCCATCAATGTCTACAATGCACCATGGTTGTTCTTTGACACCTCCAGGGTTCCTGCAGTAGCTGTGTCTGCCTGCTAGTTCAGGGTAGTCTGAAACCTTGACATGCAGCTGCTTTGACCATTCAACACAGGGCATCCCATTGGCTGTTATATTTAATCTGCCAAAGTACCCATTACCATTTTCCCAATAACAATCATCATCAGAAACCATTACAGCTCCTATGCTGATCCTTAGACAGTCTGGATCATCTTCAGGCAAGTCTTGACATTCTTCTAAGGTAAGTTGTTGGCCAATATGTGGATGTCTCTTAGCTATAGCATACTCTTTTTGGCACAACTCATTTTCTAATATCTCACAATCTTGTCTACACACTCTCCTTAAAACTGTAGCATTGTATCGAAGATTAAATTCATTTAAGACTGAGTTATTTGTTTTCATGTACATTGTTGGAAATTTTCCATGAGGTAAATTTTCAAATACAATTTCTGGTAGATCATCTTCTGATTTGGAGTCCGATTGTAATGAGAGCATCAGTTTAGCTTCATTGAAGAAATTATTATTGGTTGTGTATGGATCTCTACAAATAGGGAATGTCGAGTAACATAGACTAGGCAGTGCAAATCCTTCACAGCCAGGACTAATATCATTAGAATATTTAGTGACTCGGAAGGCTGTCTCAAGTTTGTCTTCAAGAATAGCCTGATTACTGTCATATGGAATATAAACAAATTGGCCTTTGAGATAGTTGGCACATACTTTTCCTAAATATTCCTGACATATTGGTTCTAACTTTTGTGGTAGAGTAGAATTGGTACTATTTGTATTTTGAGTCAAAATATTATCTGATGAAGGTTTAGATTGTACATTGATGTCAAGTTGACTGTACACATCAGTATTAGAAAATAAGGGAGTATAAGTAGGAATTTCATAGTTTTCTACCCCTTCCTCAACAAATAATTGTGTGGTTTGTTTTTTTTCATACTTTTGTTTCATGAAACATGTGTAGTTGCCTTTGTCTGACACTGTTAAGTCTCTGATCCTTATATTGGTTGCTATTGTGCCATTTTTCTTATCTACTTTAGTTGTTATCCTTATTTTCTGTGTAGAATTATCGTCTATAACTTTGTTATCTTTTAACCAATATACCTTCAGATTTTCCAATAGTTTTTGTTGTATGTAGTCAGGAGGTGATGTAGCTATACCTTCCTTGTTCTTCCCATGTTTTTCTACCATTGAATAGTTCATTATAGCTTCGCATTTTAATCGCACGTCAGTATTCGGCGCCCTTGTTATCGCGGAAGGCAGGGTCTTAGAAAAGTAAATGTCGAGTATTATGTACACTTTTTTCTCAGCCGTTGAGTTAGATTTTAGTAACGAAATAGGTTCAGTTTTATTGATGCTTGCACATGTAATTTTACACAAACAGAACAATAAAACAATAGGTACACTGCAGTGTTTCATGACTAACACTTTCCATAACACCGATGTATGTAGCAATTCTGAATGAAACAATTGTTGAAAATAACACGTAGTTATTTAATATTGTAATACAGTAGATAACTGGTTAATATATTGACTTAATTCGTTATACTTAAATTATATATTTCCCTTGAACTTATTTGCAATTAAATTAGTGCAAATCTGACAATTTGACATCGAAAAATCATGTCTCTAATCCGATCAAGTGACATGTAGTAGAGTTCTGGGTTACTAATAGAAAAAAATATTGTCTTTCCGATTTTAGGTTCCCCGACTTCTCTCTCGATGTGGTCAATACTTAGCATTTATGTCTTTTTAACTTTTTAAGTATCTAGTGAATTATGTTAAAATTCTTTAGTCACGGAGAAAGCAGTCATTATGGATAATCTAGAAACATAATTAGAAGGACCTAATTAACCATAATAATAAAGCATTTTAGCTAGTGTCTCTTTGGCATCATAACTATCTGCTGAATGTTGTTCTTTGTTTTCTTTTGTAACTTTAGGTGAGCTACCACGGATGACATACAAACCATCCCCATAAGGAGACATGAAAATTAATCGTAAAAAAACGTGTATATATTTCATTGGAAGCCTACTTGTAAAACTTGTAAGTATTTTTTTTATCATGGATTTCGGAAACCCTCTGAAATTAATCCTTTATTAGAGTTCCGTAGCCAAATGGAAAAAAACGGAACCCTTATATATTCGTCATGTCTGTCTGTCTGTCTGTCCGTCCGTATGTCACAGCCACTTTATTCCGAAACTTATGAGCTGTAGGTACCTATTGTTGAAACTTGGTAAGTAGATGTATTCGGTGAACTGCGTTAAGATTTTTACACAAAAATAGAAAAAGAACAATAATGTTGGGGGGTCCCCATACATAGAACTGAAACTCAAATTTTTTTAAGCTATTGCATAGCTTCTATCGCGGGCCTTAAGCGTGGGGACCGAATCCAGAAATTCCGTAACGAAAAAAACCTAACACCCCCCACTCCGACCGCCATCTATCGATAAATACCAGAACTTTTAATGACTTTTTGAAATATCACGCTTGTCTCTTTAGTTCAGCAACCCGCCTTTAGGAGGCATTGGTTGTATTGGAAAACTACCGTAATCAGCTGTTTGTGAGAAAGTATATAGGTGTATAGGTTGTCATCTACGTACAACAGTGAATATCTATACTCGTATAATTTGTGTACAAAGTGTTTTAAGTTTGAATAAACAAAGTGCATTTATTAATTAAGAAAGTCACGAAAAAATAGTGAAAGGAAATGAGTTAGTACTCTATATACATTCATTTTATTATTATTATCACAAATGCAGTATTATAAAATAAATAAATAATTAGGTATAAGTAATTGCTTTAGCTTTACCGCGGCAGTCTCAGAGTGCCACACGTCTTTTTATTATTATTATATCTTTCTTTTTCCCCACTCTCAGTTTACTTCATTGCAATTTTTTATTCAACTTTTTTTTGTTATATTTTGTTTATTTTTACGAAAGTATCAAGTTTTATAGACTCTAATAACCCAAAAAGGTTAGGACTAATAACATTGTTTTAATTTTTAACGTAAGTAGGGAATGTTACGTGCAACACAAACTGGGAAGATGTACTGTGCTACAAACTTATCTGGCCCGGTGGCCAAAAGTAGAACTAATGACGCCAGTTTGAAATGTCAATCCATGACATTCCTGCCATTGATTGTTTGTTGCGCGTATTTATTTTTCTTTTTGTGGTTTTTAATTGTTAAAAATGCCGAAAGCTTTAAAAATTGATGCGGGGAACGTTATATTACAAGTATTGAATTATATGAAGGAAGAATAACGCCTTCAGGCACCAATTATACCCTTCAATAAGTTGTATGAATGCGTAGCTGCTGCTACAGGTTAGTGTTGTCAGCTTCTGAAAAAATACGAAATTCCCCCTCGCTCTTTAAATTAAAATACATATTTTAAAATATTCATTATTTATTTAATTTTTGCTGTTTCCTTTGTAGGTGTCTAGGAGTGATGTGTAAGAAAACTTGTGAAAGAAAAAGAGCATGGTAGATAGAATTCTGAAATCCTATCATTCAGTGCAGAAGCTTTTGATAAAATAATAGTCAATGAATGGCAAAAGCATTGCAATAATGTACCAAAATATTGAAAATGTGTATCGAAAAAGGGATGGATACTTAGACGAGCCTTTCATCATTCATGGTAGTGATAGTGAAAGTGAAAGCAGTGATTGCGATAATGATGATGATGAAATGACTTCTGAATTAAACCATTCCGGTCACATAATAATACCTGGAGCATCTCCGTTAGAGAACACAGCATACATTTTATGTAAATGATCATAATTATTGTATAAAAATATAAAGATGTTATAAAGATTAGTAATGACAGTATTTGTTTGCTTTTTAGTGAAGTAACATTTACGTTACAATGTGCATATTATTTTTACCCACTTTATTGCAAAAAATATTTACTAGCAACACTAAATGCGATAACAGCGACGCTGCCACCGGGTCAGAAAAGTTTGCCGGACTGTAAGTGGAGTTACTAATACTTTTAGTCCCAGTGACTTTAGGAGATTCTTTCAAACCTTTTTTTTTGTTCAGGTGTAAAATCTTTTTTACTGTCGTAATTCGGCGGCTATCTTGTTTTTATTAATTTTTCCGCCGCAATGATTGTTTTTACAAACCTAACGATGTAGGGTAGGATAAGCTAATTTGCACTTTGCGCCGCCTTTCGTATAGGTAGGTCAGCCATTTCGGCGCAAACTAAGTGCTTTTAGCAGTGAACGCAAATAAACATGGAAGCATTCCTAGCTCGCGAAAATGACCCAACGCAACGCAGATTATGCGGTTATGCCGCGGTAGGCGGGGCTTAAAAATTGTGCCGCGGACCGAGTGGGACCGAGTTTGCGCACTACAGGCATCAATGGCGGTCGTCTGTCAGTTATTAGTTTCAGCGTGTTTAATTTCCAAAAATGCCTTCCTGTGCATCGAAGTCGTGTATTAATAAATCTCATTTGCATAACAAGAGTGTTGGAATTAGTTATTACGAGTAAGTACATCGCTATATATTTTAATTTTATTAAATATGAAGTCAAGCAAATTGACACAAAATATATGGTGATGTTGTTATGCAAACGAATCAATTTATTTATCTACACAAAAATTATGACGAATTTTGTTTATTTATCACAATTATTTTAATCTTAGATAAAATACTCAGCATCTTTAGGGTATGCGCAAAGAATGGTAATGGTGGTATTAAAACAGCTTGGTTTCTTCAAATTTCCACTCGATCTAAAGCGAAGAGAACTATGGACGAAAACGGTTCGTTTGGAAATGAAATGAATTCAATTCAATTTTATTTATATATTTACAGGGTAACTTGTAAAGCACCAATTACCTCACAGGACTAGATAGCTAAAACCATAAGCAACAACATTTATTCTACAACTTTTGATAATTTGTATTTTTTTTTTATGTAAAAAGTCTATATTAATTAATTTACCACTTGAATGTTTAGAACTCTACGTTCATCGTAAACAATATGTAACCAGGCTGCTTGCGTAATCTTTGCGATGCCCGTAGAGTAAGTTGTTGCTTATGGTGTTAGCTTCCTAGTCCTGCGAGGTTGTTGGTATTTTACAAGTAACCCTGCATATCTAGATCATTTATAATTTCAAGTCGATTCGTCCACGCGTTTTCAAGATAAAGGGTATTGACAGACAGACCGACGGATGGATAAAGAAGTGAAGGGGGCTCTAAAAAGTAGTACTTAAGTATTATGTATACCTACGGAAATTGTAAATAATAATTAGTGAATAATTGGTCACAAATTTGTTTTATGTACCTATTATCATAGCAAATAAACCCATTACTCGCCAAATACTGCTATTTAAAGACCTTAGAAAAACTCTTGCCGTAAAGTTCAAGATACTGTATATTTTATCATAATTCTTTATTATTTTAATAATATCAATGTCACGGTGAATTATTTTCGTTGCACTTTATAACATAAAACATCCCTCGGCGAATGTCATGAACATGGTAATTTAGACCCGAACATGACGTCATAAATTCTACTTTTAAAAGGTGTATCTGAGCGGTAATATTTTGGCCAATCAGAGACGGTATTCCGTTGTGTCATTTTGATTGGGATATTGGGTCATTTGCGCTTAGTTTCCTTGAAGTAATGCTTCCATGTTTATTTGCGTTCACTGGCTTTTAGCCTTTTTTCTAGACGCTCCTTTTGGTCGCGCCATTCTAAAAAAAGATAAGTGCAATTGTATATCTAGAAACAATTAAAATGTATTTCATTTCATTTATTACTAAAAATAAATAAATTGTTTTGTAGTCACCATTTCTTTATGATTTCATTTTTACACAACCTATTATGTCATGTGTCATTCCATGCACAATGAACCATGGTTAATTGTAGGACATACCGAAATGGTTCAAAGAAGGACACACCACACTTTTTAAAATAACTTCATAATAAACCCTATAAAATAAAGTCGTAGGATACTAAACAATTGTTAATTAAATGAAGATATTCATGTTTATTATAGTGTGAGTACGTTAAAACCGTAAAAATAAGTAAGAAAATTATGAACACACTAGGGGCTAGGGGAATGGGGAGGGGTACATAAGCGTCTCTTTTGGTATGGTAGGTGAGGAGTAGAAACGTCGCGTTTTTAAAATATGGCGGTGTGACCAAGTGACCCTAGTTATTTTTTAATACGTCATAAATCGTAAACCGCAATTTGCTTTCATTTAATCAACTGAAATACTTGCTGCCACGGAACCCTTTATGGGCGAGTCCGACACGTACTTGGCCGGTTTTTTTTATCTCTCCCAATCACTTTATTACTCCTTTAGTGGTCTAAAATGTTCTTATTTCTCTCGCCATCGTCATAATTTAAATTCTTGTTTAGAAAATATGATGCACTGATTAACGAGATAATATCGCGAGAAAATTATGTTTTCTAAATACCAATGGCACGAAAGACTCAATTTACTACGCCAGAGAATTATAAACTAATATGTAGGTATATAGACTATAAGGTAGCTACTGGCATAAATAAGATTCCCATCTGACGCAATTAAGGCCCCCCTACGAAAATGAAGGGGCATATCATATGCATGCATGTTATCGGAACGAGAACAATTACTTTACACATCGATTATGTGTAAAGTAATTGTGTTGTGATATGGCTATGCCGTGCTCGTTGATGCTTATACTAATTAACAAAACAAATAAAATAATTTGAATAAAAAAATCGGTTTAAAAAAAGCTTTGAGAAACTTGATGATTGAATTTACTATAGAAATGAAATAATTATGTGTTCTTGTAATTATGTAGTTCTTGGATCCCTTTGATCCCCAAAGAGAATCCAAGAACTACAAGTTAGGTTCCTCCGCTTTTAAATAATTGATAAACTGGAAGGATATAAGACGTTGCGTTGTCTATGTTTTATTTTGAGTTTTGGAACAACTAAAAATAAGCCTTCGCTCTGATGATATACCTAAAGTGGGTTTATGGACGTAGGAAAATTTACAGTCACATTAAAATAATGTCACTAAAACAGCTAGTGGTATTGGCCCTAGGTAGAAGTTCCTAGTTATATAGTTAGGAATCATACGCTACAATTAACTACAATATGAAAGTGAGACAAATGAGACAATTTTATATTTTTAGTAGGTAATCGCATTTTTATTTAAAAATAACTTGCAACACTTAAAACAAAAGGTGTAGGTAAGTAGACAGGTATATGAATTATTAACGGTACCTATTGACAATATTTTGTGGTTTGTTTTCAATCTTCATTCAATTTTTTGTAGGCGTCATTTATACAAGATTATCTTCCAGTTCTTCTTCGATTTCTTCCTTTAATACAAGCCCACCGAGGAGGGTGGAATCTGGAGGTAGCCATTCGCAGCTAGTGTCTTCTGACGAACATACCTTTAACATTATCGTAAACACATTATAAATTATTAGAAAGTCATTGCATGAACTGTATTGGGTAGTTTACGAAAATTAGTAGTTGGTAGGTATAATCTTATATATGCTTTACACTGCAAAGCACTTGTAAAGGTAAAAATATGCCGATAAAATAAGTGAGCCCCTAGGTACTTACTGATAGAAAATGGTAAAAAATATAAACACGGTATTCATGTTTATAATGTATTTCTAAAAAAAGAGTGCTAACGGCAACTGTATACCTAGTAGGTAAGCCTTCGCTGTTTGTCAGTCCGTCCTTCTGTCAGCGGGTTATAGGTATCTCATGAACCGTAGTAGGAAGATGAAGAAGATATATTACACAGACAGAGTGACTAGGTAGGTACGCATTTCTTTTGCCGCTATAATAAGAAGTAATAATGGGGGCCACGCCCTACCATATAAGAAATTTGTTGGAATATTTTTGCTCGATGTCTGACATTCTTGTAAAATGTTACGGAAATTCGGCATCCTTTGCAAATCCGTCTCGCACTACGCCGATAATTTTTGAAATTTTATAGGGTGCCAGACAATTTTTTCATCATGGACACCCCGTTCAGACGTAATCAAAGAGTCCGTTGAAGCTATATCATTAAAAGTTTTGATAGTATCTTGGGTTGAAAAGAAAAAAAAAACATACCTGGCATTTACAATAAGAGGCTTCAACATAATGGTACACATCCGTGCCCGGCTGTACCCCAGGGTCACAGTTGCGTAACTTAGCTGACGCATGCTTCCTCACTGCGTGCACGCAGACCGGATGATGGGATTTTTTGTACGGGAACTGCCAGTCCGGAATCTGTAGATGGTTAAAAATACCTTCAATATTAAAGAAAACAAATGCATAGACTATGGTTATTGGTGACCGTTTCAATAAAACTAGATAGGTACAATAAATAGTCATCATAAATGGGACAGAAGTTAAGCCTCCTTTATTCCAGACATTCTCTGTAACCAACCTTTGCTAAGAATAATCTCTTGCTAGTTCAATAATCAATATTTAAATGGAAGGTATAAGATTCTCAAAGTTTTATGACAACGATCTGCAGATAGACCAGTAAACCATACATCGCTGGCAAAATGGTAAACGGAAATGAAAAGATCGAAGATGAAGTTTGAGAGATATACTTATACAGACATCATCATATCAGCTGAAAGACGTCCACTGCTGGACAAAGGCCTCCCCCAAAGATCTCCACAATTGCCAGTTATACAGTCATACATGTGTACATATGCATTACCGCCGAGATACACATCTCACACACGCACACACACTCACCCACACATTATCACATACACACGCAGACACAGACGTGCGCGTAATAAAAGGAACCAGTAAGTTAGGCGTTAACCTATGTGGCGAGGATCTAGCGATTCTATGCAAGACTACACGAACATGGTTGTTCCACCTATAATCTTACCTCATGAGACGAGCAGTATCCCCCACAACCTGTGATCTTCACGTCATCCCAGCACCTTCGTCCGTTCAGATCAGTCTGCATGGCTTGGTGCGTGTGCCGTTTGAGCTTGCACATCGACCTCTGAGAGCCGACGCTGAGTGCCGCCCAGCTGATCAGCATCAGGATACGCAGTAACCCCATGTTGGTTCTGGTGACGATCATGTTTGAGACTGGAAAATGATTTCATAGGTAAGACGTAAACGCGTCAAGACTTATGCCATATTGCTTAGATACTGTACGTGTGCCGCAGCGGTTAAAACAGTCACCTCGCCACTTCGTGTCCCGGGTTCGTATCCGCGCAGGGCAACTATCTGTGTGACCCATAAATAGTTATTTTGAGTCTGGATGCAACTTGTGTCCTCAATTGTATGTTTATAAAGGACCCCGCGACACAGGGATTCATTTGCCTAGAGAGGGTGTAGTCATTTTAAAAAAGAAAAACAAATTAAAACTGCACAGTAACAAAATATCCCGTCACCAAAAAATGGCTATAAGCTTTAATTGCCTAATGGATCGTCATAAAATAAGCTAAGAACTTATCGATCAATCTAATTGGTATGAAGTGGGATGATAAAATACGTAGTAGTCTCCACAAAGACTACTCGTCTTTCTCCGCAAGTTTTTGGGTATTTATTACCCTGATGTTGAAATATAGAGGACATGGTACGGATAAGCCAGTATTACCGGAGACCGATCGGGCTAAAGGCTACCCGCTTTCCAATAACCACCAACTTTTTCACGCTGCTACTGAGGTATTTTCTTACTAGAAAATGTTAACACTTCCTTTTGAATAATAATATCCTGAGATTATTCACACGGCCATCTGATCCCAAACTAAGCTGAGCTTGTACTATGGATACCAGATAACTGATATACTATAAATACTATTTTCCTTTCGTAAATACATATTTATATATTACTCAGGACAAACCGACATGTTCATGCACACAAATATTTGTCCTGGGTGTGAATTGAACCCACGACCTGCGGTAGGGAAAGCAAGCATTTGGCAACCACGCCAACAGGCCCGTAATAAAAAGGGGTACTTACAAATATACCAAAAACACTGCACTAAAGATGTAGATAAGAACACCAACCTTATCTGATACGCTATCCTGATCTGTCTGTCGAATCTCCAGTCCCGAATGTTTTTATAAAGGACTGCAAAGGACGTCAGATCATTTTTCTCACTTGAGTTCACATGACAATGGCGTACAACCCATTAGCTTCGCAATAACGCTCTTAAACTGAATAAAAATAGGTGAGAACTGTCTTTTAGAATATATTTGAATACTTAATTTTAGTGTCCTACGCAGTAGATAAGACGTACGTAATAATGTGTCACTGGCCGAAATACGGTCATGGTCACCTCATCAGAAACTAGCCAACTTGGTCCATGATATGATAGCTTCTCATAGACAGGGGCACTCTCTATTGGCATACTATTACGATCTATTGATATCTACTGTCGAAGAAACACAGATTAGAGAGCAAACTCGTAGAAAATCATACCTTATTGTTCCAAGGCAAACTTAATGTGGTTCAACACAGTTACAGAGTACAATCGGTCTCATTATATAATAAGTTGCCTTTAGAATTTAAAAGCATATATAGACCAAATATATTCAGGGACAAATTAAAAAGCTATTTGTTGAAGAAAGGCTTTTTTAGTGTACAAGAATTTATACATGACAATTGACTTCCTAAGTATATAATGAATTGGTATGACACATGTACATAATAATATAAAATTGATAATAATGTAATTAATGATTTAGTATTTTAATTTGTAAATTTAGCTTTAAAATTTTCAACACAAATGTATTTGTTATGAAAATAAATGACTTATGACTTAAATGACTTATCGACCAATCTTTACGACCAATGACAGGATTTAACATTTAAATCATAGGTAATTCTACAAGAACGCAGTACAAAAAAGTAGTTAGTATTTTAAATGTATTTTATTTAATAGTGTACCTACCTACCTAAGTATTTATGATAAAGCGCCTTTCACATACCTACCTTCCACAGAGGGTATCAACCAGTTCATTGAAATTTAAAGCCACATTACAACGTCTTTTTGCAAAAAATATATCTCGATTTCAACATTAGCAATTAGTTTCATAATCATCATCAGTCTGATGACACAGCGTCCACTGCTGGACATAGGCCTCACCCAACGGTTTCTATAATGTTGCCATTTGGAGGGGTGTGTCTTAGTCATCGCGCTTGGCATGCGAGTTGGTGACCGCAGTTAGGTGGAAGCCTAGTACACCACGTGACGCTGATGCCAGACTACCTGGTGTATCCCTTAGTCGATTTTTACTACACTCACGGGATGGTATGGTGTGACCCTGTTATTCTTTCTAGGCTGGGAACCATACGGCTAGCAATTAGTTTAGGTACGCATCGCAATGTCTAAATCTATTGTAAAGGACTTCAACCGTTTTGGGCTAACCGGTGAACAGCTGTATTGGGAAAAAAGAAATTCATAAATAATTTTGTAATAATATTTAGTAAACATTGGTTTTTTTTGGGAGTGTCAAACTAAATGATATTAAAAACGAATAAAAAAGATTTTTAATTGATTATTGCTTGTGTATTTGCTTTGCTGTGCAACATGCGGGATGCATTGAGTAAGGGTTGCCAAAATAAAAACTCAAAAAAAATAACATCGATATTCGACGTTTCAATTCGAGAGCTTCAAAACATTAAAATGTTTGATGGAAGACCGAGCTTTATCTAGCTGTTGTGTAATATTCATCATTAGCATCATCATCATCTTAACCTCACACAAATAAAAAAATATAGTTTATGTAAAACAACATTTTTTTTGAAGTGTTAAAAATCATCAGCTTGCCTACGCAACGTAGAACAAACGAAGAAAGTTTTTATCGAGGAAAAAAATGTAATCAACGTAACAATTGTAATTATCGTCGTAATTGGTATTTCGTCTTCGTTCATTTGAGTGTTGTCCGTCATGGTAGCGAGTATTATTAACGCGTGCTTTTCTTGAAGATTCTAATTACAATGCAACATGGGTCATAACCAAAATAATTACGCAAAGCAAAACAGCTCAGCATAATATAATATACGATTTGAAATCGATTCCTATGGAATAATATATATAAATATTTTTAGAAAGTTTTGAAGTTTTATTTTTTATTATTATATTAAACAATTTGATACAAAACTTCCTACATATATGTTTTCTATGTACTGTAAGCCACTCAATAAAATCAAAAATAGTGCAATATTTTTATGTTCATGTTCAAGCCCAAACGCCATACAAAGTGGTTGATGTCCTTTAAATCGCTAGTTAAGTAGTTTCTGTGGTACAGACGCCAGCACATCCAGCTACCCCAATCTGTCAAATTTCTTCTATAGATTTTCAACTTTATCATTTATGGGGTAGCTTGATGTGCTGGCGTCTGTATATCATTGACAGACAGAAGGTCGCGCGGTCCTACCGATTGCGATTAGCACCAACGCGGCAACGGGTGCATTTTGTACGCAACCCAAGAAATATTGAATCCTATTGTAATACCGATTCGCACCAAATTTGCTTATCATTAGAATGAGCATACATTATGTATGTGGTTGACTGTAAAGTGTGAATTAATTATCTCAACTTCCTTCTACAGAAACGAATGTGTAAACGCATATCTCATGGAGATAAAAGGCGGGAACGAGATTAAGTAAATACCGGCCAAGTAAGAGTAAGACTGGAGCTCCGAAGCTTCTGTGGTTTTACTTCTGTTGTTATTATAATTACTTTGTTCTTATTTAAAACTTTGTGACAAACTTTTACCAAAAAAGTGAACCATGTAACTATATTTGTTTAACTAGCTGGTGCCCGCGACTTCGTCCGCGACAATTTTGAATGATGAACAGTATAACTACTTACTTCTAGCTTAATCTACAAAATATAACTTTTAAAAGAAATAAGCAATATAAATTTAAGAAAACCTAACCTATAAATAGCCTAGCTATGAAATAAACTTAAGACTGCTACTGTTATTTAAAAAAAATTACCCGATGTCATCTTTAAGTAAAGTCAGTAAGTCAAATAAAGTAAAATAATAATCAACGATGCATTAATCACAAAGGTTACTCCCATTAGATTAGGTTGACCCGACTTCTTAGTAATATTCATGTAAAATTTGATGTTAATCCATGCAGTAATTTTTGAGTTTAGCCCGGACATACATACAGACAAACAGACAAAAATTCTAAAAATTATATTTTTGGTTTCGATATCGATTAAAGATCACGCCCCAAGTATCCTTTTAAAAAAATATTCAATGTACAGTTTTGACTTTCCTACGATTTTATTATATGTATAGATAAGATCACAGCTCCTCCCCCGTAGGTGATAGCGTGATAATATGTAGCCTATATGTTGACCCGACCTCTTAGTAATATAATGCAAAATTTGAAGTTAATCCATGCAGTACTTTTTGAGTTTAGCCCGGACATACATACAGACAAACAGACAAAAATTCTAAAAATTATATTTTTGGTTTCGATATCGATTGTAGATCACGCCCCAAGTATCCTTTTAAAAAAATATTCAATGTACAGTTTTGACTTTCCTACGATTTTATTATATGTATAGATAAGATCACAGCTCCTCCCCCGTAGGTGATAGCGTAATAATATGTAGCCTATATGTTGACCCGACCTCTTAGTAATATAAATGCAAAATTTGAAGTTAATCCATGCAGTACTTTTTGAGTTTAGCCCGGACATACAAACAGACACAAATTCTAAAAATTATATTTTTGCTTTCGATATCGATTGTAGATCACGCCCCAAGTATCCTTTTTAAAAAATATTCAATGTACAGTTTTGACTTTCTTACGATTTTATTATATGTATAGATAAGATCACAGCTCCTCCCCCGTAGGTGATAGCGTAATAATATGTAGCTTATATGTTGACCCGACCTCTTAGTAATGTTAATGCAAAATTTGAAGTTAATCCATGCAGTACTTTTTGAGTTTAGCCCGGACATACATACAGACAAACAGACAAAAATTCTAATAATTATATTTTTGGTTTCGATATCGATTGTAGATCACGCCCCAAGTATCCTTTTTAAAAAATATTCAATGTACAGTTTTGACTTTCTTACGATTTTATTATATGTATAGATAAGATCACAGCTCCTCCCCTGTAGGTGATGGCGTAATAATATGTAGCCAATATGTTGACCCGACCTCTTAGTAATATTAAAGCAAAATTTGAAGTTAATCCATGCAGTACTTTTTGAGTTTAGCCCGGACATACATACAGCCAAACAGACAAAAATTCTAAAAACTATATTTTTGGTTTCGATATCGATTGTAGATCACGCCCCAAGTATCCTTTTAAAAAAATATTCAATGTACAGTTTTGACTTTCCTACGATTTTATTATATGTATAGATAAGATCACAGCTCCTCCCCCGTAGGTGATAGCGTGATAATATGTAGCCTATATGTTGACCCGACCTCTTAGTAATATTAATGCAAAATTTGAAGTTAATCCATGCAGTACTTTTTGAGTTTAGCCCGGACATACATACAGACAAACAGACAAAAATTCTAAATATTATATTTTTGGTTTCGATATCGATTGTAGATCACGCCCCAAGTATCCTTTTAAAAAAATATTCAATGTACAGTTTTGACTTTCCTACGATTTTATTATATGTATAGATAAGATCACAGCTCCTCCCCCGTAGGTGATAGCGTAATAATATGTAGCCTATATGTTGACCCGACCTCTTAGTAATATAAATGCAAAATTTGAAGTTAATCCATGCAGTACTTTTTGAGTTTAGCCCGGACATACATACAGACAAACAGACAAAAATTCTAAAAATTATATTTTTGGTTTCGATATCGATTGTAGATCACGCCCCAAGTATCCTTTTAAAAAAATATTCAATGTACAGTTTTGACTTTCCTACGATTTTATTATATGTATAGATAAGATCACAGCTCCTCCCCCGTAGGTGATAGCGTGATAATATGTAGCCTATATGTTGACCCGACCTCTTAGTAATATTAATGCAAAATTTGAAGTTAATCCATGCAGTACTTTTTGAGTTTAGCCCGGACATACATACAGCCAAACAGACAAAAATTCTAAAAACTATATTTTTGGTTTCGATATCGATTGTAGATCACGCCCCAAGTATCCTTTTAAAAAAATATTCAATGTACAGTTTTGTCAATCAAGTCAAGTCAATCAGCCTATCGCAGTCCACTGCTGGACATAAGCCTCTCCTAACACGCGCCATTGCACACGGTCCTCCGCCTTCCGCATCCAGTCTGTCCCAGCGACCCTTTTGAGGTCGTCGGTCCATCTAGTTGGGGGCCGTCCTACCTTACGCTTACCAAGTCGCGGTCTCCACTCTAGAACACGTTTGCTCCATCAGCCGTCGGTCCTTCTGCAGATGTGATCAGCCCATTGCCACTTTAGCTTGCTAAGTCTGCGAGCTATGTCGGTAACTTTGGTTCTTTGTCGGATTACTTCGTTACGAATTTTATCCTTCAAAGAGACGCCGAGCATAGCCCGCTCCATAGCTCGCTGTGCGACTTTCAATTTATGGACTAGTCCCACTGTGAGTGTCCACGTCTCAGCACCGTAGGTCATAACAGGTAGGACGCATTGGTTGTAGACTTTAGACTTCAGACATTGCGGTAAAGGCGAGGAGAAGACATGGCGTAGTTTGCCAAATGCTGCCCAACCCAACTGGATCCTGCGGTTGATTTCTTTCTCGAAGTTGTTTCTACCCAATTGGACAACTTGTCCAAGGTAGACATACTCCCGAACAACTTCGAGCATCGAACCATCGACGTAGATTGGTCCCGGCGTGACATGTTCATTGAACATGATCTTGGTTTTATCCAAGTTCATGCCGAGACCGACACCTCGAGAGGCTCCATTTAGGCTTTGCAGCATTTCGCTTAACTGTTCCAGTGACTCTGCAACGATGACGATATCATCGGCGAACCGAAGGTGTGAGATGTATTCGCCGTTGATGTTAATGCCCCGTCCAGTCCAGTCCAGCGTCTTGAAGACGTCTTCGAGCGCGTTGGTGAAGAGCTTAGGGGATATTACATCCCTCTGTCTCACCCCTCGACGCAGCTCGATCGGGCTGGTCTTTTGGTCCTGGACCTGGACGGTCATTGTGGCGGTATCATACAGACTTCTCAGCACCTCGATATAGCGCCAATCGATGCGACATCGCTGCAGAGCATCCAAAACCGCCCAGGTTTCGATGGAGTCGAAGGCTTTCTCGTAGTCCACGAAGGCCATACACAGCGGCTGATTGTACTCTTCAGTCTTCTGTACAATCTGCCGAACAGTATGGATGTGGTCTACGGTGCTGTAGCCTTTTCAAAACCCGGCTTGTTCCGGAGGCTGGAACTCGTCAAGTCTTCTGGCGAGGCGGTTTGTGAGTACTCTCGAGAACAACTTGTAAACGTGGCTCAGCAGTGAGACAGTTTTGACTTTCCTACGATTTTATTATATGTATAGATAAGATCACAGCTCCTCCCCCGTAGGTGATAGCGTGATAATATGTGGCCTATATGTTGACCCGACCTCTTAGTAATATTAATGCAAAATTTGAAGTTAATCTATGCAGTACTTTTTGAGTTTAGCCCGGACATACATACAGAAAAACAGACAAAAATTCTAAAAACTATATTTTTGGTTTCGATATCGATCGTAGATCACGCCCCAAGTATCCTTTTTAAAAAATATTCAATGTACAGTTTTGACTTTCTTACGATTTTATTATATGTATAGATAAGATCACAGCTCCTCCCCTGTAGGTGATGGCGTAATAATATGTAGCCAATATGTTGACCCGACCTCTTAGTAATATTAAAGCAAAATTTGAAGTTAATCCATGCAGTACTTTTTGAGTTTAGCCCGGACATACATACAGACAAACAGACAAACAGACAAACATTCTAAAAATTATATTTTTGGTTTCGATATCGATTGTAGATCACGCCCCAAGTATCCTTTTTAAAAAATATTCAATGTACAGTTTTGACTTTCCTACGATTTTATTATATGTATAGATAAGATCACAGCTCGTCCCCCGTAGGTGATAGCGTAATAATATGTAGCCTATATGTTGACCCGACCTCTTAGTAATATTAATGCAAAATTTGAAGTTAATCCATGCAGTACTTTTTGAGTTTCGCCCGGACATACATACAGACAAACAGACAAAATTCTAAAAACTATATTTTTGGTTTCGACATCGATTGTAGATCACGCCAAAGTATCCTTTTAAAAAAATATTCAATGTACAGTTTTGACTTTCCTACGATTTTATTATATGTATAGATAAGATCACAGCTCCTCCCCCGTAGGTAATAGCGTGATAATATGTAGCCTATATGTTGACCCGACCTCTTAGTAATATTAATGCAAAATTTGAAGTTAATCTATGCAGTACTTTTTGAGTTTCGCCCGGACATACATACAGACAAACAGACAAACAGACAAAAAGTCTAAAAATTATATTTTTGGTTTCGATATCGATTGTAGATCACGCCCCAAGTATCCTTTTAAAAAAATATTCAATGTACAGTTTTGACTTTCCTACGATTTTATTATATGTATAGATAAGATCACAGCTCCTCCCCCGTAGGTGATAGCGTGATAATATGTAGCCTATATGTTGACCCGACCTCTTAGTAATATAATGCAAAATTTGAAGTTAATCCATGCAGTACTTTTTGAGTTTAGCCCGGACATACATACAGACAAACAGACAAAAATTCTAAAAATTATATTTTTGGTTTCGATATCGATTGTAGATCACGCCCCAAGTATCCTTTTAAAAAAATATTCAATGTACAGTTTTGACTTTCCTACGATTTTATTATATGTATAGATAAGATCACAGCTCCTCCCCCGTAGGTGATAGCGTAATAATATGTAGCCTATATGTTGACCCGACCTCTTAGTAATATAAATGCAAAATTTGAAGTTAATCCATGCAGTACTTTTTGAGTTTAGCCCGGACATACATACAGACAAACAGACAAACAGACAAACATTCTAAAAATTATATTTTTGGTTTCGATATCGATTGTAGATCACGCCCCAAGTATCCTTTTTAAAAAATATTCAATGTACAGTTTTGACTTTCCTACGATTTTATTATATGTATAGATAAGATCACAGCTCGTCCCCCGTAGGTGATAGCGTAATAATATGTAGCCTATATGTTGACCCGACCTCTTAGTAATATTAATGCAAAATTTGAAGTTAATCCATGCAGTACTTTTTGAGTTTCGCCCGGACATACATACAGACAAACAGACAAAATTCTAAAAACTATATTTTTGGTTTCGACATCGATTGTAGATCACGCCAAAGTATCCTTTTAAAAAAATATTCAATGTACAGTTTTGACTTTCCTACGATTTTATTATATGTATAGATAAGATCACAGCTCCTCCCCCGTAGGTGATAGCGTAATAATATGTAGCCTATATGTTGACCCGACCTCTTAGTAATATTAATGCAAAATTTGAAGTTAATCCATGCAGTACTTTTTGAGTTTAGCCCGGACATACATACAGACAAACAGACACAAATTCTAAAAATTATATTTTTGCTTTCGATATCGATTGTAGATCACGCCCCAAGTATCCTTTTTAAAAAATATTCAATGTACAGTTTTGACTTTCCTACGATTTTATTATATGTATAGATAAGATCACAGCTCCTCCCCCGTAGGTGATAGCGTAATAATATGTAGCCTATATGTTGACCCGACCTCTTAGTAATATTAATGCAAAATTTGAAGTTAATCCATGCAGTACTTTTTGAGTTTAGCCCGGACATACATACAGCCAAACAGACAAAAATTCTAAAAACTATATTTTTGGTTCCGATATCGAGTGTAGATCACGCCCCAAGTATCCTTTAAAAAAAATATTCAATGTACAGTTTTGACTTTCCTACGATTTTATTATATGTATAGATAAGATCACAGCTCCTCCCCCGTAGGTGATAGCGTGATAATATGTAGCCTATATGTTGACCCGACCTCTTAGTAATATTAATGCAAAATTTGAAGTTAATCTATGCAGTACTTTTTGAGTTTAGCCCGGACATACATACAGACAAACAGACACAAATTCTAAAAATTATATTTTTGGTTTCGATATCGATTGTAGATCACGCCCCAAGTATCCTTTTTAAAAAATATTCAATGTACAGTTTTGACTTTCTTACGATTTTATTATATGTATAGATAAGATCACAGCTCCTCCCCTGTAGGTGATGGCGTAATAATATGTAGCCAATATGTTGACCCGACCTCTTAGTAATATTAAAGCAAAATTTGAAGTTAATCCATGCAGTACTTTTTGAGTTTAGCCCGGACATACATACAGCCAAACAGACAAAAATTCTAAAAACTATATTTTTGGTTTCGATATCGATTGTAGATCACGCCCCAAGTATCCTTTTAAAAAAAATATTCAATGTACAGTTTTGACTTTCCTACGATTTTATTATATGTATAGATAAGATCACAGCTCCTCCCCCGTAGGTGATAGCGTGATAATATGTAGCCTATATGTTGACCCGACCTCTTAGTAATATTAATGCAAAATTTGAAGTTAATCTATGCAGTACTTTTTGAGTTTCGCCCGGACATACATACAGACAAACAGACAAAAAGTCTAAAAATTATATTTTTGGTTTCGATATCGATTGTAGATCACGCCCCAAGTATCCTTTTAAAAAAATATTCAATGTACAGTTTTGACTTTCCTACGATTTTATTATATGTATAGATAAGATCACAGCTCCTCCCCCGTAGGTGATAGCGTGATAATATGTAGCCTATATGTTGACCCGACCTCTTAGTAATATTAATGCAAAATTTGAAGTTAATCTATGCAGTACTTTTTGAGTTTCCCCCGGACATACATACAGACAAACAGACAAACAGACAAAAAGTCTAAAAATTATATTTTTGGTTTCGATATCGATTGTAGATCACGCCCCAAGTATCCTTTTAAAAAAATATTCAATGTACAGTTTTGACTTTCCTATGATTTTATTATATGTATCGATAAGATCACAGCTCCTCCCCCGTAGGTGATAGCGTAATAATATGTAGCCTATATGTTGACCCGACCTCTTAGTAATATTAATGCAAAATTTGAAGTTAATCCATGCAGTACTTTTTGAGTTTAGCCCGGACATACATACAGACAAACAGACAAAAATTCTAAAAATTATATTTTTGGTTTCGATATCGATTGTAGATCACGCCCCAAGTATCCTTTTAAAAAAATATTCAATGTACAGTTTTGACTTTCCTACGATTTTATTATATGTATAGATAAGATCACAGCTCCTCCCCCGTAGGTGATAGCGTGATAATATGTAGCCTATATGTTGACCCGACCTCTTAGTAATATTAATGCAAAATTTGAAGTTAATCCATGCAGTACTTTTTGAGTTTAGCCCGGACATACATACAGACAAACAGACAAAAATTCTAAAAAATATATTTTTGGTTTCGATATCGATTCTAGATCACGCCCCAAGTATCCTTTTTAAAAAATATTCAATGTACAGTTTTGACTTTCCTACGATTTTATTATATGTATAGATAAGATCACAGCTCCTCCCCCGTAGGTGATAGCGTAATAATATGTAGCCTATATGTTGACCCGAGCTCTTAGTAATATTAATGCAAAATTTGAAGTTAATCCATGCAGTACTTTTTGAGTTTAGCCCGGACATACATACAGACAAACAGACAAAAATTCTAAAAATTATATTTTTGGTTTCGATATCGATTGTAGATCACGCCCCAAGTATCCTTTTAAAAAAATATTCAATGTACAGTTTTGACTTTCCTACGATTTTATTATATGTATAGATAAGATCACAGCTCCTCCCCCGTAGGTGATAGCGTGATAATATGTAGCCTATATGTTGACCCGACCTCTTAGTAATATTAATGCAAAATTTGAAGTTAATCCATGCAGTACTTTTTGAGTTTAGCCCGGGCATACATACAGACAAACAGACAAAAATTCTAAAAATTATATTTTTGGTTTCGATATCGATTGTAGATCACGCCCCAAGTATCCTTTTAAAAAAATATTCAATGTACAGTTTTGACTTTCCTACGATTTTATTATATGTATAGATAAGATCACAGCTCCTCCCCCGTAGGTGATAGCATGATAATATGTAGCCTATATGTTGACCCGACCTCTTAGTAATATTAAAGCAAAATTTGAAGTTAATCCATGCAGTACTTTTTGAGTTTAGCCCGGACATACATACAGACAAACAGACAAAAATTCTAAAAATTATATTTTTGGTTTCGATATCGATTGTAGATCACGCCCCAAGTATCCTTTTTAAAAAATATTCAATGTACAGTTTTGACTTTCCTACGATTTTATTATATGTATAGATTGTGCCCATAACTACGACTGCGCTAGATGTAAACGAAAGATAATGTAGGTACAATCACACAGCTAATTTCATTTAACCCCATATAAATATGTACCTCTATTATATGTATTTTTAAAGTTTTATACATATTTCAAGGTCTGGTTGATCAGGTATACCTAATAATAATGTCCTCCCAACCGAATTTCGGCCACGGCGGCCAGTGCCAATGGAGAATATCCAATTGCGCAGGACATATTATAGTGCACAAGTGTGTACGCAAACATAGGAGCACTTTCTTTTCTATCACTCTCATGATCCGATGGGTCGACTAGCGACACGACCGGAAAGAGGTCAGGTACAGGATCGACGGCTTTACGTGCGCTTCGAGGCACGGGGTGTACGAATACCGCCAACTCATGGACTCCGGGCTGATACTGAGAAATTTCTTTTAAAATCCCAATATCACTTTTTGGTCCGACCCGGGTTTGAACCCAGGACCTCATTATCTGCGGTTGAACACGCTACCGCTAGACCAACGAGGCATAGTGATGTAATAGACGGAGGGGTGGATTCATGAGCGATGCCGTGTCCATTTTTGGTACGGAACCCTAAAAATTTAAGCAATAAATAAACAAACAGTGGTTACTAAATAACAAGATATTGCGTCGACCCAAAAATGTCGTTAAAGCGGCGGCGCGGCGGTTGAGCATGAGCGGAACAAATTAGCTCATTTTGACAGAGGTGCCTCTGTGGTCCCCGCGCCGCGGCTCACCAAAATCAGCGTTGTAACTAATTGCATCGTGGTGCTCATATCTTATCCACATAATTACCAACATTACTGGTGGTAAAGCACCAAAATCTTCTATACAAATTATTAAATTTTGAGTGTCTGTTTGTAATATTGAAATAACCGGTTTTTACTACATAAATATGAATATATATACGGTACATACACCAAAATAACATTTTTTACAATTTTTGTCTGTCTGTCTGTTTGTTCCGGCTAATCTCTGAAACGGCTGGACCGATTTTGACGAGACTTTTGTTGGCAGGTAGCTGATGTAATAAGGAGTAACTTAGGCTACTTTTATTTTAGAAAAAGTCATTTATTTTACAAAAAACAAAAAAAAAAAAACAAAATAATCTAATTAACACGCGGACGAAGTCGCGGGCACAGCTAGTGTCAAATAAACACGTAATAATAATAATAATAATACACTGAGACATAGATAATTCATACACGGCCATCTGATCGCAAACTATGCTATGCAGAGCTTGTACTATGTAAATCGGATAACTAATATAATACATATACTACTTTTCGTTTGTAAATACATACTTATATAGATAATTACACCCAGACTGAGAACAAACAGACTTGTTCATGCACACAAATATCTATATACCTACTTATATGCATACCAGGAACTATATGGTTAATCCTGATATTAGGTACCTACGGCCACAGAGCTATGTTCTAGCTTATCTGCTGTCCTTTATAAAGTACTAGCTGTGCCCCGCGGTTTTACCCGCGTTAAACTTTATAAAATATGGCCTATGTGTTATCCTAACTATAAAAATTAGCCTATGTTCTTTCTCAGGGTCTAGACCATCTGTAGATATACCAAATTTCATTCAAATCCGTTCAGTAGTTTTGGCGTGAAAGAGTAACAGACAGACAGAGTTACTTTCGCATTTATAATAATAGTTAGGATTAGTGTACTTTATAAAAAGTGCGTTAAGCTAAGACGACCACCACGAATCATGTTGAGCTCAATTTGATTGTAATGTACCTATTAACGCAAATATTAGATCAAGAGTTATAATAATAATAATGTTTTATTGACACCAATATACATACATTCTTACATTTCAGTACAATGTTTAGAGCCTTATAGGTACTTAATTATTGCAAAAGTTGTCGAAAACTGATTCCCAAGCTAGGCTAATTTGCCTGTATTTTGGGAAGCAGTGTACAATCGTGTACTTATTTTAAATTACATTTTGAGGGCTGTCGCTGCGCTGTATATGTAAAAATTAAATAACTTAAAAATTCAAATTACTTAAAGAGATAAAAAGAAACAAAATAGATTGCGTTTGTATGTGTGTGTGAGTGTGCGTTTGTGTGTGCGTTTATGTGTGTGTATGTGTGTGTGTGTGTGTGTGTGAGTAATGAGTGAGTGATAGTATGAGACGATAATATAAGATATTGTCTATTTATGCGATATACGTAATTAGATTTTCTGTTTCCAGATAGTCGAGTTGACAAAGCCATGTAGTAACTTTATGTTTCGTTATATTCTTACTTTGGTTTGAGATATTACATGTTTTGTGTATTTTGTTGTATATTTTACAGCTTTGACTATTGTATTGTCTTCGAGCAAATGAAGTTTTGCAGGTGACTGGTAAACAGGCAGATTTATTTTTACGTTTCCCTGGATCAGGTGGGGGGACTGTGGGATGTTTTTTTTAATACCGTTTGGAGCACATAGAGCTGTCGTACTGTGAGTATGTTACAGTCCGAGTACAATTTAGTCGTTGGGTACCTATAAGGTTTTCTAGTCATTACTTTTAGTACAGCTCGTTGTGCTCTCTCAAGTCGGAGGAGATGTGTTTTAGCCGCTCCACCCCATACCGTGATGCAGTACTGTAAGACAGACTGGCATAAGGCCACATAGACAAGTTTCAATCTAACTATTGTTGCAGCGTCTCTTAGTGATTTGAAAATGTGTATTAATTTCCTCGTACGCGTAGTCATTAAATCTACTTGCTTGTCCCATTTAAGTCCACAGTCTATCTCCACGCCGAGATATTTGGCAGATTCTACGCGCTTAAGCTGATAGCATGTGCAGCTGTTTAAGGTTATACATGTGTGCGCTTTGATATTGAAGTTCTGAGGTAGACTGTTTAATTTTGTGATGGCAAATGGTAGATATGTAGTTTTGGAGAGATTCAGGGTCAAAAGATTTTTATTTAGCCAATGCACAATTTTCGATAGAGAAAATTCGGCTCTTTCTTTTACGGAATGCCAGTCAGGTCCTGAGACAAGAATCGCAGTATCGTCGGCATTAGTAAATATGTTAGTATGAGGAAGGGACATAGTGCATAGGTCGTTAATGTACAAAAGGAAGAGGGTTGGTCCCAGTATGCTTCCTTGCGGGACGCCGTAGGAGACGTCTTCCTCAACACTGATATAGTTTTCTATCTTAACAGTTTGTTTCCTGCAGCAAAGGTAGTCTTTGAATATGTTCCATGGCATGCCTCGTATCCCTAGTTTGTCTAATTTGTCTAGGAGGATGGGGACAGAGACCGTGTCGAAGGCTTTGGAGAGATCAAGAAATATACATACCGATTTAATTTTCTTATCGAGATTATTGACAACTGCACTTGTCAACTCGTGGACGGCATCTGCTGTTGAGATACCTGGTCGAAATCCAAATTGGTTTTTAGATAGAATATTGTACTTCTCTAGATATTTTCTTAGTGCGTTGTTTAGTATCCTTTCGAGAACTTTAGACAGTGAAGGTAGTACCGAGATAGGCCGATAGTTAGTTACACGGTCTCTATCCCCAGTCTTATAAATAGGATGTATTATGGACTTCTTTAGTGCAGATGGGAAGACCCCAGTATTTATAGATTTGTTGCATATGTGGGTGATGACAGGAACTAAGACTTGCCTGGATTGTCTGAGGACCAGACTAGGGATGCCATCCCATCCCACAGCACACCCAAGACGGAGTTGAAGGATGATGGTTTCCACTTCAGATTCCGAGACTTCAAGGAGCACCATGGAGTTGGACGGACTGCAAGTGCTTGAACGGACAGTCAATAGAGTTGTAGGGGTGGTACTGGCTGAGAGTATTTTTTCAGCCAATTCTTTACCCACATTTGTGAAATAGCTGCAGACACTATTTACAGAAGATTGAGGTTCAGACTGAGAGTATATAAGTTCTACAGGACCTGTTCTAGTTTTATTAGTGTTCGTTATGGATTTTATTGCCTTCCACAATGCTCGAGTGTCGTTTCCCGCCTTATCCAATAAGTATTTTCCATGTGCATTCTTTAATTTACGTAGTAATGAGTTTACGAAGTTTCTGTAGCGTGAGTAGGTTGTTTTTAGTGTCATGTTATCGGGAGATTTTTTAGCTTTTGCGTGCAACCTGTCCCGATTTTTTATGCAACGTAATAGTCCTGGTGTAATCCACGGCTTCAGTATCCTATTTCGTCTGGTTTGTCGTATTGTTTGAGTGTGTTTGTTTATTACAGTGGATAACATGTTTGTAAAGACGTCTGTTGCAATATTCGCATCTTCAATTTTTAATATTTTTGTGTAGTCTAATTTATCCAGGTCAGTTTTTATCTGTGGGTAATCTATTTTGGTTTTATAAGGGGCGTGATTCTGTGTATATTTGATTTTTTCAATAATTAAAACAACAGGCAGGTGGTCTGTTATGTAAGATTCTAGTAGAAGGGTAGTTGTGGGGAGAGTTGTATTCGTTAGAAAGTGATCTAAACAGGTGTTAATTCTAGTAGGCCGGGTATGGGTGGGGGAGAGTCCATGTAAAGAGATAAAGGTCAAATAATCATCTGACAGGGGATCTTTATTATTTGGGCTTATGTCAATATTTAGATCGCCAGCAAGGACTATATGTTTAGAAGAAATTCCCCTAAGTACATCGTTTAGATTATCAATGAAGATGTCATATCTATCCCTACTTTTTAAGGATGGTGATCTATATATGGCAACCACACTGATGTTTTTATTTACTTCGCAAACTAGGCAGTTAGCATCATTGAATTGAGGTTCATAAGTTTTGCAGATTAGTTTTATGTTAGTATAAATGATTATGCCACCGTTTTGGTTGGAGAATGTTTTAGTGGAGTGAGCATTGTATCCATCTATTATCGGTAGATTGCCTATCTTACTGAGCCAATACTCAGTGAGCACAATTATGTCAAAGGTTATTTTTGTGAGTGACAAAAGGATAAGAAATTGGTCGAAGTTTTTGTTCACACTGCGGATATTAATTTGGATTACCTTGATGGTTTGATTTGGGTTATTTAGGTAAATATGAGAATCTTCAGGTTTGCAGGTAAAAACATTGGAAATCATATGTGAGTCTAGTTCGTGGTTTATATCTAGTATATTAGCCATTTATAGTGTTGAATAGCACTATGAAAACTGTCACGAAAGGTGTTAATTTATTTGATAATCCTGATTCGGTTGACTTATATCGCATAATTGTGTGTGTGTGATGTTGACGATGTATATAAGTGTTTAGGTAATAGTAGTAAATTAATATTGTGTTTATGTATGTGTTGTTGTAGTTAATGTTTAAAGGAAATGTTAGCATATGAGTAAGTGTATGCGTGATAATAATTTTATTTTTTTGTTTCTGATAAGTGATCGATATATTATGTTGTACTCCGTAAGGGATGGAGACTAGTACAGAATAAATGAAAAAAATAATATAAATATTTAAAAAACTACTTATGGTTAACATAGGTTGCAGGAGTCCGAGTAGGTAACTTGATAGTCACAGACTTTTTTGCAGATCTGTTAAGCATTGCTCTGAGGAGACCAGTACTTGTTTATTTCCTTGCTCCTTACGTAGAAAAATATTCCCATTGGTAAACCAACAGAACCTGTATCCGTTTTGTTTGGAAAATTCTCGCGATAAGTGGAAAAGTTTTTTGGAGCTTGCAGGGATATGTTCGGCAACGTAGACAGCTTGGCGTTGGCCAGGAATGGAGATCAGTTCCGTATTTAACTTCTCCGCGAAGGTTTTCTTTTTATTGTTGAAATCACGTACTGCAGATATTGTGTCCATCTTCAATTGCACAGTTTTGAATTCCGCAATTATAGGGCGAGTTATACCAGGTTTACCAGGTACTCGGTAGATATCACGTAGGTCCGATGCGGAGATAGATGACCCGACTGATTGCCCTATCTTGCAGACAATATTAGATAAGTAGGAAGTCGTCTCCTTTTCAATTTGTGGTATGTTTCTTATTTCGATGCTTGAGGATCTAGTTTTCAATTGTAAATCATGTACCTTTCGTTCTAAGGTTTCGATACACCTACGCTGATCTTGTCGTTCTTTTTGTAAGTTTTCTATACCCGATTTAATATCTTCATATTGTAGATTTATAAACTTTATTGATTGAGTCAACTCGTCGTTATTTTTTTGGGTTTTAGTGCACAGTTGTTTGAGTTCAGAGATTTCAGAAGATAATTTTGATACAAGTCCACTTTGTTTACTCGAAATTTCATTCAACTTACGGTCAAATTCCCTTTTCCAACCCTCTAGCAGATCAATTATCTCTTGGTTAAAGTCTTTATTCTCACTACCGGGCGATCTCGGGTTTTTTCGAGGACGTTTGCTTCTATTTATATTTACAAATGAGTCATCAATAGACTTTAAGGTGGGCAAATCAGATTCCGACTGGGAATGATCCACAGTTGTCGGATTTTTAGTTGGTGTTCGGCTGGTCATATTTGATGTCGGTAACTGAGGCCGTGTCCAAAAGGTCTTAAGCGCCGTGCATTCGGTGTCACTTACGCGTTTTAATTGATTGCTCTTCACTTTGAACTATGGACGTTACTTTTTATTGTTTGTCAAATTTGTTTTTGTAATTATCACTATAAATCACTAGGAACTGTATATAGACACTATTTAATAACTTGTATTACAACTTTATTATAACTGTTATATAGTTAAAATTACGTGACTGGCGATTTTAACACTGAATTCATATATTTAATTGGGAGCAATGTTAAAATGTGACTATTGAGTATTGTGACGGTACCCGTACAGTACCCGTAGTTCTGGAGCTTGTCTGCTGAACTCCTCTATTAACAGATGGGTTGATATAAGTATCTAAAGTGAACGACAACCTATCTTCATACTGAGTTACCTAACTTGTGTCACATAATTCAGATAGATTTAAGCTAATTTGGCGGACACCGCGAACGCTATTCTAACTTGTCTGCTATCCTTTACAAAGTAAGTAGGTACTCTAGTAGCACGTGTTCAAGCTAAATTTATTTATCTACTATATAAAAATTAGTCGGGTTTTCCTTCCTGACGCTATAACTCCAGAACGCACGAACCGATTTCCACGGTTTTGCATTCGTTGGAAAGGTCTCGGGCTCCGTGAGGTTTATAGCAAAGAAAATGTATAAAATTTAACGCGGGTGACACCGCGGGGCACAGCTAGTTTATAATAAAATAAGTCGGGTTTTCCTTCCTGACGCTATAACTCCAGAACGCACGAACCGATTTCCACGGTTTTGCATTCGTTGGAAAGGTCTCAGGCTCCGTGAGGTTTATAGCAAAGAAAATTTATAAAATTTAACGCGGGTAACACCGCGGGGCACAGCTAGTTAATTTATAATTTGGTAAACCAACAGCTAAACAAAAAAATATTACCACTACAGTAGGAAACATAAAGGGTTTCACGGATACACACTTAAAATAATACCGATTATACCTACTGTTATCGATTTAACCAGAGTAGCTGAAAACAGGATAAATATGTTAGTTATTGGAAAAAAAAAAGGTTCAGCTCCTGCGTGCCACCTCGCTCTTTTTTTTTTATGTCATAGGGCGACACACGAGTAAGCGGGTCACCTGATGGTAAGTGATCACCGCCGCCCATGTACGCCCGCAACACCAGAGGTGTCACGGGTGCGTTGCCGGCCTTTTAGAGTCAGCAAACAAGTGTTTCTGACCCTTCCCCCCACCCCAATGAGCTCTGGCGACCTTAATCACACGCAGAAACACAACACTAAAGTAATTAATGTTATTATTAAAGGGGATTAAATATAATGACCACCATAAAATGCTTTGATACCCTCCGTTTTTTAACCAAAAATAGAAACTTAACACCAGAAAAATAAAGTCTAAAAATACAATAGTACTTGCAATTTAAGTCACGACTGCACTTCAAAGTGTATTCGAACACCAAATGTAGTAAATGATCACCAAATCTTAGCGAGCAAATTAATGTGTTATTTCTGCCTAAATAAACCTCTGTGATTGCCACAAAGTGTAGGCTTATTACCAAAAAAGTATTATGATGCCATATTAAGTCACGTGTCCGGTTTGCAATACCCTCCCTTTGTTATTAATTAGAAGAGGACTTACTTTTTAATGTTTTTTTGAATAATTTAAAAAAAGATGATTAAAAATTTTTTGTGACTTTTTTCTTTAATTTTGTGACAGAAACGAATCGCTGCAAAACCGACTTCACGTAGTCTTGTTTGCCCTGCCCCTAGAGTGTAATGAAAGCCCGCGTAGGCGCGGAGGGGTGGGCTTCGGCTTGCTGGCCGGCATCGCCGGCCAGCCTCAGTTGCGGCGGCGAGCCTTCAAACCACCTACTCCTGCAGCTCGCGTGGGGCCGCCCAAACCCCGCAGCGCCGGAGCCGTGACAGAAACAATGCTTGCTGCATAATAATTATCTTTATATTTAAGTTCTAATTTGATTTAGTTAGTGTGCATAATTAGTGTGCAAGTCAGTATTTTTGATATAACTTTGAAATATTTTGTTAGAAAAAAGGGAATATACAGATATCGATTTAAATACATGCCTTATTATTTACATAAATCGGATAACGTGATATTATTTTTTGCATGTCATTTTAAATTGAAATGTGTTTAATAATTTGGTGTTCATTAACAATTTTTGGGTTAACCATGATTTTTTTGGAGTCAGTTTGCTTAAACAGAATAGCAAGATGTAAATACTTTGGTTATAATTTTACATTAAAATGCTGGTTTAATTTTGGTGATCATTTATTACTTATGGGTTAACAATGATTAATTTGGAGTCATTTTGCTTAAATAGGATAGCAAAATGGTGAAACTTTGGTTATAATTTTACATTAAAATGCGGGTTTCATTTTGGTGATCAATTACTATTTTTGTCTGTTATATGTTACTATATTTGGTGGTAAGTTAAACATAAGCCTTATTAAAGTATGTCTTCTGTAAGGTGGTGGTACTTCCCCAGTCGGGCTGCTCGCTCAAAGAGCAGCCCGACTGGGGAAGTACCTTACAGAGGACATGAACGCTGTGCCCTACCCCTCTTGGTTTTATAATGCTGGCATGTTGGTCTAAGGGTTCATCTTAACTTTATAAACCAAATATTATTATTCGAATATGTACAGGCATAGCACATCAAGCTACCCAAATCTATCAAATTTTCCCAATTCTATTTCTATTTTTTTTTAAAGACAACTCCCGCATTAGGTAATATATCCCTGTGTCGCGGGGTATTTTACAAACATATATAATAGACGGACACAAATTGAAAGTGAACTTTATGCTTATGTGATAAAGTTGAAAATCTATAAATGAAATTTGACAGATTGGGGTAGCTGGATGTGCTGGCGTCTGTTCACAAACGGAACAGAACATCAGGAACGCTTACAATAAAAAATAACATGCAGGGTAAATAAAACTCTGGTAGGTACCTATTCAATTCAACAACGAATTTGTGAACAATTTCGCAGGTTTTATTTAGGAATGATATGGAATCTCACAACACAATCACAGTATTCTCAATAGTTAGCTAATTTTATTTAGCATGAATCACAGGGAGCACTCGGGGCCAAACGACCCGTGGCGCATTCGTCATTTTGGTGCAATTTACTCGCATTGTGTTTGTCCATATTTGCTCGTGCCCTTACCGGCTTTACAAGAGACTTATCGTTGACAGAAAAGTGGCCGCGGATACCAATTGTATACCAAAATGTACAGCGTATTTTAAACTAGAATGGCTATCTACTGATATGAACTGAGATGTAAGAAGGAAATATTATGGTAGCCGAACACAAAAGATTAAATAAATAAAAACTGTTTTCAATCACAAATACTTTCAAAAGCGCTTGTAAAAGTCAGAACATGTCACCTATACAATATGAATTCAAAGTAGATACAGATAGATATTTAGAACTTAATATTTATATAGACCTTAATATATTTTTTTTATTAGATATTTAATAAAGTACCAGGTATAGTACTTTATGTGTATTACAATCTAGTCTAGAGACTAATAAGTAATTTTGTATTAACCTAAACTTCTACATAAACATAATTAATTCTAAGAATCAGTCCACCGACTTTTCTTAGTCATATTTGTTAAGGGGAAGACACTTTGTTCATGTGTTCTTTATAATAAATAACCTTAATATATGACATAATAATATATGAAATAAATATACTTACTGTGCCATCGGAATATATATATATCAGAATATAATGTTTGTTAGAAAAAATATTCATAATTATAAAAAGAAAAGTGAACTGCATAATATAAATACTAGGAATAAAAACAAACTAGCCATGCCAGGCTTTAGAGTAAGCAAAACTAATAAATCATTTTTAGAAAATTGTATTAGGTTTTATAACAAGCTTCCTACTCAAATTACTGATCTGCCTGACACAAGTTTTAAAACACATATTAAACGTGTACTTATGGCTAGGGGTTATTACACCACTAAAGAGTACATCGATGACAAAGACGTCTGGCTCTCACTTCCTACCTGCACATTGCTCGCTGGAGATCTTGTAGCCATATAGACATGACTGATCTGCTGTGTTACGTGAACTATCTGTAAATGATTGCTATCATATACTTAATTTAAAATTATTGACTCTGTCTCAAAATGAATAATGTTATTGTTTCGAAGTTTTTCTTTTGTATACCTAAATATAATCTAAAATAATAAGCATTCAGACAACCGATCGAGCATATATTGTGTTTGCCTACTAAATAATTACTCTAATTGGACCAAATCCCGTGTTCATGCCCGCTTGAGTATGTTTCGCCGGACCGTCTCAACTGGGTCGTGTTGAAACCGGTAGTAGATGAACCCACTGAGTTTGTTTCGCTGGGTCTTCTCAGTTGGGGCGCATTGGATCCGGTGGTAGCATTAAAGCGCGACCGTCGTTATTAACACAAGGTCCGTCATAATAATAATACCTTTAATATAGACAGAACCATTGACAATATGTAGTAAAAATATTAGACTTAAACTAGATAATTAAACATAATCTCTTGACAATAACTTGATACGAGCTAGCTAAATATCATTTCTGTAATAAAATAAATTTTATAAATGTTTTCATACAAGATGTACCTAAATATCTATGTTACTAGAAATAATATCTAATGTATACAACTATATTACTACAAACATGTTCTGACTATTTACAAGCGCTTTTTTAAAGTCTACGTGAATAAAAACCTTTTTTATTTATTTATTTATTTACATCATTATCATGTCAGCCGAATAAAATCCATAGCTGGACAAAGCTCTCCTCTGGTTGTGTACATCATTTGGAGGGGAATGCTATAATCGCCACGCTTGACAGACTGTTAGCCATCGCAGTATGGTGGTCATAGTACAGACGCCAGCACATCAAGCTACCCCAATCTGTCAAATTTCCCCAATTGAAAGTGACCCTTAAACTTATGTGATAAGGTTGAAAATCTATAAAAGAAATTTGACAGATTGGGGTAGCTTGATGTGCTGGCGTTTGTACATATAGAGAGCTGGTGCCCGTTCTCTGGACGATATGCCCTCGTGTTCTACGCCCCTCACGGGTTGAGAGGGGATAGTGATATTCTTTACCGTTAGCCACACGACCAAAATCAGGAGTAGTTTATTATACAAATCTTGTAGGAACCAGGAACAACTTCCGTGCATTTAAGCGCTTTTGCTATACCTACTATTGGAATCGGGATCTTTGGTGCTGTTGCCGCTGGCTTCTCTAGTCGCAATTATCTCATTTTATGGGCATCCAACCTCTTTATATAATTCTATCTCTGCCCTATTATTTGCCGCCAGTCCATCACCACGGCAAATATGCAATACTAGCTGTGCCCCGCGGTTTTACCCGCGTTCAATTTTATTAATTATCACAGCTCCTCCCCCGTAGGTGAAAGCGTGATAATATGTAGCCTATAATATTATGTTGACCCGACCTCTTAGTTATATTCATGCAAATTTGAAGTAAATCCATGCAGTACTTTTTGAGTTTAGCCCGGACATACATCCTGACAAACAGACACACGGACAAAAATTCTAAAAACTATATTTTTAGTTTCGATATCGATTGTAGATCACGCCCCAAATATCCTTTAAAAAAATATTCAATGTACAGTTTTGACTTTCGTACGATTTTATTATATGTATAGATACAGATATGTATTTGTAAATTTATTTATACGTGGACATACCTTAAGGAGTTTAATCTACTTATGAAAGTGAACAACGTGTAACAAATAAACGTGCAAAATACACAAATACAAATACCTACTAACTTACAAGACTAACGACCAGCTGCATTTTGTATGGAGAATCAAAAAAATAAGTTTCAATTTTTACAAACTGGTTTAGTTGAATTCTTTCAATTAGGTACCTTCACTATTTATGTAACACCTTGTATATATGTATTGGTGTTCAAGTATTATCTTTTAATTCAGTTATAGCTTAGTTAAATAGTTAAATTATTGTTAGAACGTTTATTTCCCAGTTTAGCTACTAATTGTTATTATTTTGTCCATACCATCATACTGCGATCGCCAACCCGTCTGCAAAGTGTCCAAGTTGTGTGGCGATTATGGCATATCCCTCCAAATGATGGAGACAACTTCATTGTGGAAATCTTTGAACAAATAAAAACTAACAAATTTGTGCTAAACGAAATATATTTCTTTGGCTCCCTATACAAAATGCATCAGCTGATTATTATTCTTGTATGAGAAGTTAATCTCCTTAAATTACGTCCAATATTTATGATACATCTTGTATATGTGTATGTATATGTTAGCCGTGTGGTTTCCGGCACAAAAAGAATAACAGGGCCACCCCATACAATACCTTGGGTGGCGTAAAACCTGCTGTATCCCTTCGTCGCGATTTTACGCCACCCACGAAGGGATACAGCAGGTCGTAGGGCAGCAACGCCTCCTGTGTACTAGCTAGTAGCTAGTACACGACGACATGCTGTATCCCTTCGTCGCGAACAAATATTGGACGTAATTTAAGGAGATTAACTTCTCATCATCATCATCATATCAGCCGAAAGACGTCCACTGCTGGACAAAGGCCTCCCTCAAAGATCTCCACAATTGCCGGTCTTGCGCTAACCGCATCCAGCGTTTTCCAGCGACCCGCACAAGATCATTGGTCCATCTTGTAGGGGGCCTGCCCACGCTGCGTCTTCCGGTTCGTGGTCGCCACTCGAGAACCTTTCTACCCCAGCGGCCTTCGGCTCTACGAGCTATGTGCCCTGCCCACTGCCACTTCAGCTATAACTTCTCATACAAGAATAATAATCAGCTGATGCATTTTGTATAGGAAGTCAAAGAAATATATTTAGTTTAGTTGGTAGTTAGTAGCTACCAACTGACTGCGGTCGCCAACTCGCATGCCAAACACGGTAACTTCAGCTGCCCCTCAATATGACAACGTTATAGTTGTATATTGGGGGATATCAGGCTATGTGTAATGTGAAATATATGTTACGCGATTTCTCCTTTGTTTCGATTTTGATCTTTTTTATAATCTACTAGCTATGCTCCGCGGTTTTGCTAAACTTTATAAATTATCACAGCTCCTCCCCCGTAGGTGATAGCGTGATAATATGTAGCCTATATGTTGACCCGACCTTTTAGTAATATTGATGCAAAATGTTAAGTAAATCCATGCTGTACATTTTGAGTTTAGCCCGGGAAAAAAAAAATCTAAAAACTATATTCATGGCTTCGATATCGATTGTAGATCACGCCCCAAGTATCCTTTTTAAAAAATATTCAATGTACAGTTTTGACTTTCCTACGATTTTACCATACTTACAAACTTTCGCATTTATAATATTAGTAGGATGTATTTTCTTTCCGTTTGAGTGTGTCAATGGCCTTAACTAATAAGTTATCTACAAATTATTTATGGTTCCATAGTTTTTCTATCTTAGTCCCTAAATAATTAAATGATATGAGTGATTTAAGATTTGCAGGGATACTTCAAATAGTGCCTACCTACATTTTATTCAAATCAGAAATGTAGAAAACAGTTGAAGTTGGTTCTTGTTTTTTAAACCATAGGTAATTATGTATTTTTGAGATAAGACCTTTCCAGTAATGGAAGATTTATAGGTGAGGGCATTTTTTATAGAAACATCTGATGCCAAACTAAGCAGAGCTTGTATTATGGAAACCAGATAACTGATATACATAACATATAAGTACTACTTTTATTTTGTTAAATACATACTTTAATAAATAATTACACCAAAACTCCGCACAAACAGACATGTTCATGCATACAAATATATGTCCTGGATCTACTAACCATGCCAACTTTATACAACTATTCTCTTAATAATTAGTATTTTATTTCATACTAGCTGTGCCCCGCGGTTTTACCCGCGTTTAACTTTATAAATTATAATAAATTGTAGCCTATGTGTTAATCCAGGGTGTCAGCTATCTCCATACCAAATTTTATTAAAATCGCTGCAGCCGTTTAGACGTGAAGTAGTAACAAACATACACACTCACAAAATTTCGCCTTATAATAATATTAGTGTGATATTACTCTGTACGATTCCTTTCATGATTGCATTGTAATATAAGATTCCAATACAAAACTTAGTACCTACCTACCATGATTACGAGTCCGGTCCACAAGCTCCAATGTTGTCCAGATCAATTTGTAGCCCGTTATGGCAACATATTATTATGGCAAGCCACCACTCCCCCTATACCTTGTTTAGTGAACAATCGTCAAAGTAGATATAGTTGAGAAAGCTCCCGATGACACACTGATTCATAGAGATAAAGTGCCAAAGTAAGTACAATTTTATTGACTGAATACAATGGAGTAGTACTTAACACAATTTGTCATTGAATTTATGCAGGCTTATTGGCATAGCTTCGGATTGTTGTCTCTATTAGCTATGGAATTATTATTGTTAGGAGATTCACAATGAACGCAGTAAATTTTGTATCCTATAGGTAATTTAATCGTGACTATTGTCTACTGTTAGCTTATGAGATTTGATAATGATGTAATTCCAGAGTACAGAATTATGTAATCTATACAAATAAATAAAATTGAAGTGTCTGTTTGTAATATTAAAATAACCGTTTTTTACTACATGTATATGAATATATATACGGTACATACACCAATATAACATTTTTTAAAATTTTTGTCTGTCTGTCTGTTTGTTCCGGCTAATCTCTGAAATGGCTGGAGCGATTTTGACGGGACTTTTATTGGCAGGTGGCTGATGTAATGAGGAGTAACTTAGACTACTTTTATTTTTGAAAAATCTTTTATATATGAAGAAACAAAAGTAAAACAAAATAAACTAATTAACACGCGGACGTAGTCGCGGGCACAGCTAGTATAAAATAAATTGTATAGCAAATTATTGTATAGACTATCTAATATCAAAGCAAACGTGTACGCCTTTTTTGGCAGATTTTTGAGGAACTATGTTTATTAAGACCCGGTATCACCAAAAACCACACGAATAAATGAGTTTGAGTTTGAGGTTTTTAGTCCTTCACTGGACAATACAAGCAAGAGGGGGATTATACAAAATAGAAAATAACAAAATCTTTATTTGTCACAAACACAGCTAAGTATTAAATTAGTAATAAAACATACATATATAAAGGCTTTTAATTAAACCTTTAAAAAAATCTACACAATAAGTAACCTGTGCCAGAGGGCACCCCTTTTGGTTTCGAGGCTCGGCTCAGAGTGGTTATTGGCGTGTAATTGGCGTGTAGATGCCTAAGAGGATCCGTTTTTAGGGAAGTTTGGTGCAACTGTCACCCTACGTTAGTCCCTAAGTTTAGACGCTAGCCAAAAAAAAGCTATCTGTTAGTTGTGAAATTGAACCCACCAACGCCGGAGATTTTTAGTATTTAATTTAATTTTGTTAAAATAGGTACGGATTAGGATTTTTAAAGCATTTAAAGTTGAAGTCGATGTTAGGTTTTGTATTAGAATGCTCTCGATTCCGTGCAATATCATCAAAACTTTTTAACATAGTTCTTATGATAAGGAGATAGTCTATGTGTTTATAGGAGTTTGACAATTCTATGTGTACGTCCCATGTATTTTTCATGAGGGCTATATTAGAGAGATGTAATGACAGCTAAAAGTCGTGCACAAGGCCAGCATCCATTAGTCGCGGTAAAAGAGGCAATTTTTTAAATTTGTCAAACTAAGTATACCTACTGCTTGGTAATAAGAACACTACTTAGGTACAGACGCCAGCACATCAAACTAGTCCAATCTATAAAATTTCCCCAATTGAAAGTTTGTGAAAAGTTGAAATTCTATAAAATAAATTTGACAGATTGGGAGAGCTGGATGTGCCGGCGTCTGTACATTGTTTTAAATCGATAATTGCAGTACCTATAGTCAAAATTAGGGCATGACCATGTGTAAGTTTTCTCTGCGTACAGGCGGTTCATTAATCGAGCACAAGCGTTAAAACAGCATTAACAGGATTAAATAGATTATAATTTCTCCACATTTCACACATTGATGACATCACATCCTTTAATAGTCAGAATGTATTTTATACAACTCGGAATATTTCTTAATTTCAATAATTACTGTTTAAATATCAGAAAACCGTTTTGATACCCTAACTACGTAAGTACTTTTTATTCTGTGCCCTAACACGTAGAAATAGCGTACCTACATACACACAGGGGTCTAATTTGGGCCCCCTGTTGTTTTTGATTTTTATTAATGATCTGTTATGTAAAATAGATAGTGAATGTTTCGCTTACGCAGATGATATTAAAATTTTTAGACGTGTCGCTGACCATCAGGATTGTGTGCGACTTCAAACCGATTTAGATACTATTGTTAATTGGTCTGATGAGAATTCCATGTCACTCAACATAAATAAGTGTCAAGTTATCACATTCACCAAAACTAAAAAGCCACTTGAGTATTCGTACCATATTAAGGGCATTGCTATAGAACGAGTTAATATGGTGCGCGACCTAGGGATAATTTCTTTAAAGTCCTTTCGACCTCACTACGACCATGTTTGTAACAAGGCAAATCGTATGTTATCTTTATCCTACGTAATGCAAGATCGTTCAAACATGCAAACTCTTTACTAACTCTGTACTACTCTTTAGTAAGAAGCATAACCGAGTACTGTGCTTCTATATACAGGACTCACATAGACCGAATAGAAGCAATACAGAGAAGGTTTGTCAGAGTCCTATGCTCAAAGTTTGGCTTAAGGCGAAAAATTAAGGAATATAGAGATCGGCTACATAGATTTAAAATTATAAGTTTAGAAAAGAGAAGATGGATGAACGATCTAGGCATTCTACATAAAATTATAAATATGGATAGTCCTCTCATTAGCCAGTTAAACTTTAAGGTTCCAACCAGATCCGTGCGTACTCCACAACTGTTTACTCTACCTTCTATTAATAATAATGTTTCTCAAAATAGTCCAATACTAAGAATGTGTAGACAGTACAACAAAATATGCTCCAAAGTTGATATATTTCATCAAAGCTATAATGCACTCATGCTGTGTGGTGACGGCGACAAATATCGGAATCAGAATATCATCACCCCATCTCATCCCGTGGGGGGCGTAGAAGTCGACCCGAGGGAATATCTACCAGAGGATGGGCAGCAGCTTCCTTCTGATTACTATGACCATCTTACTGCGATCGCCAACCCGTCTGCCAAGCGTGGCGATTATGGCATATCCCCCCAAGACGATTCTTGAGGGAGGCTTGTCCAGCAGTGGACTTATTTAGCTGTAATGATGATGATGATGATGATGATAATGCACTCAAATTATTTTTAGCAAAGGACAAGAATGTTCAGTTTTCTGTTAATTAGTGTATTTTAAATTTAAATTATTGTAATAATCGTACTAGTTATATATTCCTCTCAAACTCCTAGTTTTAACTCACAGAATTTTGGTAATTTTAAATGTTACTACTACCACTTGGACCTCAGATTAAACCGTGTTATAAGAAAATTATATTATTAATTTGTTATTAGTCTGTAGTCTATTTTTGTACCTATGAAAAATGATCTAATACTTTTAAAGTCGGTTCAAATGGGTAACTTTAATTAATTAATTAATTTATTATTGTTGAAAGACAACGCCCGCACCAGGGAAATTCATCCCTGTGTCGTGGGTTACTTTACAAACGTATAGTTGACGCACACAAAGTACATCCAGGCATGGAACAACTATTTATGGGTGCCTCGAATAGTTTTCTTAAGCGGGAATCGATCGAATCAAACGAAGTGGTGAGTCAACTGACTTAACCGCCGTCACATGGTTCTTCTTTATCAGAAAAGACCATATTATCCGATATAGCAGAAAGCACAACCGTAAAAGCGTTGCCGTCGCGACCACCAGCTTCCTCCACGATACGTCGTAGCGATGAAATGCCCTCTCCAATCTTGAATCGGACGTGAAGCCTGAATTATCGCGTGTTAACGTAAAGCAACAATTGCAAGTAAAACAACCGACCCTCTCATGCATCTCCACGTCAGCAGCTGCCAAGAGTCGAGGTTCGAATTCTAAATGCCATTCGGCGCGGTATTACTAGATGGCTTAAGAATACGCTCGCCTTTATTGTCCGGTGTAGTAGTGAAAGTCACCCGGGCTAACGGTAAACGACAGACAAGTACCTAAAAAACAGTAAAAAAATATAGAATTTATCTCTTTGACCAAATAAAGGCCAGCATCTGTGATCCCGCTGTTCGTCGATCTAACGTTTTGCGACATCCCCATGGACCAAGCGTTTCTAATCCAAGAGGCTCAAATAAACCTACCTACCTATTCACAAAAGTAAAGTAGTATAATAATATGTAGTATATCAGTTATCTGGTTTCCATAGTACAAGCTCTGCTTAGGTTGGGAGCAGATGGAAGTTTGTGAAAACGTCCCAGGATATTAATATTATTATATAGGTACCTATTTATATTCCACTTTGAACTCTTAATATTCTCGTAATCTCGTATCAGTTGTATCATTTATCAGTACAATCAAATCGCTTGAGTGATTGATACCTACACACTAAAAAGTATCAAAAAACTAAAAATTTAAAATCTAACAAAAAAAGTTTCTTTCTACTTCCTTTAGAAAACTTCAACTGAAGAACTTAATTTTAGGCCTTATTAGTACTCTTTACCAAGAAATAGAAACATGTGCGTACCTTGTGGTGGTTGTTGCGGTCCCTGCGGCGGTTAAGCGCCGCGGATTTGACGTTTGTCTTGACGAGTTTAACTCCGTGTTGTTTCGTGGAAATAAACTAAACTACTATATAACTAAGTATATCATCTCATAAGTTGTGCGGTACAGGACCTAAACTGTACAACGCGGCTAAACCAACATACCTACATAGACTCACGCCTGCTTACGGATTTTTATTTATCGCTTACTCTTTGTCACTACAGAAACAACCTGTATATTTTCGGACAGTTTGGTCACTTACAAGCTGGAAGTGTATCGTTTCCAGTGTTCACATTGGTTAGGTACTCCGTTACTTGAATGTTATCGCTCGGTTAAGCTACACGCAAGCTAAGTGCACTTTAATATCACTTCTGAAAAAAAAAATAAGTACCTAATTAAAACAAAAGTTTGAACTAAAGTGTGTGATGTGATACTTAAGTATTGTAATGATTTGTACATGCAGATTACTAGCTATTTCTGATTTAAGTGGTAAGTTCTATTATTTCGGTATATTAGTCAGTGGTTAAGGCGAAATTGGCGATTTTCCGCAAGTTTTCAGCCAATACTACGAAGTTCATCTAAAAAATTACCAATACGTCATATTTGAATTTATTTTTTATAATAATATTTAACTCGGACCTTAATATAGACAGAACCATTCAGACAATATGTAGTAAAAATATAGCTAAAATTTAAAAATTCGATAATTAAACCTACACATGATACTTGACAATAACTTAATTTAAGCTAGCTAAATATCGTTACTATTATAAAATAAATCTTATTGTAAATTTTTCCCTACAATCCGTGTACATAAATATATATATGTACCTAGAAATAATTATAAATTAATTATATATTACTACAAACATGTTCTGACCATTTACAAGCGCATTTAAAAGTCTATGTGGATAAAAACCTTTTTTATTTTATTATTATTTTTATTTGAAAAACGTAATTTATCCTAAAACACGATACGAAAGTACAGACGCCAGCACATCCAGCTACCCCAATCTGTCAAATTTCTTTTATAGATTTTCAACTTTAATACAAAAGCACAAGGTTCACTTTCAATTGAGGAAATTTGACAGATTGGGGTAGCTTGATGTCCTGGCGTCTGCACTTTCGCTCGCTTTGTGTTAGTAAAAACTTTGTTGTATTCGATTTCTCATATTCTGATAGATTATATTTTTTCGTAAATAAAGATATTTTGAAAGATAGTAACGGGTATTTCACGTAATTAATTTTGACGTGACGTAAACGTGAGTTACCCCATTATACTATCTTTCAATATGTTAGCACCTCACGTCAGTTTTAATAATAATATTAAAGATATTGTTATATTTCACTCCAGGGTATTCAGTACTCAGGGTGCATAACCCTGGTTACTATAGTGCACACGTGTTTTAATAATTTTCTTTACATTATTTTTTGACTTGTATTTGCTAGCTTATATGTCAACCTCTTAAGATCTCGCTACTATTTCCGCGCCCTCATGTTTCGGGTTTAATCCCCGTACAAGATCAGTTTTTATGCGACCCATATGTGGTTCTTCTGAGTCTGAGTGTGCTATCTGTCCGTGAATTGCATTTATGTAAAGTCTCTCGCGCTGCAGTATACAGACGCCAGCACATCAAGCTACCCCAATCTGTCAAATTTCCCCAATAGAAACTGAACCTTATGCTTATGTGATAAAGTTATAAATCTATAAAAGAAATTTGACTGATTGTGGTAGCTGGTTGTGCTGGCCTCTGTCCTACATCCGTAGAACGGACAATGTATTTTGAAAAAAAATACACGGCTAGATTTACCGAGGCACTCATAGCTAATTGTGCCCACCGGTACGTAAGTGTTCGGCAAGGTAAAACGTGACACGCGGACAGACAGCTGAGTGTACTATCAATAACTTCTAAGTAGAGTGAGTGGTCCAGCTATGAACCAAGTAAATTTCAAAGTCATATAACTTTTTTGTTTTATAACCTATGCAATCTTGCTTATGCATTTAGCTAAGGAATTTATATGGGTTTGTATTGGCTTTTAAGGTTTTTTGATATGTTCAATATATATTCAATTAAAACCGAAAAATGAGAATTGGTTCATAGTGGACCACAAAATTTTACAATGAACCACTTTTATAAACGTATGCATAACATAGCAGTTATTAGATATTAACGTAATAAAACAAAATAATCTATATAAATAAAAAGAAAAGTCCTGACTGATTGACTGACTCATCAACGCCCAGCCCAAACCCTTGGACCTAGAAAACTGAAATTTTGCATAAATGTTTTCTTTATAATGTAGACAAGGAATAAGGAAGGATTTTTCGAAATTCAACCCCTAAGGGGGTAAAACGGGGGTGCAAAGTTAGTATAAAACTTTGCCGTATTTGAAGTTAAACCCATGAAAATTGGTATTTGGCCTTTCAATAAAAAATAAAAAATATATAATTCAGGATTTTTGAAAATTCCACCCCGAAGGGCATAAAATAGGGTATGTAAGTTTGTATAAAAAATGCGATATTTTTTAAGTTAAACGCATGAAAATTGGCCTTTCTGTTAAAAATACATAAAATATTTATTTCAGGATTTTTGGAAATTCCACCCCCTAGGGCGCAAAATAGGGGATGTAGTTTAGACTGACTGACTGACATATCAACGCATAGCCTAAACGGCTGAAGTTAGAGACTTGAAATTTTGACAGTAGGTACTTTTTATGACGTAGGCATCCACTAAAGAAGGGTTTTTGAAAATATCACCCCTAAGGGAGTAAAATAAGGGATGAAATATTTTATGAAAATCCGTAATTTTTTATGTTAAAGGCTTTGGTATTTGGCCTTGCAATTAAAAACTAAAATATATATTCTAGGATTTTTCAAAATTCCAGGGCGTAAAATTGGGGATGTAAGTTTGTACGAAAAATGTGACAAGTTTTAAGTTAAACGCATGAAAATGAATGCTATTTGGCATTTTAGTTAAAAATAAATATTTCAGGATTTTCGAGAATTCCGAGAATTTTTATGTGTAAAATAAAAATAAAAACAGATTTTCATACAAAATTACATCCCCTATTTTAGTCGTCCACTAAAATAGGGGATGTAATTTTGTATGAAAATCTGTTTTATTTTTATTTTACGCATAAAAATTGGTATTTGGTCTTTTAGCTAAAAATAAAGCAATACATGTTTTTTAATCAAAATTCAGGGGAAAAGAGTAATCCAAAACATATATGGACAAAACGCAAACAACTAGATGGAAAACTGCGGTCACTGAACTGTTTATTGGGACGCCAATCACAACTTAATCCCAACAACAAGATGCTGGTGTACAAAACTACCATAAAACCAATCTGGACTTACGGAATACAACTGTGGGGAACGGCCAGCAACAGTAGTATAGATATCCTGGAGAGATTCCAGACCAAAGCTCTGAGAACAATGTTAAGCATCCCTCATTGTATAAGTAATAGATACATAAACCACGACCTCTGCCTTAAAACAGTTCGGCAGGAAATAGCTCAAAACAGCTTGAAATACCAGGAGAAACTGACCGTCCATGTAAAGAAACTGGCACACGCTCTGAGTGGAGAAGGCGCTCTTCAGCATACCCAGCAAAAAAGAAGTGACATACCGAGCCTACATAAAAGATTTACCACTTGACATCAAGAGAGTCGTGTGAAATGAATTTTCATACAAGTATGGCTTTCGAGGAAAACATAAACTGAGAGATCAACAAAAAAGTGGCTTATTGTTGAAAAACAGATTGCCATGAAGCAGCAAGATCAAAAAAAAATTATAACAAATTAAAAAGCGCCATTTCAATCAAATTGGGATAAAAACGATTTTATCTAAAATTCGAGTTAGCGTAGTGTAAATTGTTGGTGTCGAGATGATCGCACCAAAAAAATATCATTTTAATTCTCTCTACAAGTCTCTACAAGTTTACAATTTGGTAACTAGATGGCGTTAATATCGTTTCAGATCGCGGAACTTATTTGGCATATCGGTTACAATAAATAAATGCTTGAAATAAAAGGTAGCCCAAAACTAAATCAATAGATGATCGCCTAAATCTCACCCAAAAATATGCACACATCTTAATTTTACCGCTTTACAAGTTTATATTTTTGTTAGTAGATGGAGTATTTATTTAGATTGCGCTATGGTTTCGTTCACAAAATGTAATTTTAGACTAATCAATGCCGTGGTCGCAACCTAATCTAATTGGAGTTACCTTTGTGATTAATGCATCGTTGATTATTATTTTACTTTATTTGACTTACTGGCTGTCTTTAAGGACAATTGATATGTATTCTTTGATTTTTTTGGTTGATGATATCGGGTCCTTAGCAAAGTAGTCTTTAGTTTCTTTCTTAGTTGGGTTATTTTTAGGTTAGGTTTTCTTAAATTTAGAAAATTATATTTTAGATTAAGCTAGAAGTAAGTAGTTACATAGGTCATCATTCTAAATTGTCGCGGACAAAGTCGCGGGCACCAGCTAGTGTGTCATAAAATGAAAGCTTTTATTCAAAATAATCTGTAATAAAACATAGGACCATGGTAAAAACTAAATAACAGCCTTTTATCAACTCTTATTTGTATTATTAACTTAAAATTATATGTAATAGTTTCTTTGGATCCAATATTTTAATTTTGTTTATTATTATTATATACTTTTTTTCCCACTCTTAGTTTTTCTTCATTTCAATTTTTATTCTACTTTGCTTTTTTATATTTTGTTTAATTTACTAAATTATTAAGTTTTAAAGACTCAAAAATGTTAGAACTAATAAAAATTCCTACGAAATCAAACATTATATCTGGAACGAAACTAGGTGAGTTTCATTATCACACTAATATTATAAAGGCGAAAGTTTGTGAGTGTGTGTATGTTTGTTACTTCTTAACGTCTAAACAGCTGGAGGAATTTTAATAAATTGGTATGGAGTTAGCTGACACCCTCGATTAACACATAGGCTAAAGGTTACAAATAGGTTTAACGCGTGTAAAACCGCGGGGCACAGCTAGATTAAATTATTTTAATTTTTTATGTCTGTAGATGAATGTTAGGTTCAATACGAACTGGGAAGATGTAAGTAGCGATACCACTTTTAGTCCCAGTGACTTTAGGGGGAGATCTTTACAGTGCGTTTTTATTGTTCAGGTGTAAAATCTTTTTTACTGTCGTAATTCGGCGTCAATCTTGTGTCAATCAATTTTTCCGCTGCAATGTTTGTTTTTACAAACCTAACGACGTAGGGAAGGATAAGCTAATTTGCACTCTTGCGCTGCCTTTCGTATACGTCAGCCATTTCGGCGCAAACGCAGGGCATTTAGCATATTTGCGGTCTTTTTTCTAGACGCTCGTTTTGGTCGCGCCGTTCTAAAAAAAGATAAGTGCAATTGTATATCTATAAACAATTAAAATGTATTCATTCCATTTCTGACTAAAAATAATTAAATTGTTTGGTTGTCTACTATGAGACTTGTGTGGGAATATGGACCATTCGGTAGTACACAATGAACCATGGTTCACTGCAGGACATACCGAAATGGTTCAAAGAAGGACACACCACACTTTTTAAACTAATTTCATAATATAACCTATAAAATAAAGTAGTAGAATACTAAACAATTGTTAATTACATGAAGATATTCATGTTTATTATAGTGTGACTACGTTAAAACCGTAAAAATAAGTAAAAATTAAAATATAAGATCCAACAAAAAATTCTTACTTTTTGCGGTTGCAATTGAAAATTTCCTCGCCACGCGTGTATCTACACGTGTATCATCCACAGCAAGTAGGAACCAACTAGGGGGCGGGGGAGGGGTACATAAGCGTCTCTTTTGGTATGGTAGGTGAGGAGTAGAAACGTCGCGTTTTTAAAACATGGCGGTGGTTCATTAAATCTGCCTGGTTCAGAGTAGGACAAGTGACCCTATATTATAAAAGCCTAATGATGGGAATATTTGCAGAATACTCTTGAATTGTCAATACGTTTAATCATCGAAAAATAATTAGAACTAGCTTTTCCCCGCCGCTTCGCTCGCGTTAAGAAGTATTATAGCTTTTTCCGCTTTACTTTTGTTTAGCGTGTGTAAAAAATTAGGATCTAGAAAACTCTTTTGTACACAATATTATTAACTTATCTGTCATTAGGCGCTAAAACTAAATAAATAAATAAAATAAAAAAGGTTTTTATTAACGTACTTAGACTTAAAAAAAGCGCTTCTAAATAGTCAGAACATGTTTGTAGTAATATAGTTGTATACATTATTATTAGGTACCTACACGGATTGTATGAAAACATTTATAAAATGTATTTTATAATAGCAATAATATCGTAGAGAAAGTATCAGACATAATTCTATTTGCTGATGATACGTCACTCATATTTAAAGTGAGTAGGAAGGATAAAGATCTTATAGAACCTAATAAAACTCTCGGCCGCATATCAAATTGGTTTTCGGCAAATAATCTTCTTTTGAATGCAGGAAAGACCAAATGCATTAAATTCTCATTGCCGAATGTGACTCATCTTAAACCAACGGTTGCACTGGACGAGGAAGTTTTAGATTTAGTTCCTTCGACCGTATTTTTGGGAATAACACTGGACTCAAAATTACAATGGGGTCCTCATATTGAAAAATTATCTGCCAAATTAAGTACAGCTTCATATGCAGTTTCGAAAATCAGACAATTGTCAGACGAACCAACTGCTAGACTAGTATATTTTGCTTACTTCCATAACATTATGTCCTATGGTATTCTGCTGTGGGGCTCAGCAGCTGACATAATTGCTATTTTCGTATTACAAAAAAGAGCAGTCAGAGCTATTTACAATCAAGGCAGTCGCGAGTCTCTACGAAGCGTTTTTAAAGAGGTATATACTTACTGTTCCATCTGAATATATATATCAGAATATAATGTTTGTACGGAAAAATATAGATAAATATAAAAAACGGAGTGACTTGCACAATGTCAATAAGTACTAGAAATAAGGACAAACCAGCTATACCAGCCTTTTGAGTTAGCAAAACTAATAAGTCATTCATGGGAAATTGTATAAGGTTTTATAACAAGCTCCCTATTCATATAACTAAACTACCTGATAATAAGTTTAAGTCACACATTAAACGTGAACTTATGGCTAAGGGTTACTACACTACTAAGGATTAAATTGACGATAAAGACATTTGGCGGCCGGCATCTACCTGCACATAGTCCGCTGGGGATCTTATAGCCATATAGACATGAGTAATCTTTTATGTTACATGAACTATCTGTAAGAAAACTATGTATTATTCAAATATTCTACGAATTTCAGAACTGTTGGTTGTGTCTCAAAATGATTAATGTTACTTTTATTATGACGTTTTTATTTTCTCTTTTTAATATATTAAACCTAACATAAATACTTAATCAGACAACCGATCGAGCATATATTGTGCTTGCCTGCTAAATAATTTCAGTAAGTGGACCAAATCTCGTGTATATGCCCCATTGAGTATGTTTCGCCGGAGCGTCTCAACAGGGCCGTGTTGAAACCGGTAGTAGAGACACCCGCTGAGTTTGTTTCGCTGGGTTTTCTCAGTTGAGGCGCATTGGATCCGGTGGTAGCATTAAAGCGCGACCGTCGTTATAAACACAAGGTCCGCCATAATAATAACATTTAATTCGTACCTTAATATAGACAGAACCATTCGACAATATGTAGTAAAAATATAGCTAAAATTTTAATTTTGATAATTAAACCTACACATGATCCTTGACAATAACTTAATTTAAGTTAGTTAAATATCGTTACTGTTATAAAATAAATCTTATTGTAAATTATTTCCTACAATCCGTGTACCTAAATATCTATATGTACTTACCTAGAAATAATTATAAATTAATTATATATTACTACGAACATGTTCTGACTATTTACAAGCGCTTTTTTAAAGTCTACGTGAATAAAAACCTTTTTTATTTTTATTATTTTATTTTATAATGATATTTAGCTAGCTTGTATTAAGTTATTGTTAAAGAGATTATGTATAAGGGACAATCAACTTTTAAAGTGCTCCTTTCAATGGTTTGAACAAGATTTTTTGAAAATATATTTTTACATATTTTAATAAACTTATTGTACCATCACCAAGGAAATTAATTGAATTTTATGTTTTTCGTAGCAGCTGCGAAGTTTTTGTTATATTTTCGGATATTTTTTATACTTTATGATTATGGATCTCTCGCGTTACTAAAATTAGGACTTATTATTATGGAGTAAAACACAACATATTACTTATACAAATTGTATTAGTGGTTAGAGATAATCAAACAGTAGATATTAATATAATAAGACTTTCTTTTTCATTATATTATCACATAATAAATGATGTTTTAAGGTCTACGGTGTTACCATAACCATTGCGACAGCTTATTTTTTAAAATAATCATACTTGAACATAATCAGTATTAATAATTATATAATATGACAACAAGCCGGTATTAAGGTTTACATTTGTTAGTTTTTATGTATAAATGAGTGAAAATCTTGTAACAAACTACCAAAACAAAATCGAAAAGGTAGGGACATTTAGTAACGCTAGAGAAAACTATTTGGTAACAACAGAGAATGTGTTGAAAATCCGCATGTTAAAAATAAATGAGATCTAAGGCCTAAAAGAGATCGAAGAAACCATTATAAAATAAAAGCAATGAAAAATATCTTCTCAAATAACAAATACTTAATATAACCTTCTTCATTATTTTCTAAACTAATATTTGGCGAGTAAGATCAACATAAAATTAAATTTTTGATTTTAAATTTTGTAAGAATCTGCGTAAATGTTAAGGAGTAGATCACCAACTGCGATTTCTTCATTGTAACTTGAACAAGGTTGTTCATCATCAGAAGAATATATCGTCATATCAGCCGAAACACGCCTACTGATGGACAAAGGCCTCCCCGAAAGATCGCCACAATTACCGGTCTTGCGCTATCCGCATCCAGCGACCATGTGTTCATTTTGTAGAGGGCCTGCCTACGCTGCGACTTCCGGATCGTGGTCGCCACTCGAGAACTTTTCGGCCGTCAGTTCTACGAGCTATGTGCTCTGCCCGCTGTCACTTCAGCTTCTCAATTCTTCGGGATATGTCGGTTACTTTGGTTCGCCTGCAGATCTCAGCATTTTTGATTCGATCTCGCAGGGAAACTCCAAGTATAGCACTTTCCATTGCTCTTTGGATGATCTTGAGCCGTCTGATAAGGGCCATAGTGAGTGACCACGCCTCTGTTCCGTAAGTCATCACTGGTCGAAGACTTTCGACTTGAGACACGGCCGTATTTGGGACGAGAAGATGTTACGTAGCTTCCCGAACGCTGCCCAGCCGAGCTGGATTCTACGAATGACCTCCTTCTCAAAGTTGGACCTAATTAGTTGGATGATCTTGTCCTAGGTAAATATAGTTCTCTACGACTTCGAGTGGAGAGTCTCCAACCTAAACTAGAGTGGGTTATTCATGGATGTTTCAGTCCCACTTGTTGAGAGACTCTGCTGACGCCATCGAGCATTGTACCGAGGTCTTCAAAGGTCTCAGCCATGACATTGATGCCAAAGCCTTCCTATTCCAGAAGCTTGAAGACATCTTCCAATGCAGCGGTGAACAGTTTCGAAGATATGACATCTCCCAGTCACACACCTCGCTGTAAGTGGATAGGTTTCGAGTTCTGGTCCTGGAGTCGCATAGACATAGTAGCGTATTGATACAAACACTTTAACACCTCGATATACCGGTATTCGATTCCTTTGGAGAAACCTCATTACGGCCCAGGTTTCGATTGAATCCGAGGTGTTCTCATAGTCCAAAAACGCTAAGCATAATGGCTGGTTATACTCCTCGGTCTTCTGTATAACTTTCCACAGCGTATGTATCTGGTCTATGGTACTAAAGCCTTTACGGAAACTGGCTTGTTCGGGAGGCTGGAAGTCGTCAAACCTGCGTGCGAGACGTTTCGTAATGACTCTCGTAAACAATTTGTAAACATGACTCAGCAGTGTGATGGGTCTGTATTTCTTCAGGAGGGTTTTATCACCATTTTTGAAGAAGAGCACCGCCACACCTCTGTGCCATGCTTGTGGCGTTTGACCTTCTAGTATGACGGAGTTAAATAACTTTTGAAGGGCCCGTAGGATTGGTGTACCACCCGCCTATAGAAGCTCTGCTGTAAGTCCATCATCACCAGGCGTCTTGTTATTCTTAAGCTGTTTGAGAGCCAATCTAATGTCGTACAGGCTGACGTCCGGGATGTCTTCGGTAAAGTGTTGGGTTAGTCGTGCTCTGGGAATATACCTCTTCATATATATTTTGCGCCTCTTATTAGTGGTAAATTTGAGATCAACCAAGGGTTCATCATCGTCCAAAGATTTAGCTGTTTGTCAAGATTTCACCAATCATTATTTACCCTACCATCCATAATTGGAGTGAATATAAAAATGTTCATAATTTTCTGTGATTTTCCGCATTTCTTAAATCGTAATTTCAGGGCTCCGAAACTTGGCGGTGTATTTTCCAAAACTCTGTTTAACATATTTTTCGTTATTTTCTTTTGGAGTCAAATCTTTGACTAATCTTTATGTTTCGGGATATCGTTCCCTTGGCTTTCTTTTTGCCTCTTCGTAACTCTCGGAATTATTTTCCAATCGTTCTCTATAAAGTTTCTGTTTTTCAGCCGCACTAATTGACATTTATACTTTTTGTTTTGTATTTTATTTCAATCTGAAATTACATAGGTATAATACAGTTATTTAAATATTTAGTTCAAATATTTTAAAAATAATAGATAGTTGACGTTATTATTACGAATAAAGACGAATTATTATGATTCAAATCGGTATCACCTTTGCCATACATTCTCTAAAGTTACCTACAACGCCAGAGAAATTTACAGAAACGCGGGGAAAAAGTAACAGAAAATCGATTATAAATTCACATTTACGGGATGGAACGAAATGATAGTGGTCTAAATTAAAATTTTAAAATTAGAGCAAAAAGGCTTTAATTTTTAATTAAAAAAGCAACTAACTATAAAATCTTACCCAAATCTATGTCGTAACTTAGTAGAGCGGTAATAAAACCACGCACACCTCTTGAGAACTTGTCGCACAGTGATGCCCCGCGGTTGTTGAGAGACATTGATCTTGGTGCTGCTTGCCAACGTAGTTAGAGACAATCACTCTCGCTAATAACTAAAGCTTAGAGCTATTTCTCGAGAAATTTTGGAATTTTTTCATATAACGCAGTAGAATTTATGTTTTAGATTCTCTTTGGGGACAAACACTTAAAAAAATAAAAATGTACGTTATAATTAAAAAAATATGTATCAACTGTCTTTTTAGCTAAGCTTACTCCAATAGCTATCTAATAAAAATATTAAAAACCTATGTCTCTAAGCAGCTAAGCTGAAAAAAAGGCAAATGTTTGTTGTGACCCATACCTGGGGACATACTGTTTTTGTACGAATATCGACAGTGTTCCCCTGCGTTTTTACAAAAAAGCGACTAATAATTTAAAAAGTTGTACATATAAACATAGTAACATAACATCTAAGCATCTTATTCCATAATAATAACAACAATATTTACAAAATATTCATATTAAATATTGTTTTTGGATTTTAATTTCATAGGGACACGAAAGGAGTAAGTACTTTAAAAGTTGATTGACCCATAAGTTTAATTATCAAAATTTATTGTTTTAGCTATATTTTTACTACATATTGTCTGAATGGTTCTACTTATATTAAGGTATTATTATTATGGCGGACCTTGTGTTAATAAAGACGGTCGCGCTTTAATGCCGGATCCAATGCGCCCCAACTGAGAAGACCCAGCGAACTATCAAGCTATTGGTTGAACTTACTCGTGAGCAAGCAACATAAAACTGTCCATGAGAGAAGCAATGTTCTCCCAAGTCAATACCCGCAAATTTGAGAGTTTCCCCCTGAAACTTGTTTATTGTCATGGCAAAGCAGACTTTTAGGGGAAACTGTAATCGTTAAATTCGAACGGGATATGCAAATTGATTGACTTCACTGAATGGCAATACTCTACGTTCACGTGAGCGTTACATGTTCTTAATAGCACTGGATTATAAGAAACCACCCAACGATTATCTATTGAAACACGCTTGATATTGACAGAGAATCCACCGTCATCCAGAGAACGTCTACCTGCATGCCTAATTTCAGCCCACTCCGGCCAGTGGTTTGGCTAGATAAAAGTAAAGCCACAAAAACTATAACCAATTAATATGTAATAATACTTCTTAATGCGAGCGAAGCCGCGGCAAAAGCTAGCCGTCAAATATAATTCGCTACATATAAATATTATCTATGCACTATGCACAAAAATCGTTAGTTCAATGTTCTCTCCAAAATAACTGAATGTAGATGGCCTGAGCAAACAGAAATTCGTATATTTTAAACTGAAAAGTCAATCTTATATAGCCTGCATCTCAAAATCCTTTTTTAGGGGATGCCTACGTAATAGTAGCTTTTTGCATGCAGTCTCAGCCCGATCGGTTTAAAATTGACAAAGTTTCGTGCAAACTTTCATCCCCTATTTTATCCCTTTGGGGGTAGAATTAATCAAAATCCTTTCTTAGCGGATGCCTACGTCATAACATCATCAAATTTCAGCCCGATCCATCCAGTGGTTTAGGCTGTACGTTGATCACTATGTCAGTCAGTCTGTCACCTTCGAGTTATATATATTTAGATAAGCACATAAGAGTATTTCTTACTACACACCTCCTTTATAAAAATCCATCAAGTCGTAAACGACGAAACCTATAAAACGACCTTAGCGTAGGTGCAAGGCTCGATGGATACAGTTTACTACGAAAACCATCCTTACTCTCTACGAAATAAAGACGGTGTCAGGGTCAAAGTCTCGGTGGGGATTATTAAAATGTAAAGGGTAATTATTAGACTACCCTTGTTACAGGTCAACCTTATTATGAAGATGGACACTCTTAAATATAAAAACCGGAACAATTTCATTGAATGGGGTTAACAATAGCACCTGAAGAAATGGTGGCCAACTATTGTGGACAACGGTTCTTGACTGTCATCAGTCTTCTCATGATTTTTGGTAAGGACAGGCTTATCGAAGACAGCAGTGTCTTCCAGACATGCTAGTAGAATAAAATGATCTAAGTCGGTACCTACAATAAGCAGTCGAACATCTAACTAGTATCACAGTCAGCAATGTCTTCCAACAAATTAACGGAAACATGTAAGTATTACAATAGGCAGTCTTATTACAGTCGGCAATGTCTTCGACAACTTAATAAAATTAAAACATGTAAGTAGTTCAATAAGCAGTCTTATCGCAGTCAGCAAAGTCTTCCAGACAACCCACAGAGTACATTATACATTAGACAACCTAACGGAATCAAATATGTAAGTATTACAATAGGCAGTCTTATTATCACAGTCAGCAATGTCTTCTAGAGAACTTGACATTTTTTACATGTTTGGAGTACCTATAAAACATGTAAGTAGCAGTCATATTACAGGCACCAATGTCTTCCAGATGAGCTAATAGAATAAAAACATGTAAGTAGAACAATAAGCATTCTTATCACATTCAGCAATTTCTTTCAGACATCTTAATAGGATCAAAACATAGTCTTAATAAGCAGTCTCTCAGTACGCAGCAGCGCGAGGAGCTAACCTTTATTCTGTATGAACCACTGTTTAATAGGGCAATTAAAATTTTCCAACTGTGTGAAATTTGTCAGCAGAATGTATAATTTCCCTGAAAATGTTGGAGTTGCGTGTGCCGGCGCAGGTGGCGCTGGGTATGCGCGCGCAGTTGTCTTGTCGCTGGGCGCTCGGACCCGGCGACGTGCTGTACGCTGTCAAATGGTACAAGGACGGCAAGGAGTTCTTTCGACACGTTCCACGCGAACAGGAGACGCGCAGAAAGTTCCCACTGCCCGGAGTCGACGTTGAGGTTTGTTCTACTTGTTTGGGGTTTGAAGTTTGTTCTGTTATTCATACCGCCGGGTACTCGGAACTTGTCCACGTGCTTATTTGCTTAATGTTATAGAAAACTCTCGTGACACTATAGACAAACCATATCTTACTCACGCAACCATCATCACCCTCCACGACACATAGTTTGCATTCATGCCAATGTAATGCCTCATCCAATCCTCTATCTAATGAGCGGCTCGCGGACTAACGTAGAGCGACATCTGCACAAACGTACCTACATAAAAACCGACCTTCCCATGCGTCTCCACGTCAGTAATTGACCCGAGTTGAGGTTCGAATCCCAAAGAGGGCGTTCCTATGCGTGGGTAACAGTCTTATTTGCTAGATGGTTTGAGCCCCGCTCGCCTCTATCGTCCGGTGAAGCAGCTGAAAATCGCCCAGGAACACTATTATTATTATTAGAATAATATTGACTGCACGTCTGGCTCAGCGGCTAAGACAGTCGCCTCGCCGCTTCGTGTTCCGGGTTCGTATCCCGCGCCGGATAACTATTTGTGTGGCCCATAAATAGTTGTTCGGAGTCTGGATGTTAATTGTGTCCGTCTTTTTTATGTTTGTAGGTAAAGTACCCCGCGAAACAGGGATAAGATTCCTTAGTGAGGCCGTTGTATTAAAAAAAATATGAACCCGTTTTTAGAAATTTGCAAACTACAAAACCTAGTTATTTCTATTCCATAATACAATATAGTTACAATAGTGACGCCAAGCTTGGTGCAGTGGCGCAGTGGTAGTAGCCTCGCTATTTCCTCGGCACCCTCGTGTTTCTCGTGCCCGGGATCGAAACCGAAACACGAGGGCAACTATTCATATGACCAATAAATGGTTGTTCTTAATCCGGATGTGCTTTGTGTGTCAGTTAATTGCATGTTTGTAAACGTTTTTGTATTGTGGATTTTTTTCCCAGGTGTAGTTTTAAAAATATCTATTTACAGCAGTCAGACTCATCAGGGGCAGACATAGTGTTGTCAGGCGCGGTGTCGGAGACAGCCGGACGGTATCGCTGCGAGGTGTCCGGCGAACGTCCGCTCTTCCCTACCGTGTCCGAACACGCGGACATGGATGTCGTCGGTTAGTATCACACGCGATCTTAACTTGTGTCCTAAAGCTATGCAAAACTGAGCTATAAATTCTTTGGCCTTTTTAAGTGTGCCTTTGATACGAGTATTAAAATAGGTCGGTAATGTTTGCCACGTACACACAACAAACATAAATCTTCTTTTATCGTAGGCTCAGGAAACTGTTAACATAAAAGGTTAATAAAGAAGACCCCATTGTAATGGAAAGTACTTAGTCTTGTGTCTATTAAAGCTTTAGATACTGGGATTTTACGTAGTATTTGTGACAGACTAATTCCATAGTGTCGAATATGAAGTGGAGAAGAGATTCTTCTGCCTTGCCTTTTCTAATTCTATTGAGGTCAGCTCCCAGGCTATCCTGTTTTGGATAGTTACCAGAAATAGATGACGGTCTGCCATCTGACCTGGCACCGTGATGTCCTCCCGACCGAATTTCGGCCACGGCGTCCAGTCTCAATGGAGACCAGCCAATTGCGCAGGACATTAATATAGTGCACAAGTGTGTGCGCAAACGCAGGGACACTTTCTATTCCATCACTCTCATGATCCGATGGGACGCCTAGCGACACGACCGGAAAGAGTTCAGGTACAGGACCGACGGCTTTACGTGCTCTCCGAGGCACGGGGGTGTAATACCGCCAACTTCCAGACTTCGGGCGATACTGAGAAATTTCTTTTTACGGAATATCCCAAAATCACTTTTTGGCCCGACCTGGGATTTGAACCCAGGACCTCATTATCTGGGGTTGAACACGCTACCGCTAGACCAACGAGGCAGTCAGACCTGGCACCGTAGGAAAGCCGTAACTAATATTTCATCATATCAGCCGAGAGACACCCACGATTGGACAGAGCTCTTTCCAAAGGGTCTCCAGAATGGATGATCTTGCGCTGCCCGCATCCCGCGGGTTCCCACTTTCCCTGCGGCCCTCTTGAGGCATCTGCCCACGCGTCGTCTTCAGTTTTGTGGACGCGACTCGAGGACCTTTCTGCCCCAGCGGCCGTCGCATCGGTTCTCCGGGCTATGTGCCCCTTTCACTGCCACTTCAGTTTTATTATTTACTAGCTGTGCCCCGCAGTTTTACCCCCCCATAGGTGACAGTGTGATAATATGTATCCTATGCCTATAGGTATGTTGACCCGACCTCTTAGTAATATTCATGCAAAGAAGTAGAATGATCATGATCATGAAGTAAATCCATGCCGTACTTTATGAGTTTTACCGGACATTCATACAGACAAACAGACACACAGACAAAATTTCTAAAAACTATATTTTGGCTTCGATATCGATTGTAGATCACGCCCCAAGTATCCTTTTTAAAAAATATTCAATGTACAGTTTTGACTTTCCTACGATTTTATTATATGTATAGATTTTATTACTACCAGACAGATGGCTTAACATGCTATCCGAGACACGGAGGGCAGTCTCTCAACCAACCAGACCCCGAAACAAATCTTTGGTTTTATGGATGGTCTACATCACACAGGCACACTGGTCGTCAGAGAGTTGAGAATCCCTTATTAAGGACTGTAGGAAAAAGCGAGTTAATCAAATCAAATCGTTTATTTGCATAACACAGGTTATAAGTGGTGGTAACATTGTAATACATGTGCACTGTGTTTTACCACAAGGTGTGCAAATTTAGTCATATGACATATGTCGGTGTTGAATAAAATATAATATGTTGATTGTTCAGGATATTATTTTTCTCACAATTAAATCGTCATTAACAGTTAACAAGTTAAAATTATGTTCAGAACTTAATCATACAAACAATAAACAGCTCAACAAAATATTAAAACAATAGTAAGTAGTTAAATATCATGAATTCAAGACTTAGAGACAAAAACAATTTAATAATTCAATTTAATAATAATAATAATAAAATGGTCAAATAATAAAGAATACAATTAAATAATATTATGTCAATTTGATAAATTCATGTCAAAGTTAGAAATTACAATGCAAATCAGTCCTGTAGTATGTGTAATCGAGTTGTTTATGTTGAGGAACGACCCACACCCATACTGAGCTCTATCTATGTTACATAACCCAGATACTACGAGTATCAGGACGTCACCTCTCGCTGGTTTCTTATCAAATCTTTCTATCTTATGGTGACCTGCCCGGGCAAAGCGCGGGCAGGTCACCATAAGTTTGTAAAAGGGTAAAATATCTACCGTTTGTACAAATTCCGTAGGTATCCTAAGCAAAAGTTCCGACTGCACAGCAAAATGGTTATATCAAAATATTAGAATCTTAGCAGCAATTTAAGTTCATGAGGTAAATATTTATTTTAAAATGAATGTTAGTGTAATATACCAGAATCCCAGATGATGAAACGGGTTAAAGATAATGTGTTTCACCTATGGGATGCTTTCACATATTTCCCTGATGTGTCAGATAGATACTGGTTCTCATCATTTCCCTTTATTTGCATATAACAAATTTAATTCATTAAAACAATAAGTTCATGGTAATAGCCTATTTATTTCCGCAGTGTTACCAGAACACGGGCCAGTCATATCAGGCCTTCGCTCAAGATACCGTCTCGGTGACCACATTAAAGTCAACTGCACGTCAGGAAGTTCAAGACCTCCTGTCGGGCTTTCGTGGTACATCAACGGTGAACCATTGCCCACCACTACGGTGTACTACACCGGAAACAGTGGGAACCACTTGAAGACTACAATATTGTACCTGGATTTTGTAATTACGGAACAGCTTTTTAAAAACAGGACAATCACAGTCAAAGTAAGAATTTTTATTATAACTCTTTAATGGTATAATTATTAGGTGCCTAGTACGTTCACTTGAAAGTGTATCATAAAATACGAAAGCCTCCCCCAAGAATCATCTTGGGGGTATATGCCATAATCGCCTCGCTCGACCGGCTTATCAGACGGGTTGTAAATCGCGGTAATACTATAGCTACTGCTCGTGCTCTGGCACATTTTCCCTCGGGTCAACTGCTGCTCCCCCCACGGGATGAGATGGGTTGATGATATTCTGATATTCGCCGCTGCGGCCGTCACCACATAGGTTTTGTTGTGTATAACTGAATTTCATTCAGATATACAAAACAAAATAGTCGACTCCACGTCACGGGTAATTTCGATTTTTATGTTTTACAAAAACAACAAAGCATTGTCACCTGTTCTTTCCCTTCGTGAGCGATTTCGTTATTTAGCCTAATTTATGCTTGAAGATCCCTGTCCTATCAAGCTGGTCTGCTGATAGCGTCAAATTCTGCCTAATAAAACATTTGACGAAATAGGTGGCTACCTAGGACAGTTCACCTATCAGACTTAGAAACGAGTAAAACACTATAGACAATGAAAACTTAGTGATTGAGGTAGATGATACTACTAGATGAGATGGTACGACTAGGAATTATTTAAGAGCTTCCGTAATTTTAACAGCTAACAATGACATATAAGTAAAATAAAACTTTAAAAAGTTTCATTAATGAAAAAAAAAATAACTGAAATTTAGCCGGCAAACAATTGTATTCATACTTTTTGTTTAAAGTTTTCCATAATCACATTTTATATTGGTTTGTTGTTTGTTTTATGGGTAATTCACCTATAAAATTCACCATGTGATACTTTTTCCAATATCTTTATCTTACATGATATGTACACGGGTGATGCCACAGTTATAATAACGACACATTTGTTAAAATCGGTAAAGTGTCAAAATCACATCCCTCCAGTGGGTAATAAAGTGTTTTTTATACTTGTTAGAGGCCCGTACCGAACGGAATCGAAAGGCCAAGCGAACATGAGTTCGCTTGGTCTATCTAGCAGGAAACAAAATACTATGTAGCCTCTTCGAGCATTTAGCTGTCAGCTAAATGCTCGAAGTGTATCCTTATAGTTATAGGTACTTTACCTGTTTATATACCGCACACCAAAGAGATTTTATAACAAATCCGCACGCGTTGTACTTGACATCTTTAGAACTATGGGTATAACTAAATATGTCAAGTAGGTACAACGTTTGGAGACTCCGTCTGCGCTTACTGACCACGAGTTTTATCAAATGAATTCAAGTCATCATAAATAAATCATATTTTTATGCTCGATGGGTTTGCGCTTTACCAAGATCTCACCTGATGGTAAGTGAAGATGTGGTCGAAGGCGGACCGCGCGTTCCCATACGATGCCTGTTCAGTGTTTGAAGATATAACTAAGTATATATTATGAGATATGAAAATCGTTTGCGTTTTGTTTTTTAAAGGACAACGCTCGCACTTAGGTAGTCATAAATCTCTGTCGGTCTGACTATAGAAATATGCAATAATTGGACTACAAAACTCGAGGGAACTGAGGAGTTAAAGAGGAGGCCGACTTAACCTTAACACGGACATTTTTCTGCTATAGTACCGATTCCATGCGCCCAATTTTTCCAGCTGATTCTTCCAAATTTGGATTCCAAAAGTATAACTTAATGATTAGGTTGGCAGTCATTTTCCAACTTCTATTGTCGATATTGTATTGCAATAAAGGCAAATGGATAACGAAAATGCCTTTGAAAGAAAATTGATTTCCCACATTTTAAAATTAAATTGGAATTTTTATTTACATAATTTTTATTGCGTGTAAAGTTTTACATTTAAAATGAATTTGGTAATATTGGTAGGTATATTATATGGTAATATTATAATAAAATAAATTGGTCAAATTAATTTCACATGTAGGTATCTTAAACTTATTCATAAGCAAGGTTTTGGCTTGGCATGTCTACGATTGTTAAATATAAGAATTGTTACTTTGTTTCAGTGCTTGGCTACACTCGGCAGTATCTACTGGCAAAGTCACGAAGAAAGATCTCTCCTGTACTACGGTTTGAACGAGAAGGATCCGACTCTCCTTCATATGATTACCAAGGCTGACCGCGTCCATACGAGTAATAGGGCTTCAGTAGCCATTTCCACAGTAAAATGTATTATTTTCATGATATTATCCGTAACCTATTCAACCATTTATTCAACTCTGTGGTAAATTAATTATCAATAAGTTTTAGAATTATTATAACACAATAAATAATCATTTGATACTGAAACATGATTTAGTTTTGTTTGTTCTATCACGCAAAGAGCAATAAATAACAATTAAACTACAATACTATGTGTCAGGCGCGTTAGCGTGGTTGGTAAATGCTTGCTTTCCACGCCGCAGGTCGTGGGTTCGATTCCCGACCAGGACAAATATTTGTGTGCATGAACATGTCTATTTGCCCTGAGTCTAGGTGTAATTATCTATATAAGTACCTATGTATTTACACAAGAAAAGTATTATATGTACTCTCAGATCAAATAAAAAGCTTTTTTACTTGATCTGAGTATGTAGTAGGTAACCATATAATTGATATAGGTATATCAATTATATGGTTTTCTTTGTACAAGCTCTGCTCAGTTTGGGATCAGATAGCCGTGTGCGAATTATGTTCAAGGATATTATATTATTATACTATCACATTCCATAATAATAGGTGTATCTACTACATATTACTACTTTTTTAATAACAACTATTCAGCCATTTTACACAATTTTAAATTATTATTTTTTTCGATTTGATAGTGTGGTAACAGTGTAAGATACGAGGCATTTTCGTATACGGTAATCTTTGAAATTGTTATACTTTTTTGTATGTTATGAATACAATACTTACCTACCAAAGACATGCTCAAAAAATTGAAGAATCATTTAACAGATGTCAAAAATTGACAAGTTATTTGATAAACTTACTGATTCTAAAATAAATATTTTCTATATCTAGTGTAAGTGGGAAATTAGTGTCATATTATCATTGGGAAATTATCAAAACTCACAGTTTAACTAATTACGACGTTTACGTTGCAAAAAATGCATAACTTCTTTATATATATTTGATAAATTAAGACAATGGCAATGATGCATGGTGTAGAAAATAGGGCTAACGAAAATAATGTTTATAATCCAATAGAACACCATAACAAATATCCTTTCCAAGGTAAGAATACTTAATTGAATCTAATGTTCAGAGAGAATACATTAGGTATTTGTATTTATCGGAAGAAGAAGTAGGTACACTTTATTGCATAAGGAATATAAAAAGTACAATACCTAATTATGATAGAACAAATCACTAAAAGCGATCACTTCCAGGCAACCGATTTGCGTTGGAATGACCAGAATTTGTTATCAGCAGGGTGTCCCAATTTACTGTAGAAAAGTATAAACAATACCTACGTCAGAATAATATATACAGGACTGTATACATACATACATACCTACACACATATATAAATATACCAATCTGATTAAAACGTAGGCTCCTTCAGCTAAATCAATTAACGTCTCAGCGGTAAACTATAAAGGTGAAAGTTACCTACTTCTTTGTTTTATTAATAAACTGGTCAATTATAGGTGATAGATTTTTATTATTTTGTAATCGATTATAAAATAAAAGCAGAAATTAATTGAAAACCGATATTATAAAATCATTGATGGCTAATGAACAAAATTATAATGCCGTGACGCTTAGAAATAGATACGTGTGAAATTATAGGAAATGAAGTAAACTTTTAATATCTTAATCCCGTTTGATTTAAAAAAATAACTTGTCTCGATCATAGGATTAAGGGTGGGTACAATAAAATGAGAATAGGCCTGCAATTTATTTTCTTCCTTTACTAAATTAATAATGAACACGTGCATCCAATGATATTATATAGGTATACCTAAGAAGAATATCATTGCGTGAATGGCAGTAGGTACTTCAATGGCGACTATAGATTTAGGAAAACTTGTTAGAAACACCATTTGAATCAAAACGAGTAAATATGAAATCATAAGTTACTAACGTTACTAAATTAAATCATCAATTTCGTTAGGGTCTTTCAAGATTTTTAATAGAAAAACTAATAGGTAGGTAGGTACTAACTCATGTACCTACCTACCTATTAGTTTTTCTATTAAAAAACATGAAAGACCCTAACGAAATTGATGATTTAATTTAGTAACGTTAGTAACTTCTTTGGCTAACGTTACAAAAATATTATTCAATAATATTATTAATATACCCACAAGAAGTTATATATTCACTCTAGCAAAAAGATAGTGAACATTAATTTCAACATTTTCAACGGTGTAAATTAGTTATGTCTTGAAAAGTTCGCAGTTTTAACACAGAGTAGGTACATTATTACATTAGAGTACAGAGTATATTATATTGATTAAGTTATTATGTCGGTACAAATATCAAATAGGCACTCCGTGTGGCTATCTTTAATTCCTAACAATTATAAAACATGAATTTTTGCATCTTTTCTTTGCCTTCCACAAGTATGACAAGGATGGTATGGTGGTTTCACTTAGATAACAAATACATTCAGATAGTAGGGGAAGACCGGGCAAAGTGGATACCTCAAGATATTCAAGAATTTATCATAAAAAGTATAAGTGATAGAAACAAAATAAATGTATCAAATCAGTCTTTATTAATTGATTTTACATATATTATAATCAAATAACCTAAAATGTCTTACAATTAGGAACTAAAACAAGAATTCGAAAAGGTGTGCTAGTATTCGCTTTGCCCTGATGCCCGGGTAAAGTGGATATGGTACTTGGGTAAAGTGAATAAATATCTTCTAATCACACAAAACTAAAGTTAACCTTATTAATTAAATATAATAAACTTAAAGAAACATAACATTAGTTTATAGGAAATAGCTTAAAGATTATTACTGGCAGTTGTCACTTGAACTATGATCACCAATGCCTTCAAAAGCAGTAGGTACATGGTTCGTGACACCAGCTGTGACAGGTACCACATCGAATCCAATTTTCAACTGGCTGCTCATCTTCTTCAATATATATTTCATTCACCGCAAACCAAAATATACAGAATATATCCTTGAGGTGGCTCACTAAAAACAGGTCGGAATCTGCCAAGTTTTGTAGTAACATTACCACTTTGCTACTGTACCCTTCTCCGGATTCTCCGATTCTTCCGATTCTCCGGACTTTATAGCGGTGTGCATGACGCGTTCTTCTCAAGAGCCTTGATTAGTTTTTTTTTTTATAATTATTCACCATCTGCAATAAAATATGAGCTTTGTTATACTGTAACTCAATAATAAACTCGGGCATAGTGAATAGCATATCCACTTTGCCCTATTCACTTTGCCCTATACAGCCATTTCTAAAGTTAAGTCAAATTACACAAAAACGATAGCTTACTATTCTCTGTTAAATACATATTATTAGCGCACTTTGACACGTAATGAAACATTAGTACTCTCAAGGGGGATAAGCAAATAACACGCAAAATATAATACATTACAATTACCTTAAATTTCGAAAATAATGTTACGTAACCACAATTTGCCGTTCTGCAGCCACCGCGCGACGTGGCCTCTCGCTTACGTGTTTGCCGCTCACTGAGATAAGATGCCCGAACGTTTCTATGGGCCCGTGGTTGATGTCAAACGAATAGTTTAGATGTAGTGGGAACTATTCGCTATGCCCGGAGTATTCGCTTTGCCCGGTCTTCCCCTACAAGTGCATTTTCTTGTTATTCTGAGTGTGAAAATTGAGAACGTCGAATTTTTATTATATTAAGGGGCTTAAAGGCCTTAGGGAAATAGACTTGTTCAGGTTTCTGAAGCCTTTTGAGCACTGTGTTGAGCACTTTTGAGCATTGACAGTTACACCAGGCAGGGTTAACAAGATTTTTTTTGGTCTCCTCGGTTTTTGTTGTCTAATTCTCTATTCGTTTTGTAAACTCATATACGCCACTCCACACTTTTGGAGTCAAGAGAAATTATTTAATTTTTTTCTCAATGATGAGTAGCTAGGTACTTGTTGTTTTGTTATTCTCACAGTATCTGACCATGTGTGAGCATAGTTTATGACACGTCGAAGGATAGGTATTTATGTTTTTTGGCGTGAGGATTACATAATAATATTACGTGAGTCGTCAAGTGGGAGACCGCTCATGTTAAATGATTTTTTTTTGTTATTGTAATCTCGATAAATAAAACCGAATACAGTATAGGTACCTATATAGGTTTATAATTATTCTTTTAAAAACCATAGAATCTACTTAAACTCTTCTTTATAAATCAACAAATTTATGAAAATACGAAAAAGGATGATTAAAATTTGTTTAAATCATGCATGACTAATGATGACTATAGAACATACAGAAACATCACTTTCCCACAAATACTGTTGTTTCTTCCCAGAAGTAGGGTAATTTTATCGAGTTTGGCAGCCCTGACCTGGTAATACTGCGCGTAAATAATTTTTCCTTGTCATAAAGTTGTGATCATATAGATAAACTCTGCAATGCAGAGTATTGCAAATAATATTAAAAATAGTAACTTTTAAAGTGATTTCTATCTAAATTTTAATGTAACACTATAGTGGAAAGTGAACTGTATTCCTCGTGCGGTCCTGGATATTTTGATGAATAATTTTAAGCAAAAATTGACTTGCTAATCAATAATAACATGAAACAAGTCCAGTTTAAGCGCAGCTTAACTTTTTCAACACAAACAATGATGATAATAAAAATGCTTCAGTAGTTCGGCAATAAAACAAAAAGTGTTCATTCCTATATAACAATGTCGAATAAAACTCATGTAAAATCTAGAATTAAAGTTTGTAATAGACCTGTGTTTCACCTTCAAGATAAAAAAGCGGACGAGAATGAATTATCAATTGGTTTGATTAAATCTGCAAAGAGGACCGGAACATTGAGTTTATGCAATAGGGGGCTGGGTACAGGTGAGGCGAAATATTTTATATCTATTACATGTTCCCTGTAAAATTATAAGACATTTTTTAAATGCAAAATTATAATACTAATAGCATAATTATGTGTATTATTATGCGTGTGAGTAAGGTCGCTAGAGCTCATTGAGGTGGGGGGGGAGGGTCAGCAACACTTGTTTGCTGACTCTTAAAGGCCGGCAACGCACCCGTGACACCTCTGGTTTTGCGGGCGTACATGGGAGGCGCTGATCACTTACCATCAGGTGACCCGCTTACTCGTTTGTCGCCCTATGCCATAAAGAAAAATAATAAAAGAAGTTAATATACAAACATATCAGGGTAGACACAGTATCCATATTAGTATTTATAGTGCATTAAAAAACAAACTACATGTAAGTTCTTGGGTAGTGTAGATATTAATTAAGTATGTAATTTAAAATTATAAAAGAAGGATATAATATTGAAAATTCTTATAAGTATACCAAGGCTGGATCCAAAAGTGACTGGCACGGTTAATTACCTAGGCATGGGGTCAGTCCATAGAAGTTTAATTTCTGAGTTGCTGTTGGTCCCAGTTGTACTTTTTAAGCCATGTCAGAGGCCTGGATGGCTCTGGCACTTGGATAACCACTGCCCATATGGTAAGTAAGCAGACCCCACAGACATTTGTATAGTTTATATATTAACTTCAGTTATAATCAGTACATACCTAACTTTAATTTTTGTGCGACAAAAGAACCTTCTTACAACAAATCATGTGTCTTTATATCATCAATAAAGAAACTTGAAACTTTTAATATTTATTCCATAATGGATGGTACCTTGTGGTACAACAATTAAAGTCTCTGACTGTTTATTAATTTGTATATAACAATATATATTATAATAATTTTTGAAGTGCCGAAAAATGTGTGGAAAATTGACGAGTTGGTTATGGATGACACCAAAGAAGTTGACTTTACAAGGTCCTCTGATGCTAATAGCTGGTGGAATGCAGAGCCCCTAAAGACCCTTGACCTGAGCTCCAATGCAATAAAAGTCATAACACCTGATGTCAAGTTCCTACAGCACATAATCACTCTCAAGGTGAACATCTTTATTGCATTTTATGTTGATTATAGCATTTATACATTTCTTCAATGAAATCAAAAACTTGTATAACTACTATATAAGAAGTTATATGACCTTTTATTGCCAGGGCCATGATTAAATCACAAGTTTTTTCATTAATGCATGACTGACCTATCATTCTGGTTTTATTTAAATACTAAGAGTATGTTTTGCAATATAATATAATATAATATAATATAATAATATAGATTTTGCAATATAATATAATAATATAGATTTTTGTCTATCATGTATATTGTATCTTTATCCATATAGTTGTGTAAAATATCAACCACAGATATCATACATATAGCAATGTAAGTTTGCCTAATCCATCTTTTTAATAGAGCCTAAAAACCAATAATATAATAAAAATAAAATGAAATACATCTCCAAAACGGTACCTCATTCATATAAATGTCTTATGAATCTCTGTTTATCAGTAATATATTTGATATTTTGAGCTCTAATGAAAGGATAGATAAAAGCAAATTTCTTTTAGTTTTGCCCAACATTTTAAAGAACCTGAAATCTTCCAAAATGGTACCACATAAAGATCTGTTTATGTTGTCTATTTTTGTGTTTTTGGGCTCTGGTTGTAATTTTAGTTTGATAGCATTCTTTGCAATGCAAAGCTCTGGTTTAAAGCTAGTATTGAGCTACTTATTCCAAATATGTTTTAGCAAAGCCCAGTTTTTTAACAGAGTCTAACATCTGAGGAAACAAAAAAAAAAACAGGTGCATCATATACAGATGATTGTTGTTAAAAAGATTAATTTGGATGATGATGAGAAGAATGGACTCTGGTGTAAGAAGCCTTATAATAAGTTTTAAACTTGTTATCAGGCTTCTTACAGCAAATAATAAATAATAAAATAATTTACAATATGTTACAACTTAAATTATGGGTCCACAAAACATGTCTATTACATAAATGTTTCCTTTAAAAAGGTGTAAGCATGGAAATGAAAGATTTCATGCTAACTATGTTTTATATAGACTTTGAATGAGTTCCTCTTTTTGTTTTCTGGTTGGTTTTAAAATTTGTTATTGGGATATTCCTTTTTAAAAAAACCTTCAAGTTTGCTTGTAACAATACTTGGCTAGCCTCCATTGCAATGCACTGCTGCAGCTAATAGTTTGCACTATATTATTGTAATCTATCACAACATTGTACAAGAAGTAATATAAAGCAATGATTTTTTTTGTAGCTCCATGATAATGCCATATCAAGTTTGCCAGCAGAGTTTGGTGAACTGACAACTCTGCTGACCCTTAGCTTGGCTCACAACAAACTCACATCTCTACCCAAGGAATTCTACAAGTTGACAGATTTACGCTGGCTCAGCATATCACACAATGAGTTAGAGAAGATTGAACCTGATTTTGGAGATTTTGTCATGCTAAATTTCTTGGTAAGAGGTTTAAATACTTATTAAATTTTACAGGTGTGTTCCAATGGTTCTACACCAAGGATAGCACACCAGTAAAATTAATTTTTTCATTTCTTTTTTTGGTTAAGTTGGTTGTGCACTATTAATAAAAGATATACTTTCTTGGATTTTTACTAGTATAAATGTTAGATACTTACTGGTAGTAATTTTTTACTTCTCATAAAATATTAATAGTGTTCATATTAACAGATCTCTTTTGTTTTCGATTGCGCATGAAAATTTATGTTTGTCCTGAGCCTGGGTGTAATTATCTACTTGTATATGAGTATGTATTAACAAAAGAAAAGTAGTATATTGTAATATATTAGTTATCTGGTTTCCATAATACAAGCTCTGCTTAGTTTGGGATGAGATGGCCATGTGTAAATAATGTCCCAGAAAGTTATTATTATTGATGTAAAACAAAGCTAAAAAGGCGTCCTTTTCGTTAAAATATCAATGTATATATAATAATATAAAAACATGTCTATAGATTTATTTAAGGCCAATATAATGTGTATTATATTTAAACTTTTGGTGTTAAATTTATCTTTCAACAATTTACAATGGGCTTCGATTTTTATCTAATCCTACAAATATTATTAAGATACCAGGTGAACAGAAAATAAAATGTTAAAATGAAATGTTTAACTACTGTATTATGCCTGGACTGATGTACAGACGCCAGCACATCCAGCTACTCCAATATGTCAAATTACTTTTACAAATTTTCACCTTTATCACATAAATATAAAAGGTTCATTTTCAATTGGGGAAATTTGGCAGATTGGGGTAGCTTGAGGTGCTGGCGTCTGTACGTTAGGTGCGAAGGTGCCTTCAATGTGATTAGACCACAATCCTGGCTGCTTCTAGTGGTTAGTGACCCTGACAGCTAAGCCAGAGGATGTGGGTTTGATCCCCGCCCAGGACAAATCTTTGTGTGATGGATGAGCAAGATTATTTGTTATGTGTCTAGGTGTAATTTAATTATATATCTATTTAGAAATATATATGAGTATGTTTAGAAGTTGTCTGGTTGCCATAGTACGGGCTCTGCCTAGTTTGGGATCAGATGATAGTGTTTTAGTAGTGGACCAAGATATTTATTATTCTTATTAATAGACACTCAAATGTAGTGATATTAGTTTACACTCGATGGGCGTGTTTACTTAAGGCACCTAATAAAGATAGTATTACGTACAGAGGATTCACTTCCTGAAACTACTTGAATAAGTAGGAACTCCTGTTGCGATTCAATAAAGTCAAAGGTGTATAATAGCCGTGCAAGCTAAATTGTATTCTATTGCGTTAAGACGAGAGTAGCTGTTTGTTTGAGGGTCTTAACGAAGTCTTCATTATCTCTTATTTCGTATGCATATTTTGATGTAAAGCCATAAAGTTTGTATTAACATTTTGTTACTGTTTTTGTCCAGGACTTATCGCACAACAAATTGACGCAGCTACCACCAGGCATGGGCTATTTGGTGCGCCTAGTAGAACTGAACCTTTCACACAATCAACTCCAAGAATTGCCACCAGACATTGTGAATTTACGAGGTAATTACTATATTATATATCTGTACTTTATACATATAAATAAAATCGGAATGTCTGTTTGTAATATTGAAATAACCGTTTTTTACCACATGTATATGAATATATGTAATACAGGTTTGCTGCAAACCTACAACAGGCACCAGTCTCTCACAAATTCGGGTTTAATCCTAGCATAAGTGAAATTGTTACTTAGCAGAAGTCTGCCATACTGTAGCTACTGAACCCTTTTGTGTAGAGATAATAAAGAGATTTTATTATTATTTATTATTATATATACGGTACCTATACCAAATTAACATTTTTTACAATTTTTTTCTGTCTGTCTCTCTTTTTGTTCCTTCTAATCTCTGAAATGGATGAACTGATTTTGACGGTAATTTTATTGGCAGGTAGCTCATGTATTAAGGAGTAACTTAAGCTACGTTTATTTTAGAAAAATACTATTATTTTAGAAATAAAAACAAATTAACACGCGGATGAAGGCGGGTGCATTTATTTTGTTAATAAAAATATAACTTAATTTGGACTCAAAATAAGTGAAAATAAAATGAAATAATATAGGTATCATAGTAAAAAAAATTACTAAAAAAGTAAAAAATCGGATGTTAGATGGAACGAAGTTCGCCGGGTCAGCTTGTTATAAAAAGAAATCTTCCCGCACTGCTTATTTGGGAGACAATTCATTTCTTTGTTGTTATTTTAATTTTATGATGACAAGATCTTTGTGCGAGAGGTGTAAGCCTTCCAGTCGGGCCTACACGTATTTATGGGTCAAACAAATAGTTGTCCTGTGCGGGAAACCAACCCGAAATACAAGGGGGTTGTAGCAAGATGAATATCTTAACCACTTGCCAACACGCACACTCATGACTTTGTATTTTGTGACAACTGTAGGTACCTACCTAAGTACCTATATTGCTAGTTCTGTATTATGTCACCCTATTATCCAATTATAAATCTGTCTAATTAGGTTAATGTTACGTTGTACATAGTATTAATTTGTTGGCTTGTTAATACTGATTAGTACAGTATCTTGGGCCCATTAACTCAGTGGTATCTGATCCCAAACTAGGCAGATCCTGTACGATTGCAACCAGACATACTTATATATTTCTAAATACATACATATTACAGATAAATTACACCCAGACAAATAATCATCACACAACATCCTGGGTGGGGATCGAACCCACGATCTCTGGATTAGCAGTCAAGGTCACTAGACCAATAAGCCAGTCTAATGCTACGTTTTAATTGGTTGGCTTGTCAATTATATTGTAGTTTAAAATAAACTGACTAGGACCCAACTTACGGGTTTTATATTTTTTTTTGTTACTCTATTTGACTATGTTTATGTACTGCATTGTGACCTTGACAAGTACAGACGCCAGCACATCAAGCTACACCAATCTGTCAAATTGTGAAAAAGTTGAAAATCTATAAAAGAAATTTGACAGATCGGAAAAGTTGAAAATCTATAAAAGAAATTTGACAGATTGGGGTAGCTGCTGTAGCTTAATACCCAAGTGCTGAATAAATATCATTAAAAACACAATAAAAAACGCGTAAATCCTACGCTTAGTTTCTTACTCATGGGACACATCATGTGTTTTTTGTTACTTATAAAGAGTTGTTGTAAGTTTGAAGCCTGTCTGTTGTATATTTGTGTCTGTCTAATCGGTACTACGGTTATGTGATAGCCAGTTTAATGGAGATGGTGCTTAGATATGTTTCATGAGAAACTATGCAGTCGTACCTGGTCTAAAGGTACTTAGATTCGGTCTACTTTACTAGTTAGAGTCGTTTGATTTTGGCTATACAATGCCATATCAATTCATCGATAATAGAGTCGAACGAGGCTCAAAGTGGTCAATTCCTTCCCCTTTAAATCCCCTTTGGGGATCAAACACGGTTACTGACGTGGAGATGTTTGAAAGAGGGGATCGGTTTTTAGGTACTTTAGTGCAACTGTCGCTCTACGTAAAAAAATATATATATATGTTTTTTTTTATTTATTTACCAAACGTAAAGATACATATTATAAATAAAAATAATAATAGTAACACAAAAACCTCTTGGGCTTGTGCGTGCTACTTTTGTAGTCCGTTGTGTAGCTGACAAATATACTTAATAGCTAGGTTCGACTTATATACTTATCTAAGGTACTTAACATTACAATTCACAACATCTAGCTAGGTATTATACAGTTCGCAATTGTAAAGTATACATATTCGTATGTACGTATATGTGTAGTACCGTGTGTAGTAAGTATCGTGGATGTTAGAAAATCATGTAGGTATCAGAGTAGCACAATTTCATTTCGATTTTTCATATTAAACCGAGTTTACTGCGCATTTTATTTACAATAAGTGGGTGTATGGGTAAAGGCAGTGGGCGTTGGTTTGACGTAACATCACCATCACACTGATCTCTCTCTATAGAAACATCTGTCAATAGCATTGACCTTAATTTTATTCCCGGCGTGGTTCTATGTACACATATTATGTTAGAACATATGTGTGAAAATTTGTTACGGATGTTAGGTATATGAACTGTCTGAAATCTATACATATAATAAAATCGCAGGAAAGTCGAAACTGTACATTGAATATTTAAAAAAAATGATACTTGGGGATTGATCTACAATCGAAATCGAAGCCAAAAATATAGTTTTTAGAATTTTTGTCTGTTTGTCTGTATGTATGTCTGGGCTAAACTCAAGAAGTACTGCATGAATTTACTTCAAATTTTGTATGAATATTACTCGGAGGTCGGGTCAACATATAGGCTACATATTATCACGCTATCACCTACGGGGGAGAAGCTGTGATAATTTATAAAATTTAACGTTGGTAAAACCGCAGGGCACAGCTAGTAATAGCATAATGAGAAAAGATTTGATTTGGTGAATTTGGCAATGAATAAACACAAGAACTTTGATTGATTTTAAGAATCTGTTGACCTATAGAAATACATAAACAACAAACAACATGGGCTAAAATTATTATACAACATTTGTGTGTTCGCAATTCACACACAGAATAAGTGAAACCTCAAAAAAATAGCCCAATAGAAAATTAGGTAAATATAGAGTATCAGGAGTATAAGGATTATTAAAAGTTTTATTCTATTTATAATATTTTTACCAAGCTTAAAAAGTATTTAAAATATTAATGGCAAATATTTCATTTCATATATTTACATAGGCTATGTCGCTCTCGCATCGGTTTGTTTAGCCACCATAAGAAATGTCTCTCAGACAATGCGCCGTAAATCGTCTGTAACAGACGCAAAGGCCATATATATATTTACATACTTAAGATATATTATAAAAAATATCATTCAGATTCCATGTTTGCATTTTGAACAAGCGACACGAGAAGTATAAATAAAAATTTATGGTCAAATTAAATATGCGTAAAATAAAATAAAATAAAGTAAAATAAATAAAACCAACGAATTTTGATGAACCAATGATGCACCACGTTGTTTATGACATGGCACATTTTCCGACTCGTGATAGCATTGTAATCTATCTCATTCTCTCGCAGGCTCTGTAGTATTTAATTTATGAATATGTTTGTCTCTTTTTAAAGTCCCTTTTTCGTTTCATCGAATTTTAAAATTGGAACGACCTTAAAGTAGTTTTATTTCAAAAACTAAAATGTAAAAAAACACATTGCCAATTAAAGTCATTATTTCGCATGCACTGCGAAACGATTGTTATTAGATAAAATAATATTATTACGTACACACGGCAACATATCAAGCTATCCATTTCCAATATAAACTGACCTCTCATTGTATGGAAATCCTATACAACGAGAGATCAGCTTATACTGGAAATGTATAGCTAGATATGTAGCCGTGTGTACATGCTAATAGTACTCATCATTACCAACTTATTAGTCTATTGTTGTAGTTAAGTCACAGTAAACGTATTTTTGTTAACTACCGTAATTTATCTTTCTACTATCTCTCCGGCCGTGCGAATCTTGGCAGGAAGTTACTAAAACGCGCCGTGAAGGATTATTGTTCATAGTATCTTGTCTTTAAAGTTCAAAATATTATTTTATTTTTACCGTTACCATCATTATATTAATAGGGTCATGTAATCTAAGAAATCGTACACAACCCATAGATATTGCCGTTTTTTATCAGCTCATTACCGATTACAGCCAACATCTTGTTATCGTGTGTTTATGGCCAGGTAGTCAAAGTCAAAGTAACTTTATTCCGTAAAAAATTTACATTTATGTGGAATCGTCATATTTTTTTAGCCTACCGTGCAGTGCATGACGTTGCAGCTACTGAGAAACACTGCCAGAAAACTCAGTAGGAATCCTTTTTTAAAATAAAATATACTTAAGATTAATTACAATCATGTGTCTTGACTCAGAACAACTCCATCCCAAGCACTTTTATCACTTAAATAATCAGAAATTTTGTAATATGCCCTGCTACACAATATTTTTAGATTTATGGTGTACTAGCTGTGCCCCGCGGTTTTACCCGCGTTGATCTTTATAAATAATAGCCTATGTGTTAATCCAGGGTGTCAGCTAACTCGATACCAAATTTTATTAAAATCGCTCCAGCCGTTTAGACGTGAAGAAGTAACAGACATACACACTCACAAACTTTCGCCTTTATAATATTAGTGTGATTTGGAAATTTTATAAATATTCTAAACGTCTTAAAAAAAGATTTAGATTACGTTTGTTTTGTTTAAGGTTGTGTTCTACTGTTTTACAAACCATTAGTTTTTATGGTCCCGTACCCAAAGGGTAAGACGGGACTCTATTACTAAGACTATCTGTCTGTCCGTCTGTCACCAAGCTGTATCTTATGTACCGTGATAGCAACAAAAACCAAATTTCTGCACGTGTAGCGCAGCGGCTAAGACAGTCGCTTCACCGCTTCGTGTTCCGGGTTCGAATCCCGCGCAGGACAACTATTTGTGTGACCCATAAATAGTTGTTCTGAGTCTGGATGTACTCACTGTGTACGTCAATTATAATAATATGTTTGTAAAGTATTCCGCGACGCAGGGTAAAAACTCCCTAGTGCGAGAGTTGTCTCTGAAAAAAACAAATATTTAAGGGGGCTCCCAGTAGTAGAAACAATCGTCGGCAAAGTGCGAGCGATAGTACGAAAACTATCGCTCGCACTTTGCCGGTTTTTCAATTTATTTATGTCACTTATCGCGGCACTTTTTGCAATAAAGTACTACCCATTGTAACAAATTGATACGGATAGTACATTTTTGAGTCTCAACTACATTTTTGTTTTATATTTGCTATGTATCGTAAGATTTATTTTTGTCAAAAATAAATATATTTCAATAAAAAAAGACACAATCCTTTATTCAGCAGATCGGCTCCATTAATGTCCATGTGCATTCTGCAGTGGAAAGCACTACCTCTCAATTCAGGGTGCCCAAGAGTCGCTTGTGCCACTTCATTGTTGGCTGAAGTCATCGGATAATATAGTATAGTATTGGTCTAGTACGTGATTAGTAAAGTAGTAGTATTTAGTACTATAGCCTATTGGTTAGACTGTTAGATAGTGTTATCAGTGGTCTCAAGTTAATTCGAATTCATTTGCGTATTAGGCATTAATGATCTCTTACTTTAGGAGGAAAAATTTTAGGAAGAGTGATCATTGGGATTACAAATCATTAGGAAGAACAATTTTGGGTATACCCGATCTGATCACCTACTGTGTGATTGATTACACCTTTTTTTTTTCTAAATCCTTCCCATTTTAACATAACATTTTAACATTAACATAACATTTTAGGGGAGGGCAATCCAGAGCTCTCCCAGGGTACGTTTCCCGACCATTTGGGTCATGGCGCAAAAGAGAAGTCCACGGTAGGTTAGGTTTAGTCGGTGCGAGCCCGACATACCCATCCACAGACAGTTTTGCAGTAAACAAAGTATACTGTTGTTAATAACATACTTCACATGGTTAGGTTTGTAGGATTCTAGAAAAAAATGTTAGGCGTGCCAACAAATAATTGTAACTATATACTTATGTCAGACCAGTCTTGTCACGTTTATACAATCGTGGACGTAGCCATTCATTGAAGTCTTGATAATAATGTGGTCATCGCTATTATTGTATTCTACCTGAAAATGTACTTCCTTACAATTGAAGTTACGTACATGGTTCTATATTGACTACTAAATTATTAATTATTAGCTATGCCCCGCGGTTTTGCCCCACATTAAACTTCATAAATTATAGCCTGTGTGCTATTCGGATATATAACCTACTAGCTGTGCCCCGCGGTTTACCCGCGTTAAAATTTATAAATTATAGCCTATGTGTTAATCCAGGGTGTCAGCTAAGTCCATACCAAATAACATTAAAATCACTCCAGCCGTTTAGACGTGAAGAAGTAACAAACATACACACTCACACAGTCACAAACTGTCGCATTTATAATATTAGTGTGATATTAGTACAAAGTTTCATCAATATCTTGTGAGTAGCTTTCCCGTGAAAGAGTAGGTATCAGATCATTTATCTATACATCCATACTCACAATCTTTCGCATTTATAATATTAGTACGATGATCTGAACTTAAAACAACAGCGTTAAAGATCGTGAAGAGAGAAGTAGAACGACGAACGCGCCGCGATTACTCGCCCTCCATGACCCTTAGTTTGCATTCTTCGAAATGGCCCCTCCGATTGCTCAATTAGCTCCCCGCGCATAACGTGGAACGACAGTGTCTAAACCCTAAGCTCTATGTATATTTACGTCAGTAACCTTTATGAGCCAAGTTTCCAACCCTAAAGAGGAACGAGAAGGTTGCAAGATCATATATTATGATAATATATATAATTGCAAAAGGAGAAGTGGAAACAAAGATGGCAAAAAATAGGACGAAATACAAAATAACAACTAAATTAAAACTACTATTACATACCACAAACCATAAATTTAAATATAATCCACCTTGCGTACAATAAGAAAGAGGACATAAGCAAAAATATACAAACCAAATATATACAATAATATAAACAAGTTTCCTAATAAACAAATTAAAAAGATATACAGAATAAACAAATTACCAATCTAAAACACCAAACAACAAACAAGCATTTAAATAGAACAATCGATACCTAAAGAAAGACTCTGACACAGTCAGGGGAACCAATTGTCTGTTCCCTAAGAAAACTAAAAAAAAAAAACCCCTAAAGAGGGTACACTCTGGTGCGCCTTACTCACTTTGCAGTCTTATTTAGTAAGTAAGTAATTTATTTGCATAAACATGTGTATACATATAACAATGAAATTGCGTGTAAGATGCAGCGTATTAACATATTTGGTTCAGACATGTTTGCCATATAATGCCGTGCAAATATTTTAATGTACAATTGAAAGAAAAAGGAAAATAACAATCTGTACAATAAGAATAAATAATAACTAATTACCATATTATGTCAAAAGTGAATTAAACATCGTGTCGTAAAAAGATTTGAACCCTAATATTGGTGGACGGGTAGAATGTAAAGCAGTGCTAGCCGCGGCTAACTAAGTAAAATATATAATAAATGCACTAAGTTCGGTTAAGATCTTAGGTCTAAAATACGAACTAGAAAACGACTGTTACTTTTGAACGTTTGGGCAAATCCTTCAAAAGTAACTAAAGTTACCAGTACCAATTTGGGAAACGGAAATAAAAAGGTCATGTTTCGCAAAAATGTGTGCAACTGCGATTAATTTAACCTTCAGAAAAAAAAGGAATTCAGTTTATCGGTCTACGAGCTACGGTGAAATCGATGGAGTCAACAGAATTAAACTGACTATAAAATAAAACTGCATGTTAGATGGCTGTTTGTGATGAACGGTGGACGCAGATAGACAGATAGATACGCAGATTCAGACATAGTACATTCATGTTTATGACTACATTTTGTTTTAATAGGGACTAGTCCCTCCCTCTTACCCACCACTGCAACTCCTGTAAGCCAGGATCAACAGTGGCACACAATGAAATGACACTGAGCGGTGAGGCTCAGGCATGTCCCGGGGAATGGCTTTACCTGTCTTGGATCCCGCAACGAATTTAATCAGAAAGAAAAAAAAGGAGGAGTTAGATATTAATAGTTCCACTTCCCTCCAGAGCAAAGCGGGAGATGTTTATGACTACAGTGTTTACTTCGTGGTTAAAAAGAAATGTGGTATCTTAGCACTAAATATTTATACATGGAAGCCTGAATTGTTTCATAATTACAAAACGTGCCACATTCGTAAATGCGTTGCGTGCACAAAGGGGCGAATTTGTAATGCAACATGATTTTTAAAATAAGGATCCGATAAGCCGTGATTATTTAGTAGTAGTAACTTACTACTATATATTAACATATGTGCTGGCTAATAACACTGTTTTATTCATTAGTTAGTCATAATACGTAACCATAGTGTTTTACATTTATTGGATATCCGGCTCGAATGACCAAATTGATTATATCGATAAGCTTTGGGACAGTTTAGAAATAAAAGTCTTTAATCATGTTGTAGATTTGAAGAAACTAAACCTCAGCAACAACAGTTTAAAGAAGTTGCCGCCGTTAGGAGAGTTAAGAAAAATGGAAATGTTGGAGGCGAACCATAATGATATTGAAGAATTACCTGACTTTTATGGATGTGCTGCCTTAAAAGAAATTTATTTGGCTAATAACTTTATTAAGGTAATTGATTTATTCTTATTATTGCCTTGGTAGAAATACTTTAGGCCATCTTGAAATTATCCGCGGGGATAACAAATGCCGGGACAGATGAATAGGCAAGGAATAAACGTTTGCTCAAGAGCGGCATAAAATATACAGACAATATTTCCACATATCTTGAATGAATGATAGATTTGAAGAAAAAAAATAATTAGACACTTGTAACTTGCAGGAAATAACCGAAGAATTCTGTGATCAAATGCAGAATTTGAATGTTTTGAATATTAGAGACAACAAGCTGGACGTGTTGCCGGAAAACATATCATTGTTACAGAAGTTGAAGAGGCTCGATCTTACAAATAATAATTTAAATAAGTGAGTAACTATTTCATTAGACATAGATCATTTTATTGCCAGAAACTGTGTACAGAAGATGTTATAACAATTTGATTGATCAACAGTTACCCATATCGGGCATGCAATATTTTTTCTACCTATCTTAATATTAAATAATAATTTTTTTTAATCTTGACAACAGATAAATAACACATCATGATAAATTCAATAAATCAGTTGCTTCGATACTTGGTCATAAGGAAAAACCTCTTTGAGGTCATAAAATACGTTATGCAATAGCCATCGTTTCAGCAAAGATTTAAACATTTTACCATCAAGTTGTTTAATTTCAAGTGGTAGATGATTATTCACACGTATTGCTGTAATGTAAGTACTCTTATAGTAAATCATGTTTCGAATAGATGGTAACTCTAAATTAAATCTATATTTATTACGAATATTAGGTTTAGATGCTGACTTTAAATTGAAAAAATCATATTATTTTTTACAAAAATACATAGTTCTAAAATGTAAATGCTAACTAAGGTAAGATGGGGTATCTTACCTTGTTAGCATTTACATTTTAGAACTATGTATTTTGGTAAAATTGTCTCTATATTTATTATGAATCAAGTCGAAGGTTTTTCGCCATAGTAAATATAATATGCGAAGAGGCTCCGCTCATATTCTGATTCCAATTTATATAATTTGTGGAATTTATTAACTGCGGTGGTATTTCTATCTGTTTTGACATGGCTGCCTTTAAGAAGCGAGCTGTTTCTTTTCTTTAAGGTCGGCAACGCATTTGCCTCTAGTGTTGCGAGCGTCCGTAGGTGACAGTGATCACTTGCCACCAGGAAGCCTGTTTGCTCGTTTATCTTGCTATTCTATTGAAACTAATATATATAATGGAAATCACGTAAGAAGTTGCCAATATCAAGTAAAAATCTATTTTCCGTCATCAGAATAGATCTTCTTATGTACGGTAAAAATAGATAAAATAACATCGACAAAATGTGGGTTATGACAATTCTATACCATAATAAATTTTGACTATTTGGAAAAAATAAATGCGTATAAATTGTTTAAAAAAATACATGCTTGTAAAGCAAACTAGTGAGGCGAATCCTATTAACTATAACTACTACTACTTTTTCTAGGTTACCAAGGAACCTAGGTTTACTATCGCAGCTACAAAGCATAGGCATGGAGGGCAACAAGCTGTGCACCATGCGACAAGATGTCATCCGCGGCGGGACGGAAAGAATGATGCAGTTCCTGCGCGACCGCATGACTGAGGAAGTTGTCAACGAGACGAGATATACTCCCGAGGAATGGCCTGATAAGTATGTATGATACTGTAGTCCTTATGCACTCCGCAATTTTAGTGTGACGCTACAAGTTCATCGGCGGGCTCACATTGGCGCGGCCGATCTGTTTGATTGTACCGAGTGAATTATACCTGTCTTATTCATAGTGATTTAGGCATTTAGAAAGGATGAATGGAAGAAGATTGACAAAAGAAGTATACCTGGCCTGTGTGAATGGTACAACTGGTAAAACATCTGGAAAGACCTTGTAGAACATTCTCTGACCAAATAGGAGATGTTCTCATGAAAAGCCAGTTCAAAGTAGTCCTAGCATGTATGAAGAATATAATGGCAATAAACAACGCAAAAGGGGTGTGCAAAGATCGTGACAAATGGAAATACTGGTCTCTGCCTAACCTTCCCGGAATCAGGCGTGAGTCTATGTATATATGTATGTATTTGCTATATTTTAACACACGCGTTATGTGTATTAAAGTAAAACTTTAATGAAAAAAATCCGTTTAATAATTTCAGGTATACGTTAAAGAAAAGTCAAGCGTTAATGATGCCTGGGCGAGATTTATCAGACGTTCCGGAGCACGTGTTTAGCGCTGGCGCTGAAGCGGAAATCCATATTGTTGACCTGTCCAAGAATAAGTTATCTGCAGTACCACAAGGGTAAATTAATTAAATTGTTTTTTTTTATAAGTCTCAAATGCGTTTTAAACAACTGTTTCGGAGCGTGCATATTCAAAGACATTTTGGATCATTTCTGCAATAAAACGACGGAAAACCCGAAAGTGTTTGAGGCTGCAATACGGTGTAGCTATACGGGGTTATTTGTAAAACACCAACAACCTCTCAGGATTAGATAACTTACACCATGCAACAACTTTTGTTCGAAGAGATCGGACATAATACATGAAAAAAAAATTTTAGACGACTAGCGAAACGTGTCAAGTTGAAAGGGGATATACCGTAGCAACCCCTTCCCCGCGTCTTCGCAAAGGATATTTACGTAATCTTTGTTATGCGCGTAGAGTTACATTAACATTCAAGCGGGAAATTAAATTGTTACTTATTTTTGTATGACAATAAAATCTAATAAATTATCAAAAGTTGTGGAACAAAAGTTGTTGCTTATGGTGTTAGCTATCTAGTCCTACGAGGTTGTCGGTGTTTTACAAGTAATCCTGAATATCACCACCAATTAGATTTTTTGTCTTGATCTTGCTTGCGATGAAAAACTATTGTAACTATGTTGATTTTAAAACAAATCCAGAAGTCCAATAAGTTATTCTACTAATATTATAAATTCGAAAGTGTGTGAGTGTGTGTATGTTTGTTACTTCTTCACGTCCAAACGGCTGGAGCGATTTTAATAAAATTTGTTATTTGAATTAACACATAGGCTATAATTTATAAAGTTTAATCCGGGTAAAACCGCGGAGCACAGCTAGTATTTTCATATTTTACAAAACTGCATCTGTTGTAAAACTTAGAAAATATAGCAGGTCATGTACAGTGTTTTTGCGAATGTTTTGGCGTTGATAGTTTCGTTTTTTGTCTGATTTCAGTATTATCAAAGTGAGGGAAACGCTGACGCAGTTGATATTGTCCTCAAATAATCTCACCAGTATTCCGCCTGAGATAAGTCAGTGCAGAATCTTACAATATATCGATCTCGGCAAGAACAACCTCTCGGACTTGCCTCCCGATATCGGAGACTTGAAACACTTGAGAGAACTAGTCATTTCCAATAATAAGTGAGTACTTTATTTATATTTGATTTGTTCTAAAACAACCTACCAGCATTACGACAGACAATTCAGGAGTCTGGGTGAGAGAAACCTCTTGAAAAGACTTGAGACACTTGAGGAAAATAGTCAATTCTAATAATAAGTGAGTACTTTATTGATACTTGGTATGTCCTCGAACAATCTACCAAAATTACGATACGAGCCATGAAACTGGGTGAGAGTAACCTCTTGAACTTGTGTATCGATTGCGGAGATTTGAGATATTTGAGAAAACTAGTCATTTTTAATAGTGATTACTTTCTGTTTGATATGTCTTCCAACAATCTACCAGAATCTACCGACATAAGACATGAATCTACAAAAGTATGTATTTACAAAAGAAAAGTAGTACATGTAAGTATATCTGATATCTGGTTTTCCATTGTACAAGCTGTGCTTAGTTTGAGATCAGACGGCAGCGTGTGAATAATATAATAATAATAATATCTGGGGACAATGTCACACAGATCCTCCTAGCCCCAAACTAAGCAAAGCTTGTACTATGGGTACCAGGCGACGATATACATACTTATATAGATAGATAAATACTTAAATACATAGAAAACATCCATGACTCAGAAACAAATATTCGTGCTCATCACACAAATATTTGCACTTACCGGGATTCAAACCCAGGTCCACCAGCTTCGTAGGCAGGAGCACTACCAACTAGGCTACGGTGACCGCCATATCCTAGGATATTATTAATATTATTACTGACTTGTAGGTTCACCAAGATCCCGCGCTGTGTATACGACGTGGAGAGCCTGGAGATTCTGTTAGCGGCCGAAAACAAAATTGAGGAGATTAATGTGTCGTCCGATGCGCTTGCCAAACTCAAGAAATTAGCTGTTTTGGACCTAACCAATAATAGCATCGCCACTGTTCCGCCCGAATTGGGCAACTTTACACATTTGAGGTATTTTTCGAGATTTTTTTAGACACCGCCTGCATTACGGAATCTGTTCCCCGGGGTACTTTACAAACATAATATTCCGGGGAACAGATTCCCTAATGCAGGCGGTAATTAATATGATTCTCAGTTTGGAAGCCAGTGCGCAATTTGTTTAATTTGTTACTGTACAACTTTATTTATTTATTTAAACCGCAGTAATTTATATTCGTTAATTAATTTATATTTGTTGTGTTGCACTCTTATTATATTGCATACATACCACTATATACCTAGTATTAGTATTAATATTGTATTGCATATTGTATTCATATGTTGTACTTGGTTTTAAGAAACAAACAAATTATTATTATCCGTCTATTATAATATAATAGACGGATATGAATTACATCCAGAACAACTATTTATGGGCCACACAAATAGTTGTCTGGCGCGGGAATTGAACCCATATTATGTTTGTATTCCTTGTAGTCCGTCTATTATATTATAATAGACGGATATGAATTACATCCAGAACAACAATTTATGGGTCACACAAATAGTTGTCTGGTGCGGGAATTGAACCCGGGACACGCAGCGGCGACGCGACTGTTTAGCCGGTGCGCCAGACGTGCAGTCAGAGAGTTGGATCCGTATTTACGATTGGGTTAGTTTATTGTTACAGAAAGCTGGGGCCTTATTATTTTAGTAAACAATAATAATAATATCTAGGGACAATGTCACACAGATCATCCTAGCCCCAAACTAAGCAAAGCTTGTACTATGGGCTACAATATACATACTTATATAGATAGATAAATACTTAAATACATAGAAAACATCCATGACTCGGGAACAAATATTCGTGCTATTATATTTTTTTTTTTTTAACAATGACGGGTCTGTTGGCGTTGTTGGCAAATGCTTGCTTTTCACGCCGGAGGTCGTGGGTTCGAATCCCACAGACAGATATTTGTGTGCATGAATAGTTCTGTTTGTCCTGATCTGTCTCATTATCTATTTATGTATGGATTTACAAAAAAAGTAGTATGTGTAATATATCAGTGATCTGGTTTCTATAGTACAAACTCTGCTTAGTTTATAATAACGTCCCAGGACATTATTATTATTGGTTTACGGGTATCGGATACGGCAAACGGCTCACGCAGTTTACTTAAATGCTATCGTTTTTGGAGTTATTGATTTTTTAGTTACACTACCTTTGAGCTACTTACTGGCTACTACTTTTGACGTTACGGTTTATTTGTGTATGTGTGTGTGCTTTCCTCTACCCCAACAGTTCTTTTATTTCAGTTTTAAGCCATAATCTATACATATAATAAAATCGTAGGAAAGTCAAAACTGTACATTGAATATTTTTTAAAAAGGATACTTGGGGCGTGATTTACAATCGATATCGAAGCCAAAAATATAGTTTTTAGAATTTTTGTCTGTGTGTCTGTTTGTCTGTATGTATGTCCGGGCTAAACTCAAAAGTACTGCATGGATTTACTTCAAATTTTGCGTGAATATTATTAAGAGGTCGGGTCAACATATAGGCTACATATTATCACGCTATCACCTACGGGGGAGGAGCTGTGATAATTTATAAAATATAACGCGGGTGAAACCGCGGGGCACAGCTAGTCTAGAATAATACTCTTGTCATCTCTTAACGTATGATGTTTATTGCATGGCTTTGTTACAATCTATTTTCTCGTTCTTTGTCCATAGTTGTGACTGCATAAATATAAATAAATATCTTTGGACAACTAACGTGTATTAGTTGTGCTATTGGATCCAAAACTAGGCGGGGCCGTACTATGGCAACCAGTCAACTGATAAAGATACTTATATTTTTCTAAGGGTCTGTTTCACAATGTCCAGATAAAGTCCCGAATAAGCTACTTGCAACTTATCTATCGAATAAAGACATCGTTTGCGTTTCATAATCCATAAATAGTACTAACTGGCAAATAAACTGCAAATTTACTTTGCACTTACTTTAATTTATTTTTGTTTGATAAAATAATAGAAGATAAATTTGAAAATATTTATGCAAACCTGAAAATGCTAACCATAAAAAATTAGTAAAATGATATTTTTAGGTGTGTTTATCATAAGAAATGTATTTATAGGTTGTCTGTTTCGTAAGACGGAACGACAAAATGCAACGTTGCCAAACCTACCTATTAGTAACTGCCGAATAGCTATCTGGCGAATAATGTGTATTATATCTGTCAGTTTATTTAGTTGTTAGTTAGCTATCCGACATTTAATTATATATAAAAAAAATAAAAAAAATTCGTACATTGTGATTTCAGACCCTAAGTATGCATAAGTACTTACTCTTAAAATAAAAAAAAATGTGTGATGAAAAAGAATTTTGTATTTTGTGGCTTGGTGTAATTTACATGATAATGTATGCACATATAGAATATGTAAGAGTAAGATAGAAAATGTAAAAAAGGAAATTAAATCCGTTGCTATAATAGAACAATGGTCTGTGGCAGGACGCTGGAGCTGATGGGGAACTGCTTCCGCCAGCCGCGCCACGCGGTGCTGGCGCGCGGCACCGCGTCCGTGCTCAGCTACCTGCGCGACCGCATTCCCACCAACTAGACCTTACGTGTTCCGTGCTATTCATGTCAACAAACTATTATCTCCTTACCAGTCTTTGGGTAGCGCCACGTCACACTTAGATAATCTCCAACCAGTCCCGGTAACATGGCAGTATGCAATATCTAGTCTCTCTATCGCGTTTGAAAAATTACTTATCATGTGGACAGTGATTACCTTAGGTTCAGAGTTGTGCAAGCCCCCATTCAGCCTCTGATATGGCTTGATGACCCTTGTCTAATGACTACAACCGGGACGGACAGCTTAATGTGCCCTCCAAAGCAGTAGAAATATGCAACTACTATGGCTTAACGTCGCCAATCAATTACAGACTACTGGCTATGTGCGCATTCGATCAATCAACTTACAGAAGAACATCAGGAAACAAAAAAAAACCATGTGATGCAATGATCATCTCATGACCTTTTTGTTTTTTTTTATAAAGACAACGTTGTGTCGCAGGGTACTTTACAAACATGTTATTAACGGATACAAAGTACATCCAGACTCAGGACAGCTATTTATGGGGCAGGAAGTGGCGAGGCGACTGTCTTAACTGCTGCGCTACACGTGTAGTCTTCTATCTAAATAAATATCCTGTAATTTTGATTGGCCCAACGCTGTAAAGAATCTCTTACACGACATGCAATTGGGACTGCCATTAATGCATATTCAGCGCTATAAAAAAATAAAGAAGCGGTAGAGACAGTTGACAGTTTAGACGTTTTATTAACGACTATTGGCATTGTTATGATGAAAAATGCCCACATAACACCAAACAAGATAGTACCAGTTTTACGTTTTACGTGGCGCCGCCGAAATCCAGCCATTATTTTGTGACCCAAACACATAAAATAAACTTTGTAAGTGTGGTAGAAGTTTGTTTGCATAAATAGTCTGAATGATAAATTATTTTATAGTTATGGCCATGCATTACGTCCTGCAGGTTACCAAATATATATCAGGGTGTCCCACTTTGGAAAGGTAGGTAGTGAGGTTGGCTAGATATTGAGTGTTTGTTAAAGGTTCTCAAATGTTGTATTATTAGTATAATAAATATACATTGATAATATATTATTTATATTTGAGAGTGCGAATTGTATTTGTACACCGTTCAAAATATATAACTCGCATGTTTTCCATGAGCAGGTTCACCTGACTTATTCTGTTCTTATGGGAATTCCTATATTTATAACTAGCTGTCACCGCAGACGTTAACATGCACCAAGTTTAATTATAGCGCCGCCTACTGGGTTTAATTGTAAATCTGAACTCTCCAGAGACCCACTCAAACATATATACAAAATTTATGTATTTGTCGATTATGTTCTATTAGGAATATTACCTAATGATAACAGACGGTAAATACGTAGTATTTGATAGTATTAGCCCTAGGAAGTGTTTGGACATTAGGTCTTTGGGTATTGTGGTAAAAAGTAGTTAAGTAGACACCTGACATGCCTTCTCCTTTCTTAAAGGACTGTGACGTACTTCTTATGTGGACTATGAGGTAACCTTGTTTCCTTTCTGACAAAATTCGTTTTGGGATTTAAGACAGTTCAAGCGATTCTGCGGGATGTGCCTAGATCTCGCCGCTCCGTTACATTTCAATATGTGCCACTTCTGATTTTAGATTACAGAGTTGCTTCTGATTTTAGATTATGGGTAAGAGGGTGGGAAAATGAGTAGAGAGAAATAAAGCTAAATATCAAAAGGACAGAATGCTAGCCTAAAACCCTTGATATGCCACAAGTGGAAGCCTAATTCTGAAACTATTACACTGAATTCCCTGTAACCCGAGCATAGAAATGGAGGAAGCTTCACTAATAAGGGCATCGCACTTACATTGGATACCTAGCAAAAGGTATTAAGTTACATGTTTTTCTTCCAATTCCTTATAAATTAATGATTATTCCTTGGAAAGAGTTAGGTTCTTTCCGAGGTATAGTGCGAATTTTGGTTCACTTGCTGTATCGTAGCTCGCTATTTTCGATGTGGTGAAGTGGAAATTAGGGAAGTGACGATAAGTTCATGGACACCCTGATTAAGTCATAACTGTTAGAAACTTCTGGAAACCTGCAGGATACGTCCAACATGAGTGTTGCAAATTGCCATAAAAATTGCAGTCAGCTTGTTAAAGCCAAATATTTACTTTTGTTTTGCGTACCTGAAAATGGCCACAACGCTTTTCCGTTATTACTGTTATATATTATTATTTTACCGTTTTTGTTGTTGATTTAAATGTTGTTATTAAATTATTTTACTAACATTTTTGTGCCTGGAAATAGTGTAACGTTCAAGTCTACGACGACCATTGTCTTTATTACTTAGAAGCCAAGGTTGGTTTTCGTAGTACAAGTGTATCCACAGATGGGCCATCGGCTGTACAAAAAATACCGGGCCAAGTGCGAGTCGGTCTCGCGTATGAAGTTTTCCGTACTATTATCTATAAAAATAGTATTTTATTGTTTATTTTTGTATTAATTCTTATAGCGGCAACAGAAATATATCATATTATTATGTGAAAATTTCAACTGTCTAACCATCACGGTTCATGAGATACAATTTGGTGACAAACGGAAAGATAGACAAACAAAATTAGGGCCCCACCCATGGTGAAAATACATCGGTCGATCGACCGTTTAGACGTCTTAGCCAAGAGGCTACATATCGATTTTTTTCTCCAATCAGAACATTTACGTAAATTATCCGAAGCGATAACGATTCTATTGGAATCGCTGGGCCAGTTGGATAAGACCTTTTGTTATGGGACACGCTAGTCGAACGTTACATTATTTCCAGCTAATAGGGGTGCATTCCGACACGCATTTCCAGCCACACGTCGAAGGGTAATCATATTTTATTTATTGTTATAGATCGAAATTTGTGCTTCGTTATCTGCGATGGTATAGGAGTAAAAATACCATATTCATTATATGTATAGAATTAATGTCTTGTTTCTCTGAAGCAGTGTGCATAATGGTGAGTGGTGTCCTAATGATCACAATGATTATTTATATTTATAGAAGTCAAATATTAAGAATAAAATCGAATATGTTACAATTTCAATCAATCCCTTATTGTATAATGTCATGACAGTCTTATTTTGAAGCGTATTAGTACAAACAAGAGGAATTGATCACCTCCATAGGTTTTCTTGGCTGTCGGTATTGATTTGTTTATTTTTAACATGACGTTTACAGTTAGCCTAGAAAGCTTTCACTGCTTCACCGGACAATAGTGGGTATTGAAAGATTTTTTAAAATTTTTACAATGTTATTTTGTTTTTTTGTACGTTTTAAAACGTACCATATATCAACAGAACGAAGGCTTAGTTTTGGTTGTGCTAAACGTCGAAAAGAGTTTAAATTAAAAGTAAGGGCGCACTGAATCCCTACCACGACTCCATATAGCTTATTTAATCGATGAAAGTTATCGTTTATTTTAATATAGACAATTTAAGTTCTTTGAAGTTTCCACTACGGGCAGTGCTGGTTGCTTATGTATTGGAAAATTATCATCAAGGTAGTAAACTTCATGAACTTATGGCAGACATGCAGGTGTAGTTAAGTCATCTTTGCCACTATAAACCTTATTTAGCATTCTTATCAATGAAATGCCCCTTACGATTCCAAATTGCTGGAGAGGGGACGTAAAGAAGTAAAGAGACGATTGAACGAAATGCTTCAAAAACCCGTCCCTTTATTTCATCTGCAAGCCAGTAAGCCCTGAGTGCCCTGAGTTGAGACTCGAAACTCGAAAGGGTGCCCTCCGGTGCAGGTTACTTAGTCTTAGTTGGTAGAGTGCTTGAGCAGCTGCTCGCCTCTATTATTTGGTGAAGTAGTAAAAGCCTACAAGTCTAACCGTATACTTTTCATTAAAAATTCGCTACTGTAGAACGAAGTACATAGATTCAACTTAAGATATATGACAATAAATGAATACATGGTTAGCCTTCGCTTTGTTAGGAAATATGTGCATCAAATGTATTCGGCGCTACACATTTCTATATGTGTTCGGCGCAACACATTTCTATATGTGTTCGGCGCAACACATTTCTAAATGTGTTCGGCGCAACACATTTCTAAATGTTTTCGGCGCAACACATTTCTAAACGTTTACGGCGCAACACATTTCTAAATGTTTTCGGCGCAACACATTTCTAAATGTTTTTGGCGCGACACATTTCTAAATGTGTTTTAAGAGTGTGTCATCTATTAATATCATGAAATTCATTGTAACGTCAAGTATTTACACGGGGCTGTCTCCCAATGTGTTATTGCCAAATCTAAGTATAATATATAAGTATTTGATATTTTTGGACTCATTGTTTTTGAATATATGAATGCCTTGCTGCCTTACTGCGAGTGTAATTCGATTTAATAGAGGCTGTACTATTATTGTTAAATCATGTATTTGAAACAGTTTAAATAGAATAATTTGTGACCTATCTTGAATCTTGACCAATTTCAAACCTTATTACATTGAGTTAAGGTTCACAAACTGATGAAATATAATATACTAGCCGAGCCCCGTAAAACTATAAAAACTACACTACTTTATAACAAATAGGCTGTAAACCTATATATTATTCGGATGTATAAGTTATATTACTACAAAGTTTCATCAAAATCCTTTGGGTAGCTTTTGCGTGAAAGAGTAACAAACATCCATACATACTCACAAACTTTCGTATTTATAATATTAGTAGGATGAAGCTTTGTATGAAAATTTAATTATAATGCGCAAGAAACTATTGCCCGTAGCCCCATTTTAATGAATTGAATGGGATGACTGATTCGTAGTATAACAAAGACATATATTTTAAAACCCGTATAGGAAAATCGTAAAATAAATAGTAGTTCTAAATACTGGAATCTCCTACAACTACTACTTCCGTTGGCTACCCGAAACTTATTTATGTACACGTTTTGTGGACTTATGATATACACTATAACTATAACAGAGAAATCATACTGCTATTAACGTACACATTGGTTTTGCTACCAAAATTAAAAAAAAATACTGTAAATGTTAAACCAATTAATAAGGTTTCATATACCACTTTTAATTGTCTTACTAACTGTAGACTTTCTATAACAGCAATAATTTAATATTAAAATGGGTCTCAAATTGTTCTATGTTAACTGTACAGTAAGCTATCATCATATATTAACCATGAAACGCAATATTTTAAAATAAAATATGTAATAATTCATGAAATCCAATCAATATTAACTAGATTTATGGACATATAAAAATTAATGTATCTATTGTACTGACTAATCGTTTGAAATCAACCAAAGTATTGTGGTGTACCTGAAGTTTATTATAAATATACACAGCCTATTGCATCGGCGGCTTAAGAGCATGAGGCATAATAATAATAAAAAATGCACAAGTTTGTTAAATTCATAAGCACAACATAATAAAAAAATACGAGCATATCGTGTGATTGTGAAATAAAATCTTATGCTTAATTATTATATTTGTGTTTTATTTATTATTCGTTCCCTTTACAATAACACTTATTTATTTTGTGTTTTGCTTCTGACTGAAGTTCTCTCACTTCAGTAAGAAGCCAAAGATCTCCATAAATGTCGGTCTTACAGCGGATTACTTGCGGCTTGCCCACGCCACCTCTTTCGTGTCTGCCTCTCGAGTATCTTTCTGTTCCAGTCGGCTGACTTCTGCAATCTTTCGGGTTAGTTTCGTTCGCCTGCGGATCTCAATATTTCTAATTCAATCCCAAAGGTAATGTCGCCTAGTCTTGAATATAATATTTATGCATATATGTACGAACTACCAGCGAAGTACCTTCGTTGTCCGTAAATATTGAATTTTCACACATGAAAGGATTTCATTTTCACAATTATTTTGATGTAAAAAAGTGCAAGTCGGACTCGCAACAGAAGGATTCTCTACCATAGTACATACTAGATATTAAAGGAATCAACAACCATTATGATTGTGCAAGAAAATAATAATTTAATTTGTTGTTATAGCGGCAATAGAAATGCACTCAGTGAAAATTTCAACTAGGTTCATGAGATACAGTCGGACCGCCCACTGACAAATGGACGAACAGCGGAGGCTTAGCATTAGGGCTCCATTAGCACCTCAAAAATCCTATAAAATAAGTTTGTGGTGCTAAAATTATGAAATAATTGTAATTGATAGGTATCTAGATTTTCTAAATAACGCTCTGGTGAGAGCGCTGCCTTGGGTTACTACTGTCGTGTTTAATATTCCTTTGGAGGGTACGCTAAGCTGTCGTCTGGGTTACAGCAATCATTTCAACGATGGTTAGAATTGTTCAGAACAATTCTGACACTAGGGTAACCATTGCCCATACGATAAAATAAACTTAAATATTATTTTTGGCTATTAATGAACTACGTACTAAAAATAATATACAAATCATTTTTTATTTGGTGCAGCTTTATCTGGTAAGTAGCTACATTGAGTTATATATCATATAACTCCTTAACAAAGGTAAATTCGTAAAGGTCTAAGGAACCGCTAACGAATCCGATTAGCACTTGGCATTGGTTGGTTTTTCTAATTTTTATACGCATTAAAAAGCTAGAGTTCAGATCGGACGTCAATTCAGATACTTTATTTCAATATCATACATTAGGCACAATAAAGGCTTTTCGTAAAATCTTAAAAACTACGTTAATACCTAAATTCATGGAGTGCGTTACGATTGCTCCGGCACGTTATTCAAACAGAAAAAGAAATCGCTAATATTTTTGTCGAAATTTGACAAAATTGAAGGGAACAAACCAAAAATTTGTCAAAGCAGAAATATAGAAGTTATAGGGGTTTTATGTTGGCCGCGCAAACGTAACGTGGAGGATTGCACGGCCTTGGACATCTCAGCAACTACTTGGGATGGTCTTATTCTTTTTGTGTCAATTGAACACTGAATTTATCAACAATTGTAGAAAAAAGAAGTATAAGCTTACTTATTTTTTACATATGAAACGAAATATTCACCTTGAAAGTTATGGCAGCGCAATTGTGCACTTGATCGCATTCTGTAATGCCGATTATTTATTTAAAACTTTAAAGACTTCATTATGGTAAAACTTAAAAGAAGACAGGTCTTAATGTGTCGAAACTAACGAAAGCAAGTATATTTCGTTTAATATATAAAAAAGAAGTATAATAACTTGTACTTCCTTTTTATATATTAAACGAAATATTCACCTTGAAAGTTATGGCAGCGCAATCGTGCACTTGATCGCAATCTTTAATGCCGATTATTTATTTAAAACTTAAAGACTTCATTATGGTAAAACCTACAAGAAGACAGGTCTTAATGTGTGGATACTAACGAAAGCAAGTATATTTCGCTAATATTTCGTTTAATATATAAAAAACAAGTATAATAACTTATACTTCATTTAAATATATTAAACGAAAAATTCACCTTGAAAGTTATGGCAGCGCAATCGTGCACTTGATCGCAATCTTTAATGCCGATTATTAATTTTAAACTTAAGACTTCATTATGGTAAAACTTACAAGAAGACAGGTCTTAATGTGTCGAAACTAACGAAAGCAATAAATGCCACCAGAGTTTAGTTAAACAGATGACATCAAGCCGAAACCGAAATTACGTGGCTGAATTATATTTTCGCAGTAAGGGACACGAATGGATTATTTAAGTCATGGAAAGTTTCAGTCCGATAGTCCTGGGGGTTTTCTGTCATCGCTTCTAGCACCGCACTTTTTACATAACATTTATTCTATGGGTAGGTATGAGGTAGGAGGAGTTCTCGAAGGTACAAACCTTTTCAATAGATAATGGTCATGTCAATCATTTTCCCTAAGTAATTCGCGGCTAAACTAATTAAATTCTCTAAATGAGTCGGCGCTATAGCTTGAACTAAATTATTACCAATTTGTACTTTAGAGTCAAGACTATAGGTTTGCGTGCCTCTAATCAAGTTTTTATGCAACGTTACGTTATGTTATGACTTAAGTACGACTATTAATTTACTTAGGTGTAAGCGATGTATACATTGACCTTGACAGCGTCTTTATTACGTAGGTATTAAGGGCGGTTTTGGTAGTGCAAGTGTATACACTCACACGGCGTTGACTACATATACTTACAACATAACATGTAATTATGACTGCCTTTACAGTGTCATACGATACCGCTGTTGTAACTAAGAGGAAAATACGTACTACAAAACATCTATCTAGATATTTCTTTTGATTTATTTTGTTTTGTATCATATTAATTACATACATGTCACCTACAACATATGACCCTATTTGTCATAAGAAATAAGTTCTAATTTCGACTATCTTTGGATTCTAGGCAGATAAAAAGCTAAAAAGTTGTATGGAAGTAAGGTCATTTTTAGAACTAGCTTGATTTTTTTTATGGGCTGTTTATTCGATTTACTTAAACCAATATGAGTTTCTAAATATTTAACCTTAAAGGGTGTAAAATATCAATAGGGAATAAGGGATAAAAGTTTGTATGGAAATATGTAAGGTTTATGTGAATGTTTTATAAGTTTACGACAAAATATTAGAGATATTATGATGTGACATTTACGGAGTCATTTCAAAATGTGCGGACAAAGTCGCGGGCACAGCTAGTTACCTATAATTTGTGTATTCAATAAATATACCTGAATTTTAATACAAGTATTTTGTATTATATAGGTATATTAAACATATTTCTCCTCAAATTAATTATACATTAAATATCTTATTTTTTCCAGTAGAGGAACACTATCAAGCAAAAGGATTGAAAAGTCGTAATAGTTTCCTGGCCACTATCACAGCTACGAACGATGCACAGAAAGCGAGGGCAACCTTATGGCGAGATAAATTTGCTCCTCCTTTGTTTGTCCCGCCAAAGGAAAAATTACCTCCGGGCAGTGAACGCAAATAAACATGGAAGCATTACTTCAAGGAAACTAAGCGCAAATTTTGACCCAATATCCCAATCAAACTGACACAACGGAATACGGTCTCTGATTGGCCAAAATATTACCGCTCAGATACACCTTTTAAAAGTAGACTTTATGACGTCATGTTCGGGTCTAAATTACCATGTTCATGACATTCGCCGAGGGATGTTTTATGTTATAAAGTGCAACGAAAATAATTCACCGTGACATTGATATTATTAACGCCCGGTTCCTATATTCCAAAAACGAATCGTTTCTACTACGAATAGTTAGAATTTCTACCAGCCGTAACGCAAAACCGTTCCTAAAAAATACTAGTCGTTATCCAAATAACCAACGTCTGGTTACTAACGGATGGGAGGACGTTAGTAAGCTTATTGTATGGAGATGCGTTCGAAAGTGTTCCTATAAATATTTTCTACTGTCACGGAACTGTCAAAATAACGAGGCGTTACTGCTTTGATTACTAGTCGAATTCGGTCGGTTTACCAGTCGTTTGTATTTTATTTTGGTAGTTAACATAGTGTTTGAGGAGATTTCCGTGATTTCTAGCTCTGAAACTGATAGAGAATTCATGGCTTTGTTTTCCGTTAGAAAGGGTTGATTATTTTTCTATCTTTTAAGATTTCATAACCACAAACCTTAGATTAAATACTCAATTTAAAAACTTATTTAGAAACCATTAAATACTCCGGACAGATGTCAGACGACAGACGCATGCGCCATGCGCTTTCCTGTTACGCGTTTTGTTCACGCCATGCACTCGTAACATCAAATTTTCAATACTAATGATTTATAAATGTTTTAAACCTAAAACGCAAATTAAATTATTACTGTAACTATAAGTACAGTAATTTATACTATTACTCACATACTATTACAGAATAATAAATGATTTTAGTTGCATAATTGACGTACGACGTTTTGTTATAACTAATCGTGAAGAGGAGCGAGAGGTTCATCGCCGAACGAGTCGTAGGTGGTTTAAACTACGGATGTTCGTCGCAGGTAGGGCATTGTGGAACACTAGTTTTGCATCGGTATCGGTAGCTGAATTACGGATGGTAACGTTGGTCCAATGACGGATCGTAAAATAAAGGAACCGGGCATAAAATAATAAAGAATTATGATAAAATATCTTGAACTTTACGGCAAGAGTTTTTCTAAGGTCTTTAAATAGAGCAGTATTTGGCGAGTAATGGGTTTATTTGCTATGATAATAGGTAAATAAAACAAATTTGTGACCAATTATTCACTAATTATTATTTACAATTTCCGTAGACCTATACATAACACTTAAGTACTACTTTTAGGGCCCCCTTCAATTCTTTATCCAGCCGTCCGTCTGTCTGTCAATACCCTTTATCTTGAAAACGCGTGGATGAATCGACTTGAAATTATAGGTGATCTAGATATGCAGGGTTACTTGTAAAATACCAACAACCTCGCAGGAATAGGAAGCTAACACCATAAGCAACAACTAACTCTACGGGCATCGCAAAGATTTCGCAAGCCGCCTGGTTACATATTATTTACGATGCACGTAGAGTTATAAACATTCAAGTGGTAACTTAATTAATATATACTTTATACAAAAAAAAAATACAAATTTTCAAAAGTTATAAAATAAATGTTGTTTCTTACGGTTTTAGCTATCTAGTCCTGTGAGGTAATTGGTGCTTTACAATTTACCCTGTAAATATATAAATAAAATTGAATTTAATTCATTTCCAAACGAACCGTTTTCGTCCATAGTTCTCTTCGCTTTAGATCGAGTGGAAATTTGAAGAAACCAAGCTGTTTTAATACCACCATTACCATTCTTTGTGCATACCCTAAAGAAAGATGCTGAGTATTTTATCTAAGATTAAAATAATTGTAATAAATAAAAAAAAATCGTCTTAATTTTTGTGTAGATAAATAAATTGATTCGTTTGCATAACAACATCACCATATATTTTGTGTCAATTTGATTGACTTCATATTTAATAAAATTAAAATATATAGCGATGTACTTACTCGTAATAACTAATTCCAATACTCTTGTTATGCAAATGTGTTCAAAATGCCTGTGCCCGTTCCTGCTTCGATATTCCGTTAAGAGATCATGTAACACCTTACCTAAATAATAATGGTATCCTTAAAATGACCCAACGTCGTAAACTCCACCTAGCATGCCTTCTTTTCGGCGTTTTAAAACATAAAGCGCCTTCTTATCTTCTTGATAAGCTAACATGGGTGAAAAGTCAGAGGTCCCATGAATCTCGACAGTGCGCGTTGCAGCTTTCTGTGCAACGACATGCTTCGGCCGCTTTTAGAGGTAGTTTCCGTTACGCAGCAACTAAATGTTGGAATAATATTCCACCGCCAATACGGAACCTGTCATGTGTTAATGTTTTTAGAACCAAATTGAAAAATTTTCTTTGTGCACACCAAAAAAGTCAGGAAACTCTAAGTCATGACACAGGTGCGATATAATGATAAATGTGTATAATAGCTGGATTAATTTTTAGTTTTTGTTTAGTACTTAATGGAAATTTGTCCGTGGACTTGTTTATTTAAGTGATAGAATTACAACTCGAAATAGTTATGTGCGAGTTGTTGTTTTTAAAGTTTATTTTTGTATTTTTATGTTGTTTGTAATCTGTGACGTCAATTCACCAAACCGGTCCCAACGGAAGATCAGCGTTGGTCGTAGGACCAGCATTAATGCTGAGTTGGAGCCGATTTGTAACAATGGCATTTAAGTTTTATCCCACTCATTCTGTTACTTTGTTGTTTAAATGTTAGTGTTACGAATAAATTTATTTTCTTTCTTCTTTTCTTTCTTTCAAATGAGATTTATTAATACCTACACCATTTCACTGCACAGGAAGGCATTTTTGGAAATTAAACACGCTGAAACTAATAACTGACAGACGACCGCCATTGATGCCTGTAGCGCGCAAACTCGGTCCCACTCGGTCCGCGGCACAATTTTTAACCCTTTAACAGGCAGTTGGTATATTCCTTTTCATTGGTTTTGGACCTTATTATAAGCTAATAGAGTTCAAAATGTGGTGGTAACTATATCCCCACTGCCCGGAAAAGGCGCCTACCGCGGCACAATCTGCGTTGGGTCATTTTCGCGAGCTAGGAATGCTTCCATGTTTATTTGCGTTCACTGCCTCCGGGACATCATTTGCCATAGCCAAACTGGAGGACTCGTAATAGACTTCGTACCCAGATTGGTAGATCCAAAGAAAACATGTGCAGATGGGGTTACATTCCCACATCACAATACATCTGCGAGTACGGCGTATCACCCCGAAATATGGCAGATTTATCTGATTGTCCCTCTTGTCCAGTCTCGTGTTCCCTTTAGGACTTGCATGACGCTTCAGCCAAAGCGATCAGCGTTGCCCAATTTTGGGAAGATAAAATCTAATTCTTACCATCGACAAGATAAGACAATGATTCAGTAAAATTTATTTTGTCAAAAACTGTGACCCGAATATCAATCTAGATTTATCACTCTTATAATTTACGGTTGAATACGCAACCACTAGACCAACAGGGCATTCTTTGTAACCATAGAATTACTTATTGTATTTAGTGCCTAGACAAAATAGCATATTCAAATTGTTTTCACATCCTCGACATGCAGCTACCCAGCCATTGTTTAGGACGTGAACATAGAAAAATAAAATGTCTAGCAAATGGTATCTATCGTGTAAGATAATAGCTGTCGACGGCTCCTGCTTACACGACGTAATATAGGGCTGTCAGTTGTAGGTATCATCTTTATAAAATAGAACTGACTGTAGCTGGTTTTAAAAAAATCTTTTTAATGCTACAACGAAATTTAATATATGCCGTAGCAGGGGCCGATCGTGAATTTGCCGGGCCCTGGGCTGAAACTACTTAGGGGCCTATCTAAGTACTCAACGAATAGCCATGTCAAAAAACTGTTTCTATATTGATATATTATTTTTCTATATTGATATATTATTATTATATATTCTTTATGGCACAAAAACATAAATATTACTTAAATCTACGCAAGTATTTGCTTTACAAAGGGCGACCTTATTGCTGTGGTACCGTAAAACCTTACAAGATTGCCCAACTAATCTAACTTTGCCCAGCAGGGTACGTTTCACAAAATGTTTGAAAAAACGGCAACATTTTTAGTTGCGTTTATTATTAATTTTTTTATGTAAATTTGATTATGTGTCTGGCAAAACTGTGTAACTGATTTTGCTCAGTGTCCCCTCAATCGGCTGTCAAACTGTGTCGAAGTTGGTGGTGTATTTTGCGGGCCAAATCATGTGTGAAAAACTTTTTTTTAAACTCGATTTGTAATAACAACAGGTAAGTAAGTTTTTTACCACTATTACTACGTAATAAATAAACAAGAAAGATCAAATATCCCACGCAAAATCTCTCTTAATTTCGAAAATATGATGGTGGGCAATGTCAAATTTGATTTCTTAGAGCAGTTGTAACAACTTTGCCCACTAAAATATAACCAATAGGGTTGTGACTTCGATGTTAAATTAGATCTAGTAAGTACTTTGTTTACCACTAGTTGCAAAACTACCTAAGTAATGTTTAATAATAATAGAATTATTGAATATTTAATTTTATAACAAAAGTGCATTACATGTATTTGCAAAACAGTTTAAAGTGACTAAAATTAACAACAAAGTTAGTTTCTATATATTTTCAGATTGTTTATTTGTATGTTTTTACGTAAGTACTCATATTTTCTTACTAAGAAACTCTTCAATTAGTAAATCTTAAAGGTACTGAGTTGTATTAAGACCTCGTATCGATACTTCTTTTTGATGCTATTAAACGTAAAAATCCTCATATATATACATTTTTGCGAGGTTTCTTAGGAGCTCAAGAACTTTATTTTGCTTAAATTCATTAAACAAGGTAATTTTTTTTCGTATTTATTTCAGCATGAATAATACCAGCCTAAAAACATTAGAAAAAATAGAAATATTCAGAGGAAATGTTGGAGTTAGCAGTGGACGTGGTAGAAAATAAGAGGATGTCAAGTAGGGAGGACTTTACATCCTCTTATTGAATTTATCTAAAAAATCGCCAAAACGCGAAGCGAATCTAAATGCAATTATTGGATCTCAGAAAATAGTGTTCCTTTTTTGTTTCGGAATAATAATAACCTCAAGAAGTACCTCGATATTGTTGATATTTTACTTTTTTGTTGTATTAGTCTTGGATAAGTAATGTTTTATTTCATTTTTATGAGCCTTAACTTTAAGTTTGTTTTTGAAAGCTTTGTCTCGAATTTAGATTTGATTCACAGTAGGTATTTGTAAGCAATATTTCTGTTATGTATGTATATTAAGATTTTGTTTTAAAGCCCATGTGCATTTGATTTAAAGTATTGATAGTTTTTTATTGTTTATATATTTATAGATAAATTGTAACGTACCTATGTACACCAAAAAGTGACAGCCCTAATCCATAGTTGAATTTGTATGAAAAATTACAAAAAAAGTGTTGCGACTTTGCCCACTCTAATTTGACAGGTAATATGAAGATTTAAACGGTTAGTATGAAGGTCTTATGATAGATTAACTATTTTTCTAAAATGATCCCAAAATGTTATGTCCTTAAAGTAGAAAATACTGAAGTTACGGAGATTTCTGCAAAATGGGCAAACTTGTAAAAAGCACTATATATTTGGCCCGCTGTATAAATATTGCTTTTAGCACGTTGTATTTCATTATTTTGATATTTTAGTATATTATATGCAAAGAACATGGTATTTATCAATAATGTAGGACGATCACAAATTAAAAATAACATTATAAAAAAAGATATTTAAAGTGGAATCCAAAATCGCAAGAAATCTGGGCAATGCTGTACGGTGTTACGGTAGCAATCTTTTCCAGGCAAATTTTGGGTGAAGGAGAAACAATAAAATTATTTTATTTATTTATTATGAAGTAGTAATAGAAATTGACAGGTTATTTTATTTTTTATTTATTAAATTAAAGGCCAACAAGGACCAATTTATAAAAATACAGTAATATAATACAATACTTAAAATAACATACAGAACAATAACATTACAATACAATACAAGAAAACAATCAAAACAATATTTCGACATCATCCCGTACATGTACCATGTCACAGTGATACATCAGATACATGTATTGGCAGTCGAATCGCTGGGCGAAGGCGCTCAGGATACTGTTCCGGCTGACCCGCACCCTGCGCACCAGGGATGTGCACCGCTTGCGCATTGTTGTATAAAAACAATCCACGCGCGCTTCGGCGAACATCCCTGAAGCGCTACAGAAGCGAGGCAGCCCCAACAACACCCTGAATGCATGTTATGTGTGTGACAGTTATGTTATACCAGCTGTTACCCGCGACAATTTTGAATGATGATCAATGTAACCTACAAAAAAGGGTTTACATACGTGAAAGAGTCACTTTTAGAAACTGTAAAATGAATGTAAATAAATAAAGAAAGGCCGTTCATTCAAATTCTGTATGCCGTTTCTGTCAGAAACGGTTTGAGAAATGAACCAATTGAAATGAATAGTGATACTAAAGTTTACTGGCTAATAGTGTCAAGTTATGTTTTAAGTTCAACACCCAGAAAAAAAGATTAACACAACAGAAAAAAAACACGGCCTTTAAAACTGATTTTCATAATTAAGGTTTCACTGACTCACTAATTAACACATAAGTATAGTTTTTCAGACAATTTGCCATTGGCCTAGAATTTATTAAAGGTAAACGGCAAAAATGTATGAAAATTTTGTACCGCTAGTAAAATTTCGTGTTACGGGATATTTTATGTTTTAATTGGTGGTTAATGTGATAGAAAAGGCATTTTTAATTTCTTAGATTCTTAGAACTTGGGATATAAAAGTTATAGCCAGTTTTGTTTTAAGGTTACGTTTGGTAATCTGCGGGTCAACCCCATGACCGTGGAAACTTGCAGTCCGAAAATCACTCTTACTGCCTAAGTAATAAAGATACTGTAAATATCAAAGTGTGTCTACTGATGTGGCAATGAAATGCTAGTGGTAACTAGTGTACCAATGAAGATTGTTACATATTATATTTACACCGCAGCCACCATAGCCTAGTTGGTAGTGCTCCTGCCTACGAAGCTGGTGGTCCTGGGTTCGAATCCCGGTAAGTGCAAATATTTTTGTGATGAGCACGAATATTTGTTTCTGAGTCATGGACGTTTTCTATGTATTTAAATATGTATCTATCTATATAAGTATGTATATCGTCGCCTGGTACCCATAGTATAAGCTTTGCTTAGTTTGGGGCTAGGATGATCTGTGTTACATTGTCCCTAGATATTATTATTATTATTACATAAACATCGTTATGGTGATAAAGTAAATTTTGCAGCTCTTTTTATAGTTTTTTTACATGGATTTATTCCGAACCTGCCCCGAAAACCCTGAAATAATGAAAAGGTCTTTATTTTCATGAATTACATAGTTCATAACCCAGTGTACATTTGTGTGAGGTTGCGAGGGTTTATATACTGGTTATATATGAGGTTTTGAGTTGAGGTAAATAAAAAATAGATTCTTTGTTTTTGTAACTACATTAATTTTATTGATATTATTATTAATTTATCCTTAGTATTACTTCATCTAAGAATATCTTCATATAAGTACCAAACAATAATTATCACATAGCACAAAGCAACATTGGGTTTATTGAGAACTTCACTCTCCTCGGATAATGCTTGTCTTCTTAGTCGGGGCAAACGAATGTTGCAATTAACACATTGCAAACTCGTCATTTTAATTAAATGATAAAGCGTCCTTTCATGAATCCACTGCCAACAGGTATATAATATAGCACGGAGGAACTGATGCTGAACTCACGTAATATCTGCAAGATTATTTGCTAAATTGATGACATATATCAAAACAACAGCAATAAATACCTGACAGATTGTCTTTGCCTGTCAATAAATAATTGCCATGAAAAAAATAAATATTGACGACAAAAATCATTCCTATTCTAAATAATTAATTATTACGATTTAATGCAACTACTGTGCTTTCTTGGGTATAATAAATAAGTCTTTAATTATATAATTTATATGTAATGTTGTTTCCATTTATAAATAATTAATTATAATTTCAACATTTATATTATTTTACACATGGCAATTTCTGTAAACGTAACTGCGTTTAGTTTACGATTTTATTACGTTTATTTATTGAAAATAATTGAAATATTCTTTTTGATTTTATTAATTAATCCCAAGTTCTAAAAATATTATACTTACATTAAAATCAATACCTTAGTTGTCTCAACAAGTGTTACAAACTATATAGCTGAACAACAACGGAAGTATGCGATACGAATTCTGCCATTCTCTTTTGGCACCAAGGGACAGAGTAAAAAAAGGGAAAACTATCGATTTTTGATACATGGCACTAGCTGTCAAGCAGTGTCAACGTAAAATTAATTAAGCTTCTTACTGTGTAAGACCAAAAGCATACCCATGCAAGAGAGGTCAAAATAGGCATGATAGTATAAATAATCATTATATTTTACGCCCTTAGGGGATGAATTCAAAAATCCTGAAATAAATATTTATAATTTTTATTGGAAAGTCCAAATACCAATTTTCATGCGTTTAACTTCAAAAACGTCACATTTTTCATACAAACTTACATCCCCTATTTAAACCCTTAGGGGTAGGATTCCCAAAAATCCTGTAATATATATTTTTAACTGAAAGGCCATATACCAATTTTCATGCGTTTAACTTCAAAAACGTCACATCTTTCATACAAACTTTTTTTTATTTATTTAAAGGGACTTTTACGCATAGCGTATGTCAGTCCCATCGTATCCTAAACAATTAAATTTTCACAAAATATGGACCATGAACTTGAACAAACCCATCGCATCATCACTATTTGGTTGGGATAGAATTTTGTTGAACATGCCCACATCGGTTCTGTTCAAGTTCAGGGACATACAAACATACATCCCCTATTTAACGCCCATAAGGGTGGAATTTCCAAAAATTCTGAAATATATATTTTTAATTTTTAAGTGAAGGCCAAACACCAATTTTCATGCGTTTTTACTTCAAAAACGTCACATTTTTTCATACAAACTTACATTCCCTATTTTACGCCCTTGGGGATGGAATTCCCAAAAATCCTGAAATACATATTTTTTATATTTAACAGAAGGGCCAAATACCAATATTCATGGGTTTAACTTCAAAAATGTTTTTGTTGTTACTTTCGTCATTATTCAAAATTGTCGCGGATGAAGTTCCGGGTAACAGTTAGTTTAGAACACAATTTATGGACAGAAGTGATAAATTTGTTGTTGTCCTATATTTATTTTCTACAAAGGACATCTTGGTGAAGGAGCGGTCTGCATCACAGCTTGTTATTGGCGACTTAAAAAAATCTTTAAAATGGTATCAGAGCGGTCCCTTTTGATGGATCGCTTGGGTGCCTCCTGTTTGGCCTCGAACTGATACCCCATAGCCTTCAGTGCTGCGAAGCTCTTTTGAAGTCGTACCCATACATGTGGGGTATCTATGGATAGGTCTTCAAAAATGATATTGAAGTTGCTAATATAATTTTTTCTAAACTGAATAGTTTGCGCGAGAGACACTTCCAAAGTAGAACAATGAGTGTCCCCCCCCCCCCTGTAACTTCTAAAATAAGAGAATGATAAAACTAAAAAAATATATGATGTACATTCATACTTTTCATTAATATATTTTTTAACCTCCTATACAAAATGAGAAGATTCATAAGACGACGAAGTTTTTTTATTACCTTATTAGCTGTGCCCGCGACATCGTTCGCGTGAATGACAAAACTTATCAATGAGTTTGTTTTTTTTCTCTTTATTTTTTTTTCAAAGTGCGTCAAACGAGCAAGTGGGTTCTGTTGGTAGATTATCACCGCTGCCCATGGACACTCGCAACACCAGCGGAGTTGCTGGTGCGTTGCCGGCCTTTGAGAGTCAGCAAACAAGTGTTGCTGACCCTTCCCCCACCCCGATGAGCTCGGGCGACCTTACTCACATGCAGAAACACAACATTAAAATTATTAATGTTATTATTAAGGAATGTCTTCTGTACAGTGGAGGTACTTCCCCAGTCGGGCTGCTCTTCAAGCGAATGAACGCTGCGCCCTACCTCTCTTAAAAAGCTGTAGTTGCTGTTTGTGTAAATCACTATTTGTGTAGAACATCATCTATCGAGCATACTCGTATTAATATTATATGTTGTTTGTATTAGATTCCCATTTTAGTAAGTAGCAAAAATACAACAACTAGGTATAAAGAATCAGAAATAAAAGAATGACGCTGATAAAAAAATAATTGACACTGGCACGTGTGGCGCAGTGGCTACGTGTCGCGGGTTCAAGTCCCGCGCCGGACAACTATCTGTGTGAGCCATAAATAGTTGTTCAGAGTCTGATTTGTGTCCGTCTAGTTCCATTCCCTAAATTGATTCTATATGACACCGGGCCTGTTTTTTCCTCGATGTTACCTTCAGTCCATTTTTCTAATCTTACCGAATAATCTCTCGTAAAAACTTTATCTCCTACTTGAAATTGTCTATCTATCCCCCCGCGGCGGTTGTTTGCTTCTCCTGTGCAGTTCTAACTATATCTGCCGTGTTTGGAGGAAGAGCATCCAGCCGGCTCCTGAGTCGCCTCCCTAATAACGCTACTGCGGGTGCCACCCCGGTGGTCGCATGATCACAATTTCGATATTGAAACAGGAATCTTGACCTTCATAATAAGCTTTATATAAAGCTTTCTTTACTGATTTGACACAATTTTCAGGTGCTCCATTTCCCTGCGGTCTATATGGTGAAACTGTAATATTTCTAATGTGTTTTTTTTTACAAAACTCCACAAAATCCCCGCTATGGAAGGGGGTCCATTATCTGTAACTAAGGATAGTGGTAAGCCCCACTTCGCAAATAAAGTTCTAAAATATTTTATGGTGTCTTGAGCTGAAGTACTCCGTATTTCCTCCGCCTCTAACCATTTAGAGTGAGCATCTACAACTACAATAAATATTTTCCTTTAAACTGTGCAAAATCCGCGTGTAGGCGCTGCCATGGGGTAGCCGGGAATTCCCAGGGATATAAGAGGATTTGGGAGGCGCGTCGCGTACATTGAAACATGCTTGACATTCGCGACCTAATAATTCGATATCTTTGTCATTGGTAGGTATGACAAATTTAATATGGAAATTAAATCGATCGCTCGAAATTACGTTTATTGAAACCAACATTTCCACCAACTTATCCACCAACATATCCATCAACATATGCACCAACATATCCACCAACATATCCACCAACATTTCCACCAACTTATCCACCAAAATTTCCACCTACATTTCCACCAACATATCAACCAACATAATTATCCACCAACATATCCACCAACATATCCACCAACATTTCCACCAACATTTCCACCAACATTTCCACCAACATATCCACCAACATATGCACCAACATATCCACCAACATATCCACCAACATATCCACCAACATTTCCACCAACTTATCCACCAACATTTCCACCAACATATCCACCAACTTATCCACCAACATATGCACCAACATATCCACCTACATTTCCACCAACATTTCCACCAACATTTCCACCAACTTATCCACCAACATTTCCACCAACATATCCACCAACTTATCCACCAACTTATCCACCAACATTTCCACCAACATATCCACCAACATTTCCACCAACATTTCCACCAACATTTCCACCAACATTTCCACCAACATATCCACCAACATATGCACCAATATATCCACCAACTTATCCACCAACTTATCCACCAACATTTCCACCAACATATCCACCAACTTATCCACCAACTTATCCACCAACATTTCCACCAACATATCCACCAACATATCCACCAACATTTCCACCAACTTATCCACCAACATATCCACCAACATTTCCACCAACATTTTCACCAACATTTCCACCAACATTTCCACCAACATATCCACCAACTTATCCACCAACATTTCCACCAACATTTCCACCAACTTATCCACCAACATATCCACCAACATATGCACCAACATATCCACCAACATATGCACCAATATATCCACCAACTTATCCACCAACATTTCCACCAACATATCCACCAACTTATCCACCAACATTTCCACCAACATATCCACCAACATATCCACCAACATTTCCACCAACATTTCCACCAACATATCCACCAACTTATCCACCAACATATCCACCAACATATCCACCAACTTATCCACCAACATATCCACCAACATTTCCACCAACTTATCCACCAACATATCCACCAACATATGCACCAACATATCCACCAACATTTCCACCAACATATCCACCAACATATCCACCAACTTATCCACCAACATTTCCACCAACATATCCACCAACTTATCCACCAACATATCCACCAACATATCCACCAACTTATCCACCAACATATCCACCAACTTATCCACCAACTTATCCACCAACATATCCACCAACATATGCACCAACATATCCACCAACATTTCCACCAACATATCCACCAACATATCCACCAACTTATCCACCAACATTTCCACCCACTTATCCACCAACATATCCACCAACATTTCCACCAACATATCCACCAACTTATCCACCAACTTATCCACCAACATATCCACCAACATATCCACCAACATTTCCACCAACTTATCCACCAACATTTCCACCAACATATCCACCAACTTATCCACCAACATTTCCACCAACATATCCACCAACATATCCACCAACATTTCCACCAACATTTCCACCAACATATCCACCAACTTATCCACCAACATATCCACCAACATATCCACCAACTTATCCACCAACATATCCACCAACATTTCCACCAACTTATCCACCAACATATCCACCAACATATGCACCAACATATCCACCAACATTTCCACCAACATATCCACCAACATATCCACCAACTTATCCACCAACATTTCCACCAACATATCCACCAACTTATCCACCAACATATCCACCAACATATCCACCAACTTATCCACCAACATATCCACCAACTTATCCACCAACTTATCCACCAACATATCCACCAACATATGCACCAACATATCCACCAACATTTCCACCAACATATCCACCAACATATCCACCAACTTATCCACCAACATTTCCACCAACTTATCCACCAACATATCCACCAACATTTCCACCAACATATCCACCAACTTATCCACCAACTTATCCACCAACATATCCACCAACATATCCACCAACATTTCCACCAACATATCCACCAACATTTCCACCAACATATTTTTTTTTTTTTTGCGGCGTTGAAAATCCTCCATGGATGTCCTCCGCCTCGGCTTGGGGGCCACCCAGCTTTTTGGGGGCCACCCAGATTTTTGGGGGCCACCCAGCTTTTTGGGGGCCACCCAGCTTTTTGGGGGCCGCCCAGATTTTTGGGGCCGCCCAGATATTTGGGGGCCACCCAGATTTTTGGGGGCCGCCCAGATATTTGGGGGCCACCCAGATTTTTGGGGGCCACCCAGATATTTGGGGGCCACCAAGATTTTTGGGGGCCACCCAGATTTTTGGGAGCCACCCCGCTTTTTGGGGACCGCCCAGATTTTTGGGGGCCACCCAGTTTTTAGTGGGCCACCCGGCTTTTTGAGGGCCACCCAGCTTTTTGGGGACCACCCAGATTTTTGGGGGCCACCCAGCTTTTTGAGGGCCACCCAGCTTTTTGCGGGCCACCCAGATTTTTGGGGGCCACCCGGCTTTTTGAGGGCTACCCAGCTTTTTGGGGGCTACCCAGATTTTTGGGAGCCACCCCGCTTTTTGGGGACCGCCCAGATTTTTGGGGGCCACCCAGTTTTTAGTTGGCCACCCACCCGGCTTTTTGAGGGCCACCCAGCTTTTAGGGGACCACCCAGATTTTTGGGGGCCACCCAGCTTTTTGAGGGCCACCCAGCTTTTTGGGGGCCACCCAGATTTTTGGGGGCCACCCAGCTTTTTGGGGGCCACCCAGATTTTTGGGGGCCACCCAGATCTTTGGGGGCCACCCAGTTTTTTGGGGGCCACCCAGATTTTTGGGAGCCACCCCGCTTTTTGGGGACCGCCCAGATTTTTGGGGGCCACCCAGATTTTTGTGGGCCACCCGGCTTTTTGAGGGCCACCCAGCTTTTTGGGGACTACCCAGATTTTTGGGAGCCACCCAGCTTTTTGAGGGCCACCCAGCTTTTTGGGGGCCACCCAGATTTTTGGGGGCCACCCAGCTTTTTGGGGGCCACCCAGATTTTTGGGGGCAACCCAGCTTTTTGGGGGGCACCCAGCTTTATGGGGGCCATCCAGCTTTATGGGGGCCACTCAGCTTTTTATAGCTACTTTCTTATTTTACACCAACATATCCACCAACTTATCCACCAACATATCCACCAACACTTCCACCAACACTTCCACCAACACTTCCACCAACATATCCACCAACATATGCACCAACATTTCCACCAACATATCCACCAACATATCCACCAACATTTCCACCGACATAAAAAAAACCTAACAGATCCCACACAACTTGAAAACACTGTAACAAAACTTTCAAATTACATAATTGAGGCACCGCGGAGGACAAATCCCTCCGCAGGGCCGGATCGTGAATTTGTGGGGCCCTGGGCTGAAACTTCTTAGGGGCCTATCTAAGTATTCAACGAATAGCTATGTCAAAAAACTGTTTCTATATTGATATATTATTATTACATATTCTTTATGGCACAAAAAATTACTAAATTCTACGCAAGTATTAGTTGTACAAAGGGCGACTTTATTGCTGTGGTAGTAATCTTTTCCAGGCAACCTTTGGGTGAGAGAGAAACAATAAAATTATTTTATTTGTTTATTATGAATTAGTAATAGAAATTGACAGGTTATGTGTGTGACAGTTATGTTATACTAGCTGTTACCCGCGACTTCGTTCGCGACAATTTTGAATGATGACCAATGTAACCTACAACAAAAAGTCCTAACGTACGTGAAAGAGTCACTTTTAGAATCTGTAAAATGAATGTGAATAAATAAAGAAAGGGAGTTCACTAAAAGTATGTATCTGTTTCTGTCAGAAACTGTTTAATAAATAATCCAATTAAAATGAATAGTGATATTAAAGTCTACTGGCTAACAGTGTCAAGTTATGTTGTAAGTTCAACACTCGGAAAAAAAGGATTAACGCAACAGAAAAAAACACGGCTTTTTAAAGCAGATTTCTATAATAAAGGTTTCACTGACACACTAATTGACACATAATTCAAACAATTTTCCATTGGCCTAGAATTTATGAAATTTGGCACCAAGAGATAGAGGAAAAAAAGAGAAAACTATAGATGTTTGATACATGTCATTAGCTGTCAAGCAGTGTCAACGTATAATTAAGCTTCTTACTGTGTAAGACCAAAAACTGCTGCTGGGGTACTCATTTTTTTTTCTCATACAGTCTTCGCCTTTAGTCGACTTCGTGTGACTTGTTAATTTTGTAAATGTGCGCGGTTGCACCCACCGTTTGTTCATCTTGCAAGAGGTTATTTTAATTGCTTGAGTGAAATGGAATGTTATTGTTTATTACCTCACAATTATTTTGATTAACTAGATGTTATCGGTTCGGTGCGTGCATTAGCCCACATACCAGCCAATCCCAATGTAAAAACAACAAAAATATTTAAAAAAAAGATTGAAAAAAAATGGTAAACAAAAAGCAAAAGAAGACGAAAAAAGCAAGCCCGGACTCTATGTGTGGCTTTCTTCTCCGGGTCGTCCACCTAGGCAGCTAGAGAAAGCCGCAGGCTAGCTAGGGTAGGGTAGGTAATCCCGTGCAAGTGATCTGACCCCCATTTCAAATTCCATCTTTTTACTTCAGGGGCCGCCTGAGCTGTGGTCCGAATCCCATAATGGTGCCCTCAGGTATTAGTCGCTTAAATTAAGCTACTGGTTGAGAGCCTTTTGCGCTAGCCAACTGCTCGTTGTTTTCAATTCTTTAATTTTAATATACAATTGCTAAATGTAACAATAATAGCTTAGTAACTTGCTGTTTATTATTTATTTAAGGATATTAAAAATATATGTGACGAAACAGACCGCACGGACGGACTAATTCAAAATATTTTGTTGCTTTAATTACTGTGTTTATGTAATACATTGTGAGCTTGACAAGTACAAGTGTATGTAAATACCCAATTGCTGAATAAATTTAATTATTTCACCATGAAAGAGAGGTCAAAATAGGCATGATAGTATAAATAAGCATTATATTTTACGCCCTTAGGGGATGAATTCCCAAAAATCTTGAAATATATATTTTTAATGGAAAGGCCCATTACCAATTTTCATGCGTTTAACTTCAAAAACGTCACATTTTTCATACAAACTTACATCCCCTATTTAAACCCTTAGGGGTAGGATTCCCAAAAATCCTGTAATATATATATTTTTAATTTTATGTGAAGGCCAAATACCAATTTTCATACGTTTAACTTCAAAAATGTCGCATTTGTCATTCAAACTCTTGGGGATGGAATTCCTAAAAATCTTGAAATAAATATTTTTTATATTTAACAGAAGGGTCAAATACCAATATTCATGTGTTTAACTTCTAAAATGTTTTTGTTGTTACATTAGTCATCATTCAAAATTGTCGCGGACGAAGTCGCGGGTAACAGTTAGTTTACATACAAACTTACAACCCCTATTCTACGCCCTTAGGGGTGGATTATCGAAAAATACTAAAATACATATTTTTAATTTTTAACTGAAACGTCAAATACTAATTTTCATGCTTTTAACTTCAAAACTGACGCATTTTCATACAAACTATTAATAAAAATAAATAAAATAAGTCTTTATTGCTGTTCCATAAAACAATAAATTTACATATTATTATTCGATCGGTTTCACTGCACAGCTTGTCTTCCGACAAAGGCCTCCTCTAAAGCTTTCCATTTCTGTCTGTCTCTCGCTGTTCTCGTCCACTCTGAACCCGCTACCTTTTTGAGGTCATCTTCCCATCTTTTTGTTTGACGCCCTTTACTTCTCTTCCCATCCCTGGGATACCATTCTGTTATGGTTTTTGTCCATTTTCCATTCGTATCTCTAATCATATGTCCAGTCCATCGCCATTTTAAAGTTTTACATGTGTTTTTTGCATCCTTAAATTTAGTTGTATTTTTAATTTTTTCTAGTCTTATTCTATCTTTCCTCTTGACGCCCATTACGCTTCTCTCCATTCCGTTTTGACATACCTTTATTTTGTTTATTAAGGTATCAGTCAATGCCCATGTTTGGCAACCATAAGTTAAACATGGTAAAATGCACATATTATACACTTTTCTTTTCTCTTTGATAGGCATGTCCTTGTTTTTCATGACTTCGCTGAGTGACCAATATCTCTTCCATGTATTGGCTATCCGTCTTTCGATCTCTTTGTACATGGTGTCTTTAGCCGCTATGAGTTGTCCTAGGTATATGTATTCTTCGACATATTCTATTATCTCTGAGTTGACTCTGATGGTATGTGTCTGTGAAGAGTTAGTCATAATCTTTGTTTTTGCCGTGTTCATTGTTGCAACATTTTTTCTAAATTTCTTGGACATTCTGCAAATAAGATCAGGTCATCTGCAAATCGTAAGTGGTTTAGTTTTTCACCGTTTATGTTCAGGCCTTCGTGATCCCATTGCAGATTCCTGAATATAATCTCCAGAGCCGCCGAAAACAACTTAGGAGAGATTGGGTCGCCTTGCCGGACGCCTCTCTCTATACGAAATTCTTCACCCGTAGTTTCAAGCCTGATTTGGGCTGTACTTTTGGAGTATACGTTTCGGAGTATACGTATGTACTTTCCATGTATTCCCTGTATACGTAGTGCTTCCCAGATATACTCATGTTCTAAGGAGTCGAAGGCCTTATTATAATCAACAAATCCCAAATAGTATTTCTTATTGTACTCTTTATATTTTTGTAGAACCTGCCTTAGAACATGTATATGGTCTATTGTTGAATATTTGTTGCGGAAACCCGCCTGCTCTCTTGGTTGGTTTTCATCTAGGGTAGAAGTGATTCGTGACAGAATTATTTTTGAAAAGACTTTATAGACATTGGACATCAAGCTTATAGGTCTGTAATTACCTATATCTCCTTTATCTCCTTTTTTATGCAATAGTATTATTGTTGATTTAGTCCATTCTTCGGGAATAATTTCAGTGTCTATAATTTTGTTAAATATATCTGTTAATGTAGGACCAATGACTGGTGTAGTAATTTTTAATAGTTCATTTGTGACTTGATCGGCTCCTGGTGTCTTGTCTGACTTTTGTGTATTGATTGCCCTAATTGTTTCTTCATTTAATATTTTCGGGATTGCTTCAGAATCTTTGTTATTTATTTTATATGCATTATCTTTTTGGTTTTTGCTTTGGTAAAGCTTTCGATAATAGTCTGTTGCTGTGTTTAGTATTTCTATTCTTTTGTTTGTATAATTGTTATCTAGGGTCTTTACTTTTAGCATTCAATCTTTTTTATTGTTCAATTCCTTTATGGCTTTTTTAATTCCACCGGTTCTTTCTATACATTTCTTTAATGTGGAATGCCTTTTATTTTTCTTGTCTTTCCTGATATTTTGGTTAATCTTTTTGCTGGGTTCTGATATTTTTGGACGGTTAACTTTCTTTTCTTTCTGTTGAAATAATTCCTTCCTTTCTTGTAATAACTGGTATGTCTCATCGGATATTACCCTTTTACTCTCGGCGTTTATTTTCTTTGTTTCTGTTTTCAATAGGTTTATAATCTTATCGTACTGTTCCTGAATCGACAGTGATTCCCTTGTTTCATCATTTGTTAGTTCCTGTAGGTTATTTAAAAGTTGAGTGGTATTACTAGTACATACAATGGTTGGATAATTTGTACAAAATTGTCTTTTGGACTTTATTTTTGTTCCAGTTAGTTTTGCACGAACCATTTTATGGTCCGAATTGAAATTCAGGTGGTGTATGACTGATACGTCTTTAATGATTTTGGCGTTATTTGACATGATAAAATCAATTTCGTTTTTATGAAGTCCATTTGGGGAGGTCCATGTCCACTTCTTTGTTTTCTTTTTCTTATAAAAACTATTCAAGATCTTAAGTTTGTTTTCTAGAGCAAAGAAAACTAGTCTGGATCCATTTTTGCTCCTTTTTCCCTGTCCATATTGTCCCACCGTATATTCTTCTCCGCTGTTGTTGCGAACTCCTATTTGTGCGTTGAAGTCACCCATTACTATGACATTTTTGTTGCAATTTTGCATAGTAATTTTCAGATCTTCATAGAATTTTTCAATATTGGTTACATCTTCCTTCTTATTCGATTCAGTTGGAGAGTAAGCCTGGATGATTGACCAGCTTTCTTCTATATTTAAAGGCATCTTTATGTTCAATATTGCTATTCGTTCAGATATTCCTTTTATTTCTTGTACTCTGTGTGCAAGGTTCATACAAACTATTATCCCCTATTAAATCCCCTATTGGACCCCCTAGGAGATGTATTTCCAAAAATCCTTTCTTAGTGCTCCCCTACGTTATAAAAGGAACCCCTGTACAAAATTCAAGTTTCTAACCCGTATAGTTTAGGCCCTGCGTTAATATATAAGTCAGTGAGTCAGGTTTGCCTTTTATATACATAAATAAATTATAAATCCACCTTACTGCATTTTGGTGCTGCAAATTCTTTTATTTTTTATATTTTCTAATATTCTAGTTATTGGCGAATTTAAAAAAATAATGGTATAGCAGTTAGGGAACACGTCAAAAAGTTTATTTTCATGCAATAAAAATGTCACTGCAAGAGGTGTAAGACTCTGGCTTAGATTGGAGTATTCACTAAATACTCGTCTACGTCATCTGGATGGTGATCAATACTAATAATCTGTTTTCACTTTCCAAATCTGTTTTTGATTTTTAAATTATCGCCTTTTTGTGCAGCGTCTGGGGGCCCCTTGTACCCTCGGGGCCCTGGGCTGCAGCCCAAGCAGCCCTTAGGTAGATCCGGCCCTGTGCCGTAGTAAATATAAATTTGTCCAAGACTCTTGCTTTCTACCCCTCGGATACCAAACCCCAACAGCAACGCAAAGTTTTTAACATGCTTAATCGAAAAGTTTAGACGCTAGCAAAATGCTTCTCAAACTAGTCGTACCTGTCCTGTCGCGACGTTTTGCATAAGAACTGTCTGCATGACAGCCCTGGCATAATGTTTGCTATATTATCAAGTTGGCTCGATACTGTGACACGCTCAAACAACATTTACATAACAATGGAATGATTGTAATAGAATTAACATAACAGATTGACTTACTAGGTCGGGATGCGGCAGCGACCGCATTAAGCGAACACAAAACAAATTAGACTGTATTTAAAGATGAAATCGTTTGGGGCCGTCCTAACTTCATACTTAAATAGGTTATTAATCAATTATACTTATTTATGTATTGGCACTTCAAGTATGCAAAGAAGAAACTCTTTGCATACCGGACTAGTTAACAAATTACCTGATTGTGAGCCTAACAAGTATAGGTTAATACCAAGTGTTACATGTTTCATTATTTTATTTCATTATGGTTCCTGTTCAGAAAACCGTTTGGTTTATGGGGCAGCTTATTTATTTACTCTTGATAAGTTTCAATTTCCACTTCTTCAACAATAACAGATCATGTGTAAAGAGATCAGAAATCTGTAGCTGACAATGCCAATAACAATCCGATCGTGCTCATAATTTGTTTTTTTTTAAATATGGTGAAAGACACTATTTATCCTATTTAACTTAATCTTACTACTTGACTATTTACTTAATTTGTATTATATTTATTAGATTAGTATACTTGTTTATGTATATGTAAGTATTTAGTATATTATTTGCTGCCTGTCATTTTCGACTTTTACTAGTGCATCCTACGGATGTCTGGAAGACATCGCTATTACGCGATAAGACCGCCAATTGTTTTCTACACAGTGTGCAATAAAGGGTAACTAACTGTTACCCTTACTGAAGTATGTTTTCTTATCTTTTATTTGTAGCTAGCAGATAGATAGATTATTATATTTGTATCTATATCTGCGTTGAAAAGAAGGTTGAGTATAGTGAATATACATATATGTAAATCACCTAAAATACATTTACTATAACCCACCGAAAAACTCAAATTCAATTAGGTACCCTCTCCTTTGTAATACCTAATCATGGATATTTATAAAATACTTCATTGCAAAATGTGTGTTCTGTAAGTGGTAGGTGACACCATAGGTATGTTAGAACCTTGAAGGATTAAGAGGATATGGGTGGAGCAGTTGGAACTACGTAGTACATTAAAGAATGAACGTCCCTTCCTAAAACCTCATCCTATAACCGGATGTTTGTCGAAATATCCGTCAAAACACCAAAATTAGACATCGATTAGAAAATAACATAGTAGGTAGCTGGTACTCCTCGAGTTAATTGAAGAGCCCGTATGGTTAGTTCCTTGTTACAAAACACGTTGTTCTGTGTGGTTATAGGCTTAGAACGTTACTATTATCGTTTTCACTATCGTTTGACGGTTGCTCGTCACTCTATTGTAAATTGTAGTCTGTAAACCCATAATAATAAACTGCAAGGTCGTGGCGGATACCTGCCTTAGTGGGGGCCGGCGCACATGACGGCTGCATTTCATACAGTTTCAGCAGACACGGTGCGGCGAGAACCGCGACCACAGTTGACAACCGCGAGCTCATCTGATTACCTGAAGTGTCACCTTGCAATATTGTTAAACTTAGTGTACCCCATTGAAAAGTGTGCGGTTACCATAATAATACAAATTCATCCAAATAAAGAAACTTTCCAAAATTTAAATGATACGGAAATAATTTAGTTTCCAATCAAGGAATAACAGTGGTCCGTGGTATGTTTGATCAGGTGCGCCCGTTGTAGGCAAGTTTGTTGTATCGTGGAATTGGTTCAGTGGTCTACCGACGTGCTTTGATCGAAGAAGACGGTGTAGAGTTAAAATTGTACCAACTATGGTTACTAGTGAGTTGTATGTGACACTGCCGGAAACTATTTTCTTATAACATGTGATACGCGGTTAACTATGCGTTATTAATGTAATTATTGTGTGTACAGCAGTGTTTTTTTAAGAATCTTCTGAGTCATTCATATATGTGGTAAACGTGTGTGGAATATCAAATACTATGAAGCCATATGGAGTCGCTATTGTGCTGTATTCGATCATATATATTAAATGTAAGTGATTCATTGTCTCTGATTTAATATAAAATATATTTTATTGTTGCTACTGTTGGCAACAGAAGTGGCGGCACTTAATTCTTATTAATATCTTTGGTTCTTATAATATTATTAACGAAGAGTGTTAATTTAATGATAGTTATTTATGCCCACCAGATCGATATGTGTTGCAGTTGTTTAAGCCGCCAAATAGCCAATATGGGACTGTAGACAGACATTTTCAGAAATGAAAATGTGAAAAGACATAAAATTACTATATACTATTTTTCTTTCTCTTTACACGACACTTATTCAAACAAGCATACATGGCCCCCTATCTGTAAATTTTTCTTATAGGTTTTCTACTTTATTACATAAGCATAAGGTTCACTTTTAATTGGGGAAATTTGGATAGCTTAATGTGCTGGCATCTGTACAATTTCAAATTATACCATACTCTTCCATAAAAAAAAATGAACCAAAGAAATTGTCTATGCTATAGTTGTAAAAAATTGTTTTAAAAGTTATTATTATTCGAACATAATTTGAGATGAGATATTATGATGTGTGGTTTATGACTTACTTCTACTTCTGACAGTACGTTTAATTGATTATCGCTTTTATATTATAAATAGATTAAAATACATGGATTGCGTAAGAAACAGGTAGGACGGTAATGATACAAATAGTTAGCATGTTTCCAAACACGGAGGCTATAACTTCCTGTAGTCGACAGTCACGTTTTGCTCGTCGTAATGATAAGTGTTAAGTGACAGATAACTTATACAGTTGTTGTTATACAACATTACTAGGTAATGTGTCATCTTTATGAACATCAATATTTACAGGAATCTGAATAACTTATAGAAAATCCGTTACTTACTTATCGTATGGGCAGTGGTTACTCTAGTGTCAGAGTTGTTGAAGCCGCCCAGCAGGCCTCTGGCATGGCTTAATGACTGTTATCTAATGACTACAACCGGGACCGATAGCTTAACATGCCCTCCGAAGCACGGAGACGCTCAGAAATTAAACCACTTTGGTGTTCACCCATCTACGGACTGACCTCGCCGATCACTCGTGAAACTCGTAGATGACGCATAACGCAACTCAAAAAGCTTTGAAGTTAGCTGATCTGTTTTGTATGGAAATTGAATACCAAATGGTATAGATTCTTGGTATTATTGAATTTGATAACATTAACTTATAGAGTGGGCTTCTGAAATAATATATGCTAATTATGTACACGTTGTAGGATACATTTAGATTAGATATCAGATTCAATAGGATACATTTTTCATATATACCTAGGTACAGACGCCAGCACATCAAGCTTCCCCAATCTGTCAAATTTCCCCAATTGAAAGTGAACATTATGCTTTTGTGATAAAGTTGAAAATCTATAAAAGCAATTTGACAGTTTGGGGTAGCTGGATGGGCTGGTGTCTGTACTAGCTGTCCCGGCAAACATACTGCCTTAACAATAGAAATAAAACCTGGAATCTCATCGCAGAACCACCTACCGGGTCCAATGGATCATCGAGGGTCCTAATCAGGTGCACAAAAAAATCATCAGAAATAGCAAAAAAAAATATAATTAAAATATTAAAATCGTTTTAAAATAGGGGTTGGTAGTAGAAGGATAAAAATTTAGGGTTTTATGCATTGACTTATCTTGACAATAACTTGATACGAGCTAGCTAAATATCATTTCTGTAAAAAAATAAATTTTATAAATGTTTTCATACAAGATGTACCTAAATATCTATGTTACTAGAAATAATATCTAATGTATACAACTATATTACTACAAACATGTTCTGACTATTTACAAGCGCTTTTTTAAAGTCTACGTGAATAAAAACCTTTTTTATTTTTTTTTATTTTTACTTAGATGTATAACTAGACACGCTGTTTCGAATAAAAACTCTGTCCCAATCCGGCTGTGCGCGAGGTGAGGGGCGCGGGCGCGGGCGGGATTGCGCGTCAGGTCAATGGGTTGTATGTGTTTTTTAATTGTGAAACATAATAAAACAAAAATAAAAAATAATGTCAAAAAATAATCTAGGGGTATGCAATATAGATGTTTACTGATTCTCAGACCTACCCATATACACATACCAATCCGCTCAGCCGTTTCGGAGGATTTTGGTAACGAGCCCCGTTGGATGTATTTATCGATCTAGGTTCTATTTATTTATTATGTAGAATATATAAAAATTTTAAGCAGTTTCAACCCAGAAGTGCGACACCTCGTGCACATTTAACATCATAGCGCAATGAAGGTGAGTTCTCCTCTTCCCGTCTCGTTGGAATAGGAGTTCCATAAGGATACTTCGGACATCCCCATGACTAAGAAAGACTCTCCGACTCTCGTATCAGACACTCACTGTATTATATTGGTTGCTTATAGTGTGGGTAGTGGTAACCCTAGTGTCATAGTTGCTCAAGCCGCCCAGTAGGCCTCTGACATGGCTTAACGACTGTGGTCTAATGACTACAACCGGGACCGACAGTTTAACGTGCCCTCCGAAGCACGGAGACGCTCAGAAATTAAACCACTTTCGCGGTCACCCATCTATGGACTGACCGCGAGCCTAGTTGCTTAACCTCGCCAATCGCTTACGGACCGGTGAGAGCATCTAGCTATGAGCGCCTCACTGTATTATATTACTCAGCAACCAGTCCGAACCTCAACCATTTCCAGACTTATTAATTGGTTAAAATGGTCTTTTCGCGAACCTACTTATAAGTGAGTACGCACTCACGACGCATTTTTGTTTTAGAATGACGTTTTAGCCTCCTGAATGCTGGCACTAAAATGCCATTAAAAAGATAATTTACACGCGAACGCATACTACGGGAGTCCTAATATGTTAATAAATAATTATGGGTATATCCAATTTCCATTCCAAATGCCATCCAAATCCAATCAGCTGTTTAACGTGAATAACAGAACCACACACCCAAACGTATAAAAAATCAAATTTATTATATTACGAGGATAAATTCACTTGCTAATACATAAAAAAATAGATATTGGTCATAGGGATCACCAATTTAGATTTCCACATAGAACCTCAAAGATAAAGAGAAATCACTTATAATGAAATAATATTCAGCACTTGGGTATTTACATACAGTGTACTTGTCAAGCTCACAATGCAATATGTAAACACAGTATTAAAGTAATAAAAATATTTTGAATTAGTCCGTCCGTGCGGTCTGTTTCGTCACATATATTTTTATGAAATCCTTAAATAAATCATAAATACCAAGTTACTAAGCTATTATTGTTACATTTAGCAATACTATATCAAAATTAAAGAATTGAAGACAACAAGCAGTTGGCTAGCGCAAAAGGCTCTCAACCAGTAGCTTAATTTAAGCGACTAATACCTGAGGGCACCCTAATGGGGTTCGGGCCATAGCTCAGGCGGCCGCTGAAGAAAAAAACGGAATTCGAAATGAGGGTCTAATCACTTGCACGGGATTACCGATCACGTGTTAAGGGGGCAACGCGATCCTCGCCGATGTGCGGCTTTCTCTAGCTACCTAGGTGGAAGACCCGGAGAAGAAAGCCACAAAGAAACTCCGGACATGCTTTTTTCGTCTTTGTTTGCTTTTTGTATTCGAATTTTTAAGTAAACTTAAGTTGTTTATTTTTTGCAAGACGAACCAACGGTGGGTGCATCCGCGCACATTTACAAAATTAACAAGTCACACGATGTCTACCAAAGGCGACGACTGTATGAGCAAAATTAATATATACATAAATATCAAACGAATATAACTAATTTACCCTTTGTTAGGTAAAGGTCCTATATAGGTATCTGCTTAAAAAAGAGGAGGTTATCAATTCGTCTGTATGTACATATAATATACATATGTTATGCGATTTATTTGATATATATACCGATTTTAGCTTAAAATTAAAATCTAAGCTTACCATTTCTTACGATTTTAATCTATTATAACTGTAGATATATTCTTTATCTATGTGCTGGTTGATTGAAATTGAATTGAAAGGCAAGGCCATCTTAATTTATTGATTAAAGGCTAATCTCTTTATTTATTGGGGCATTCATGAATTTCCATAATTTGATAGAATCTAAAAAGGGATTAGGCTTCGTGTGACTTCTGGATTAGTTAGTTGCGTAGCCAATTGAGTTAGATGATTTGCTAGTCTTGCTAAGTATTGGATACAGTACAGGAGATTTTATTTTTTCCTTTCTCACAGTCCTGATGTGGAGATGTTCTTTTACTAACCTTTCAAAATAAAAATATTAGTTTTCTATATTTAAGTTTCTCTTTTGTTAACGTGAACCACTCATGAAAGCAATGACCAAAACTAAGTAAAAGAGTACCTAAGTGGTCTTCTTTAGAGATAAAAATGTATAAATATTCGGGTATTTAGGTATTTTTAATTTCCTTTATTTCTAAAGAAGACTAACAACTCTTTTACTTAGTTTTGGTCATTGCTTTACAAGCTTTCTAACTGCTGAGAAATAGTTATTTGTTATACAAGAGTGCAAAGTTGCTTTTAACCGCGCGCTCAATTTTGAGAATCGAGCAACAGACGGAAAAATTAGAATCCTGAGCATTAGCGAGGAAATCAAATAGCACAAGGTGAAAGCACAAGGTTTTCATCACACCTCAGCGAGGAAATGACTAAATGCGAAAAAATATCTTATTATAAATTCATTTATTTCAGTTTGATATTAACTTACTTAATTACTATATTATGATATGTAAGTATTACGGGACAATCTTTAAATTATAACAAATAATACTTAGGTATAATTAAGAAAAGCTTAAAGTAACGTGGCTACAGTTTGCGTGCAATAGAACAGTAATACTGCGCAAACAAATTAAATAAAAGTACACCATGAAGGTTCGGAGTCTTAGTTTTTATTAAATTAAAAAAATTGTATGATAAATTCGGCATCATAGAGGTAGAAGTAAATAGGTTTAATTATATTTTGCATTCACAAACTTAGTACACACGATGTTCTAAATTCAAATTTACTTTAACCTCTAGAGGATAAAAACGACTTTTCCACTCAGATATCCAAGAGCAAAAGTACTCTTTCCGAGACGGGGTGATGAAAAAAATATGCCCTACCGCCAATATCTTCAGTGTGTCTAAATAACTATATTGGGATATTTACCAAACAAAGAAATATAGACTAGACCAGGTATATTTGTTATTAATAATATATTAAACTATCGATTCCGCCATTTTTGTTTTGCAATAGTTCAATATCTCTTTCATCTACACAAATCTCATTTCCTTTAATACTAATTTTTATTTCGTGTTCGGAACATCTTAAAGGATTTACTGACGCAAGCGCAGTTTTAGTCAGCATTGCCAGCGCCATCACAATAAACCAAAAATAGCGTGATAAATCCATCTGAAACAATAAAAAAATTGTGTTACATAAGTTCGTTAATGTTAATTATGTCAATGACCGGGTGAGACAATAGAGTTTAGTGAATGGTTAGGTACTAGAAGTATTATATTATCGTTGGTATTAGTTTCATGTTGTCAAGCGTCAAAATAATGAACAAGGTGTATAGTTAATAAATAAAATGAAAATTGTTTGTCAATTCGTGTAATCTGGTTTAAAGGAACAAACAGTATTCATCAAAATTAAAAGTCTTTCGTTATAGAGTGCTAAGTAATAATCATTAATAATATAAATATCTTGGAACTACTAACACACTGTTATCTAATCCCAAATTAGGCAGAGTATTGCAAATTAAATCCAGGCACAGAACAAATATTACAATTGTTATTAAATTTAAATTATCAAAAATATTGTTTTTGTTAACTTATTACCATTATTATAACTGTCGCATACCATTCTTCTGTGTCTGGATATCACTGCATGGTTAAACAATATTGAAATAAATAAATATTATATAATAATACTCCCCGCAGTTTTGCCCGCGTTAAACTTTAGAAATTATAGCCTACCTATGTGTTATGATATCACTGCAGTTTCATCAAAATCCGTTCGGTAGATTTTGCGTGAAAGAGTAACAAATATTCATGCATCTACCTTATACATATCTTTCGTATTTATAATATTAGTAAGATTTAATATTGGAAATAATTAGCAATAAAAATAATTGAGTCATTACATATTCTCAACATGTTTAGCCTGTGTTATCTGACTAAATCTTTCAATAAATTCCCAGCTTTTGAACAATTCTTTAGTATCATATTTTGGTGAACAGTTTTGACTGTTAATTCGAAAGCAACACACTTTTATTGTCCAGATAAGTCAATAAGTAAACATTTACTTTATGTTATAATAATAATAAGAAGAAGAAATTGGAAGGGTTTGGAAAACGAATAAAGTTACTATAGCCCCGCTAGTTATTTCAACAATCGGTCTTATCTATAACTAGGCAATTATTCAATAGTCTAAAGACTCTTGATCTTTGTTCATATACCTGTACCTGTAATTATTTAAAAAGCTGCGCTTTTATATACTTGTGGGATGATGAGATTTTTTATACAGTTAGGGCCATGATATGACATGGTGTTAGCGACAAGGGTACCGTACTTTATAACAAAGAACACTTGGTTAAACCCGCGTGATTTGGAAATGCCAGACCTTGTCTGCGTAAAATAAAACGTAAGCACCTAATAATAATATCCTGGGACATTATTCACATACGGCTATCTGATCCCAAACTAAGCAGAGACTGAAGATGAGAATATGAGAACTGATATACTACATATACTACTTTTTTTTTGTAAATACATACCTATACAGATAATTACACCCAGACTGAGGACAAACTGATATGTTCATGCACAAAAATATCTGTCCTGGGTCGGAATCGAACCCACCTGCGGCGTTAAAGGCAAGTATCCAACCAAGTCATCCAACCCGTCTTTTATTTTGAGTTTTATTTTTTACATGATTATTACATTTAGCATATGAGGTGTGGCGGGGCTAAGCCCATCTAGAATATAAGATTACAAACAAGGGAGTGCAGAAGGGTTCTAACATCAACTTTCGTACCTGACATGGAGGTGCATGAGAGAGTCCGATTTTAGAGTTGTTTTGTGCTATTATCGCTCTATGTTAATACTTGAAGTCGCGGGTCCCCTCGTCCAATTGAAAATGGGTCTAGAAGGGTGATGGTTAATACTTATTACATAAAAATTGCTCCAATAATACGTATCTACCTAAATTTTGATAATAATTTGAAGCTCTTGGGATCTTAAGTGAGAGTATACAAACAGGTTTTACTTGGAATAATAATACAGAATATTATTCTTGTTACCAATATTTCTAGTCGATCGTCGATATTATAACATAATATTAATGGTGTCTTAAACTGATCGTATATAACCTAACTTTTAAATAAGTATATATAAATTATGCATAATGACTTTGGAAATTTTAAGAATCAAACATAAACTAGTTTTATAAAACTAAGAATTTCCGATTTCTTGGGGTATTTAGTTTCTTTTGCGAAATCAGAAACATAGTGATGTTACTTTCTAAACACGCGTTAAGTTTTAATATAGCAATCAAAACAATCCTTGCAAATATATCTCACGCTACGGAAATTCCTGTCGCAGGGGATTTTCCAAACCAACTAAGCTTGGAAAATCCCCAAACATGTCTACAAGCTAGAACAATTTTATGTGCATATGTACCGTAAAATAGCCCATAATCCCAGGATATTCCAGAATATTATTATTATTTCTATTCACCCTGGGTATTTATATTCCACCCGTTTTACGGAATGGAAGATTTATAGTTTAGTGCTTCTTGCAATTTAGGTAGTCTTCAATGCCAGCTAATAATAATGTAGTTTTTGCCGTAAGGACAAAATAAACTAGATTCTATATAAATAAAACATGTTGTGACTTTTTTATAGATATTTATGGTATATCACCATCGTTTATTCACTATCACTAGAAATGTCAGAAATCAGAAGTATAATTGTCAGATCAACTAAAAAAGTTATTTGATCTGAGTCCATGGTACGAATCCTGGATTGCAGAGGGTGCAAGTTCGTTAGAGTTAAGATTTACGTTGTGCAATTTGATAGTGACTATCAGTCTGAAGTCATATTCAGTATACATACCTATAATCGAACCTTGTTTAAATTTGTATAATTTGGAACTTACTACACAGTCCTTCGCAAAAAACGGACAGTTTTGATTTTTCTATTGTTAAGAATAACCTGCAAGGAGGCTGAAATGGCGCCGCCGAGCTCACTGGCCACGCACTTTTTTATATTCTGGCTTTCGGTCGTGACAGATGATTGTCTTTTGTCATTGTGAAAGCTTAATTTTATATTAATTGTCCTATTTTTCATTTTATTTTTAAGAAGCGATAATTGTTTTATAGTTTTTTTAATTAGCGTGTTTGATATTTCTTTTATTAAAATAACCTATTCCTATGCCGACCTATAATACAATATTATTGGTAATCATTTAGTTCTAAAAGAGGTTTTAATAGGCATGCAATGTACTGGCACTTAATAAAAAGTCTGGTTATGAAAAATGTTTATTCCAAATTCGAAACTCTTGTTATAAAAATAATATTGCCTTTTCAGTTTATGATTTTTTACAGTATTATACAAAACGTAGTGCTTTTATCCTCTTTGAGTTTTTACTTAGGTTCTTCTCACGGGTTTACGTTTAAAAGGTTATCAGGCTAGCAAAACTAACTTCCGGTTATTTTTAATAGAATAACTTCTGTTTATCGCATAATCCTGCCGTACTGTGACTAAAAACAGATATCTTAGTGTCGATTGTAATGAAAGAAACATTAATAAGAGGTATAGCCAATATTACGTCTCACAGCGGTCAAACGTGAGTCGTTTAACCGTCCAAAGTACCGGGACTCGATACCAAGACACAGGTTCTGTTCAGAGAAGAGAAGGTTCTGGGAGAGAACTTCTTGTAGTGACTCAGGCGCCGAGGAACCGCAAATGCAGTTACAATAGACCTCAAAAGAAGCTTTTGAAGAGGTACGAGAAATATAATTAAAAATTGCAGACATTACTTCATTTCAGACTGCTTGTGTGGCGTAGCGGCTAAGACAGTCGCCTCGCCGCTCCATGTCACGGGTTCGAGTCCCGCGCCAGACAACTATTTGTGTGACCCATGAATAGTAGTTCTGAGTCAGGATGTAATTTGTGTCCGTCTATTACTATATGTTTGTAAAGTATCCCGAGACACAGGGATTAGATTCCATACTGCGGGCGTTGTCTTTTTTTTTTAAAGAGATTATTTATTTTAGTTATCCTTAATATAAATTCTTTGCCCATATCAGAGTAGAGTTTAATAGTTTAAACGAGATATGTGCATACGCAAATTCTTGATGATGGACCTCCAGCCGTCTGCGACAACGATGAAATTTAAAGCGGTGGATTTCGACATTAAAACATACTTTTAAATTGGTTTCGTATCTAGGAAAACTCGTTATTTCTAGTCACTAGACTGCCTCGTTGGTCTAGCGGTAGCGTGTTCAACCGCAAAATATGAGGTCCTGGGTTCAAATCCCGGGTCGGGCCAAAAAGTGATTTTGGGATTTTACCGTAAAAATAAATTTCTCAGTATCAGCCCGAAGTCTGGAAGTTGGCGGTATTATACCCCTGTGCCTCGGAGAGCACGTAAAGCCGTCGGTCCTGTACCTGACCTCTTTCCGGTCGTGTCGCTAGTCGCCCCATCGGATCATGAGAGTGATGAAATAGAAAGTGCCCCTGTGTTTGCGCACACACTTGTGCACTATAATATGTCCTGCGCAATTGGCTAATTGAGAATCTACTTGATTGACAATGGCCACCGTGGCCGAAATTCGGCCAGGACATCATCATCATCATCATTGCTAGAACATGACCAAAACGTGGAGCTCGGTCGGCCATTTACCTACTTTTGACGCCGCCGTGTCTCATTTTTCAGTCAGTAATCGGCCTAAATTGATGCTTGAACCCAAAGTGAGTGCCTAATTTAACTACGTCATGTTAAAAGAAGTTGTAATTTAACATTATAATTAAGCTTTTATAAGTATAGGTCAACCAGACAACTGACAAACAAACTTATATAACTGATACAATATGTAACTTAATTAACGCACACCTTGAAAATAGTTTGTTCAGAATCGTTTACTGAATCGATTTATATCATTTTTAATATAGGTAATTTTTTATTCCAAAATAATTAAATCTACGGAAATTATTGTCATATTAACCCTGTACAGTCAAAACAAATTGAAATGGACCGTAAGTCAAAGTAATAAGACTTTTCAATCGCAGTTTTATTAGTATTCATACAAATTCCATCATTCAATACAAAATAAAAAAAAAAACTTTATTCCAAGAAACTAATTTAGTAAATAACAATGCATATACAATATACATGTTAAATTAAAAATTCAGTGTATGTACCTATAACGATAACAGCATAATATTCTATTTGGGGTGTTTGAGAGTGTGCGATAATTACGTTACATGTTGTATGATACATACATATTACAGATAAATTACACCCAAATGATTGTGCTCATCACACAAAGATTTGTTCTGCGTGGGGATCGATCGAATCCACGACCTCATTCTGAGTCACTGACCATGACCATTAGACCCAACAGACAGTTAAATAATATGACATTTTATTGTAAGTTTGAGGTAATGCGTACATTTACATATATTGTGAAGTTAAGCTAACTCCAGAAGAATAATTATAGTGCAGAATGGGAAATCTTTATCTATATACTATATAATATATATATAATAAAATCGTAGGAAAGTCAAAAACTGAACAGTGAATATTTTTTTAAAAGAATATTTGAGGCGTGATCTACAATCGATATCGAAAGCCAAAATATAGTTTTTAGAATTTTTGTCTGTTTGTATGTCCGGGCTAAACTCAAAAAGTACTGCATGGATTTACTTCAAATTTTGCATGAATATTACTAAGAGGTCGGGTCAACATATAGGCTACATATTATCACGCTATCACCTACAGGGTAGGAGCTGTGATAATTAATAAAGTTTAACGCGGGTAAAACCGCGGGGCACAGCTATTCGAAATAAAATATTAGTCAAAGCGTCGCCGCGTTGCTTGTCGTCCCGTTTGGGTCATTCACATGACCCATTGGGACGACGATTTGACACGACACGACCAAGACGTTGTTAGGGCTAGTTGTTACAGATTTAAATATTATATTTATCTATACATATAATAAAATCGTAGGAAAGTCAAAACTGTACATTGAATATTTTTTTAAAAGGATATTTGGGGTGTAATCTACAATCGACATCGAAGCCAAAAATATAGTTTTTAGAATTTTTGTCTGTGTGTCTGTTTGTATGTCCGGGCTAAACTGAAAAAGTACTGGATGGATTTACTTCAAATTTTGCATGAATATTACTAAGAGGTCGGGTCAACATATAGGCTATATATCATCACCCTATCGCCTACGGGGGGGGGGGGGGGGGTGCTGTGATAATTTATTAACTTTAACGCGGGTAAAACCGCGGGGCACAGCTAGTTTATAATAAACTCGTTGTGTCCGCGATTTCGTCCGCACGTTTTGTAATGACTCCGCAAATGTTACATCAGAATATCTCTAATATTTTGTTTCTTGTCGTAAACTTATAAAACATTCACATTACATTAACCCTACATATTTCCATATAAACTTTCATCCCCTATTCCCTTCGAGCATTTAATAAATTTAATAAATCCCTATTGTTATTTTACACCCTCGAGGGTAACACTTTTACAAATTTTGAATATCATATTTATTCATATCGAATCAACAGCCTAAAAAATAAGCTTCTAGCTTTAAAAATGACGATACTTCCATTCAACTTTTCATCCCCCCATTTCAACCCCCAACAACCCTTTATTCGCATTAAAAAGTAGCCAATGTCCTCTCTCAGGTTCTCTCTCTCTCTCTTTCTCTATATATATATATATATATATGTATATATATACACACATATATATATGTTGTTATTTATAATATATTTAGAGAGCCCCGAATACACTAAAAACTACAGTACCTACGGACTAAAATTTTACGGTTTCCACACTTGATACTAATTCGTATGGATCTAGATCTAATAATTTAATATAGGCTTTTGAACTATCTGCAGAGATCATGTTTTTTGTTACATAGGTAACAGTATACACAAACGGAAACAGTTAGGCACTATCGAATAAAAATTGCTATGATAAGATTTTTTTATGAGCTATTTGAATAAATATTAGGAGTATTTAAACTGGTTTCACTTGTATATCAAAATTTTTCGTAGTTGATTTAAATTATAACATAATATTAATGTCATCTTAAATTGATCGTAGAAACCTACCTTATTATTAGTCACTTCTAAATTAAATATATAAAATTATGTTGCACTGACTGCCTTTCTCCAGCTCTCGCAACGCACTGAGGACTGTGCTCACTGTGCTGACAGAGACCTTATCCCTCACAATTTAAATATCACGTGCAGGGTTGTCCAAAAGTCGCTACTTATTATTCGCATCGCGATAATATTCTGTTAATGCACTGACTTGCAAAACCCCCGGTCGGTTATGATTGTTTTCTCCCAAAACAAAACGATGCAATAAAGATTTTAATCATTTATACATTTGGTATGGAATTCGTTCTTGTCCTTACCTCCTTAAGTTTTCATATAGTATCCTACCTATATATTAATGTTTCCAAACTTAGTTTTAATGTAGGAGAATATTTGAATATCCTTAACATTATAATTCGTCTATTTTATTCTTATTTGTATTTTTATTTGTGTTTTTATTTGAGGATGTATGTAATTATTTTATATTTTACCTTTACTATATACTTGTAAATAAATATAATTGAGATTTTCTTATTTAAATTTTAACGTGCAAATTGATTATCATAACAATTGTAATAGATTCTTTTTTACAATTGTTTATGTAAAAAAAACAACGTTAACATATACAACGTGTAACAGAAAGAGTGAACGTAACTTAAGGGGCATATACGGTCTCCTTAAGCCTACCTATACACAAAATCTCATACCGAAATACCATCATTTTAATCTTGATCGTAAAATAATATACCATTCAATATATCGACAAGTATTTTTATCGATATAACGAACATCCGTACTAACACAGCACAGCTGATTCTGATTTACGCTAGAAATTGTTTGACATACCTCTGTGTTTCTATGCACGCCTGGTAGTTTGATTCCGATTGCACTCACTACACATATTTTGTTTTATATTCGAGTTATTTTTTTATTTATAGCACTGCTGAATAGCTATTGGATACTTTACATCGTATAAGTACGTGATACACAAACACATTACGAGATCCTTTTTATAGTTTAACTTCTAGTTGAAGTTGTTTTCAGTACTGATGGAAGAATTTCATTATTTCACGTTTACTAAAATCTGCACCGACACCGAAAGCTTAACTCTAAGACTTGCCAACTAACACGAGTCTCTCTCATGTACAACATATTCATAGAATCGTAAAGCTTTCATGTTTCTTAGTTATAAAGAGGCGTGGCCTCCATCACGACACTGTACCCTTCACGACATAGGTTCCTCGTAATTAAACAGCCTTAAATTCTGTGACCTATGAATCCTCATCATCACAAAGTGCACGTCTGAGGCTATTCTTTCATAGATGAATGCACGAAATTTTCAAAACTATTACGATCACTAAACGACATAGTTAAGAATTTCGCGGAACACTTTACTCATTACTAAACGACATTTTAGACGATTTAGTAACTAAACACGACCTAAATAGACAGCAGTTTACGAACAACTGATGATTTTAGTATTTTTATTAAATAAATGAAATTGCACAATATTTGATGAATTTGGCGGCTTTCTTCGAACGCGGCCCCTTTGGCGGCGTCTTTGAGTCCACTCAAAAGAGCCGCCTAGGTATCGACGACGCGCGCGGCTCGCTTCCATGAATATTAAAAGATATTTAACCGTTTATTATTTACCTACATCAACTCTTTGATTTTGCCGCCATATTAGTGTAACTTTGGATATAATCAGGACGGAATTTGAAATGTCCCCTACTGTTCATATGAGCCTAGTACATTATTCATATTTTTTTATTTGTATGTATTGTATGAATGATTAATATGTCGTTACAACCTTTAAAATTTATAGTGTATCACTCTAAATTTTAAAGGTGGAATTGAAAGTGCCCCTGCACTTTCTATTCCATCACTCTCATGATCCGATGGGACGACTAGCGATACGACCGGAAAGAGGTCAGGCACAGGAACGACGGCTTTACGTGCTCTCCGAGGCATGGGGGTGTAATATCGTCAACTCCCAGACTTCGGGCTGATACTGAGAAATTTCTTTTTACGGAAAAATACCATAATCACTTTTTGACCCGACCCGGGAATTGAACCCAGGACTTCATTATTCCCATAATCTCTTTTTGGCCCGACCCGGGATTTGAACCCAGGACTTTATTATCTGCAGTTGAACACGCTACCGCTAGACCAATGAGTTATACACGAACACATTCAAATGGCGCGGCGCGCGCGCGCGGGGCCCGCTTTGATGAATATTAAATAATATTTAACCATTTATTATTTACCTACATCAATCCTTTGTATTCGCCGCCGTATTAGAGTTCCTTGCGACAAAATCAGGACGGAATTCGAAATGTCCCCTAATGTTCATTTGAGCCTAGTACATTATTCATATTTTTTCGCAATTTATCAGTAGTCGTACCGCGTGTGTTTATCTGGTTAGTTTGTATAGTTTGTATTAAAAATTAAGTACCTATTCGTTTCCGGCCAGATTAAATTCACATACTGAAAGAAAAATTTAATATTCTTACTATTTAACACACAAAAAAATATCTGCAGTTACATAAGTCAATTAAATTATTTATTTCTCCAAGATCCAACATCTTGCGAAATATCAATTTAAATTAAATTAAGTGATTTTTCCTAGTTATCTAATTTGTATGAATGATTAAAATGTCGTTACTGGGAACCTTTAAAAATTAGAGCAAAATATCAGTTAAACATTTGATTGAATCTTAAAATAAACACGTGTAATAAATTATGTGACTGTACAGAACCACACTTTTTATTTACAGCCTAAGTAGTAGGTACCCAAAGAGTTCGCGGTAAGGTTCATTACCCTTGCGGCTGAGTTTTTAGTGTTGTTCATAATGTCGGTAATCTTACTTGTCGATTTAGGTAGTCGATAGAAAAATAAATTACTAGTTGAATAAAAAATGATTATTTCTGTTTGAAGTTTCGTCCATAGGTAGCCGTCCTGATACCCTATAACCCCCTTAAGTTACGTTCACACTTTCTGTTACACGTTGTATATTATTCTCAAGGAATCATTCTACTCCATAACATATTAAGTTACAATACAATAATCTTTATTTGCAAATATAGGTGGATACAAGATGTTCTAATTTATAAAATGTGCTAACTATATTTCACCATTTCGGCATGCAAATCTTAAAATTCAGTCAATTATAATTTTATTATGATAGAATGAGATACATACAGTCATAATTGGGATAACATAATTAGTACATATAGGCTACGGAACATTAGTATCCTTTAAAAAGTCATCAACCGAGTAATACGCTTTCTCTTGATGATAGGTGTTAAGTTTATTTTTAAACATATCTGAACTATTAATGGATCTGATTTGTGACGGTAATTTATTATAGATTATAGGCACCATACAAAATACACTGCCTCGTAGCAACTGTGTTCTGCTAGATAATTGTCGGACGCGACTTTCACGTCGACCTCCACCTGGGAATGTAGGATATAAGTGCAAGTTGGTTTTTACAAAAACTTATTTACTTACTTTAAATTTTATATTGAGGCTGGTTTTCAAATAAAACAACGATAATTTGGGCCGCAAATTTCTGAAGGTTGCCTAATAGTAATTATATTTTAAATGATTTTCATTAAAGTATCTATTGGCAGCCAATGCCTTATGGTTCACAAACTAAATGTGAGTTGTTTGACAATTCAAATGACCAGATCAGTTCAAAAGAAAGTCTAGTTGGGGAAGGTAGCTATTATGCACCGAACCTACAGACCGGTGACGCAGTCCAACGGTCGCTCTAGGTAAAACTTCAATTTTTAACCGGAACAACTCTCGCGCCTATCGGTCTTGAAATTCGTCGTATTGAGCTAGCTAGCTAGAGGTCTCGACCTCAACCTCATAGACCATGATGTTTGGGGTGATAAAGAGTGACGAATGAGATCGGGTATTTAGTCGCTTGCATGCCATTACAAATGATTTAATTCGCAATAACAAAGTTTGTAGAAACATTCTAGCTCTTATTAATAATGGAATAATGTCATTACGCTAATATTATACAGGTCCATACCGTAGACAACCCTAAAATTATTTTAAAAAGTATTGCTTCTGAGTTTTTTGGCGTGTTTCTTAGAGCCTGTGCACACGACGTTTTTTAAACTTTTATCCTACAGAGCAGTTTGTTGCCGTTTGTATCGATTCAAACGCGCGACACCGATGCGACCGCTAGCGCGCCTTTCCTACTGGCCGGGTTTCCCCCTCGACCGACGACATCTTGCTATTCTTGACGAGGTTCTGCTAAAAACTCTAAATACCAGCACGTTTATAATCAATACACACGCGCGACTGTATCGCTACACACGCGCGTATGCATCGCGTCTATATCGCTACACACGCGCGTCTGTATCGATTCAAACGCGTATTTCAATTTATACAGGTGTGCAAATCAGACGCAGGCTGTAGACCTACAGGTTGCGTCTGACTTAGCTGCACTGCATACAAGCGTATCGCTATTCGCTACAAACGCGCGTCAACGGCGCGTCTAAAAAACGTGGTGTGCATAGGCCCTTAGTAGCTACCACGTCATGTAATGCACGGTAGTGTAAATAAATGTGACTAATTCTATAACTATACAAGAAACTATAAAATTATTATTTTTTTAGGAATTTCCCGATTACAATGAAGTTATTGGACACATTTGGGTGTTTCCGATTTAGAATAGCACATAATTTTACATTTTCTACGATCACCATCAATCACAACAAATTTTGCTATTTGAATTTGTGAATGTATAGGACTATGTATAGGATGTATCACACTAATATTATAAAGGCGAAAACTTGTGAGTCTGTGAGTATGTTTGTTACTCTTTAACGCAAAAATATAAAAACGAGAAAAAAATCACGTTTGTTGTATGGGAGCCCCCTAAAATATTTATTTTATTTGTTTTTTAGTATTTGTTGTTATAGCGGCAACAGAAATACATCATCTGTGAAAATTTGAACTGTCTAGCTATCACGGTTCATGAGATACAGCCTGGTGACAGACGGACAGACAGACAGACAGCGAAGTCTTAGTAATAGGGTCCCGTTTTACCCTTTGGGTACGGAACCCTATAAAGCATCATTAAATCGAACCCCGACTACTATTAGTTTGTATCATCAAATTAGCCGAAAGACGTCCACTGCTGGACAAAGGCCTCTCCCAAAGACCCATTATTAGAGGGGATATACCATAATTATAATGAACTAGCTGTGCCCCGCGGTTTTACCCACATTAAACTTCATAAACTATAGCCTATGTGTTACTTGTATATAAGCTATAGAACTACAAAGTATCATCAAAATCCGTTCGGTAGTTTATGCGTGAACATATAACAAACATACACACTCATACACTCACAAACTTTCGCCTTTATAACATTAGTGTGATACTCAGAGAAATGCTGCAGCGCGCTGCTTCCCGTGGTATATAGATAGATAACACTTTATTGCACCAAATCGGAACATTGAAACATAAGTTAGCTTATATTAGGTCTTTACCTATGAAATTGCCGTTCTGCAGTACTGGCCATTTCAAATCAAAATAATTTTTGTTTGGCTAAGAATTCTAATTTCAAATTAATTTTATTTTAAAAACATGGATTCTTTTTTCCAAAAGTAGTCATTTCTTTATTGATTAATGTTACATTTTCATCGCATTTCAATCTTTTTCGTCATCATGGATACGTTAAAAATTCGAGTAATTATGGAATATGAGTACCGTCGTGGCAGCAACGCGGCACAAGCGGCACGCAACATCAACGACGTTTACGGAGCTAACACTACAAACCAACGCACCACCTGTTATTGGTTTGCTCGCTTCCGTTCTGGAAATTTCGACCTGAAAAATGAACCTCGCGGTCGTCCGAAGACTTTGGTCGACAATGACGAATTAAAGGCGGTTGTGGAAGCTGATGATACACAATCTACGGCTGAATTAGCAGCAGCTTTCGACGTTAGCGTCAAAACAATATTGGTCCATTTGCGTCAAATTGGCAAGGTAAAAAAGCTTGACAAATGGGTGCCCCACGAACTCAATGATCGCCAGCGCGAAGTACGCGTCGAGACGTGCCTTGCACTGCTCAACAGACACACAAATGAAGGAATTTTGAACCGCATTGTTACCTGCGATGAAAAATGGATTCTGTTTGATAACCGCAAGCGCTCAGCAAGTTGGTTGGATCCTGGTTCAGCACCTAAACAATACCCTAAACGAAAACTTACCCCTAGAAAAGTGATGGTCACTGTTTGGTGGTCTAGCGCCGGTGTGATTCATCACAGCTTCTTACCAAACGGGGTGAGCATTACTGCAGATGTGTACTGTGAAGAACTGAGCACAATGATGGAGAAGCTGGCGCATCTCCAACCAGCATTGGTCAATCGCTCGTCTCCGCTGCTCCTGCACGACAACGCGCGACCTCATACTGCACAGCAGACGGTCTCCAAGTTGCAAGAACTGGGGTTGGAAGCTCTCCGTCATCCGCCCTACTCACCAGACCTTGCGCCTACAGACTACTACTTTTTCCAGAATTTGGATAACTTCTTGGCGGGAAAAAAATTCAATACCCGAGAGGCAGTACAAAATGCCTTTGAAGAATTTGTTGCCTCCCGTCCAGCTGATTTCTTTAAGAAGGGCATCAATAAACTGCCACTGCGATGGCAAAGATGCATTGATTGCATGGGTGATTACTTCGATTAATACAAATAAAAAAATTCATGAAAAAAATTCGTTTAAATTTTTTCATACAAAACGGCAATTTCATAGGTAAAGACCTATTATTATGAGGTACAAACGGCGGTCTTATCGCTAGGGTCTAAACAGACGATCCACCGCATTTCAACTGCAATCCAACTGCAAATTTGCAGTTCGGATGCAGTTTGAATTCAGTTGACACGACTGCAATAGAACTGCCAACCAACCGTTCGGTCCAATTGCAGTCGGCGTGCAGTCGTCACGACTGCAATAGAACTGCCAACCAACCGTTCGGTCCAATTGCAGTCGGCGTGCAGTCGTCAACTGCATTCAAACTGCATCCGAACTGCAAATTTGCAGTTGGGATTGCAGTTGAAATGCGGTCCGTCTGTTTAGACCCTAATATAGCAATCTCTTCCAGACAACCTATATATTACTAGGACAACGTTTAGGTCCGCCACGAGATGAGATGGGGTGGTGTTATTATTTGCCGTCAACCACACAGCACCTTAGTTGGTATATAAATAGGGCAATATTGCTTTATTGAATTAAGTAGTAGTAATTAAAATAAAGCTCTGTGTTACCGTTTTTATGCTATATAAGTAAAGTCCTGCAATCAAGAACGGACTGCATAGAATTCACCCAAGAAACAAGATATAGTTCTTTCTTACATACCTTATAAACTCCTATGTAACTGATATACCTTCCAAATTATTAAATTTGAATTTTGTAGTACTTATTATTCGTAATGAAAAGCGTTAATCTAATCTCACAAATTTAATCAATCCGTCGGGTCTCGAACCTGCACCACCTACCAATCCGGGGTGGGCGCTCTGCGTTAACCTACGAACGATACACACTGGCAGATACAATTTAGGATTACCTTGCTAACACCCTTCCGGAGGTTGTAGGTATTATCTATCGGCTTTGTTTTCTAGAATACAAAATACAAAAATAGTTTATTATCACAAACAACGAATTACATAAATAAATGAATTTGTATGGGGTCTCATTTTAGGCAGACAATGCCTGTATTACGAGACCCCGCTCTTCCATTCAATATGTTTGCGTGCTTACAAGTTACAATATATATATCTCTTAACAATTAATAAAAAAAAAATCTATGAATTAAATAAAATAAAGTTAAAATAGTGGATTTTTCTAGAAACATAGCCGATTGATATGTTCACAGTTGCATGTGAAAGATCATATCGATAATACCTTCCAAATTATTAAATTTGAATTTTATAGCATTATTCGCAATGCAAAGCATTAATATAATCTCAAAAATGGGAAATCATAAATTTAATCGTCCGGCGGGTTTCGAGACCCGCCAATGCACCATCCACCAATCCGGAGTAGGCGCTCTGCGTTAAGCTACGAACGATAAAAACTGGCTAATTAAATTTAGGATTCCCTTACTAACACCCTTCCAGAGGATGTAGGTATTATTATATCTCGGCTTTGTAGATGTAGGTATTATATATCGGCTTTGTTTTCTAGAAACATAGCCGATTGATATGTAATTATTCGATCCTATATAACTATTCAATTTAGCGTCCTTATGTCGGAATATTGTTAAATCACTATTAAAGCACTTATCATCACTTAATTTATATTCAAGGATTACAAAATTTTCATATCAAATAAGTAATACTGATTGCAAAGCAAATTTACCCGGGCATTACTGAAAATGTATTTTACGACTAGAAAAGTAGGCTAGGTTAGGTTAGAACTGCGACCATACTACAACTGCGCTCAGAAACAAATTTATTTACAGAAACAATCCACTTTTACATAAATATCAATGCGTCATGAACTTAAATTTCAGCTACGGTTATAATATTTTGAGGTGGGGAATCAGCAGTTTTGTTTAGGATACGATAATTCTTAGCATTCCATGGATTCACCGTGTGGAAAACCGGGTCCATCGCGTGGTAGAGGAGGGAACACTCGACAGAGTCTGAGCCTTGCGACTCAGATGTAGGTGTAAGGGGGCCCCCTGTGATCCATAAACACCCACCTTCTGTCTCTCAGTGGTCCCCCCTCTTCCTTGCCAAAGGTATGATCCTACCAATGGCGCTTTGGATACTCGTTCTATCATCATTATCATATCAGCCGAAAGACGTCCACTGCTGGACCAAGGCCTCCCCAAAAGATCTTCACAATTGCTGGTCTTCTTTCAAGACTCGTTGTATATATAATATAGAACGTAAGTTAAGTACTTCCCAATTTTAACCGAATAAAATTTATATAAGTGGAGTAGAATATTCATATATATACCTACATATATATTTATCCAAATTTTGATTTTTATTATAGTTTTCTAAGTATTATTTTTGAATAAAACTTTGTTTATGTTGCTCTTCACAATTCATATATAGTTTTTATACTTTCATCATATTTTGTTTATGGGTGAATTGCCCAACCAAAAAAAATACACGGCATACCTGAGAACGGTAGTGCAATGTGCCGATTTTTAATTTTACACATTTTTTCTCAAAAACGAATGTACTTCCCTACCTCGACAAAAAAATCATTCATTAATAGACCGAAATAAAAATTACAAAGTGTTATTTTATCATCACGGTGGCCTGTCCTGAACCCAATTCCTCTCATAAAATACAGACGCCCGCACTTCAAGCTACCCCAATCTGTCAAATCTCCCCTATTGAAAGTGAACCTTATACTTTTGTGATAAAGTTGAAAATCTATATAAGCAATTAGACAAATTGGGCTAGCTGGATGTGCTGGCGTCTGTACCTTCCCCTGCAAATACATTCGTAATATGGATTTAAATCGATTTTGTTATATTAATATTTTCGATCAAATAAATCTTTCTTTGTTTGTTTATCTTCTTTCTCATGGATTTGAGAGGCAGTCAACTTTTGTCTGGAAAAAAAGTTATCATTTCAGAGGACAGTAAGTTTTAGTACAATAGCCACGTCAACATTGCGTTGTTAGTCTTCTGTCAAATTTCCTCACTTCGGATCCGTCCGGCTCAAGATAAATATTAATAGATCTTCACTGCGTTTCCCGAAAGAGAACCTAAACGTATCGTTATCCAGTAAAGAGATTATGAAATGAAATGAAATGAACTTTATTGTTGAACTTATAATGAACCATTGCCAATATGTATCACAAATATTAGACTTAAACTAGATAATTAGACTTAAACTAGATAATTAAACTTATACATAATCTCTTGACAATAACTTGATTCGAGCTAGCTAAATATCATTGCTCTTATAAAATAAATTTTATTAATGTTTTAATACTATCAATACATGTGTACCTAATATCTATGTTACTAGAAATAATAATGTATACAACTATAATACTACAAACATGTTCTGACTATTTACAAGCGCTTTTTTGAAGTCTACGTGAATAAAAACCTTTTTTATTTATTTTATTTATTTTATTTATTTATTGTGGCACATAGGTTACATACGGATGTTATGTTACAAGTTTAGTCCAACTATGACCCGCCATACTGGCATACAATATTGGATTGGAAGTAATATGTCATTTAAATACAAATTACAATAATATTATTAAACATGTCAAAATTCATAATACATTTTCTTACATAATAATTTAATTTAGGTATTCAGTCATATTATAATAACATTTTACATTTAAAAATTTATACAATGTCTGTTTAAATTGTTTCATGTCACTAATTTCTCTAATAGTCTTAGGCAATTTATTGTGTACTAGCTGGTGCCCGCGACTTCGTCCGCGTCAATTTTGAATGATGACCGATGTAACTACTTACTTCTAGCTTAATCTAAATAATATAACTTCCAAAATTTAAGAAAACCTAACCTAAAAATAACCAAACTAAGAAAGAAACTAAAGACTACTTAGCTAAGGACCCGATATCATAAACCAAAAAAATCAAAGAATACATATCAATTGTCCTTAAAGATAGCCAGTAAGTCAAATAAAGTAAAATAATAATCAACGATGCATTAATCACAAGGGTAACTGCCATTAGATTAGGTTGCGACCACGGCATTGATTAGTCTAAAATCACATTTTGTGAACGAAACCATAGCGCGATCTAAAACAATGATTACGCCATCTACTAACAAAAATATAATCTTGTAAAGCGGTAAAATTAAGATGTGTGCATATTTTTGGGATTTAGGCGATCATCTATTGATTTAGTTTTGGGCTACCTTTTATTTCAAGCATTTATTTATTGTAACCTATATGCCAAATAAGTTCCGCGATCTGAAACGATATTAACGCCATCTAGTTACAAAATTGTGAACTTGTAGAGCAGTAAAATTAAAATGAATATTTTTGGGTGCGGTCATCTCGACACCAACAATTTATACTGCGCTAACTCGAATTTTAGATTAAATCGTTTTTTTTTCCCAATTTGATAAAAATGACATTTTTTTTTAATTTGTTGTAAAAATTATAAAAAAGAAGTTACAAATCTTATAAAACGCTCTAAATCTTTACTTAGACGACGATAACTACGATATTTTAAGCAACTTGGCATAACAAACGATATTATGTTTAATTCGAGTTGGCGTAAATTGATGGTGACGATTGGTGACGATCTATTGAATCAGTTTTGGATTACTTTTTTAACAACAAATTATTCCCTGAATTTTGACTTAAAAATATTTGTTGCTTTATTTTTAACTGAAAAACCAAATACCAATTGTCATGAGTGTAACTCCAAAAAACAACAGATTTCATACAAACTTATATCCCCTATTTTAGTCGTCCTTAGGGGTGGATTTGTTTTTTTTTTTTTTTTTTTTTAATAATAATAAGTCAAACTTAATAATAATAAGTCAAACTTAATTAATTAATTATTTTTTAACTAAAATGCCAAATAGCAATTTTCATGCGTTTAACTTAAAACTTGTCACATTTTTCATACAAACTTACATCCCCAATTTTACGCCCTTGGGGGTGGAATTTTCAAAAATCCTAGAATATATATTTAAATTTTAATTGCAAGGACAAATGCAAAAGCCTATAACATAATAAATGACGGATTTCATAAAATATTTCATCCCTTATTTTACTCCCTTAGGGGTGGTATTTTCAAAACCCTTCTTTAGTGGATGCCTACGTCATAATTTCAAGTCTCTAACGCCAGCCGTTTAGACTCTGCGTTCATAATTGATGTCAGTCAGTATAAACTTAACCCTATTTTACGCCCTTGGGGGTGGAATTTCCAAAAATCCTGAAATCAATGTTTTATTTTTTTTTAACAGAAAGGCCAAGTACTAATTTTCAAGCGTTTAACTTCAAAAATGTCGCATTTTTCATACAAACTTACATCCCCTATTTTTCGCCATTGGGGGTGAGATTTCCAAAAATCCTGAAACAGATGATTTTTTATTTTTAACTTAAAGGCCAAATACCAATTTTCATGCCCTTAACTTCAAAAACGGCCAAGTTTCATACTAACTTTGCACCCTCGTTTTACCCCCTTAGGGGTTGCATTTGGAAAAATCGTTCCTTATTCCTCGCCTACATTATAAAGAAAACATTTATGCAAAATTTCAGTTTTCTAGGTCCAAGGGTTTGGGCTGGGCGTTGATGAGTCAGTCAATCAGTCAGGACTTCTCTTTTTATTTATATAGATAGACTAGCTGGTGCCCGCGACTTTGTCCGCGACAATTTTGAATGATGACCAATGTAACTACTTACTTCTAGCTTAATCTAAAAAATATAACTTTTAAAACAAATAAGGAATATAAATTGAATAAAATCTAACCTATAAATAACCTTACTAAGAAATAAATGAAAGACTACTTTGCTACTGTTATTTACAAAAAGGACCCGATATCATCAAGCAAAATTCAAAGAATACATATCAATTGTCCTTAAGTATAGTCAGTAAGTTAAATAAAGTAAAATAATAATCAACGATGCATTAATCACAAAGGTATCTCCCATTAGATTAGGTTGCGATATTTTGTGAACGAAACCATAGCGCGATCTAAAACGATGATAACGCCATCTACTAACAAAAATATAAACTTGTAAAGCGGTAAAATTAAGATGTGTGCATATATTTTGGGTGAGATTTAAGCGATCATCTATTGATTCAGTTTTGGACTACCTTTTATTTCAAGCATTTATTTATTTTAAGCGATATGCCAATTAAGTTCCGCGATCTGAAACGACATTAACGCCATCTAGTTACAAAATTGTGAACTTGTAGATCAGTAAAATTAAGATGATATTTTTTTTTATCCCAATTTGATTAAAATGACGTTATTTTAATTTGTTATAAAATTTACCAAAAAAAGAAGTTACAAATGTTATAAAACGCTAAATCTTTACTCAGACGACAGCGACCACGACATTTTAAGCTACTATTTTTTTTAAATTTGCGTTTGCTTAAATTGTTCATGGCGATCTATTGAATCAGTTTTGGATTACCTTTTTTTAACAACAATTTTTCCCTGGATTGCTTTATTTTTAACTGAAAGACCAAATACCAATTTACATGCGTTTAACTAAAAAATACAGACTTTCATACAAACTTACATCGCCCATTCTAGTCATCCTTAGGGGTGGAATTTCCAAAAATCCTGAAATATATACTTATAATTTTTGAATGAAAGGCCATATACCGATTTTCATGCGTTTACCTCAAAATTGTCACATTTTTCATACAAACTTACATCCCCTATTTGTCACCCTTAGGGGTGGAATTCCCAAAAATCCTGAAATATATATTTTTAATTTTTAACTGAAATGCTTAATACCAATTTTCATGCGTTTAACTTAAAGATTGTCACATTTTTCATACAAACTTACACCCCCTATTTTACGCTCTTGGGGCTGGAATATCCAAAAATGCTGAAATATATATTTTTTATTTTTAACTAAAAGGCCAAATACCAATTTTCATGCGTTTAACTTATAAATTGTCACATTTTCCATACAAACTTACATCCCCTATTTTTCACCCTTGGGGGTGGAATTACCAAAAACCCTGAAATACGTGATTTTTTATTTTTAACTGGAAGGCCAAATACTAATTTTTATGCCTTAAACTTCAAAAACGACAAAGTTTCATACTAACTTAGCGCCCCTGTTTTACCCCCTTAGGTGTTGAATTTCGAAAAATCCTTCCTTATTCCTTGTCTACATTATAAAGCAAACATTTGTGCAAAATTTCAGCTTTCTAGGTCCAAGGGTTTGGGCTGGGCGTTGATGAGTCAGTCAGTCAGTCAGGACTTGTCTTTTTATTTATATAGATAGATGTCAGGAATTAGGTAAAACACACTTTTGTGAAATAAAGTAGTTTTGTGTTGTACACGCGTCATTTTATCTCGAAGTCTGGCTCGATCACTAAAAATGAAAGGATTGAGATTATCTTTTGCAAAAATGGCACATTCATAGATATACATGCAAGGAAGTGGTAGAGTTTTCAGCTCTTTAAAGTAGGGTTTACACGATTCGGTAGATTCGATGCTAAGAATTGCCCGAATGCATCGTTTTTGGCCTTTAAATGCCAAATCTTTGTTCGTGGAATTACCCCAGAATATCAAACCGTATCTCAAGATAGAGGCAACATGACCGTGGTAAGCAGCCATTACAGCACACTTATCTGCTATTTGGTTCAACTTATGAAGAGCGTATGATTGTTGATTTAATCGTTTGCATACATAGTCTACGTGTGATTTCCAGTCCAATTTCCTATCTATATGTAAACCCAAAAATGTTATATATTCCGTTTCATTAAGTGCTGTGTTCTGGAATGTTACATTGAGTTTTGTAGTAGTTTGAAGTCTTTGTCAAAATTTCATTATGTTTGTCTTAGTCAAATTTAGTTTTAGATTATTACAAGAGAGCCATTTTGTTGCATTTGTCAAAAAAATATTAATGTCATCGTTGATGGAGTCACTACCTATGAGCAACACTGTGCTGTCATCTGCAAATAACGTCATTTGGTGAGAGGTAATTGTAGGAAAGTCGTTAATGTACACTAGAAAAAGTAGTGGGCCTAATACACTTCCCTGTGGATATATAAACTCAGTCATTTTTACTGGGCAAACTCTGTTGATTTGTGTAGCTTGTTGTCTACTTGACAGATATGATTTTATCAGGTTATAAATGTTACCTCTAATACCATTATGTTGCAATTTACTCAAAAGAATTTAGTGATGAACATGATCAAATGCCTTTTTAAGATCAAAATATAGAGCTGTCGCTGAAGTCCCATTGTCCATATTCGTCATGATAGTTTTTAAAAAATTATATATTGCCTTATTTACTGATTTTGTCTTACGGAATCCATACTGATTAGGTATAAGTATACAGTTCTTTTCAAAATAATTGTATAAGGAAGAGTGAATTACCTTTTCATATATTTTAGAAAAGATAGGAATCAATGCTATGGTTCTGTAACAGTTAATATCTGTTAAATCACCCTTTTTAAAGACGGGTTTAATAATAGTCAATTTTAGTTTGTCGGGAAATATTCCATGTTCAATGCTTAAATTAACGGTATAGCTTAAGACCGGTGAAAGTATGCTTGCTAGGTCTTTTATTATCGTCACTGTTACTACATCATAGCCCGTGCTAGTCACATTTTTTAAATTGTTTATTATTTTATTTATGTCATAAACCGTAGTAGGATACATAAAAATTGATTTCAGCTGGCTTGTATTCGATGACATTGGGGAAGTATTTCGGAAATCTTCTGATTTAGCTACATTGACAAAGTAGTCATTATATAATTGAGCTACGGTATCAGGATCCGTTATTAGTTTGCCTTCATATTGAATGTTTGTGATGTTTTCCTTTATATTAAACTTGTTGTTTCTGCTATTTATGACTTTCCACATGGCCTTTGATTTATTTATAGCGGTTTTTATAAAATAACTATTTTGGGATTTTTGTGTTAGATTTAATATTGTTCTATATCTTTTTGTATATGTTTTAAATTTATTTTTATTCGAATCTGATGGTAACCTTCTATAATTCCATAAAAGTTCTCTTCTACATTTACTACATAATCGGATTCCACGTGAGATCCATTTCGGTCGCTTATTGACCATTATTTTTCTTCTAATGCGCGGGAAGCACAAGTCATAAAACATCTTAAATGTGTCATGGAAACGTGAAAATGCACAATCGGGGTCATTTGATTCGAAAACATCACTAAAACTTAGGCTGCTAAGACATTTCCTTAACTTAGCCCGATTTTAATTTGAGTAGTCACGTTTATACACGTACCAGTACAATAAAGAGCATGTACGTTTTACTGGACATTTGAGAATTTGAGCCGTGTGAACAGATAATGCAAGCTCTTTTAACTCTCCCTTACAGCCCTTAATGTTGTGTGCTATGTTATCTATGCATGTGCCACTGACCAAGCGTGTTGGTGTGTTAAATTAAAAATGTAAGTTACATGATTGTGTTACATTATGATGATGTAAGTTACATGATTATTTAAAGTTTCCTTCAGTCAACTCATTACACCATTTAAAAGATAATAGGTTCTATCAACTTTCTGACTACCCGCATGATTGTCATAAACCTTCAAATTACAACAGAGAGTTTATTAATAAATAACTTACAAACAAAAATCCTACAATCAAATTGATAACCTCATTATTATTGAAGTCGATTAAATAGGCTTCTAATTAATCAAGTTCTCTCTGTGATCCAGAGGTTGCTTTTTATACGATCAGGTTAGCAAACACATCGTATGGCCCGCCTGCCTGCTTAATGGCAAGTCTATAGCCCTCATTTCATGTACTTATCACTAATAAATTCACAGAATAAGACACGAGTCTATGGGATTGGTCGAACACTGTAGTGTAGACATGAATGTCGTCATGCTGGCTCGGCTCATAGTGAATGATTTTAACAGTAACTTAGAACCACATAACATTAACTTCATAATGTCCAGTCTGTAAAGTTGATGTAATACCCTTTTGAGGAAAGCATAGTTGAATCAAAATTAACGCTGGGCTAAGTCAGCTCAAATCGTTTAGCGGTTTCACCCAGATTCACGTGTAGGGTTTCTAGAGCTAAATATGGAAGACCTCCGGGTTGGAAGCAAGTAGCAAACTTCTGTTAGCATTGTCTCTTGGTCTTAAATTACTATAAAAAATCATAACTTTTTCTTTTAAAAGACGAAAATTGTCCCCAGGTACTAACGCTCAATGTGACGATGGACTTGTAATGACATACACAAGATGGTCAGGGGTATCTCCTGAAGGTGCTACTCCAGTATTTGTGTATGCTGCAAGTGGTGAAGAGGAGTCCTTGGCCGGCACCTGCCTCGCAAGATGCCGGGAGCTGGAGGAATGCGCAGCAGTGATCGTAGCTTATGGTAAAGGCAACTGTCAAGGGATAGCAGACACCACGAAGGCACAGTTGAAGGCTGATATCGACGTGGCGTACTTCAAAAAAGTGTGTTTGAGTGGTAAGTTGTTGGTATTAATCATGTTATCGTTATATTATTTGATTACCTCCTTATTCTAGCGGTAGAGAGTGCGACCGCTTTGGGTTCAAATCGTATCTGGTGAAAAGGAGTTATAGGTAAGGCACCCAGTAGCTGCCCGGAGTCTGTAACTTGGCATTATTACACCTCAATGCCTCAGAGAGCATGTAATGCTGTCGTTTCTGATATCTCCTTGGTCGTATCTGATTGCCGTCCGATCGGCTTGTGAGAGAAAATAAATAGTGCACCTGTTTTTGCACACACAGCATCCTATGATTCCATCGACAGTTGTAATATGTCCTTATCTCTGTGGAGATTGGCCGACGTATTCGAAATACGGCTACTATTAATAAAAGAATAGAATAGAAAATTTATTTATCCAAGTGACTATGACTCATATATGTAAGTAGGACTTACAGCTATATTAGTAACATGCATTATAACCCTGCAACCGTCATCCCTGCGACAAGACATGGGAGACGTCACAGCAACGACTTATGTAGGCGCAGTCTAACCTACTTGCAATCATGTTTAGGATACTGTTAGAGCTGCTCCGCACCCTATGCACCAGAGAACCACATCTTTTACTCATTGTTTTATAAAAACAATAATAATGAGAGCGGTGTTTGAACAAATATAAATTAAAAAATCTATATACGATACGATTTTCGATTTGCAGTTAAGTACTGCCTAATTTTAACTGAATAAAATAAAAGTGGAGTCCCCTACTATATATTTATCCAAACTTTGATTTTTATTATAGTTTTCTAAGTATTATTACTGAAAAATCATTGTTTATGTTGCTCTCCACTGGATATTAATCAATTCATTTATCGTCTTTATACTTTCATCGTATTTTGTTTATATTGATAGATCTTCGCTGCATTTCCCAAAAGAGAATCTAAACGTATCGTTATCCACTAAGGAGATTATTTAAAGTTTTCTTCACTCAACCCATTACACCATTTAAAAGATAAAAGGTTCTATCAACTTTCTAACTACCGGCATGATTGTTATAAACCTTCAAATTACAACAGAGAGTTTATTAACAAACAACTTACATACAAAAATCCTACAATCAAAATGATAACCTCATTTTTTTTTTAAGACAACCCTCGACACGAAGTGGCGAGGCGACTGTCTAGGCCGCTGCGCCACACGTGCAGTCAATTAAGTCGGTTTTCTCTGTGATCTCTGTGATCCAGAGGTTTATTTTTTATACGACGTATTCGAAATGCGGCTACTACTACTAATAATGAGAGCTATGTTTAACACACATAAAAATAAACTATAAGGACCTCAAAGCGAGCATAGCATAATAATCTAACACCTCATCTCGTCCAGTGCGGGTGCGAGTTAGTACTGACCAGAGAAAGTACATACGTCAGCGTCTCTCTGTGAACTATACTGCGAACGCCGACCCCTCTGCCAAGCATGGCGATTATTGCATATCCCCTTGTTTTTGGGGAGGCTTTTCATTCGGCAAACAGATGATGGTGACAATGAGTTTCTTACTTACCTACATAATTGTTTTGTTTGTAGTGCCAGATGAATGCACTGTGCGATGGTGGGCTCTGGAGAATACGCCAGGATATCATCTGCATTCCGAAGGTCCTCACTTGAAGGTTATCCTCAACACTACGGTCTACGAGTGCTACGATGCAGTGTTTACGTTGCGTGGTGATCGTATGTTTCGGTGAGTTTGTCGCAGTGGTTAGGTTCCAGAGTTCAACGCGCAGCTATAACAAATAAATATCCGAAACATATTATTATCTCACAGCGCCATCTAACCCAAACTATGTGAAGCTTGTATTATGTTTTTTTTTTGTAAATATATATACTATAAAAATACAAAATTGATATGTAATTAGTGAAGATAATCACTAATTGTCAGTTTAATCAAATCGATCTGAAAACTAGCACACCTCTTTGAATGTTGCATCCGAGCACCCGACGAGTAAGTAAGCATCCTATGAGAATGGTCCGTGAAGGACTGAAACACGTGTATCTTACTGGTGAATTTAATTTGCTTGTTATATTGTCCTTCTTTTTTTGCATTCCTATGGCATATGCATTTCAGTTGGAATTAGTTAAAACTTCATATTAATGTTGAATTTTGTTGTCATGGATTTCCACTCTATGGGAGAGTCATGTTTTATTGAATATTCGATGCTTCCGATGTAAACTGCACCGCTTATCTGGGAGATTAATATAGATTTCACTTTTAACTTTTTTTTACTACCATAAAAAACGTAGGAAATCCTGTTGTTGCCACATTTAGTGGCCATGGCAAAATATGATAAGGGAAAATTGTACCCAGTATTGACCGAAGCACATTTTTAAAGAGTGCATAACATTCTTTTATATCATGTTAAACATCTGAATGAGACTGCTTCGCGCTGAAGTATGGTCTTCCCGCTATTACTTCAGTGCTCTCGTGTTTTAGGTTCGATTCCCGCACAGGACTTCTATTTGTGTGACCCATAAACAGTTGTTCCGAGTTTGCTCGTGCTTTATGTCCGTAACCTTCATTTTTGTAAATTCCCCGCGCTTTACAGACCAATAGTTGTCCGGCGCGGAACTCGAACCCGCGACACGAAGCGGCGAGGCGACTGTCTTAGCCGCTGCGCCATACGTGCAGTCACATTACGTACACGCCGCACTTACTCCTTATACGAATAAGGAAATCTTAAAAGCCGGCCTATTGCGAGTCGGAGTCATACGATCGAAAGACCATTTTTCCATTTTTAGCTTCATTTTATTTTTATTAATTGTTGTTGCACTACTAACGTATAACGGTTCATGAGATATAGGCCGCCGACTGACAGACTGACAGACGGGCAGTAGAGGCTGCTTAGTAATAGAGTTATGACCGTTGGTACCATTCGGGTTAAAAACCCTAATATGGGAGGCTAATGGTACGACTAAGGTTGTCTGCCCGTCTGTTTGTTGCAGCAGTTCTTTTAGTGGCTTATGCAGGCTATCATCAAGTGTACTCAATTTTGTTGACTTGTACAATACGCTTTTGCTCCGAGCGCATGATGAAGAATTATTGTACGCTATTCTGTCTTCACACGAGGAAAAATGTACTTGAGACTAGTCTACTGGAGAAATTCTTCTTGCATATGTCGCAAGACCAGCCCAACCCGTTCGCCACCGTATTATTAGATACATGTATAACATTCAATATTTAAGAATTGATCTAAATTATGAATCAGCTTTGATCACGCGATGTTTGATTGCGACTCTATACTAATCTGCGGATGACGTGATCGTGGAACACAAGAGTTGGAATTTTAAGCTGTTCGAAGAAATAACACAAGTCTCTAGTTTAATTTATTTTTAATGATGATAATGAGACTGATGACGACGTCACTGGAATAAAATATCAAATTTTTGTTGGCTGGGAATGCAACTGATAACAAGCAGGAAATTTTTATCAGTATCAATATCTAACGAGTTTTCTAAAATCTAAAACAAGACAGTAATTGTGTTGATTGATCTAACGACTTCATTAAAGGTTAAATAAAATTGGGCTATTTCTAACCTGGTTCCGTGTTGCGGTGATGATATTCTTCACCATCAGGTGACGAATATCATCACCGCAAGTCATCCCGTGCAGGCGTAGAAATCGTTTAGAGGGAATACCTGCCAGAGAACGGGCAGCAGCATTTCTATATGTGCATTGAGTGCTATAGTGAGATTGCCGCCAATCGTGGCGAATTTGGCATGGTCGCCTAAATTATGGACACAGTTCCATCGTGGTGATCAGTGGGGAGCCCTTTGTTCAGCAAAAAAGTTCAAAGTATCATGAAGCTGAAAGACATAATTTCAGCTAACATGACCACCAAAGACATCCTTTTTACTGATTTCTGATAATATTTTTAATTTGTTTGTAAATTCTTAAACATATTTAATTATTTTTTATGTCGTGTTATTTTGGACTTTTGATTTAAAGTAGGTACTCGAAAATCTGTCCTAATTTCAGTTGATAGATACTTTTTCCCTGGATAAATTAGAGGTATAAATATTCTCTAGTAGTAAAGCATCTGTGAACTATAATTATTTCAGATGTTTTGAGTATTTAAAATACTCAAAAAATAATCAATAGTAATGAAAAAGTTAATAAACTATAATTATTTAAAATTTTCGTAACTATTTTTTAACAAACGCACGGTATTAGGAAAGGCCTCAGCACTAATACATTAGGATATTCTCTTAGGATATAAAATATTCCAAAAACATAAGGGATTTCCATGCTGGGATTTCCAGGCCGGTGAAGTTTAGGTTGGAAGCATGATACAGAAATTAATCAATTTGTCTTTTCTTGAGGAGTTTTACTTTATACCATATTTACCTTACTTATTTTTTTAAGAAGTTCCCTAAAAAGTTACTTTTATTAATAGCCAACTTTAGGTAAATATGCATCCGAGGACATTCGGATGCACATTTATCTAAAGTTGGCTATTAATAAAAGCAACTTTTTATGGAACTTCTTAAGATTCTTCGCAGATTATCACAATTGATGACAATGATGACGTATTATTATTAATTATCTCCAACGAATAAAAATCAATTAAGATATGGGCAAACTATACATTTATGATTTCCCAGTTTTTAGTTGAATCGAAACTACTAAACTAGTAATATTTACGGTTATGTCATTTAAATAAATTCTATAATGCTAGAGTTCGAATATAAATTTCCTCGAATGGATCGGACATTAGTCAGCATTTCCCCGAATTTGAGTTAATTTGCATAACTAGGTTTTATATATAATAAAATAGGAATACATAAATGTCTATATATTTAATTACCTATTTTAAGCCGCTAATTAGCATACGGCCCAGCTCATGGTAAGGGATTACCACAACTAATGAATAAGTGATGATCTTCCCTGCCTCCCCGACGAGCTCTGGCGACTTTACCCTGTACCACAGCAGTATAGTCTGCGTGTAATCCTATATAACAGGATTACACGTTACGCAAAGTGGCATATTGAAAGAGTGTAATAAAATATTTAGACGGGTAAAAACGGGGAATAGTAGACGGGCCTGTTGGCGTGGTTGGCAAATGCTTGCTTTTCACGCCGGAGGTCGTGGGTTCGATTCCCACCCAGGACAGATATTTGTGTGCATGAACATGTCTGTTTGTCCTGAGTCTGGGTGTAATTATCTATATAAGTGTGTAAATACAAAAGAAAAGTAGTATATCAGTTATCTGGTTTCCATAGTACAAGCTCTGCTTAGTTTGGGATATTATTATTTGCTATCTTGCTGTGTGGTGACGGCGGCGAATATCAGAATATCATCGTCCCAACTCATCTCGAGGGGGGTGTAGAAGTCGTCCCGAGGTAATATCTATCAGAGAACAGGCCGCAGCGTCTCTTGTGTGTGCAGCGTGTACTGCGATCGCCAACCCGTCTGCCAAGCATGGCGATTGTGGCATATCCCCAAGATTATTCTTGAGGGATATTTTTGTCCAGCATTAGACTTTTTACGCCTGTTGTGATGGTGATGATGATGAGTATAATATTTAAATTACAATTCTTATTTAAAGGTAAATTAAATAAAGCTTCCTTTAAAGGTCTGCGCAATGGGTGGTGCCTCAAGGAGAATTCGATGCGGAAAGAATCTCAACCTCGGACGGTATGATTGGAAACTGCATCCTGAACGCCGAAAATAGGTTCACTGAACCAGAGTCCTACCGCGTGTCCAACTACTACACGTTTTATATCGAGAACCAGTGCACACACGACTGTAAGTGTCATTTATTTTTATTTGTCAGTTGATTAACAATAACGCACTGGGTAACTATCTCAAGCACGGTTGACGCCACGTCCGGTCCGTGGGTATACTTTGACTTAGACAGCGTCTTTATTACGGAGGCTGGAGAGCTAGTTTTTAAAAATTGACCTTGATTGAACATTGCCTATCAACAACTAAACTTTCTTAAACTCATTATATAGTTCTGGCTCCCTCACGCGATCATAAAAATACTTAAAATAAATTTTATATAGCATCAAGTAATTAATATTCTTAAAGAAACTCAATAAAATACTGTTTTGTTACCAATTATAACTTACCAGTTAATTTCTAGATTCCTGTTGTGTTCCGTTGTGGGTCAAAATCACATGTAAACCCGTGGTTACCCAAAAATAAATTTATATTTACTATATAAGTATAAGAACAATTTTACTATGACTGTGAAGATTTGATAATTATATTAAAATAAATTTACCTAATTTCGGCCCTGTGATATCTTAATGTATCATCGTACTAAATTATTATTATAACTGCTGGACAAAGGCCTCCCTAATGTTGTCAACAATAGGGTTGTCTGTTGAATCTCCATCATCTCCTCCAATATAACTTGGCCTGAGGAGCCTGATTGTTCTGAGTTTATTAATTCTGTGTATAAATTAATTTATTAATTTCATGTAATTTGATGTAGCTTTTATACATTTAATCAATATGTAATGCATGTTGTGCTTACCTGTGATAGATTGATATACTTGATCCGATCTGATTCAATGTAACCAATAAATGTTTGAGTGTACTCAATTGTTGGTGAGCCAAATAAATAAATAAATCTTAATATATAAAAACACATAAAAAATTGTTCAGCTTGGCGTGAAGGTCGAAGATACAAACAGACATTCACAGGCGATTTTACTTATACTGAGCAGTAGTCTGTATATTCTAATCTAGAGTTGCCTACTGCCATTCCACCAGCGGTCCATAGTAAAGGGATAAGATCTTCGATACAACAGGGTGCGCACCGGTGCCTTGGAGTGTGACATTGATCATCAGCAGGATCTGTAATGCTTTAGCAGCATGGAGTAAGGTGTGTTTCATGGTCTCCTGCTCACATAACTTGATATATCTTTCTACAAGGCAATTATATCGCCAAGTCTTCTATACTCTTCTGAGATATGGTGTGAGATATTTTACTTTGACTGAGCAGTAGTCCATTTAAATTTGAACTATATTCCAATCTAGACTTGACTACTACCGTTCCGCCAGCGGTCCATAGAGAAAGGATAAGAGCTCCCGGTGCCTTGAAGTGCAACGTTAACAATGTGGCATGTTTAAGGCTCAATACGACATGGTATGTGGGCACATATTCAGTCCGCGGCATTTGTTCCATTTGGAGTTGAGCTATCCACAGCTAAACCAACACCCACATATTAAATCGAGACTATGTTCGCGTTAAATGGACATGGAAAGTAACATAGATAGATTAGATATGGTTTTAATCGAGAGCATAAATGTGTATTTTATAACAATAATTAGTTAGACAGTGATAGAACTACTTTTATTAAGACACCATATATTAGGGACTGTTTAAGATTTCCTTTTACGTTTTTATTTGATTGATTTATTTTAATTTGCTCCTTCTCTTTTCTTTTCTTGCTCCCTCTAATATATGTTTCACAAAGAATGAGTAAATTAAAATAATATTCTTCTCATGTATCATTTCTACTTAGTATTTTGTGTGCAATAAAAAGTATTTATCTTTAATTCATCTTAGAACATAACTCTGGATCTGGAGTGTCTTGAAGGATAAGTTTTATATTATAAAAAAGGTCGAATTTAAACATTTATATAAGAACTTGCCATAATAATAAAAAGTACTTATTATTGCTCAATCGGGTAAAACATTCAATACAGTTGGTAGGACCCTAGCGGTACTTTGAAGTTAGAACTAAGGAACGTGTACTTAATAAATCTGACTCACAATATACCAGCTGTATTAATTTGAATGTTTCTAAGAAAGTATACGCGGATAATTGGGAAATCCAAATGACGCGCTCAACTTTCCAGATACACATTTCGATTCCCACCCAACACAAATCTTTATTTAGAAATATATAAATAGTTTATCAGTTGTCTGTTTACCATACGGTACGCACCCTGCCTAGTTTGGGATCAGATGGATGTAAGTCAGCTGTCTGGAGATATATTTTTTTAATTATTAGTGCCGTGAGCACATAAACAGTATCTGCCACCATAATATACGTAGGTATGCCTAATAAATATCAATATACAGACGCCAGCACATCAAGCTACCCCAATCTGTCAAATTTCCCCAATTGAAATGAAAGCCTATGCTTATGTTAATGACACAATTTGCTACAATCCTCACTGGGTGTGGTGCCGGTGAGACTGTGTTCATACCGCGCATACCACTCATCCCAAACAATTTCCCCTTTTAATTTAAATGCACACAGTTCTCTGTGACTATATGCTTTGCCATGACAATAAACAAGTCACAGGTGCAGACGCTTAAAGCCGCTGGTGTTGTCCTGACAACCGGTTGCTTTTATCATGGCAAACTTTATGTTGATTTTTCGAGAGCCAGCAACGCTTCCGGTCTTTTTATATTAGCTCCTGAAGGAAAAACCCCAAATATAGTTTATAAAGAAATTTGAATATTATTGTTAGTTCAGTGTAGGTACCCTTGGGATCCGCTGCGGAATTACGGGTTTTTCTTTTTTTTGATAGTTATTAAGTTTGGCAACATATTGGCAAATGGAACACCTGATGCAGAACCGCAACAGACCAGCTAAAGTATAAGAGATATGATATAATATGGTGCCATATCAAAATTTATTCCATGTGAAAAGCATTTTCTGCTGAGAGAATAAATTTGAAGATCTGGAAGACTTGTTGTGGAATTCCAGAGCCCATCGACACTATTACATATATAGGAATGTCGTCTTAGCAAAACTTGTTTAGTCTCATGGGCATTTCCTATTGACTTTCAAAAATGAAAGATCTGGAACGTCTCGAATCGTCTCGCGCATCCCGCTGATTTCCCGTCCCCGGGCTCTTAGAATTCGACATCAGTCGTTTCAGATCTTTAATTTTGACGACCCCGTTTTCGCTGGCATAAGCAACAGGATCCGCGTATGAAGTCGCGGGCAGAAGCTAGTTTTAAATAAGGAAATAATATTGCAATTACGAATGATATACGGAAGTTCCAGAGTTCCACATTTAGACCGCTGATTTTAGTTGCCAAAAATCCTATCTCATCAAGCCAATACCACTGGGTTTTATGAGATAGGATTTTTGGTACAAACTAAAATCAGCCTTCTCTCTTTTTACCCACGACGGAACGGAGCAGGTATATGCGTTTAGGGTGAGAGATGTTTGTGTGTGCGTTTGTGCAAAGTAATGTTCCCACCTATCTTCTAAACTAATGATCCGATTTTGATGCGGTTTTCAGTAACGGGTTTGTGTTTGTTGAGTTCATGTTCTTAAATAGGCGTCATGGCTGTAACTCACTAGGGGGCGCCACAATATTAGTGCAAAACAATGTTGCAATATAATCAAAACGAAATATCCGATTACAATTCTGTTTTCAGCAATGTATACGTGGTAGCTTAATGCATGTTCCCAAATAAAAAAAAATACGTCAGTAACTCACTAGAGGGCGCTACAATATTAGTGCATAATAATATTGCAATAATATTAAAACGAATTGTCCGATTTCAATGCGGTTATCATCAATTGCTTCGTAGTTGATTGGTGCATAGTCTAAGATAAGTCTTATGATATTAACTCACTAGGGGGCGCTGATATATTAGTGTGAAACGATTATATCGCAATATTATTAAAATTAAAACGTATTGTCTGATTTCAATGCGGATTTCAGGAATGAGTTCGTGGGTGATTGGTGCATGTTCTCAGATGAGTGTTATAGAGGTAACTTTTAACAATGTTTAATGTTATAGTCTGAGTAAAATTTCAAAATTAAAGCATAGCGATACCTAGACGGCGTATTTGTAATGGATTTTAGAGCCCTTACGAGGTTTCTTCTGTTTTATCATCATCACTTTGCGATCGGCGTAAAGTGCTTCTCAATCGTTCTAATTCTTCCAACGCTATGATGTTATGTGGGTTATTAAAAAGTTTTCTTTGGTCTAAGTCAGTTATAACTACGCCGTCTAAAGATGGAGGGAATTCGAATTTAATGTTGAAATCAAAATTATAAATTCAAAAACAAGTAAGTACCTATTTCAAAATATAGATACGAAATCGTAACAAAAATAAATTAAAAATTAAATTTCATATGATAGCAATATAATAAACTGAAACTATAAAATCAATCATAAACCTCGAGTAATAATTAAACAGAGTTATATTCCGACTAAACTACCTAATCTACTTATCTGTGAAATCCAAGTTATTATTCGAAAATTCAAAAATTAATAAACGAACTAAAAATAAAATTCAGTATGTAAGTACCTACCTAACTCTACAACCAACACTTAATTCAAACCCAAATCTCAAAATATTATGTTTAATCCAATAACAAAAATAAATCAAATTATAATGATGGGAAAATAATATTGAACAATATTATTCCACTTATAAAAACTAACCTACACAATTTACAAAATTATTATCGAAAAGTAAAATAATGTTGTAATGGTTGTATCAAACTTATAAATGAAATTAGAACGCGTAAGTTAAAAAAAAATAAGATCAATGTGTACCTTTTGGTTCAATAAGGAAAAACAGCACTCGGCGTCACTGGGAGCTAGGTCTCTCCAGGTCTGTAAATCGCATCCAATTCGCATTCAAAGCGCATTTGAAAACACATTATAACAATATAATCCCGAAGGCATCGACATTAATAGTGTTTTAGGGAGTTTTAGCCAGTATTAGGAACTGTTTCCGCCTTCACCGCGTGGAGGTACTCCCAGGTTATGTCATCATTGAATTCAGAGTTCAAACATAAATATTATAGTCTCAAGAGTATTGACACCAATTCTGAACAAAAACCAACAGAAAGCAATGTATAATATTTAATAAGGAACTTGATATTATGTGGTAGGATGCATCACACGTATTGTTTTGCGAGATCTTACCTACACATTATATAGATTATAATTCGTATATGCTCTCTAAAAAGTCTGAAATAAAATAAAACAAAATTAAAAATTTTGAAAAAAACCCTCGACGGTAAAATCTCATCGAAAAAGAATAAAATAACTCAAAACCCCCGACTTAACCCAATTATTTTGTAACAAAATATTATAATAGATGTAAAAATACTTTCTAAAAAAAAGAGTTGATATCTCGAGAAATCGGTAATAGATACTTAAGTACCTAAACAATGAATATCGATGTTTACAGTTTTTTCCTAACGTGCCTGTTTCTCGAAGATATACTTAAATGTAGCGATAATAATTTTACCATAATACACAACCGAGGTATATCCGTCGGGGGCTGCCTTTAAAAATTTAATCATACTCATAAGTGTATTTAATGTCGTCGTTAAACATCTACAATTCTTTAATAATTGTATTCACGTCACTAGACAAACTTATCTGGGTTAATGGCAGCCCCCGACGGATATACCTCGGTTGTGTATTATGGTAAAATTATTATCGCTACATTTAAGTATATCTTCGAGAAACAGGCACGTTAGGAAAAAACTGTAAACATCGATATTCATTGTTTAGGTACTTAAGTATCTATTACCGATTTCTCGAGATATCAACTCTTTTTTTTAGAAAGTATTTTTACATCTATTATAATATTTTGTTACAAAATAATTGGGTTAAGTCGGGGGTTTTGAGTTATTTTATTCTTTTTCGATGAGATTTTACCGTCGAGGGTTTTTTTCAAAATTTTTAATTTTGTTTTATTTTATTTCAGACTTTTTAGAGAGCATATACGAATTATAATCTATATAATGTGTAGGTAAGATCTCGCAAAACAATACGTGTGATGCATCCTACCACATAATATCAAGTTCCTTATTAAATATTATACATTGCTTTCTGTTGGTTTTTGTTCAGAATTGGTGTCAATACTCTTGAGACTATAATATTTATGTTTGAACTCTGAATTCAATGATGACATAACCTGGGAGTACCTCCACGCGGTGAAGGCGGAAACAGTTCCTAATACTGGCTAAAACTCCCTAAAACACTATTAATGTCGATGCCTTCGGGATTATATTGTTATAATGTGTTTTCAAATGCGCTTTGAATGCGAATTGGATGCGATTTACAGACCTGGAGAGACCTAGCTCCCAGTGACGCCGAGTGCTGTTTTTCCTTATTGAACCAAAAGGTACACATTGATCTTATTTTTTTTTAACTTACGCGTTCTAATTTCATTTATAAGTTTGATACAACCATTACAACATTATTTTACTTTTCGATAATAATTTTGTAAATTGTGTAGGTTAGTTTTTATAAGTGGAATAATATTGTTCAATATTATTTTCCCATCATTATAATTTGATTTATTTTTGTTATTGGATTAAACATAATATTTTGAGATTTGGGTTTGAATTAAGTGTTGGTTGTAGAGTTAGGTAGGTACTTACACACTGAATTTTATTTTTAGTTCGTTTATTAATTTTTGCATTTTCGAATAATAACTTGGATTTCACAGATAAGTAGATTAGGTAGTTTAGTCGGAATATAACTCTGTTTAATTATTACTCGAGGTTTATGATTGATTTTATAGTTTCAGTTTATTATATTGCTATCATATGAAATTTAATTTTTAATTTATTTTTGTTACGATTTCGTATCTATATTTTCAAATAGGTACTTACTTGTTTTTGAATTTATAATTTTGATTTCAACATTAAATTCGAATTCCCTCCATCTTTAGACGGCGTAGTTATAACTGACTTAGACCAAAGAAAACTTTTTAATAACCCCACATAACATCATAGCGTTGGAAGAATTAGAACGATTGAGAAGCACTTTACGCCGATCGCAAAGTGATGATGATAAAACAGAAGAAACCTCGTAAGGGCTCTAAAATCCATTACAAATACGCCGTCTAGGTATCGCTATGCTTTAATTTTGAAATTTTACTCAGACTATAACATTAAACATTGTTAAAAGTTACCTCTATAACACTCATCTGAGAACATGCACCAATCACCCACGAACTCATTCCTGAAATCCGCATTGAAATCAGACAATACGTTTTAATTTTAATAATATTGCGATATAATCGTTTCACACTAATATATCAGCGCCCCCTAGTGAGTTAATATCATAAGACTTATCTTAGACTATGCACCAATCAACTACGAAGCAATTGATGATAACCGCATTGAAATCGGACAATTCGTTTTAATATTATTGCAATATTATTATGCACTAATATTGTAGCGCCCTCTAGTGAGTTACTGACGTATTTTTTTATTTGGGAACATGCATTAAGCTACCACGTATACATTGCTGAAAACAGAATTGTAATCGGATATTTCGTTTTGATTATATTGCAACATTGTTTTGCACTAATATTGTGGCGCCCCCTAGTGAGTTACAGCCATGACGCCTATTTAAGAACATGAACTCAACAAACACAAACCCGTTACTGAAAACCGCATCAAAATCGGATCATTAGTTTAGAAGATAGGTGGGAACATTACTTTGCACAAACGCACACACAAACATCTCTCACCCTAAACGCATATACCTGCTCCGTTCCGTCGTGGGTAAAAAACTGAATGTTGTCTTCAATTTTTAATATAATATACCTAACTTAAAAATAATAACTTAGTAACTTGTTATTTTTTTTTATATGGACTAATAATTTTTTTTTGTTACTTTAATATTGTATTTGTCTATGTTTATGTACCCAAGTGCTGAATGAATTTCGTTATTTTTTTATTTAATATTCCAGTCCATACGGACAGCATGATCAGCCTGACTCGACTTATTAGTGGTACCTAGGCAAAGCTTGAATCAAATGCATTTAATCAGAACTTCTATTTTCAGATCCAAAGAAGATAGACAGATGTTCGTATGAAGAATACTATAATCAAACTCTGAAACATGTTGAATATACAGCAAAGAATTATACCAAAGATGAGGTAAGTTACTTAAAAGCACTTAGGATCTCACCTCATGCAGTAAGATGCAGTAAGTACTGCCTTATGTGGCAAAGTGCAGATCAAGTCAACATTTGTTTTATTTATTATTATTTGTTCAATTTAATGGTTTTATAAGTTTATCTTTATTTATTTATACTTATAAATAAATAAAGATAAAATGGACAATACTCATCCATATAATTGTTAGTATTATGATGTATTTTTATTTACGTCAAACTTATAAAAACCTTCATTTTCCGTCGTTGGTAAAAACTGTATTCGCCTAATAAATGATTGCTTTAAGTAAACCAAGTTAATATTACCTATTCCCATATTACCTATCAGTTTTTTTAGCTTGGCAATGTGAAGCATAACGCTGACAGAAAATAATCTCAATCGTCTGAGGGAATCGAACCTACACCCTGAATTGGCAGATTTTACAATTTCATACCCCGTTGGACATTTATGATTTCATAGTTTTGAGTTCAGAACAACTTATTGGAGAAAATACCTACGCCAATGATAATCTAAACCAACGCTTGGAAAGTTATCTCAACAGTGGTTAAAGTTAAAACGATTACTTGCTCTTTTATGACATATTTAGGTCGTTAAATTTGTCGTAGCCGATTGAATTATCTAATAAGAGCCAATAAGACCACCGACGACCGCCGTGACACACTTAATAATGAACCTGCCTTCTAAATTCAAAAGCTGTGGTTTCGATTCTTGCAATCGATGAATATTTCTGATGAACTAGATAAACATGTTTTTGATATCTCTATTGAGGCGCTCATAGCTAGATGCTCTCACCGGTCCGTAAGTGATCGGCGAGGTTAAGCAACTAGGCTCGCGGTCAGTTCATAGATGGGTGACCGCCAAAGTGGTTTAATTCCTGAGCGTCTCCGTGCTTCGGAGGGCACGTTAAGCTGTTGGTCCCGGTTGTAGTCATTAGACAACAGTCGTTAAGCCATGTCAGAGGCCTACTGGGCGGCTTGAACAACTCTGACACTAGGGTAACCACTGCCTATACGATAAGTAAGTAAGTAGTAAGTTTATCTCTATTTGCATTGGTCTGAGTGTCTTCTATAAAAAAATAGTATTGGTATTCGTTGTACTATGGATACTAGCCATAGTACAAGCTTTGCTTAATTTAGGCTAGGTGGCGCTCTGTGATGTGCCCCGGATATTTATTAATTTATTTATTAATGGGAGGCGCAAAACAATTAATTCATTTCTTACAAACTGAGTTTAATTAGTAAAGACGAATTAATAACAATGCCGTGCAGAATTCCCTTGTGAAGGTTGGTGGAAGGACGATTAATCAGTTTCATTGTGACTGCAGCACTTTTTGCTATGTAACTTATTAATAAAAACGGCTAAGAGCAATCCGAGACTTTAGAATGGGGACTCGGAGTGATTATTTAATTTATTAAAGACTAGCTGTGCCCCGCGGTTATACCCGCGTTAAAATTCATAAATTATCACAGCTCCTCCCCCGTAGGTGATAGCCTGATAATATGTAGCCTATATGTTGACCCGACCTCTTAGTAATATTCATGCAAAATTTTAAGTAAATCCATGCAGTACTTTTTGAGTTTAGCCCGGACATAAATAAATAATGTCCTCCTAGCCGAATTTCGGCCACGGCGGCCAGTCTCAACAGAGATTAGCCATCTGCGCGGGACATATTATAGTGCTCAAGTGTGTGCGCAAACACAGGAGCACTTTCTATTCCATCACTCTCATGATCCGATGGGACGCCTATGCGACACGACCGGAAAGAGGTCAGGTACAGGACCGACGGCTTTACGTGCTCTCCGAGGCACGGGGGTATAATACCGCCAACTTCCAGACTTCGGGCTGATGCTGAGAATATTTTTTTTACAGAAAAGTCCCAAAATCACTTTTTTGTCCGACCCGGGATTTGAACCCAGGACCTCGTTCTCTGCGGGTGAACACGCTACCGCTAGACCAACGAGGCAGGCCCGGACATACATACAGACAAACAGACAAAAATTCTAAAAATTATATTTTTGATTTCAAGGTCGATTGTAAATCACTCCCCAAGTATCCTTTTAAAAATAATGTATTATATGTATAGATTAGGTTTTATTTAAAGCATCATCTACACGATTGCGAACAAACGTCCCAACAGAGGTCATCCTGGTGGTTGCCATCCATCTAAACTCCAATTGTGCAGTCTAGATGGATGGCAACCAACAGGGTGGCCTCAGTTGGGACGTTGGTTTGCAACCGTGTAGAAGCTGCTTAAACTGGCATATGGCCATTGTTTTTGATATTGTATTTAGAATAAGTACCGAGTTCATAGGCTACGGTGACCACTTACCATCTGTGGGCCGTAAGCTTGTTTGCCAACTAAATTGTATAAAAAAAATGGAATAACATTTCGGGCCTGTTGGCGTGGTTAGAATATGCATTATTCACGGTCACTCTTAATACGGAGAAATATTTATTTGGTTCCGAAGCGTGCCGATAGAATTTCAATAAATGTTTAATTTGGAACTCAAGTTAATCATGCCCCCTGGATGAGGGATTTTTTACTTGATAAAGAACTTGGGAAAGAACCTTCGCACGATAAAGCCCTAAAATTTAAAAATGCACGATCATCCCACTTACGAGTATCGTTAGTCTTATATTAATTACTTACTGAGAGCTGGGCTCTATACCAAGGATTATCACTATATAGTGTATGATTATAACTTTAAAATAAATGCCATACATATAAATTCTATGGATTAAAACACTAGAGTTACTTATTATTTTATCCATATCTCAGAAAGTGACGAACCTATTCGAACATGACGAGATATAATATCTCGTCAGGTGTAGAACTTAACCATATTTGTGAGGTACAACCGTCGACCATCTATAGACTGACGGGTAAGGACATTCATCATCATCATCATCATATCATCCGTAAGACGGTCACTGCTGGACAAAGGCCTCCCCAAAGATCTCCACAATTGCCGGTCTTGCGCTATACGCATCCAGAGATAAGGGCATTAAAAAGCAAATATTCATTTCACCTAAAACTCTTAACCAGTTACTTTTTTTTTCAGTGCAAGACATCATGTGAGCAAGCCCAAAATTTCATTTGCCGAGGGTTCACATGGAAATCTGAGGGGTCGGTGAGGGGCGGCGGGGAGAGAGGGCTTTGCGACCTGCACAGTGAAGACCTCATTACTACTGGCTCTTGGCTGTTGAGAAGGACAACCGCTGCTAATTACTACCGCAGAGTCATTTGTCTAAATAGTAAGTGAGTGGAGGCGCTTGGTAAACGACAAGGTTCATGACTTAGAAGAGCAGAAAAAAATCCGAGCTGGATTCGAAACGCGATGCTCTTAAGAGGCCGATTACAGTCCACTAGCGGCGCCAATCGAAAAAATGTCATAACTCGTAAATAGAATCAAAAATACAAAATATCTTCTATTATTACTGTGGAAAAGGCAATAACGTAATTTTATAACACCTTATCAACACTTGAAATATAGCTGTTTAGCTAAATCGTGCATTCAAAACATAAACGGCCGTTTTTGTTACAAATGCACGATTTAGCTAAGCAGCTATATTTCAAGTGTTGACAATGTGTTATAAAATTACGTTATTGCCTAATCTACAGTAATAATAGACCACATTTTGTATTTTTGATTCTATTTACGAGTTCTAGTTATGACATTTTTTCGATTGGCGCCGCTAGTGGACTGTAAAAGGCCCCTTAAGACTTAACTCCTAGCAGTCATATTTTACAACTATGTCGACGGTGTCCTCACGTGCAGCGATGTTTGCGCACGTTTACCCACAAGATTGATTGGATACTGTAGTCATCTAAGGGCGAGTGTGAGAACTGATATTCCTAGCTACTTTGCTAATCAGTACTAGGCACTATAGCCGAAATTGGCTGGGAAGAAGTAGTGGGGTTGTAAATAATAACTGCGGGATCTAAGACGGTAGTTATAATACTACTAAACGTGCCTGCGTCTCACCGCTCAGAGCCTATTCATTGAGTGGGTATCATTATTGAGCCTGGGGCTCTACCGGCTAAGTCGCTGAACATCGATTTCTTAAATGGCGTTCAAATAAATAAAGGTTAAAAATCACTTAATTGATCGTTAAATCGGCTTCCATAAGCACATGTGACGTCATAAATGGTCCGGAATCGATTGTCAACGTTGAAGCCGACTTAACGATTGATTAAGTCATTTTTAACCTTTATTTATTTGAACGCCATTTAAGAAATCGATGTTCGGCGACTTAGCCGGTAGAGCCCCTGGCTTATACCTGAGCTATCATGGCAATGCAGATACATGTCTCTCCACAGTGTTTGATCATTCCCCATAATGGCAGTCATACTTTCTTGTGTTTTTCTGTGATTGCATTAGTCGATAGCTTTCTTTTTAGACATTCATAAGTCTTCGTCGCCATGATTACTCTGTAATGGTTACAGTATGTATAAGGGAGTGGGACTACTACCATGCTGTATTATAAGTGCTTTTATGCAGTATAACTTCTAGTACTATCGAGTAGCCATTTTATTAAAACACGGCTCCGACACGTCTTTAGGTATATTTAAATATTTGGTATAAGTTCCAAGGTCTATCTGGAGTCGCGTCTTTAACAGAATCTTAATTTGGCAATTTCTGAATTGGTGTAGGTACTTTTAGTAAGAGTGATTCTTTAATTAAGAGACTTCCATTCTGAGCAAGTAGATTCCTCCAGACCTCTGAAGGTCAAATCTGAAGGGAATCTTCGCTACTTTAATCTTCATAGGTTAGACAAACCAGGACGTACTATCAAGTAATATTTATGCCTCAAATATAAGTTTAAAGTACCCAATGAGATTTAATTAAGTATTATTTTATTGTATGTCAGATTGTTCTAAATGCGATGATTCCAGCCCAACTCACCATACCCAGAGATTGTTTAACTTCTAGAGAAGCCTCTGAACTTACTTTGTTTTATATGTATATCTTTCAGTAAGCGTAGAATGTGAAGGCACGGACATGCTAGTGACATACCGGCCGCGAGGCGTGTTCCGTGGACGCATGTATGTCCCCGGCCGTGGAGACACGTGCAGCGCGCGCGCAGCCGGCTCTAACGTACGGCTGTCTCTACCATTGTATGGGGATTGTGACGTCAACTTCGCGTATGGCATCTCTCATGGACCTAATGGGATAATCAACAGGTAATTAAATTTTTTCGACTTCAAGAACAAATTAGCTCTTTGATTTGATATTGAGTATTTTGTCGTGCGTGTACTTCGATTAATACATTGTTCATTATTTATGATAATGACCATAATCGATTACGCGGATTCGTGAATTAATGAAAAGTATTTACAATTTTTGGTCGAACCCTTGACCTTATTACCTGCAGTTAGACACACTACCACAACATTAAGAATATATAATAAATAAATAAATAAAAAAGGTTTTTATTCACGTAGACTTTAAAAAAGCGCTTGTAAATAGTCAGAACATGTTTGTAGTAATATAGTTGTATACATTAGATATTATTTCTAGTAACATAGATATTTAGGTACATCTTGTATGAAAACATTCATAAAATTTATATTATTACAGAAATGATATTTAGCTAGCTCGTATCAAGTTATTGTCAAGAGATTATGTTTAATTATCTAGTTTAAGTCTAATATTTTTACTACATATTGTCAATGGTTCTGTCTATATTAAAGGTATTATTATTATGACGGACCTTGTGTTAATAACGACGGTCGCGCTTTAATGCTACCACCGGATCCAATGCGCCCCAACTGAGAAGACCCAGCGAAACAAACTCAGTGGGTTCATCTACTACCGGTTTCAACACGATAGTTAGTTAGTTTCTTAATTTGAAACTAATTATGGTCTGACTCTTGATGTGTTCTCTCCAGAACAATGGCATACGTGATGGTGATGATCCAGAACAACCCAATCATCCAAACAGCAGGAGACAGATGGGTGCGCGTGGGATGTTCACCTGGCGCTCGCGCTGCTACGCAAGTCGATACTACGGTCGCAGTCAGAGAAATTGGGTAAGATAAAGAGAACATGAACTAAAACCGAGAAAATCAGGAGAGAATCAGGAGGTTCCAGTCTAAGAAATTTATCTTTATTTTTCTCTTCACCTACTTAGAGGGTGCCAATTCTATTGTTTTAGTAAATATCATAAGTACTTATAGGGCTGTACCAACTTTGTTAAAATCGGTTCGATGTCTTAGGAGATATGAAAGAACAGATGAAGTACACACATTTATAAATATATCATAGACTGTCAAAATCATTACCCTCCAAATCCAATGATTAATCTATATACATTCAGTCAAAAAAGTATCAGGAATGGATGATTTGTTTATGGTTCCAAATTCAAATTTTTGTTTTTTTGTTGTTGTTAGATTGGCACAACTGATTTCCATTTTGGCGCGGAGTTTGAGTTGCATCTGTTATTTATCTATACATATAATAAAATCGTAGGAAAGTCAAAACTGTACATTGAATATTTTTTAAAAAGGATACTTGGGGCATGGTCTGCAACCGATATCGACGCCAAAAATATGGTTTCTAGAATTTTTGTCTGTTTGTCGGTTTGTCTGTATGTATGTCCGGGCTAAACTCAAAAAGTACTGCATAGATTTACTTAAAATTTTGCATGAATATTACTAAGAGGTTGGGTCAACATATAGGCTACATATTATCATGCTATCACCTATGGGGGAAGAGCTGGGATAATTTATAAAGTTTAACGCGGGTAAAACCGCGGGGCACAGCTAGTATTAAATACAGTGCTGGTTTTAGTAATATCATATATAGTGTGTATTGCGATTTCATAATGGACAAAAATATCGAACAGAGAGTTTGTCTTAAATTTTGCATCACTAATGAAATTTCGTGTTCGGAGTCAGTGAAAATGTTACAGAAGGCTTACGGTGAATAGACTTTATCAAAAACTCTTGCTTATGAGTGGTTCAAAGCGTTCAAAAGCGGTCGAGATGTGATGAAAGATTTGCCTCGCTCTGGTAGGCCATCAACGTCTGCAACTGAAGTTAACATCGCAAAAGTGAAGGAAATAGTGACTGAAAATCCTCATTCAACTCTGAGAGAGATAGCCGCCGAACTTTCTGTATCTTACGAGTCGATTCGTACCATTTTAACTAATAATTTGGGTATAAAACCATTTGCCACTCGGCTAGTCCCAAAAGATCTGAATTTTCTCCAAAAACTCAGTCGCTGAGGACATGGTCAAATCCGACCCAACATTCATGAAATGCACTGTTACTGGTGACGAGACGTGGGTTTACGAGTTTGACATGCAAACTAGTCAACAAGCTTCGGAGTGGCGCCTTCCAACTGAACCGAAACCGAAAAAACCACGCCAAAGTCGATCAAAAGTCAAAGTCATGTTGACTGTTTTCTTTGACTATCGCGGTGTTGTGCACTCTGAATTCTTACCGGAAGGTCGAACGGTAAATAAAGAATATTATTTGAGCGTTATGCGGCGTTTAAGACAGCAAATTCGACGAAAAAGGCCAGATTTGTGGAAAGAAAATTCTTTGATTTTGCATCACGATAATGCGCCTTCGACATCCCACGCGAATGCACATTTGGTTGTATGAGAGAGTTGTATAAGTTGTTCTAAAAGGAAAGTCATGAACGTCTTGTAGATAAACGCCTCAAACGCTACATATGAACAGCTTGGCATACTGTGATGTACGTCCATTTGTTTTTGTCACATGTCAACAGATTTCTTTACAGTTAAAAAAATTAATCATTGATTTTTGGAGAGACATCAAATAAGTTTCCATTTCCAAACGTTTTCTATTTCGATTCAAAATAGGTTTCCAAACAATATCTATTTCCATTTCCAGGTTATATTCGCAATTATATAAATCGGGGGAAAATGATATGTTTGCGAAAATGGCAGCTATGCATGAATCTTTAATTGGTATAAAAATTAATCAAATGTTTTGTTTGTACATACGCCAGCACATCCAGCTACCCCAATCTGCCAAATATCTTTTATAAATTTTCGACTTTATCATCACGTAAGCATAAGGTTCACTTCCAATTGGAGAAATTTGATAGAATGGGGTAGATTGATGTGCTGGCGTCTGTACCAATTCCGTATATTACTTAAAGCAATTCGAATATACAGGAGTGGCTACAAAAAGCCCATCTCTACGAACGAGATCGATACTTCAGCTCCCGTGAGCCCAGCAGCAGCAAGCGCAGTATATGGTGTCAGTACTTCTCCGGTGACTATGTACGTAGTCCGGGCGTTGGATGATTCTGGCGCCGGCGCAGTGTCCTTGGGAGAACCACTGGAACTACGAATTGAGACCACTGGTATGGACCCATTGTATATTCAAGGTTAACTTCTTCTGTGTTTAATCAATTGCTTAATTAAAATTCCATTCCTTTTTAAATAAATTTATTTAAGCTTGTTGTTTTTGTATAAGTCACGTAAGCCGTCATCGCAGCCTATGGACGCTGGGAACCCCAGGGTACCTCTTTCGTATTGTCAACTTTTAACTTCTTTTGATAATATTTACTTATTGCTGGAAACTTACAACTACATACAGTTTTGGGATAAAGTTGGAATAGCCACTGTAAGCCAATTTTTTTTTTCATTTACAGAATCAGTCAGTGGTATTAAATTTTTCTCCAGAATTATAAATAATATAAAAAAATAATTATAAAAGTCACGAAACATACATGTCTTTGACATACTTATAGTTATAGTTTAATACGGTTTTTTTATGCCTATTACACAAAAATACTATCAAAAATTATATTTTTGTTACTTTTTATTATAACATACTGTGGCGGTGGCTTGCTGAAAAATGTTTTTATAGCATTCATGATTTATTTTAATTTAAATTATAAATTGACTTATATTGTTAGATTGTGCATTTGAAAAACAGTAATGTATTTAGCTTCATAAAAATATTTGTACGCTCGTAAGAGCAAACATAGTGGGCCATGATTAATTTATAACACCTTTAATGTACCTGTGTTTGTTGTCAAATAAACATTATTCTATTCTATTCTATAAACACCTACTTGGGACCAGTAACACACTGCCAGCCCAATCTAGGCAGAACCACACATACTACGTATTATAGATTAATAACACGCAGTCAGCTTAGCAGTCAGGTTCACTAACCATTAGACCAACTGGCCAGTCGCTGTTTAAAAACATTGTATTATTTTAGAAGGTAACGAGAACGAATTGAGTCTCCAACATTTTGGAATATATAATTCTAAATGCATTCTTAAATCGATTTTTAGGAAATTATCAAATTTGTGATAGTCTACTTTATAGTACAACCCTTCGACACAAGCTAGATCGCGCCGGACTAGTGAAACCCAGCCACGCTCACTACTCTTCATTCCGCTTCATTGCTGTCTGTCATTGCGTCGCCCTCATTAGGGCTTCAGCCAGTAATATCTTGGATGAATAAAAAATATTAACTCTTTATTCATCCAAGATATTACTGAGAAATACTGACGTCATCTGCTTTTGTCATAATAAAGAACGATATTAGATTATGTCATATTAAAAAAATACTCCTGTCCTGACCTCGATCTGATATCTCATTTAAATAAATACAATATATTTTAATTGTTTTTACAGGTAACTAACTAATTAACTATAAAAACATAAATTTTATGGTTTTAAATAAGGCTAAATAAGCATCATTGATCACTCAGTCGTGAACAAAAGCAAATTACTGTGACTCATTATCCATTTCATGATTCATTGAAACTGGTTATTCGTCTTTGGCATTGCAAATGTTGGCAGTTATGCCAGACAACAAAATACCTTTATAATTTTGTTAAACAATAAAGTATGCAACCACCTGTCTCCCAAATGAATGCTTTGCAATTTGGAAAAAGAAGGTAACTCATAAATTGCGTAGTACCACCATACGCTCCACCGCGCGGTCATGCCGAATAACATATGTTGCTGCCTCAGAGGTTGCTGCCTACCATCCGTTTAATTTAATAACGTTCGAATCAGCCCCATAAGATAAAATTTTGATTTCTTGAGTCTGCCTGTTCTTAGGTAAGTTTAAAAAAGTGTTGCATATTTTCTTACTGTACATCAATTTTGTCTATATTTATAAAAATTACTGCCGATAGAAGTGAAAAGTATTTTTTTCATTTCTCATACTCGGAAAGTAGTATTTATTTGATCCGAGTACCGAGTAAAAGATGCTACTACCCATCTTTGGGCGGTAAATACTCATAGTAATTTCTTCCCTCCCTATAGTGTGAATAAATTTTAAAAATAGAACATAATTTGGTTAGGCTGTCGCCTGTAAAAAATCTAACACAATTAAGAAAAAAAGTGCACAACGCCGAAGAAGTTTTCACTTCAAAAATGTGTCAGGTCAGGGTCAGTCTTCAGGTCATGTGAGTGTATAAACGGCCAGTGTGAATAAAAAATGACCCTCCGTCTTACGAATATTCGATCAGCTTACGTGTCCTGACGCGAGTTTAAAATTTTTTACTCGTACCAATAAAGTGCACAACCCCGCTTAAAAAGTTTTCACTTCAAATAAGTCATACTTAACTCTATTATTAGAATTAATTAAGACTTTATTTTATTATCATTAGTCATCATCAGTTGCGATCGCCAACCCGTCTGCCAAGCCGTCTGGCATATAATAGAATGGAATGAAATGGAATAGAATAGTGAATATCCCTCCAAATTATGGACAGAACTTCATTGTGGTTACCATGGTCTTAATTCTTTATATTTTGACTATTCTTGATTACAGACTCAGCAGAGATTAAGGCGTATCACCTTGTCGCTTCCTCGAGGCTCGGGGACAGCTCCGTACTGCTTTTAGACAGCAGAGGATGTCCTACAGGACAGGTAATAACAGCAGAATCATACTTCTTGAACTAAATATAACTTTAGAATCTAGTTTTATGCTTGAAAATTAATAGTTGACTGCACGTTTTGTGCAGCGGTTAAGACATTTGATATTATAGAATTGACTATTAACCTGTAATCAGGAAGTTGGGGAGCGCTATATATAAAGTGAATGAATAGAGAGTGCATCTATATATGTGCACACACTTCTGCACTGTAATATATTCCGCACCAATAGCTTAACTTCTTTAAGACTGCCCGTAATGGCCGAAATTACACCGGGATGAAATTATTATTTATTTTAGTATATATTATTTATTTAGTTTTATTATTCCAAGGAATAAAATCGTATACGTATATTATATTATATTGAAACATTATTCACGGCCATCTGATTCCAAACTAAGCAGACCTTGTACTATGGAAACCAGATGACTGATATATTACATATACTACTTTTCTTTTGTAAATACATACTTATATAGATATTTGCACCCAGACTCGGGGCAAACAAACATGTACATGCACACAAATATCTGTCCTGGGTGGGAATCGAACCTATTATTTTCCTTACAATACCTAAGTTACCAACATCCGCGAAACGCAGATAAGTTCGTTGAGGAGGGACTTCCTAGTAGTCCCACTATCATTCTGCCATCCTGGAAGGTGTCCAGGTCGCCTCGCTAACAAATATTACTGTTTATAGGTAGATTTCCCAGCGTTCACCCGCAGCTGGATGGGTGGCACACAACGGTTGTCGGCGCGGTTCAAAGCGTTCCGCTTCCCGACATCACATGTTGTACGGTTCGCCATCATGGTTCGCTTTTGCGATAAAACATGTTCTCCGGTGAGTATAGCGATAAATTGAATGAGCTCAAATACAGACATTACGTGTCGTGACTACTCAGTTTGCAATGGTATCAATGAAATGGTCCCTCTGGTCCTCAATCAGACGAGCAGCGCGCGTATACGCGCAGAGTGACAGATGCAGAAAAAATCTGACGCTCTGATGCCACTCCATATCAGAAACCACCACGAGTCGAGGTTTAAACACCCAAAGGGAATGTACCTCTGATGCGGGTTGCGTACTTTGTGCTTTTAATTCCTAGACGGCCTGCTGGATAAAAGCCTCCCCAAAGACGGGTCCTCGGAACTGAACCTCGCAACGCTTGGCAGATGGGTAGGCGATCGTAATTTGATAGTCATGGTTCACAGAAAAACGCTGTTGCCCGTTCTTTGGTAGGTATCCCCTTGGGACGATTTCTACGCCCCCCACGGATGAGATGGGGTGATGTTATTCTTGGCTGTCATCACACAGCGAGCATAGCTGAAGTAATGGAAGCTAAATGCGTACCTATACTAGCGTTATTCAGGTAGTGTCACCTTACGCCGTGTCTTCTGTGAAATCCATATTCAGGTCTATTATTCATTGATCTCAAAAACAGACCGGCACACAATATGAAGTTAGAGCCTTAAGTTCATCGCGCTTCTAATTCTATTGCCGAATGTACTCATTTATAATTTGTACTTTCCTAACTCCTGTAAGCCTGGATCAACACTCATGAAAATGACACTCAGCGGTGAGATTCAGGCATATTCCGGGAAATCGCTTTCACTTACTTGGATCCCGCAACGAATTTAATCAGAAAGAAACAAGGAGTAAGAAAATGAATAGTTCCACTTCCCTCCAGAAAAAAGTTGGAACATAATCTCTACTTATTCGTTTCCTAGATGGAGTGCAACAAGCAAAACAGAGCCACTCGACAGACAAATGATACCTTCTACCAGTGGAGTGACGAAGTCCCGGCAGAAGTTCGCCGCGACAGGCCACCAGTGGAGCGCCCGCCCGGCGTCATCGCGCAGTCCGGGGCAGCGCCGTGCGCGCCAGTGTCCGGGGATGCAGTCTCCTTAGAACTGGAGATGCTGGTTGACTCCAAGGATATCCTGTCCACCGATACGTTAGTTCGGGCTGATCATCAATCTACATTACGTAAGTTCTTCTGATATCTTTGTGAAGCACATAAATGAGAATTACTTACATGAGACAGTACGGGCTCTACTCTAGCTTGTCTAATAATAATAAATATCTTGGGACAACTAACGCACTGCCACCTGATTCCAAACTAGGCAAAACCTGTACTATAGCGACCAGACAACTGATAACCATATTTATATATTATTATTTCTAAATAGACTCAGAAAAATTATCGTTTTCATCACACAAAGATTTGTACCGGGTTGGAATCGAACCCACGGCCTCTGGCTTAGCATTCAGTGTCACTAACCACTAGACCAAAAGGCCAGTCAGCTGATGTCCCTTATAAAATACTCCAGTAATTGGGGTCAGTCAAGTCTGAACACAAACTTTCGCATCTATACCTAATATTAGGTAAGTTTTTGGAAGCACAGCAAGTAATTGCCTGAGACCGAAGGGGCCAGTAATGCGTCGTCATCTTCCGTGGTTTCCGTGGTGGGAAATCGACGAGTGATGCTGTCCAGGAATTGATTAACTCAGTCATAACCAACTTAGATGTGGGCATGAAATGTTTAACGGTCTTTTTAGACCTACAAAAAGCATTCGACACAGTTTCTATCCCACATCTACTGATGAAGCTCAGTCGTCGTTGGTATCTTGCTCCGAGCACCCGTATACTGTTTTACCGTGCAATAATATTCACCTCATTAGTTCTTGGGACTAAGGATGGAGCAACGTATCGATATTTGGAAACATCGATATCGTCGATAGCTGTCTAAATACAAATGGATAAATTTCTCGTTAGAAGTTCATCGAATCCCAACCTTAGCAGGGATCAAAAACGCTCAAGATATCAACAAGATGACACTATTCTTCCCAATGAGTGGCAACAGCCTAAACGAACTGCTACACCTCAGGCAGTGAAGAGAAATCCTGATGTCACAACCTCAAATAGATTCAGCAGCCTGGCCACCGAGAAGCAAAAGTTAATCCCAGCGCCACTTATAAATGCCACAAACATCAGAAAAAATCCGTGTCGAATACCTCCAATTCTTGTTGAATTACAAGATAACTGGACTCACAAAACATTCAAAGATCTTATCGAGCAATTTACAAAATGCTTTCATCTGCAATACAAGGGCAGAAATAAGATAGCCATCCAGTGTTACGCTGCTGATAAACACCAGGTTATAATTGATGGACTAAGGAACAAGAACATCGCATTCCACACTTTCACAAGGAAAGAAGAAAGAATGTCGAAAGCGGTAATAAAAGGCCTTCCTGCTGACTTTCACGACTCGTTGATTGATGAACTAAAATCAATGGGTTTCCTTGGTGTAATAGCTACTAAACTTCCCTCAACTAAGTACCCAGACGCGGCATTTGCTCCATTTTTGGTCCAGTTACCGGCAGGAACAGACATGGCAAAATTCAAACAAATAAAATATATTGGCAATTGTGTTGTACAGATTGTACGTTACAAGTCAAGTGCTTCTTCAGTAACACAATGTTATAGATGTCAAAAGTTTGGTCACTCCTCACGAAATTGCAATCTTCCAGCAAGATGTGTCAAATGTACAGAACCTCATGAAACCAGAGAGTGCCCAAAGAAAGAACGTGATTCCCCAGCTCGTAGTTGTAACTGCAATGAAGATCACCCTGCCAACTTCACAAAATGTATCGAACGTCAAAAATACATTGAATATATCAAACAAAAACATATCAAATCTAACGAAGAAAGTAAACCCACAAATTATACAGTACCCATCGCTGAAAAGAAAATCTACGAAGCTAAAGCCTGGAACCGTCTTCCGTCACAGCAAACGCAACTGCCAACGAATCTCCACAAAGAAAATCAGGACTCCACCACAAAAGAGATTCTTGACATCTTAGTCATTATTCAAAAAATAAAATCGCAATTTTTGCAGTGCCAATCCATGATCGACAAAGTCGTCCTTATCGTTACGCATCTTGGTGTCTATATTTAAATCAAATGTACTACGAATAACTTACTGGAACGCCGACGGTGTAGGTGGCAAACTGTATGAACTTCTGGACCTGGTTATCGATCGTAATATTGACGTGGTAGCTATCTGTGAAACTAGACTTACACAACGCATGAATCTAGAACTACCAGGTTACATCTGCTATCGTTGTGACAAACATGAAACTGGCAGAGGGCAAGGTGTTGCCATACTGATAAAATCTAATATTCCTCATTCAGCTATAGTTATACCTAAAACAACTCATATGGAAGCGATAGGAGTCAAAATATACACAGGTAAGCAATTTATTTGCTTATTTTCTATTTATCAATCTCCCAACCTACCACTTCTGACGATGGACATAGATTCGTTATTCCAAGCTGCTAATAAAGTAATTTTAATGGGTGACTTCAACGCTAAGCATGATTATTGGTTTCCAAACGCCAGAAATACAAGTGGCAATATCATATTTAATCATATGCTAAACCAAGACTTTTCAATCCATGCTCCTAGTAGTGCCACGTTAGTACATTACCGAGAAAATTTAACACCATCCTTACCCGATATTATTCTCTCTAAAAACTGTGACGATATAAATGAAATTCAAACTATCCCAGCATTATCTTCAAACCATCTACCTGTATTTTTCAAAATACATCTCTGCATGGAACGTATAGTTGTTAAGCGGCTAAATTATGCAAATGCGGACTGGCCCCTATACCGAACAATTTTGAATGAGGATTTGTGCTTGTCAAAAAAGGTCTTCAAATCTAGTGAAGAAATAGACCAGGCCATCGACATACTAACGCGTAACATCACGAAAGCTAGAGATACAGCAGTCCCAACAAACATAGTTACTTATTCAGCCAAAAAACTTCCACGCAAAATAAAACGGCTCATAAACCTTAGAAATCGGCTTCGCAGGCAACAGCAACATGAACTGAATATCATAGCACGGAAAGAATTACGTCATAAAATAAATCAACTAAACAATAACATCAACTTAGGCATAAAGCAACATAACGATAACAACTGGAACAATAAACTGAAAAAAGTTGATAACCCTACATCTGATCTCTGGCGACTTGCTAAAACCTTAAGGTCAACCACCACCAAAGTAATACCTGCACTAAAAAGAGACGATGGGTCTTCTACTAAATGCCCAATGGAACAATGCGAACTTTTTGCGAAGGCATTTCGAATAAATATGTCTCTCACTGTGGATTATAGCTCAGGAGACTTGGAAACTACTGTTTCCGAAGCTATTTCAAACCTTGAGCGGGAACAAACTAATTCGTTTCCCAATCCCGTCACACCTAAAGAAATTTGGAAACTTACTAGAACCCTCAAAACGCGCAAAGCACCAGGGTTTGACAACCTAGTTAACTGCCTATTTAAAAACCTACCCCAAAAAGCTATAGTTCTTCTTACAAAAATTTTTAATAGCTGTCTCTCACTTTCGTATTTTCCCAATGCTTGGAAATTAGCCAAAGTTATTGCTATTAAAAAACCAGGCAAAGACCCTTCAAACCCAATCAACTATCGACCCATTAGCCTCCTACCAAGCATCGCAAAAATTTTTGAAAGAGTCATTAATACAAGGATTCGGAAATGTATAGAACACAGACTTATTTGTGCACAATTTGGATTCAGAAATGCCCATTCAACAGTCCAGCAACTAGCAAGAGTAACTGAAAATGCAGCTCACCATCTAAATTTTGGCCAATCCACAGGAATGTTTCTCCTAGATATAGAAAAAGCATTTGACACCGTTTGGCACCAGGGCCTAATCTATAAACTTATAACATTAAATTTACCACCTTCTTTAGTTAAATTAATAAAGTCGTACCTCTCTGGTCGCAGTTTCAAAGTCCAAATTGGTGAATCAACATCAGCTCCAATGTCCATACCTGCCGGTGTGCCGCAGGGATCCATCTTAGGCCCCCTACTTTTCCTAATCTATCTCAATGACATTCCAAGCCAAACACGTACAAGCCTTGCGTGTTTTGCTGACGACACTGCTTGCTATACTACCTCACAAGATATTGACTTAATCATTAGTAGATTACAGTTGGCACTTGATAAACTTTCTGTTTATTACTCAAAATGGAAATTAAAATTAAACTCCTCTAAAACTGAAGCTATACTATTTACTCGTAAAAAGTACTTGCCAACTAGATGCCTAAATATTGAAGGTCATTCTATACCTTGGAGCAAATCCGTAAAATATTTAGGTTTGATCCTTGATAGTAAACTAAATTGGAATGATCATATCTTACACCTACGTCATAAAGGTTTAAGCGCATGTAATGCATTGAAGCCTATTTTAAACCGTCGTTCAGTTCTAAGTTGTCACACCAAACTAGCTCTGTATACAACTTTGATAAGACCGTGCATTACTTATGGGTGTCAAGTCTGGAGCAATACTTCTAAGACAAATCACTATAAATTGCAAGTCATTCAAAACAAAGCACTTAAACAATCTTATAATACCCCTTTCTACACAAATCTGGCGAAATTACACATTAGAATAAAACTTCCAAAATTATTTGATTATATATTAAAATTGACTCAGAACTTTTATATTAATAAAAATCCACTCCACTCAAACAAACTTGTATCCAGTATAGGACTTACCCGCCCAATGCTAAACCGTCGATACAAGTACGTCACTAAGCTACCACATCACTACGCACTCGGACCGGTCCAGCGGCCCGTCTCAGCCAATACGGCACGCGACGTCACTACAACTTTGTGACTACCAGGTGTATAGTTTGTCTTTATATAATCACCTGCAGATAAATGTAATATGAATAAAAGTATGCTTAGTTAAATTGTGTTTAGTTAAGTTATGTAAATTATTAAGTTATTTAAATAAAAGCCCAACCTGAAACTGATTATTAAGTAAGTACCTAAGTAATATTCTTAATTCTGTTTATTTTGAAAAAGACTATTGACGAGCTATTACTATGTTGTAGAAATAAGCCCCCAAACATATTTATATATACTTTAACTGGCATCTACTTTAATATTTAGCCGCATGGGTCAGCGGTTTGCTACCTACCTACCTACTGTTACCGTCAACATTCGCCGTACGTAACAATATCAAGGTATATTATTTACCTCTGTGCCTTGGTAATCGTGACATTATTACGTTCTAGTGGGTAATTCTTAGTCTGTGATATTAGTGTATAAGTAGTCTGTAAGAATTGTTTCAAAAATGTAAACTAACTAAAGTATGCATAGCAATAAAGCGCAATATTTTGTTTAAACAATATCATAAAAAAAAAATGTATATGTATAACTATATCATGCTATATATGTATAACAAGCAACAAGCTTGAAGAACATTATATTACATCTTATGATTGTTTGGCCTAGGATTGATATGTACACTGGGTTACTAAACATTGTAATAAATGGAAATAAAGAACTTTGAAAAACAAAAACAAATGAGAATTACTTACATGAGACAGTACGGGCTCTACTCTAGCTTGTCTAATAATAATAAATATCTTGGGACAACTAACGCACTGCCACCTGATTCCAAACTAGGCAAAACCTGTACTATAGCGACCAGACAACTGATAACCATATTTATATATTATTATTTCTAAATAGACTCAGAAAAATTATCGTTTTCATCACACAAAGATTTGTACCGGGTTGGAATCGAACCCACGGCCTCTGGCTTAGCATTCAGTGTCACTAACCACTAGACCAAAAGGCCAGTCAGCTGATGTCCCTTATAAAATACTCCAGTAATTGGGGTCAGTCAAGTCTGAACACAAACTTTCGCATCTATACCTAATATTAGGTATAGATGCGAAAGTTTTTGGAAGCACAGCAAGTAATTGCCTGAGACCGAAGGGGCCAGTAATGCGTCGTCATCTTCCGTGGTTTCCGTGGTGGGAAATCGACGAGCGATGCTGTCCAGGAATTGATTAACTCAGTCATAACCAACTTAGATGTGGGCATGAAATGTTTAACGGTCTTTTTAGACCTACAAAAAGCATTCGACACAGTTTCTATCCCACATCTACTGATGAAGCTGGAGAATGTAGGGGTACGGGGCTTACCGCAAAAATTACTGCAAAGCTATCTCAAAAATCGGAAGCAATGTGTGAAAATAGAAGACCATATAAGCCAGGAGCAAGATGTACACTTCGGCGTTCCTCAGGGGAGCATACTTGGCCCAACATTGTTTCTGATATATATTAACGACCTTTGTAATATGAACCTTGTTCAAGGGAAAATTTTAACCTTTGCGGATGATACCGCAATTTTCTTTAAATCCAGCACGTGGGAAGAAGCTTTTTCCCATGCTCAGGATGGGTTAAACATTGTTTGTACATGGTTAAATGCCAATTTACTAAGCCTCAATGTCGCTAAGACCAAATATATTACCTTTACATTAAGGTCTAATCTCACGCCAAGTCCAACACTAACATTGAAGGCACACAAATGTAACCAAATCGTTTTGCCATGTACATGCCCTTGTCTCGAAAGAACCACAACAATAAAATATCTGGGTGTAATGATCGACCATACTATAACTTTTAAACCTCACATTGAAACACTTGTAAAAAGATTAAGAAAACTTATATATATTTTCAAAACACTTAAAAATTTTGCTCATCATAAAATTATCAAAATGGTCTACTTTGCTCTCTGCCAATCGATTATAGAATATTGTATAATATCTTGGGGAGGTGCAGCTAAAACTTATATCCTAGAGCTTGAGCGAGCTCAGCGAGCTGTACTTAAAGTTAGCGCTGGTCTTCCCTATCGCTACCCGACGACTGCACTGTATACAAGGTGGGATCTCTTGACAGTTCGACAAATTTTTGTACTCCATTGTATTCTGCAAAAGCATTCCCAATTGCCATACCATCCAGAAATGCTGACTGACAAACGACGCAAGGGTGCTGTTTCTCCTATGCAAATATTTCGTACAAGCCACTCAGGTAATTTCTTTTGTTTCCTAGGACCATATACATATAACAAACTTAATAAAATCCTAACTATCTACCCCCTATCAAAGACTAACTGTAAGTTAATTACAAGCAGGTTTCTTAAATCTCTAAACTACGATGAGACTGAGAGTCTTCTGCGTCCTATATCCTGATACGAGTTCGTAATACGCAGTATTTGGCTCCACAATGTTTTAATGTTTATATATATATTTATAGTTTGTAATCTACGCCAAAGCCTACGCACGCAGGGACACACACACTTCCTCTAGTCATATACTACGCGCAAACACACATATCACACACACATAACACACGTATAAAATACAATATACTGACTTTGATTATTTTTATTGTTATTTATTTTAATTTGTTTTTCTCTGGCATAACAATCGATTGTTATCTAAAATGTAATTAAAGCTCTTAAATACATGTAATATACAATCCGCGGAATGGGATCCTGGTGACCTGTACTACAGGTTTTTCTAAACCTACTTCAGGCACCAGTCTCTCATAAAACAGGTTGCATACTTACTAATTCTATGTACATAGGCTTAACAGTGCGAGACATGTTATTGTTAATATATCCAACCTATTTGTGAGAGAAAATAAATACTTTTTATTATATTATTATTATTATCTGCATAGGTAATACTATTTAGGATCTTGTCATCAATAGAGCATCCAACGCCTGTGCCACTGAACGCCTCGATCAAATCGTTGATATACAGTCACACCTCCCTGTCTCACGCCACACTCCAGCCTATACGCCCCCGATAGGGCACCTGCCCATCTGACCTGGTTAATTTGATGGTCGTTCCAGTATTTGACTAGGGTAATTAGCTCAATGGGTACTGCTTTCTCCCTCAATTTCGACCATAAGATGTTATGATTAACCAGGTCAAACGCCTTTGAAAGATCTAAAAACGCGGCATACACTGGTGTACTTCTATCAGTATAGTACCTGACCGTGTGCTTAAGCGCCAAAATAACGGTTTCTGTAGACAATCCGGCTCTAAAACCGAATTGTGCGCAATGTGGATTGAGCTGCTCCTTAAGTCTACGCTCAAGCACAGCGTCAAGCACTTTCGCTGTTACAGTAGCTAACGAGATTGGTCTGTAATTATCCTTATCTGATGAATCCCCAGTTTTATTTTTAATAACCGGCACAATTACAGTTTTCATCAACTCTGTAGGTAGATAGGAGTGCCTCAAACATAGGTTATATAGCATAGACATGACGCTAGGGAGATGAGGATATTGAAAATGCTCTATGCTAAGCCCATCATGCCCCGGAGACTGACCCCTGGTCATAGATTTTACAACATTATTTATTTCTCTCGCCGAAATATTTATGGGCCGACTAGATAGATTCATCCCCGAAGCACAATGTAGTTCGTCGGTTTTGAGAGGAATGACTTTCAAATGCTTTATAAACATATAATACGAACACTATGGGCTTTAGCTTGTCTGATGTCCTTTGTATAATAATCTTGTTCCCATCATATATTTTGGTGGTGCTAGCCAAGACTTCATATAATATTCTAGATATATTCTAGTGTTGTCTCAGCAAATAGTGGCTATTAGCTATGGGTACAATCAAGGCCTGCACAACTTTGTTTTTGATACTAAAAGAAACGTATGCCATTATCATTAAAATAAAAAATAAATAAAAAAGGTTTTTATTCACGTAGACTTTAAAAAAGTGTTTGTAAATAGTCAGAACATGTTTGTAGTAATGAAGTTACGTATACACATAGATATTTACACGGATTGTATGAAAACATTTAGAAACAACATTTTATCGAAGTTATACTTCTTTTGGCGCGATGGAGAACAATGATGAGAGTGAATTTTTACGATGCGCGCGCACACCGACACCTAAATTTAACAGCATGAAGTTAGTTCTAGGTGAGAGTGAATTTTTACGATGCGCGCGCACACTGACACCTAAATTTAACAGCATGAAGTTAGTTCTAGGTGGTATGAAAATTGATAACTATGTTCAAGTTGTATATTCTAGTATTTTTATTTAAATAAAATCGTTTTGATTAATTTTAATATTTATCGTTAATCACTACTGCATTTTAGTTATTTTTTTTCCATACGCCAAATAAGTATAACTTCTAACGCGTGTACATAAGTACACACATTTTCATTTTTTACAACAATATTTAGTAATTATATTTTGTTATTTCTAATATTTCATTACCCATACCATACGTCGCTTTGCTGATATGTTGATAACCGTTGTTTCGCTCGTGTAGTTTGTATACCTTCTTGTGACGCGGCTCATTGACTAACAAATGAGTTTATACTTTATTTGTTACATCTATATAAATAAAAAGACAAGTCCTGACTGACTGACTGACTCATCAACTCCCAGCCCAAACCCTTGGCCCTAGAAAGCTGAAATTTTGCACAGATGTTTTCTTTATAATGTAGACAAGGAATAAGGAAGGATTTTTCGAAATTCAACCCCTAAGGGGGTAAAACGGGGGTGCCAAGTTAGTATGAAACTTTGCCATTTTTGAAGTTAGAGGCATGAAAGTTGGTATTTGGCCTTGCAGTTAAAAATAAAAAATATGTGTTTCAGGATTTTTGGAAAGTACACCCCCAAGGGCGAAAAATAGGGGATGTAAGTTTGTACGAAAAAAGATTCCATTTTTAAGTTAAACGCATGAAAATTAGCATTTGGCTTTTTAGTTAAAAATAAAAAATATATATTTCAGGATTTTTAAAAATTTCTCCCCGAAGGTCATAAAATAGGGGATGTAAGTTTGTATGAAAAATGCGATATTTTTGAAGTTAAACGCATGAAAATGAGTATTTGGCCTTTATGTTAAATATACATAGCATTCATTTCAGGATTTTTGGAAATTACACCCCCAAGGGAGGAAAATAGGGGATATAATTTTATACTGCCTGACTGCCATATCAACGCACAGTCTAAACGGCTGGAGTTAGGGACTTGAATTTTGACAGTAGTTACCTTTTATGACGTAAGCATCCACCGAAGAACGGTTTTTGAAAATACCAACCCTAAGGGAGTAAAATAAGGGATAAAATATTTTATGAAAGTCCTTAATTTTGATGTTAAAGGCATGTATATAGACTTGCAGTTAAAAATTATAATATATATTTCAGGGTTTTTGAAAATTCACCCCCAAGGGCGTAAAATTGGGGATGTAATTTATACGAAAAAAGTGCCAACAAGTTTTAAGTTAAACGCATGAAAATTGGTATTTAGCATTACAGTTAAAAATTAAAAGTATACGTTTCCGGATTTCCGAGAATTCTACCACGAAGGGTGACAAATAGGGGATATTTGTATGAAAATTGGTATTTCAGTTAAAAATAAAGCAATCAAGGGAATAATTTGTTATTAAAAGGTAATCCATAACTGATTCAATAGGTCAACACCAAAAATTTACACCAACATAAGAAATTCGTTTCTTATTGCTTAAAATGTCGTGTTTGTTGTCGTCTAAGTAAAGATTAAGCGTTAAGATTTGTAACTTCTTTTTTTTGGTATTTTTTATAACATATTAAGAAAACGTCAATTTAATAAAATTGGGATAAAAAAGTAATTTACCCAAAATTCGAGTTAGCGTAGTATAAATTGTTCGTGTCGAGATGATCGCACCCAAAAAATATCATCTTAATTTTACTGATCTACAAGTTCACAATTTTGTAACTAGATGGTGTTTATATCGTTTCAGATCGCAGAACTCATTTGGCATATCGGTTAAAATAAATAAATGCTTGAAGTAAAAGGTAGTCCAAAACTGAATCAAAAGATAATCCCCTAAATCTCACCCAAAATATATGCCCACATCTTAATTTTACCGCTTTACAAGTTTATATTTTTGTTAGTAGATGGTGTAATCATCGTTTTAGATCGCGCTATGGTTTCGTTCACAAAATGTGATGTATATTAGACCTATCAATGCCGTGGTCGCAACCTAAGCTAATGGGAGTTACCTTTGTGATTAATGCATCGTTGATTATTATATTACTTTATTGGACTTACTGACTTTACTTAAGGACAATTGATATGTATTCTTTGATGTTTTTGCGTTTATGATATCGGGTCTTTTTTTAAATAACAGTAGCAAAGTAGTCTTTAGTTTATTTATAGGTTAGGTTTTCTTAAATTTATATTGCTTATTTCTTTTAAAAGTTATATTTTTTAGATTAAGCTAGAAGTAAGTAGTTACATTGGTAATCATTCAAAATTGTCGCGGACGAAGTCGCGGGCACCAGCTAGTTACTTATATCACAGTCTACGTAATAATGATTGGTCTGGTACCTTTGTAATGTGTCAGATGGCACGGTGTAATAACGGGCTAAGTGCGGGTCGGGCTCACATCTATTAAAATGAAATCACAACGTCTGTTGCAAGCAAAATTAAAAAAATATTTGTTTAATTTTAATTTAATTATTTTATAAGTGAATATATAACTAAGTAAATATTCTCTGATGATGATCCCTCTGTGTACTGAGATCATTATACTGCGATCGCCAACCCGTCTTCCAAGCGTGGCGATTATGGCATGTCGCCAAGGTGATTCTTGGGGGAGGCTGTTGTCCAGCAGTGCACTTTTTACAGCTGTAATGATGATGATGATTATGATCCGTTGTCTAGCATACGAAGTACAAGATTTGCTTAATTTGGGCTTGATGGCGCTGATATGTTCCTGGTGTTTATTTATTTATTTTATTTTATTTTATTAGAAATACTAAGAGCACTTAACAACATATAGAAAAATTGTAAGTATAAAACAGTAGGCCAATTATAGGTCTCCACGCGTAGGTAAATTACTGTGTACAATTTAGGTGGTGTTTCCATACTTTCCATATACAGGATAACAATAAAAACATTTTAATTTTTTTTTTCATTTAAGTAGTTATGTCCGAACTCGTAGAACAAAAGTTGTTGCTAATGATGTTAGCAATTTAGTTCTACGAGGTTGTTGGTCTTTTACAAATAACCTTGTACGTATATAAAAAATATATACATAACATTTTATATTCTGGAGCAAACCTGGGACAGAAAGACGGGTGCTCAGGCTAGATTTCTTCTCAAAATTTAATATCAGCTGTCCATACTATGAAAAACATTTTCATAGTATGGACAGCTGATATGAAATCTAGCCTGAGCACCCGTCTTACTGTCCCAGGTTTGCTCCAGAATATGTCAAAGTCTAAATTTGTTTATTTATTGATGTATCTTATTGTGACGTTTAGCGGAAGACTCAAAGCTGTCGGATGGGACATTGGTGTGCGTGCACGAACTGCTGCTAGTGGCGCTGGCGCTCGCCTGGCTCGCAGTGCAGGTGCTCCTGCTGCTCGGCTGCTGCATACTCGTTAAACGGTAATTGTATCGCGGACCTGCCCCAGCACTCGCAATATCATTCCGAATTGCTATTTCTTAGGCTTATATCTTATCTTTGTTGAGGTGTACTGGCGTACAGCACTTTGACCCTTTCTTTTGTACAATCCCCCACTGGTTTTTATTCTAAGATGAAGTCTGCACATAATCCAGTACGCTTCTTAGTGGTAGATCCTTGTAGTCTCCTGGTTCTGGATATGCCAGCGCCAGGATGGCCATTCTGTGTCTTGCCAATACATCGCATTTACATAATATTATGTGCAGAATTATTTCATTTTCTTCCCCACAGGTCCTGCAGGTCGGACTATTCGACAGTCCCAGTTTGTGTAGGTGGTAGTTGGTGCCGTAGTGGCCCGTGAATACCGCTACTATTAGTCGTAGCTGGTTTCTGCTGTATCTCCAAAGATTATTGGATCAGCTCTTGTCTATTCCTTTTATGAGTTGTTTGGAGTGTTTTAGTTCCTTGATTTTGTCCCACATTTGGTTGTGTTTAACTGTGGAGTAACTGGTAAGGAATGCTCCCATTACGTTTGGAGGAATCCCTACTCACGGTTCTGGTCCCCAGAACTGATTCAGATCCCTTCCTAGCCAGTGCATCTGTTTTTTCGTTGCCTTCTATTTCTGTATGGCCTGGTACCCATACGAGTTTGACTTTGCTATATTGGCTTATAACTTCGCACCTTTTTGGCCCGGAGAGAAAATTCTCATCTATGGATGCTGGGGTACGCTTCGCCTATTATTGGAGCTTAAATTGCACGTGTAAAAAATGTCTTCGCGGGTCTTGCCTGGGCATCCGCTATTCTTAGAATTGGATATTAAAGTTATAATAAGATACAATAAAACCGGTGATCATACCATGTAGAGATTACGTATCAATGTTTATATTAATTTCGATACATTTGTTAACCGACCAACTCTCCAAGTTGGACCAAATCGATGGCTTCCGTTTTTTCCTATGAAATCTAGCAATACATAACTTTTTAGGGTTCCGTACCCAAAGGGTAAAACGGGACTCTATTAGACGACAGTTGAAATTTTCACAGATGATGTATTTCAGTTGCCGCTATAACAACAAATACTAAAAAAATAAATAAAAAATATTTAAGGGCTCCCATACAACTAACGTGAATATTTTGCTCGTTTTTGTTAATGGTAGGGAACCTTTCATGCGCGAGTCCGACTCGCGCTTGGCAGGTTTTATAGTACTAATTTGGTAAATACCGGAGGGTAAGCATTTACCGTAGAGGCTTGTGAGACACATAGCGTCACTGACGCGTATCCGTACATTTGAATTCGACCCAATCCTTATTAATATGATAAATGCATAGCTAACTCTACTTTGACGCCAAAACTACTGAACCGATTTAAATGAAATTTGTTACACAGATAGTCTAGAGCCTGAAAGAGGAGATAGACTGCTTTTTAATGCGAAAAAACGGTTAAAAGTGGGGATAAAAGTTGTATAGAAGTATCTTTATGTTTAGAGCTACAAGCTAGTAACTTATTGTTTAGGCTATTGATTCAATACAAATAAATATGACATTTAAAGTTATACGTGCTCTCCGAGGCACGGGGGTATAATACCGCCAACTTCATGACTTCGGGTTAATGCTGAGAAATTTTTCTTTTTAGACAAAAGTCCCAAAATCACTTTTGGCCCGACCCGGGATTTGAACCCAGGACGACGTTCTCTGCGGATGAAAACGCTACCGCTAGACCAACGAATAATTAGTAACTTTATATGTACTCAGGTACCGCAACTTAGCAGAGTTGAACATGCAGAAGGACTACCACTCGTTCGACAACGTGGGCTTCGACACGGTGTCCACGCACCGGCGCGTGCACTGGCCCGATCAGAACATCGACATATTACACGCTACGTAGACCACATAGTCTTACGTCACCATAATAATATGCAATTTGTTATCATGTTACACTGTACTTATGTAATCGTTCCTTGTTCTATCCACGAAGACGTCTAGCGCAGCGGACAGTCGCCTCACCATTTTGTTTCCCGTGCAGTACAACTATTTGTGTGACCCATAAATAGTTGTAAATCAATCTCTTAAGTTTCTTTCATAGATTTTCAACTTTATCACTTAAGCATAAGCATAAGGTTCACTTTCAATTGGGGAAATTTAACAGGTTGGGGTAGCTTGACTTCCTGGCGTCTGGACTTTGTGTCCGTCAGTTTTATGTTTGTAAAGTACCCCGCGATACAGGGGACACACATTATTTAACATAGTGCGGGCGTAGTGTTTAAAACAATATTGTCTTCTACTTTACACCCTGATACAAAAAGATTGGTTGTTATAATTAATGTTTTTTTCGCGATTTGTACACATTTTTATATATTGTGAACACAACTATTTAAGGTAAATCATTACCTTTAGGTTACCCAACGTTTTGGCATAGATTGCACCAGCCTTGGTCACATCACGGGTCGAAAGTAATAATTTGCCTTAAATTGTTATCGCGATTGAGACCCGTGTCCACAATATATAAAAATGGTTGTTAAAAGTTTAATTTGTATGCTGCGTGGCTGACGGCCACAGAATAACATCCCGTGGGGGGTGTAGACGTCGTCTCCAAGGAATATCTACCAAAGAACGGGCGGCAGCGTCTCTTTGAGTACGTCCTATGACTATTCTTCTATTGTTGCCTTTCTGCCAAGCGTGGCGATTATGGCATATCCTTCCATTCTTGTGAGTGACTCTTGTCCAGCAGTAGAGATCATTCTCTCTGAGTAAGAACTATGACCATACTGCGTTTGCTAGGTTGTCTGCCAAGTGGTGATTATACCATATCCTTCCATTCTTTGGAGACACTCTTATCCAGCATTGGAGATCATTTGGCGGTAATGATGATGGTAAATTTGAAGCTTAGTATCTCACAAAATCTGTATCTGGTTTTTGCTGCTGAATTGTTTGATTGACGATTGGCATGGTTGGTAGATACTTGCCTTTCACGCCGCAGGTCGTGGGTTCGATTCCCACCCAGGACAGATATTTGTGTATATGAACATGTCTGTTTGTCCTGAGTCTCGGTGTAATTATCTATATAAGTATTTATTTACTAAAGAAAAGTAGTATATGTAATATATCAATAGTACAAGCTCGGCTTTATTTGGGATCAGATGACCGTGTGTGAATAATGTCCCAGGATATTATTATTCGCTTGCAGTAGTCGGTGAGTTTAATAATATAATAATAATATTGCCCTTCAAAGGAGAGACTTGAAGCCTGACTTCGTGGATAGAACAGACAAAGTTATTAGTTAAAAAAAATGTTAATGTGTTTACGTCTAAGTAAGAATGAATTGTTTTCTGTATTTCTATGATAGGCTGAAATTATTTAATGTGTACTTTAGTAGAATAGTATGTGTGAATATATAATTTTGTGTTACATTCCATTGTTATAGATGTTATGTTTATGTAAAATAAACTTTAACAAGAGTCTGTAGGCATTATAATCGGTAGGTACCTATTTTATGTTACCAGTCCGACAATTAGGGGTAGTCTAATTAAGGGTATTATATCTCCTATTAAAACTTATCGTAGTAGAAACACATAGAAGATAACTAGTAATAATATTAATAAATATATATTGGCACGAATCTGCATACTCACCACAAGTTCATGTACTTTACATTCTCGATGTCACATGTAGTTTTTTTTAGTACATTAACAAGCGCCTAGCGGACACTTCAATGAACTTAAAATGTCTATACTAAAAAACGGCAAGTTTCTTCGAGTAAGTAAACTATATAGTGTCGTGGTAGAGGTACTGGCTTACGGTGGGAAATACTCGTTAATTGGCCATACTTGTACGCTATCAAGACAATAACCAATCAGTCTTCCATTCTGATCGAGAGCCTCAATTTGTAGGTACGATTTGTTTTGGAAATTGGTATTCAGATGAGAGGTGCAAATTTAGTCGTGTAAAAATACCAATTGTTTCACCATTTATTCCTGGGCCTATACAGTCAGCGGGATTTTGTGTGTGCATTTTGGTACGAACAATAATTTACCTAATGTTAACAGAGCGTAATCTGCCTTTTGGATATTTCAAATAACAAAGGAATAAGAGGAAAGGTCTTGGGCGACTCTATATCAGGATATAGAGTCGCCCAAGTTAGTAACACGACTAAATTTACGTCCAATAGAGATGATAAATGCAGCGCCAATCAATATTTTGTTAGCTTTACATACGTATATTTAGTAGATGTAAATATAAATTGGCTAAGATTGAAAATCTGTATCTAGAACCGTCCAAAAATTAAAAACTAAGTCGCAAATCATATCTTTTATTTGCCTGGTTGCTAAGTTGTTTATACATTTTCAATTTCTTATATAACTTCTTATATTTCTTATATTCTTATATACCACGTATAGGATTCTGTAGTTCACATTCATGAATAATACAAACTCGCAGAGAACTCAAAGTAAATTCTACATCTAAAACTGTCTTGTATAAAGCATTGTATAAATACAGATAAGATCTGATCAGAATCTATCAAAGATTGTAGACCTAACCAGATCATAAACAGATCACGAAGTTGGTTTCGAATTTAGGATTTACTTTTTCTTTGTTTCCCTCAATACTAGAGGTGTAAGTTAACATAAATATTTTTATTATAATTTCATATCTATGAGATAAGAAACTACTACTTATTTAAATATCATAGCTGCTATATAACGATTGGTTTGTGTCTGAAATGTTGGCAGTGTGGGCACAGATCACATTTACAGAGCGGAACTGAGCATGACACAATGTTCAAACTTCACCTAGAGAAAAAGAGGCCTAGCCGAATGGCTGATTCGATGGTCAACTTATATTGAGCGTATGTCATGACATAAGTAATATTAAGTCTTAGCTCCTAAACAATTAATGTGTTTGGCAATTTGCCTCTACAGATTTGTTTAGCATTTTAGTACCCAGCCAGAAACACTTGAAATCGAAAACTGCAATCGCCCGATATATAATTATTTCACCCATAGCAATGGCACTATCTCAAATTATAGAAAAAAATCATGCCTCAGATCACATAATCCTATTTATCTGAAAAATATTGATATTTACCGTTCATATAATAGAATAGGTAATTCGCATTTAGAAATTCAAGAAATTATTAGTTCTCAATAAGGTCGTTTAGAGTAGGCGTCAAATATTTGGTGGAGATCATTGGGTAGCATTAGATGACGCTGAGTGTGGTGGCGGAGCGGAAAGAGGCGCGGGCGCAGGCGCCTGTCGCGAGCCGCCGCGTGGCGCCGCCTGCCGCACGCTCTGCCTGTTCGACGCCGCGTTGTAGTGGTACCCGTCGAACTTGTCCGAGGAGCCGGCCGGTGGGAACGTCGCTGTGCCCATGTACATCACCTGAAAATGTCAACGAGTGGACCGTTATTACAAAACTGAATTGTCATGTCATGATGAAGTAGGAGAGTACCATCAGACTGTTCTGAAATTTCCATTTATATTGAAACCTCTCCAGGTCGGCGGACACAACACACATTTAGTAGGGGTCGATTTTTGTCTTTATTATCCTTTAAGTCCAGGCTCACATCGTATCCATATCGTAAGGCACACAATTACGTCGTCCATTTTGGCTTTTTGATTGGGATTGAAGGTTGAGTCTTATGCAATATTATCTGACTAGAGGTTTGTGCCCGTCTGGCTCAGCTTCGTACACAATAAGCTGAATCCAACCAAGGGAACGGCCCAGTTGAGTTACTAAATTACGTGATCGTATTGTCTTTGAAATGAGATTGTAGATAAATATCCAAGACTAATATTATATTTAAAACTGACGTGAAGGTACGCACCGGATTAAATCTTTACCTTAGTGTATTCAACTGTGTGTTTTCCGGGCAAGAAAGAATAATAGTGCTACCCCATACCATCCCACAAAAGGCGACTAAGGTATCAGGTCGTCGGGCAGCAGCGCCTCCTGTGTACTAACTAGTAACTACCACCTAACTGCGGTCGCCAACTCGCATGCCAAGCACGCTGACTACGGCAAAACCCTCCAAATAGGAACGTTATAGAAACCTTTGGAGAAGGCTTATGTCCAGCAGTGGACGATATCAGGGTGATGATGATGATGATGATTGAACTTGATAAGTCTGATAAGCTTGAAAAATATTTGGTTGTCTAAATTTTATTTTGCATTCAGATGAAAGCAAGAACATTTTACAGCTATAGACTGACCTGTGGTTTATACCCGTCGGGGCCAGCTTCATACTCGACCAGCTGCATTCTGCCGTCAGGGAGCAACACGTGGTAGGAGCCGGTTGCGTGGTCCTCCTTCCTCTTCTCGTTATGCCCGAAGTCTAAACTCACGCCGTTGTCTTGCACGTCGTATGAAAAGTCGTAGTTAGCTGGCAACTGTCAGTTTGACCATTAAGAAGTTTTGACCATCACCAAAATTTCGTATTGAACGAAGTTTCTTGAACCTCAGCGGTCTCAATGAGCTATCCAGAAAAAGTTTGCGCAGTGTCCTAATGCATTACTTTGTGCTTAAGACATGCATTACGTTATACGACCCTTCTTCCAGACAATACTAAAACAATGCCTACTGCCATATATAGTCACCTCACAATTGGACAATCAACTAATAAAGCGGTTTAATTTGCAGTAAAGCTAATTTGATAGAGCTTATAATATAATATATCTAGTATAACGTCACTTTAAAAATAGGCAAGATCACTTCATTTAAAAAAGCTGAATAATTTTGTCTGAAGAGTCAGATATCATCAGGCATTTACTATCATTAATCATATCATTGATTTTCATTATGTGATACAGTTTCATGGGTGGATATGATTATTACGATAGCTAGAGTTCTGATGGTATCCTACACTCTGTAGGTTACGATTATCGTATTGTTAGGTTAGCATTGGCGTAGGTCCTAGGTTCAACTGGGGCACGTGGTCAGAAAACCTCCTCGTGTGCCCACTGCTTCCAGTCTCTTATGGATACGTCCGGGGAGAACGGAAGTTGGTGGGACGGTGTGCCCTGGGCGCGGGCAGTAATCATGCCTTGCAATGGGATTTATCCTATTTCAAGGTAGGGTTACTGCTCGTGGCGAATATTCTGGCAGTGGAGTGGCACCTTATCCAAGTGCTTCTCACCGAGAACCGCTTAGGATAACCGGAGTAGGCGAGCTCGGCGTGCACTTACCCTGCCGCCGGGCAGACACTGGTAGGAGAATTTCTCCTCAAGTGTCATTGCCGCTGTCGTTATCCCGATGATGACGTGTCGTGGTCATGTCTCGCGGCGTTTGTCGGGACCGACGGGCTTGGCTTAACCGCCCGGCCCGAGAGGAAGAAAACCTCAATAAAAAATCACCCTAATCCCCAGTTATGGCGCGTGGCCATGGGATGCGTGGCTGACGGGTGGTCAGTCGCGGGCGCGCCTCCAGCCAGGGTACCTGCGGACCCCCTGGTTGGACAAAAATGTACGCTTGCTCGGGTAATGGGGGGGCTCTACCCGGGTTGACGTTTAGTTCCTCCCCACTCGTGGGATTTATTATGGTAAAAAAAAATGAAAATACAAGAGAGGGAGAAACACAACGCCGTGAGACCACGGAAACCATGGAGAGGGTACGCACGCCCAGTTCTGCGCTCCCTGGATCCAACAATATGGTGCGTTCTACAGAGGATGTGTCGAGGATGGCCAATCCTCGTGTTATGTTGGAGCCATTGGGTTTCGTCCCCAAACGCTCCACAACGTCGGGGCCAACTCAGCGGGCGCAGAGCGCCACAAGGGTGGTGGTCAACCGGGCCCACTTTTCGCGGCCGGCAACACCAGCGCCGGGTGGGACGGTGAGTGATGGTGGCGAGTCAGATTGCTCGCTGATGTCACTCACCTCCGAAACGTCCGTTGCGTTGCGTACGCGAAAGCGGACAGGGGGGGCGGTGAGCAGCGAACAGCCCCAGGAGAAGAAGAAGCTGGCGCCCAGTGCCGCAGAGGAGGCTGAAGAGGAAGACCCAGAGCTTGCGGGATGTCCGTCCAATACGCGTGCCAAGCGAAGTCTTCCGTCGGTGGAAGACTTAGAGAAGGAAATGCAGGCACGGCCAACGGCCGATATTGGTGCCTGCATTAAACATCACCTTCTCACGGTCGAAAAGGTGGCGGATAAGTCTCGCCACCTCAAGGGGTCTTTTGTCCGAAGCCTCAGGATGGCAGCGCGCACAGTCCAGGCTGCGGCAGATGAGGTCGCCCACCGGATAGGGGTGGACGCAAACGTTGAGAGGCTTGAGATGGAGAACACAACCTTGCGGTCTCAGCTCTCGGGCCTCTCCGCGCAGGTGGCCAAGCTGACGGAGGAAGTTAACCTTCTCCGTCGGCAAAATGAGTGCACTTCCCAAGTGCGCCCTAGTGCGGTGTCTGAGTCGTCGACTGCACTACTGGTGCCTGCATCCCTGCAGCCGGAGGAGTTAACTCGTTCCATCATGCTCGCGGTTGGGGGCATGATGGACGCTAAACTGGCGGCGTTGGAAGGCCGTCTTCTCCCCGAGCAGCGCCTCCGTCCGCCTCTTGCTGCAGACAGCAGACGAGCTGCGGATGCTGCTCAGACAAAGCCCACCCCTGACACAGTAGTGCAGGGGAAAAGGAATCAAGCAACGGGAAAGAGGAGGGGGACCAATGCTGAGCCTAGACCATCTTCGGTTTCGGGGATGCCAGCTGTCCATGAACCGGCCCTGCAAGCCGATACTCCTGCGGCAGCAAAGACCCAATCATGGGCAGCTGCGGCCAAAGAAAAGGCTCCCTCTCAGGCCGAGCCAGCATCAAAAAGTGCAGATAAGAGGAAGAGGCCAGTTTCGGGGCAGACGTCAACCCTGTCCGAGAAGGTTCCTCCATCAACTTCTGGGAGCCATATACCCAATAATGGGGCATGGCAGGAAGTTGGTGCAAAAAAGAAGGCTGCAAAAAAGGCTGCTCAAGCTCGAAAACGAGAAAGAGCAGCCGCAGAAAAAGTGAGGAAGACGATGGCCCAGTTGCGCACCCCTACGTCGGCCGCCGTTGTGCTGACACTGCAGCCCGAAGCGGCAGAAAGGGGCGTTACTTACGCCGGGTTGCTAGCTCAAGCGAAAGCGGTTATAGTACTCAGCGACTTGGGTATTAAGAGTGTCTCCTGCAAGCTGACCCTCACTGGAGCCCGACTTTTGGAGGTCTCCGGCGAAGACAGTGACGCAAAAGCTGACGCCTTGAGAGACAGGCTGGCCTCTACACTGTCGGCGGAAGATGTCCGAGTCTCAAGACCAATCAAGTGCGCTGACTTGCGTGTCACGGGCTTGGACGATTCCACTGGAGTCGCTGAGCTGAAAGAGGCTGTTGCGAAGGCCGGAGGTTGCTCCATCGACCAGGTAAAGCCTGGAGTAATCACCCCGGGCTTTGATGGTATGGGGTCAACCGTCTTCAGCTGTCCTGCTGCAGCAGCTCAGAAATTGGTGGGCCAGAAACTTCTCGTGGGGTGGGTGTCTGCGCAGGTTAAGCTCCTGCAGCCCAAACCTTTGAGGTGCTACCGGTGCCAGGCCGAGGGACATGTGGGCGCCCGTTGTTTAGCGGGTGATGACCGCAGTGGGCTTTGCTTCCGTTGCGGCAAACCCGGTCACAGAGCTGCCACGTGCACAGCAGCACCGCACTGTCACCTGTGCAAGGTAGCTGGCAAGTCTGCTGACCACCGGGTGGGTGCCAGAGTCTGCGCGGCGCCAAAAGTGGTGCAAAAGAGGGTTTCTGGCCCCTTGCGGCAGCAGCCGCAGGCTAACCGTCCGACTGCAGCTTCAGATGGGGCTGCGTCTGGACGAGTGGAGGAAGTTGAGATGGACCATTCTTAATGACCCCGTTGCGCTTCCTCCAAACCAACATCAACCACTGTGCCAGTGCCCAGGATCTTTTGTTCCAGAGCATGGCAGAGTGGTTGATAAATGTGGCAGTGGTTGCCGAGCCCTATTTCGTTCCACCCAGTAGCGACTGGGCCAGGGATCTAAACGGCTCGGTAGCCTTAATCTCACGGCCTGCTGCTGGTGGCCCTGGCCTTGAGAATGTCTCGAGTGGTCAGGGCTGGGTATCAGCGGCAGTAGGTGATTTATTTGTTATCGGGGTGTACTTTTCCCCCAATAGATCTCTCGCCGACTTTGAGGGTTTCTTAGTAGAGTTGGGCACAGCCGTCGATCGATGTCATCCCCGTCCCGTCATCTGTCTTGGGGACTTCAACGCCAAATCGGCTGCTTGGGGTTCTCCGATTACAGATGCGAGGGGGGATGAGCTCGAGGAGTGGGCCCTAGTTAAAGGCCTGCTCGTCCTCAATAGGGGTTCCATCAACACGTGCGTGCGGCAACGTGGTGGCTCAATTGTAGACATAAAGTTTGCAAGCCCCACAATCGCGCGACGTGTTCTCGGCTGGCGTGTTGAGGAGGGGGTGGAGACCATGTCTGATCATCGGTACATCCGATTTGATCTCTCCACCCATACCTTTGATGCGCCGGCTCGGGGGACCCTGAATGGGGACGGTCCGCGTTGGGCATTGGGGCAATTGAACCGGGAGGTCCTCCTGGAAGCCTCTATTGTACAGGCCTGGGTCTCAGCACCGGACAGGCCTGTCGATATCAATGTTGAGGCCGAGTGGTTCCGGGAAGCTGCAACACAGTCATGTGATGCGGCAATGCCCCGGGTTCGGCGAAGGCATATTAGGCGTCAGGTGTATTGGTGGTCGGAGGAAATCGCACAACTGCGACGCGCTTGCGTGGCGGCCCGACGCCAGTATGCCAGGCATCGCCGCCGCCGACGCCGAACCCAAAATGCGGCAGCCAGAGAAGCGGAGCTGTATGAGGATTACAGAGCGGCCAAAAAAGCCTTGCAGCTGTCCATCTCGCGGGCGAAAACTCTAGCCCGCGAGGAGTTGTTGTCGACTCTGGACCGTGATCCATGGGGGCGACCCTACCGTATGGTAAGGGGTAAGCTTCGCTCATGGTCACCCCCACTGACCCAGAGTCTTCAGCCCCAGCTGCTGAGGGAGGTGGTGGTTGCTCTGTTCCCTGATAGGGAAGGGCACTTTGCTCCAGTTTCTTTGGCAACCAGCGCGGAAAACGACGACGTGCCCGAAGTGACCCGGGAGGAATTAAGAGCGGCGGTGCATAGGCTTCAAGCCAAAAATACCGCCCCAGGGCCCGACGGTATTCCTGGTCGTGTTTGGGTCCTGGCCCTGAGGGCTCTCGGGCCCCGACTGAGAGGGCTCTTTAGCGCGTGCTTGGAGAGGGGCCAGTTTCCACAACAGTGGAAAACAGGAAAACTGGTCCTTATCCGCAAGGAGGGGCGCCCGGCAGACTCACCTTCTGCCTACCGGCCAATCGTTTTGCTGGACGAAGTGGGCAAACTCTTCGAGAGAGTTATTGCAGACCGCCTAGTCCAGCACTTAACAGCAATTGGTCCGGATCTGGCGGAGAACCAGTTTGGTTTCCGCCAAGGGCGCTCCACCGTGGATGCCATAATGCGCGTGAGGGCTCTGACGGAGGAAGCAGTATCTCGGGGCGGAGTGGTCTTGGCGGTGTCTTTGGACATCGCCAACGCGTTTAACACTCTGCCCTGGAGCAGCATAAGGTCGGCGCTTGAGTATCATCAAGTGCCGATCTACCTCCGTCGTATTGTTGGGGCTTACCTGGCCGAAAGGTCAGTGATCTACCCGGGTCGGAGTCATTGGAGTCGGCGAGAGATGTCATGCGGTGTTCCACAGGGTTCGGTTCTGGGGCCGCTCCTGTGGAACATTGGGTATGACTGGGTGCTGCGCGGTGATCTCCCTCCTTGCGTCAGCGTAACTTGCTACGCTGACGATACGTTAGTAATGGCGTGGGGGGAGACTCATCGGCAAGCAGCTCTGTTGGGTACGGCGGGGGTTGCGCAAGTCGTCAGGAGGATCCGGCAGCTGGGACTCGAGGTGGCGCTCCACAAATCTGAGGCCTTATACTTTCATGGGCCTCGTAAGGCGCCACCGGCGGGGTCTTACATTACGGTGGGAGGCGTCCGCATCGGCGTCGAGAAATCAATGAGATATTTGGGTCTCATTCTCGATGGCCGATGGGACTTCGGAGAACACTTCCGAAGGTTGGTCCCCAAATGCGTGGCTGCGGCAGCAGCTCTGTCAAAATTGCTGCCCAATGTGAGGGGACCAAACGCCTCTTGCCGTAAGCTGTACTTGGGGATCGTACGGTCGATGGCCCTTTATGGGGCCCCTGTGTGGGGGGAAACCCTGGCTGCCCGTAACATCCGTGAGCTGCGAAAGCCGCAGCGGGTAATGGCAGTTAGGGTAATAAGGGGGTACCGTACGATCTCCTTCGAGGCGGCAACCTTACTAGCCGGTTCCCCACCCTGGGACTTGGAGGCTAGGGTCCTTGCGCTGCTATACAAGTGGCGTAGGGACTCGTTCGAGCGGGGTCTCCGACCGGCGCTGCGAGAAATCGAGGCGCAGCGTTCGGAGCTCCACGTATCCATGGTGGATGAGTGGAGGGCGCGACTTGCGCAACCCAGTGCGGGGCACGCCACAATCGTGGCGGTAAGACCGGTCCTAGAGGGGTGGCTTGAGAGGCGCCGCGGCGCTCTCACGTTCCGACTGACGCAGGTACTTTCGGGGCATGGATGCTTCGGAAAGTACTTGCGTCTAATAGGTCGGGAGCAGACGCCCGAGTGTCACCATTGCGGCGACGCAGAGGACACGGCACACCATACCCTGGCTCTCTGTCCAGAGTGGGTGGAACAACGCCGTGCCCTAGTCGCAACACTCGGCGTGGGGGGCCTCTCGCTGTCGGCCATGACACAATCCATGGTCGACAGCGAGACAGCCTGGAATGCCGTTGTCTCCTTCTGCGAGGAGGTGATGGCTGCGAAGGAGGCAGCGGAACGGGAACGGGAGCTCACGAGCACCCTTCCTACCCGCGCCAGGAGACCTGGACGTCGGAGAGCGCGTGTGGCGGATCTCCGGCCACCCTAGGAGATGGCCTGCGGGCGGCAGACGGAGGGCAGTTTGCCGCCTGGCCAGAACAGGCCCGAGGCGGTGGCGCTCGTGTTTCGGCGCGCGCCTTTAGCGGAAGGAGGACTTGAAGTCCTTCTCGTGATGGGGCCTGCCTAGATAGAGGCGGGCCAAGACCTGTCTGGGCTGCGGTGAATGCTTACGCGAATCCCGTGGCCCCGACTACAGGTACTCGAGGAACACCGTGGGGTTTTAGTCGGTAAACCGAAGATTAATACAGGGAGCCCGACATACCCCGTCGCTTGCCCAGCGGCGGGGATCCGTAACGGATTTCCCCACGTTAAAAAAAAAAAAAAAAAAAAAAAAAAAAAAAAAAAAAAAGGTCCTAGGTTCAACTACCACGGTGGGTTAATAACATTATTCAATATTTACCAGCTAAAAACCTCCCGACTGCCTGGAGATGGAGGACATACTCCGAGAAGTAAAGCCATTGAATTATGTTACTGTAGTAAAAATATAATTAATTATTCAATTCGCCGCCTGAGTGCTTCGACAGAATGTTCACAGGTAAGGAACAAAGTCTCAAGTCAGCAAATGTTACCAAAGACATTTATGCCATTTTTTTATTGACGGTGCTCACAAGTCGCGTCTTTTTCGCTATGTCATTTATATGTTCTACACGATAGAATTTGCCATCGACATGCTATGCAAAAGAAGACGTGATAGAAAATTTTTATATGGTCATTTTCCAATTTAAAGGACTACAGCATAGAAGAAGTAAAAGAAAATATAAACTTACCGTTGGTTCCGGTATCGGTTTTTTGCCACCTCCAATTTTTGGTGGTAAATACTCTTGTGCTGTTGCAGTAGACCATAGTGACACCATCGTCAATAATGTTACCTGGAATATTAGTGGATTCATCTTCAAACACAGAACCTTCAAATTAAGTTGACCCCTATAACTCCTAGACGAACTAAATATAGTGCGTAGGTATACATAATGAGATACGTAAGTAAGCATCTCAAAATGTTAAATTATACGTATTTATTTTAGAGAAATCAACACAAATGGCAGCTGGATACAATTTTCTACAGTATTAAGGATTTTTAGACATCAACTTGTAATTATATATTGATGTATGTATGTTTGTACCCACTATTTAATTTGCACGCTAAGTATACTTAGCAGAACATGCATGTACTATTTAAACATTAACACCTTTGTATTCCATGTTTTGGGTATATAAAAGTCATCTTATAATGTCTCAAAAAAAAACGCCAGCATTCTCACAAAGAACAGATGGAAATCATTAGAAACTTTCACAATAATTGCAGAAGGCAATACTTTAAATTCCCTAAATAATCACTCACACAAATAATTCGCCACATTTTGAGTTAAGTCAGCGTTACTTCAGTAGTAAGACTAAGGTGGGTTTGGGCTGCCAGTGCTAAGGTGAGACGTTTATAAACCTAGGGCTGCGGTTTCGACAGCGCCGCCCCATGCCATTTTTCATTAACCAAGTGCACGATCTGCAAAAATTTCGTAATCAACATAAATTACTTAAGTATTCCACTGGAATGGGATCAAAAATGCCCATTGTGATTATAAAGCCTTGATTTGGTAAAACAAGTGTCAGAATTATTCTTTAGGTTTGCTAAGTTTAATATTGATAAGTAAGCAGTTTAGATTCTATTGAATTTCTATTGGTAGTGCCATGTCTTGTTTTTCAAATTCGTCTACATGCCGTGTAAATGATACCTGATAGTATGTTTCAAAATTAATTATAGAGGATAAGTTTATTCATGATTTGGTAGTTATTTTTGTATCACCAAGACTACCTTCTTAGTCTAGCGGTATCGCGTTCAACCGGAGATATTGAAGTCCTGGATTAACATCCCAGGTCGGGCCAAAAAGTGATTAAGGGATTTTTCTGTTAGTTAGAAAATTTCGCATTATCAGCTCGAACGCATACTTTGGCAGTGTAGTCTCTGGCAAAATGAGCGTGTTGGTATGTTAAAATAGTTGCCAGCAATATCTAAACCTTGTAGCAACAAGAAACAACTTCCGTGCATTTACATACCTACTATTGGAATCAAACATAACAGCTCACTTAGGACCCTTAAAATTGATCCTACGTGCTCTTGCAGATGGCTTCTCTAGTTACAATTCTCTCGTTTTATAAGGCTCCAGTCTCTATATCATGCTGTCTCTCGCTTTGCTATGGAAGGAAGTGGAACTTTTCATTTTCTCCTGATGATTATCGTGTTCAAATAACAAGTCTTATCAGCCAGTTAAGACGGTGAATGCAATTTATTTGCATTTTTAAATAAGGTAAATAGTAAACTAAGGATAGACATATGAATTTTAATTTTATTATTATTTTTTCATTTTCTCAACAGAAATAAAACTTAGATACTTAATTAAAGTATTAGAAAGCAATGTTGATATCTTCACTATGATGATGGTGATGAGGTACAAATTTGCAACAACAACCTTTTTCCACACCGTATCTGTGTATTTTTTATTTCCCTGGGACTGCATATCGTTGCTGACGTTCCAGAGTAAACGCCTTTCAAATGTATAGATATTATGTTGTATACGTCGTATAATAGGCGCTTGATTCAACGAAGCAGTACCTACCTATGTTTTGTTTGTATAAAAAGGAGTACAAACATTTTATGTGGAAGCTGCTAACTAGCCTCGATTAATATGGCCTTTTTAAGACTGATAAAGATTCAGCTCACGATTAAATATTGCATGGGCAATGGGCACCCTCTACCAATCTGGGGTAGGCGCTCTGTCGTAAGCTACGAACGGTAGGAACACCCTGGCAGATAAAATTTGGAGGATTGAGGTGTTATCGGCGTTGTTTACAGTTTACTGTCTAAGAATCATACGTAGAATTAACTTTCGAGTACCAGAGCTGCTTACATAGTATTCTCTCCTTTTCGCACATGGTGGTTAACTAGGGACCAACAACTACTGCTGAGTAATACAGTCAAGTAATAACACCGTCTCTCTCACCATTGACACATTAACGAGGCAGATGCTCATTATCTAGCCCCGGCGTTAAGGAGTTAGAGAAGTTAACAGATCCACTGCAAAGGAAGATTTCCTAAGCTTTGACGAACAGCAGATCCATTGTTCCTTTCTTTACTAGAAACATGTCCTTACACTTTGCATTGCTATTAAACTAAACTGATTTATTTGAATATTTACGTATTTACATGCCGTATTCCTGATTCTAGTTTCTAGCCTAGAAAGAATAACAGGGCCACTGCATACGATCCCGTGGTGTCGTAAAAAGCGACTAAGGGATACACCAGGTGGTGGGCAGCAGCGCCACCTGTGTATAATACATAGATGGCGGTATATAATATACTACCACCTAACTGCGGTTGAATGCATTTAACCCTATACGTTCCATTAAGCTTTATTCTTATTATTTATTGTACACAGAAAATAAATACATAAGTTAGAAGTTACAAAAGAAAAGGCATGTACATAGGCGAGCTTAATTCATTATTGAATTTTCTTCCAGCAAATCAGGAAAGAGAGACTTTCAAAATTATGGGTATAGGCAGTGTACAACAAACTATTATAATTTGTTTCAAGTAATTACTTAGTTTCTATTGCGTTCGTTATATCTTCCAGAATTAAAACCGTTTATTCAAAATCTGTACCGCTGAGCTGATTGCTCCATGCTGTACTTGAGTATCAGCTCAGTAGATATAGATAAGAAATAAAAGTTTTAGTAACTATAATTAGAAATTTAAAAATAAATTAAGAATCGCTACTATAGATTGGCTCAAAAATATTTCCTTTTTCAAAGTCACGGCTAGGTGGTTTGGCACCAAACTTTTTATAACATTCCAAGAAGTATTAATACCTACTAAGTATATGTTGAACAATGTGTTTTAGTTTCTAAGTACAGTACAATGGAACATGTGAAATATTTTGACATATACTTTTTATATATTCTTAAAGTCTTAATGCGATTATTTCTCCGAAACATCCACACGAAACCGGCTTTTACAGCACTCACTGAATAATAGACGGTAACATAGTTTACACCCATTACACAACTAGTCTCCTTATATAAAATAAGTACTGACGCCTTCCAGTAAACTGCTTTTATTGACTTATATCCAGCTAAACAGTACCTATTTTCTACCTATATCATCACACTGTTTCACTAAGGAGCGTTCCAGAGGCACTATGGATCTGCTATTCGTCAAAGCTTAGGAAATCTTCGTTTGCAGTGGATCTGTTAACTTCTCTAACACCTTAACGCCGGGGTTAGATAATGAGAATCTGCCTCGTTAATGTGTCAATGGTGAGAGAGACGGTGTTATTACTTGACTGTATTACTCAGCAGTAGTTGTTGGTCCCTTAGTTAACCACCATGATGCGAAAAGGAGAGAATACTATGTAAGCAGCTGTGGTACTCGAAAGTTAATTCTACGTATGATTCTTAGACAGGAAACTGTTCCCAAAGGTTTTGATATTTTACGCTTTAAATCACATTTTCATTCCTTGGGTTAGAACATTAAAAACTGAAAGAGCCTAGTATCCTGTCAACCCATTCACATATATTTAACTAGCTTTGCCCGCGACTTCGTTCGCGTGGATGTCGGAACTTAACAATGTATTTTTTAGTGTAAAACGCTGTGGGAGTATACCGATACTATTTTTTTTTAATTTAATTTAGTGCTTCTTTATTTTGCCTGTGGAACCATCTGGAGCGTACACAAAAACGTTATTGGGGTTGTTTACGCGTGAAAGAGCTACGTATAGTTGACCATGGGAAAAGCATCCACCCCCGCAACGGATAATGTCTGGCCCTGAGCTTTATTAATCGTCATGGCATAACAGAGACTGACTGAGAATTGCACTGGTTTGAAAGAGAAAAGAAAGTTTTTAGGAATTATAGGTATCCTTGGAATAAAAACAACATCACTGGCGCCGCAACCTGTTAATATTTCAGCTTCGATAATGTTTTGCTGCAGATTTGTGACTTTGAGCCGAGTGCCGTTACAAAGTTTGGGAGGACATAAATTTCTGAGGAGAATTATAGGTACACCGATTTTTAAAACTATTTTGTGGGCTGAAAGTCCGGGTGTGCTGAGGGAATCCAAAAATTCTACCAGGTAGTGCGTGGCGTCATCTTCTTCCATAACTGTATTTATTGAGATATATTCTTTACTATTCCCGGACGCATGAGTCAATATTTTGAAATTAATTGCCGCAGCTTGGTCATTGCGGGGAGTCAAAATAGCTCGCTGACATAGCCAAGAACCAGCTTGATTTCCCATGTTTGTGGTATCACCGTACACAGAAGAAATTAGCTCTTGCTGTGATGTAACGTAAGAGCAGACTTCCATCTTCTTGTACGGGGTATGTGCCATCGCCTATTTGTTACAATAAATTGGCAAACTCCTGTGCATTTTCGCAGCCTCTGACTGATAGGGCTCCCTCCTATACTTATAATAATCTCTTGAATAGCCAATAAGGACCTGTTGTGACAAATTTCACGTACCCTGTCAGGAATTTCTACATCAGTATTTAGTTGTACATGTCTCATAAAATCTTCAGCAAACTTGTCATGGTACTTTTGCCATAACTGGTTAGCACCCGATAACGCACAAAAGGTCAATAATATGGCAAACAAATGTCGCAAGCGATGTGGACTATCGCTCACGCATGCTTCCGCTAGAGCGTCATCCCAATGCTGACCTCCATCTAATAAATGGCGTGCTCGGCAAGCGGCCTGGTATGTGGGAAGTTCAATATCATCCACTTTACGGAGCTCAGCAAAAGACGTAGGTCCTCGCACTACATGGACCAGAATGTGGGATGAACTCACACGTGAGCACGCCACGTGAACCTTCCTTAAGTCAATTCCAGCTAACTTGAGAGTTGGACTTTGCGATTTGTTGATGGTTATCGCGACACACACTTTTATAGGGAACTACAGTATTTTAAACAGAAAAGGGAAATCATTTGGCACTAACGGAATACGTGACACGAACACTGTTTCTCCCTGGGCGGATCCAGGCATAATAGTAGCCTCTATAACACGATGCAAAGTTTTGACTTGAAGCCTAGTGCCCTTGCAAAGTTTAGATGGCTTCAAATTCCTCAGAACCATTATAGGTATACCCATGCGCAACATACATTCCCTATTATACGCCCTTAGGGGTGGAAATTCCTAAAATCCTGAAATACATATTTTTATTTTTAACGGAAAGGCCAAATACCAATTTTCATGCATTTCACTTAAAAAATTACACACTTTAACTTCAAAAATGACGGATCTTCATGCAATCTTTCATTCTCTATTTTACCCCCTTAGGGTTAGTATTTCCAAAAACCCTTCCTTAGTGAATTCATACGTCATAAAAAGTACCTACCGGCAAAATTTCCGTTCCAAAGCCGTTCAGGCTGTGCGTTGATATGTCAGTCAGTCAGTTTCCTCTTTTACATAGGTAGGTATATAGATTTGTGCTGAGAAAATTATGAGAGACAGGGTTTATTTACTACATTCAAATACATTCAATCGGACAGGCTCAATAAAATTCGAATCGTCTGTACATTCGCGTTACAAACGAATCGACAGCACAAACTTTCGATCGACTGACATTATAATTTAAAATTAAATTATAACAAATCCAACCTTGTACATAATTCAATTTGCCCAAAGAAAACAGAATATTTTAATAACCAATTTTGGACAACGACATACTTCTAGGCAACCAAGACCTTATTTCGAAACAATTCGGAACATTCAAAGCCCTAATCTGAACACCGCGAGTCAAAAGCAATGCACAAGGACATCTATCGAAATAAAATTCAACTATCAAGCACAACGACATCTATCGAAATAAAAATCAACTATCAATAATTTTAAATGAAATACAACAAATCCAACCTTCTACATAATTCAATTTGCCCAAAGAAAACAGATTTTTTTAATAACCATATTTGGACAACGACATACTTCTATCGAAATAAAAATCAACTATCAACCTAGTTCATTCAGTAAAGAGATGTCATAATATGCACAATGACATCTATCGGACAGTTAGGTAGTTCAACTATAAACATTAGTTCATCTTGAAACGAAATGTGTGTTATTTTTTCATGATTACTTTAAAATCTAATATCTTTTGATAGACTGTACCGATTGCAATAAAACAAAAACTAAATGTTACCTCAAGTTACGCTCAATCGTTGTGTATAAAAGTTATCTACATTGCTTTCGTATATTTTACGTGATACCCGAACATATAAACAGACAAACAGACACACAGACAAACAGACAAAAATTCTAAAAATGCTGGAAATGGGTTCTATTGGTTGTTCTTTAATACCCTGGCTATTCTTTTTGGATTTGCTTTTGATGTACAAAAAATATTTTTCTACAGATTTATTATATGTATAGATAATCGCTAATACACATGTTCACAGTAAATTTTAATCACCATTTATTAAGAAGTTTGTTCTATCGTGGGTTTTCACTTAAAAAGCAGCATCAGAATGCAGCGTTGTTCCTGTTCTTGAAAGGACACCAAATATCATCAAGGACGGGAATGGTTCGTCAGAAATGTCTCAGCGAATGATGATGAAAATGCATTAATTTCGTCCAGGCCTTTATAGTTTCTCCGATTTATAGAAGGAAATAAGATAAGTACCTCTTAAAGCTACTTCTGACACTTCCAGTGAGAGGGTTCGATGTAAGTAGTACCGTGATATTGTATTAGGTAATGAATTATTTATTATTGAAATAGGAAGTTCACAATCTGGGATCATGGCACGCAAGTGATCAAATATTGTAGGTATAATAATATAATACCACTATCACTAATGATAAAACGTCATACCGATTGTAGTGTTTTCTTAAAGGAGCGTTATTTGGCGCGGGGAACAAAATACTTAGATTACTGACACGCCTTGTAAGATACACTAGTTTACGCATTTATCGTGTTCAATATATTTTTAATTTAAATTAATCATAAGTTTGTGGTGATAAATTATTATGTTTCACAAAACTGCGGCTCTTCGGCTGAGGAGTCAGTATTTGAAGCATGTTGTTTCCTATTCTACAACCAAGGTAAGCCTAAGCAATTGCAAACTATAGGGGTAGAGTTATATGAAGTTACCGTTGTGAATAAACGCGATCAAAATACCTTTTAATTTTTTAACATCTTAAAAACATAAACGGTATTTTATTACTATCTACTATCAAATTATATTACTAAACATTGCGCAGTATATAAATTTATTTATCGGCAGTGCTTGCTCTTGTCAGAAGCTTGTGCTACTAACATGATTTAACAACAGTTGGCTTCTGAATGATTACAGTTGGGACCCATGCCCTCCGAACCACAGTTCAGAATTTAAACCGTTTTTCGTTCATCACTTCCGTGTGCATAATTAATAGTATTAATTTTATTTTTTTATGTTTATTTAACATTATTTTTCTAACATCGCTGACTATGTAAACAGATCTTGGAAGTCGATTTGAACCTGCATCGAACTGTTCTATTGATGTGAAACTTTGCTATTCTGATAACCATGCAATAAATAATTCGGTAGTATAAAGATGACATGAGATCAGGCGATGATTAGAGGACCTCTTTAGTTACTTTACTTTATCGTATGGGTACCGGTTACCGTAGTTTCAGAGTTGTTCAAGCCGCCCATTGGTTTTTTGACATGGCTTAACGACTTGTCTAATGAACACAACCGGGAACGACAGCTCAAGGTGCCGTCCGAAGTATCTAAGTGCTCAGAAATGAAACCACTGAGCCGGTGACCCATCTGTAGACTGACCGCGTGACTTGGTGCTTTACCTCCCCGATCACTTAAGAATCAATGAGAGCATAATTGGTTATGATCTACATACATATAATGGTGAATAATAATTACTTGCTTTAGCCACCTTGTATTTTGTGAGTGAGGGAGTGATGGCGTTGTCTGGCATTACCAATGACTACTGGCGTACTCCTCGGCTTCCTTTTGAACAGAGAATACTATTTTTATAGTCTTTCATAAAATCTTGCTACATACTCATACTATCTACTGCTATTTAACCATTCTGATATAATACAATTCATAAGAATTATATAAGAATTTTATTTTGCTGACTAATCTCAATCAATCATAATTAAACAAAATTGAATATAATCTTTATTTTTGGGTATCATATCATAAACAAACTGTAACAAAAATAGTGGCGTAAACTTAAGCACCGCCATCTACACATGAAACGTAACAAATTGAACCAAACCAAAATATGAAATATATTTTTTTGGATCCTATACAAAATGCTGCTTGTTATTGTTGTATGGGAAGTTAATATGGTTTTGGTGTATCTTGCACATATATACATTATATTATCTACTATTTATGTTACACTGTACCTACATATATGTTGGCAAATCAAAAAATCTATATAAATAAAAACTAAAACCGAAATGTTTGTACGCACATAACTTCCAAACGACTGCACCAAATTGTATTAATGTTTCTCTTATGTGTTCGTTATTGTAAGGAGAAAGTTCGTATGGAAATTTATATTGGATTTTAAGAGAGGTAGGGCACAGCGTTGATTCGCTCAAAGAGTAGCCCGACTGGGGAAGTGCCTCCACCTTACAGAAGACATTCCTTAATAATAACATTAATAACTTAATGTTATGTTTCTGCGTGTGAGTAAGGTTGCCAGAGCTCATCGGGGTGGGGGGAAGGGTCAGCAACGCTTTGCTGACTTTTATAAGGGCCGACAACGCACCCGCGACCTTTGGTGTTGCGAGTGTGCATGGGCGGTGGTGATCACTTACTTTTACCATCAGGTGACCCACTTGCTCAGTAGTCGCCCTCTTATATATAAAAAAACTAATTTTTTTAGTCGCATAAATACAGCGTTACCTAGGTACGTAGTTTGCCGGGACAGTTAGTAAAAACTAAATGAAATGAATTGCCTAAAGAACCTAAGAGTACATATAATTACGTGTATTTTCCCTTTCTACTCTTGTGACAAGTTAATTCCCAGGTAGCAACTGATAACATTGGTTATTATTATAATGCCCGATATATGTTCTTGGCTACATTATTAACTCATGAAGATAGTGTTATCTTACCAAGAGCTCATGGAAAAAACGCGGTTAATTCTATGCGAATGTTCTGATTTACACATATAAGTGTTTTCTCATCAATGTACATTAAGTAAATTTTATATATTTACTTTAAACTAAAGTAAGATAATTTACTGTGAGTATTTTTTGTTATTTACTCAATATGAAAGGCCTTTCCGTTCAAATATGTATGTATTATATCAGTGCACCGAAAATATTAATAATAATATTCGCCATGTTGCATTTATTTCATGGTAGATACCCAATCTTGGTAAAAATAATCATCAATGTATTACCATAGACATGCCATTATAATGTACTCTGTGGACATGCCTATGTCGGGCTTCTACTGAACTGATGATATTTATGATTGACTAAATTTATTTATTTTTATAATATTTAAAGCACACTACATATGAATCACATTTATTTCGTTAAAAGAACATTAAATAAATTAAAACAGAACCGTAAGAATATATATATATATATATATATATATATATATATATATATATATATATATATATATATATATATATACATATATATTTCTTATTTTAAAACCAGTTTTATTTTTCATTACGCAGAAAGTTCCGACTGCAGAAGTGATTTTACAATGACATGTCTGTCTGGTTCTAAAATTCCGCATCCTTAATACGTTTACTCAAACTTATATGAAACGCAAATTTTAATTATAATTGCAATAAATAATTAAGAACACGTAGTTTTTTTACCAGCATAATTTGACAGGCGTCCCACAAAATGAAAAAACAATTATTGTATTTTATTATTTTTAGTTTGTATTTCTCAATAGTAAGTAATCGATGAGTATCGCTCATTAATATAATTTAACCCACTATCTCGGACTGATAGCTACAGTTGAATTTTCCTCCAGGAAAATGTCACTATGTTTTGATAATACTAATTCAATAATGGAATTTTTTTTTTGATTTGGCTATACTGGTTTGATTTGTGCTACCAGTATATTATCTTTATTTATTACCTTAGCTTGTTGATTTGTTATCTGTGGGGTGTGTCAAGATCGCTCGATTTATTTAATGTCATCATATTACAATAACAAGTTTCTATAAATATTGGTGTATGAGGGTTAGCCAACATACATATGTTTACATTATATCATATCTCATTTGGTCTCTTTAAATAATAGTACGGTTTTCCCCGCAAAATATTTTGATTGAACTGTTTTGACATACTACTACTGGAAGTAACTACTTTCATAAGTAACTGTTCTACTAATATGTAAATTCCGATATTTTAATACATAGTTATTCTGCTGTTTTTGGAAGAGACATATACAAAAATATCAGAGATATAAATATAAAGATGGGTGCAGCCATTCTTGAGTTATAAATGGTGTAAATAACCCGACTTTCTTTTGTGTATACAGTTAAATATATATATGAAGCTTTTTTTAAATTAGGTTTCCGCTTTATACTGCTAATAATTCTATAAAATTTTATATTTGAGGGTTACGCGTAAGATGAGTTCATTCTGTACAATATTTTCTCGGCAAGGCAACTAAATTGTTTCCATTACAACCGTAAGATACTCCTTAAATAACTTGCTTGAAACCTTCGATCAATAATAGTACTATCATTGATCGAAGCTTGAAACAGATAAATTATTACTAACATCTAAGTAATAAATTATCTGTTTCAAGCAAGTATATTGTCATTAACCATCATCAACATTTTTGTAATTATCAAGTCATGTAATTAGGTATCTATTGGTAGTAGCAGTTGGATAAAGTCATATTATTGTGTTTTCGTAACTTCCTGATTTATTTCTTACACATCAGTCAGAGATAACATTGTGGATAAAACATAAATACTTTGACCTCTTTTTAAAACTAACTACAATATGTTACGGGTTTAAATGTTGCGGATTAAATATAACAAAACAGAACTATACGTATTGCAGCGATTACAAACGTAGTTAGCTGTTTTGTGGAGTAGTTAGTACCATAAATTTAATATTCCGATGGTTATAACGGATGGTCACTTGCTGGAATAGTAACTATCTGATATCCCAATACATTTCTAAATTTCAAATATGCTATCCGAACTTGAAATACCTATTATAAATTAAATTTTGCGGTAAAATCCTATTAACTACTAAGAGAAGTACTAACTAATTACTTCGTTGACAAGAACCTTTAGCTTTAGTATATATAATAAAGCAGCGCCTGGATGAAAGCCTTCATATAGGTACTCTTAGATATAATTTACCCCGATTATAAAAACGCATTTAATCATGCTGCTTGCATTCTTCTCAACTTTGATTTAATAGGATCCCCATCTAAAGTTCTTTAATTCTTTAATCGACATTACTTCGGTCTAATTTTGAACAAAGATAACTTGCAAAGAATTAAAGGAAAACGCCAAGTCGTATCCATCTGGAGCGAGTCAGGTTTCTATTCCTGATCTACTGTTATTTGGTCTTACGTATACTTGGTTTCTCATGAATGCAGATTATTTAAAATGAAATAACATTACGTCAAATCTCTACTACAATGGAATAATAACAACAATCTTTACTTCATTACACTAAATGCTGTGGATGTGTCTTTCAATTGCTAGCGGTACAAACGACTAGTGCAATACTTTATGGATATTATGGCTTACGTTAGCACTGCACAAGAAAGTCACAAGTCAGAAAACGATTTAACAGCAAATGTCTTCCTACGCTAGTAGAAAGTAAATCTTAGTATGTATACACGAGCATTGAAAAACGTTTGCTGCCATTGCTTTTCGTTTTAGATTAGTTTCCATGGCACTAAACTAGAAACTTGCCTAAAGATATGCTTTCTAGTTTACTAGAATATTCTTGTTTTGCAGTAAACTAGAATATTCTGGAATAATCCGGACCCTAAAAGTGTATAAATAACTCCTTACGTTTCAATTTATGAAAAAGTTTAAAAAGTAATAGTATGGTTATTATGCTTCTATCCTTCGACCATTTCTCGAAGCTTCTATCTTTTTATTAGCTATTTAAATTTGAATTATTTGGAAGAAGGTCACGCGATCAATAACTTCAATATCCCATCTTAAATTCCGTGGAGTGAATGCCACGCCTCAAGAACGGGTCAAGAACGGCCGAGTTTTATTTCTAAATAAGGGCCTCACTAATTCATCCTACAACATTATTCTACAGAAGCAGATTACAATAACATTATGTATTTTGTTTAGAATGGTCGTGTTATAGCCATACGTCGAGAAGACCAGTCAGTATGGGAAAGGAGAGCGCCGCTTTCCCCCACCAACGTCAACCGGCTGGTGAGACAGGGCGTCAAAGTTATCGTACAGCCTTCAAACAGACGTGCTTACCCTATGCAGGTATGTTTCAGTGAGAACAGAAATTATCAGCTATTTATTGATTTGTGTAAGTAAAGGTTAGACTGGTTATCTTCACGTTTGTTGACTAATAACAATCAGCTGAACCGATAGCATAAAGTCCCTGTGAAGCGCAGGGCTGCTCAAGGATTTAATCATCGCCTTTGTGTAGTTTATTGAGGAACAAAAGGAACTATCTTTAAGATTCTAGAGGTCTTGTTGCACACCCTTCAATAGACGTTTCGAGAAAATCGTAACCACGACGCGGAAATTAAATATTTTGGTGGGAACAAACCTACAATAGCCCTCAACTGAAGCCGAATCTTAGATCTATGGCATGCAATCTTCTAATTCTTAATATATTTTACCTATTGAAGCCACAAACAAAAAATAAGACAGCAAAATAGCAAGAGATTTGAATAATAATACAATGAATTAGATATTCCAGTTGAAATTCAGCGTTGTTTTCTCCCGAAGCTTAAGCATTACCATTATTATATCCCTATTTTATTTTAGAGATTTATACTTTTCCTCCTATACCATACGATAACAAGGGGTGAATATAGATAGGAAGAATATCCTATACATGAGTAAAATTTTGTTCCCGTCTCTGTTCACCACGTTTTACAGTACCTACTTAATTTATTTTGCAGTCATACATAAACGCTGGCGCCATAGTTCAAGAGGACATCAGCGAAGCAAACGTGATTTTCGGCGTAAAACAAACCCCCATAGATCTGCTCATACCCAACAAGACTTACTGTTTCTTCTCACATACGATTAAGGCTCAGGAAGCGAATATGCCGATGTTAGACGCCATCTTAGCCAAGGTAGAGTACCTACACCTATTCCAAAAGCCAAATAAAATAATTATTAAAGTCAAGTCGTCTTAAGTGTATATGCATGTTACAGCTTCTGAACTCACGAATGCTATTTATTAGGGATCTAATCTATTAAGAGAGGTCGAATATAGCCTCAGTGTTGATTAAAAAGTATAAACTAATTAACCAACTTGGACGGTGAACATTAATTAAGTACCTAAACCCTGAATAATATAACCCTGACAAAATATATAAAAACAAACGGTGTAAACTGTGTCGCACAATTTGGTCAGTTATGAATGTTAATTTACCTCTCTTTCTTTCTTTGTTACTCTTTCTTTCATATATTTATTTTATTGTACAGACGACAGCACATCCAGCTACCCCAATATGTCAAATTTCTTTTCTAGATTTTCAACTTTATCACTAAGCAAAGGTTCACTTTCAATTAGGGATATTGGGGTAGCTTGATGTGCTGGCTTCTGTATATATTTTGCACATTGATGTACATGGCAGACCCAAAGTATTATTAACTAATCGACCATGCAGAGACTAATCGGTCATGCAGAAAATATGCAATCCAATGAGAAAAGATAGTGTTTTGAAACAAAAACGATGGCCATTAAATTTCAATGTTTTATTATTGTAGAACATCAGACTGGTAGACTACGAAAAACTTATGGATAATACCGGCAACCGCGTAGTTGCTTTCGGAAAATATGCAGGAGTTGCTGGCATGGTGAACATTCTACACGGGATTGGCTTGAGGCTGCTCGCTCTCGGACACCATACACCATTTATGGTAAGGTTTATTATGATATTAGATTGAAATTGAATAAATGAAAACGAGCTTACAAGACCTAGATGATTAAAGCCCTAGTCCTAGATGATAGTTGATGCTCGCGGCTTTAACCAAAATATACCTATATATAATACATAATACATATATTATAATAAAATCGTAGAAAAGTCAAAACTGTACATTGATTTTTTTTTATTAGGATACTTGGGGCATGATCTACAATCGATATCGAAGAGTAAAATATAGTATTTAAAATTTTTGTCTGTTTGTCTGTATGTATGGGCTAAACTCAAAAAATACTGCATGGATTTACTTCACATTTTGCATGAATATTACTAAGAGGTCGTGTCAACATATAGGCTACATATTATCACGCTATCACGTACGGGGGAGGAGCTGTTATTATGGTCAGTGAAAACTCAACTTTCCCAAATCCACTGTTCCTTATAAACTGGTTTAGTAACAAGTGGGTTAACCTAAGTGTCTATAGTGACTCTCGTCTCGTCCTTATTCATATATTACTTCATATTACTTAACTCAGGTATACCTAATGGTCAGAAGCAGCTTCACGTCCCAAGCCCTTTGTCCCTTGTAAAATAATCTAGTAGCTAGTAACAAACTGGTTAAATTACAATTACCGCTGCGATGGTCTCACTTTACTACCTCATACTAAGATCTCACTATATGTTACTTAGCTCAGATATTATGGTCAGTAGCAGCTTCACTGTCGTAAGGCTCTTGGTCCTTATAAAATAATCTAGTAGCTAGTAACAAACTGGTTAAATTACAATTACCGCTGCGATGGTCTCACTTTACTACCCCATACTAAGATCTCACTATATGTTACTTAGCTCAGATATTATGGTCAGTAGCAGCTTCACTGTCGTAAGGCTCTCGGTCCTTATAAAATAATCTAGTAGCTAGTAACAAACTGGTTAAATTACAATTACCGCTGCGATGGTCTCACTTTACTACCCCATACTAAGATCTAGCTATATGTTACTTAGCTCAGATATTACGGTCAGTAGCAGCTTCACTGTCGTAAGGCTCTTGGTCCTTATAAAATAATCTAGTAGCTAGTAACAAACTGGTTAAATTACAATTACCGCTGCGATGGTCTCACTTTACTACCCCATACTAAGATCTCACTATATGTTACTTAGCTCAGATATTATGGTCAGTAGCAGCTTCACTGTCGTAAGGCTCTCGGTCCTTATAAAATAATCTAGTAGCTAGTAACAAACTGGTTAATTTACAATTACCGCTGCGTGTCTCACTTTACTACCCCATACTAAGATCTCGCTATATGTTACTTAGCTCAGATATTATGGTCAGTAGCAGCTTCACTGTCGTAAGGCTCTTGGTCCTTGTAAAATAATCTAGTAGCTAGTAACAAACTGGTTAATTTACAATTACCGCTGCGTGTCTCACTTTACTACCCCATACTAAGATCTCGCTATATGTTACTTAGCTCAGATATTATGGTCAGTAGCAGCTTCACTGTCGTAAGGCTCTTGGTCCTTGTAAAATAATCTAGTAGCTAGTAACAAACTGGTTAATTTACAATTACCGCTGCGTGTCTCATTTACTACCCCATACTAAGACCTCGCTATATGTTACTTAGCTCAGATATTATGGTCAGTAGCAGCTTCACTGTCGTAAGGCTCTTGGTCCTTGTAAAATAATCTAATAGACAACAACTTTTCTCACCCAAAATTGAATACCTTCACACTTGCGAGCACATCAGTGCAAGGGACAGAAAGGGAAAAACGCAGAGCCTTAAAGCTAGAGACTAAGCAAGTTGGATAGAATAGTTATCAAAGTATTATCGATCCATGACGACTGCCGGACAACCTCATGATTTAACATTAATATTTAAATCTTATGTATATGGCACCAATCATCCTTAACAAACTTCCAAAAGCCTGTAAAGAACTACCTGACAATGATTTTAAGAATAAAATAAAATCGCTTTTAGTAGACAAAGCTTATTATAATGTCTCCGAATATCTAGCTGATAAGTTTTAGGACATATTGTTATTAATAGTTCAATCATAATATTAGGGTTCAAATCTTTTTACGACATGATGTTTAATTCACTTTTGACATAATATGGTAATTAGTTATTATTTATTCTTATTGTATACAGATTGTTATTTTCCTTTTTCTTTCAATTGACATAATTATTGTACGTTCAAATATTTGCACGCTATTGTATGGCAAACAAGTCTGAACTAAATATGTTAATACGTTACATCTTACACGCAATTTCATTGTTATATGTATACACATGTTTATGCAAATAAATTACTTACTTACTTATATTGGAAGATATAAAGCTAGGTTTTCCAGCTAAGTTTCTCCTCACGATCTTCTAAAATGGTTGATGTATCTATCGGAACCATACTAAATAGTAATCTTAACACTCAAAAATTGTACGAGTATTAATTTAAAAAATTCAAAAGAAGAACTAATCGGCAACTCGACATACTACTATGCGTTTGGCTTTCGTACGGTGTAAAAGTACAGAAAAAGCAAATTTTATTATGCAAGAAGCAATTTTTACGAATCTGCGTTTTTTACGCCGTGGCTATGAGCAAAATGTCAGAAACAGAAGTTATATGCATATTTCAATCTGTGAACGTTGAGTTACAGTACAGAATAACTAAATGTAGATAGTTCTTTTATTTCCTAGTGATTAAATAAAATGTTATCTTGTACGCACTATTTACTTTAATCAGTTAAGGTGCACAGCAACAAGATAATATGACGTTTTTCGTACATTTTTTATTACTTGAAAACTGACAAGGGAACAGAGACGGGGGGTCGGAAAGGGAAAGCCTATTTATTTAGCACATTAGAAGGAGAAGAAAATATATTTATTCAGTAAACAAGTACAGATAATAGTAATACATAGGCACACATAAATAAATTCTTAATTGCTATCTAGCACTAGCTGCGACATTATTTGAAAGACATCATGCATATAAGGAACTTATTATTATAAAGAAGATGTAAACAGCTTAGTGTATCTAATCGCCTTAAGCTCCTTTTATATATGTATTATTGAGTCTATATTCCTACTTATAGTATAGTGTACTTACTCGAAAATTTATAAATGGGCATTTATTATTAGCGATCGATTCAAACAAACGTTTTGCAAATACAATCAATACATTTATCAATATATCTTATATTTATTCAATAAGTAATAAATAATGATAAAGTATCGATATCGGGACGTGATTATAAAAAACAAACAAACTTGATCCCGGTGTCACCTTTACCGCCTTAAGATGCATATATGTACGTAGCAGAGAATATATAAGTATTAAATTCAATTCATATATGCCCATGCGGCGAAGCTGAAGTCGCTGAAGTGGAAAGGTGGCGACCACGAGCTCGAAGACGCAGCGTGGGCATACCCGCTACAGGACCGACGATCTTGTACTGGATGCGAATAGCGCAAGACCGACAATTGTGGAGATCTTTGGGGGAGGCCTTTGTCCAGCAGTGGACAAAGGCCTCCTTCTTTTGGCTGATATGATGATGATGATGATGATGATTCACCCATGCGACGTCGATAATCCTTAATTAATTTAGGACAGCCTACGCACCATTAGGGAATTGATTTGGGAAATGGATAATCGCGACAAGCCTCTCATAAAATAGTACCGTACCCGTTCCGATTATACAAATATTCGACGAGTCTCTTAAAAGATTAAACCCAAATATTTGGACGTGATCTTTGACCGTAGTTAAACTTCAGCGAACATTTCCGATCTTTAACGACGATAAATATTCGCGGAACTGTGTGCGCGCAGTTAAATTCCCTTTTTGTTCTTTGGCACTAGGTAAGAATTTTCACGACCTGCATTCGACCCAATGACCTATAGATGCGAGCCCGGTGTTCTAGACTCGACGAGACTAGCTTGGACTCCAAATCAATAAACATCGGTTAATGCGATGTACCTACTATTAATGCCCCATGGTTGTTCACAATAATACTGTTCACACAGATTTGAAATTACTTACCATCAAATTCTCGATGAAGCAAGCGACGATACACTATTTGACTCAGACTTTGATGGTCGCGATCGCGATAGCCAACGATGACCCGTCCCACTTCTCACGTTGATGCCTTTGTTTCAGGAACATCCTAGACAAAATTAAATAGACATTTTTTTTCATTACGGCCCAAAAACACATGAATTGCCAACATAACTACTCCTATCCATGGGAGGTTGGCGGTTAGGCCTAAAGCGTGTAGCTGCTTGAAGTTGACCCACCAAAGCACTGAGGGTGGTTAATTCTAATGAATATCACCAAATTTAACTACATTAAATAGCTTTAATTAAATAGAACTAGTAGTGCTCTAGGCCACAGAGTGCATATTACTATCCTCACCTTATAAAACTATGGAACGGTAATCAGGGTTATGATCAACGGTTTTGCGTGTTCTCCGAGACAAGTCAGGGTTCTAAGTCTTTTTAGTCAAGATAACCATATAATATCATCGCGACGTCACCCGGAACCCGGAATCATTAGGAGATGATGTGGGAAAGTTAGAAAGTAAGGTCTCTGTGCTTGTACATGCTGTCCCTAGACTAACGATTAAAACAATCATCATCACAACGGATGTAGTCTAATGTAGTCTAATTAATGTATAAAACATTTTTCTATTGTTGTTCCCATACAGCACATAGGACCTGCACACAACTACCGCAACTCTAGCATGGCCCGGCAAGCAATAAGGGACGCTGGTTACGAAGTGTCTTTGGGCATGATGCCCAAGTCTCTTGGACCTCTTACATTTATCTTCACCGGCTCCGGGAACGTCTCACAGGTATGCTGTTTCATTTTAGAAATTTTAACAGATATTTATGTAGCTTCCTAATTAAATAGAACGACCCTTCAAGGTTTGATTTAATCCGATATTCATAAGTATGTTACCCGGTTCCGGTCCGGTTTAATATTATGCACTTATGGCATTATAAAATTTTATTTTACTTAAAACGGTCACCCACCGGACTTACATACAATTATTTATGGTAAAAATTACACGAGAAATGAAATTCCAAGTTTATTTATTTAGGTAAAAAATATTAACATAGATAATTAATTTTCAAATATGTGAATGTTAAGGGCTCTTGGACAGTTGTATGATTTGATTTCATATCTTCGAATTTCAGGGAAGCCAAGAAATATTCCAGGAGTTGCCACATGAATATGTTCCTCCGGAGATGCTGCGTAAAGTAGCTGAGCATGGAAGTATGTTTTGTTATGATAAACTAAACTATCTATCATTGAACCTTCCGGATCTACAGAAACTAACAAAATATCCTAATTACTTTTACAAAAGAAATTAGAAGTAATCCTTTACATATTTGTTTCCTTATTATCTGTTCTACAATTCGATAGTTTATCTGAAAATACAACGCAACTTCGATTGTTTGTTAACATCCTTACCCTTGCTTTGGTTTTAAACAGGTCCAAATAAAATTTACGGCTGCGAAGTGCGCCGGAGAGATCACCTCGAAAGGAAGAACGGAGGAGGCTATGATGCGCAAGAATATGATGAACATCCAGAACGATATATTTCCACATTTGCACAAAAGGTATAAATTCATTTACAGTCAGACAAATGGCCAATTTAAAGTATCTATCAATCAATCGTTTGTATCAATAATTTAAGTATTCAGTTATATTATAATAACTTTATTCATTTCAAAATTTATACAATGACCGTTGAATTTTTTTCGTTTCACTAAGTTCTCTAATCGTTTTAGGCAATTTATTATATGTCAGAAATTATGCAAAATACACTTTTATGAAATAATGTAGTTTTATATTGTACACGCGTCGTTTTATCACGAAGTCTGGCTCGATCACTAAAAGGGAAAAGATTGAGATTATCTTTTGCAAAAATGGCATATTCATAAAATACATGCAAGGAAGTGGTAGAGTTATCAGCTCTTTAAAGTAGGGTTCACACGATTCGGTAGGTTCGATGCTAGCAATTTCCCGAATGCATATTTTTTGGGCTTTAAATGCCAAATCTTTGCTGGTGGAGTGACCCCTGCAACATGACCGTGGTAAGCAGTTTTTATCTCTTTGGTGTATTTTACATAAATACTTTTTAAACTCCCTTCAATCCTAGGCATTAGTTATATTGAACAGCTTCATCCTTAAAAATCAGGAATATCAACTTAAGATATAATTTAAATAAAATTACTTCCTAAATAATTATTACTCTTCATAGTAACTTTGAGAGGACATCGTTCAAAATTTTGGTTCGGAATGATAACTGCAGAAAAATTAGCCAAGCGGGATCCGGATACGAGTATTAGGACTCAATAGATACAGCAATTATTAAGATTGAGCAATAACAAAAGTTCATAGTATAGGGACTCTCATTTATTCTTAAGTCATTTAATTGTAATTTTTCTTTTATGTATTATTATAGCGGTGATAAAAGTACAGGCTGACCGACAGACGGACAGCGGATGTTTAGTAATAGGGTTAGTTTGGCACCCTTCAGATAGGAAACTCTAATTATCAAAATTGCACTGATAGGAGCCTACGCAGTGCAGCTTTGCCTTGCCGCGTAAAACTACAAGTAAATATTTTGATGATACCAAGATAATTACGATAAAGACTGATATGCAGGAACAGCCGCAACTACGCATTTCTATTTGCGTAGTAAATAGGCTCTATTGTAATAATAATAATTACGAGTACTTATCTTAATTGAATCCTCGTTTCGGAATTAGTTCAAGGGGACATTGCAATTTTTCATATCTTATCAGAAAGTATAACAAGACGCCGTTAATGATTTACAGATAAAATTATCGGTCAAAAAGACGTGAGGTCACTTTCATACATTTATCTTTGTTGAGGTATATGTTGATATGAAATCTTTTACAATAAACAATGAAATATATATATTGAATCCCTATTATAGTTAATTTCCTAGTCATAATTCAGTCTAAAATAAGGTGAATGATTCCAAAACAAAACCGAGACCCAAGGGCAGTTACTACGAAGAGGTAGAGACTGAAACTCCTGGCCATTAGTAATGACTTGCAATGAAATGGCTATAAACATCGATGCTCAGTATTTTTACTGCGAGTCTAAAGAAAACGAAACGTATGAACGATTTCACTCTGGTAACAAAGCATTGTGGATGGCACAATTTAGCACGCCGTCAGGGCATTAACCACTCGCCTTCATTATGACAATTTAAAGCCAGTTTTTACAAGTATCTCCCCGAATATTGACTTTCTAAGCCCGGCATTATCTTACTGAGTGGGTGAATTGAATAAAAATGGCTGGTGTTACTTACAGTTTAATTTGTTTTAATCCATTTAATTTATTAAGTTGAATTAATTTTTATAATATAGTCCTTTTATTTATGTCTTTTAGTTAGTACCTAAGTTACGACAACATTTTGTGTGCATGCAGGGTGTACCTATAAGTGAATGTTACACTTTATTCCGATTAGTTACTTCTATTTCATTTGCTTGTATCAGTGTAAACAATTGCTGGTGAATTAAAATCAAATAAATAGCGCTTCGTCTACGTCGAGAACTCGAGCGGATTAATTCCTTTTTTAGAAAACTCAGACTAATGCCTTTAGGTACCGCAAAAAGACTAGGTAAACTGCTTTGTCACTGCAAAGGAGGACAGTTGAAACAAAATTACATCATACAACATTAATCTTCATTTACTCTACTGTATTGTTTGTGAAGAGATGGTATTTTCAAACGGTCCTAATAAGGTCCGCATAACTAGCATTACCTGAAGGATATTTTTTCATTACATTTTTTCTGCAGCATCTGAGCAATGAATCACAGGTAACTGCGAGTCTATGATTTTGTAAATTACTATGGGAATTGGTCGTACGCTGTAAATCGACATGATTCTTCGTCTTTCAAACGCCAGGTCGGGTTATGATATTATATAATGTTTTATTAGATTTTTTGATGTTTTGTGATTTGCAGTCCGTAAGAGGGTGGTATTACATCCCAGGTTTTGGGAAACACACAAAGCCTTCGATACTCCACCCGTCTTTTTTCAGTCCCATCATTATAGGAGTTAGGAAATAACCTACACAGTGGTGTGCGCTTACAATTACGTACTTTATGTCTTACGTAGATAACAAGTCTCCATTCTGACTGGACGTCATGTCCGAAATTAGACCAGGAAAACATTATTGTTGTTACAAATACCGGTTAAAACTCGATATAACCAGGTTTTAGTAGCGATTATGATTTCGTTGTCTATATTTATAGGTACATTAACCTACATTTTAATCTTAACCACTGGAGGTTCTCTATATTAAGCAAAACATTAGATACTACTATCTATACATAGGGTAATATTAAAATAATCCGTGCATATATTTTTACTAGATGTTGAACCGAGATGTTGTCCTTTCACACAAAAAATTGTCCTGGGTGGCCAGGACAATTTTTTGTGTGAAAGGCACGATTAGTTGTTCTGTGTCTAATATATAATTCTGTGTGTAATTTATTTATAATATGTATGCATTTAGAATTACACTCTTTGCGAGAAAAAGCGGACCTTACCTTTATAGTATTTGAATAAAACAACACATAAAATATTTAATTTAATAAGGAGTATGACTCCCGTTTTAGAGATTATGGCAATTGTCTTGCCAGGCTTTTGATGGTTTCCTGCACAATGCGTTCCCACTCAGCGAAAATGGTTGAATGGTTGGATATATTGTACTTGCCTTTTGAGGTGGTTCCAGACGTGCCCAATGGGGTTAAGTCTAATGGGGGGTCAACATAGAACAGGTTCTGCCTAGTTTAGGGTCAGATGGTAATGTATAAATAGTTCCAAGATATTTATTTATATCACTTCAAACATTTCTTGTGCAAACAAAAACGAATTAGCGACGGAACCTCGTCGCTAATTTGTTACATGAGTAAACCAATATAATTAGTATGAATTAGGTATTATATTATCATATATATTGACAGATAGCGCCATACACATCAGTACTGGTGAACTGCATCTACTGGGCGGTGGACAGTCCCAAGCTGCTGACCATTCCCGACGCTAAGCACTTGCTGCTGCCTTCGCACACACCATGGCTACCCAAGAGTGTAGGTGCGCCTGCGTTACCGCACAGGTCAGTATATAGCTAGCTTAGAAATAGACGAATTCTTCTTTTATTTTATCTTTAAAGACGATGGGCGATCTATGCGTATACCCTAATAAGTCAGTCGGTAGACAACGCATCGACCGCACGCGTACGCTCGGTATCCCTACCATATTGTCACCAGACTAGTCAGTAGCTCTCAAAGTTTGCAACCAAAAAATCATTCAATTATGCCAAACTGCAAAAGTTGCGATGCCGATTTCCGGGATGGAACCCAGTGCTCGGGATGCAAGGGTTATTTTGACTTTCCTTGTGCCGGAATAAGTGAATTGGGGTGGAGAAGGTTGGGTGAGCGCAAGCAATCCAACTGGAAATGTGCTGAGTGTAAACCGCTATCTGCAAGTCCTCGCATTACCACCTCCGTTAAGTCGCCGTTGATTGAGAACATACCTCCCGAGGTAAGCACGGGTCCTCTAACACCTGCTCTGGCTTCGCATTCAACATCACCTGTGGATTCTATGCGGCCCGTACCCTTCGCACCAGTCACATCTGCTACGGTGCCCGCGCCAATGAATGTGAATTTAGAGACCATCATGAGGGAGCTTCAAAGCGTCTCGGCCCGTATGGACAAGTTGGTGGGGCTGGCTGAGGACGTCAAAACCATTCGAGTTGAATTGGAGGAACTAAAAAAGATTAAGACAGACTATGATGGCCTGAAGGCCAGTATTGAGCTTACGGACACTTCTGTAACTGCACTGGAGATCAAGGTTGACAGCATTCAGCAAAATGTGAATAGTCTTATTGGGATGAAAGAAGAGTTGGCTGCTGTACGGAATAGTTACACTAAGATGGAAAATCTTTTCAAGGAATGCGAACAAAAATCTCGACTGAACAACATCGAAATAAAAGGTGTTCCATTGTCTAACTCAGAGAATCTTTTGTCCGTTGTCGAGAAACTGGGAGAAGTTATAGGATTTAGTATTCCAGAAGACCAGATTAACTACATTGCCAGGGTACCAACACGCAACAATGACAAGAACAAAAACATAATCTGCTGTGTGCATAATCGGTACATCAAAAATAACTTTGTAGCAGCCGCTCGGAAGCTCAAAACCTCAATAACAGCCGATAAACTGGGACTCAAGGGTGGAAATGCTATATACATAAACGATCATCTAACTCTCGACAACAAAATGCTACTAAATAAAACAAAACAACTTGCAAAAGAAATAAATTTTTTGTATGTATGGGTTGTGGGGTGCAAGATACTGTTAAAAAAAAACGAAACATCACCAACTCATCATATCAAAACAGAACTGGATCTGAAAAAAATATTTCCTTAAGAATAAACTCAAATCAACCTTCTGACAATATATTGTCTTGTTATTGCTGCCGTAATTTAAAAAGTTTGAGTAACGCGGTCCGGGTGATTAACACCTGTTTCTTGGGCGCATTCCTTTGCCACTGGCTCGGCCGTGCTATTGTTCGCTTATCGCTAGATGCTATTTTTTGCTACTGTCATTTTCAACATTATTTGTATCGTAAGATAGTTGACATTTCTTTATTTATGAGTTTGAAAGGCGTTCTTTTAACAAATGAACAAGTTATTTTTCTGCACCTTCTTTTAGAATTATGTTGTTTTACTATTCTAATTCTTGTTAATTACTGTTTTATGACCGCACCTGTGAGCTTCGTCTATTTACTATTTCGTGCCGCAAATGTAAACTGCATTTTTTATTTTGATATTTTTATTTTGTTTGCTAAAGAAATACTAATTTATTTGCTTTTTTCGTGATGGCGCCTATTCAAATATATTATCAGAATGTTCGGGGACTTCGAACAAAGACGAGTATTTTTTATAGAAATATGTGTACTAATAATTACGATATTATTTGTTTGACGGAAACCTGGCTTTTGGATGGTATTAATAGTAGTGAGTTGTTTGACGACCGTTATTTAATATGGAGGCGGGATAGGGACTATTCTAGCACTAATCAGAATATGGGGGGTGGGGTATTAATTGCCGCAAAGCGTGAAATTATTGCGGAAGACCGAAACGAATGGTGCTCCTCCGCTGAGGATCTATGGGTAACCTTAACATTACGTAGTCGTCGACCAAGAAATGTATTTAAAATACATGTATGTACATTGTACTTATGCACTCAGAACCTTGGTAATACGTTTGGGGTACAACTGATTAATTTTTCAAACAGTTTAGTAAGCATTATCCAAAGTTGCCCAGCGGATGGTTTCATAATACTTGGCGACTTTAACCTGCCTAATATAAACTGGTGTCGAGCAGATGACGGTCTATCTCTTTATCCGAGTAACTTGCAAGGTGACATTCAGAATACGTTTTTAGATACTGTTAACCTCTGTAATTTACTTCAGTATAACTCTTGCGTTAACGTTAATAACCGATTATTGGATTTAATTTTTTCTAACCATGATATTACCATCGCATGCTGTAGTGACCCCCTCGTTCCTGAAGACCCGCATCATAGAGCTCTCTGTGTGTCTGTAAACAATGTGCGTGCCGATTGTCTGTCTGTACTTCCACGCACAGTATTTTTATACCATACAGCGGACTACTCCGCAATATCCGCTCAGGTTGAGGAAGTGGACTGGCACCACGAGATTAACAGTCGGTCACTAGAAGACGCCACCACGTTTTTTTATAATTATATTTATGAGCTAAGGGATAAATATATACCATCTAAAACAGTAACATCGTGCAAGAAATATCCCCTCTGGTACAAAAAACCTTTAATAAAAATTCTTAAAGAAAAATCAAAATTTCATAAAAAATTTAAAAAGTACGGTAATTACTCTGATTACGAATCCTTTTCTCTGCTGCGTAAACGGGCTAAAGAAGTGGAAGAAGATATGTACAATAGCTATATAAATAAGACTGAAGACAGCATATCCAAGAACCCTAAAACTTTCTGGTCTTACGTGAAGGCCAAGCAACAGGGTTATTCTTATCCCTCCTCTCTTAAATATCAATCACGTAGCTCTAGCAACGGTAATGACATATGTAATATGTTTAGTGACTATTTCTTCTCCAACTTTTTGAGCAACTGCAATAGTACCGGTACTCCCTCTACACTCCATGCTTATACCTCAGATCAAATTGTGCCAGATATTCACGACATTGAAGTGCAGGAATCAGAGGTTTATGAATTGTTGAGAAGAGTAGATATAAAGAAATCTGCGGGTCCAGATACTATTCCCCCAATTTTTATAGTAAGTTGTGCCAAAACTCTCTGTATTCCTTTGTCACTTCTTTTTAAAAAATCGTTTTTTGTTGGGATTCTACCGAAAGTCTGGAAATTGGCGTATATCACTCCTATTCACAAAAAAGGACCTAAGGATCAAGTGATGAACTACAGGCCCATTTCCAAGTTGTGCATTTTTGCAAAAATACTGGAGAGGATAGTCCATAAGCAACTCTACGCTACGCTAAGCCGCCATATTAGTGTCAATCAGCATGGTTTCTGTAGAGGTCGCTCCACCACAACTAATCTCATTACCTGTGCTGAGTACCTCACGAGTCATATGTCCCAACAGGGTCAGGTAGATATCATATATACGGACTACAGCAAAGCATTTGATCGTATAGATCATTCGCTTTTGATACACAAACTATCCGCCCTCGGCATCAGGGGAAATCTCCTCCGTTGGTTCATTTCATACATCGAGAATAGGTGTCAAACAGTAGTTCTAAATGGCTATACATCCCATCCAGTTCTTGTTCCGTCGGGAATTCCCCAAGGTTCGTTATTGGGTCCTTTACTTTTCAATATTTTTATCAATGATATATCACACTGTTTCACTCATTCTCAAATACTCTTGTTCGCGGACGACTTAAAAATAATGAAAGATATTAGGACCTTAAAGGATTCTTCCGACCTCCAATTTGATTTAGATTGTTTCTATCGTTATTGTGCTACCAATAAACTTGAGTTAAATGTATCAAAATGCTATGTTTGTTCTTTCACGCGCAAATCTAATATTATTAAGTACAATTACACATTTTCCGGCACCCCTCTAACCAGAGTTGACTCTATTCGAGATCTTGGTGTCACATTTGACTCTAAACTTCTTTTTGATTTGCACTTTAACTATATAGTTACCAAAGCTGCAAAATCGTTGGGGTTCGTAATGAGAATAAGTGCAGAATTCAAAAAAATTAAAACATTAAAAATACTCTACTGCGCCTTTGTTCGAAGTCACTTAGAATATTGTTCTCAAGTTTGGAATCCTTGCTACGATGTTTATATAAATCGCATTGAGAATATACAAAAAAAGTTCTTAAGATATATCCAATTTCGTTCTAAACTTTTTCTTCCAAATTATGAAAGCTGGTGCAAGAAATTTCATATCCTTCCATTATACGAACGCAGAACAATAGCTGATATAGTGTTCTTGTATCAACTTGCGAACAATATCATTGATTGCTCCGAGTTGGTGAATAAGTTAGGGCTACGTGTTCCTTCAGCCATGCTCAGAAAACATCGGTTACTTCACGTACCGACTGTTCGCACCAATTACCGACGGAATAGTTTCATGGTGAGAGCGAGCAGAACTTACAATAAGACTTGTCGGAAGGTTGATATTGACCTATTCTGCAATACCACCTGCAGAATTAAAAATAAATTAGCCATTAACTTTTTTAGGATAGATACTTGAATAACTGATATTTATTAGTTTTATTTGACCTACTTTTTCAGCTAGTCTCCTTGATTTTCTTTGTGTTGATTGTGATTTTGTTTAATGTTACGTAAATTTCCACAAATATTCTAAATTTTTTACTCTCTTCATCTTTAAGTTTTGTCTACCGATTTTCTTATTTTTTTAAATTTATGAACATTAGCGAAAACTTGTAATTGGCCTTCATCCTTTATTGTATGTTTTATTTCTGTTCTAGCTGTAAGTTTTCTAGATTAATAAAATAAAATAAATAAAATAAAATAATCGTAAAGTTTAACTAAAATAAGAACGTAAAATATTTGAGTAAAGTGTACGGTGTTCTAAACAAAACGTACTAACAGAACCATTTAATGGCGATCATATGAACATTTTTTACTAGGCAAAAGTGTATTTGTGGAGCATCAGTCCAATCCATGGCCCACCTAACATTGTGCCCGGCCTGTTTGCAACATGTTCATGGCAAGATCTTAGAAATGCCGCAAGTTGGGCAATCATTGGGCCACGTTCTGGGCCACAAAATTTAATGAGTTTGCCATCGATACCCTAAGAAGAAGGCAAAATAATTAATTGTATCCAGATAAAAAGAAAAATAAGGGGCACTAGCTTTTCTTCAATAAAACGAGATATTCATGCTTGTATTGTTGTATGATTCTATGATGCAGACGCCAGCACATCCAGCTACCAATCTGTCAAATTTCTTTTATATCAACTTTATCACATTGGCATAAAGTTAACTTTTAATTGGCAGTTTAGCGTAGCTAGATGTGCTGGCGTCTGTACACATGATACTTAAGCCTCTACAATTATAATAGCTAACTAAAAGCTTGTCGAAATCTAAATGATGCTTAAAAATGTGTATTTGTTGCAGGATGTTGGCAATCTGCGACATTTCAGCAGATCCTGGTGGCTCTATTGAGTTCATGAATGAGTGCACCACTATCGACACGCCTTTCTGCCTCTACGATGCTGATAGGAATAAGGATACTAAAAGGTTAGCTGTTCCAAAGTCTGTTATTAGGGAAATGTACGGGTGGTGCAATGTTTAGCTCTCTCTCCTACCACGGAACTCTCTTGTTTCGGTTTTGACCTCCAAATGTGTAATCCATATATATATCAAATTAAAGTTTTATAATTAAAAGCTAACTCGACACTTTATCCCCCGGCGGGGATCGGAACGGCATCCTCCACCTATACGGGGTAGGCGCTCTGCCGTTCGAAAACTAGCTTGTGTAGAATGACTATTTCCACCAAAACTGTAAAACGTATACAATTATATAAACAAAATTATATAAGACCGGCAATCGAGGAGATTTTTGGGCCTTTCTCCAGCAGTGGACGTCTTTCGGCTAATATGATGATGATGAAACATCGTTTAGAATTATCTATACAAATAAATAAAATTGGAGTGTCTGTTTGTAATATTGAAATAGCCGGTTTTTACTACATAAATATATACGGTACATACACCAAAATAACACGTTTTACAATTTTTGTCTGTCTGTCTGTCTGTTTGTTCCGGCTAATCTCTGAAATAGCTGGACCGATTTTGACGGGACTTTTATTGGCAAGTAGCTGATTTAATAAGGCGTAACTTAGGATACTTTTATTTTAGAAAAAGTATTGTCTTTTACTAAAAAACTAAATAAACTAATTAACACGCGGACGAAGTCGCGGGCACAGCTAGTCGAAAATAAAATTCATAAATATAAGTTAGTTACTGTTTTACAATTGCTGGAAAAAAGAAAAAAATGAAAAAAAAATGGTTTATACCCAACATCACCACCCCATCTAATCCCGTAGGGGACGTAGAAATCATCCCGAGGGAATATCTTCCTGAGAACGGGCAGCAGCGTCTCTCTGCGTACTATGACCATCATACTGCGATCACCAACCCGTCTGCCAAGCGTGGGAATTATGGCATATCCCTCCAAATAATAGAGTCAACTCCATTGCAGTAAACTTTTGGGGAGGCCTTTGTTCAGCAGTGCATGTCAATCGGCTGACATGATATTATAATAAGTCATCATCATCAACATCATATCAGCCGAAAGACGTCCACTGCTGGACAAAGGCCTCCCCCAAAGATCTCCACAATTGCCGGTCTTGTGCTATTCGCATCCAGCAGTTTCCAGCGACCCGCACAAGATCATCGGTCCATCTTGTAGGGGGCCTGCCCACGCTGCGTCTTCCGGTTCGTGGTCGCCACTCGAGAACCTTTCTGCCCCAACGGACGTCGGATCTACGAGCTATGTGCCCCGCCCACTGCCACTTTAGTTTTGCAATTTTATAATAAGTACTGAAATAAAAACCGCTAATAGGTATATCCAATGAGTCACCTCAAGGCAGTTACCTCAAGGCAGTTACTAATGACTAATTAGGTAATATACTCTCTGGGAGCTGATTGTAAAGATCCGGGTCCAAAATATGAGTCGATTAGGATATTTTGGTGAGACTTCTTGACAAAAATAACCCTAACAATATTTCTTCGTAAACACGTGGTCTGATTGTATTGTTTTGCCTCCTCCGCAATATCATTAATTATTGTAAGAATAAAAACTGATAGTTCAATGGAAAGATTTGTCTTGGAATATTTATGCTGTTTGTGATAAACATAAAAATAAATAAATATTTATCATTATTATTATTGACCTGATATCGATTCATTATACGAATACTGGAAAGAACTTGCTAGAGTCAACAGATCGTGTTATTATTTATTGTTTCTTAGATAAATGTATGCGAGCATAATGTGTATCATAAGGTCATTGCATTCGGTTGATAAGCAAATAAAGGTCGATTTATTTATATATGTATATTTATTTATATACTAGCTGTGCCCCGCGGTTTTACCCGCGTTAACCTTTATAAATTATCACAGCTCCTCCCCCGTAGGTGATAGCGTGATAATATGTAGCCTATATGTTGACCCGACCTCTAAGTAATATTCATGAAAAATTTGAAGTTAATCCATGCAGTACTTTTTGAGTTTAGCCCAGACATACATACAGACAAACAGATAAACAGACAAAAATTCTAAAAACTATATTTTTGGCTTCGATATCTATTGTAGATCACGCCCCAAGTATCCTTTTTAAAAAATATTCAAAAAAACAGTTTTGACTTTCCTAGGATTTTATTATATGTATAGATTATTTCGCAGTGAATTGGTAAATAATAAATATGATAAAAGTTTAGAAATACATAACTACAAAATTCGAATAGTATGAACAAATACACAAAAAGATCTTTCCCGTACCGGGAATCGAACCCGAGCCTCCTGGGTGAAAGCCAGGTATCCTAGCCACTAGACCATACGGGAGATACTGTACAACTCGAAATGTTTATTTCAGCTTTAAAGGCCCCGGTGTATTAGTATGTTCCATTGATAACATGCCAACACAGCTGCCAAGAGAATCAACAGACTTCTTTGGTGATCTTTTGTTCCCGTACGCTGAGGATATTTTGAAATCTGACGCAACCAAGCCGCTTGAAGATCATAACTTCTCTCCTGTTGTACAAGGCGTGAGTACCTACTTAAAATATATACAAAATATATAATATATCACCGGTCTTCAACATTAAACATCCCGAAAGATGTGTATAGGGGTCATTCGGAGAAAACCAAGCATAGAGACCGCGTGAATATATGCTTAACCTCATCGATTAATTAGAAATCGGTGAGAGTAGCTGGCTACCAACCATAGTACTCTACCTGACGACTCCTGACGGCTGGCAATTCCACTCAAGATGCCCACAGTCTCACAAGACACATACCCATTGACTACTTTTAATTTTTCAAAATTAGATTGGATGTGTGGGTGTGGCGTAAAATTAAGACAGTCGCCTTGCCACTTCGTGTCCTGGTTTTGACTTCTACACATTCACTATGTGTGCTTTGTGTCCGTCAATTACATGTTTGTGTACCCAACGACACAGGCACCCATTTACCTAGTGCGGGCGATGTAGATAAGCGAGAAATATGTAATCGGTCACCACTTGGACAAAGAGAATGACAATTACAAACTTGACAATTTACTAACGATACGATAACGATAAAAATGGATCCATCTTTTTAGATTTCCATCTTTGACAATTTGGTTGAATATTAAACGTTTAGAAAGTTAGAAAAAAATATATATACATATATAATTTATGTTTATATATATAAATATATATATATATATACATAAATAGAATGTGTTATTCTCGCGGTTTCTTACCAACCTTTTATCTTATAGACATACACAATTATGTGCACAGATATGAATGTTATCACATATTTGTTTGTATTATCTTACAGGCTATTATAACGAGCAACGGCAAGTTGACACCGCCCTTCGAATATATTAACGAGCTTAGGATGGCTAACACGTAAGTAATCTTTACTCATTTGCTCTTTAATTTCTGTTTATCTCTTCTTTCTCGAAGTTCTCTCATAATGAAACCGACGCCATGTCCATGGATACACTTTGACTTGGACATTGTCTTTATTACGTAGATGACGTAATAGTACCCAATCATAGGAATAAATCCGAGAATGACTGTCGCTTACAGCAAGCGTCAAATAATAGTATGCTCCTAAACGAATGAAGACTTGCCATCTGCGCGAGCGTACTTTCAATTCCACCACTCTCATTATCCGATGGAAAGACTAGCGCGTTTCGCTAGTCTAGTAGTCTATTTTTTTTTTATGCTGAATGGGTTTGCGCTTGACCACGATCTCACCTGATGGTAAGTGAAGATGTGGTTGAAGATGTACCGCGTGTACCCATAAGATGCCTGTTCACTCTAGCCTTGAATAAACCCATGTTGTATGAGTCTGGAAACACGTCGTTCGGGAGGGTGTTCCACTGCTTAGCCGTGCGTATGATAAAGGAGGAAGCAAAGCGCTTCGTACGGCAGAATGGGATGTCAACAACAAAGCGGTGAAAACCTTCCCGACGCCTAGTAGTCCGATGAAAAACGGAAATAGTTCTGGGACAGGACTGACGACGTGCTCTCCGAGGGACGAGGGTGTAATACACCCAACTCCCTGATTTCGGGCTGATACTGAGAAATTTTCTTAACAGAAACCTTCGTGAAGTGAAATACGCAATATATCCTAGCTCCACGCATCTGTCTCATGATTTAACTATCTGGGAACCCGAAATAAATATTGACACATAGTTAATCAGTGATAATGGAAAAAAGACACAAGTGCTACCGGTTATGTCATTTTTAATAACGACTCTACCTTAAATTAAATAGTGATATTCTTTAACTTGTTCCTTTTTAAGCACAAACACTTGTACTTCAAATGCACTCGGTGTCACTGTCTTAATTATTAGATCTGTTTTAAATGTAAGACATATTTTCGTCCAATTATAGAGGTAAATGGTACAGTTCACTAATACTTCAAGAATGCATTTGAATATTACTTAAACAAGAAATATTAATTGGTTTACGCCTCATAAAGCTATTAAAAAGAACAGTAGGTGGTAATAAAATATATCGAAAACTATAAATATCGATAATGAGTATTCAAAATTACAAATAACCATTTGGCAATAACTTAAATAAGCTAGCAAACCAACTTAACCATTCTTACCTTAATTAAATGTCAATTCTAAATGATTTAATACAATTAACACACTGCCATCTGATCCCAAACTAGGCAGAGTCATGGTAACCAAACAACTGATAAAGTTATTTCTAAATTCATAAATATTATAGATAAAATACACCTAGATACCGAACTCATTACACTGGGATTGATCCTAGGTGGGGATCAAACCACGACTTCTGATTTAGTTCTGACTTTTAGGAAGCGCGTTTTTAAGGTTTACCTGTTTTAATTTTATATATTTAATTAGGTACTATAACTAAGCAGACTTAAAGATATTTTTCCAGAAAGTTTCAAATTATACCCCTCATGTTGTCAGACGTTCCCGGCACAAGGTGGAGGGCAACGACCAACAAACCCCCGTCGTGATCCTCGGCAGCGGGCTGGTCGCAGCTCCCGTTGTAGAGTACTTGTCTAGGGACAAGAACATCGCTGTTACCGTAGGTTAGTAAGTTTCTTGACCTGTAGTGTGAAAGCTTTGTGCTGACACTATGCTACAGTATCGGGGTGACCATGTTCAACTTGTACTTGATTACAGGTCACTACCACGCAGCACTCATTTCATGCACAAAAGTTTATAGTGGTTGGCTCTTTAATTCTATAGAATGATCCCCAGAAATAGGCACAAATTTATAGAGTTTTAGTTAAAACCCCCCTTTCGTTATTCAGAATCATTATTAGACCGTGTTTCAATAATGTAATTAGTCATTATTTTAAACACGGTCTTACGAAAATCAAAAATTTTGCCGCCCGGTCGCAATCGAACTTGCTTAACTTACGAACTCAAGGTACACAACCACCCGCTACTTACGATACACACTGGAGATCAAATTCACGAGTTCCCTTTTTAACACCCTTAAAGTAGATGTAGGTACCTTTGTTCGGAAAATATGACTGACTGATTAGAGTTCGAAAGAAGATTTTGAAATCCAATAGTTCTGCCATGCGATAATACATGGTACCGTCTTGTTTACTAACTACCTTTTCTTGTAGGTGAGCCATTCTTCGAATGTGATTTCTATGAAAAATGACTACATTACTATGAAAAACGAATATTGTGCAATATTTTATGATAAATATTGTTGCTTTTATGAGAGAATATTATATTTTGGTGAATTGATATAGCACCAAAATGAATTATATTTTGGTGCTATATCAAGGTGCTTAGACGGTAGTGTATTCAATAAATATTATACGAAGATGGGTACACCTACAAGAAAGTATGTACTATGTATGTATATTTCTAAAATTTATTCACCTAAGCCTCAAGTAATCTAAATGTATAATATTGCCTAAGGCGACATGATATCTTGTATAATATCCCAATTGACGTTATTAATTCCAGCATCAGCAGTAAAGGAAGAAGCGGATGCTTTAGCAGAACGATATGGGGTATCCTCAGAGTACTTCGAGGCACAGGATGAGTCGGCACTACGACGGTTAGCTTCGCGCGCTAAGCTCGTCGTGTCGCTGTTGCCATATGACCTGCACGGCGTGGTAGCGAGGGCCTGCGTGAGCACGGGCGCGCATATGGTTACAGCGTCGTATGTGAGGCCTGAAGTACAAGAGCAACATCAAGCGTAAGTATTGAAGAAAAATCTAGCGTATACATGTCATGTTTCAAAGAATCAGGTAAAGGTATTGCTCGTAAAATGCGTACTCAAATACCCTTAGAGCAAAATGAAAGAAAGGTGCGTGATTGCTATAACTTACTGCAGGGGTATAATATATGCTAATCGCACCGTAACTCCCTCAGAGCCCACGTGGTGCAGGTTCGATCTCGGCACAATGTAGTTAGTTGTTTCGTGTGCTTTGATTAATGAATTTTAAGTTTGTTTTGTTTAATAATCGTATTTAGATGGTTTCAATTTCTATGACCTGAAATAACCTTTGTAGTCTGTAGTCAAAAAGTATATCATCGAATGATATGGTTAACCAACGTAACTTTTACTGCGTAAACCCAATCTTATATATTTTAACTATGTTAACGTATTATGGTTTTATTAGCACTTTAATTTGTCTCTAACTATCTGGACGGTGTACACTTGAGTTGTTGGTCCATAAGTCGTTGATTGCTATCCAGCTCGAAGAACCAAAAAGATATACGATGTACTAGTAGAGTCTATTATTAACACTTCTTTGTGTGATTTGCAGAGCCAAAGATGCTGGTCTCACATTCTTGAATGAGGTTGGTTTGGATCCTGGTATCGATCACCTGTTGGCGTTGGAATGTATACACGACATACAGAGCCATGGAGGAAGAATTGACTCATTCGTCTCATACTGCGGAGGTATATTGTAAAATTATAACTACATATTTGACTACATCTCTATAGATGTAGTCAAATATGTAGTTAAAATGAAATAATACTCATTAAATGGAAACATCTCTATAGATGTTTCCATTTTATGCGTATTTTACCCATATACTCGTAACTCCAAAACAATGTCAAATTGGTCTATCATGAATATGTACATGAGCCTTTCTTGGTGGTGAATGGTATCATGAGACCAAAGGGGTAATGGTGTCGCATCTAGTACCAGTTTTAAGATTATATTATGTTATTTGCCTACAGGACTACCGGCACCAGAATTCAGTGACAACGCTCTGAGGTACAAATTCTCATGGAATCCTCGTGGTGTTCTGCTAAATACGATCTCTGCTGCTAAATATCTAAGCAAAGGACAGGTAAAAGAGAGGATACAGCGTCATATCTTATTTAAAATACGAGAGCTACTGTTTTCAATCGTGTAGATTAAAGTTATGATTTAATTTTTCAGATAGTAGAGGTATTGAGCGGGGGTGAACTAATGTCGGTGGCTCGTGAACTAAACTTCCTCCCCGGTTTTGCATTCGAAGGATTCCCCAACAGAGATAGCACGCAATACTCCAAACTTTACGGGATTGTTGACGCTCATACCATGTTCAGAGGCACCATTAGATACAAAGGTACGTAATTACATCCAAATAAAACGACATAAGTTATTAATTAATGCTTCAATTGATTGATGCTTAACTACGCTATACATATTCTGGAGCACAGGTCCTACATACATATATTCTGCACATATTCTGTTAAGAAGTATTCTAATATTTATGGTCCATCGAGAATCTAAAAATGTGCGGAAACCATCGCAAAAACAAATACAGCATGATGTTACGTCAGAATATCATTTACTTTCTAAGCTTGCTCAGAAACTTGATGAGGTAGAGACGACGTGTTCTATTGCGACAATTGATATCGCAATGTCCGCAAGTCTTCTCTCACTGTGATTCAAGACCTGCACACTGAACAAACTCTACTGCTACTGCAATTGAAGTTAACATTATAGCGTTGTCAAAATGAAAGTGCGCCTCGCCGTTGATACAATGCAGAAGTGTAATGAATTAATGATATACGTGATTTTTTACCAGGTTTTGCTGAAGCTATGATTGCGATGCAGTTATTCGGTTTAGTGGATCCAAATTCTCATCCATCCCTACATCCTGATGGACCTAAAATCACATGGGTATGTGTTTAAAGAGATATTTTTTTGTTTGAACGTGCAATAAACTTCGTCTACATTTGTATCGATAAAACACTCTCTCCAATCTTCAATCGGAAAATCAGCGTCTTCAAACAAACGTAGAGCGAAAGTATCCGCATTGAATCGAGCCTCAAAAAGGATTCCTTTCGGACCGGCTTAAGTTTTTTGTTTAATTTTGTTAGTCAATTTATATATTATAAATATTAATCCTACGTTAGCCTCTATTATAGCGTAAAGGCTTACTGTAAAAGTCATGTTAAATGAAAACCTGTAAGTAAAGTACTATAATTTGAAAGACTTTTACTACCACGGTCCAAATGTCGAATGCAAATATTATTAGTACTGTGAGATGTTTCTTGGAGGGCTTTCTAACTTCAGTCAGACGTAAAAAATATATATCTTTGCTATGAAATCCTATGGTGATGGGAATTTATAGCAGCAACTAGAAAATAATACGACATTTTTTGTGTAAATAGGCCCAATTTCTATCAACTTTACTAGGGGATCAGACAGTTCGTGTAAAGACGAGATCTACGTTGTCTATTGATTCACTAGTAGGTATTCCAATGAGACTTCTCCATAGATCTTTAGACAAAATCACTTTAGCGCTCTATTAGTAGAGCAGTAGTTAGTGGGTGTAAATTCGCAGGAATGGTGGGTATCGTTTAAACAATATCTCAGTTTAGATTCACTTTAGATGACAAACGTATTTTTTTATTTGTTTAAAACAAATATTAATAATATAAATAATAACTTTTATTACACTACAGTCAAAACTATTCCATATTTTATATTTTTGAGTGTAGAGGATGTATTTAAACAATTTAATAAAAACATGTAACGTTTTTGCAAAAGTTAATAAACTCCGTAAAGAAACGAAAGAGACAGATAAAGGAGGATATATTTTTCTCAATACACATACTATGTACATACTCATAGATAAATTACACTTAGAAACAGAACGAATAATAATATAACCATACAAATATTAGTATTAGTTATTCGTATTGAAATCGCAAAAATAGTAATAATAACTTTTCAAATTGTTTAGGTTTACCAAAACTGTATTGGTATTTGTAAAGTTGGCTCATTTCGTCCGTTTTGGTTACGTAATCTAATATCGAAACTTGGTTGTCCAGAATTATCACTCACTAATTTCTGTTTTATTTTGGTCAGAGCTATCATCCCCATGAATATTGATATATTATATTTTTGTTCATAGAGCACAAATTGTATTGCACGTGTAAGCTATTGTAACAAATTTTGATCTTATAATATCACGTATTAAAGTGATTTTGCCTAAGACTTATATACTAAAAGTTATTAGTTCTAAATATTTAATGGATTTCAGCGTCATTTTGCCTGCGAACTTCTTGGCTTAGTGGACTCATCAATTTTCTACGATAACCTGAAGACAAGATTAATAGAAAGGATCGGGTTGTCCGGAGCACAGGCGCTAGAGTCTCTCGGGCTGCTCAGCGATGTGGAGATTGTGAAGTGTGGCACTCCGCTGGACACCATCAGTCATTATCTTAGCAAGAGACTGCAACTACGTAAGTTCTTATTATTCAGTTACTCTTACCTGGTCTGAAGATCAGTAGATAGTCAATATTGCACCTGATCTAGTTTCATAATTACGCTCATTCAATAAATTGATCAAAAGCATAGTATTATTCCAATCATGCGCATTTAGTACTAATTTATTGTATTAAAAACGTTTTAAAAATTACTGTTGTAGGTACCTACTCTGGTGAAACCATTTAAATTAAAATGTATGTAATGTAAAGGCATTTCTGGTTCACTAAACTTTAAAATTACTTGTAATAATAACATTGTCAGACATATTAGAGTCATGTGGATACGTAGAATTTTAACCATCACTAACTCTTTTTGCACAGAAAAAGAAGAGACAGATCTGGTGGTTCTTCGCCACGAGCTAGGAGTGACCTGGAGTGACGGGAAGCGCGAGCTGCGGGAGGTCACCATGACCTGCCGTGGCGACCCTGCCAAGCATACTGCTATGGCATGGACTGTTGGGTTGCCTACTGGCATCGCTGCCAAAATGGTTTTAGATGGTAAGCACTTCTATAATTGGCCCAGAACCACTGTGCTACGACTAGGATAATTTCTAGCCAGGATAATCCCAACTACGCTTTTTGACCCGACATTTGATCACTCATAATCTGTGATTGATAGAGTTCAATCACAGATTAGACTTAGAAGTTAGATTTGTGGGAGAGCCCACTACCATTACACCAACGAGTCAGTCAATTCTTGTTTCGATGTGTATAAATATAACTAGTGTTTAATCATATAATTTTTTGATAAACAATATTGTTTCCTATTTCAGGTGAGATCCAAGAAAGAGGCGTGGTCCTACCATTCGCGCCAGTAGTCTACAAGTCAATGCTGTCGAGGTTAAGAGCTGATGGCATCACAGCAAAGGAGACCACAACACCTCTCAACTAAGTTAGATGAAAACCTCCAAAATGTATTTTTATAGTTTCTTATCATTATGATTCACCATACAATCTTAAACTTATAAGTTTTTGTTTTTTCGGCTCTGGCTTCGGCCTTATGAGCCATAAACTTATGAGTCTATATCAGAGTTGCCACAATAAAGTAAAATCAACGTCACGCCGGTGGATACAACAGTATGAAAACCGTCGTTACTGCTTATGTAATAAAAAGCTGTCTAAGTCAAAGTGTGTCCACTGACATGAGGAATTACGAGAGACCTATTTAATTTCCAAATTGACATTTTCAATTTGGCTATTTCTATCATATGCTTTTTTGCAGCCATCTTCAGCATGCTACTGTGTTCCACCACTCTTAAAAACCAGTGTCTAGTCAAATATTAGATTTTTCTGATTTTGTATTTATTTTAAATATTTGAAATCAATCAAATTTTTATCTTATACCATCGTACTGTAAAAATAAATATTAATCTGTAATGGAGACAATTTAACTCCCAATCAAAAACAAAATATGGCAACGTTACAACCTACCAACCCTAGTATACATTGTGAATATCATAAAATCCAATTAATATAACATAATAATACGTCGCATAAAAAGCACTGAAACGTGTTCAAATTGACTATGACAGTCAACTTTTAAAATATATGTTCATTATAACATTTACAACAAATTGTAAATGTTAAATTGTCAAATTGAAATTGTAAAACTTATAACATAAGTTTTACAATTTCAATTTATGGTACTTATGTATACTAAAACTATTACTATTACCCGTATTTTCGTTGTAAATATACATAGTTATATAGGTTCATATATTTTAGGTAATAATCTATATTTTAAGGTTCCGGAATATAAGTAATGTCCTTGATTATCCTGTGTATTTTATTGTAAGAATGGAATGTGAATATATGAGTACTATATCGAGAGGGCACATAATATCTTTAGTAAAAACATATGTTTTTATAGTTTAAATTAATATTCTTTACCACAAATTTTGTAGTTTGTTTTGTTTATTTATTATATTTAAACCGACTTTAATGTGTTTATGTAATTCTTTCTATGTAAGCCTACTATCGAGATTCCCTCTCATCTTTCTTGACACAGTTGAAATAAAGAACTTATATCTTACTTGACTGGAGGATAACTCTTCTTGATTAACGTGAGGCACAAATGGAGATCAAAGTGTGCCTTAACTGTTATTCGGCACATTTAATCCATCGGAAATTCCAGTCTTCAACTGGTGAAGTGTCAATATACAACAGATGGAATTGGTTTAATATTTTTATGGAATGAATGTAGACTTATTAGTCTACAGTACGAGTACGTGGCAATCGTCGTTTGTCATCGGAATAGGCATGAGCTTTATATTTGTTGTAGGTACGTAGTCGGGCCCATTACAAAACCTTGTGTAACACCAGCCTCAATGATCTGCTATATTTTTGTTATCATTAGTTAGGTAAAACCTCAAAATACAATGAAACCCACAAAGGTGATATTATGTAGTCTATGATAGGTAAAATAAGAACGCCTTTATCCTAAAAAAAAAGAAATCGTACAAAACGTTTCAACCGTTGACGATGAAAATATTGGTGTCCAGTAATGTCATCAGGAAAAAAAAGGTGTGACATGTTTGTCATTCTTATATCATTTTTTTGCTAACCTAAAATGTTTTATCAAATGACTTGATTCTGCTATTTTTAGTAATTTTTTACGTTATTTTTATAAATTTATTGAGCTAAATCTCGATTGTGTCCTAACACGTCCATTCGCACTTAACGTTTTTTTAAAGTGTGACATTTTTAAAATGATGACTTACCGCTAAAGACTTATTGAAATGGAAAACGACCCGAATAACACAGTAAGTACTGATGTAGCGGAGACCTCGGTGCACCGCTCACCCCTATACAGGTATGAAATCGGAAATAACTTAGTAAATATTGACTATAACGTCCAGAAACATCGCTTATTATTTACATTACATAAGCATACTATAATAGAAACAAGAAGTTACCATTAGAGAAGGCTGACATATCTCTAAGGTAATTCTGATTGCTTTTCTTAGAATAATAGTGATTGCCGTTAATTTTAATAAGTAAATAATTGCAGTTGGAAACTATCAATAAACAATTACAAGTGGCTTAACTCTAACTTTTATTACTATGTACCCAGTTACTGATCTTGACTTACATTGTCGTCCAATAACCGTATCTCATCACGGGGAAATTCGTAGATAATGTATGGTCTTACACTAGTAATTAATTACTATCATATAGGCAGTGGTTGTGGCGAGAGTTGTTGAAGTCAGTAAGTCCGCCCAGTAGGCCTCTGACATGGCCTATCGTGTGTTGTCCAATGACAATAACTGGTACCGACAGCTTAACGTGCCCTCCGAAGCAGTATTTTACAATTTTATTGTCTATCGAAGACTCTTAAAAATGCATAATTATATTTGCCCTTGCTTTAGAGATGTGTCATACTAAGATTAGCTCTATATTTTATGTACGTTGTAAAACCAACATATAGTATAAAATTTTATTTATGTTAGATTTTTAACGCTGAAATAAAAATACTTCGTTTTGAATTGAAATCAGCAATGTCCTAAATTTAACATTTAAGTTTGGCTTAGTCTATGAATCAGGGGTTGACCGGACGTGTGATCCGGTTGCATCACATGATCAAATCATGAACATCAGATTTAGATTTCCCCGGATTGTTTCTAATCGATGTAGGAAAAAAATTTAATAATTACTGAAGCGTTAGATAAATATATTATTAGGCGGACCCTATTTGGGCGAGTCCATGTAGTCCGGGATGCATGTAGTCCGAGCTGAAGTGTTTCCACAGACGGCGGGTCGCGAGACGGGACGGTGCATGTCGGTGGCAGCGATGCAGGCGCTGCACCGGCTGCGCGAGTGCCGGCTGCTCTGCGACGCCATCGTGCGCGCAGACGACGGCGCCGCCTTTCCAGTCCACCGTGCCATACTCTCTGCCTGCAGCCCATACTTTTTGTATGTTCAATTTACTATTTCTATAGCCTGGTTGAAATAGTATGTAGTTTCAAAGCGTTGATTTATTCTACTAATTAAACTATTCAAGTTCTCGGGGTATGATGTTTGATAATTTTGTTATTTATTCCCGAATGAATAAGTTAATATTCTTTTTAATAATATGCTAGATATACTGCGACCCTTGGTTGTCCTTACCAATTGATAAACAGGAGCGTACACTGTCATGTTTTCTGCAATTTCATTGTATATATCAATACTATATTACAAAGTTTAGGTGACAAAAATGGACGTAATCTTTCTCATTCTCATTAAAGATCTAATAATGTTGAATGAATTAACTAGCATAGAGGATGGAAAATTAGGCAAATGAAATCTGCCAATTCATAAGATTCAGCCTTCTTAATTCAATAATACACTAAATATTGTAATTAATCCAAAACAGGGCACTATTTACAACAACGCTACACTCTCGTGAACAAAGTGACGTTTTGATATCGGGCGTGCGCTCTGAGATATTGTTGCTTCTCATCGAGTACGCGTACTTGCGGCGCATCGATGTCACCGACGTGAATGTTCATGAGCTGCTCATGACTGCTGACTACTTGGCCTTTCTTGGCGTGCTGCAGCTCTGTTGCGACCATCTGAGAGCCGCGCTCAACCCTAAGAACTGCCTAGGGATTATGACGTTTGCTAGGTTAGTCTAAACTCCTCAGAATTTATTTAGTCCAACCTTCTTAGCTACGCCATAAATATTTTCATAATAAATAAAACAACTGTTAAACAAACTCGTCTAAACACGTAAAATTTACGAGTGTATTTTGGATATATGGTTACCAGTGTGGGGTAATCTCTTTGTGTGTCTGTGCTGAGGTATTACGGTTCTACACCGCAAAAAGCATCTAGGTATCCATATGACCCATAGACCTGCAAAGTCTGGATCTGCTTTGTATTATTTAATTGTAAGTATTTTTGTAAACCCGCGACAATGATCTCCGTAAAGCTGGCGTTGATGATTCAGTCCATTCCCGTCGAGCTGGAGGGATAGGCCCTCGTCCCACAATGTCAGGGCACCATAGTCTATGACGCTCGCCGAGTACGTTTGACAGACTCCACATGTCATCAAGAGGATGTTTATTGCTTTAGGATTGTTTAGGTAATCCCAAAGCAATAAAAAACGAAATTTAAAACAACGCGGCAAATAGTTTTCATAATAAAGAAAATATTTTTTTTCAACACACTTTCTCATGAAATGGCTCTAATTTCACCGCAATTAGGCACATAATAAACCCTGTTATCAAACTGTGACTTTACATCTCACAAGTGAGTCTTTTTTTTTCTTTGAGTTGCTATGTTCATAAAAATGTTTGGATACAAAAAAGATCGTGTTCAATAGTCAAAATTCAAATACCCCAATCTGTCAAATTTCTTTTATAGATATCTTAACTTTATCACAAAATCATAAGGTTCACTTTCAATTGGGGACATTTGACAGATTGGGGTAGCTTGATGTGCTGGCGTCTGTACGTATTGCTTGCTCATTTCATGCAACTTCGTATTTAAATAGATAATTTCAACTTGTACGTTTTTAATAAATAAAATATTCACTCTACTTTTGTTTCCTCTGTTATAAAGAAAACCTTGAATTTCCCTTGATTACGTGGCTAAAACGCTATCCGCGAAAAGCTTAAGAAATAAAAACCTCATTCCATTAGTCTATGGCCGATCGCGGCGTTCGCCATTGCTAGATGCGCGCGCATAGGAAAACGGATCAAATTTTCCCGCCATAACGAAAAATTTTTCACAACTCTTTTTCACTTTTGAAAATGTTTTTTGTGTTATTCCCTTCACAAATGTGTTGAAAAACGACACGATCATACGACATACACGTGTGTATTGATTATTACCGTGCTCGGCGCTAAAGGCTCACAATGACGCCTCAGCGTAAATCACCAATATCACACACTTGTATACCATAATGTTGTATTATATAAAATTTTGAAGCAGATAACATTAACCTACACACAGCTTTATCTCATCCCGGTTTTCCAGACGCGTGTTTTGTTACAAACTCGAAACGGATTCCCGACGGTATCTTCTGCGTTACTTCGTGACAGTGGCGACACAAAGCGATGAGTTCCTTCACCTCCCGCTCGAAGAGCTCAATTCTATCATCCTGGAAGATGAACTGAACGTGAAGAGCGAGGAGGTGGTGTGGGAAGCTGTTCTTCGCTGGGTTAACTATGATCCTGACAGTCGTTGGCAGCACACCGTCAAGCTGATGGGCAGTATACGACTTGGACTTCTTGATACACAAGTAAACGTAGTAACGTCATTATTTTATATTGTAAAGATGATGATGAAATTGAGTTGTCCTAATAAATCTTGAGTTTAGATTTCAATTCATAATTATCATCTCGGACGTGGTACTGTGTGTGTTACTATGAACCAGCACAACCCTTCCAAAAACCTGGGACTACAAATATTTTTAATCATCTAATTAGCTTCTCATTTCTCTTAGTTTTTCTTGGAAAACGTTAAAGACCATCCTTATGTGACCGGCAATGAAGGTTCGCGCCCCATCATCATAGAAACTCTGAAGTTTTTGTACGACCTGGAGATGATCGCTCAGAGGGATGGAGAAGTTGCCACGCCGGAGATAGCACGACCCCGCGTGCCACATGAAGTAATGTTATTATTCTTCTAGATTCTTTTAGTTTTATGATTAGACAGACTGAAAGTGAATATTTCGAATTGATGTCAGTACCAACTCTTTCTTTTCTACTTCCATTTTTAACACATTATCTGTACCTACATAACTATATATAATGCATTTAAAAAGGTACTGAAAGAATGTACTGATACTGATATCAACGATACCCACTCTAATGTCATACCTCGAACCTAGCCATGCTTTGTAGAGCTAACCAGATCAATGGGTGTTTCTGACCAATGATTTAATATCTACCCAGGTGTTCTCTTTATCCGGATTAAGATTATTAGGAACTCTTGTGATCTCTGAAAATCCATGTATCGAACTACGCCAGCTGCCGACTGAGCCGCAACCATCTTCCTCCATGACCTATAGTTTTCATTCATATAGATAAAATGCCGTTTGCAATCCTCAATCGAACGAGCGACGCATCTAAGCGTATTAGCGACAAATCCATGACATGTCCCTTGTATGGTTCTAGCGGTTTTGGTTGAGTTGACGTAAACCACGGATATCATCTAACAGTCTTAAGAACGCTACTTAAATTTAAGCCGGCCGCTTAACCATGGTTTATCAAATTTTTCATTTAAAAACACGATTTAACTTTGAACCGCGGTTAAGCCATGTTAAAATTTAAACCACGTCGGCCCCTGGTTTAAACCTTGCTCAAATATGGCGTATTTTATTTGCATCAGCTGACGTTTTGTTTGACGTTTGTTTGTGAATGGAGGTTTTATTGAAGTTACTAACCGTTTTAATTTTTAAATAAATACTGAATTCCAGTTGGAATCTTATCACAAAATACAAAATCCACCGAAGAAAATCAATAGTCCTTGAAAATGCACTGTTAAGATCATAAATTTATCATTCCATGTCTACCATAGTGCAAAAATCATAAAGTTTAGATAATTCGAGTCGATTAATATTGGTCAAGCTCTATACCAGTCCCAGAAATGTTGACAGTGTAAAATAAAATGACGTTACTTAGCTGAGAAACCTTTAAGTAGGGTTTTTAAATAAAGAAATAGTTGAGCGGGGTTTAAGTGGTTGAGCAGGGCTTAGCTGAGACATGGTTAAGCGGCGGATCACGGAATTATTTTAAATAAGAGTGTAAAGAGTTTTATTTATAGTTATAACATGTTAGAATTGGATGCTAATCCGCAGTATTACTCAAAGGTATGAAACTTATAAGCCAACTGACCGCATTAAGTTAGTCTAAATATAGTCTGTACGTGGTCTGTACATCCCTAAAACATCAGTATCCGCCCTGAGCCGGGATCCGAATCACATAGGAGGTGCCTTCTGTCACGGTTGGCTTAGTTCGATGCCTTATTTGTTGAACGGCTTTACACTCCGCTCGCCTTTACTGTCCGGCGAAGCAATAATGCCGCCTAAGCTAACTGTAATAGTTACAAGAAAATAGTATTCGAAATTATCAATCAGTCCGGATTGGTGATAAGTGCGTAAGGGCCTCAATGCGTTTGCCTTATACAGGTTCTTTTTGCGATTGGAGGCTGGAGTGGCGGTTCACCGACAGCATTTATTGAAACGTACGATACAAGAGCCGACCGTTGGATAAAGGTAACCACTAAATAAATGTTCTACGGTAACCTAGAAAGAGATCTAAAGAATGGAAACACCACACAATTTCCGATATATCTCTTATATTAGGTCTTTACCTATGAAATTGCCGTTCTGCAGTACTGGCCATTTCAAATCAAAATAATTTTTGTTTGGCTAAGAATTCTAATTTCAAATTAATTTTATTTAAAAAACATGGATTCTTTTTTCCAAAAGTAGTCATTTCTTTATTGATTAGTGTTACATTTTCATCGCATTTCAATCTTTTTCGTCATCATGGATACGTTAAAAATTCGAGTAATTATGGAATATGAGTACCGTCGTGGCAGCAACGCGGCACAAGCGGCACGCAACATCAACGACGTTTACGGAGCTAACACTACAAACCAACGCACCACCTGTTATTGGTTTGCTCGCTTCCGTTCTGGAAATTTCGACCTGAAAAATGAACCTCGCGGTCGTCCGAAGACTTTGGTCGACAATGACGAATTAAAGGCGGTTGTGGAAGCTGATGATACACAATCTACGGCTGAATTAGCAGCAGCTTTCAACGTTAGCGTCAAAACAATATTGGTCCATTTGCGTCAAATTGGCAAGGTAAAAAAGCTTGACAAATGGGTGCCCCACGAACTCAATGATCGCCAGCGCGAAGTACGCGTCGAGACGTGCCTTGCACTGCTCAACAGACACACAAATGAAGGAATTTTGAACCGCATTGTTACCTGCGATGAAAAATGGATTCTGTTTGATAACCGCAAGCGCTCAGCAAGTTGGTTGGATCCTGGTTCAGCACCTAAACAATGCCCTAAACGAAAACTTACCCCTAGAAAAGTGATGGTCACTGTTTGGTGGTCTAGCGCCGGTGTGATTCATCACAGCTTCTTACCAAACGGGGTGAGCATTACTGCAGATGTGTACTGTGAAGAACTGAGCACAATGATGGAGAAGCTGGCGCATCTCCAACCAGCATTGGTCAATCGCTCGTCTCCGCTGCTCCTGCACGACAACGCGCGACCTCATACTGCACAGCAGACGGTCTCCAAGTTGCAAGAACTGGGGTTGGAAGCTCTCCGTCATCCGCCCTACTCACCAGACCTTGCGCCTACAGACTACTACTTTTTCCAGAATTTGGATAACTTCTTGGCGGGAAAAAAATTCAATACCCGAGAGGCAGTACAAAATGCCTTTGAAGAATTTGTTGCCTCCCGTCCAGCTGATTTCTTTAAGAAGGGCATCAATAAACTGCCACTGCGATGGCAAAGATGCATTGATTGCATGGGTGATTACTTCGATTAATACAAATAAAAAAATTCATGAAAAAAATTCGTTTAAATTTTTTCATACAAAACGGCAATTTCATAGGTATTGTGGTGTTTCCATTCTCTAGATATCTTTTAATGTAGAGATTAGAAACATGAGTTATTTAGTCTTTTCCTTTATGATCATACTATGGTCACGCATTAATTTAAGACATTACAGATGGCGCTTTTGTCAGGTATGCTTATTTATACGCTGAACATGATTATGTCCAACGTATAAATAAGCATATCTGACAAAAGCGCCATCTGTTGGTTATGGTCCAATCTTAGTATTGGTATACCAGCCGTTCTGGTTTCGGTAAGATGGCTTTATAGCTTCTTAATTATATGCACGTGAGACCGATAACCCCGAGGTTCGTAGGTTAGATGTCTGAAACTTTGATCTTTGATTTTACCAAAAGCATTGTTTTGATAAGTAACATTGTTTATATGTTGTTTTCATGAATTTGCGCATCCACATGCATTATGACCTCCTCACTACACGTGTCATTGGGGTATTTATAACATATCGTGATATGCCTCTGCATTTTCAAGTTAGGCTGTTAATCAAACTTAAACTTAATAATTTTTTTGACTCAGGAGTTATTTTGGTTTTATTTGAAATAGATAATTGGAGCATATAATATTATAAGCCTGATGTAAATGTGTTGATTCAAAGTAATTAATTTTTGCCATACTCTTAGATGCAAGATATCGAAACAGTTCTATCGAGTTCTCCGTTGTCGTGTCCTCCAATTCCCGTTGCGAAGTAGCTATATCCTGATATTAGTTGTGCTCTCGTCAGGTAGAGGAGGTGGATCCAGCAGGCCCCCGAGCCTATCATGGAACAGCCGTCCTGGGCTATTGTATCTATGTCATCGGTGGATTTGACGGAATGGACTATTTTAATTCATGTCGTTGTTTCGACGCCGTATCTAAGTCTTGGCGTGAAGTGAGTATTTTTCTATGTTATTCTTAATGATGATCCCTCAGTTTCTTCAACCATGCCTAGTACTGCAATAGATATAAAACTAAACGCGTGAGACTCAGATTCAGGACTTCAGATAGGTACAAAGCATGGTATTTCATTCAGGTACAAAGTATGGTATTTCATTTTACAAAAAAGAGCAGTCAGAGCCATTTATGGGTTAGGTAGTCGTGAATCTTTACGAACTTTGTTTAAAGAAGTAAATATAGTATATTTACTTCTTTAAACCATCCAGCCATCTGAGTATATATATCAGAATATATTGTATGTTAGAAAAAATATTAATAACTATAGAAAAAAAAGTGAACTGCATAACATTAATACTAGGAATAAAGACAAACTTGCAATGCCGGGCTTTAGAGTCAGCAAAACGAATAAATCATTTTTAGGAAATTGTATTAGGTTTTATAACAAGCTTCCTACTCATATTATTGATCTGCCTGACACAAGTTTCAAGACACATATTAAACGTGTACTTATGGCAAATGGGTTATTATACCACTAAAGAGTACATCGATGACAAAGGCGCCTGGCGCTTACCACCTACCTGCACATTGCTCGCTGGAGATCTTGTAGCCATATAGACATGACTAATTTGTTGAGTTACGTGAACTATCTGTCACTATATGTAATATGATTGCTAACATATACTAAATTTAAATTTATTGACTCTGTCTCAAAATGAATAATCGATTTATTGCTTCTTAAAAATTACCTATTTTGATTTTTAAACTAAAAACACTTGTATTTAAACAAAAAAGAATGAATGCATGTCAAAGTACGAATTCTTTCTAGTTTGCTAGTCTTAAAATAGTAAGTAATAATCTGAGAATAGTGAGAAAAATAAATTATCCATATAATGAAATATCTACTTTTGGAATTGTACCGTAAAAACACTAATGCGGTTCAAACACATCATATACAAACACTGCAAGAATTATGGGTTGTGAGCTCTAAGATGGTACAGAACAGTTACAAACTAAGGAGAATTAGAAATGTCCATGTTATCAGGAGAATTCTTCTCATCAACTGTATCTGGCAGTTTATTTTCAACAATTGAAATATCTTTTTCTTCTATTACGGAAAGATTAGGACTACGGTCGCGTGATTTTCGATCATGCGAAGTTTTCGAATCTCGGTGCGAACGAGTCTTAGAAACACGGCTCCCAGATCTAGATCGTTTGCGATCGCGAGATCTCGAACGTTTCTTATCCCTAGATTTCGAACGTTTCCGGTCCCTCGACTGAGATCTCTTGCGATCTCTCGAACGGGAACGCTTCCGGACGCGCGACCTCGTCCTCTTCCTGTCTCGCGAGCGGGATCTCTTTTTCTCTCTGGAGCGGGATCTCTTTTTTGGGATCGCGAACGCTTCTTTCGTGATCTCGAGCGGGATCTCCGTCTAGAACGTGACCTGTCGCGCTTCTTGTCTCGGACCTAGATCGATCTCTTTTCTTAGACGGTGATCTGTCTTTTTCCTTTTCTACTTCCTTTTCAGGTTTATCGTCGGCCGGCGTCGAGGCCTTTGACTTGGCTTCTATAGATGAAGTTCCATTTGTTTCTACAGGGTCTGGCTTTACTTCTTCTTTTTCCTCTTTTTCGACTACTTCTTTGGGGGGTGACTTAGATTTTTCCTTTTTCTCCTTTTCACTGGATTCTTTCTTGTCCTTGCGGTCACGATCTTTATTGCGGGAGCGATCACGTTTGGAGCGGGAGCTGCGGTGCCGGGAGCGCGAACGGGAGCGACGGGAACTACGGTGACGAGAACGAAACCTGGTGCGATGCCTGTGGCGAGATCGGGATCGACGTGAACGATGTCGGGAGCGGGACCGGGAGCGCTTGGAGCGGCGTGAGCGGGACCGGCGCGACCTTGAACGAGAGCGGCGCCTTGAACGAGACCGAGACCTACTCCTGCGTTTATCCTTTGAGAGGAGCCCTATAACAGGGTCTATGGCTGCTGAGATCAAGTTCTGGGCCTCCTTCACTCTGCACATAGCTTCTTCAACCTCTCGCTGTGCAGCTTCATTGCTCTTAGTCTGTGGCTTGCAAATGGCTTGAGTTGCATGATTGACCTGAATTATATGCCCTTCAACTGTGGTCCCACTGAGCTGCAGGGCTTTGATAACAGTCTCTTGCTCACTCATCTCTATCAGGGCATACCTCTATTTGTCTGCTTCTCGGTCACAGAACCTCAGATATTTCACTTCCCCAGCTTGACAAAAGTGATCTATCAACTGTTGTAACGTCAGAGCGCCGATATCACCCACCAAAACAGTTCTTCTAATCTCTTCTATCTGTCTCGAGTCGTAGGCCGCCGGTAGCGGCGGGTATTGTGGCATTCCCGCCGCGGCCATTTTAGGATCGTACGTCTGAATCACCTGGTTTGGTGGAACACCATCTAGAGTGTTGACAACATGTGCCGGTAAGCGTGGCTCCACTGAGCTCAAACCCGGGACTAATGTTCCATTGTTAGACATTTCAAGAGCTTTGTGTTCATCCGGAATCTCTCCAGACTGCATGGGAATCACGATTAAAGCTCTGTCGATAAACACAGTGTTAGTCATGTGTTGCGCTACGTTGACGGTAGCCGAATCGTAATACTTTACGTAGCATATACGCGACTGCACGGGGCAGGACACGTCTCTTATGGTAGGGTACAATCTGATGTCGTCGATCTTCCCTAAATACCCAAAAAGAGTTTGCATTTGGTCTTTCGTGGCTTGGGGCGCGATGTTGGTGACTTGAATCACCCTCGTGCTCCCCGAAACCATTTTCGAAGATTTGCACATTGGCGATTCACAAATGTCACACACTAATCTTAAAGTCAATTATAACCAATTCTCATAATTATTTTAAGTCTACATTTTGTGTAATGCAGGAACTTTCGTGAAACATCGCAAATTCGCAAGCTTGCTTTCACTATGAGTGTGCCCATATAATAATGTTATTGTTTAGATGTTTTTTCTTTTGTTTTCTAAATATAATCTAAATTAATATTCATTCGGACAACCGATCGAGCAGATATTGTGTTTGCCTACTAAATAATTACTTTAAGTGGACCGAATCCCGTGTTCATGCCCGCTTGAGTATGTTTCGCCGGACCGTCTCAACTGGGCCGTGTTGAAACCGCTAGTAGATGAACCTGCTGAGTTTGTTTCGCTGGGTCTTCTCAGTTAGGGCGCATTGGATCCGGTGGTAGCATTAAAGTGCGACCGTCGTTTTAAACACAAGGTCCGTTAAAATAATAATACTGAATGCATTACTTAATATAGACAGAAACATTCAGACAATATGTAGTAAAATATAAATTTCCATCATAAAACCTAAACATAATCTCCTTGACAATAACTTAATACAAGCTAGCTAAATACCTATCACTACTATTATAAAATAAATTGTATAATTAAACCTAAACATATTCTCCTTGACAATAACTTAATACAAGCTGGCCAAATACCTATCACTACTATTATAAAATAAATTGTATAAATGTTTTAACATTCCGTGTACCTAAATATCTGTAATATGCAACTAGAAATAATAACTGTATTACTACAAACATGTTCTGACTATTTACAAGAGCTTTTATAAAGTCTACGTGAATAAAAACCTTTTTTATTTTTATTTAATTTCTAGTACTGTCAGAGTTTTACTTCCAGTCTAACATACATCTTGACTTAGCATACTTCAGGGTTTCTTAAAATGGCGGACCCATGCTAGGGAGCCCTAAGGGATCCACAGTTATAAAGTTAACTCTTTACATATTTATTACTTAATTGTGTACTAAACGCAGTATTTCCAATCAAAGCCACTAACTTACAAAATCAGGTGAAGGACAGGTAATATATGATAATGTGCCAGATCGTGAAAGTTTAAAATACCAATAAAAGTGTTTTTGATTTTTTAATATATTTCTTGTTTTCTTCTGCTATAATATTCTTTGACAGGGTGGTTTGACAAGTGGTCTGTGGCCGTAAAAAGTTTGAGAAACCTACTTGAATGTCGTATTATGTGATTATAATACGACATTCAAGTAAGTAAGTGTAATATGAACCATATCCACGTGCTCGTTCATACTTTGGGTGTGTTGTAAAACAAAACATCTCCCAATAACTCCAGAACTTGAGAAATAGTTTATCTGTGCCATTCTAATTTCATTTTCCCTTCCAGTTAATAAGACTGAACAGATCTTACGTTAGTCGAGATTCTTCCACTAACAGTTGACGAAAAGACTGACAGTTGAACAGAATATAAAAATGATTAGTCACTAGTTTTGATATGTAAAATAATTTTATTAACTTACAGGTTGCACCAATGAACGCACGCCGTTGCTACGTATCGGTAGCAGTTTTAGGAGAGACTATCTATGCGATGGGTGGCTACGATGGCCATCATCGGCAGAATACGGCCGAGCGGTTCAACCACCGCACCAATCAGTGGTCGCTGGTCGCACCTATGAACGCACAGCGGTCCGATGCCAGTGCCGCAGCACTCGAGAGTTAGTTTGCACTTGACATACGTTTACTTGATACCTCTATATAGACAAAAAACTTGAGAGGTGTCAAGGGACACCCGGATGGAACTAAGTTATTTCTGATTATTTATTATGTACAAAAAACCTGTATACACTCAACAAAAATAATCGTTGCGACACCACACTGTTCAATGCGAAATAGAAATGAAAATATCTGGCTTGCTTTCTATAAAAGAGAGAGAGAGAGACAGACAGAGAAACATGCGCATGCAGCACAGCTGCAAAAAGTGTCGTGACAACTTTTCGTGAGAATTTTTTTCGTCTAGCCCCCTTTCACAACGCGCGATAAGGAACTTCGTTCCAATAGAAAGCCCAACGCATACTAACTAATACTATAGTAAATGCATGGTTTTGAGATTTTTACTGGCCTGTTTGTTGGTCTACTAGTCAGTGACCCTGCCTGACTGCTAAGCAAGAAGCCGTGCGGTCAATCCCCACCCAGGTCAAATCCTTGTGGGATGAGCATGAGTATTTGTTCTGTATCTGGATGTAATTTAGGCTTAGTAGATTTAGAATAAACATGTTTATTCTTAACTAGCTGTACCCAGCGGTTTTACCCGCGTTAAATTTTATAAATTACCAGAGCACCTCCCCCGTAGTGATCATATGTAGCCTATATGTTGACCCGACCTATTAGTAATATTCATGCAAAATTTGAAGTTAATCCATAGAGTACTTTTTGAGTTTAACCCGGACATACATACAGACAAACAGACACACAGACAAAAATTCTAAAGACTATATGTTTAGCTGCGATATGGATTGCAGATTAGCCCCGAGTATCCTTTTAAAAAAATATTCAATGTACAGTTTTGACTTCCTACGATTTTATTATATGTATAGATTTCATGCAATTAAATTGACACATAGACTATAACGTGCAACAATAGAAAAACAGTGTTCATTTTATTTAACACTAGCTGTGCCCCGCGGTTTTACTCGCGTTAAACTATATAAATTATAGCCTATGTGTTAATCCAGGGTGTCAGCTAACTCCATACCAAATTTTATTAAAATCCCTTTTGCCGTTTAGACTTGAATAAGTGACATACATACACACTCACAAAGTTTCGCCTTTATAATATTAGTGTGATACAAGCAAATTTTAATTGTGGTCCACGTAATTTTGACTGGTTCCGAAATTTATCTTTGTTATTTAGGAATCTGACATTTAATATCTTTTACTTACTTCTATTTTTAAACCACTGCAGATAAAATATACATAACCGGTGGTTTCAACGGACAGGAGTGTATGAACAGCGTGGAAGTATATGACCCAGACACCAACCAGTGGACTAATCTTGCACCCATGCGCTCGCGCCGATCCGGCGTCTCTTGCATCGCTTACCACAACAAGGTATTTAGGTATATTGGTTGTAAAATTATTTTTATAGATCTAAGTAAGCAATACAAACACATTTGAATTGAATATTAGTGCCAATATAAAATAAACAATCTTGTTTTTCAATATATAAACGCACAGGACAACTATTTGTGCGGCCCATAAGTTGTGAGTAGTTCTGAGTCTGGGTGTGTTTTTATCTGTGAATTGCATGTTTGTTAAGTCCCTCGGCGATACTCTGTGCACTGTGCAGTATGTGATCAGATGGCATCTGCATATATTTTGATTGCCATCTGATCACATACTACACAGAGCCTGTGCTATGGCAACCAGACAACCGATATATAATTATTTTTATAATAACCGATATATATTATTCTATAATTATATATTTTTAAATACATTATATTATGTATAAATTATACCCAGACACAGCACAAACAATCGTGCTGATCACACAAAGATTCGTCCTGGGTGGGAATCTATCCCACGACCTCTGGCTTAGACCAACAGCACTAGACTGATGATCCAGATCTTAGATCCAGATTAAGATCTGTTGCAGTTACGATTTCACTTTCCATAGAAAATGTGGATGAGCAGACAATACTTATCCGAGTAGCTAAAAATGTTTTTCGTTTTTCACAAACTGATTTTCACTTTCATGGTCCTTCTATGTCCTACACGTTTTATCTTTTTCTTGTTAACCCAACCATCACTATTATTTTAACTTTATTTAATAATTCCTGTTATTGTTAATTATTTAATAAAACAATAGTGGGTACCTATGTAACGTTCTTATTTAAAATAATGTTACGATCGGTCGCGTAACCGTGCCTGAGGTAAACCCCGCTCAACAATTTCTTTATTTAAAAACCCTGCTTAAAGGTTTCTCAGTTAAGAAACGTGATATTATTTTACGCTGCCAACATTTCTGGGTCCGGTACAGAGCTTAAACAAATTAATCATATAAATCGGATGATGTTTCAATACTTTATTTTTTTCTCTATGGTAGACATGGAATGATAGATCTATAATAGTGACAGTGTATTTTCAAGGACTTTTTAATTTTATTACGTGGTTTATTCACGTTTGTGAAAATGAATCCAACTGGTTTTCAGTACAGCATAAAACTTCCACAAAACCACAATTCACACATAGGTAAACGTCAAACAAAACGTCAGCTGATGCAAATAAAATCCGCCATCTTTTATCCAGGGGCCAATGAGGTTTAAATTTGACATTACATCACCACCGCTAAACGGCGTGACAAAGTAAACTGGGGTTTTTAAAGGTAAATTTTGATGACCCATGGCTAAGCGACCAGCTTAAATTTAAGTAGCATTTCTAAATAATGCTGTAAGTGTTTATTTAGAACTGTTTTGCTAACTCTTTATCAATAAATAGGTCCCCAGCAAGCTTCATTTAGATACAGCATTACATGCGACTGTAGAATCCAGTTCGATCTGGCTTTATCTATTTCCTCGCAATAAGTGGTAGTATTTGGTATTAGATAGATAGATGCTTACATAACTATAGGTCAAGTTATTACGTCGTGATTTCGCGTTGGGGAGAAATTAAATCGTATGATGTACTCTAGAAATAGGAGTAGTTAAGATAAACAAATAGAAATAGTTGTAATTACGAGTCTTTAAATAAATATATGAGAATAAGTTAAACAAACTTCCCCAGTTACGCCTGGCTCCTTTGTGCTTAGGGAAAAGAAAGCCAAAGAGACGGCAATGACTTGCTGCACCCGCTCTTGCCATACCTTACCGTATTTTAAAATAAACTTCCAATTTCGTAAAGTCGCTAAACTACCGAGGTCGTAGCGTACCAACTCTTTTTGCTTCTGCGTGGCTTGATTTGATGAAATTGAATGAATTTGATGCAAACTTGATTTTGCTAATTTCGCTATCTCCCATCTCGTCAAAAATTATATCAACAAAAAAAGATATACCCCTAAGAAACTGTTAATTATGTTGACCTTTCAATTAGTTGATACCTTATCAATCATTAATATCTATCTACCCGTACAGTGATGGGCAGGGTTACTAGTCTTAAATAAAAATCAGTTTTCTAGTTATTAGGTTCACACTACGATCACCAACCAAGCATGGCGATTATGGCCTGCCCAAAAAATAAGGGAATTCTTAGACATCTTCTGAAATGATATTGGTGTTGATGATGATAAATGTCGGTCTGATGGGATTCAAATTTATGGACGCGCGGACGGAGGGATCTGTATTCTTATTTAGTTATTCAATTCATTTGTTTGTATGTAATACATATACCACTAAATATAGAATGGCTTATTGCCAAGATAAGGTAAAAGTATTTATAGCTAAGAATCGTTTATAAGAAAATAATTGATACTTGTTTAGTTATTCAATTCAATTCATTTGTTTGTATGTAATACATATACCACTAAATATAGAATGGCTTATTGCCAAGATAAGGTAAAAGTATTTATAACTAAGAATCGTTTATAAGAAAATAATTGATTTGACGATACAACGAAGAAAAAATGATGACAAAAGAAGATAATTTACAGTAGTGGGAAGCTAATCTTGTCTGTCGTTCTCTATATACAAGAATGGGTATATAGAGAACGACAGACAAGATTAGCCTCCCACTACTGTAAATTATCTTCTTTTGTCGTAATTTTATCTTCGTTGTATCGTCAAATCAATTTTTTTGTCGTCATGTATTACTTTTTTATTGCCTTAATTTAATTGCAGCTTCTAAACTAATGGATTTTTGCTACTTATTAAATCAAGTTAAATTTCATTATTTCTCTATACATACGTTATAATTAATTTTGTTAGTACCCGACAATTTATTATACTTTAACATAAATAGATTAGTAACATAGGACATCGAAAGAGGCTTTGCAATCAAAGTTGCGTGACTATGTCATCTTTTAGCTGCATCAGAATTAAACAGACCAAATCCTTCTTAAGACCAAAAAGTTCTTATACGAGTAGAATATACAAATGGAAACATCACAGCAGAGTTAACTAGTCACATTTCAACATCATTGTGCAGGTCGATAATTTAAAGCATCCAAGTATGTCTTAATTTCACCAGATCTACGTGATCGGCGGCTTCAACGGCATTTCGCGCATGTGCAGCGGTGAGGTGTATGACCCTGTGGGTAACGCCTGGGCTCCTGTTCCTGACATGTACAACCCTCGAAGCAACTTCGCCATTGAAGTCATCGACGACATGATCTTCGCTATCGGCGGGTTCAACGGAGTCACTACTATCTACCATGTCGAATGCTATGACGAGAGAACTAACGAGTGGTGAGAGTTGTTTACTACTCTGTACTTTCATCCATGTGAAACTATTTCTATTCTTGACTCTACTAGGTACCTACAAACTAAGCTAGAAATGAATTAGCACAAACTGCGAGGACCAGAGTTATTCAAGAAATTATAACGAATTATATCAATATTATTACACACACTGGCCACCATCTCATAGATGAATGTCGTTTGCTGTTCATTCATGTTTAAACGTTTTCAAAATTGAGGAAAGTTCTCAATTGGAATAGCAATTTTTCGTGTACACGGATCACTCAGTCAGACTCAATTAGCTTTTTTTTATTTACAAAAAATATGCTGAATAGGTGGTTCTTTGAGATAATTAATAGTCTTAGGATTTCTAATCAATAATAATTAAAGATTTCTTTATTTTTGGAAAGTTCCATAGACTTATTAAAAGGGCACAAGCAAAATAATATATTATTTTTAGTTTTGCCTGGAGAAAGTCACATCGAGGCATTGTTTTATTTTCTGAAACTGGTCTAACTTCAAGCTTTATGGTTGTGAAATGTTTGTTTTAATATATATTTATTCAAACTTGAGTCAATACCGTGGAGTTGGTATTTTATTATTTCTACGCAAACGAACTGTATACAGACTCAACCAACTAAAACAATCCTATGCTATCTCAGTCATAGATTCACGCCGCGGTGCATCTACTTATTATAACATTACAAAACATTTTCCACGTCATAACCAAGTTCTTATCAAACTTACATGTTTTTGAAGTTATACTTCTTTTGGCGCGATGGAGAAAAATGATGAGAGTGAATTTTTACGATGCGCGCGCACACCGACACCAAAAAATTTAACAGCATGAAGTTAGTTCTAGGTGGTATGACTGTGAATTTTTACGATGCGCGCGCATCGTGCGCGCGCATCGTAAAAATAACAGCATGACGTTAGTTCTAGGTGGTATGAAAATTGATAACTATGTTCAAGTTGTATATTAAGAAGTATAACTTCTAACGCGTGTACATAAGTACACACAACTTTATTTTTACCTGACGAGTTTGGGGATCTGGCTAAAGAAGACAAATCAAGAAGAAGACTCATACTGGGATAATCCTTTATTTATGTTGACGTTCCAAATCCACGTAGGTTATCAGTAAATCGTCGTGCTATATGCGTAAACAGTGGCTTGTAATTATAGTTTTCTTATTTACTCTATATATAATAAGTTGACAACGTGACATGAGTTGTAATTTCCTGGTATTAATATGTATGTGTCTACATACTTAGGAATTTTCCTAGCTCGCAGCCATTGCTATACAAGTTGAGACACCTTCGTCTTATATCAGAAGTAGATCGCATGGCTCTCATCTTAAATTATTATCAACTGAGTTAGAAACAAAAATATTATATGCTTAACAAGCATACGGCCCACCTGATGGTAAGTGGTCACCGTAGCCAATGAACGCTTGCAACACCAAGGGCATCATTAGCGCGTTGCCGACCCTTTAGAAAACCTTATAACTCATTTTTTAAGGGCCCCATGCTGTAGTACCATGGGAAATCTGTAACAGGGAGTTTATTCCACAGCTTCTACGTACGTGGGTGGATACTCATTATTTTCCATTAGGTATATATTATCAAGCCATAGGATAATGACTCAATCAAGGTCCAAAAGCACTATTTTATAACAACAACCAACAACAACTTATAAGCCCTCGTTAAATTCTATTAAAAGCTTTAGGATCGCTTAGCTATTCTGCTGTGAATAGTTGTCTCGTAATCTACCATTGACATTGGCAAAATCATGCCTGTGATTATAGGTATCTTGCAAGCGTTGTTGCAATAAGACCACAAATGAGGTTGCAATCAAACTATTTTCATTAATTACCGATTTTCCCGCATATTATTCACGCCGTTGTTGATTATAATCGTACTTTATAATCTCTTGTTTTTCCCTTAGTTTTGCGGAAGTTTGTCTATGTATATATTTAGGCCTTCTACATGTAAAGCCAAAATACTACGTAAATTTTAAAGCATAGCTCAAACTAGTCCAGGTCCAAAATATTCATTTAAGTTATTAAATCACTTATCCACACGGATAAAACCTTCGAACCCCGCTGTTTTTAAGTTGAGGCTTAAAACATGTATTTACGTTGTGCCAGGTACGAGGCAACAGACATGAACATATACCGGTCAGCACTCTCCGCATGCGTGATCATGGGTCTACCCAACGTGTACGACTACATCCACAAACACCGCGAACGTCTCATGGAAGAGAAACGCCAGAAGATCCTACTGTCAGAGACCGCACGGCACGGACAACACCGCACCGCTTTACCCGATGTGAGAGTAAACATATTTATCTATACTCCTCTACAGCTGTATGATGTGTGTGTCCGAATAACTTTTCAATCTCTCCCAGTAACTCTAAGTTTATATACAACAACATCATACAATCCTACCATCGTCAGTCTTCAGCATCGCTAACACTTTAGAGCCTTTATTTCCCGAGATGGGATTTGTAAATACTATTCAAGTGAAATACTCAAGAAGATTATGCCGCCGAAGATTTAGTATGAAGTAAAAACTAATTTACTACCCTTTTCTAAAGTCAAATAACAAAGGCCATGTGAAAGAGAAGATAATAATTTTGGAACCTGTACACCGTATTTCTAAATTCATTTTGAAAATAAATAATATTTATTCACCCTCTTCTATCTTTAGTATCAAGGTCAAGAAAGAAAAAATCCATAATTTTTACTGTCAGAAGCCACATGTTATAGATAATACCGCTCAGATATGCCCAACGTGACAGCAATCACTTAATTAATATTCTGTTTTCGAATTTAATGTCTATCTATATAGGTATATAATATATATACATACTATTTATTATCTTAATTATATCAGCTCATGAGAACAGTTGATGCAATATCATTCTTATTAATTATAATTATTTTCTTAAATGAAAATATTCAGACACAATTATCCGAAATGGAGGTACATACTCCATTTTAGATAATAGGGTCTGAACATTTTAAAAGGTTCTAGGTTAGGCCACTGTTTACCTGGAAAATCTAACTAAGCTTCTTAGTTAGATTTTCCAAGTAAACAGTGGCGGGTCGGGTCCGACCAAAAAATGTTATTGTTATTTTTCTACGCAAGTAAAATACTGGATAACAAACTGGAGTCTTCAAGTTGGCGGTGTTACGGCCCATGGGGCCCCAAGGCATAATGAATGAGATGGTTTTCCCTCTACAAAGTTGTAATCGATAAAGTTTTTTTTTGCATCTTACATCAAGTGTACTACGTAAGCTCAACAAATGGAAGTGCGAGAAAACTTCTGCGAATCACCTCATAGTTCAAAGCACGCTTGTGCGACATACTAGATCGACATGAAGAATGAACATTTGTACACTTTTAAAAGCTAATCAAACGATTAGCTTTTTTAAAGTTAGGTTAATTAGGCGGTGTTCTATGCCAAACCAGCCGGTGAGTGCCAGAAACTAATCAAATATTACAGTACTGTTACGAAATTGTTTGTCGCATTGCCGTAATGTAGAGCTGCTATTGCACTTTTGTTTGGCACACCAGCGTGATGTAGAACTGCAGTGTTCGAAGTATGGTGTCACAAGCTCTCCTCTGTTTGTTGGTTACGTATTCATAGCCTAGCTACGAAACCAATCGGCCCGAATAACTTTCAAGTTGTTTCGCGATAGTAATATTGCAAATGACGTATTTCCGAGCAAACATGAAAAGCTATGCTATACTTATAACGATTCAGAACAACCAATTTGGACAGTGGCCAGAAATTACCTAAAATCCTGTACATTATATACACATTTTTATGATATAGAAACCTCCCTTGCATTTCCCTGAACAAGCTACGAAGATTACGAAATTGCGCGTAGTCACTTAAGCTACGATAAGCACTTCGTAGTAGGGTCATTTTCACAAAAATTGTACAACTCTAAAAATTCGATGTTAATATTATTTACCATTGTAAACAGATAAATTTGATAAATCTATATTATTAATTTATTAAATTATCAGAAAATAATATTTATATCAACGAATCTAATTTATTTCGTAAAATATAACTGTTTTATTACACGCAGGTATTAATATTTATTCCATTCCGAAACAAATAATTTACAATTGTAATGTTCAAAAAATACACAAGCATTGCAACTTCAAGTATTTTAATCAGTTAAACATACTATAAACTTAGAAAAAATATTTATAACAATAGAATCAACTTTAACAAACCTAAGTTATTAGCATTTTTATTTCCAATACGTTACTTTTTGGTCAAATTAGGAACAATATTTTGTATATATCTTAATAATGGCATAACTTAGAAGCTATATTTAAGTGAGAATTATAAAAAAATACAAATTAAGTATCAATAAAAAAAAACAATCACATGGCACTTTGTGCTTAAAATTAAAAATAAACAAAATCTCAAACGGGACGGTCACGGAATGGACTATACTTATAACGGAATAGAATCCTTAAACCTAGGGCACACTGACAAGAGAAATGAGATCAAGTTTTACAAATATTCTTCGCCAAAACATTTTCGACATATAAAATCAATATTATCATTGCCTTCTCTGCACCTTCTCCAAAACCAATTTAAACACGATATACATTTTGTTAAATCAACCGGTGTTACCGCAACTTTTTTCTTAGAAGCAAAACACTGTTATGTTTCGAGATATTACTGTCTTGATAGAAGGGTTTTTATTTTGATGGCTGATTTTGTTATTTGGCTGATTATGTTTTATAACACCTGAAATATTACTCCTACATATAAACGTCAACGAACCGCAAATTATTAAATTGTACATTTTGCTAGTTGAATGGATTTAAGAACAAAGTTATCCTAATTTGTAATATTACTGACAAAATAATATAAATAACAACGTAGTATAGTATTTAACTTGATCATTATAAGGTACACCAACAGATCACCCTTATAAGTAAATGAAAAAAGATACTCATACTGATTTAGTAGTAATATAATAATTATATATATATATATAATTATATTACTACTAAATCAGTATGAGTATCTTTGATTTTTCTTTATCTTTGATTTTCTCCAAACCGAAACCAAATACGAAGTAAGTTCAATAGTGTATTTCATACAAATTATATTTTTAAGTTCCATACATATCAGGGAATCATATACAGCATTCAACTTTCCGAGCTGTTGTCTAACTTTATATTTAAATAATTAATATTGTCTAGAATTAGGCTCCCGTTACTTCCCTTCCGATACCGAAACACAGGTAACGTAGAAGTGGAACTAAAAAGATTCGGAATGGATTCCTAAAGCACAGTGTATACTGTATGTAACGTTATTTAGCTACATAATTTATTTAATCTTATATAATAATATTTACTTAGATTTATTTTTACTATTATATAGTAAAAATAAATCTAAGTAAAATAGTAAGGTCTGGAGAAAATCAAATGCAGACCGTTAAGGAAGCACTGTTGTTTTGCACTTAGTCGCCGTCAAATGAAGTGAATGAAAGATGGCGGTCGTTGTGCTATTCACATTTCACATGAAATGAATTCCGTCCTTGCTAAGATTAATTAATTAAATATTCAGTATTAATTTAAAATTATTTCAAACAATTAAAATGAAACAACAAATTAACTAACTTTAAAAAATATATATAGAATAACATATTTAACTTATAAATATTCATAAATGTTACGATTTTACTAAATAATTCGTAGTGGGACAGCGCAATACTATACCACTAATATTTAAAAAAAATTAGTTTTTAACTTCGTAGTTTAGGGAAAACCTTTGAAAATATTGCTAGAGTCTGATCATAGATTATAATTTGTGCTGTTACATAAAAAAAATCTCAAAAAAGCATTATACTATTTGAACCTTTATTGCAAGTTATGGGACATATCAAATATGTCAATATACATTTTTTGTGAAAATGACACAGATACGGTTCTTCTTAACTTGACACGCCTCTCTATCGATAATGTGGGGCGTGGCATTAAGATTTGGTTTTGAAGCAGTAAGTTTGCTTCTATAATATAAATTGCTTCAAACCTTTTTATCTGCACGTGTGGCGCAGCGGCTAATGCCCGGTTCCTTTATTTTACGATCCGTCATTGGACCAACGTTACCATCCGTAATTCAGCTACCGATACCGATGCAAAACTAGTGTTCCACAATGCCCTACCTGCGACGAACATCCGTAGTTTAAACCACCTACGACTCGTTCGGCGATGAACCTCTCGCTCCTCTTCACGATTAGTTATAACAAAACGTCTACGTCAATTATGCAACTAAAATCATTTATTATTCTGTAATATTATGTGAGTAATAGTACAAATTACTGTACTTATAGTTACAGTAATAATTTAATTTGCGTTTTAGGTTTAAAATATTTATAAATCATTAGTATTGAAAATTTGATGTTACGAGTGCATGGTGTGAACAAAACGCGTAACATGAAAGCGCATGGCGCATGCGTCTGTCGTCTGACGTCTGTCCAGGAGTATTTCATGGTTTCTAAATAAGTTTTTAAATTGAGTATTTAATCTAAGGTTTGTGGTTATGAAATCTTAGAAGATAGAAAAATAATCAACCCTTTCTAACGGAAAACAAAGCCATGAATTCTCTATCAGTTTCAGAGCTAGACATCACGGAAATCTCCTCAAACACTATGTTAACTACCAAAGTAAAATACAAACGACTGGTAAACCGACCGAATTCGACTAGTAATTAAAGCAGTAACGCCTCGTTATTTTGACAGTTCCGTGACAGTAGAAAATATTTATAGGAACACTTTCGAACGCATCTCCATACAATAAGCTTACTAACGTCCTCCCATCCGTTAGTAACCAGACGTTGGTTATTTGGATAACGACTAGTATTTTTTAGGAACGGTTTTGCGTTACGGCTGGTAGAAATTCTAACTATTCGTAGTAGAAACGATTCGTTTTTGGAATATAGGAACCGGGCGTAGGACAGTCGCCTCGCCGCTTCGTGTCGCGGGTTCGAGTCCCGCGCCGGACAACTATTTGTATGACCCATAAATAGTTGTTCTGAGTCTGGCTGTAATTTGTGTCCGTCTATTATATGTTTGTAAAGTACCCCGCGACACAGGGATTAGGTTCCTTAGTGCGGGCCGACCAAAATTACTACTCAATTTAAATTGTACGTAGCTTTATATATATGTAGTGTATTTCTATGACAAGAAAAAACTTTATTGCCTTAGATTTGTACTAAATTTTTTGCCTACAATTAGTGTTTTTGTTCAAAGTCTCTGCTGACGACTGTATTAAGGCTCCGAAGGACAATACAACAGTGTCTTTAAAAATAAAATAAATAAATCAGATTGTTGATATTTCAGTATAACAAATAAAAAACCTTGATTAAACTACGTTTATGTTCATTAGCAACTTAAATACCTACATTAAAATTTTAATGGAATGGTAAAATAAGAAAATTTTTATGGATTCGGATAAATTATGAAAGTTAAAACTAAGCAGAGCTTGTACTATGGAAACCAGATAACTGATATACTACATATACTATTTTTTTTTTGTAAATACATACTTATATAGATAATTTACACCCAGACTCAGGACAAACAGTTCATCACACAAATATTTGTCCCGGGTGGGAATCGAACCCACGACCTCCGGCGTGAAAGGCAGCGTATCTACCAACCACGCCAACATCTCTAATTATTTATTTAAACTTATTGCACAAAATTGTACAAAGGAAAGGCAATCTCTACCAGTCACCCTTAGGATGATGCAGAAATAATATGGTAAGTGCACTTTAGGCAAAGTACCTATAAGTAATAAAAATTACTTAAATACTTGACAAATAATATAAAATGCAATCGTATAAATACAATAGGTACTTACTACTATATAAAAAACTGTATATATACCTATATATAAAAAACTGTAATGTTAAGATAGAATATAAGTTATACTATACAACTAATTAACAGAAAACAAACGTAGCTACCGTTCCGAAGCAAGGAAATTGCAACGTTATTATCTTCTGTCCTTTTTAAAGCCTTTATTCAAAATAATTATTACGAAATAAATTATTACCTGATCCTTACCACAGACAATCAAAACTATAATAAGATAATATTTTAACTATCTGAATTGCGCAAAATTTTTATTATACATGTTATAATTGCATTAACATTACTACAGTTTACCTAAGTGCTGCAAAGTCTTACTAGGTAGTTTTTACAGCATCCATCTAGTTTTCTAATTAATGTAAATGTCTTTCACAAATCAACGGTTTTTTGGTCTTGGATATTCATGTTTTTGTTCACAGAGTAACCCGCCGTGGTTGGTGCAGGTACACCTGATGGAGGACAATGATGACATGCTCGAACAGCTGGGGCTGATGGAAAACCACGTGAACCACGACGTACCTCCACCACCGCCGCCCCCTATGCCGCCGCAGCCAATGGAGCAAGAATAATCAGCATGGTGAAATTATTACATTATATAAAAAAGTTAAAAGACGACTATTTTGACAGCTTCTAATGGTGTAATCTATGGTTATATATTTCTCCTTCAGCGAACCATAGATATTATTATATTGATATTATTACAGGTATTTTAGAACATGCAGCGTCACGTACGTCGCAACTCAAGCGTCCAGGCTCATTTTGTTCCGTCATATTAGGCGATGCGTTGAAGATAATTGCGATATAGGGAATTGTTTTTCCCAGCCTTTCCCTTTAAATCATTCGAAACTGATATTAATTATTTTATTTTTCTGACCTGTGAGATATTTTTGGATTTACTGGCTTTTATCTTAACACGATTTTGACAACAGAGCAAAAATAACAAAAACTTATTTAAGATGAATGAATTAACGCTTTCCTGAACAAATTGGGAATTGTTGCCACTATATTTTAAACTCTATTGTCTTGTAGTAAAGTTTAAAACCAATAAATTAGAAATATGTTTACTGCCTTATAAAGGGTTAATACTAAAAATTATTAAAATAGATAATTCTTACTACATACTTAACTCTATTTAAAGAATTTTATAACATTTCAAAATTCTATAAGACTTATAAGATTAACCACGCGTTTATTATGGAGTCAAACACATAGGTGTTTGACTCCATAATAAGCGCGTGGTTAATCTTACCTCCTTTCGCTACCTTTTAGCCCTTTGCTGACCAGCAATTTATTATTCATGAATTCCTAGTAGTAACTGGGAGAAAACCTAGCTTATTAAGATGTCCATGGGGAGAATACCCAAGTAACTGGACATACATACGTCTTAGTCTGTAAATATATCATAAGGGTTATGGCATTGTCAATATAGCTAAACAAATTTAAATACTAGTAAAGTACAAAAGTAAAATACGTAAAGATTTTCGAGCATTTATAAGGTGTACAAACTTCTTCCCACACATACATATGTACATACACGTAATGTCTTACATATGAACAAAAGTCCAATTAAACTGTTCCGCGCCATGAATGTTTATCGTATTCTAACTTTATTAATAAAAGATAAAACATTTTTACAAAACAATCTCGGTTATAGCCGTTTCTAGATAAGAGGAGAGCGTTCGAAGTCGAGCTATGTCTTTATAAAAGTTCACTCACTGGGAACATGAAAACATTCGTATCACGCGATACAACAATGTCAAAAGAGCAAAGTACGCACCTCTACTGAGATAAATACTTCTAAAGCGAGTTTAACAATTAATTTTAATGAATCATTGTTTTCGTTAAAACTGAACGTGAAAATAAACTTACACGCTATCTTTGATATTTAACCTTTCAAGTCAAGCAGAAAAAGTATTGTGCAATCCCATTTGGGACCCATAAAAATACGGAGGTGCGACCAATTGTTTTGTACCCATACTTTGTAGAAGAACGCTAATTCAGATGAAAATTATTGTACAAAATGATAAACAGAATCATAGGAAGTGATTATAATGTTACCATACCCACGTTCCCGGGTTCCTCCTATCAGGTGCCATGAGAAGTCCACGGTAGACAGGTTTAGTCGGTGCTAGTCCGACATAATCACCCGCAGTTACTTTTTGTGGGTGGGATGCGTTGACATCCCACTACCTTATCAAAAAAAGAGGCTTTATAGGGTTCTTACTGTAAAATAGCCAGTTATTCTCCCCGGGTTGTAATTGTTCGATGAGGTTACACACGCGGTCAGTCTAGACATGCGTGACTGCCAAAGTCGTTTAATTACTGCGTGTGTCATGCGTCAGAGGGCAAGATAAGTCGGTCCCGGTTGTTGTATGTGTGCTGATGACTACAGGCAGAATATACAGCTTATAGTCCTGATGCCATGTATTAATAATAATCACACTAATACTATAAAGGCGTAAGTTTGTGAGTATGTATGTTTATTACTTCTTCACGCAATAACTACCGAACGGATTTTAGTGAAACTTTGTAGTAATATAACTTATATATCCGAATAACACATTGGCTATAATTTATAATGTTTAACGCGGGTATAACCGCGGGGTATAGCTAGTAATATATATATATATATATATATATTACATTCAGACACAGTCCATAGTGTGTTAGCAACAATTTCCTTAAAAAATATTGTTGGTATTTACCAACAATATTTTTTAGTTCACACTAAAAAGAAACATGTAGCTGTATCCATCTCCGCATCATAGGGGATTCCCACCTATCTACAAACACACTTAAGATAGTGTTGGTGCTGCCACGGATACGTGCCATTAAGGACGCGCACCTTTTTCGCATGATAGCTGAGAAAAAGTCAAAACGCATCTCGGCGAACATCCCTGACGCACTGCACCGCCACGGCAGCCCCAACAGTACCCTAAGCGTTGTTGTATCGGACAGGCAAATCGCTATATCCGCTCTGGCCTACAGGCTGCACGTGTAGAATTATTGGCAGTATGCTTAAAAAAGCGTCATATAAATGTAATAAATATTTCGAATAGCATGAGCTCTGCTATCTGTATGTATATATGTATATGTAGGATAGAATATGGTAGTTATAAAGGTGGGTCATTCCTCGAAATAGACACTTAGGTTGAGAAGCTTGCTACTTATGTTTTTTATAAGGAACAGCACCCTAATGAAAAAATTACACGCCGATGCTCGTTGTACCTATCAGGGTTAAATACAAAATTATTGGGACGACTAATACTCTGCCCTCTGATTCCAAACTAGGCAACTTGTACTATGGCAACCAGACAACTGAAAAACATACTTATGTATTTCTAACTACATACAGATTGTAGATAAATTACACCCAGTCACAGTACAAATAATCGTGGCCATCACACGAACATTTATCCTGGGGATCCAACCCAATATTTTCTAGTAGCTTGTCGTTGACATTCTGCACTGTAGACCCTAGCAGTCACCGCAAATCGAAAGTTTTTTTGGAGAAAAATAATCCTTACCCCTTATGAAGTGCTTAAGTAACGTCCAGATAAGATGTAGTGAGTTATTTAACAAAACAATATTTTTGCATTTCAGGTGTCACAGAAACTCTCCTACAACGAAATACCTAATCAATAAGAAGAAATAAAAGCCTTAGAGAAAAGTATACCTAGTGAAGTTAATAATTATGTAAAATTATCTCTGTAACAGTCCTTTATTTTTAAAATATTTACATTTCTTATAGCAATTTTGGCATATTTATAATGTTGTGATATTTTCATATGGTGAATCATACCTGTTTTTTGGAATATTTTTTAAAATTGTATCAAATTTTTCAGACAAGTATATAAAATGATACTGATAAGAACTTTCAGTCCCTGTGTTTTATTGAATTAATCATCATCATATTAGCCGAAAGACGTCCACTGCTGGACAAAGGCCTCCCCCAAGGATCTCCACAATAGCCGGTCCTGCGCTGCCCGCATCCAACGGCTTCCCGCGCCGCGTTTATTAAACGTTTTTAACTTGTAGTTAGGTATATTGCAGCGATGATTTGTCTCGGCTTGCGCATTTACGTCCATGGGCGCATAATTGCTCGATAGGCTCAGTATTTCGTACCAAAACTAAATTGGTCCAACTAATTGGTACATACGATAGCCTTTAAATAAATCTAATGCAAAATCGCTTCGGTTGGGTTTGAACTGCAACGAGAGTTGGACTCGTGCATGAAGGGTGCTGAAAACTGCTTGTAAATAATAATTGTAAGGTGGTGGGTAGGTAGTTTAAGTTTAAGCTATTGAGCTGAAACTACCTACCCACCAAATAAACCAGTCTGTCGCTAACCCTAGTCTTTCATTGACGTTACACTGCATATGTTGGAAGAGCCATATTTACGTAAAGAGAACACCTCTAATAATAATTATTATTATTGACATTGATTACGTAAACACGTAAAACTTCTTTCGAGTCCATTAAAAAGCGGTAAATTCCCGGCTGACGTCTGTTTCGACTCTGGGTAATTTCTGAATTATATCGAATAGATATGCACCTTAGGTATTCACAAATATGCCGCCCACATACTCTAGGAAGAGTGGCGTGATTTATAAAGTAGTGATGGCATCATGACACGATGTTGAGAGCGGTCTGATCGGCAGTTTATCACCTAACCTGATAAGAACCTACATGTAAACGGGTTCTTATAACGGGGTAAAGTTTCGATAAGATGTACTTGCGGTGATTTTTCGGAGGTGATTTAAAAGATCATTTGCACCATTAAGTATTTTCTATTTCGGATGTGGATCGAAAAATATTCAACTCAGAGTTCAACCATCTTCCATTTAAACACTTTTTATTTAAAACTATTAATCAGATCTTAACAAATCATCAATCTTATTTGATTGTTATTTGGAATAATCCATAATTGTAATAAGTTAGTTCTAAAAATCCCCCATTGTATTTGACCATAAAGTAAAGCCATGATGTATGATGAACATTTTTTTAAGATTTCTATTGTTATAAGATTCATTTTTGATAGATATACCATAACCCATTAGCTACGATCATGCCAACGAAAGGCAGACCCCATTGTTTAACAATTGTGCTGTAAAATATTTGAATACCTGTACACTAATAATTGATAAGTATTATTACTCCTGAGTTTTTTTTAATCATGCAGCGACCTCCATAGAAGAGTCTAATTTACATATATTGGAGTGTGAATGCAGAGCAAATTAATAAACATAATTACTCTAATAAACAGTAAAAAGATATTTGTGGCTACGTGGTTCCATAATGCAAGGTTATATCTACCTATGGTTTGCTTTTCATCTGAAAGCGTGCGTGCTACTCTTATATGTTTAATCTAAAGAGCCGTTAACAAATATAGCTCTTTATCTAGTTCGAGTCAGGTGTTCTCGACAAATGCATTAAATTGATAGAAAACTGAGAAATCAAAATAAAAACGTTTGAATCGAGTTTCAGGTATTATAATTTATTATAATCGTTTATGTATTTACAATGTCCTTGAATGGTGTTGTTCATTACTAATAAATATAGGCAGTTTCATAAGAAATATACGTAACACTCCTTGAAATTCTTTGTAGTACTTACCTATCCTACTCTAGGACCGGCGTAATATTTTAATACTGCCATCAGACTTTATTATACAGAAAAACAAACAACTACATAAGCACTTGTATATTATCTAGTTATATATAGTATATAGGCTATGTAAATTAAGTACACAGCCATGTGTGGATGGAATTAAAGTTTTAAAGATAATATTCAAATTACAAACTTGTTAAGTGTAATCACATGAGAGTCCGAAAATGTCGGTTTGTTTAGGATTCGAGCGCACACGTATTGATAACATGAAAATAAAAACGATATAAATGGAACGACCGTTATTTTACTTATCATACTCTTGGTACAATACGAACCTAATATTACAAAGTGACCCGACAACCTTTTAGTGACCACCCCCCATAAACAAGGTAAAACAATATAGTAGTATAGAGCAAATCATTTTAATAAAATGTATGTAGGTCTACCGAGGTGACAGTTTTGCACAGCACCAAGTCAGCCGAATCCAACTAATATAATATTATATAACTCAGCTTAGAAATTCGCCTTAAAGTTATAAGTACTTATTTAAGCAAAACTTAAAATAACAAAGAAGCAAATTTATGGAATAACAGTAGTTTGAAACAACTATTATCACGGTATTATCATAACAATTTTAAGATAAATTCTATCGCCAGTAAAGCTTTTGCTATCTCGCTCTCTGCTCTGTGACAATGACTTACCCTTTGTATAGATATGGCTTTATATATATTTTCCTTTAACTAATCCACTATAGTCTTATGACTCCTTATACCCTGGCAGTATTTATAATTTTTCTACACTTTTGATCCACTTTGTGTTTTAGTTATATCGCTAATTAAAGTACCAAGTTATAAAAATATACGCTAAATTCGGCCTATAGCGCTGCAAAAAAACCGTAACCCTGATAGACGTCTAAGGGGGCAACCACTATTATTATTGATTTTACATAAATATATGATATGGTGACAGAAATTTAAAGGTCATAATGGTGATCATTATTCTCTTGGCATACCGCTTCACTAATTGCGTTATTTTGTACAAATGAGTTTACACCTTCATCTTGAGCAATTCGTTGCCAAACGCGTTCTGTCCACGCTACCGCACTGAAACAAGCACCATTACTAATGAAAGCACGTATGGTGACTGCCCCCACGCCACGCCCCATACACCGCCATCCATCCGTCCTCACCGATTGGACGAAACAGTCCCACGCACCAGAATATCGGCCCACGACGTCTGCCTGTATTCTCGATTTCACCACATCAATAGGATATAATACAACCCACGACAGAGTTCCTGCTATGCCTCCTGCCATAAATACTCTCATCACTGACTGATTACTTCGAGTCATCGCCTCGTAAGAACTAAAGTATATAGCGAATGCTGGACAGTCTCGTGCCATAGTCATTCCGAGACCACGGAACAAAGCTCTGTAACCTCCAGTGCGCAGTATGTGCCGCGCTCCCGACCATGCTCCTGACGGCAAGCCATCTCCAGGTTTAGAAAGCTGCTGACGTGTCTTTACTAATTCCACTGGCGCACATGCGAAGCTCTGAAGTAATCCGGCCGCGCCACCAGCCACCGCTTGTGTTGTTAGAGAATTTGGGTTGGGCAATGCTCGTCTTGTGTTTCCATAAGCCCCAAAAACGATGGCGTTGACTGCTGCTATTCCACCCAATGGAGCTCCCACTCCTCGATACGCAGTGGTTAAGGTGCCGCCTTTCAAAAGTGCCTTTGTACATTCTAATGCACTACCTCTACCAGACTGTATGTGCACTTTTAGCGTGTCCAAAGGATGTCCAGCAATGATTCCCGCACAACCTAAAAAATAATATATTTAAGTCTTTGTAACTATATAGTTTGTATATTAAGTTGAAAAATAGTGTAGCAGATCTTACCCCCAATACATCCAGCTACAAAGTCTAGTGCCATTTTAAACGCACAATATATACTCCGCTAGAAGGGGCCTGCGAAAAAGAGAGTAGTCATGAGGTAAAAGCTTTCATGAAAATAAAGACACCTAAGAGCGAGAAGGTACCTAATTGTTATGGTAGACAACCATGGTTCTATCGGTAAGATTTCTACTTGGGCTCCATTTCTAAAGTTGGTTTCGGCGTGGATCTTCGGCGGAGTCTGTGTGGTGAATACCTATCTCAACAATTGGGCTCAGGTCACGGGGCCCGCTATCACTAATCACTTGTTTACATAACCGTTCGATAGGAATGGCTCGACCTTCAATAAGTTCAACTTTTAATAATAAAGACTTACCTCCCGCGTTCAAATCAGGTAGTCGTAATGAGAATTCACACTGTCTCCAATGGAGGTAACGCCAATGAACATGTTGGAGTTTAGCGAAGCCGGGACTGGTTCTGCAATGGTCCAGCCTCCAGAGAGAATAGCTTGGGTATGCGCCGAGCACCGAGATACTTCCATTATCTCATCTTGGGTCATTCTTATCGTAGGGGTCGTGATACGTCTAAAATAATTACACGCATGCCAATAAGTTAGATACTTACATGCAAATTTTTCCATTTACTAATAATAATGTCCTCTAGATCGACTTTCGGACACAGTGGCAAGTCTCAATGGAGATTAGCCAACTGCGCGGTACTTTCTATTCAATCACTCATGATCCGATGGACCGACAAGTGAAACGAAACGAAGGGGTCAGGCACGGAACCGACGGCTTTTCGTGCTTTAACTAATAAATGAGTAAGGAATGGAAATTTGATACATTTAAATAGAAGACAAAATTTAATTTCCAGATAGGAATAGGGCATAATTATGAATAAAGATGTACTCGTTATACTGAGATGTTTCTTCTTCACCTGCAAATGAATGCAATTATGTTTGATTCTCCAGTTAAAAGTGAATAGGTGTCACACTAGCAAAGGCAGATAGTGACTGTGACGTCATACTCACATTCGGAAGTGGTTAATTAAACTGCTGTTAATTTAACATAGCTACTTCTATTACGCTCACCACGTCTTGATTAAAAAGGTCTTCTCCATCCTCTCGGTGGGACACGATGGTATAACCTTTTCTAGCCTCTTCCATCTCTTTCTTGCAGCACATTTATCTCCTGCATTATTGTTATATTGTGCTCTACAATTCATATTTTTAATTGGCACAGTTTCATTAGAGTAGTAGAGAAATCCGCTAAGTATTTTAGCCCCCTCTTAGTATTCTCCCATTAGCAAATTACACCAATAGCTAAAGTCGTTATACACACAAGGTTCTCCTTAATAATTATAATACTAATTTTTTACCTGAAAGTAGAAAGCACGATGTAATAAAATATATCTAAAAGTAAATATATAAAATATACCTATACCTACATAAATATTGACAATAATCCAATAAAAAAATAGTTAATCCAAATTAGAATTTTAATTATTTAGATATAAACGATAGGTAGCTAAATATGGTAAACAATGTATGACTAAGTATTTACAAGCGTCTTTAGAGATCTCTGTTTACATGTAAGTAGATTTTTATTTAAAAAAAGTTGTACAGACACCAGCACATCGAGCTACCCCAATATGTCAAATTTCCCCAATTGAAATTGAACCTTATGCTTTTGTGATAAAGTTGAAAATCTGTAAAAGAAATTTGACAGATTGGGGTAACTGGATGTGCTGGCGTCTGTACTTCATTTTATATTAGCTAATAATATCACCAACACGTTTATTTGAAACAACTACGTATTACTATTATTCTAAATGTAAAGTTACAGTTAATTAAATGTTAAATTAATAAAATGATAAGTAAATATAATGTTAAATTTAAATCTTTTTAAATGTACTGTGCATCATATTATGTTATAGAATAAAGATATCCAAAGTTATATTGGCTTATTAATAAAAAACATTTTATATAAAATAAATGATAATACATTTACAGATTATACCTACCTAATATTAGGCAGGCACCAGTTTCTCATAAAGCAGGTTGCATACTTACAAATTCTTTGTACATAGGCTTAGCAGTGCGAGACATGTTATTGTTAATGTATCCAACCTATTTTTGAGAGAAAATAAATACTTTTTATTATTTTATTATTATTACATATTGATCAGAACAAACAAACAGAATGAATACGTAGCGAACGCACACCCATTCAACAGCAGTTATCGTGTACTAGGATAGGAGACGAGACCTTTCACCTCAACTGTTAAAAGATGGCGGTCCGCCGCTATGAATAACAAAACTGTAATAACAACACCCTTATATCTCTTCACTTATCTCTTAGAGAAGCTTTTAACCATTGGCCTCATTTGTGGTTCGTCTGCGTGCAGAATTGGTATAGTCGCGTTTTTAGGGTACCATACTCTAAGGGTAAAACGGGACCCTATTTCTAAGAGTTCGCTCTCGGTCTGTCTGCCCGTCTGTCGCCAGGCTGTATCTCATGAACCGTTATAGTTAGACAGTTGAAATTTTCACAGATGATTTACATCTGTTGGCGGTATAAAAATTTACATCTGTTGCCGGTATAAAAAATTAAAATAAATAATGGGAGCTTCCATACAACAAACATGAATTTCTTGCTCGTTTTTATAGTAAATTTTACGGAACCCTTCGTGCGCCAATCCGACCCGCACTTGGGCGGTTTTTTATAATTGGGCGTAGTAGTAACAGCACTAGCATAGCACAGCATGCAATTCATTGACGAGCCGCCGGTTGGCATGGTTGGTAATTGCTTGCCTTTCGGGCGCAAGTCGTGGGTTCAATTCCCACCCATGACATATATTTGTGTGCATGAACATGTCTGTTTATGGTTTTTCTGGGTATAACAATCTATATAAGTAAGTATTTACCTACAAAAGAAGAGTCGTATATGTAGTATATATCAGTTATGTGATCTCATAGTACAAGCTCTACTTAATTTGGGATCAGATGGCCGTGTGTGAATAATGTCCCAGGATACAATACAACTTGTAATTTATCAAAATTGTGTGCGGTAAGTCAGGTATCGAACTGTACTGTACTCGACTAAATCATGCACATTGAGCACACACACACACACTCGCGACAACGATAATCGTAATTATTTATTTGTGAAACATATGCATGAATACAATGATTGTCTTAAATTAGTTTGAGTCCACTATGTTATATCTTGAGAATAGTGTAAAAACCTTACTTATTTCGTAGTAACTACCATCAACGTTAACAACACACACAATAACAAAAATAAATAAAATATTTTAATACATACAACTACTATACTACAGAACTACTATATTAGGTATAGTATATAAAAATAAATAAAATAGTGTATTTTAAGATCTGTATTTTGTATTTACCATATTCATCCAAATAAATGATTGATTGATTGATACAAAGATAGAGAATCCTTGTCTGAAACACTTCAATTTATTTTATAGGTACTAGCTATACCCCGCGGTTTTACCCGCGTTATACTTTATGAATTATAGCCTGTGTTAATCGAAGGTGTCAGCTAACTTCATACCAAATTTTATTAAAATCGCTCCAGCCGTTTAGACGTGAAGAAGTAACAAACACACACACTCACAAACTTTCGCCTTTATAATATTAGTGTGATTTTCAGCAGAACGCAAAGATGGTGGTAATAAAAAATCAATAAAGCATAATGTTGTTTTGGGGGGGACCAATTGTAATTTATCAGACCTGCGAACAGCCCCGGATTCTTAATTATTTTTTAGGCGGGGCAAAAACTCAAAAATGCCGCCCCTGCCCACTTATACTTCTCATCATATTTAGCATAAGGATGCTATTACAGATATCAGATGTCCACTTCATTTGGACATAGTCCTTCCAGAAACAATGCATCCATCGCTGTTATTTCTGTCTTAAGCCTTTACGGATATGTAGATTTGGACGTGTAGGATATATATTTATAAATTACAAGGTGTGCCCCGCGGTTTTGCCCGCGTTAATATTTATAAATTATAGCCTATGTTTTATTCGGATTTAATGGGTAACCATTAAATCCGAATAACACATAGGCTCAACATAAGTTCAAAAAATATTTGAACGAATTTCAATTCACATAAAACTATTCAACGTCAAATAAAAAAAAACGAAACGTTAAACGTTTCGTTTTTTTTATTTCACGTAAGTCACGTCTTCCTCTGTAATCAGTTAACCTATTATCAATTCGTTTTTTTTCGTTACTCCGATGTTTCATTTGGTCTCGAAACTTTTCACCAAAGTTACACATAGCTGCAATAACATTTGTTCGAAGTATTAAGTTTCCGAACATTCATTATTTTATTTACCATATTTTCATACCACTATTTTAATTACCATATTTTCATTTCACCAAACGCCTAAAACGTTTGTGCACATTATTTTATCTCTTATTTTTGCTGTATCTTCAGCATGCCTGCAGGCATGCAACATGCAGCAGTCATGCTGCAGCAAGCAGGCATTCAGCATTTAAGCAGGCAAGCAGCATGCAAGCATACATGCAAGCATGCATGCCAGCAGCGTGCAAGCAGGCATGCAGCACGCATGCTACATGCAGCAATCATTGTTTCTGTCACGGCTCCGGCGCTGCAGGGTTTGGGCGGGCCCACGCGAGCATATTATCGTCGCAGATTGTTTTAACTCTCACCACCTGCTCCCCAAGCTCGCGGGCCGCCCTACCTTTCTGTCACAAAAATAGCACGCCATATTGACTTTTATGACACTATTTTAATTTAATTTTGAAAATACCACCAAGTATCCGTCAATATATTTGTGACCAAAAGTCAGTAAGATGTTATTTTTGTGTGGGGAAAATATGGCAAGTAAAGCATTTGGCAAATGAAAAAGTTCAAAAAAGGCGAAGCAATAGTAAAAAGATATTTTGTAAATCGGCAAAAAATAGTTCGGTTATCTTCGATTCTTCGATCTTATACTTAGATTATCATAAAACATGTCAAATAATGCATTATAGCAAAAATACGTCGGTCAATAGTTTTCAGTAATACAAAAATCGAACAAAAATAAAAATCGGTAAAGTGATCGGTTTCCGGATTTAATAGCTACAACAAAGTTTAATCAAAATCCGTTCAGAAGTTTTTGAATGAAAGAATAACAAACATCCATACTCACAAACTTTTGCATTTAAAATATTATCCCTACGCGTTCATGTCTATATATCCAAACTAATATTATAAATGCGAAAGTAACTCTGTCTGTCTGTCTTTCTGTCTGTCTGTCTGTCTGTCTGTCTTTGCTTCAAGCCTAAACTACTAAACCGATTTGTGTGAAATTTGGTACAGACATAGTTTGGAACTTGAGAAAGGGCATAGGATAGTTTTTATTACAAAAATAAAATAAAAAATAAAATTTATTCCGGACATACAGCGCCATCTATTGATCAAGAGTCGGCATCAATTCAGTACTGAAAATTCGTCGGAAAAATGTAAATAAATAGTAAAAAGGTATGAAAATATAATATAATACAACTTTTAGTACAAAGAAAATGCTCTAACGGAGTATAAATAATTCTATTAGTACTATATTATGTCGAGTTGGTGATCGCGCAATGGTGTCGATCATTACACGAGTTCGGTTCATGTTATTGTTTTAATTCATCGGAAAAAAGTAAATAAATAGTAAAAAGGTATGAAAAAAATAATATCAATATATTAAAACTTTTAATACAAAGAAAATGCCCGAACGGAGTATAGATAAATAATCCGAGTTATCACTATGCTCGATAGATGGCGTTGGGATGGCAAATTGTGGATAGCACATACAATTTAAAAAATAGTGTCTATCCGGATTTACGCGCTAATATCGAAAATCGGGAATGGTTATGCGAAAGGGAGATATTGGCGCCAACAAATGAAATAGTAGGCCGGATAAATGACCAAATTATGTCTGAGGTAGAGAGAGATGTCATCGAGTATCTATCAGTAGATAACGTCGTGGATACCGAGCAAGTGACATCTTACCCAACAGAGTGTCTCAACTCCTTAGAGTTATCAGCAGTGCCTTCTCACAAGTTGAGGCTGAAAGTTGGAGTTCCTGTGATGCTTATGAGAAACCTAGATCCACCAAGGCTATGTAACGGCACACGGTTACAAGTAACCTATTTAGGACGGAATGTCATTAAAGCCGTTATTATGACTGGAATGGCAAAAGACGAAACTGTAATTATTCCCCGCATTCCCATCATTCCAACTGATTTGCCATTCCAATTCAAAAGACTTCAGTTTCCGCTGAAAACTGCGTTTGCAATGACCATAAATAAAGCCCAAGGGCAAACGCTTAAAGTTGCGGGGGTACATCTTGAAAAAGACTGTTTCTCCCATGGACAACTCTACGATGCGTGCTAAAGAGTGTCAAAACCACAAGACCTATAAGATCCTTTGCAAAGGATGGCAAAACTTAAAACGTGGTATACAGAAATGTCTTGGTGTAAGAAACTTTAATAATCTTTAAAGCCTAAAATAATAGAAAATTTGTCAAGGGAGAAACAGTATTTTTTTCTGAAATGGCAAATCAAAATAATATTTTAAAAATAACATTTTCGCCTTTTTCGATCGGCAATAACGGCTTTAATGCCCTAAGTGAGTATACATATCTTCAATTCAAACGCAGAGCTCATTATGTTGATTTTTGAAGAGTTCCCTAGAATATCTTCCACATTTCATTTTTGAAGAGATCCCGCGAGATCGGGAACTATGTGGGTAAAACCAAAAATCTGCTGGAAGTCACTATTCCACGCGAACGAAGTCGCGGGCAAAAGCTAGTCAGTAAATAAATAGACTTAACACATAGCACGGAATAGGGTTTAAATTAAAAATGACACTAATATTATATATATAAAGGCGACAGTTTGTGAGTGTCTGAGTGTTACTTCTTCACGCAAAAACTACCGAATAGATTTTGATGAAACTTTGTAGCTCATATATAGCTCATATATCCGAATAACAAATAGGCTATAATTATAAATTATAGCCTATTTGTTATATATAAGTTAAACGCGGGTAAAACAACAGGGCGCAGCAGTATGTATAATAAAAGTCAAATATATTATTGCATTTGTGAATTGAAATTAGATTTTCACTCTTCGAGCTTTTTGTTCAGCAAATAAATCTATGGCCTTGCCAAAATTTAAGTCGTGTGCAATTCAATTTTCTATCGCTAAGATTGCAAGAGTCGATAGCGTTCCTGGCTCATAGAAGATCGCAAATATATTTTAATTACTTTATATTGCTAAAACTTTGCTCACAGCTTGCGGATGTAGAAGGAAGTGTCGAGTAAATTAACAGAGCAATAAAATATTTGGAAAAGCATCCTGCGAATCATGCGCATAGATCTATTGCAAAAGATAGAAACTGTAAGCGTTTTCTATATCACCAAATAAAAGCGGAGCTTACTCTTTAAAAACGCAGAGTTCCTGGCTGAATTCAACAGCGCATAAATTTCACTCGTATTTTCGAGCCAGTTCTGCTACATACTTTTGAAGAATTACGAAATCGACATTTTTACAATATTTGTACCATACAGAAATAATTGCACAATAAAAATCAATACTTATTTATTTAAGTACCTACGTACTTAATCAGTTTTATTAAAATTAATTATAAACAAAAAAATAACTAAGTTTTTTTCTTTAATTATTGATTTATGAACTGCCCTACATGTAAACTCTTCAAATTACTTATATTGAATTAAAAGTATAATTCGAGATTAAGGCGCCGTTAGTGGGTTTCTTTTCATTGAGCTCCTATAATATAAAAGTCTTTCTACGTTTGCATTCTGGGCTGTAAGTGCAAATATTTATTGAGAAATATGCATTAACTATAATCTAGCACTAACAAAATAGTAATCGTGAGTAAGCCATTGTATTGAAAAAACTAGATCTGCATGTTCATCGAATAATTTCACATCATCGATTTGTAGGTACTCCTTTTCCATTCAGGTAGTGAATTGATAAAGCAATCTGGTCAAAGTCAAACTTGTGCAGTGCTTCTTGGTGCCGTTTATTTTCTTTTTTTTCGCGGGGTGGACATGGTTTATGTCGTCTTCCTTGGGGGAGAGGGGTCTTTCAGACTCCTACTGACTAAAAACCACCCCGGTGTCCCATCTCACACCTGCGCCGGGGGTCACGGGACCTTACGATACTTCCGCAACCCCTGGCTGGTGCCGCCCATTCCCACGGGCCTCCTCAGATCAGTGGGGGCAGTGAGGTGTTAAACTCCCCCCGCAACGTCTACGAGGGGCGCGCGTTAGGGGGCGCCACGAGGTAGGGCACAGCGTTCATTCGCTCAAAGAGCAGTCCGACTGGGAGACTACCTCCACCTTACAGAAGACATTCCTTAAAAATAACTTAATTTTGTGTTTCTGCGTATGAGTAAGGTCGCCAGAGCGCATCGGGGTGGGGGGAAAGGTCAGCGACACTTGTTTGCTGACTCTCTTTTAAGGCCGGTAACACACCCGTAACTCCTCTGACGTTGCGAGTTTCGGCAGAGAGAGGGCGGCGGTTATCACTTACCATCAGGTGAACGGCATGCTCGTTTGTCGCCCTCTGATATAGAAAAAAAAAACGTCGCGCCGCGCCGCCGCCTTGGGTCCGGATGTGTGGGGGGCGATGGACGCCCCCAAGTGGAACCATTTAGGGGGCCGGAATAGGGGCGGGGCGTCAGTTGCGGGCCAGGTGAGAGTAAGTGATCTCCCTCTTCCTTTCCGCTGCCTCCTTCCGCGAGATAACCGTCTCGCATTAGGAAACCACCGGGTCCCAGGACTCCTCGCTGCCAACCACGACGGCCGGCAGCGACAGGTCACTGCCTACTACAGAAATAAGGGCACCTCCTCCCAAGCGGCGTACTCTGCCAGCGTATACAGCGCAGTGTACTTCTAGGTGCCGCTGCCCCAACCTCTTCGGTTGCATGTGCAACGCGTGATCGAAGTGTATAAAAACAATAAAATTACGACCTTTTTAATTTGTTAAGTACGTTTGAGAGTAATTTTTCAAACTAAAAAATCTCAGGATTTTCGAATGGAAATCTCATTTGGTAACCCTAAGCGGGTTTTTTTTTTACATATTCTGTTAATTTTGTACATATTCTGTGGTCAAAGTTTTTTTTATTTTAAATATGGCAACTTCGAATAGGTGCAATGAGGGCATAGTTAACAGTTCGAGTTCCAAAAAATGAAGTTTACATGGGTCTTTGCATAAGGCTCTAATGCAACGTTTCAGGGCCTTAAATACTCATTATTTAGCCATTGCTTTACACCAACATAATTTTATCTTAGAGTAGACGCAACTAACCCGAGATATACTGTCAGAACAGTAGTTCCATTAACATTTTTGCTTAGCATATACAATTCATAAGCATACTAATCTAGCTTATTACATACTTTTTCAATTTATATTCTATTTTAAATTAATGTGTTTCATGGGAAATTTCCGGTTCCGGTTCGTGGTCGCCACTCGAGAACCCTTCTGCCCCAGCGGCCCTCGGCTCTACGAGCTATGTGCCCTGCCCACTGCCACTTCAGCTTGGCAATTCTTATTAGTTTGTGCGCTAACACGAGGTACTAATATTAGTATGGATACTTAGGTAATAGGTATATCTTGCATAATATTCTTTTCTCCGTTGATATTATGCTCAGTAGTCAAAGTTTAGCCACTGACACTATTGTTAGAAATACCTAGATTTAACGTAGATCTAAAAAAGTAAAATTTCTTTACTCACGCTTGACTTGGGGAGTAAGGTGGTGAAGACGCGACGAGAGTGTTACGAAAAGTGTAATCAGGAGAGGCGAACGGCAGATATAAGTTAAAGAGAGAGAGTTACGTTTCATATCTTACAGTAGAGGCAAGAGAGACAGGCACAAGCACACATTTTCTTTCTCCCTTTCTCTCATGGCCAGCTACATATGAATGGGACTAATATGTTTACTTGACTCGTGTGGTCTACAGCACACTCGTTTGTTTCTAAAACTACCCGTATTTTGACTCTCGTAATTAAAACGTAGGTAGAGAACATGTTTAACAAAGTTGACTAGTTGAGAGTTTTGGATGATCCAAGACAATGGAGCAACCGGGGAAAGGAAAATTATAAAATAGGGAATTCAATGTTTTGGGCAAAAAAATTATTCATTGTCAAAATTGACAAATTATAAAGAAATTGACTTTAACGATGCTGCCAGACCCTACGAAAAAGGTACGATTTCACCTATTTTTATGGCGAACCATTCGTTCGTAAAACTCGATAGCAAAAGTATTTTTTTTTTATGTGAAACATCTATAGTCGCACGTAAAACAGATTTCTGGCGTGGCGACGCATGCCGTGGCGACGCTTCGCCACGCTATACGATAGTAGTGTATACGGTGTGGCAACGCGTCGCCATGCGCAATCATTCTTATGCGTATCACAATATGTTCTTTTATGCATATTACTTTTACAAAATAATGTCGATGTTTCACATCTACCAGGCGTCCCGTGATGGCTCACATTTTTTTTCTACTTTAAGAAATGTGATGGCGATGATACTTTTTATTTCTGCTCTCATTTTACATGGCGGTTTCCGAGCAGATTGACTCATTTAAATCATTAGGGCAGAACAAGGCTTTTATGTTGCTTTAATAAAAATTATAGATCTTCAAGAAAACCTCAAACCAATATGATTGCTAAAGCTTTAGACAGCTATAGATACATTAGTATAATTATGATAAGCGGAATTTGGGAAATTGTTATATTGGCTTTTTTATTATTACATGTGGCTTTTGGGACCACGATATAAAGTAAAAGATGCAATTGCATTCGAAAATTTTCTTTATTTCAGGGATTAATTAGTACCTACGTGCACTAATAAATGTCTGATTCGCGAGTGACTTTACAAATATGCAATTAACATAACAACAATTTATGGGTCATACGAGTAGTTATCGTGTGCTGGGAAATACCGAGTAATTTCTACGCTGGACTATCTCAACCGGGCTGTGTTGAAACCGCTACAGAGGTAGCCTCTACTACTGGTATCCGGTGCTTGGCAAAACATACTGAATGGATTTAGAATTGACTTCATGAAATTGTTGAGCATGTAAACACAATAACTATTGATTGCTTTGATAGCCTTAAGTAGAGAAAAGAAAAACAATTTTGAGACTGGCGTATTATCAGATAAGATGAAACTTCATCGTTCGTTTTTTTTTACGAAGTATAATCCCTAAATAATCTCAAAAACTAATAAAAAGTAGTTTAAGTTTTTTTTTAAATACATTTTAACCATTTACCTAATGTATTACAATTCAGACACTTCATTTAATAAGGAGTTTTAGGGAGAACTAACTGCACGCAAAATTATCCTATAACTTCTATGCAACTTCTAACCAACCAATGGGGAAATGTTTAATTTCATTAGTTTAAAACACAGTTAGTCTTATTACAGCGAATCAGCAACATGAATTCTAATTCAATAGGTACTAGATGATAATATAAATAAATAAGTAAAGTCATTTAGGTGATAGGAGTCATACAGGTGATTACCTATTAAATGTCGGTAATAGATGGTTACGTAAATACATAAGCCATCATGTAAATATAAATATATTTTTTTCTAATAGCGTGACTTTTCAGAATGAAATTGATAACTAGAACTGGAAACACTGTTACCGAAATAATTTCAGCTCTCTCTCTGCATTTCTGTCAAAAATGAAAATGTTTGTGTATTCTACAATTAAAGTGCAATATAATAATGAATTAGAAAAAGTTACCCCTGTGATTACTCAAAATAGAACGTGAAGGTTCAAACAGGAAATTAAATGTTACTTTATTTCCACAAGTATTATTATTACTAATATTATTATAAAGTATTTCCTAATTCGCAATGGCTACAGACGATCTGAAAGAAAATAATTTAAAAAAGAAAGACGACCAAAATGAATCGAAGGAATATATTGAAGTAGAAATACCATCTCATCTGTACCAGACACTTATCTCAGGGAGCTTAGATTTACAGAATATGTGCCGTATTTGTATGTCCAGTAACAACAAAGTATTATATCCTCTGTCGTCGAATGAAAACAGTACTCTGGGCCATATGTTTACCACATTGACTGCTATAGAGGTAAGATACTTTTAATAAATCACTAGAAGTTGTTTTATTAAATTTATTTTTACTAACATGATAAAGTTATAATAATAAATGGTTCATATTAACGCTTCAATTGTAATAATTATAATAAATTATTTTTCTTTTGGATTCCCATGAGTAGTCACTACATGAAACTGGCAGAAATTGCTGGAGAAAACAGCAATTGCCATAAACAAAAATGTTAATATTATAAATAAAATGGATGGACAATAGAACTGAAAATTGTAACTGCTGGTCGGACAGTAAAAATGGGTGATGAAGACTGGAGACACAATTCAGTATGTTACACACCTGATCACCTGGTGTTGAGTAGAGCTGATTAAAACTGATTTAGTGTCTTACTAAGATACTTTAGCTTCAATAAAACTAATTAATTATTTAATGAGTACTATTTTTTAATAGCATTGAATGATACACATGAATCCAATATAGACCTTGAAACTTCAATTAATAGAATTCTAGAAAATCTCCCTTATACCCCAATAGTCAGAACATGGGAATGGAATTTAAGTAAATGTAACATATTATACTTTAAACATGAATCTTAACACTTTAGTTAAAAAAAAAGAATGCACTCCTAACATCTATCATTTCTTATATATTTTAAATTAAATTTAGAGAAATACAATAATGATGTCATATTAATAAAGAAATGAAATAATATTTATAAATTTGACAATTATAGGGCTGGTTGGTACATACTTGACTTTCACGCTGCAGGTTGTGGGTTCGATTCCCACCCAGGACAGATATTTGTGTGCATGAACATGTCTGTTTGGCTGGAGTCTGGGTGTAAATATCTATATAAGTGTGTATTTACAAAAGAAAAGTAGTATATGTATTATATCAGTTATCTGGTTTCCATAGTACAAGCTCTGCTTAGTTTGGGACCAGATGGCCGTGTGTAAAATAATGTCCCAGGACATTATTATTATATTTGGGATCAGACAGTCATGTGTGAATAATGATGTCATTTCACTTCTGCATTATTAGTTGTGTCAATTCCTTCAACTTGTTAAGTCTGATTAGGGTTATGGACTGTCACCCTATGATATGATGGTTTCACATTTTTAGAACATAACAATCTTAAATGGATAATACAACATTACCATCTTAATTTTTAATCTTAATGTTTAATATTTTATTTAAACATTGCAATAAACTTTTAGATTTATAGCATTATTTTATAAGCTTATCTTAAAAATAGGAATCAAGAGTAGGTGCTCTGCATTAAAATAGAAATTAACTGAGCTCTGCTTTAGTTACACTAGCTGATGAAAATTAAGATGCATCCTAAATTTAATAGTTTCTAGTTTAATGCAGAGGACCTACCCCGGATTAGTATATTGCTGGTTTGACTCGGATGACTAAATCATTGATTTCCTATTTTTAAGTACATTAAACTGTGAAAGTTTTGGAAGTGGTCTATGTATGTGGCACTTGCAAGAATCAGGTTAGATTTGAAGACTTCTCATTTATAGGTATATGATGGTATGTGATTGTCTGCTTGAAATATCCATAGATTGACAGGTTTTAAATACCTCTCCATCCATTTGCATAATTGAATAAAAGTATAAATCATTTTGATGGTGTGAGTAAACAGATCTATATAAATATATACTTCTTTTTAGTATTGCCTCATAATTTAATAATTTCAACAATTCTTGTCAAAAATATCTCAAAAAAGACTTTTGGCTTGACTGGGGCTTTGAACGAGGACCTCAGTATTCACAGTTTGAAACTTTTGTTCAAAAATTTATTAATTTCTTGGTTTTTATTTTAAATTCCTAATCAAAATTTAATATTTTCCAGCCACTAGCTGAAGATGGCCTCCCACAAAATCTATGTGAAGAGTGCCAGACCCAAGTGGTACAATTTTATGAGTTCAAACTCAAGTGTGAGAAGAGTGATTATACACTTAAGTCTGTGTTAAGCGGAGAATTTGTACCTAAAGACAATGTTCCTATGTAGGTATTATTTGTATACATTTTGTGTTGTAAGCTTATTCAATTAGGTTCTGACTAGACAAAAAATAAAAGAATCAACTTATTGTATAGGTTAGTTATATTAACTTACCTCTGCCTTTTTAGAGTTCTGTACCAAAATAGTGAAATTTATAATGCGTCTCCATCCATCTGCCCGCCTGCCACAATGGTATATCTTAGCTTCTAGTCATGCTATCAATTTGTTATTAAAATGGATATTGTGTACTTCTTTTAAAAACAAATGGAAAAGTTAAAATTTCCATTTATTTTCTATAAAAACCACACACTATGACAGAGGTCAATATCTCAAAGTATAATATGTATAAAGTATAATAAAATGGGTTTTTATTTACAGACTTTAGCTATTCTCTTATCCCTTCTAAATTACTCTAGTAACAAGCGTGTTAAATGTATATAGTGAATGACAACTTCTGTTATGCTCATATTAAGCTAGATTGATTTTATAGAATTGCAAGTATTTCGGAAAACAAGAGCTCTGCTTTAACTGCTATGCTACTGTTACCAATCACTATAATAAGAAACAGGTTAAGAACCAAAGCTGTGATATATAAATGTATGAACAAATGTAAAAATGAAAAAAATAACTTTATTATATTATTAACTTAATATTATTAGTATTTTTACCTGACGTTTACGTAGTAATTCAGAACAAATTGACAAATGGAAAATTCTAAATAAATTAAATATTTTTGACAATTTCCTTTCAACTTAAAAACAACTGTATGCACTAATATTGTAAAGGCTAAAGTTTGTGAGTACAGTTATGTATGTTTGTTACTCTTTCACGCAAAAACTATCGGACGGATTTTGATGAAAGTTTGAAGTTGTATAGCTTATATATCCGAATAACACATAGGCTATAATTTATAAAGTTTAATGGAGGTAAAACCGCCGGGCACAGCTAGTTACAAATAAATAATAGCATTCAAATCACCATCTGCGGATAGGGTGTCCAAAAAGTTGGCGACGTTATCTTGTTGTATAGCCAAGCTGAATTAAGCTGATACGCTGGCCGAGGTACGCCCCGTCTTTTTTATGTTAGGGTAATTAATTGCCCTAAATTATTTTCAATAAGTACCCAGTTATCCAACTTTTGAATCAATTTTGCTCCAGCAGTTCATAACCTAGATCTTTTTTTTCAGTATCATTGAAGATGGCGATGAAATAAAGAAGGGAAATGAAACCCTAGAAGGTAATGATTGTTTAAGCATAGCTTACAACGTCTACACATAATTAAAGCTTATCTTTTTTCTACCAAGCTCTTGTTTTTATTGAGCAGGTTTTGTTTTTGTGCAGTCCATAAAATGTATGAGCATTGGCAAATATTTTACGCTATTTTCAAACTTGTTTTAATGAGTAAAATATCGCACTTTAACAGTGGAAACCTTTTACATTGCAGACAAAGATTATTATGCTGAGGCACGGCATATCGTGCAAGCGGCCAACGAAAGAAAGTAATACACTCTAACTATGTTTTTATATCTTTGAATTTTTTTATAAATACATTCATGACTGAACATTAAACTGCAATTTATTTTTCAGCAAGAAAACATTGAAATATTTTACAGGTACGTTATTAAGAATATATTTTCGTGTCCTTCACACTGCATACTATTGTTATTGTCACTTTAAGTGACAGAGAATTTAGTGATGCCAGGGTAACAGGTTTAAATTATTATAATTATAATTTCGACTGCACGTGTGGCGCAGCGGCTAAGTCGCCTCGCCGCTTCGTGTCGCGGGTTCGAGTCCCGCGTAGTACCACTATTTGTGTGACCCATATTTATGGGTCACACAAATAGTGGTACAGTAGTTGTTCTGAGTCTGGATGTAATTTGTGTCCGTCTATTATATGTTTGTAAAGTACTTACCCCGCGACACAGGGATTAAATTGTCTAGTGTGGGCGTTGTCTTTTTTAAGCAAAAAAAATCAAAGGTTAGGTCAAAAAAATATAAATTAGATTTTTCTGTAAAGATACTGTATCAAAGGGAGCTTTTGAAGGCAAGTAGAACGCCTTACTTCACCTCGGTCGCTTCGAATTGTCGACACATCGAATTATGAGATTATAGCAGTCGATACTGTATCTATGTTTGCACATACTCTTGTACTCTGCAAAGTAGTTAGCGAGGCTCCTTTGAAAGGACGTTCTATCCGAAATGGAACTATCATTATCGTATTCGAAATTGGGCCGTACATAATTTAGGTACTGCAAAAGTGGACGATATACTGTATATTTTATATAAAAATGGCAAGAGTTTAATATCTTAATATCTGGTGTTTATGCGTGTTTGATAGTTATTAAGCGCATTCTTCAGGGAAAATACCAATAAACAAGCATGCAATCTGACGACGAGAATCGAGGCTGTGCAGCTATTTATTGGTTTCATCGCCTAAAATGCGTCATGCTGGTTAGTCCTCCGAGTTTAGAGAGTCCAATTTATACTAAGCGACTAGCGGCGTTTAATAACAATCGAACTTCGAACAAACATATTTTTCTGGCTGAACTTTTACCATACATTAATTTTATATTTCAGATATAGATTCTCGTATAAATGAAGTAATCCAAGAAAAAAACCTGCTTAAAATGAAAGGCTCGAGATATTTGTGTACTCTGTGCGCTAAGGTAGGCAATTTTATTTTGTTATCGGATATAAAGTAAATAAATAACTTCAATTTCTCTTAGTCCATACCCTTCTTGGTACTGACTAACTTTTTCTATTATTAGTATTAAGACTGGTCACAAATAAAGCCTAACAGTGTAAACTAAATTCAAATTGCTTTAAAAATAACGAAGTAGAATCTGTATGTAAGTAGAATCAAAGATCAGGTTAGCTAAAGAACGCGCTTTACTAACATATGACGTCACTTGTAGTGGAGTCATAGAATCTCTGTACTAACATTCGTATTGCGAGAACGGGACAGAGCATCCCCACTTTATCCCCGCCAAGAATTTAAAATGTTTATATCTAACAACCTGTGCCCCGCATTTTTACCCGCGTTAAACTTCATAAATTATATAGCTTATGTTGTGTATGTGTTATTCGGACATATAAGCTATAGGTCTTACTACAAAGTTTCATCATTATCCGTTTTGGCGTGAAGAAGTAAAAAACATCTAACACATTCACAAACTTTCGGCTTTTGTAATATTAGTGTGATAAGATTATCAACCTTTTATTGGGTTCGGAATCGTATTTTTTTTAATAAGCTTAATAAAAAAAATATACACATAATACAATTCAGATTAGTAAATTCGCCATCAGTCGAAGCACCGATTGTCGTCGTATCCGAGTTATTTTTTCTGAGAGAGTTTAGGATTTAATATTATAAATTATTTTTTTCGCAGACATTTCTGAAAGAGAATACATTCCGAGCACATGTAAAAAGCCTACATTTAAATGAGACAAAATTGACTGGCCTGCCGTTCCCGTGTACACAGTGTAAACAAGAATTCGATTCAGAACACGACCTAGCACTCCATTCTACTGTTCACGCCACACGTACTAAGGCAAATGGTGTTAAGTGCCAGAAATGCAACAAGGAGTTTAAAAGCAGTAAGTATCTTTATTATTATTGCTTCCTTATTGTATGGACAGTGTCAGAGTTCAGGCCACGAATCTGAAATGACTTAACGACTGTTGTCTTATTACTAAAACTGTGACCGACAGCTTGGCGTGCACATTCAGATATTAAACCACTTTGGTGATCAACCATCGCCTATCACTTTCAGGGGCTCTACCGGCTAAGTCGCCGAACAATGATTTCTTAAATGGCGTTCAAATAAATAAAGGGTAAATATGACTTAATCAATCCTTAAACCGGCTTCAACGTTGACAATCGATTCCGGACCATTTATGACGACACATGTGCTCATGGAAGCCGATTTAACGATTGATTAAGTCATTTTTAACCTTTATTTATTTGAATGCCATTTAAGAAATCGATGTTTGTCGACTTAGCCGGTAGAGCCCCAGAGCGGTTAAAGCAACTGGTTATGAGTTCCTAAAGTTATTGTTATGAAAAGTATTTATGTTGAACAAAAAGTATTGGTTTCTGTTAAATTTTAATTGGCCAGGCATTCTTCATTTAACAAAATTAGGCGTTAAACTGCCCGTGAAGTTCAAAAACATAAGTAAGTAACTCTTTATTGGACACTTAAAAAATAATACATAAAAAGAACTAGGAGTATGTTAAGATTGTACAAATGGCGGCCTTATCGCTAGGTGCGATCTCTTCCAGGCAACCGTTGAATGCACCAGGAGTAAAGAAAGGCATTTGGGTATTTGTTGGCATAATTAGCAGAAAGTTTTTTTTTTTTTGTAGTCATCATCATCGGTCTTGTATGGTGCGACATGGCCGGAATGAGGCCAGCATTCCGGTCATGTCGCTAGTTGTCCCATCGTATCATAAGATTGATGGATAGAAAATGCCCCTGAAAAGTGTGCGCAAACACTATATAATTTGTCGAACAATTAGAAAATCAATTAACGAAAAAATACAAGTATGTCGATAAGTTGGCACTTTTTGTATGAAAACCCATAAACTTTGTTTATTATATAGGTATGTATTTCATATTACACATACTAGTATTCTTATATTGTTCTTATACAGAACAAGATAAGCGTAGATTGCAAGTTTCCCTGCGAAATCGAATCAGAAATGTTGAGATCCGCAGGCGAACGAAAGTAACTGACATAGCCGAAAGAATTGCCAAGCTGAAGTGGCAGTGGGCAGGGCACATAGCTCGTAGAGCCAACGGCCGTGGGGGCAGAAAGGTTCTCGATTGGCCACCTCAAACCGGAAGACGCAGCGTAGGCAGGCCCCTACAAGATGGACCGATAATCTTGTGAGGGCCACTGGAAGCTCCTTGATTCGGGCTACCCTAAGACCGGCAATTGTGGAGATCTTTAGGAGTAGCAGTAGGCGTCTTTCGGCTGATATGATGATTAGATCGCAAACCATACATTACCCCCACTATTTAAGTTACACTTTGTTTATACCTTGTGGCGCAGCGGTTAAGGCCGTCGCCTCGTCGCTTTGTGTCCCGGGTTCGATTCCTGCGCAGGACAACTATTTCTGTGACCCATAAATAGTTGCTCTAAGTCTGGATGTACATACAATACAATCTGTCAAATTTTCCCAATTGGAAGTCAACCTTATGCTTTTGTGATAAAGTTGAAAATCTATAAAAGAATTTTTACAGATTGGGGTAGTTTTGCTGGCGTCTGTACCTTATGTACGTCAATTATATGTTTGTAGAATTCCCCGCTACACAGGGATTAATTTCCCTAATGCGGGCGTTAATAAAAAGACAAATTTATAATAATATATCATAGCGTGTTTTCTAATACATTTTATTGTCACCAGTAAATTATACATTCCGCCGCCATTTAGAACGGCACATGAAAAGGAAGCGGTACCCATGCGATGGCTGCTCTAAGTCCTTTACGGAGATGCACGCACTTCGCCGCCATATTCGCGTCCACACGGGTGAATTCGTGGAGAGGAAGCACCAGTGCCATCTATGTGACAAGAAGTAAGATCATTCATTCATTATTTCTTTCACTATCACTATTTCTATTGCTACTCCTTTACTGTTCATGCGGTTAGGCTGTGGAACTCACTTCCGCCAAATATTCAGAACTGCAATTCTATGATCTATTCTTTTAAAAATCAAGTAAAAAATCAGTATCTATCTATTTCATCCAGTTAGAATGTAGTTTAAATTTAATATTGAATATAATAGAGGTATATATTCGTATTTATGTAAATTATTAGTATGTAAGTTTATTATTGACCTACACACATTATTGACTATCTTTAAATTCTTTTTCCTGTCGCTGGTCTGCTTGAAGAAATTTCTTACAAAATAAGCAGATTCAGCTTTCCTTTTTGTTTAGTTTTGTATGATTTATGTATTAGTGTGAATAAATAAATAAAAAACTAAATAAATTATTTGAATTTCAGCATCACTTTGTCCCACTATTATGCTAGTGGGTATGGTTTTCGCATTTAGTCCCGATGTGGACCACGTAGTACGTGGTCATTTGTATATACAAAGTTTTTATCGCTCTGTGGGATCCAAGACTGGGAGGTATTAACGATCTTGTATAGTATGGAAACATTCAAGAAGAGCCCATTCCTTTCTGAAAGGCCGACTGACTCGCGGCCCCTCTAGTGTTCTGAGTGTCTATGGGCGGCTGTGATCACTTCCCATCAACCCGCTTGCTCGTTACCTTGCTATTATATATATAAAAAAAAGAAAAAAACGAGTGAGCTTTTTAGACCACACGACTGAAGTAAAACTTAGATATACGAATCGGAACTGTCTATGAGTGAAAGAGAGAAAATGTGTGTTCGCACCTCTCTTGCCCCTCCAATAATATTGAAGTGTTGGGGTTAATTAGCAGAAAGAAATAAACGCATCTGAACTGGAATACCACGTTTATTACTCTAATAATATAAAATACACAAACTGGTCCACAACAAGTATTGATACATAGCGATACGTAAACAATAATACTAGACATCGTTATAAAGGAGCTTACCTGTAAAATCATATAAAGGAACTTACATACTACACTTCAATATACGAAACATCTCTCTCTTTCTATCTTCACTAACTTATATCTCCTTCTCCACTTTCGTTGTCCTCGCCCGATCACACTTCTACACCACTCCCCAACTCAACCGTGTGTAAAAGAAGTTTTATTTCCAAAACGTGACATCCTCTTAAAATTTTAAGTTATTTGCTTTTGTGTTGAATATTTGATCTCCTGTCTATTTATTGCAAGGATTGCATACATAAATCCACGTGCGTTCATGCAGATGCATGTTCTGTGTGTTGGACTGTGCGTATTTTCTATACAAACGGAGATGCTTACAAGCAACGTTTGAACACGTACTCACGCACTACGCTGCATCATGCGGGGCAGTGTTCCTATCACCTTACACAACTGCACACGTTTTATTTTATTAAATAGAATCACTTAGTTATAATTTTTGACGGGCCTATTGGCGTGGTTGGCGAATGCTTGCTTTTCACGCCGGAGGTCGTGGGTTCGATTCCCACTCAGGACAGATATTTGTGTACATGAACATGTCAGTCTGTCGTGAGTCTATGTATTTACAAAAAAAGTAGTACTTATATGTAGTACTAGCTGGTGCCCGCGACTTTGTCCGCGACAAATTTGAATGATGACCGATGTAACTACTTACTTCTAGCTAAATCTAAAAAATATAACTTTTAAAACAAATAAGCAATATAAATTGAATAAAACCTAACCTATAAATAACCTTACTAAGAAATAAATGAAAGACTACTTTGCTACTGTTATTTACAAAAAGGACCCGATATCATCAAGCAAAAATCAAAGAATACATATCAATTGTCCTTAAGTATAGTCAGTAAGTTAAATAAAGTAAAATAATAATCAACGATGCATTAATCACAAAGGTAACTCCCATTAGATTAGGTTGCGACATTTTATGAACGAAACCATAGCACGATCTAAAACGTTGATTACGCCATCTACTAACAAAAATATAAACTTGTAAAGCGGTAAAATTAAGATGTGTGCATATATTTTGGGTGAGATTTAGGCGATCATCTATTGATTAAATTTTGGACTACCTTTTATTTCAAGCATTTATTTATTTTAACCGATATGCCAATTAAGTTCCGTGATCTGAAACGACATTAACGACATCTATTTACAAAATTGTGAACTTATAGATCAGTAAAATTAAGATGATGTTTTTTGGGTGCGATCATCTCGACACCAACAATTTATACTACGCTAACTCAAATTTTAGATAAATTCGTTTTTTATCCCAATTTGATTAAAATGTCGTTATTTTAATTTGTTATAAAATTTACCAAAAAAAATAAGTTACAAATCTTATAAAACGCTAAATCTTTACTTAGACAACAACGACCACGACATTTTAAGCTACTTGGTATAAAAAACTAATTTTTAAAAACTTGAATTTGTTTAAATTTTTTTGGCTATCTATTGAATCAGTTTTGGATTACCTTTTTTTAACAACAAATTATTCCCTGGATTACTTTATTTTTAACTGAAAGACCAAATACCAATTTACATGCGTTTAACTCAAAAAATACAGACTTTCATACAAACTTACATCCCCAATTTTACGCCCTTGGGGGTGGAATTTTCAAAAACCCTTCTTTAGTGGATGCCTACGTCATAAAAGGTACCTTCTGTCAAAATTTCAAGTCTTTAACTCCAGCCGTTTAGGCTGTGCGTTGATATGTCAGTCAGTCAGTATAAACTTACATCACCTATGTTATGCGCTTCGGGGTGGAATTTTCAGAAATCCTGGAATACATATTTTTATTTTTAGCTGAAAGGCCAAATACCAATTTTCATGGGTTTAACTTCAAAAAAGTCGCATTTTTCATACAAACTTACATGCCCTATTTTGCGCCCCAAGGGGTGGAATTCCCAAAAATCCTAAAATATATATTTTTAATTTTTAACTGAAATGCTTAATACCAATTTTCATGCGTTTAACTTAAAAATTGTCACATTTTTCATACAAACTTACACCCCCTATTTTACGCTCTTGGGGCTGGAATTTCCAAAAATGCTGAAATATATATTTTTTATTTTTAACTAAAAGGCCAAATACCAATTATCATGCGTTTAACTTAAAAATTGTCACATTTTCCATAGAAACTTACATCCCCTATTTTTCGCCCTTGACGGTGGAATTTCCAAAAACCCTGAAATACGTGATTTTTTATTTTTAACTGGAAGGCCAAATACCAATTTTTATGCCTTAAACTTCAAAAACGGCAAAGTTTCATTCTAACTTAGCGCCCCTGTTTTACCCCCTTAGGGGTTGAATTTCGAAAAATCCTTCCTTATTCCTTGTCTACATTATAAAACAAACATTTGTGCAAAATTTCAGCTTTCTAGGTCCAAGGGTTTGGGCTGGGCGTTGATGAGTCAGTCAGTCAGTCAGGACTTGTCTTTTTATTTATATAGATAGATATCAGTTACCTGTCGTCGTCGTGGGTCGTGTGTAAATAATGTCCCAGGATATTATATTATAATATTAATAACGGTCGTGCCAAGCTCTACTGGTACCGGACTCAACAATAATTGTCCCAGTAGTCGTCTCCGTAAACGGTCTCATAACAAATAGCTTCGACCAACATCTTAAGAGGCTCTCACTGGATCACTGGGTCAAGGGACGGATACAGACGGCGGCAATTATGGGAACGGCACGCATCGTGAGGAGTTTCCTCACTCTGACGTCCTGACCACCGGCGGCCTATGGCGTATAACCCTGTCGCTGGGGAGCTCTGTTTTTTTACGTATTTATTTGTATATAATTGTTTCAAATATCTATTTTATAAGAATAAATATGTATAAAATAGGAAAATAAATAAATAAGGTGGAATAATAATAACAAGCCTTTACTTCAGTCTAAGTCCATAATGTTGTTAATATTTTGGTGTTAGTAAAAATGTTGCTTATGTAAATAGGTTAGTATTGTTTCACACAGGCAATAATTATTTATTTATTTATACCTAGAACTGTCTCACCTCAGTATCCTTGAAAAGCACAGTCCGCTCATGTCGTACCATGTCTTCATTATTTTCGTATTTGACTGGCCTATTGGTCTAGTAGTTAGTAACCCTGACTACTAAGTCAGAGGTCGTAGGTTCGATCCCCACCCAGGACAAATCTTTGTGAGATAAGTATGTCTGTATCTGGGTGTATAGCTTGATGCTCTCACCGGTCCGAACGTGATCGGCGATGTCAACTAACTAGGCTCGCGGTTAGTCCATAGATGGGTGATTGTCAAAGTAGTTTAATTTCTGAGCGTCTCCGTGCTACGGAAGGCACGTTAAGTTGTCGGTCCCGGTTGTAGCCATTAGGCAACAGTCGTTAAGCCATGTCAGAGGCCAAGGGCAGCTTGAACAACACTGACACTAGGACTAGGGTAACCACTGCCCATATGATAAGTAAGTATAATAATATGTATGTATTTACAAATATATAAGTATGTTTATCAGTTTTCTGCTTACCATAGTACAGGCTCTGCCTAGTTAGCTGTCCCAAGATATATTTTTATTAATTTTTTCGCTTAGGTACGTCGAGAGCAGTCAGCTGGCAGTCCACCTGGCCCGCCACGACGGCAAACGGCCCTGGGAGTGCAGCGACTGCAAAAAGTCGTTCTCTTCGGAGCGCCTGCTCGCGTCACACCGCCTCGTGCACACCGACCGCAAGCCGTACGCTTGCAGCTACTGTGATAAACGGTACACACCACAAAATAACCTAACCGTTCGAAACCCCAAACTCCAACTACAATTACGTCATTTTGGAAAAGAGGTGATACTCTTCCACTGCTGACGGTCACCGTAGCCTAGTTGGTAGTGCTCCTGCCTACGAAGCTGGTGGTCCTGGGTTCGAATCCCGGTAAGTGCAAATATTTGTGTGATGAGCACGAATATTTGTTTCTGAGTCATGGATGTTTTCTATGTATTTAAGTATTTATCTATCTATATAAGTATGTATATCGTCGCCTGGTACCCATAGTACAAGCTTTGCTTAGTTTGGGGCTAGGATGATCTGTGTGACATTGTCCCTAGATATTATTATAAAAAAACAATTGTAAAAAAAAAACTGCTGGACCGATGTTTACTAATCATACTCGTAACTAAGAACCACTGCAACGAAACTGACTTTCAAATGAAAAAACCGCATCAAAGGGTTCATCTGTTTGAGAGTTACGATGCCACATACACACACGCACACAGATACGGGTAGACAGCAACGACGTCAAACCGTCTTTTTGCGTCGGGTGTGCACTATATATTTTCTCCCGCGCAGATTGTTGTACTCCATTGGCCGAAATTGTGGAAGACGCCATTATTATTGTTTACCATTACCCCCGCTCGCTTCTGTTATCTGGTGCAACAGTGAAAGCCTCCTTTAAAAGCTTAGTGAAAATAAAAAAACAATTGTAAAAAAAAAACTGCTGGACCGATGTTTTCTAATCATACTCGTAACTAAGAACCACTGCAACGAAACTGACTTTCAAATAAAAACCGCATCAAAGGGTGCATCTGTTTGAGAGTTACGATGCCACATACACACACGCACACAGATACGGGTAGACAGCAACGATCTGGTCCAACAGTGAAAGCCTCCTTTAAAAGCTTAATGAAAATAAAAACCTTTTTCCAAATAGGAACGTTTGTCATGCAGCCCGGCTTTATTTATTTGCCAAGCTTATATGACAGTGGCGACCACGACCCAGATGACTCAGGGTAGGCAGGCCCCTACATAACAGACCGATGATCTTGTGTGGATCGCTGGAAGCCGCTGGATGCGGATAGCGCAAGATCGGTACATTTAAAAATATTTGGAGAGACCTATTTGTCCTGCAATAAACGTTTATGATGATAATTTTTTTATGTCATAGGGCGACAAACGAGCAAGCGAGTTACCTGATGGTAAGTGATCACCGGGTGCGTTGCCGGCCTTTCAATGAGTCAGCAAACAAGTGTTGCTGATCGTTTCCCCCACCCCGATGAGCTCTGGCGACCTTCACACGCAGTAACACAACATTAAAGTTATTATTAAGGAATGTATTCTGTTAAGTGGAGGTACTTCCCCAATCTCTTTGAGCGAATGAACGCTGTGCCCTACTTCTCTTATGTTTTTTTTTTTTTTTATGATTGTTCCAGATTTCGTCACGAGTCTACGCGCAATACTCATCACCGTACGCACACAGGGGAGAAACCTTTCATCTGCACCGTTTGCGGGAAGAGCTTCATACAGCATTCCAACCTCAATCTTCACATGCGCACGCACACAGGTATGTTGCACATAGTACTAAAAAAATTCTAGAGAACTAATTCAATAAAAATGTCATTGTTTATTATGAATAATATTGATTAATGATGTTATGTTAATATGGGGTATTAACGCGCTAAACTTAATATTTTACCGATTTTCGAGGTAGGTCATTTTGAGGGTAGATCAAAAATTCAATACACTAAATAGCTGAGTACACGCAATGCAACTTGGCCGAAACTTCAGGAGAGTAATAAAAAAGAAATCATCATGTCGGCCAAAGTACGTCCACTGCTGGACAAAAGCCTCCCAAAAGAATAGGGGATATACCATAATCGCCACGCTTGGAAGACGGGTTGGCGATCGCAGTTTGATGGTCATAGTTCATAGCCCGTTCTCTGGTAGGTATTCCCTCGGTCGATTTCTACGCCCCCACGGGATGAGATGGAGTGATGATATTCGATGCCGTCATCACGTCAACAAAGAAATACTTGAAAAGAATTATAATAATACGCAAAAGTTTAATCCTCTCTGATGTTCCGCCCTCCTCGTATATTTTAATGAAAAGTAAAATGAAAAGAAAAAAAGTTTTCAGAAGAAGTCTAGTTTCTAGAAAAAATCACATAATCTCCTGCATTTTGAGAATTAACCTTGAGAGGTTAATTCTCAAAATGTCTATTTGTATTGTATAGTTTAGTGTTTTAGTTTAGTATTGGTAAGTAGCCACGCTTGGCGTCCTATATTAAGTATTATTTAATTTCCCTGTAAGTGAATGTACATATTCTTAAGAGAAATAAAGAATCTTTAACCGTAGAGGTTAACCTTTGCCTCGGTGCCTCAATTCAATGAAAACCTGTGTTACTGGTCACCACAAGTTTTCGCCTGATGTAGGTTTCCAAACGAAAACCTGTCACCACAGGTTTTCTTTACCTAAACCTACATCAGGCACCAGTCTCTTACATAGGTGAAATTTTTATGTTCTCTAATTCTAAGACCTATATTAAGTATTATTTAATTTTTCTGTAAGTGAATGTACATATTCTTAAGAGAAATAAAGAATCTTTAACCGTAGAGGTTAACCTTTGCCTCGGTGCCTCAATTCAATGAAAACCTGTGTTACTGGTCACCACAAATTTCGCCTGATATAGGTTTCCAAACGAAAACCTGTCACCACAGGTTTTCGTTACCTAAACCTACATCAGGCACCAGTCTCTCACATAGGTGAAATTTTTATGTTCTCTAATTGTAAGACCTACGAGACCTAGACCTATTTCGAGAGAAAAAAAAATCAATTGCAATTATCATATTATTGTATAATGCAGGTGAACAGCCGTACTCGTGCAGTGTGTGCTCGCGCAAGTTCAAGTCGGGCTCGTCGCTCAAGGCGCACGAGCGGGTGCACACGGGCGAGCGGCCCTACAGCTGCCCGGTGTGCGGGAAAAGGTATCTCAATCATCTAAACGAATATTTGTAGATAATGCCTATGACATTTAGTCCGCCTATGTACAATATACGTTGTGCTAAGGTTTCAATAGAAATAAATGAAAATATTTTAAAGTTATTTTTATGTTTGTTTGTAATGAATAAACACTTAAATTAACTATTTAACTGATTTTAAAAATTCACCCGTAATAAGTTAAGGTAACTTAATACTCCTGGCGTGCGCAGGTTCGCCCGCATGTACCTGTCCGTGCACATGCGCTCGCACAGCGGCGAGCGGCCTTTCGCCTGCACCTTGTGCCCCAAGAAGTTCGCCGGCAAGCCGCGCCTCGTCGACCACATGCGTTTACACACTGGTACGTCACAATACTCATAATAGGTTGGGGAAAAAAGTTCAAAACATTTTTTAATATAGTTTATTTATATTTAACTTAAGTATGTAGGTACCATTTTGCTCGATAACTTTTTGCCATTTTGTAGGTAGGGACATGATCCCATTGCTATAGATATTTTGGGACTTCTGATCCAAATACCGCGACAAGTGGTTTTGGCAGTCCTCTCGTGATGTTAACCTGACACTGCATAAGGAATTCTAAAGAGACCGAAACAGGTGTAAATCTGTAGGTCAGGACTATACGGCGGATGTATTAACATGTCCCAGCCAAACTCTTTTAATTTTTGCTGAATGGCTAAAGATGTGTGAGGTGAATGATGAAAAACCATACCCCTTCTGTTGATTAATTCCGCCCGCTTTCACTCAACTTCTTGCTTTAATCTCATCACTTGTTCGCAGTAGAGTTCAGAATCGATGGTCCTGCCTGGTGATAAGCTCATAATGAATAATGCCCTTCCAATCCCACTACACACAGCATCACCTTGTTGCGAGTTAACCCGGGTTTCGCCACAGTCTGTGAAGCCTGACCGGCCTTTGGCCACGACCCTTGTCGTACGTGATCCAATTTTGATCTCCAGTTATCAGCTCTTTCAAAAATGGTTAGGTTTCATTGCGTCGTAATAAAGAATGACAATCACAAATGAGTACACTGTTTATTAGGTTTCTCTCAGTGAGCTCGTGAGATACCCAAATATCGAGCTTTTTAGTGTACCCTGTTTTTTTTCAAATGCGCCAAAACTGCTTTGTGTTCAATTCCCAGTTCTTCAGCTACATTGTAACCACTGATATTCCGATCTTGCTCCACTTTTTCAAAAATGGCATCCATTTTATCCGTAATAGTGCTACTCTCACAGATACTGCACTAGGTCCATAAACATCGCAATTTTTTTCGCGGTTCGCGTTGCATTTTTACCTTTTTTAGTAAAATTTTAAAATGTATCGAATTTCTTTATTAGATTCACTCATCTTGACAGTACGAAAAACAAACGAAAATCACACATTTTCCTAACTTGAATTTGGAATTATGTTCTTTAAAATTTAAACTTTCAATGATACCAAAACCAGCCAGATACAAATAGTATAGCCAAAGAGATTTTTTGACGAGTTCATACATACTATAATGCGAAAAGACATTTTCCCCAACGATACGTATATACACGATAGACTCCCCTTCGCCTGCACCATTTGCCTAGAAAAGTTCGCTGGAAAGCCTTTTGCCACAAAAAGTTTGCCGGCATGTCGCGCCTGCTCTACCACATTCGTACACATTCTATCATAGGATGGAATAAGATGCTCAAACAACAACAGCTAATCAAATTGAACTGTTAACAGGGCAAGAAATCACAATAAATACCAATAATGTTAATAAAATATAATGTTACAAAAACATTAAGCCAATTTCATGTTTACCTTGGTAAAATAATGCTGGAGAATCTATCTTTTAGACCAAAATCTAATTTAAACCTTCAAACAGATTCTAACATGTCACTTATTTTTCCTCAGTATTTCGCGCCGAAACTAAATTGTATATAAGAAATTAGTTAGCTTGTATTGCAAGGAATTAGGGGAAAAAGTCATTATAACTAGTGTAAATTTAAATTGATTATTATTTATACATTAATGCCGGAGAAAAAATGCACAGCATTAGTGTAACACATTGTATATTTATGTTATCAATCCATAGTAGTGTCCTAACCAATTTCATCTCTTTCTAGGTGAAAGGCCATTTGAATGCGCAAATTGCTCACTCACATTTGCTAGCAAGACTCATCTCGTGAAGCATGTCAAATTACACCAAGCACCCGCAGTAAAGAAAAAAGAGTTTAAGAAACCTACTCCACAACTACACGTCAAAAAACCAGACCAAGTTATTGTCGTGACACCATTACCGATAGCGCAAACCCCGCCAAGCACTGTAATCCTAGATAACGGAATGATAACCCAGCCCAACCATAATCAACAAGAATTACCACTGAATATGGAAATTCCATTAGAACTAAGCGGTGAGCTTGTACTGCAAGACAGCAATAGTATTAACAGTGGAGTCATTTTCCTTGACAATAACCTCCAAGATTATGAAAATGATATTAAGGAGAATTTAATTATGAATAATGGTAATGATAGTTCTGTTAACAATGTGAACTTGGTGGCGATTAATGAAGAAGGTGACGTTAGTATCGCTTCGAACCTCGAAGAAGCAACCATCAAGCTGTACCAAGTAGACCAGAGTTTAGTGCAAATACATAGTGCTGGGGGACAAGTCACTATTAGCAAAATCAGTAATAAAATGACCTCAAATTTTTAATAGTTATAAATAAAAGATATTTATTTTTATATAAAGAGTTTGAGGAAATTATTGCAGACTCAGAATTGATCATCAGTATCAAGTAATACATTGAAAGATAACTGTTTATTGCGCACCAAAGACAAACTTACACAGAGTTATTTGTTAAACACCGACAACCTTGCAGGACTAGATTGCTAACGTCATAACCAACAACTTTTGTTCTACGTGTTCGGACATAACTCAATACATGAAAAAAATATATTTTAAAAGTTTATGGTGTACTGTTGTGACATTTGTAGTCTATGTTTCATTCATATAAAAAAGGAGGACGCACGAACGACGCTAAGCTTGTGCGCGTGTGCGCGTCTTTGCGATGCTCGTAGAGTTATGAACATTCAAGCGGGACATAAATGAATACTTATTTTGGTACCTATGAAAATAAAATCTAATAAATTATTAAAAGTTGTAGAACAAAAGTCGTGTTTTAGAAGTAACATTGTATAGTAAAAAATACTTTAAAAAGGTACAGACAGACTAGACGCCAGCATATCCAGCTACCACAATCTGTCAAATTTCTTTTATAGATTTTCAACTGTATCACATAATCATAAGGTTCACTTTCAATTGGGGAAATTTGACAGATTGGGGTAGCTTGATGTGCTGGCGTCTTTACAAGCGGTGGCCGCATCGCTTTTAGCTATATTTTCCAGACAAAGGTAATTAAACCTCCACAAGTCCACCAGTAGTCACTAAAAGAAGATTGTATATGCGAACAAAAGGTGTATCTATGTGATGTACCTATACGTTACAAATCTATTATACTGGGTATCTTATATGTAAAATTAATAAGAAGGAAATCAGGCAAATCCGGAGACTTATATCCCCGGATTTACCATGGACTAGTCAGTTATATCCTAAGGAGTATTAATAAAAATAATCTGGTCAAGAAATTACTTTGACCCTACTAAAAAATGTATGCATAACAGCCCGCCCAAAAAGCATTAGGCACTATGTTTGGACTAAAAATTATATGATAAGAGTAAATGTCTACAATTTCAAAAATTAAATATATTATTATATAATTTACTTTTGAAATAAACTTCTATTAAGTAATAGTTTATCAATTACTTAAATTTGAGAAAGACTAAAAGGGACTGTAATAAGAAATAAATAGTGTTGCAATAAACATCTTCGTGTATTATTTATTACATACTAGCCGTGCCCCGCGGTTTTACCCGCGTTAAATTTTATAAACTAGCATAGCTCCTCCCCCGGGGGGGATAGCGTGATAATATTGCCTACATTTTGACCCGACCTCTTAGTAATATTCATGCAAACTTTGAAGAAAATCCATGCAGTACTTTTTGATTTTAGCCCTTTCATCTGTATCTATATGGATTTATGTTGCAGACTGACTCTCACGTAAATAGGTGTACTTAACCCGGCGAGCATGAGGCAGGGTATCTCACACCCTGGTAAAATTTAAAAGTAGTGTATAATTCAAAATCCTCGTCTGGTGGCACTAGCTCGCTCAGTAGCTGAAGGCAGAGGTCTGCGGGACGACGGGGTAGTGGCATGATCGCAGTGTGGCGCAAATTACCAACCGGAATATACGTGCCCAAACTTGTCTCGGGCATGTTATACCCTGCCTCATTTCTGACGTATTTTTTTTACGTAATGATGTAATCATATATTTTAATTGTTTTATTAGTTTTTGTTTGTTGACTTTATTGTTTGTTTGTTTTTGTTACTTGTTATAGCATTTAATTATTTTTCTTACTATATTATATGGTTTTGTTATTAGTTTATTTATTAAACATTCAATTATTATTAGCTCGTTGAGCCCTCACCTAGACATGCAAATGTATCCGGACGATATGTCAGATGCCAGAATTTTCACTATAAGAAGGATAGAAAAACCAAACATTCTTGCAATGCTTGTGCCAAGCCAAACATATGGGCTTGGCACAAGCATTGCAAAAATGTTTGCATGCAAAATTTATTTGCGAAAATTGTGCTCAACAATCGTCAGTATGTCAACAGTACTGATTAGTCCTATTTTCAATTTAAAAAATAATAACAAGTTAAATTACGAGAAGGATCTCATTATCTTTTAGTTTTAATTTGATTTACATTCCAAAGATAAATATTTTTGTTTTATTTTGAATTTTTGTAAAACCCTAAATTTTGTACCTATAATTATTAGAGTATAAGAAAAACGCAAATGAATAAGTAATTATTATTTTATATGGAGCTTCTTTCATTTAGATACACTAATTAATTCATTATAAAACAAAATAAATCAAAAGAATTCAAAAACATATAATAAGAATTATTTTACAGTACATTAAAATAAGGGTATGTCCCACCCTGCCACATTCTTGAAGTAACTTTTTTTCACCTCATGCTCGCCGGGTTAAATATAAAAAGTAGGATGTGAAGATTATTTATTTATAAAGTATGTTAAAGACCGTCTTTTTTATATAAGTTTCCTGCTTGAAAACAATAAATAAAGCGCCTGCAACTTAGGACTTTCGCTCATTAAATTATACAGGCGTATAAAATGTCAAAAATGAAAAATTTATTTCATAAAAAATCTACTGAGTTCTCCATCTCTCACAGATTATCGGAGGTACTAAATCAAGTTCTTAATACTGGTTTGATCTGGATGATGGAATTCGTTGTAGTTTTAGAGTACGGACATGGTCTCGCCATTATGACGCAACATATGGCAGGACCAGTGTTTTCATGAATTTCCTTTTATGCCGTGTAAGGTATAAACATTTCAGGACAGGTACAAAATAGAACTAAATGGGTGCTTAATATACGTGGGAGAATGTTTCAATTAAAAGAGTTGGTCCCGTCAGACGTTTATCATTTTTCATACTTATCCCATTTAACCTTACCATCACAGATATAATATACATATACTACTCTGTCAAGAAAGTACCGGGAAAAGATCAATAATATACAAAATATTTGTTATTCATCCAAATTTATTTTATCACCTTCAAAGTATGCTCCTTCAGAAACGATACACTTACGCCAACGAATAATCCATTCATCAAAACATTTTTAAACGCTGCTTTCGGAATTTTCAGTTCTCGCCGCGAATTCTCCTTTATGTCTTCTACCGATTGAAAACGGGTACAACGAAGTGGTAATTTGAGTTTAGGAAAAAGAAAGAAGTCAGCTGGAGCCATATCTGGTGAATATGGTGGTTGCTGGATGGTATTTGTTGAGTGTTTGGTCAAAAATTCGTTCACAATGATGGCCTTGTGCGAAGGCGCATTATCGTGGTGCAAAATCCAAGAATTTTCTTTCCACAAATCTGGTCTTTTTCGACGAATTTGCTCTCTTAAACGCCGCATAACGCTCAGATAATATTCTTTATTTACCGTTCGACCTTCCGGTAAGAATTCAGAGTGCACAACACCGCGATAGTCAAAGAAAACAGTCAACATGACTTTGACTTTTGATCGACTTACGGCGTGATTTTTTCGGTTTCGGTTCAGTTGGAAGGCGCCACTCCGAAGCTTGTTGACTAGTTTGCATGTCAAACTCGTAAACCCACGTCTCGTCACCAGTAACAATGCGTTTCATGAATGTCCTCAGCGACTTTCATGCGATTGAGTTTTTGGAAAAAAATCAGATCTTTTGGGACTAGCCGAGCGGCAACATGTTTCATACCCAAATGATTAGTTAAAATGGTACGAATCGGCTCGTGAGATACAGAAAGTTCGGCGGCTATCTCTCTCAGAGTTGAATGAGGACTTTTAGTCACTATTTCCTTCACTTTTGCGATGTTAACTTCAGTTGCAGACGTTGATGGCCTACCACAGCGAGGCAAATGACCGCTTTTGAACGCTTTGAACCACTCATAAGCACGAGTTTTTGATAAAGTCGATCTTTCACCGTAAGCCTTCTGTAACATTTTCAGTGACTCCGAACACGAAATTCCATTAGCGATGCAAAATTTAAGACAAACTCTTTGTTCGATATTTTTGTCCATTATGAAATTCGCAATACACACTACATATGATATTACTAAAACCAGCACTGTATTTAATATAAATAACAGATGCAACTCAAACTCCGCACCAAAATGGAAAACAGTTGTGCCAATCTAACAACAACATAAAAAACAAAAATTTTAATTTGGAACCATAAACAAATCATCGATTCCCGATACTTTTTTGACTGAATGTATATAAATCGTATTATTTACTTTCAATGTTTACTTCATCCCCAAAAACTATACTAGGACGTCTAATAGTCACTTATTACACCGAAAATATTCAAGCCATACACCACTGGTAAAGCAAAGGATTTGCCCGAAAGTGTTTAAACTATGGGTATTTCAATTCAAAGTCGGCATTAAATAACAATAGTTTTAATTAACTTAAATAAAAATACTTTGGAACTATTAATTCTATCACTACGTAAATGCGCTTATTTTAGAACCATGTACTTTTCTTCGCAGCTTCGTATTTCTTGATGTTTACAAGCATCGAATTGTGAATCTCTTGAGCATTTCTGTTCTGTCCATAGTAGTCAACGAATTCACCATCGGGATTAACGAGGTAGATAATAATCGTGTGATCCACCTGAAACAAGATATGCTTTTTAATTAGTGTCTTGACGTAAGACATAATTCTTTTTTTTAATGAAATAATCATCATATCAGCCGAAAGACGTCCACTGCTGGAAAAAGGCCTCCCCCAACGATCTCTACAATTGCCGGTCTTGCGCTATCCGCATCCAGCGATTTCCAGCGACCCGCACAAGATCATCGGTCCATTTTGTAGGCTGCTTCTTCCGGTTCGTGGTCGCCACTAATAATAAATGGTTAATAATAAGTTTGTTTATCAGTCTCTCTGTCTGGTCGCCATAGTCAGACTCTGCCAAGTTTGCAGTGCGTTAGTTGTCCCAAAATATTTATTTTGTATACAAGCAAAATAAATTTCACATTACAAGGTTTATCCTACTGCTATTACAAATGTGAACATTTGACACAAAATTATTTATTACCTACATGTACTCATCCTACTAATATTATAAATGCAAACGTTTGTAAGTTTGGATGAATGGATGTTTGCTAGCTACTGAATGGATTATAATGAAACTTTACAATAATATAGCTTATACATCAGAATAACACATAGGCTACAATTTATAAAGATATTGCGTGAATTGTCCAAAATATGACGATAAGTGTCAAGTAGGAAAAAATCTACCATTGCATGCTATTCCGGCGTGCACTGCCAAAACCACTAGAGATCCTTCGAATATTATAAATGTAAAAGTTTGTGAGTATAGATTTATGTTTGTTACTCTTTAACAAAACTACTTTAACGCGGGGGAGAGCTAGTAGGATATATTTCCTGATTAACTTACCATACAAAATCACAAACAGCTAACCCATTATGTTTAGGGAACCAACAAAAGTAATTCGTATCTCACAAACTGGTTTTGTTAAAATTATTCTGTGCCATGAGTTAATTTTCGGTTTATAAATTTCCTACACTATATTATATCTTGTATATGTATGAACATATTAAACCCAACTCTAAGGCGCATTGACTTTACAGTAGAGGAATTCATTAACAATGTTAATATCTGGCAGAAAATAATTGCGAACTCCATTAGGTATCAGCAATTTCAGTATTTTATCTACTTACAATGTAATCATTATCAACATCTTGGGGGCCTGCACTGAAGTACACGCGGTATGACTTGCAGGCTTGCTGCACTTGTTCCTTGGTGCCAGTGAGACCCAAGAACCTGGGTGAGAACTCTTTGCAGTATCTGTAGATAGGGATAGAAGATTCAATTAATGTATACCATGATAATCTACAACTAAGAATAAAACTGGCCAAGTATGAGTTCCGTACAATCGAGAGACATAAAATGTCATTAATAGCTGCTCTCATTCACGTTGTTTCATCATCATATAAGCCGTAAGACACCCACAGCTGGACAAAGGCTTCCCCAAAGACATGCTCATTTTTTTTCAAATACATCGCCCGCATTAGGGAATCTAATCCCTGTGTCGCGGGGTACTTTACAAACTTATAATAGACGGACACAAATTACATCCAGACTCAGAACAACTATTTATGGGTCACACAAATAGTTGTCCGGCACAGGACTCGAACGCGCAACACGAAGCGGCGAGGCGACTGTCTTAGCCGCTGCGCCACACGTGCAGTCTCTCAATTACTGGTCTCAATCCGCATCCAGCGACACGCGGTGCATTGTTTACTTTTGCCTTTATTTTATTCCATTATTTATATGTAAATTTTCGGTCCATGAGATTCAGATTGAACAAAAACCAAAGATAACATCACATTATTAAATTATTTATTGTTCAATAATATTGTGGTAAATGGCATGGTATGGTAATTCTGTATGGGTGGAGTGTGTAGGCCTGCCTGACAGACAAACTGAGGGCCAGCGAGGTTTAGTCGTCACCCTTTCGGTATGGTATACTACGTATATAAAACTAGAGCCATTCTTAGTAGCATGCCTCTACCCATTACGTTTCTTACAGAAGCCCAGCAGTAACTACATTTGCGCAAATAATTTTCTTTAAGCGATAAATAATACTAATTTGCAACTGAAGAGCTATGTAGAGTGCATAAGGCTTGCACCAAAACAGAAGCCATGCTTTAGAAATGTGGATATTATAGGCATTACAAGAAACTGAACTAAAGTATCCCTACCACTTTCACAGTGATCTAAATGAAGACTAGTCATTTGCACAATCTCTGTGCTCTCACTACCATTGTTGAAGAGGATGGTCAAACAGACACTATCAGAGGTCAGAGGACATGGCTTTCCTTGCTCTCATACTGAGAAATATCCCACTATCCTTGAACCTCATTACTAGTAGATACATACATACATAGACTCACGCCCGTTTCCCAGAGGAGTAGGCAGAGACAACGGATTTCCATTTGTCATGATGTGGTAGATGAATAACTATAATGACAGTGAACTTACTTTCCTACTATCTCGGGGGTATCTCTCTGAGGGTCCACAGATATAAAGATGGGCTGGACTGGTGGCGAGGACTTGTCACTATCTGAAAATGATTTGTGAATTGGTTATAAAATATAGTTATTTCCTACTTAATGGATTAAACTTGAATCATGTTAAAACATACTACTAAGTAAACAATAACATATTTGATAATTTAGATTGATATCATAATCATCCCAGAACAATCATCATGTCAGCCAAATTATGTCCACTGCTGGACATTCGCCTCCCCAATGAATGGGGGATATCCCATAATCGCCATGCTTGACAGGCGGATTATATTCTATGCCGTCACCACACCACACAGCAAATTAATATACATATGTAAATGCAGAAATATCAATGAAAATAGTTTTTTTTACCATTATATACAAGGTATTATATAAATAGTTAATTTGCCTATGAAACCGAACATCATGCAACACATAAACATAGTAAATACATATGAATATAATAACAACCCATAAAAAAATGACATGAATAGCGCTCAATGCTCAAAGAAAAGTAACTATATGTAGTATATCAGTTATCTGATTTTCACAGTACAACTCTGCTTAGTATGGGATCAGATGGCTGTGTGTGAATAATGTCCTAGGATATTGCATGAAATTGGAGGCAAAATCTAATAATTTGAAGGGGTTGGTTGTAAATGAAATTAGGTTGGTTTTTAAGCAACTTTAGTTAAACTAATACATACCATGCTTATTAACAACTTCAGCTAGCTTCTCCAATTCATCTGGACACACATCAGGACAGTGGGTAAATCCAAAATAGATCAACAGCCATTTGCCAAGGAAATCTGTGCTCTTCACTAATTTACCCTGTAATTTTAAGTAATTTCACCAATCTTATATTAAATCAGTCATCTAAATAAATATTTATCACCTGGAAGATATTGTGGGATTATTAATTGGATTGGGCTGCGGGTTACAGCATTTCCTATTAGTGTATTAAATATGTATATTTAAAGTAAGTTTTAATAATGCAAATATGGTTGGATTATTTACAAGAGTGATTTGTTCAGCCAGTCACAAAAAGAAGAATGATTTAATAGGTCTATACTAATACCCATTTGAACTCAGGGCAAGTTACTAGTTGAGATTACAATCAGATTAGTAATAAATAACAATAGGTTTTTATTCATATAGACTTTAAATAAAAACCAGCCAAGTGTGAGTCGGACTCGGGCATGAAGGGTTTCGTACCATTATCTATAAAATGACCAAAAAATTCACATTTGTTGTATGGAAGCCCCCATAAATATTTATTATATTTTTGTTTTTTAGTATTTGTTGTTATAACGGCAACAGAAATACATCATCTGTTAAAATTTCAACTGTCTAATTAACACAGTTCATGAGATACTGCCTTGGTGACAGACGGACAGACAGACAGCGAAGTCTTAGTAATAGGGTCCCGTTTTACCCTTTGGGTATGGAACCCTAAAAAGCACTTGTAATTGGCCAGAACATGTTTTTAGCAATATATTTAAGTATACATAGTTATTTCTAGGTACAAAATATTTAGCTACATGGAATGTTAATTTGTAATAGTTTTGATTTAGTTACCTATTTAGCTAGCTTATTTCAAGTTATTTGTCTAAGAGATTATTTATAGGTTTAATTATCGAGATTTATAACTTTATATAGATTTTACTATCTATCCTGTCTGAATAGTTATATCTGTTATCTCACCAAATTGGTAACTCTATTATGTAATAACCTTAATCAATCATTGTATCTAAGGATAAGTACATATCAATTCACTAATACTGCACATTTACTACTTGCTAAGACATATAAATTTGATGCCTAATGGTTAGGTTATGTTGTGATTTGTTGTGAGTGTGAGATTTGTGAACTAGGATATTTATCTTAGGCCTTGAACATTTATATTTGGAACCAAATCTGTGTCCTATGCTTAGATTTGTCATGGGAATGACAGCTAGAGTATAGTGTTAAAAATATTAGGGTATGTTTTCATCAATCGGCAAACACTTTTAAATCATAAAAACTAACTATGACACTGATGGTATTAGAAAAACTTATTTATGGATGGATCTGGAAGAGTAATATTAAAGCTCTGCAACCTCTATTCCACCACTGGCTCAATAAGTTGAGCTGGTGATCCAACAAGTCCAGAGCTAACAGAAAAAAAAAACAAGCAGTTTATCTTCGTTTAAACATTGAAACTAGACTAGGGGGTGATAATTGAAACGTCTATACCTTACCTCAGTGTTGACCAACTCGAAATCTCCGCCTATCTTAGCCTTGCCGAGTTGCTTTTTCCTCTCTCGGTCTAAAGCTTCCTGTTTTTCTTTCCTTACATACATCATGAACGCAGTGAGCCCCCCGCCGATCAGTGCCGTCGCCGTCATCGACTTCCATGTTATAGCTGAAGTGATTTTACTTGATCTCTTAGGCGGGTTCGGAGGAGCGGCACATTGTCTAGCAGCCGAAGTACTAAATGTGCGGCATAAAACACTATATCTATTTCTCAAGATAGAGTTCATTTTGTATAGCTATTGAGACACTTTATTCAGATTTTTTCTAATGACAGCAATTTCATAATAATTTATTTAATTTCAAGCTTAATTCGGCGTGCTAATACTACAGAATTCCGTATAAAATAAATGCAGGTTTAAATACTCTGTGATAAAATGCAAAGAGAATATAACAAACTGTTTGACATGACAATTGATGATTGACAATTGACGTCTGTGAGTATGTTTAAATCAAATATAATAATAATAATATCTTTATTCGCTTCAGATATGGTCACAAAGATGGTAAGTACATTGTTTTGTAGGTTCCGACATCTACCCTTAGTGGGCATGCGAATATTAAGGGACTTAGGTACTATTACATGTTATAGTATTAAAGTAAATTAAAAACTAAAATTATCACACAATTAAATAAATGATACAACACAATAATAATTAGTTAATTTTAGTACAACTTCTTAAAAACCTAATAATAAAATTTCTTAATGGTAAAAGTTCTTAATAATAAAAGTAGAAATAAATTTAGTTTGTCTTGCGGCTTAGAAACTCATTTAGTGTATAGAAACATTCATGAATCAACCATTCTTTTAATTTAATCTTAAATAGCCGTAAGGGTAATTCTCTAAAAGTTTTGGGAATGTGGTTGTAAACCTTTATTGCCATACTGTGGCTGTTTTTATAATGTAAAGTAGTTCTGCACCACTCTACTCTTAATTTTGTTGGATCCCTTTTAAGAAATCTGCTATCGTCGCTTGCCTTGGAAAATAAGTACGCGTGGTTTCTGACAAACATAGAAACTTCAAGTATATACATAGATACCAAAGTCAAAATATGCAATTTCTTAAAAAGAGGCCGGCAGCTGTCAAAAGGACTAGCACCACATATCGCCCTTAAACATTTTTTTTGTACAATGAAAATTTGATTTATATCGCTGGCATTTCCCCATAGAAGTAAGCCGTATCTAAGAACAGAGCTAACATAACCATAGTAAGCACTCAGCGTTGCATTCTCGTTCGCTGTTTCGCATAATTGTTTTAAGGCGTATACGAACCTATTTAATTTTTCTGATAATTTATTTATATGACTTCGCCAGGTGCAATTTTCATCTAAAGTTATACCTAGAAATCGTATTTTATTGTCTTTTTTAATTGTTTCCCCGTTTAAAGATAGATGTATCTGTTTTGGTTTTAATTTATAGTTACTGAACTGCACAAATTTAGTTTTCGATACATTTACCTACGCTAAGTTTATTTTCTGTGAGCCATTGAAAAATATTATCTAGTGCTACTGTAACTGTAGCTTCGTGATTCGAGGTATTATCAGGAATTATTACTGAGATATCGTCCGCAAATAGTACGCATTTCTGAGTTGTTACTGTAGGCAAGTCATTTATGTACAAAAGAAATAGGAGAGGACCGAGGATACTGCCCTGTGGCACTCCAGATCTGTTGTAATCATAAGGACATCTATAACAAGTTGAGACAAGTTCTTCATTTATACGAGATATTTCTACGCATTGTCTTCTGTCATATAAATAACTTTTTAACCAGCTATGGGCAGGCCCTCTTATACCGTAACGCTCACACTTATTTAGCAAGATTTGATGGTCTACAAGGTCAAAAGCTTTACTCATATCAAGAAAGACAACCGTAACTGATTTCTTTTTGTCTATGTTTTCTGTGATTGTTCGAATAAGAGAGTAAGCGGCTAATGTTGTTGATTTGCCCTTTTGAAAACCATTTTGTTCATTATTAATAATATTGTATTTATTGAGAAATTGAATGAGTCTACTGTGCATAATTTTTTCGTATATCTTGGAAAATATGGGGATGAGAGTGATTGGCCTGTAATTATTTAGATCTGATTTGCTACCTTTTTTGTGCAACGGTTTGATGATACTAAATTTAAGCTTATCTGGAAATATTCCTTCACTTAGGGACATGTTGATTAGATGACAGAGTATTAATGATATTGTTGAAGCACATGCTTTCAGTATATAGGTGGATATCTCGTCATACCCAACAGACCTCTTATTATTTAAGCTTTGAATTACCCGATGAATTTCAGATTCGGTGCATGGACGTAAGAACAAGCTAGAAATGTTTGCATCTGGAGGTAAATGTCTATTGCCTACAAAATTAATCGTATTTGGTTTATTTGAAACTGAAATAAAAAAATCATTAAACGTTTTGGCAATCTCATAGGGTTCATTTATGGTTAAGTTATTATGGTTGACAATAGAGTTGATTTGTTCAAACGTTCTAATAGAATCTGATTTATTTTTAATTATTTCCCATGTTGCCTTGTTTTTATTTTTTGAGTTAGATACATACCAATAGTTAGTAATTCTTTTTGAGTTTAAAATGCACTTTTTTAAAATTTTATTATATTTATTATATTTGCATTTCAACTCAGCATTATTTTTTTGATAGCATATAAATTTAATCTTACGTTTGTTGACACAAGACGTTTTAAGACCCCTGGTGATCCATTTTGCTGTGATATTGTTAGTGTATTTTTTTATACGTCGGAGAGGGAAACAAAGTTTATAAAAGAGTAGGAATATATCATGAAATTCATTGAAACTCTTATTAACGTCAGTATACCTAATAATGTTGGTCCATGATAAACTGGCTAAAGCCTCGACGAATTTTCTAATATTATCTTTACTGTAATCCCTTGTAAACGTATACCAATACTTAAGTCTCGGTTTTTTTTCTTTAATCGGAAAAGTTATAGTCTGACAAGTATTATGATCAGAGAGCTGCAATTCATAAACATGACCAGTTGAAATTTCAATATTGCTAAATATGTGATCCAAGCAAGCTTTAAGGCGCGTAGGTTTATCTATGTGGAGGAAGAAACCGTAATTGGCCATTAGAGCTTTAAGTTTAACTGCATTGCTTGTATCTTTTAATAAATCTATGTTAAGGTCTCCAGTAATAATAAATCGTTTTTTGGGTTTTAATCTTAGTTTGTATAATAATGATTCTAGCTTGTCAAAAAATAATAATAAATTTGAATTTGGTATCCGGTATTACATATAACAGTACATTGTAAGGAAGGTAACTCTACTCCACAACATTCAAACACTCTTTCTATGCTCAACTCCTTCGAGTATTCGAAATCCTTAAAATGTAATGATTTATTAATCAAAATACACACACCTCCCCGTTTTTCTTTCTTCCTCGAAAAGGAACATGCAAGCTTATACTTTTTAAATATGATATTTGCCTCATCGCCGGCTTTTACAAATGTCTCGGAAAAACATAAAACATCTAAATTAGTATTCGACAATTCAACTAAACTAAGCTCGATAAGGGCAATCTTGTTAAGTAAACCTGCAATATTTTGATGCATTACAGTAGCTAGACAGTTACCAACATTTTGGCTATTCACGAAAAAGCGTTGTACTTGGTGTTGGAGTACCTAAACTAGAATTCCTTACGGGTTTTTGTAATGGCTTAAAATAATATAAGATATTGCCTTTAGAAATTTCTTTTTTGACTGTAGTATTATTTATATTGTTTTCATGATAACTTTTATTATTTTCAATCATATTCTGTGAATCAACAACAAAGTTCTTACGAGTAACGCTTTTAGGTTGAACAGTATTATTTTGCGTATAAATTATATTGTTTTTAAAATTCAAATATTTGTTATTATAATCTACTATATCAATTGCAGTATTTATAGATTTATACAAATATTGACTAGGCAGGCTAAAACAATTAATAAAATGGCAATTATCTATATTTTTACAAAAGGTCTCTAGTGTACTATTTAATTTTATATGATTTAAACATCTACTTTTTCTTACACCAATAATAAATACATGACACATGCGGAAAGTTTCAACAGCTTTCGATAAGTTGTACAGTAATTGTGTGGGATTACGATCCTCCTCCCCAATGTTTATAATTATCTTATCCTGATCAGATGGTTTTATATCTTTACTGATAGTTAGTATTTCCGTACTAGAAGCAAACGGCTTCGTAACAGATGAAATCTTATAATCTTCATATAGAGTGGCCAATCTTGATCGATATAAGGCTAATGCTAAACCAGAACATTGCTGCCCACCAAATATGTAAATGGTTTTAGTTTTTTTTTTCTTTATATTAACGCCTTGTTCCGGTCCCAATGTCTGATTTAGACGGTTTTCCGGTATAGCATGTAAAGATGTCTCATCAGTTTGCATTGCCTTCGACGTCTGGAATCCATTGTCCGAAGAAAATGAGTGTAATATTTTTTTAGGTAATTTATTATCACACGTTCTTGTCGATCTAGGCGTATTAATATTTTTTATATACATTTCCTCAAATTTTTCATTTTTAGACTTCATATCATTTATAATGTTTCTTTGCTGTGAGTTTTCCAATAACAGCTTATTTATTTTATCATTAGCACAAGCCAATAGACGACTATTCTCCTCCAACTCTTTCTTCAATTTCAGTATTTCAGTTGATGGTGACGTCAAAATACCAGTAGATAAATCCATCATGCTTAAGGCGTTCAAGTGGCAATTTGAAGAATCCGTAGAACAGTTTGCCAAAGATTCATATGATAGAGTTTTAGCCATCCGTTTTCTAATCTTATGCCTTATTGTTATATTGTTTAGTTCTTGAGAATCCATGTTCAATTTATTTTATACATACATGAATAAACAATACAACATTCCAAAAAGACTTGAGGGTACCGTGGTTTGAACTCTCTACCTTGGAGATATGTAGGTACCAGTTGAACCCGTGTTAACGCCGCTAGGCTATCAGGTGATTGAACTACGAGTACGTTGTGAAATTAGCGTGTATATTGTTAAGTAACTAATTTAATACGACAGTTGAATGACTAAATGTTTGAAATATTTTATATTCTGTAACCGTACTTTTGTAATGTACTTTTCACTAAATGTATAATTTTAAAAAATTTTGTATTTCACGGTAAAAATATAACTTTGCATTGGATTATAATGCACTTCACTTGGTATTCACAGGTTCAATTCATTTATCTTAAATATGTTTTGATGTAATGATATTAAAAGTTTTAATGGCGTTGGTTAAAACTATATATTATGCACTTTACACTTGGAATTTAGGAGAGATAACTTTTGTCTTGATGCAATGGGTGAATATGTTCACAATTACTATAACTTTAACTTTATAAAACTATTATTTATATTTTTACGGATTAAAAAACACGGAGACGACTTGTTTTTGCTGCGCTTTACAAGATGGCGCGCACGCGACGAAAAAGATATTGTTGACTGGTGTATATTCCAGAAGGATTCTCGCCACAGTGTGTTATTGGTAAACACGTGTGTCTGGGAGTTTTTTGGGCTTTTGGTGGTATTTTGACAAGTTATTGTCACTATTTGTGTTTTTTTGTGAATTGTTATTGTCTGTGAGTGTCTATACGTGTGGTACGTACCTTTAACTGTAATACGTGTTTATTTAAATCCGTATTCATCACGTAGTGATGGATACGGATTAACCCCCTGACCCGGGGGACCCTCCGGATCGTCCTTATACTCCTCCCTACAATCCTTACCCAAATAACACATCTATTCTTTCGCCTAACCCCCTATCCCAGCTGGCTAATGTTGCATGCTCATTAGAATCACAACCAATGGCAGCGACCTCTGCATCACTCAAACGGCCTATTAATGATCCGTCCAGTGTTCCCACTAAACTCGCAAAAAGCCCGATAGGTCGAGATACATATTCCACTACCGATAAAGGGCCTTTTATAGTTCACGTATCTCGTATAGAGCCTCAACCCAACTCAGGCACTACTCTACATCCTGTTTCTTTTGGCTTATTTCTTTTAAACCAGTCTATTAGGAATGTAGTGTCAGGTGGAGTTAAGAGAGTTGGAAGAAACCGGGTGTCTGTGGAGTTTGCATCTGCAGAAGATGCAAACACTTTTTTATTTAACCCAATGCTATCCAGCCATAAATTTGTCGCTATTCTCCCATCCTTTAACATCACTCGCATGGGTGTTGTATCAGGAGTCCCATGAGATATGTCGGAGGACCAGGCTAAATCTTACCTCAAAGTTCCTTCAGGATGTGGACAAATTTTAAACGTTAGGCGGATTAATAGAAAAGTAGTGAAAGAAGGCATAACAGAATGGAAGGCCACAGAGACCTGCGTTATTACTTTTGATGGTCAGTTTCTCCCTCAAAGGGTATTTTGTTGTTACACAGCTCTCCAGGTGCAACAATACATATATCCTACCATCCAGTGTCGCAAATGTTGTAGGTTTGGTCATGTGGAGTCTGTATGCAGATCCAAACCACGCTGTAGTAAATGTGGACATGAGCACACCGTGGCTACCTGCAACATCACAGTAGAGCAAGCCTTCTGTGTATTGTGCGAAGGTAATCATTTTGCTGGTAGCAAGGATTGTCCTGAGTACAATAGACAGAAGAGAATAAAGACCACCATGGCAGAAAAAGCTATATCTTATGTAGAAGCTAGTAAAGCCATACCAGCAGTTTCGCGGAGTTATGCCAAAGCTGTGAAATCCACTCCTGCTCAGCAGCGGACGGTGTCACACCGCAGAACCTATTTTCTAAAGCCAAAGATAACCCAAATGCCTTAAAACTATCCTTGATAACACCTGTTCACAAGAGTGGGGACAAAACTGATCCGTCGAATTACAGGCCTATTTCCGTGCTACCGTCAATATCTAAAATACTTGAAAGATTAATTAATTCACGTCTATTGTCTTATCTTAATAAAAACAACCTACTCTCGTCATCGCAGTTTGGTTTCAGACAAAACAAGTCTACAGAAGATGCAGTCCTGGCACTTGCCTCCACTGTTACCAGTCAAGTGGACAGTGGAGGCAAATGTCTGGCTGTCTTCTTAGACCTAAAAAAGGCCTTCGATACGGTATCTGTGCCCACTCTGCTTGACAAATTAGAATCAAATGGCATAAGAGGCATTCCACTTGCCCTGTTCAGAGACTATTTAAGTGAACGGAAACAGAAAACTAAGATCGGCAGTGTCGTTAGCTCTGAAGAGACCGTTAATTACGGAGTCGGTCAAGGCAGTGTCCTTGGACCGACACTTTTTCTTGTCTATATTAATAGTCTATGTAACATGCAGATAGAAGAAGGTAACGTTTTTTCCTACGCGGATGACACCGCTATAGTATTCAGTGGCAAAACCTGGAATGATGTCCAGGCAAGTGCCGAACGCGGTCTGATAAGAATAGCAGCGTGGCTGGAACATAACCTTCTAACCTTAAACACCTCCAAAACCAACTTTATCTGTTTCTCAAAATATAATATAACTCAACCCTCTTCCGATTTCAAAATTAAAATCCACAAATGCCAATACTCACCAAACCTAAATTGCTCTTGCACGGAAATAACCAGAATTGAATCAATCAAATATCTAGGCATTATGATTGATAAACGGCTGTCTTGGCACACGCACACAGAACTAATTATGAAACGAGTGCGTAAACTAATCTGGACTTTTAAAACACTTCGTCACGTGACCTCTAAAAACCTTTTGCTACAGTTATACATCTCACTAGCTCAATCAGTATTGGCATATTGCCTTCCAGTTTGGGGAGGCGCAACAAAATTAAAATTTCTAGACCTTGAGAGAGCACAGAGATCATTACTGAAAGTCATGCTTTTTAAACCCTTCCGATTCTCAACAGAGAGCCTATATCAGGAATCTGATCTCCTTACCGTTAGAAAGCTTTACGTTCTTAATATCGTCCTATCTAAACATAAATCCCTACCTTATAAGCCCCTACAGATACGAGGTAGACGAAAGAACGTGGTTGCTCCCACTGTCCCAACAAGGTCGGCATTTGCAAGAATACAATACTCTAGCCAATCATCTTATTTGTACAATACTATAAACAATGAACTGGACATCTATCCACTAACCTTCCGCGAATGTAAAAACACTTTGACTAAATGGCTTAAGTTAAAGACTTATGACGAAGTAGAAAATCTAATAAAATCGATGAGAAAGTAATTATAACTTAATATATGGGTAAGGGGTGTTACGCGGTAAATGGAAAATGATGTCCTACATCATTTTCCGATCCCAAGAGCAGTCGTAGGGTTAACTCGCAACACCGAACCACGAGACTTTTCCTCTTAATACCATAACACTTAATCCGTGTACTTCTCCAAAACATGCACTTTGTTTGACATATACGCACAGATTCATATATACATACACAAACCCATACACGCACTCACACACGCACACACACTCGCACACACACACTCACACATTTCAGGCCCGACTCATCTCCAAAAACTTGCGCGCTTAATATGTTAATCTTTTACATACTACATATTTTACTTTGTTACTAAGATCATTGTAAGAATACCCTACTTGTCAAATTTCTTAAAAACTAAACACCACAATTTAATGTAACTTGGGAAGAGCGGAGCATCCTGACACAAGCAAATTAATTGCTTAATTGGCGGCTCCTCATTGTAACTAGCATAAGGTATTTAAGCTGATAATAAACATTTTTGAATTTTGAATTTTTGAATTTTGAAAGACCCATGCCCCCCTTTCACCTTCTTATGATAAATATACCCATAACCAGTTAACTTCTACTCCTCCACCTTCACAGCCTAATGGCTGCGCATTAAATACTAGCAATCCTGCATTAAATAATAGCAATCCTCCTTTCGATAACTCTATCAATTCTTTTCTACTTAATTTAGTAATACAGATTCTTTCTTCTACCTCATCACCGTCCCACGTTGCCAACACACTTATCCCTATTTTATTGCAATACAAAAATGGCTCAGAAACTGGTATTTGTCTAGTGGAACGTGAGGAGTGTCTTTCATAAAAAGCATGACCTCATTTTCCTTTTAAACAAGTACAAGCCTTTAGCTTGTTCTTTAGCAGAGACTTGGTTAACGCCAAGTCTCAGCTTTCGTATGCCCCACTTCAACATTCTCAGATGTGATAGATTTGATGGCTATGGAGGGTCGGCTCTATTCATAAATAACCGTGTCCCATTTATGTCCCTCCCAATCCCATCTTCAGCAGTTGACCAGGATATGAGTATTACTGCAGGTTGTGTTGAGGGCATCAATGTTTTTTCAATTTATATTGCCCATCCACATAGGAATTACTTAAATATATTAAGAAACCTCTTTCAGAGTCTTAGTGGTTCAATACTAGTGATGGGTGATTTTAATTGTCACCATTTTAGATGGGGATCTGAACGCTGTGATTCCTTTGGTGAGGGTTTAGTTGAGATCTTAGACAGTTTAAATCTCTGTGTTTTAAACAATGGCTGTCCAACTCGCAGATCTCTTCCTGGACAACATAAAAGCTGTGTGGATTTGACTTTTTGCTCCATGGATATTGCAGCTTCTGCTCATTGGCAATGCACTAGTTTAACACATGGCAGTGATCATTATCCTATAGTAATATCTTTGGCTGGAAAAACGTATTTAGAGAAAGTTGCGCCTCCACTTCTGAAGTATAACTTATGTAAACCAGATTGGAGTAGATATTCTTCATTACTGGATGTTAAAATTGACACTCTTCCACATTTAAACTCTCAAGTTTTAAGTAATAATGATCACCGCCATGTTAAAAACTGCTATGATTTGTTAGTCTCTTCCATATCTGAAACAGCAGATTCTTGCTTCCCATTAAAAAATAGTGCCTGCAATAAAATACCATCCCCTCCATGGTGGGATCATGAGTGCACTTCTATTGTTAGGGAGAGGAAGGAGATTGAATTGTTATACAACTCAGAGATGAACAATGACAATCTGACATTATATAAACATGCACTAGCCAAATCAAAAAGATTACTTCGTAAGAAGAAACGGGAGGGTTGGGTTAAGTTTTGCTCTTCATTGTCCCCTGCTACGCCTGCATCTGTTGTATGGAAACATATTAATAGATTTAGGTGTGGCTGTGCTCTATCTAATACCTCACCTATTACTAGGGAAGTTGCAGAACATTTTTTTAATAAGATTGCCCCTCCATATGTCCCAACAGAAACAGAGGTCTCATACTTGCCTATGGAAAATGTGTCTACAGATCCTTTAGACTTGCCATTCTCTATGAATGAGTTCACTGATATTTTGAGACATGTCCGTGACTCAGCTCCAGGCATAGATGGCCTACCTTATTCTTTCATAGTTAATTCTACACATAAAACCAAGGAATACCTTTTAAATATTATTAATTTCTGTTTTAATTTTGGCTGGGTTCCTGATCAGTGGAAGACACAAATAATCATCCCTCTAGTTAAGCCTGGCAAACATGCTGATGATCCAAATGGTCTTCGACCAATTGCTTTATCCTCAGTGATGGCAAAACTATTGGAGCATTTAATAAAGACTCGGTTGGAATGGTTTGTGGAATCCAGAAATTTAATACCAAGTTCCCAATTTGGCTTTAGGAAAGGTCTTGGTACCTATGATAGTGTTGGGGTTTTGGTGACAGACATTCGTTTAGCCTTTTCTAAAAATGAATCTTTAGTCGCAGCTTTCTTGGACATATCCTCAGCTTATGATAGTGTTCATCTTCCCACCCTCAGGCAAAAGTTGCTACAGCTGAGAGTTCCGGTTAAGATGATCCATTGCATTTTCAGTTTACTTATGTCTCGTTCCCTGGTATTGAGAGTCCAGGGTGAGGATTTTGATGCTAGAAAGACTTGGAGAGGCTTACCGCAAGGCTCAGTTCTAAGCCCTTTGTTGTTTAATCTCTACACGGCTGATGTAGGGTCATGTCTAAATGCAAACTGTCGTATTTTGCAATATGCCGATGACATGGCCCTATATGTGATTAATACCTCTATCGAGAGTGCAGCGTCTTCCATTTGTATCTCCCTGGACTCCCTATATCAGTGGTTAGTAAAGCATGGCCTTAGTTTGTCTGTTACCAAAAGTTCAGCAGTTATTTTTTCCCGCAAAAGAAGTATCCCACAAGTAACAATTAGTATCAATAGTGAAAATATTCCAATTGTCCCCAAAGTAAAATTTTTAGGTGTCTTTTTGGACTCCAAACTAACTGGTTTACACCATATAAACTACTTAGTTCAACGGTGTGAGAGAGTTGTACCAATATTGAAAGCTCTTGCAGGAGTTTGGTGGGGTGCTCACCCATATACTATGAAGTTGGTGTATAACGCTTTAGTACGCAGTATAATGGACTATGGGAGTTTTCTTATGGTGCCTTGTAATAAAGGGGCCCTATCTAGGTTAGATAAGATCCAATCTATGTGCCTCCGCATCATATCTGGATGCATGAAGTCTTCTCCCATCAATGCGTTACAGGTTGAGTGTGCTGATCCCCCTTTGGCCCTAAGGAGACAGTTTTTAGCATCGCGGTTTGTATCCAAAATTGTAACTCAGTCCTCTCACCCTTTAATTAACATGTTATTTGATTTAAGTGTGCAATTTAGAGAGGCAACATATTGGCGCAATAAAGATATTCCATTAGTTCTGGTTCCCTTTCAAAAGTATCAAAATTTTGTGATCCCTATGGTTAAGTTTCCAAGACTACCACTGTATAGTTTTGACTTTGAAGTTTTATGTTTTAAACCAGTAATTTACTTTGATATTGGTATCTCAAAAACTTCCCCGGTTGCGGACATGATATTCAATGAGATGATTAGGGAAAGGTGGAGTGGTTTTGAAAGATTTTACTCTGATGCTTCAAAATTGTCGGACACTAAGCCTGTTGGAGTTGCAGTGTATTACCAAACATCTAGCATCATTTTAAAATATAGGTGTCCTAAGGAGTCTTCAGTATTTACTGGAGAATGTGTGGCTATATTGGAAGCATGTCGCTTTATAGAGTGTCACAATATAAATAGAGCAGTAATTTTCTCAGATTCTTTAAGTACCCTAAAAACCTTAGATCAAAGCCCTCATCGATCAAAGATACAGAGTCCTATTATTTTAGAAATTAATAAATCTCTTTTGACTTGTTCAGCTAAAGGAAAAGTTGTTCATCTTGTATGGATCCCCAGTCATTGTGGTATTAAGGGAAATGATTTTGCTGACTTATTGGCAAAGGAAGCTGTTACATCCCAAACTGTAGATAACAGATTTTATTGTTTTTATGGATATGACCTGCAAAACCTCCCCAAAGGAAACTTAAAACAAGCATGGCAAAATGATTGGGATATTTCTAGCAAGAGGAAAGGTGGCTTTTATTATGGGGTACAACCGGATATTGTGATAAAGCCTTGGTTCCATAAGTATAAAAAGGTTTCTAAATGCGTGATATCAACTATTTGTAGACTGCGCTTAGGTTTCTGTTGTTCACCTGTTTTCCTGCACAAAATACGGATTCGGGATTCATCCCTTTGTGAGTGTGGGCTGGACGAGGGTACCCTGGACCATATATTCTTTGAATGCATCAATAATAATCCCGCCTATAATTTATATGGTCATCTTCCAAATTTAAAGATTCCCATTCCCATTAACTTTTCTTCTCTGCTTACATTCCCGTACCCAGAACTTTACGAAGTATTAATGTACTTTATAACATGCAACGGCATCAAATTGTGATTTTAAATCTGAATGTAGGTATGGCATACGTTATTATATATACTTTTAACAATTATTTTTATTATTATATGTATCATATGTATATAATTGTGTCTGTTTGTTTCAGTGTTTTAACCCCATCGACAAGATACACAATTAGTTTTAAAATATATTAAAAAATAAAATTGGTTAAATTTTATCGCACGTTTTTCCATTTCACATCTGACATTGGCAGAATTGTCGACATCGGCATAACTTGCCATTTGGAAAAAGAAGAAGAAGAAGAAGAAAGATATTGTTATATTATATAGTGCTACAAACTTATCTGGCCCGGTGGCCAAAAGTAGAACTAACGACGCCAGTTTGAAATGTCAATCGGCCTGTTATTCCATGACATTCCTGTCATTGATTGTTTATTGCGCGTATTTATTTTCCTTTATGTGTTTTTTAATTGTGAAAAATGCCGAAAGCTTTAAAAAGTGATGCGAGGAATGTTATATTACAAGTATTGAATTATATGAAGGAAGAATAACGCCATCAGGCACCAATTATACCCTTCAATAAGTTGTATGAACGCGTAGCTGCTGCTACAGGTTAGTGTTGTCAGCTTCTGAAAAAATACGAAACTCCCCCTCGCATTTTAAATTAAAATAGATAGGTATTTTAAAATACTCATTATTTATTTAATTTTTGCTATTTCCTTTGTAGGTGTCCGGGAGCGATTTGTAAGAAAACTTGTGAAAGAAAAAGAAAGCAGATCAGAATATTGGTAGATCGAATTCTGAAATCCTATCATTGACTGCAGAAGCTTTTGATAAAATAACAGTCAATGAATGGCAAAAGCATTGCAATCATGTGAAAAAATATTTAAAATGTGTATCGAAAAAGGGATGGATACTTAGTTGAGCTTTTCATCATTCATTTAGGTAGTGATAGTGAAAGCGTAAGCAGTGTTTCCGATAATGATGATAATGAAATGACTTCTGAATTAAACCATTCCGGTGACATAATAATACCTGGAGTATCTCTATTAGAGAACACTCAGCATACATTTTATGTAAATGATGATAATTATTGTATAAAAATATAAAGATTTGTAATGACAATATTTGTTTGCTTTTTAGTGAAGTAACATTTACGTTACAATGTATATATTATTTTTACCCAATTTATTGCAAAAAATAGTTACTAGCAACACTAAATGCGATAACAGCGACGCTGTCAGCGGGCCAGATAAGTTTGTGGAACTGTAATATCTTTGGTTTAAATTCATAGTTGTACATATTATATAGTGCGTCACAAGAAAGTCGTGAAAATAAATGAGGGCGCTTCCATCTGTTACATAGTAACCCCATATACTTAAGATGGAAAGTCTTGATACTTGATTTGTTTTTAATATAATACTAGCCACTCCCGCGTCAAAGTTTAAGAAAACTAGGGCGTAAAAATAACAACAAAATAAAATGAACTGTTTATAAATAAAATAAATATTATTCTGAGTCAAAATAATCTGAGTCTAGGTATTCGACTCCAGAAATGTTGCCTGAAACCCCAGAGTAATCAGAAAGATTCACTGAAACTATCATCGCCTTCTGAAATAACGAGTCTGTCTATATCTTAAAAAAATGTGAGCCGTCACGGGACGCCTGGCAGATGTGAAACATCGACATTATTTTGTAAAAGTAATATGCAGAAAAGAACATAAGGAACTAAATATGTCATAATGATGAAATAAAAAGTCGATTGCACATGCGCCACGGCATGCGTCGCCACGCCAGAAATCTGTTTTACGTGCGGCTATAGATGTTTCACATCAATAATGGTTTCCTCCACGGGCAAAATATGGCAATGACGTGGTTATACTTGGTTCATCGCGTGAAATCTTTACTCTTTGCTTCGCCTTGCAAAGCGCTGACAGTTGAAAAAAAAATCAGTTTTCATATTATTATAACGCCTCAGAGACATTAACCGTCGGGAGTGGATAGTTGAATCCAAGAATATATTGCCTATCTCCCAGTTTGGGTTCAGAAAAAGTCTCGGTACCATGGACAGCAACGGGTTCTCATCACTGACATACGGTTGGCTTTCTCTAGAAATGACTCACTTGTTGCTTCCTTTCGTGATATAGCATCTGCATATTATGATAGTGTCCAACTCCCTATTCTCAGGAAAAAATTGCTAAAGCTGAGAATACCAGTGAAGATGGTACAGTGCATCGGTATTTTATTTATGTGTCGGGCCCTGGTTTTAAGACTTCAGGGGAATTTAAGGTATATAGGCAGACATGGAAGGGCTTACCTCAGGGCTCAGCTCTGAGTCCTTTACTATTTAATTAAAATATATTCAGCTGACATAGGTTCATGCTTTAATTCAAACTGTCACCTCTTACAGTACGCAGATGATCTTGCTCTCTACGTGACCGATCCCTCCATCAAGGATGATGCCGCCTCCCTCTGCCTCTCCCTGGAATCTCTCAATCAGTGGTTATTGGAACATGGCCTAAAGTTATCGTTATCGTACACGTAAAAGATTAGTTCCACATCTTACAGTAAGGGTGAATGATTGACGTTGTTTTGGATTCAAAATTATCAAGCCATATACCATTAAATTGGTGTACAATCAGAAGCATTATAGATTATGGCAGATTTCTTTTGATTCCATGTAACAAAGGTGAATTAGCCAGATTAGATAAGGTGCAATCTGAGTGCCTTCGGATCATCTCTGGGTGCATGAAGTCCTCACCGGTTAATGCGTTGCAGGTTGAATGTGCAGAAACTCCCTTATATTTAAGAAGGCAATATCTGGCATCTCGATTTGTGTCCAAAATGATTACTCAAAATTGTCATCCATTACTGCAAAAATTAATCAATTTGAGCATATTGTGGAATCAGTCAAGTTACTGGCGTCATAAAGAATGTGAATGAATGTTGTTGTGGCATATTTTTAATATTTTAACAATTATTCATGTTCATATTTATTATTTATTAATAATATGTATTATGTCTGTTTCGGTGTTATAAATTAGTGATATCTATGTAGTGTCGTTAAAATTGAATTACGAGATGATTAGAACGTTTTCCTATAACCTGACCTTGGCAGAATTGTCGACATCGGCACTAATTGCCATTTATAAAAAAACAATAAGAAGAGATATCAAAAATAATAAATATTCCTTTTTATTGCAAACAATTCCATATTTTAAGCAAAAATATTGATTGCACAGCAATTTTGAGATTACTATCTCAAAATAATATAATCTTAACTCAATTTAAGCTCATGACACATTGATATTTATTCAAGAATGGATTGTTTGTGTAAAAAAATTTGTTCCGTTGTATGTTCGCAGTTCTAACCTAACATGCTTTTCTAGTAGTGAAATACATTACATATACATTTTCAGTTCCACCTGGGTAAATTTGTGAATGAAAATTATTTAATCGATGAATATAAATTGTAAGGTGATAAATTCTTTATCCTCCTTCAGTTAATAATATGAGGTTGTAACCTCATAAGTTGCAAGAGTCATACGGATTGGCAGCCCCAAAATGATAAATTTGCACAAGTAAAATACCAAAATATTAGGCTTTATCTTTTTTTTTATCCGTATCTGAATATCATAAGGAATGTGAGTTTCACTTACATAAATCGAACCAAATCTAATCAAATAAGAAATAAATCTTTTCATAATTATTAATATCATTTGTCAAAGTTAAAATGGATACAATATTGTATCAAGTGAATTTTTAAAAACGTAACATTTTAAAATTTATCTTAGAAAACAGTGCTTACGTTTGATCCAATCAACTCAATAAGGCAATAATATTTTGTGATTCTCTTATTTGCCTTCAGTGTCTACGATTTGTGACTTGTCTTAAGATTATAGAAATATGTCATAATGTCAACTTCTAGAAAAAAATAGAGCCCAATGAAACTGCTTAAGTTTATTGTTAGTTAGTTCCATTACTTAATGGCCTGGTGCACGGTTGCTATACTTGGGTAAATGCTCGAAGGAGATAAACCTTCATCCGCCCCCGATTACTATTTTAAGTAATATTAGCCTGAATCAAATTTTTACCATATAAGTCTATGCGTTATTACAGTTGCCCTCTCTATCCTCAATCTTATCTATATTGATCCGATGGGTTGGACTATAATATCTATACACGTACTACTATAATTGTAGAACAGAAATACAAACATTATAAAAACAAAGAATTAGCATTATGGCGATTATTATGAACATTCACACGATTCTTCTTCTTCTTCTTTTTATAAATGGCAATTAGTGCCGATGTCGACAATTCTGCCAATGTCAGATTGTGAAATGGGAAAACGTGAAAATAAATTAATTCAATTTTAACGACACTAAATTGGTAACACTAATTGTGTATATTGCTGAGTGTGTTAAAAGTTATAACACTGGAATAGACATAATAATGATGATACATAATATAAATATGAACATGAATATTTGTTAAAGTATTAGAAATATGCCACTACAAAATTCATCTATACTTACCTACAATTTGATGCGATTGCATCGGATAAAAGCCATTAAAACTTTGAAAATTTCTGGGGATGAACATGTCAATAATGATGAAAAGTTAATGGGGGTAGGGATATTTAAATTAGAGAGGCTGTACAAATTAAAAGCAGGATTAAGTTGCGAGCATTCAAAAAATATGTGGTCCAGAGAACCCTCATCCAACCCACACTCACAAAGTGATGAATCTCGAACCCGAATTTTCCGAAGGAAAACAGGTGTACAGCAATGACCTACACGGAGTCTGCAAAGAACTGATGTAACAGTTTTAGAGACTTTCTTATATCTGAAAAACCAAGGCTTTAAAGGTATATTGGGTTGTATTGAGTAATAAAAGCTACCCTTCTTCTTACTGGAACTATCCCAATTAATTTGCCATGACCTTTGTAGATTTATTTTTGGAAGATTCAGTAAATCATAACCATAAAAACAATAGTACTTCTTATCCACCATTTGACATGTGACGGCATCTTTAGCTAATAAGTCAGCACATTCATTGCCTCTAATGTCGCAATGACTTGGTATCCAAGCTAGTTGAACAGTTTTCTGATTTTCTGAACATACTAAAAGAGATTTTTTAATTTCTAGAATAAGTGGGCTATGTAATTTAGATTTAAGGGGGTTTTGGTCTAAAACTTTTAAAGTGCTTAAGGAGTCTGTGAAAATTACAGCCATACTGATATTATGTGATTCTATAAAACGACATGCTTCTAATATAGCAACACATTCACCTGTGAATACCGAAGATTCCACAGGACACCTAAATTTCAGAATAATTTTAGAATTTTTATAAAAAACAGCGATGCCAGTAGGTTGAGAGCCTGAGAGCTTTGAGGCATCAGTAAAGAATATATCAAATCCCCTCCATCGTTCACAAACCAATGCATTGAAGGCCAGATCCGCAGAAGGTGAATCCCTCGAGATTCCAATATGGTAAAATATTTCTGGTTTAAAGGTTAGGACTTTATACTCAAAGTTAAATAGAGGGAGTTTAGGGAATGTAACAATAGGGCTTACAAGGTTTTGTAAATTTTGAAACGAAACTAAAATTAATGGAGTTTCTTTATTTCGCCAGTACCTTGACTGATTGCACAATATGCTCAAATTGATTAATTTTTGCAGTAATGGATGGCAATTTTGAGTAATAATTTTGGACACAAATCGAGATGCCAGATATTGCCTTCTTAAAAATAAGGGAGGTTCTGCACATTCAACCTGCAACGCATTAACCGATGAGGACTTCATGCACCCAGAGATGATCCGAAGGCACCCAAATTGCACCTTATCTAATCTGGCTCATGCACTTTTGTTACATGGGACCAAAAGAAAGCTGCCATAATCCATTATGCTTCTGACTAGCGCATTGTACACCAATTTCATGGTATACGGGTGAGCACCCCACCAGACCCCAGCGAGAACTTTTAAAATAGGTAATATCCTTTCACATCTTTGAACCAAGTAATTGAGATGATGTAAACCTGTTAATTTTGAATCCAAAACAACGCCTAAAAATTTAGCTTGCGAAACAATTGGAATATTTTGATCATTCACCCTTACTATAAAGTGAGGGACTAATCTTTTACGTGTAAATGTTACAACCGAACTCTTGGGTGCCGATAACTTTAGGCCATGATCCAATAACCACTGATTGAGAGATTCCAGGGAGAGGCATAGGGAGGCGGCAGCATCCTTGATGGAGGGATCGGTCACGTAGAGAGCTAGATAATCTGCGTACTGTAAGAGGTGACAGTTTGAATTAAGGCATGAACCTATGTCAGCTGAATATAAATTATATAGTAAAGGACTTAAAACTGAGCGCTGAGGTAAGCCCTTCCATGTATGCCTTACCTTAAATTCCTCCCTCTGAACTCTCAAAACCAGGGAGAGGCACATAAATAAACTACAGATACACTGTACCATCTTCACTGGAATTCTTAGTTTTAGCAATTTTTCCCTGAGAATAGGGAGTTCGACACTGTCATATGCAGATGCTATATCAAGAAAGGAAGCAACAACTGAGTCATTTCTAGAGAAGGCCAACCGTATGTCAGTGATCAGAACCACGATGCTGTCCATGGTACCAAGACCTTTTCTGAACCCAAACTGGGAGGTAGGCAATATATTCTTGGATTCAACTATCCACTCTAGACGGTTCTTAATCAGATGTTCCAAAAGTTTTGCCAACACTGATGACAAAGCTATTGGTCTTAGGCCATTCGGGTCATGTGCATGTTTGCCAGGCTTTAGGAGGGGAATAATTATTTGTGTCTTCCACTGTTCGGGGATCCAACCATGCCCATAACTAAAGTTAAGTAGGTCTAATAAATATCTTTTTGATTTGGGACCAGCATGAACTATAAAAGAATAAGGGATCCCATCTATACCTGGTGCTGTGTCTCGAACATGTCTGAGGATCATGTCTAATTCTTGCATAGAGAATGGGTCATCAAAAGGGTCATCAGATAGGGACAAAGGCGGCAAAAAGCTTTCAGCTTCAGATGGAACATAGGGAGGGGCTATCCTGTCAAAAAACTGATCAGCTACTTCGCGGGTTACTGGAGCTGACACTGATGGGGAGCAGCCACTTCTAAACCTTTTGATATTTTTCCATACCACTGACGGCTGTGTTGATGGAGATAGAGAAGTGCAGAATTGTACCCAACCAGCACGTTTCTTCCTACGTAGCAGACTATTTGATTTTGCATAAGCCTGTTTGTATGCTATGAGATTATGGATGTTCATCACGGAGTTATAGATTAACTCCGCTTTCTTCCTTTCCTGAATTGCCACAGTGCAGTCACGATCCCACCATGGAGGTGATGGTATTTTGTCGCGGGCACTATTTTTGATAGTGAATGACGAATCAGCACTTGAAATCATGGCAGAAATCAGCAAGTTATAGCAGCTTTCCACATAACAGCGATCAGATGAATTTAAAATTGTTGAATTTAAATTTGGAAGGGTATCAATTTGGCCATCCAATAATGAAGAGAAACCTGCCCAATCAGGATTGGACAAGTTATACTTCAAAAGTGGAGGTGATGTTTTCTCTAAATACGTTTTATCAGCCAAAGAAATAACAATGGGATAGTGATCACTGCCATATGTCAGACTGGTGCATTGCCAGTGAGCTGAAGCTGCCATATTCATTGAGCAGAATGTTAGGTCAACACAACTTTTATGCTGTCCTGGAAGTGTTCTACGAGTTGAGCTACCATCATTAAGAATACAGAGATTAAGGTCATCCAAAATCTCCACCAAACCTTCCCCAAAGGAATCACAACGTTCCGAACCCCATCTAAAATGATGACAATTAAAGTCACCCATAACCAGTAGTGGTCCATTAATACTTTGGAACACATTTCTTAGCATTGGTAATAGATACTGCTGGGGGTGAGCTATGTAGACTGAGAAGACATTGATGCCCTCCACACAACCTGCAGCTATACTCATATCCCCATCCAATACCGGCAAAGGGATAGACCTAAATGGAATACGGTTGTTTAGGAGCAGAGCTGACCCACCATAGCCATCAGATCTATCGCACCTGAGGATGTTGTATAATGGCATACGAAAGTTAAGACTTGGGGTTTACCAAGTCTCAGCAATGGAACAAGCCAAAGGCTTGTATTTGTTCAAGAGGAAGATGAGGTCGTGTTTTTTATGAAAAACACTCCTCACATTCCAGATAAGATAAGATAAGATAAGATCATTTATTTGCGATAAAACATGGTTACAGGATGGTACATCTTAATACAAAGTTCAGCATGTTTTGCCTATTTAACGGCATGCAAATATTTAGGCTTTACAAATTTAAAATATATCCTAATAAACATCACAATTAAATCATAATACAGCATGGATAATAATTCTCTATTGTTTAAACATATAACTATAATTATTATGAATATTAAATGTCAAGAATTCAAAATATTATAAATTCACTTATTCAACATAAATTAATAATTTACTATTTGATTTATAATCTTATATCATATATGTCATTTCTTTCATATTGTAGAAGCATTTAGTTTGCAGCCATATACCTAATTTTGTTTTAAATTGTTTTCGTGGCAGTATTCTTATGTCTTTAGGGATCTTATTAAATATTCTAACTGCGCGCCATGGCTATTTCTGACGGCAAGTGTGCTTCTCTGTAGAGGTATTTTTAATCGGGTAGAATCTCTGCAGATGCGTACAGATATACTTTCGACTGTCTCGAATAACTCGGGATGATCCTTCACAAATAGTCCTGCCTGCATGATATATAATCCCGTCAATGTATGTAACTTCATTTTATTAAATATCGGTTTACATGACTCTAACGGGTTCAGACCAAATACAGCTCTAAGGCATTTCTTTTGCACAATGAATGCCTTGTTGACATTAGTGGAGTTACCCCACAAAAGTAGGCCATATCTAAGAACTGAGAGTACATATCCATAATAAGCAGTCAAAGCAATTTTTTCGCCAGCCGTGCGTCGTAAACGCTTAAGAGCAAACACAAATCTATTGAGCTTAGAGCATATATAGTCAATGTGAGCCTTCCAGTTACAATGTTGGTCTACAATTAACCCTAGAAATTTGTATTCATACGTATTTTGAATTATTTGATCCTTACAAATGACGTTGTATGTTCTTATCTGTGTATTGTAGAACCTAAAATTAATATATTTTGTTTTTGATAAATTGGCGTGTAGGCGATTTCTATCTAACCAGTCAATAATTAAATTTGAAGTTAATGTCAAGTTTCTTTGATGATTATCTAGTTTGCTGTTGTCTGAAATAACCACTGAAATGTCATCCGCGAAAAGAATACACTTATCCTTGATAGTCGTTGGTAAGTCATTAATAAAAACTAAAAAGAGAAGTGGGCCCAGTATACTACCTTGAGGGACACCTGATCTATTAACTTTAAATTGTGAATTAAAAACCGATTCGGTGCTATTTTTAATAGATTTAATTTGAACAGCTTGAACTCGATTCGATAAGTAGCTCTTTATCCATTCAAGAACTAACCCGCGAACTCCGTAATTATAAAGCTTAGATACGAGCAAATTATGGTCGACAAAATCGAAGGCCTTGCTCATATCGAAAAATATTACAGATACTGGTAGCTTTTTATCTAATTTTTCAGTTACATTTCGAATCAAGGTATAAGCAGCTAGCGCAGTGGATTTATTCTTTTGGAATCCATACTGCTCCTGTTTAATAATATTAAATTTTTCTAAGTAATTACTGAGACGTTGATGCATTGTTTTTTCAAATATTTTAGATATATTAGATACTAGAGTTATGGGTCGGTAGTTGTTCATATCATTTTTGTTACCTTTTTTGTGAAGTGGTTTGACTAAAGAAGATTTGAGTCTATCCGGGAAAATACCTTGGGTAAATGAAAGATTTATTATATACTGTAGGACTGCAGCTATATGATTAGCACAAAGTTTTAGAGCCAAAGTAGAAACATCGTCAAAACCTACTGATTTGGTATTGTTCAGTAACATGATATTTACTGGAGAAATACTTGGTCTGGAGCCATTTTTAAAATCTAAAAGAATAGGGATGAGTGTGTCTGCAACGTTGGACGGTGATGAAATGCTAGAAAGGATTTTAACAATTAAATTAATAAGAAAAGATGAATTTTGAACAGGTACTAAATTAGGCTGGTTAATATTGTTGTTGCTACTGTTGATATCACAGCCATTAGGCTGCGAAGGTGGAGGGGAGCTAGTAATCTGGTTATGAGCACTTTTGTCATATGAAGGAGAAAGAGGAGTACGGGCCTTGGGCTGCTTAAAGTAAGTTCTCCTATATGATACAGTTTTCTGCGAGGGTGTAGATTTGACAGCATTTGCATAATTGGAGTTAATTACCGGTATGACTATACTGGCTTCAGCATACGAAATTGACTTTTCAGCCATGGTTTTCTTAATAACCTTCTGCCTTTTGTACTCCAGGCAATCTTTGCTATTTGCAAAATGATTCCCATTGCACAAAACGCAGAAAGCCTCACTTTCAGAAACATTACAGCTATCTCTCCCGTGTTCATGCCCACATTTAATACAACGGTCCTTGGACCTGCACACAGATTCAACATGTCCAAAACGACAGCATTTATGGCACTGAATTGTTGGATATATATATTGCTCAACTGGAAGCGATGTGTAGCAGCAAAAAACCCTTTGGGGAAGAACTTGGCCATCAAGGGTTAGGACACATGTTTCCGTTGGCTTCCAAACAGTTACCCCATCTCGATTAACTTTTCTGTTAATACGTCGAACTTTCAAAATTGCACCACAGCCTACAGGTACTTTCAGATACAACTTGGCCTCATCTTCTGTCATACCATTTGGTACTCCTGATACAACTCCCATGCGTGTGACGTTGAATGTTGGCAGGACTGCAACATATTTGTGGCTTGAGAGTAGAGGGTTAAATAGAAATGAGTTGGCATCTTCTGAAGATGAAAACTCTACCGAAACACGGTTTCTGCCCACTTTCTTTACACCACCAGACATAATATTGCTTATATTGTTGTTAAATAAAAATAGGCCAAAAGATACAGGGTGCAGCGTAGTACCAGCATTGGGTTGAGCTTCCATGCGAGACACATGGACAAGGAAAGGAGCTTTATCACTTACCGAGTACTCACTTCTTCCTATTATTGATTTTGATACATTTGTTGGACAGCTGGGAGGTAGGTTTAGGGGTCGTTTAAAACTTGCCGTAGTTACAATTCTTTTTGGCGAACCAAGAGAACATGCCGCAGCAGCGAGTTGGGACAGAGGGCTAAGAGGGAATGTAGGGCCGTTGGGGGGGAATGGTTCATAATTAGGAGTGGCAGGAATATCAAGAGGAATTCCCGGATCGGGAGGTTTATCCGTATCCATCACTCCGTGATGAATACGGACAAAATACTACAATATAGGCACGTTACAAACCACACGTACAGACAGTCAGAGAACAAGTATAAAGATGAATAACAAGTCACAAAAAACACAATTATACGTGATTAAGAGACACAAAACCGCGAAAATTGCCAAAATTCCTAGACACACGTGTTTACCAATGACACACTGTGGCGATAATCATCTTGTTTTGTTGATCTTCTTCGTTATCAAAGTAGCAAGTTATGCCGATTTCGACAATTCACCAAAATCCCAAAAAATCCCCGGACACACGTGTTCACCAATAACACACTGTGGCGAGTATAGATTTTAGTCTTCTTGCGGCAAAACGGAAGCAAATGTTTTCATCATGACTCACAATCGAAAGTTTCGTCGTCATCGTCAAAAATTTAAAAATATTTTAAATTTTTGACGAATTTTTTCACCAAGATGGACGACGTCCCGAATCCTCCATTCACACGATTGGATTATTATGGGTACGTGCGTGGGTGGAGCTTATATCGTAGGGATAGGCATTCTTCTTTAACTATGGTCCAGGGAAGTTCTAACACATCTGTCAGGCAATTGTCATTTGTCAATTCGCGTCGTAGAACTAGAACAGACATTTGACAGTGATTACATACTCTCTGGTAGAGCCGGTGGTGATGGTTATGCTAGTGAATGAAAATAATTTTACGTTGTTTTCTTTCTAATAATACTTCGCAATATTTGTGCAGCAACGTATTATTTAAAATTATAATAATTAAAGTGTTATGTCTTAGACGATGAGTGTTATTAATTTTGCTTTCAAATAACAAGCCACAAACAGAAAATAATAGCGATCGTCATGGCTCATTTCCTGTCAGAGGATAAATTAAAAGGTTTTGAGAAATACAAAGTAAGTTTATTACTTATCATTGTATACAAGTTATAATAAGCTGGTAAAATTAATATAGGCCTAATACATGTTATATTTCAATAATCGATTCTCAAGAACATGGCCGGTTATTTAGCTATGTTGTGTGAATCGGATTCCTATTTTAGAACGTTTATTGTTATTGCAGTATAATTCGGTGGATACCAGCGTGCTCAGCAACTATGTTATGCATCCATTCTGGAATTGGTGTGTACAGGTAAGGTTTCAGTCAGAAAAAACAATCTATATAAATATAAACTTTTGTGTTGCACTTTCACACAAAGAATCGAACAAAAATCTTAGTCAGTGGGTGTACTTAGGGGTGGATTCTTCTATTATTTAAGTACTTTTGAGGTACAATAATTAATAAATGAGGTAAATAATCTCTCAGACTGCTCAAAAATCTCCTTCCCATTTCCATAAGCTTATAAAAAGGTTACAAAAAAATCAAATTCATTAATGAAACATAAATAAAATTCAATGCCATGTTGTAATTCTCGCTTTTTGGACTCAAACTCAAGGATTTATAAATCCTTTTTAAGTTTGTTATTGTTATACTGATGATATGTTTTTATATAAAAAATATAAAGCAACTAAGAAGAAGAAGAAGAAAATGTTTTTACTAACTAGTTACTTAAATGTAATGTTTAAGTCTACCTTTTACTATACACAACAATAGGTTTTACCTTCATAATATATAAATATAAAAAATTGGGTTATTTGAATTAATTACCAGTAAATAACTAAATTTATTACACAGACCTTAAACCTCAATTACTGCTTGCTGCTGCTGATATTTGGGAACATAAATCTAATCACTTGGTGTGATTTATATATAGTCTGATTGCCCAGGCATTATTTATTTGTTTAGTAAATAATTTTATTAGACTGCTTTTATGTTATATGATACCTATGTGCCTCAATGAAGTTTATTCTATTCTATGTTAGAAAACTTCCTGTAGTATTTAATTTATTGTTTACAAACTAGAAGTTTACATCTATACATATAATAAAATCGTAGGAGAGTCACAACTGTACATTGAATATTTTTTTTAAAGGATAGATACTTGGGGCGTGATCTACATTCGATATCGAAGCACTATATTTTTGTCTGTTTGTCTGTGTGTCTGTATGTATGTCCGGGCTAAACTCAAAAAGTACTGCATGGATTTACTTCAAATTTTGCATGAATATTACTGAGAGGTCGGGTCAACAAATAGGCTACATATTATCACGCTATCACCTAAGGGGACGAGTTGTGATGATTTATAAAACTTAACGCGGGTAAAACCGCGGGGCACAGCTAGTATTAAATAAAAGCATAATAGATGAAAATTATTATTCTATTATCAAATGGGTTGAGTTGTGATTTAAATATTATTTACCTAAAATCTACTCCACTATTCTACAAAACTCTGAAGTGGAACCTTGCAGCCACCATGAACTTCAAAGGTTCCCTCTTTAATCCTATGACAATCCTAAATTAATGTTTACTAAATTTGAATGTTATGGTACAACATATATCCTTCCTAATGACGGTCACCAGCTTCGTAGGCAGGAGCACTACCAACTAGGCTATCCTAGTTGGTAGTGCTCCTGCCTACGAAGCTGGTGGTCCTGGGTTCGAATCCCGGTAAGTGCAAATATTTGTGTGATGAGCACGAATATTTGTTTCTGAGTCATGGATGTTTTCTGTGAATATAAGTATTTATCTATCTATATAAGTATGTATATCGTCGCTTGGTACCCATAGTACAAGCTTTGCTTAGTTTGGGGCTAGGATGATCTGTGTGACATTGTCCCCAGATATTATTATTATTATTATGATTGACTCATGAAACTGTATTATTTGGGGATTGTCAGTGTAGAAAACATAAATAACAAGGCATTATGTACAATGAAAATGTAAATCTAAACTGAAAACCTGCAAAATCTGCCAGTATGTATCTTTTAGAATAGAATAGTTTTATTTGTAGGTACATAAGTTGGAGTATAATATAATTGAAGCTATATACATTTTGTTAATCTGTGCCATGCAAATCTTAATTGAAATTAAAAGTTATAAATTGAAAATTATTGCTTATTAAACACTCAACTTATAGTGCTACAATTCACATTTATTTTTGACAATTTGAAAATAATCTTCTAGTGAGTAAAAATATTTGTTAATCTTTTGATTTCTTACAAAGTTTGTGAGTAGGCAGTTGTTTAAAACTGCTCGGTATCACATTAAAAATACGTCCACACATTACCAAGCTACTTTTAAGGTATATAGACGTTCTAGGAATTTTTGGCAAAATAATTCTGTCGGGATGTCTTTTGTAGCTAAACTGCAGAGTGCCAATCCTGGATTGCTAGATTGTGCAATTTCATTACTTGCCAGGCCATAAACATTCTCACAACATGTCTCAGATTTCTTTTACCTTTAAATTAAGTTAAATTGGTAGATCAGCATGTTTAAAGCAATTTTAAGAAAGATTTAACAATTGAAAACAATTTTAATTTTGTGATTGAAAGCAAACTTAACTTCTACAAGTAATACAATTTAATGAGTCTATCAAGCTTGTAAAGTCCCCCGGGCACATTGTATTATCATTTATGAATATTTGCAGTTCTGTCCTGTGTGGGTGGCACCGAACCTGCTAACGTTCACGGGATTTTTACTAACGGTTCTCAACTTCTTCATCTTCTCGTATTACGACTATGGATTTTACGCCATGTCGAAGGACAACGTCAACCATGATTCCATACCGTCATGGGTCTGGGCGGTCTCAGCTGTCAATTTGTTCGTCGCATACACATTAGGTGAGTTTAGTTAACAGATATTAACATACTTTGTTATCTGTATGTGTAAATTAGAAAGAATGGTTTGAATATATTATCTTCACTGCACACAAGAAACGCGCGTAGGAATTTCACGCCAACTTCATTGTTTCTTTCATTTATTTAAGAGTCCATTTTCTGGGTCCCCCATCCCATAATGTTGAAAAATGCTTAAAATTTAAGATTGCTGTCCTGACAGCTGTCAGTTCAGAACATGTTATGTATCAAATGTTCTTATTTAGTTTATCCTAAGAATTATTTCGTCTCGAAATTTCCCACGAAACTCAAGTGGCTATACGCCTTCGTCAGATATTTCGCCTTAAAGAACGATTTAACTTTCTCTGTGACACACATGCGAGATCATTTAGATAGATCATCAGAAAACCTAAACTTGGCTTGAACAACACATTCAACGAACTTTTTTTTTGTAAATCTTTTACTGTTGAGGCAGCTTGCATCCAGACTGCGTATATGCATAATAATTAAAGTCCCCACGGGATACAGGGATTTATTTCGCTAGTTTGAGGGTACTCTTTTTGTCATATGACAAGTACCACATAGTAGTGCACCTTAACATGGCTGAATATATTATACCTAATAAGATTCCATTTGCGCAAATGAAACAAAAATATCTGCTTGAACTTAAAAGAAAAATAAAATTGTCTCAATAAAATGTAGAAACACAAAAATAGTTGAACATTTTGTACAATTTATGAACTTTATGTATAACATTTTAATTGGTTTTAATTAATCAGTGTCGTGCGACTAAATTGGCCATGGTAAATATTACTTTATTTTGGGCAGTTACCTTAAATAATGCCTCTGTTTTAGCGGATAGAGGCCTTTACACTTTCATTCAGCCGGGGGTTGCGGAAGTATCGTACGCTCCCGCGACCCCCGACGTAAGTGTGAGATGGAAAACCGGGGTGGTTTTTATTCAGTAGGGGTCTGACAGACCCCCCCAAGGCGGAGGACATCCATGTAGGATTTTCCACGGAAAAAATAAATAAAAAGGACACTTTAATTCCTTCACCGAACAATTCTTTCTGAACAACTCTACTGGGCTAGTTCAGGGAAATATCTACAGATTAAAAGCGACCTCCCAAATTGCGAAAATTTTAGTTATAAACAAAGCGTAAATCTAATCTCAAAAATGGGAAATCCTAATCGTACATCACGTGTTAGCAAGGGAATCCTAAATTTGATCTGCTAGTGTGTATCGTTCGTAGCTTAACGGTAGAGCGCCTACCCCGAGTGGTCGATAAAGTTTAACATTTCCCATTTTTGAGATTGTATTATGTTATTGAAGCATTATTTGTACAACAAACAAGTAATACGCTTATGCAGATTAATCATGCTTTGATGTTTGCATTCAAAATCACTGCTAATGACGTTGCCTCTACATAATATATCTTAACCCAATCAAATCGTATATAATCCATTAGATAATATACGTTATATGCCTAACAAGATAAGGCTCAGCGATAAATTTAACAATTGATATTAAAAATAAGGATAGATATTCCTATTTTATTTTATGTTATAACTTATATTCCTTTAGTACAATTTCTACGCCCACCACGGGATGAGATGGGGTCAGCCACATAACAATGGCTCATGTCTCGCGAAAAAAAAATATTACTACACAACTATGATTCCATTTCTCAAAAGTTATTGTCTGTCAAAATTATTAGGTCAAAGACACATAAAGTGCCGGATTTATTTGTCTCATGTACCTGCATTATGCGTCTCTACTATAATACATATTTTCGTTTTCAAGATTTTATCATTTCACTTTGTCGTCTTGACTAATATGTACGTATATCGAATTATAGCTTTTCTCTTTCAAAGGTCTTTTGACGATAGGCTGAATTTTTGCAATATTTTCGCTTGGTATCAAAATCCGCAACTTCAAAATGTATGAATATGAAAGTTGGCCAATAGGTTTACACTACTTTAGATGATTTTAGATAAAACTAAAGGATTAAGATAAAATTTGCTATTAAACAACCTACTTGTTAGCAAATTGTAGCCTGAAGGCCTGATTCATTAGTTTAAAATATAATCTAAAATCATCATACGTCGTGCAAACCTAATGCACATTTTTATGATTATATTTTTTATTAATGTTGCTTATTTAGAAAAAAAATATATATATCCTGGGACATTATTTACACATGGCCATCTCATCCCAAGCTAAGCAGAGCTTGTACTATGGAATTAAGATAATTGATATACTACATATACTACTTTTCTTTTGTAAATACATACTTATATAGATAATTACACCCAGACACAAGACAAACAGGACATGTTCATGCATACAAATATCTGTCTTTGTTGGGAATCGAACCCACGACCTCCGGCGTGAAACGCAAGCATTTGCCAACCACGCCAACAGGCCCGTCGATAGTTTGTTCTGCACGAATTTAGCCTATCAAATGACCTTAAATATAGGAGTTCACCAAGAGCGAGTAGCTTATCTGTGGACAGACAGCCACAGACTAGCTTAGAGACTGTTAGTACTTAAGGGCTAAAACTGATGAACATGGTTAACCTTGTTGTCTGTGCCCTAATAAGTCAGCATCGTCCTATTTCCGATGCAGTTTCTATAGTAATATCCCTTCCTATAACACCGAGAATCACGATGGGAGCAGTGTTGTTTTATAGGCCTACTCTTTTCGCGTTCTCTGCTGACGGTATATTGGAAATACCAACGAAATAGAGGAGATTATACTTTAAGAACTGTATACATATTAAAGATGAAGACCGTACAGATTTCAGTTCTTGCGAATCCTGCGCTATGATTGGTTGTGATCTTGATGGCGTGATAAATTTCACTAATCAGAACGCTTCGTTCTCATGAGATTCATTTTCTCTAAGCACGTTCTTCGCATACTGAGGTGCTTTATGAAGACGATGTTTACGTTAAAAATAGTAAAGTATATTTTGATAGGTGCAATTTATTTAATCGTCGGATCATTACATGGTGACATTGTGTAGTTACATCTAAATAATGTATCACTAATGGGTTAGAAATAACATTAGGTGTACCAATGTGATAATAAACGATGCGACGACGTACGGAAGTCAGGACATTATGATAACTCGTAACATTTCGGTTAGGACTTTTTGTGTCATTTTTTGTCATGTATCTATTACAATGTAGGCACGATGATAAGGCCTTTCTTGGTGGTATCAATGATATGACGATATTTGCTGAAATATTTAACAGAATTAGTGCAGTCAAGTGTAAAGTCTTCGACCAGTGTGTGTTGCCAGTGATGACTTACGGAACAGAGATGCGACGAAGAGTCGCTCACTATGGGCCTTATCAAGCGGCTCAAGGTTCTCGAGTGGCGACCACGAACCGGAAGACGCAGCGTGGGCAGGCCTTCTACACGGTGGACCGACGATCTTGCGCGTGCCGCGGGAAGCCACTGGATGCGGACAGCGCAGGACCGGCTATTGTGGAGACCCTTGGGGGAGGCCTTTGTCCAGCAGCAGACGTCTTTCGGCTGATATGATGATAATGATGATGATGTGCAGCGCCACTAATTCTGTTAAATATTTCAACAGATAGTCACAGATTTTTTATCGAACTCACTAAAAGCTGTAAAAATAACATCCTGCATTTTTATGATTGCAATCAAAAAAATAATTTAGAGGATTATTTTTCCATATTATATAAAAGGACCATAAACCATTTTATGGAAAATCTCGTTCAGAAATATGATTACTTAATAGATTTATCTCTGAGTTGGTTGGGCTTCCAACAGCTGGCGCTATCATTTCAAATTATTTACTAACGACCTACATACGAAATACAAATAATAATAATATCTGGGGACAATCTCACACAGATCATCCTAGCCCCAAACTAAGCAAAGCTTGTACTATGGGTACCAGGCGACGATATACATACTTATATAGATAGATAAATACATATATACATAGAAAACATCCATGACTCAGAAACAAATATTCGTGCTCATCACACAAATATTTGCAGTTACCGGGATTCGAACCCAGGACCACCAGCTTCGTAGGCAGGAGCACTACCAACTAGGCTATGGTGATCGTCCAAAATAATTAAATTAATAGTAATAAATATCTTGGGACAACTAACACACTGCTATCTAACTATCTAATCCCAAACTAGGTAGATCCTGTACTACGGCGACCAGACAACCGATAAACACACTTATATATTTCTAAATACATATTATACATAAATTACACCCAGACATAGAACAAATAATCGTGCTCACGCATAAAGGTCACTAACCACTGGACCAATACGCAGGCAGGTTCATGGACGAACACAAGTTGCCCACTAAGATCCGGAAATCTAACTCTACTGGATTTCATTAAAGACGTTAAATTATAGATTTCGATTAATAAAACTGGTACGACCTTAGACGTATTATTACAAAAAATCGTCAAGCAAAGATAAGTCAATCAACAGTGAGTGAAAATATAACATTAATACAAAAGCTTATTTATAATTTTATAGCTATCCGTTTTATAGTATTGTTTTATAAGAACTAGGTTTCAGGCTGGAAACAACATTATGTTATTTGCTCACTAACGCGCTAAGTTAACTTCGCCTTTGTATGCTTTATTTGATCTTCCTTTTAATTATCTTTGAGTAGTGCTTACCCTTCCTGTAGACCTCTGACATGGCTTGACGACTGTTGTGTATCAAATACAACCGGGACTTCTCCGAACATGGAATCGCTTTGCAATTAAACCACTTTGTCTGTCATCCATCTATATAGGTACTGACCTCGTGCTTTACCTCACCGGCCAGTAACGGATCGGTGAGAGCTATCTATCAGAGAACGGGTATCAGCGTCTCTGTGTACTATGACTATCATCATACTGCGATTGCCAAACCGTCGGCCAAGCGTGGCATGGCATATCCCTTCAAATGATGGGTACAACTCAATTGTGGAAGTCTTTGGGGGAGGCCTTTGGGTAAATATCTCAAATCAAGTCGCCTTCAAACGTAAGTGAATTGAGGGTAGAGGGGGGAGTATGCTACCCTCCTGTACCATCCCCACCCCGCGGAACCCGATGGTTATGGAGATATCCATGGTTAATGTTTTTCTAGCGCTAAATGGTCACCGTTCTAACCTAACCTAACCCAAATTATTTCATAAAAGTACATTTTTGCAAAAATATTGTGATAGTGACAATGAACAATTCAGTTTTGGTTATTTTTCGGATAATTATATAAAGTTATAAAAAAAAATAACTTCTAAACAAATTGAATGTGAATGCAATTTTTTTACGTTGTTTTACAACGCTGTAGGTATCGAAATCGCTACGAAATGATCAAAATTACGTTCTGTCTTATTCATTTGTATGAAGTGTTTATGATTTTAAAAAAATAATTAAAAAATTTTGGCGCCTCTCGCCAACGCAAATGCGTTTTATCACTCAGTACGAACCCCCTTAACCCTCCCATATACACACTTAACTCAAATTCAGGCGACTCGATATGAGATCCAACCCGGCCTTTGTCCAACAGTGGACGTCATACGGCTGACGTGATGAGTGCAATTGGTTGTAAGTTCAAGTTCAGTAACCGATGCCCATGCGATAAGTAAGTATTATCTCGTACTTACTTAAAACGGTAAAGGAAAATATCATGAAGACGTCTTAGAGTGCGTGGCGATTTGCGTGGTTTTCTAATTATTTTTGTTATATTTTTCTTCGTATTTGTATTTACACTATAAGTGTTTTAGTCTATATTGTACATTTGTGTTCGGCGCCATTTCAGTTTCAAATAATCTGCTGTATAGAGTTACTACTAGTAGTATTCAGTTACTAGAGCGCCTAAAAATGTGAATTCTACGTTTGACTACATTGTATTTAATAAAACGACATATAAAATCGAATGCGTCCATTCTACAAATAATTATCTACTGATCATTCCGTCTCCCAATAGTTACGATAAGAATGTGTTGGCAATTATCACTTTTGCGCATATTTTTACTACACATATTTGTTAGATAACAATGTTCTAATAATAGAGATATATATCTATACATACATATAATAAAATCGTAGGAAAGTCAAAACTGTACATTGATTTTTTTTAAAGGATACTTGGGGCGTGATCTGCAAACGATATCGAAGCCGAAAATATAGGTTTCAGAATTTTTGTCTGTGTGTCTGTTTGTCTGTCCGGGCTAAACTCAAAAAGTACCGCATGGATTTACTTAAAATTTTGCATGAATATTACTTAGAGGTCGGGTCAACATATAGGATACATATTATCGCGCTAACAGCTACGGGGGAGAAGCTGTAATAATTTATAAAATTTGACGCTGGTAAAACCGCGGAGCACAGCTAATATAAAATAATTTATAATCTTGGCTAAAAAACCATAAAAGTATCATAAATCTGAGACACTGCCATCTGATCGCAAACTAGGCATAATTAACTTATATATATTTCTAAATACATACATCATATAGATTTACACACAATTACATCCAGACACAACAAATAATTGTGCTCACCTCAAAAACTTGCATGTTGGTCTATTTTTTAGTCACCGTGACTGCTGAGTTAGTGAGTTTGTGGGTTCGATCCCCACGGGACTAACACTATTTATTATTTGTTGTGTCTAGGTGTCATATATCTATACATATAATAATATAGTAGGAAATTCAACAACATATTATCACGCTATCACGTACGGGGGAGGAGCTGTGATAATTTATAAAGTTTAACGCGGGTAAAACCGCGGGGCACAGCTAGCTTATAAATAAATTAATATCTTTGGACAATTAACAACTGCCATCTCATCCCAAACTATATTACGACAATCTATATTACGGTTAAATTACACCCAGACGCAGAAAAAAATTAAACAAGCGTGCTCATCACACAAAGCTTTTTGATTTGATCAAACTCACAACAAACAACTATCATTCAAAGTAACATTAAAACGTTAAGAGGCACACATGTGCAAACAGCAGAGGTAAACAATAGCGTCTGCCTTTCCTTGGCATGATTGCAGATTAAGGGTTAAATTGTTTCGAAAAGGATCACCATAGCCTAGTTGGTAGTGCTCCCTACGAAGCTGGTGGTCCTGGGTTCGAATCCCGGTAAGTGCAAATATTTGTGTGATGAGCACGAATATTTGTGTCTGAGACATGGATGTTTTCTATGTATATAAGTATTATCTATCTATATAAGTATGTATATCGTTTCCTGGTACCCATAGTACAAGCTTTGCTTAGTTTCGGGCTAGGATGATCTGTGTGACATTGTTCCCAGATATTATTATTATTATTTGTAAAAAAATATTGTTTTATAGATCAAACAAAAGTCTGCTAATATTACGACTAATGCTAGCTTTAATTAGACATTTTAAACTGGTTGACTACGGAAATGTTGGTTTGTAGTGATAAATGCAAAATTAGTGGTAGATCCATGCAATAACAAAGTCGCTTATTTAAAAGAAACCAGTTTATTTCCGTAGGCAGGTTGCTTAAAATACAAAATTTATGTTACTAAAGATATTCATAAACTGAGTTACTTACATTCTTGAACCCATACATGGAGTTAAATAACTGAGTCAGCGAATCATTCCAATAATATTCTCTTCAAACATAATAATGCTGTATGTCATAATGGGAGATCACAAACGTAGTAGTAAGTTCACGGAGACGTTTAGGAAAAAATATCCATTCGCTTCGTTTCTAGTGTAGCCACAGTACTAACAAAGAATAATAATAATAATATCCTGGGACATTATTTACACACGGCAATCTGATCCCAAACTAAGCAGAGCTTGTACTATGGGATCCAGATAACTGATATACTACATATACTACTTTTCTTTTGTAAATACATTCTTATATAGATAAATTACACGCAGACTCAGGACAAACAGACATGTTCATGCACACAAATATTTGTCCTGGGTGGGAATCGAACCCACGACCTCCGACGTGAAAAAGCAAGCTTTGCCAACCACGCCAACAGGCCCGTCGGCAGAATTCTCGAACACAAAGCACTTCACACTCGGATGTAGTAGCATTTTAATAAAATCGTAGATATATGCATATTCAACTACGTGCTGGCATTATTCCATAATTTAATGAATCGATAAATTATATCATTTATTTGATTGACCATTGTTCAACTATAATTATTTTCAATCACTTATTGTATTTACTAGCTGTGCCCAGCGGTTTTACCTGCGTTAAATTTTATAAATCTTCACTGCCCCCGTAGGTGATAGCGTTATAATATATAGTAATATATATGCAAAAGTTCAAGTAAATCCATGCAGTACTTTTTGAGTTTAGCCCGGACATACATACAGCTGTTTGTCTGTATGTATGTCCGGGCTAAACTCAAAAAGTACTGCATGGATTTACTTGAAATTTTACCGCTGGGCACAGCTAGTAAATACAATAAGTGATTGAAAATAATTATAGTTGAACGTTGAGTTACACAGACAAAAATTCTAAAAACTATATTTTTGGTTTCGATATCGATAATAGATCACGCCCCAAGTATCCTTTAAAAAAATTCAATGTACAGTTTTGGCTTTCCTACGATTTTATTATATGTATAGATTTGCCCCGAGAATGCAGCAATTAGATCATTACTATTATTTTATAGATACTTATATTCTACTTACTATGTAAGTATACATAGACTCACGCCTGATTCCCAGAGAGGTAGGCAGATGCAAGGGATTTCCATTTTGATCGACGATATTTGCACACTTCTTTTGCCTCGTTTACTGTAATTATATTCTTCATACATGCTCACCGGTAGGGTACTTCTGACCTGGCCTTTCTTTTTCTCTATATTCTAATCGATTAAAAACTTAAGAAATAAATAAATATTGTTAGTCGTATGTTTTTTAAATCAGTATTATTACTAAAAACTTATATTACACCGAATTAGATTAGTTACTTACTAACTTGTCGTGGATTGTTTTAGTTTTTCTGTTACCATAATATTGGTTAGCTATCAAAGTTTGAACCCGAACTTATCGAACAATAATTTGGTATTCGTAATTTGTAAACCTTTACTCTGTTCAGGCAATTTCAGTTTCTCTGTATATTTTTATCCGTATATATTTATCTGTATCCAATGTTGACTATACAGGGAAATTAAAATTGCATATCGACAAAATACCAATCCATAATCCACGGTTTGCCAGTTGGTGTCTTGCGAGAAGCCAATACATATTAATTGTAATGTGATTTGATCGATTCGGCTGTTGCAGCCAGTCCAATGGCGATAATATATTACCAAATAAGTAATTAATATTAAAGTATCTTAATTATTCGGGAGTGGCCCACGTGTGTTCTTGTTTTGGGACATTAAGCAGTTATAAATTACATTTAAATTATTAACATACTACAAATAATATAAATACATTATTAGAAAGGTAAACATGTAATGCACACCAATATTCGCGAAATAAATCTTAAGAAGTTATGAATTACGAGCGACAATGTAGCACAGAAACAAGTATATAAAATAAAATTGTATTATTGCAATAGCCATTCTTTTAGACTTAAGGTTGTAAAAATATCCAAATTGTTTAAGTGTGTGTTATACTACGATAGTGCTACTATACGGCGGAGAAACTAAAAACCTCGCGGTGTGGAACTACGGGGTCACTATCAGAACAGAATGAGACCTAATGATGATATGATTACTTCATGAAGGTATCTTGCGATATGACTGAACCGAAAATTATAAGTGCTGTTTCGTAGGTAGGTACGTTAAAAATAAAAAGAATGCTTTTGAGAAATTTCGTTAATTAACTACTAAATATATTTATCTGAATGCGTAAAGACGTGTATCTTTTGAGCTGCTGACCAGATTTTCATGTAACACATCCAAGAGCGATTAAGCTAAAACATCTATTAGATAAGTAAAAATATTCATTTGGAAGCACTCATGCCACTGACAAAGAAAAGACGCATTTTTTTAAATTTAGTACACCCTCTTTTTTCGTGGGGGGTGAGAACTAAATAGAAGAAATTAGTGTTATTAGTAGGCACATGATAACGGTACTTGATCTCTTATTCTTATTATTGCCCTTCGTTATCTAATGTTAAGTTTAATATGTCGTGTTGATAATAATAGCACGTTGCATCACATCCTCGTTCTCTGCTACTTAACTAATAGAAATATTTTATTTGTATAAACATCTCTATCTATCTGTCCGTCCCAACTTCTTCCGGGTTGAACTAATATGTATGTGACTGCTTCGTTGGTCTAGCGGTAGGCTATTCACCCGCAGAGAACGAGGTCTGGGGTTCAAATCCCGGGTCGGGCCAAAAGTGATTTTGGGACTTTTTTGTAAAAAGAAAAAATTCTCAGCATCAGCCCGAAGTCTGGGACTTCGCGGTATTATACCCCCGTGCCTCGGAGAGCACGTAAAGCCGTCGGTCATGTACCTGACCTCTTTCCGGTCGCTAGGCGTCCCATCGGAACATCAGAGTGATGGAATAGAAAGTGCTCCTGTGTTTGCGCACACACTTGAGCACTATAATATGTTCCGCGCAGATGGCTAATCTCTGTTGAGACGGGCCGCCGTGGCCGAAATTCGGCTAGGAGGACATTATTTTATTATGTGATTGTAGCGTGTACAATGTGTATCCCGGGTTGGGCCAAAAGTGGTTTTGGAAATTTTCGCCCAAGAAAAATTTCTCACTAACTTCATAGAAGTAGTAGCTAAATAACTGAATCAACTACAAATTGTTCTGAATTTTTATTTTTTAAAGTGATTAAAAACATTTTTTATTTTATTTTTTTTTCTCATTGATAATAAATAGCATACATGAGCGTAGAATAATGTCGTCCTCCATAGTGTACTCAAGCCGTACTGTGCAACTATGCAAGTGGGCTAAATCTGTTAAATGGTCTGTTCCCGTGTGTGAAGAAAGGAATGTAGGATACATGGCCCATATAGTTTGTATATTCTTGATTCGTTGCATTGTATTGTTGAACACTTACCATTTGAAGATTATGGCTACCGCTGTGAAGGTTCTTCCATCAAATGAAAATACAACATTGAGGGCCTGTGGTTATGGTCTCATTTTGTCTGGCTTTATGATTATAATATTACTAGGTGTGCCCCGCGGTATCACCTGCGTTAAAGTTTATAAATTAAAACTTATGTTTTATTCAGATGTATAAGCTATATTACTACAAAGTTTCATAATAATCCGTCCGGTGGTTTTTGCGTGAAAGAGTAACAAACATACACACTCACAAAGTTTCACCTTTATAATATTAGTGTTATTACGCCTAGAACTCAAACAAACAGACATGTAGCATGTGTGCATGAGCACACAAATATCTGTCCTGGATTGGAATCGAACCCACAACCTGTGGCGTGAAAGGCAAGCATTTACCAACCCCGTAATAAGTGTCCTTGAGGTAGGCGAAATTTGACTAGGAACTCCTTAGTTACTAAGTGTAATCTGTCTATTTATTTAATTATATACACAAATCCGCGTAAAGTTGACGTAATGTTTGTACATGTGGCATTTTATAGTTATTCGTGTTTTACTTTGAATGTTCGTGCCAAATATTTGAGCCATCCAGTTATTAACTAGTTATCAATGAGGTGAGTCCAAGAGTACAAAAACTTATCTAAATAGTGGGCGTGCGCAACTAACACGTGGTGACGGTATTTAAGTATAGTTGAAACACTTAATCTTTCTCACCACCAGTATATACATCCATACAGGGTTTTAGTTCTAATGTACTAAAACCATGTATGGATGTGTGCCCACACGTATTTTTTTTTTTAATTATATCTGAACATTATAAAACACGAAACATAAAATCAAAATAAACCGTGGATAATAAATAAAACAAATTGCAAATTGCAAATCTCCTCTTTCGTAGTTGGTAAAAAGGCACGGTGGCTTTGCAAGCCCCGCCAAAATCTGATCACGGTTTTTTAAATGGTCCTTTATCATAAGCACTGGGTATAGTTGAAAGATATGTAAAATTACATATAAGTATATTAAATAGACATACTATTCTAAGTATCTAAAGTGAGGTTGATAAATTACCCAGAGGCAATATTTCAGTAAATATGCTGAAGACGTAAAAATGGTAATAAAACCGTTGAGTACGCGTGTATACTTTTTATATCTCAGCGTATTATATACAGTGTGTCAGTGTATACATGTGAACTACGAAAACCGGCCGTACTGCTCATGTAATAAAGTCGTTGTCGAGGTCAAAGTGCGACGTGGCGTCAACTGCGTAGCTCAGCAAGGTGACGAAGACTCATGTCTGTCTACATCGTTCAACCAATGCCCATGTTAGCAGGCAGAGACTCGGGGTTTTCGGTGGTTTTATTGGTCAAATAATGTAGAGCGATATGAGCCTTTGCTTAGTTTGTTTACTTATTTCGCCTGAGGTCCACACCTCTCCATATTAATTCAATATGAAATTATTTCAATGTTAACCTACTATACATTTTTTTGCGCAATAACAGATGTCCTTGCGTTGCGGAAAATAAAATATTAATCAAATACACCTTTATGTAGATGATGCCGGATAACATGTTACGATGTTCCTTATATTTTTGTCTGTTTTGATGTTTAAAATAACTTTCCTTGTTACTCCGGGGTTTTGTATGTAAATGTATTCTGTAATTGTATAGTATAAAGAGACTGACCTGATAAAAAAACAGGAGTTGGATCACAAACAACAGAGAAATCATTTAAAATGTACATATAAAACCCAATTTGATTATCAAATTCATCAAACAATCAAATTGGGTTGTTCTTGTTCCGTATGTTTTAACCTTTTTTATATGATTTCTGATTAGACCTGCCGGACGACTAAATATATGATTTCCCATTTTTGAAAATACATATTACTTTTTTTTTCTAAAGACAACGCCCGCGCTATGGAAACTAATCCCTGTGCCGCGGGGTACTTTACAAACATATAATAGACGTATACAATTTACATCCAGACTCAGAACAAATATTTATGGGTCATACAAATAGTGGTCTGGCGCAGGACTCGAACCCGCCCGCGACACGACGCGGCAAGGTACTAATAGTTTGACAGTGAGTTGAAAATAGAGTTGAATGGCGCAAACGTGTAGTGGAGGGTCGTCAGATCTGTGACGAAGCTTGGTTCGGAGTACTTGCTGATAAGAGACAGAAGCGACATGAAAGCGGCTCGGCACCATCCACCGCAAACTTCTCTTGTCAGGCCTGCGGCAGGCTATGTCGCTCTCGAATCGGTTTGTTTAGCCATCAAAAAAAAATGTCTCTCAGACAATGCGCCGTAAATCGTCTGTAACAGACGCAAAGGCCATATATATATATTATGTATGCCCTGTTTTTTCATAACTATTTAAATTAAAGACTTAAGCCATTTGAATTAGTTTAATGGTGTAAACGACAGTATCGCTAGGTTTGTCATACCCCTGATAACAATGGAACTTGAGAAATTGTATGTTATGTTTTGTTCGTTTAGATGTATATGAATGATAGAGGTATGACTATCTAAGCTAACAATACATATTCATGATAAGTAACGGGTTCAATGTACAGAAAGAAATGTACCTATAGTTGGAGTTTAATTTGCCTACGGCTTTTTGGTATTCTACCTATAACTACTTCTGTGAAAAATTAAATTGTAGCTCAAAACTTCACAAAATTAAAGGACAGTTTTCGGAAAAATTTAAGTTTAAGTGTTATAAATTCATTATTATTTATAGATTCGTTTAAAGTTACTCGTTTAAGAAATATAACTTAATACAAATTGTTAATTTTGGAATAAAATATTTTTATCTTATTTTTTCCGCGGTGTTGATAACAGCACGTGTGGCGCATTGGTTACGGTAGTAGCCTACTACTTCAACGTCCTCGTGTTTAAAGTTCGATTCCCGCACAGAATAACTATTTGTGTGACCCACATATAATTGTTCTGTGTCTGGTGTGTTTTGTGTTCGTTAATTGCATGTTTGTGAAGTCCCCCGCGATACAGAGATCATTTGTCTAGTGCGCGCCCTAGATACCTAAATAAAAAAATTTAAAACTCCATTCTTTAATAGCCATGTTTTTTTTTCTACATAGCATATAGCATCGAACTCTATAAATAAGAAATATTTTAATTCAAATTTTACGTTTATCATAGCACAAATAATTAATACCCTAATTAGTACATTAAATATAAAACAAAAACACAGCTGTGGCGTGCAAACATGTAAAAAGAATGTATAGGTTAACGACAATCTACGCTGAACAACATTTGCTGTACACACCTACACGAATGTGTAGCTTTTTAAAATAACTCCCATTTTGTCGAAGAGTGGGTTTAAAAACTGTTTCACGTCAGGTAACTTGTCGGTCAATTCACAAAAGGTGATACTATTCTTATTCATTATTGTACACAGCAAAGATACGGTTCAAACAAGTATCGTTTCAGTAGGGGTATAAAGGCGAGCTTAACTCGATGATGAGTTTTCTTTCACTGGCAGAGCGTCGCGCGTCGGTTAGGCTGCAATACCGGGGTCGATTTCAAACAGAGTAAAAAATGTTGACATCGCTAATAACATTGAATTTTTTTGCGATTGTTTTCGTTTTTTTTTTAATATTATAATCTTTATTAACCTTTTAACGTACCAAAACAAAACAACACCCAAAAGTGTGCCATTTGCGAGAAAACTAAAACTATAACATTTAGTCCCTTAAGAAGATATTACTCATTTTCTGGTTACGTTGAATTAAACTCGAATAAAAACGAAGTTACTCGTAGAAATTCTATTTATTTAATATTTCATATCATGATGATGTGCAAGCTTTCAAAAATAGTATACATTTTTCATTTGTGAATAATAGAATACTATTATCCTAGTGTTTAAAACATTGATCACGGTTTATCTGTCATTAGTGTAGCATAAGTTAATACCGTCATAATATTAAATCCACGGATCTCCTGGGCCTCCGCCTCACCCCACCCCCCGACACATCGTCATTGGCCTTGCAGCGTTTACTCAGAGCGGTGGTACTTTTCATATTGTTTGCGAGATATTCATATTTCTACCGATTTCAGTGCCGTGGACGAAACTAGACTCATTCATCTCTTAACCATAATTGCAAAAGGTATTGTAATCGAAAATTTCTAACACAGTATTTCTTATAGCTAACAAGAACATGGATATTTCAAATGTATTCGATTGCCGCCTAGAAAGTTCCACTAGCTTAAAAATTATATGTTTGTTCCGAATATCATTAGTGTTACTGTCATTGGTGTCAATTTTTCAAGTAACACTAATGATATTGAATCCATCACTAATGAGATATTATAATAATGAATTATTAACAAAAAATTAAGGCTTTCTGCCTGATTACGTCAAAGGTAGTTTGTTTTATTTTTTAATTCTCCGTTTTTGTGTGTGATGTCATGAAAATCAATAGTTATATTTGCATGATTATCTACGAAATTTGCTATAAATTATTATCGGTGTTTATATTGTTTATATTTTGAGTTTGAGTGTTGCTTAGTGTAATTAAGCTATGGCTTAGTAGCTGTTATTTATGAAATAATTTTTCAGAACATTATGGTAAATAACAAAAGGATGAGTAAAGATGAGTTAGAAGAATAGCAAGGAGAGAAAAATATAATCAAAAATAAAAACATAAACAATGTCGAGATAACGGTTGTAGAAGAACATGAGATTAGAGAAAAAGAAATTCATCTCCTCAAAGTTAGTCCTCCTGTTAGTCCACCAGGTGCTTTGGAATTCCGAATCGGATTTCCTAGAATTTAGCGATATCACCATTAAACACGCCGATAAACCCAATAAAGCTCCAACTTCTCGAATTCGCAAAGAGCAAAGAGCACTTGCTAAAGTTAAAGGTACTTGGGAAAATCAGGCATTTATGGTAACTCAAACAGAAGCAATGGCGTCTGGATTTGGGCAACAACATCAACAAGAATTTCTTAAGTTTTTTAATCAACAACAGTATCCAAAGAATTACTGAATTTATTAAATTTGTTTAAATCCTATATTTATATCACAATTTTTCAGAACCAACTAGAGTAACTGCCAAAAGTGCTACATGCATTGATATTATATTTAGCACTGTAAAACCTTTATTTCAATCAATAAAATTCGGTCAGATAATTCAGGTCAGTTGGAACCTTTTACAAATTCTCCAAAAATTAAAAGAAAACATATAAGCTATTTTCCATTTAGTGAAAGCCGCTTAGAAAAATTTAAATGTAATGTAGTAAAAAAACTAGCATGGCTGCCCTATCATGATAATCCGGATCACTTGTACAACTCTTTATTAAATTTGATTAATGATGAGTGTTGCACAATATTCACACCCAAACAACTGTCTGTAAGTGACCGTCGGATATTCAGTGATTGGGCAACTCCAGGAATCTTTAAAAGTCGGAATCGGTTGTATGAATTGTATGAAGAAAAATCCTATAATCATAATATGGATTTTCAAGAATATGTGAAACAATATGCCAAAACATTTAGACAAGCCTGTTCCGCTGCTAAATCTTTGTACATAAAAACTACTCTTAAATCTTCTACAAATATAATTAAAACTACTTGGAAGATAATCAATACTGAGTCAGGTAAAACAAAAATACGTAGTCGTGATTTTAACTTATCTATAAATAACGTAGATACTAAAGACGATTTGGATATTGCGACTGAGTTTGAAAAATATTTTTCGAATATTCCAGTCGTCATTACTACTTCTCTACTCTCTTTCATATTCTTCTATCTCTGCTGAGCAGATACTCAAGCAAAGAGCAGGGTCGTGTGTCACAGTTTTAGAATTTTCGGTGGTTAGCCCTAAAGATATTTTAAATGCTTTCAAAAGTATTAATATGAAAAACTCAAAGGATCTGCCTATCTGTTAAGACTGTTTCATCAATAATTATTACTATAATCGCCCCACACTTAGCTACTGTGTTCAATTGCTGTGTTGCATCAAGTGTGTTTCCTGACTGGACAAAGTATAGTAAAATCATTATTTTGTTTAAAGCTGGTGATACTTCAGACCCTTCAAAACTTAGTAAAATATTTGAAAAGCTTATGCTAAGCCAGTTGCTCGGACACTTTAATATACATAATTTACTACACCGGAAACAGTTTGGATTCACAAAGGGTTGTTCAACCATAGATGTAGGGGTCAACTTATTAAAAAGTATATTCGCGGCTTGGAAAGACTCGCAAGATGCATTAGGTATCTTTTGCGATTTGTCCAAAGCGTTCGATTGCGTTCATCATGATACTATGGTCAGAAAATTACACCACTACGGTATTAGGAACAAGGCTCTCGAACTTCTGACTTCTTACTTGGGCAATAGAATTCAGAAGGTCGACATAGACGGTAAAATATCTCCGGGATCTCCAGTGGTAATGGGGTCCCACAGGGGTCAATTCGTGGCCCATTTTTGTTTTTAATTTATATAAATGACTTACCTTACTATGTAAGGGATAAGCATGAGATTGTGTTATTTGCAGATGATACTTCCTTGACGATCAAAATAAACCGATAATTAAGCAATTTTACCAACGATATTAATGACGCAATATCTAAAGTTGTTCATTGGCTTAATGCCAATAATCTTGTGCTTAATGATAAGAAAACTAAAGTCATAAAATTCACTACACCGAATGTGAAACAGGTGACAGCCAATCTACAACTTAATGGAGCTAGGTTGGACCCTGTTGAATCAACTGTGTTCTTGGGTAGCTATTGACTCAAAGCTACAATGGAGCCCACAAATAGAAAAACTGTCTTAGTTTTATTTTAAGTTTCTGATAGAGTACATGGCAAAATTATTAAAATTTAGTATTTACAGTTGTTTCTTTTATTGTCATTAGTAGGCATTTAATATCATTCGTGTTTTAGATAATTTCATTAGGGTAACAACATCGCTCATTCGTGTCACTCTGATTACAATTTTTCTATAGTTTTCATTAAAATATCATTATTATTTTATTTAATTTATGTTAATATAACCTCATATAGTGAGGTAATACCATTAATAACCCAAAAAACGGGTATTTAAGAAATCAAACAAAAAAGTATCATTTTAATTCGAAATTTGAAATCGACCCACCGCGTAATTCAAACATTAATATTTTCATTATAATTCTATCCATACAGAGGACGAAATAAAGGTTATGATTTCACAACAAGTATTCCTTTGCTCTTCTTTTAAAGCCGTCAAATGATATAGCCTAGAACGAATCTAATGTGGAAGAGAGTACATAAGAGTCTTATACACCGTTCCGTTCTGGAATCATATTTCGCGCATAGTAGATAATCTGCTATCAGGGCCTTTTTGGTTTAAAAAACTTGAGAGGTGTCAAGGGACACCCGGATGGAACGAAGTTATTTCTTATTATTTATTATGTACAAAAAACCTGTATACACTCAACAAAAATAATCGTCGCGACACCACACTGTTCAATGCGAAATAGAAATGAAAATATCTGGCTTGCTTTCTATAAGAGAGAGAGAGACAGACAGAGAAACATGCGCACGCCGCACAGCTGCAAAAAGTGTCGTGACAACTTTTCGTAAGATTTTTTTCCGTCTAGCCCCTTTTCACAACGTGCGATAAGGAACTTCGTTCCAATCCCTTTTGAATTTGTCGTCCGATAAGCCCAGTGTACCTCGCGCTAACAAAATGTTCAAAATATGTCATTTTAGGGGGTTTAAAAATTACTGTTGCAATAATTTGACATGTGGTTGGTAAATAAGTAATCAGTAGTTTACCAACCACATGCCAAATTATAGCAACAGCAATTTTTAAACCCCCTCGGCAAATAGCCTCGGTATCTTCGTGTTTCGGGTTCGATGCCTGTATCGATCGAACATTTTAAGCAAAACATATTTCAATGGCGTCAGTCCTCTTGAAACAGTTTATCTCCTTATACATCCTAAAATTATTATCTGATACTAACAAAACTGAGGCGCTGATTTGCTCATTCGAATTTAAATAAAATCTAGATCGGTGCATAAACGCTGGAGTAATTGATATGTATGTAGAGGTGCCTCTACATACACGAAAAAAGCCTTTATGGACTCCGTCTCCGTCTTTTCATACACAGCACGACGACTGATTGGCATTTCTATGGGAAGTCTTTTAATATTTTATACATGCATGTTGTTCAGGTTCAAGGGCATGTAGGAATATTGACTTTGTCCGACAGTTTTTATCTTAGTTCAAGTTGCTGATGTAATTCTTTCCTCTATCATGTCATTTATGCAGCCTGTTAAGGCACAATTTCAGCACGCACTTATTGATAAATTGCCCTCTCCGATCCTCAATCGGACGAGAGGCGCCGGAGTCTTCGCGTATTAACGTAGAGTATTCGTTTGTTGATTTATCTGATAGTCTGCCCATGCTCGCTTGTGTTGACGAGTTGAAGCAGTCAAAGGCTAACTGTAGACGTCAAGATAAAAAAAATCTTCAACCCGCAGCCATCTCGCTCACACGTTTAGATGTTTTACGTGCTTTAATATATGTATAACGTGTGAGATTTACATACGAAAATATTCAGGACTAGTTTTAATTTTTTGTAATTACTACTAAATATGGATAAACATTGTTATTAATACTTATTTTGGTGAGTAAAAACATACAAAGGTGAATACTTACAAAATGAACGTAGCTCTTTGTTTGAAAGTGTTTTAAATTATTTTATATCTTACAAAACATATAATGCAATAATTGTGCGATCGTGATAGCATTACCGTGTCTGCACGCTGAGTTTTAGGCTTAACAGTATTTTCTAGTACTAGTTGCGCCCCTCGCCTAGTTATTTATCAATTTATTGTAATGTATGTGTTAATTCAAGGTAGTACCTCCTTAATCTCCATTCCAAATTAGATCCAAATTCGTTTAGCCGTGTTCGAGTAACAAAGAGAAAAATATATTTCAGTTACGCACGGCTCCGAATGCGGGTCATATGATTTTTTATATTTTCTTATCTAAATACGGGTCTGCCAAGAAGACGCTGAAGAAAGCTTGAGGATATCATCCGTTCACACAAATCTACGTTATTTTAACGTCAAAAGAACTGCTCCGGCTTAGTTTGATCCTAAGTCTAGATCCATTACCTAAGTCTGAAATAAGTAACACCTGAATAGATTACCCCTGCAGATAGTTAGTTTATAGTTTTTAATTTAGCAATATTTTACTACGGACTCCGGTAAAACCTACTATGACACAGTAACTTTCTTTTTCAGATGGCATCGACGGCAAGCAAGCTCGACGCACTGGCTCCAGCGGACCGCTGGGTGAGCTGTTCGATCATGGTCTTGACTCGTACTCGGCTGTTCTCATACCAACAATCCTGTACAGCATATTTGGCAGGTATTTAACCTTCAACTTAGTTCGACAACCTTTTTAGGCAGTAGGTAAATTACAAATTCGATGGGTATTGAACTTTATCACAATGTTTTAGAGTTCAAAATATGATGTGTATTAGTAGGTAAATATAATAAAGGAATACCTCTCGCTTCTTCACCTTAAATGAGAAAAAATATTTGAGATTTGTTTCAAATGTGTTCAATTTGATGATAATTATCATTAGCAACAGTCATTGGCCAAATAACTGCCAAAAACATAATAACTACATATTATTTTAATTACTTACATTTAGTAGCAATGAACTTTAATCAGTGAACTGTAAGTCATTAGTGTGGTAGCGACGAATGACACCATCAGATCACACCACGGAGGGGCCGAGGGTTGGTGCGTAGAAATCATCCAGACGACATCAGCTCAATGACCGTCATACTGTCTAATGGTCGCTAATGTCGAGCAAATGTTTGTGTATACGGGACACAAACATTTAGTCGAAGCGAGCTACTTTCTCAGAGAAGGAGGGTAGGGTAGGGGTAGGGTATGGGTAGGGGTAGGATAGGGTAGGGGTGGGGTAACGGTTGGGTAGGGGTAAGGTAGGGGTAGAGTAGGGGTAGGGTAGGAGTAGGGAATTCGAATTAAATAGTCATCGTTAAGACAGGACAGCGTCTGTCGGGTCAGCTAGTAAATATATATAATCCTCTTTTCTCGTGAGCATAATAAAAAATATTACGCGAATTTTTATGCCTCACACCACACCGTTAAAATATAATTTGAGAGAAATACTACCACGTTATTTTTCCTATAGCATATCAAGAAATCTAAACCATAGTATAAAGACGTAGTAGTTAATCCTCTCCCTGACTCATGCCGCGACAGTCCGTCTACGCAATGATGGATGAGACAAGGGAATTAACACAGGCGTAATAATATAAATTAGAGTATAGTATACTAGCTATGCCCCGCGGTTTCACCCGCGTTAAAGTAGTTTTGGCCTAAAAGAGTAACAAACATAGATCCATACATATATACTCACAAACTTTCGTATTTATAATATTAGTAGGATGTGTACCTCTAGCGGTTTTGACGCCGGAATAGCTCGCAGATGGTAGATATTTACATACTTATTTGACACTTGTCGTCATATTTTGGACAATTCACACAATATCTTTATAAATTGCAGTCTATGTGTTATTCTGCTGTTTAAGCTATATTATTGTAAAGTTTAATTAAATTCCGTTCAGTAGCTTTTACGTGAAAAAGTAACAAACATCCATCCATCCATAATTACAAACTTTCGCGCTTATAATATTAAGAGGGTGTATTACGCAACACATTTTTGGTCCTAACTAGAAAATACTCGAATTTATATTAGCGATGTAAGGCAATAATACTCGTTACAATAGTATGCATATTGATATACTCGTAATATGTATACAGTTCCGATTGTATTATCGCATTTTACAATGTGTTAATTAATTTAATGATGTTAAACCAATTTAAATTAGGAGTCTAAATAGATTGAAGAGAATAATAATAATATTAACCCGGGTATTTTACTCGGTGGAAAACCATAAACTAAGTAGTTCTACTTTATTATGTCAAACACGCAATAACATCACACTAATATTATAAAGGTGCAAGTTTATAAGTGTGTTTGTTTGTTACTTTTTCACGCAAAAACTACCGAACGGATTTTGATGAACTTTGTAGTAATATAGCTTATATATCCGAATAACACAAATGCTATATTTATAAAGTTGGACGCGGTAAAACCGCGGAGCACAGCTAGTTTATCTATACATATATTAAAAACGTAGGAAAGTCAAAACTGTACATTGAACTTAGGGCGTGGTCTACAATCGATATCAAAGCCAAAAATTCGTTTTCAGAATTTTGGTGTGTGTCTGTTTGTATGTATGTATGTCCGGGCTGAACTCAAAAAGTACTGCATGGATTTACATCAAATTTTGCATGAATATTATTAAGAAGTCGGGTCAACATATAGGCTACATATTATCACGCTATCACCTACGGGGGAGGAGCTATGATAATATATAAACTTTAACGCGGGTAAATCCGCGGGGCACAGCTAGTAATTTATAAAGTTTGACGTGGGTAAAACCGCAGAGCACAAATAGTTTAACAAATTTGCAATTTTACAGTTGTGATACGTTTATATTTTTCTATAATGACATAACAAACTAACTATTTAATTTCGCTTTTTCCATCAGGGGTAAATATTATTACTATATATTATAGAGGTATTATGGTATTCTTATACATATTTTCCAATTTCAGCAATAATTCAATGAAAACAGTATATTGCTTAACCTAAGCAATGTACTGTTTTCATTGAATTTATAGGATAAAAGGTATACTGATTTAATTATATGAATCAAACGAACTGTACAGTGATTTTAAATAAATAGTATATACACATTTTGCTATAATGCCTATAATTTTAATAATGATTAATTGATTCTCATTATCGACTTTCGTTTAAATTTAGATTGTTTAAGAGTCCTAAGCTTTTAGAGATGTGTAAATAAAGGTATTATACCTACATCTCTAAAAGCATAGGACTCTTAAGATATGGACACTAAGTTTACTTTTTCAACTTCTGACGTAATTTGTGGATGATCTTTAATTAAATGATATCGTATATAGTAGCTAGTTAGTACTTAATTGCTTACATTGTTATCGCATAATGTCGCATATCACGCCATTCCTGCCTATTACGTCAGCTTGGCGATACACATTAGAAACATTTCATTATATATAAATACGTAATTGGTACAAGTATAGATTACACTAAACATCTTTATCGTCGTAGTATTACTGTCGTGCGTTATAAATGTGTTGTGTTTAATACAATAATATCTTGGGACATTATTTACACACGGCCATCTGACCCCAAACTAAGCCGAGCTTGTACTATGGAAACCAGATAACTGATATACTACATATACTTACTATTTTTTTACTTTGTAAAGACATTCTTATGTAGATAATAACACCCAGACTCAGGACATACAGACATGTTTTTGATAATAAAATTATTATTAAGATTGATAAAAAATAGTTCATGCACACAAATATCTGTCCTGGGTGGGAATCGAACCCACGACCTCCCTCGTGAAAAGCAAGCATTTGCCAACTACGTCAACAGGCCCGTCAATGTAAATGTGTTTATTATTCATATTAAAGTTTTTATTGAATTATATATTCATGTCAATTGTCAATATTAAAAAAAGAAAAAAACTGATTAATTTACATGAAATACGAATTGTATAATATATTGTATTGATGATACGATAAAGTCGTCCATAAACACGTGTCAGTCGAAAACAAGCCGTATCCTATTCTTGTTTATTGGGGTTCCGTAGCCAAATGGCAAAAAACGGAACCCTTATAGATTCGTCATGTCTGTCTGTCTGTCCGTCCGTCCGTATGTCACAGCCATTTTTTTCTGAAACTATAAGAGCTGTACTGTTTAAACTTGGTAAGTAGATGTATTATGTGAACAGCATTAAGATTTTCACACACACATAGAAAAAAACAATAATTTTGTGGGTACCCCATACGTGGAACTGAAACTCAATTTTTTTTTTCATCGTACTCATACATGTGGGGTATCTATGGATAGGTCTTCAAAAATGATATTGAGGTTTCTAATATATTTTTTTTCTAAATTAAATAATCTGCGCGTGAGACTTCCAATGTGGTAAAATGAGTGCCCCCCCCCCCCTGTAACTTCTAAAATAAGATAAAACTAAAAAAAATATATGATGTACATTACCATGCTAACTAACAACGAAAATTGGTTTGAACGAGATCTAGTAAGTAGTTTTTTTTAATACGTCATAAATCGTAAACCACAATTTACCTTTAATTTAATCAACTGAAATACCACTTGGCCGGTTTGTGTTAAATATATATATATATATATATATATATATATTTAATAAATAAACATGTGTACAAAATTATATATTATAATATATCAATTGATATAAAAATTGTAATTGAAACTGACGCGAGGAATTAATATAGTTAACAACTGTTACCAGTTATTAATTATGTATGTTTTTTTATTTTATTTGAAATTTTTAAACCAACAGTATCAAAAATTTCTTGAGTCCAACAAAAAATTATAAAAATTAAATTTGCGTGCATAATAATCTTACTAACATATCAAAGCAAAAAAGGCTTTTTCTAATCCGTTATTTATCTATACCTACATAAAATAACAATTGAAATGGAGTCGTGAGATATTTATTATAGCTTTTTTGTGGTTTGAGATGTTTTTCATTCGAGGTAAGGTCCTTGAATCGTGTTATGGGATGAATTATTCAATGCTTTTATTTAAAAATATAGTTGAATGTATTTTGTAATTTTCGTTTTTTAACATGGTAAACCTAGTATAAACTTTATTTACATAATCCAATTTGGCTGTAATCAACCCCTTAAAAGTCAATTAACATTAACCAGGCTTTTGCTATTATTGTTTTGAATCTTATTCCAAAACGATAAGGTTGAAATTTATGTGCACTCGTATAGTTCACATCTTGTTCAAAGTTTAAAATAATATCAAATATTAATACGGTAGCAGTACCTACTGCTACCGTATTAATATTTATATATATATACTATGGTACGTAGTACGTACCTACGTACTACGTACCATAGTCGATAAGTTTGTATTCTCTGAAACATTCGGCATAAATATGTATTAATCTAACGATCAATACATATTAATGAAGAATGTTTAGTAGTTCTATAGTTTTACCGTCTACGTATTATTAATGAGGTATTTAATATTGCCAACATCATGAAAGTATCACCGATCGTCTTTACACTAAGTACCATAATAAAACAAAAACTTTGCAACCCTTTTTACGAAAATTGCGCGGTCGTAGGTAGGTTAAAGTTCATATAGAGAAGGAGTTCAGAAAGCTGATATTTTTATGTAAAAGGCATTAGAAGTGAAAAATTTTAATAAAAAAACACTATCATGCTTTTGACACTCTGACAAACTGAGAAGAGATGACAAACCGAGTGTTATAACTGAGGACAGATTAATTTTATTTGTGTTTAATCACTATAGTGTTTGAAAATGAAACCTTATAGACAATACTGCGATCACTAGTTACATTAATTATGTGATTTTACTTATTAATTCGTACTCAAACCAGTTTAAATATCAATAATGTTAATAAAGAATAATTGAAAATAAAATAAGGCGTATAGAATAAAATGGCAATGAACCAATGCAATAGTAAAGTACAGGCGCTCATAGCTTGCACTCAATTACCACACAGAAGTTCCACAATTTACATACATACATACACTCACGCCTGTTTCCGAGAGGGGTAGGCAGGGATAACAGATTGCCATTTGTCACGATCTTTGCCCACGTCTTTTGTCTCGTTTACTGTCATTATATTCTTCATAGATGCTCGCCGGTTTAGGATACTTCTGACCTGGTCTTTCTTGAGAACGTCTCCGATTTGGTCAGAGAATGTTCTACGATGTCTTCCCTTTTCGGTTGTACCATTCTTACAGGCTAGGTATACTTCCTTTGTAAATTTTCTAATCTTTTCACAATTTACAGTATTATATTAATTTCTTGTTTTTCGGTTGCAGAGATGAAGTGAGCACGTTACGATTCTTCTTCCTCATCTGGAACATATTCCTCAACTTCTACCTGACGCACTGGGAGAAGTACAACACAGGGGTTATGTTCCTGCCGTGGGGATATGATTTCACTATGATTGTGAGTAGTTTTTTTCTGCGAGTGACTAGACAGAGCCATTGTCTGTTTATGTTTACAATTATCATCGTCGGATCATATTTTTTAAGTGACTGATGATAATCTAAAGATAATTAATTACAAACAACACAAACGCACAAGATTTTTTTTTAAAACACGTCATGTTAGTTGATGAATTAATGAAAAGAAAGAGATCTTTATTTACCAAGAATTATGATGTTTATACAGAGTTCATGGAATTAAGTACATACATACATACATAGACTCACGCCTGTTTCCCAGAGGGGTAGGCAGAGACAACGGATTTCCATTTGTCACGATCTTTGCATACTTCTTTTGCCTCGATTACTGTCATTATATTCTTCATACATGCTCGCCGGTTTAGGGTACTTCTGACCTGCCCTTTCTTGAGAACATCTCCAATTTGGTCAGAGAATGTTCGACGTGGTCTTCCCCTTCCGGTTGTCCCATTCACACAGGCCAGGTATACTTCTTTTGTCAATCTTCTTTCATTCATCCTTTCTAAATGGCCAAACCATCTCAGCATGCCTTTTTCAATCTTTGTGACTACATCCTCTTTCACACCACAACGCTCTCTTACATCAGTATTTCGAATTCTGTCTCTCAAAGTCACACCACACATACTTCTCAGAGCTCTCATTTCCACTGCATTTATTTTACTTTCATTCTTTTTCTGCCATACCCAACTTTCAATTCCATACATTAAAGTTGGCACTAACACTCCATCGTGCACGGAATTAAGTGTACAAATTTAATTATGAAATTACGAAACTAGGTATTTGATCTATGATCCGACGCCATGGAAGTTCCGTTACAATGCGATAGATTAATATAGTGAAGATGTGCGCCTCAGACGCTACATATGAACTTCTGACTTACCATCCAAACGTTCTAATAAATTAAATAATGCCCTCCTAGCAGAAATTCGGGCACGGCGGCCAGTCTCAATGGAGATTAGCCATCTGCGCGGGATATATTATAGTGCACAAGTTTGTACGCAAACACAGGAGCACTTTCTTTTCCATCACTCATGATCCGATGGGACGTCTGGCGACATGACCGGAAAGAGGTCAGATACATGACCGACGGCTTTACGTGCTCGTCAGTCACGGGGTATAATACCGCCGACTCCCAGACTTCGGGCTGATCCTGAGAAATTTATCTTTTCACAGAAAAGTCCCAAAATCACTTTTGGCCAGACCCGGGATTGCACCTCGTTCTCTGCGGGTGATGCGCGGTATTAGGGCGCTGTAGTTGTCAGCAAAATACGTAATAAGCTTTTACGGAATTAAATTATTAATAGATGGTATTTCGAGAAGTTTAAGTAAGTAACTCTTTATTGTACACCAAAAAATAATACATAAAAAGAACTATGAGTATGTTAAGATTGTACAAATGGCGACCTTATCGCTAGGTGCGATCTCTTCCAGGCAACCGTTGAATGGACCAGGAGTAAAGAAAGGCATTTGGGTATTTGTTAGCATTATTAGCACAAAGGATTTTTTGTACCATGGGTACCTACTTTTAACAATATATAAATAAATACATACATATATATATATATAATTTAATATCTCGTTACGTGTGCTATGATGCTGTTATTTAAAATAATACGTTAATATTTCAGGGGTCGTGTATCGTCCTACTCATAACGTCAATTTTCGGCCCCAAAGCGTGGCACGTGATGTTGCCTGGTGGCATCACTCCCGGCGTCATCTTCGAGTTCGTCCTGTACTTTTCGGCCATGCTGACCAGCCAGACTATCATCTTGTGGAATATATACAAGTGAGTGACTACTATTGTCGATACTTAATGATTTTGTCGAATTTTCCAATATTTTTCATGTTCATCGTCTTCGTTTTCTAATTACGATTATGCACAATCAATTTGGATGGTGAATATTAATTACCTTGTTCTCCGTACTTACTTTAGTTAAATGTTTGGGCTGTAGCCAGAAAGAATAATAGGGCCACCCCATACCATCTAGGGATTGCAATCCGGAAAAACGGATCCGGTAACCCGGCGGATCCGGCATCATTTAATGGATACCGGATCCGGTACCAATATACCGGATCCGAAGACCGGATCCGGTGCTAGCCGTTTGTGGGAAAATAATATAGCTGTTGCATGAGTAGGTACTTTAAATGCGTTGTGTGTAGTGTTCATGCGTGGGAGTCGTACACTCATTATTGTGATAATCTTTGCCATTCATTCGTTCGACAGATTCATCAAATCATGATGGTATCTGTCATAATCATAAATACCTATAAGATTGTTTGTTAGCATTCTCAAATACTTTAATAATGATTTTGATCTCATTTCAGTTAATTACGTAAGGTTAATTGTATCTATTAGATATTATAGTTACTTGATAATTAATATTGTTACTTATAAATTGATCTATCTGTGAAAGTGAAATCTAGAAAAACTGAGCTACTCGTTACGTCGTAAAATTATTACTAGTTACCTACACTACTAAATTTTAATTGTTTTCTTGTTGTCTATTTGTCTTAACATTGGTTAGGAAATAAAGTCGATTTTATATATTTGTGATTTATTTTTTATAAACTACCTACATATAAGTGCAGTGACACTTGATTAAATCACTTATTTTATACTAAAAAGCGAAAATCATCTTGATTTAATCAATCCGGCCGGATCCGACCGGATCCGGCCGGATTGATGGGAATCCGGTCGTATCCGGCCGGACTGAAAATGACACCGGATTGCAATAATCATAAATACCTATAAGATTGTTTGTTAGCATTCTCAAATACTTTAATAATGATTTTGATCTCATTTCAGTTAATTACGTAAGGTTAATTGTATCTATTAGATATTATAGTTACTTGATAATTAATATTGTTACTTATAAATTGATCTATCTGTGAAAGTGAAATCTAGAAAAACTGAGCTACTCGTTACGTCGTAAAATTATTACTAGTTACCTACACTACTAAATTTTAATTGTTTTCTTGTTGTCTATTTGTCTTAACATTGGTTAGGAAATAAAGTCGATTTTATATATTTGTGATTTATTTTTTATAAACTACCTACATATAAGTGCAGTGACACTTGATTAAATCACTTATTTTATACTAAAAAGCGAAAATCATCTTGATTTAATCAATCCGGCCGGATCCGACCGGATCCGGCCGGATTGATGGGAATCCGGTCGTATCCGGCCGGACTGAAAATGACACCGGATTGCAATCACTAATACCATCCCATGGGCAACTAAGGGATAGCTACACCAGGTAGTCGGGCAGCAGAGCCACCAGTTTCCTAGCTAGCACCTAACTTCCGTCGCCAACTCACATGCCAAACGCATTGACTACAGCAAACCCAAGTGGTGCCTACCAAAAAATATTATATTTTATAAATATCTTTGGGTGGGCCTCGTATCCCCTAGTGGACGAGTGAGTATGTGATAAAGTGATGGGCAGTAGGGAGTACACAGGCTTCTGACACCTCTGTATTTATTATGATATCAAATTGTTTGAATTAAAATCGGATCAATCTTTTAAATACAAAATAGTGATTTCTAAATTGTCCCATATACATTTTGTTTCAATTGAAGTAGATGTTGATTTTAACCCATATTCGGACTATGGTTTAATCGTTACCATGCCCATGTACCATGTAAAACCAGGAAATTATGAACATATGCTATGACCGTTTTACGGTTAAACGACTTCAAAAGAAAGGAGAGATAATTCGAATGTATGTATCTTACGCCATTTCTCTGTTGTACATGGACCGATTTTGATAATTCTATTTTTATACGATGGGAAATATTTTCTTTATAGTGCCATATGAGATTTATTAAAATCGGTTAATACAAAGAAAATGTTAAGTCGGTTCGATGTCATTATTGAAAATGGTAGCCATTTATATTTAACAGACTTCAATTGTTTTTCTTCTTCTTTTCTTAATGTGTCTTATTTCTTTTTCTGAACAGAATTTGATGATACATTTATGAATGGATAGGGAAAGTTCTCGCAGGAGATTTAAATGGTGTTCCAATCGGTTGTCCAAAAGATAATTTGCAGTTGATTTTTAGGGTTCCTTACCCAAAGGGTAAAACGGGACCCTATTACTAAGACTTCGCTGTTCGTCTTTCTGTCCGTCCGTCACCAGGCTGTATCTAATGAACCGTGATAGTTAGACAGTTGAAACTTTCACAGATGATGTATTTCTGTTGCCGCTATAACAACAAATTCGAAAAAAAACAAAATATAATAATTATTTAACCCGTACAACAAACGTGAATTTTTTGCTCGTTTTATAGATAATGGTACAGAACTAGACTAGCACTTGGCTGGTTTTTTTAATGTTAATAATATTGTGGGTAGATCGTACCGGGACCGCACGGGCAAGATGCGTTCGTTCAGCGAGGCGGTGCGGCCGCTCGTGCCGCTCGTGATATTCTTCGCGCTGAGCTCGGTGTGGGCCCTCTACTCGCCCAACGACATCATCAACCGAGCCCCCAGGATCTACTACATACTCACCGGGACTATATTCTCTAATATTAATGTAAGTTTCAAGATAAAAATATAAATCAAACAGTTTTGGGTTCGTGGATATATAGGCTATCTGTGTACGAGAAACTATCAGTATGTCTGATAGAAACCCCTGGAATTTGGCACCGATGGTAATGGTTTTTTTTCCTGAATGTATATTTTCTACCCACTTCTGTGATTATTTAATAATAATAGAGTGCGGGCGTTTTTAAAGAAGAAGAAGAAAGAAGAAGAACAATAAATACCCTGGGACGTTATTCACATGCGGCCATCTGATCCGAAATTAAGCAGAGCTTGTACTATGGAAAACAGATAGCTGATATACTACATATACTTCTTTTCTTCTGTAAATAAATACTGATATAGATAATTACATCCAGACTCAGGACAATCAGACTTGTTCATGCACACAAATATTTGTCCTGTGTGGGAATTGAACCCACGACCTCCGGCGTGAAAAGCAAGCATTTACCAAACACGCCAACAGGCCCGTTTTTTTGGGACAACTAAAACATTGCCATCTAATCCCAAACTGGGCAGAGCCTGTACTATGGCAACCAGACAACAGTTAAACTTACGGGTTAGTTGTTGTCGTGCTGGTACGTTACCATACGCCAACACGTGTTTCAGTCCTCCACGGACCATTCTCATGGGATGCTAACATTTTTAACGTTTGTTGTAGACACGTATATACTGCCCAATAAAAGAGTTACTGATTTTGTGGAGATAGGTAGCATTTGCAACAAGATTGTGCCTATTTCGGTGAAGCAGTGAGGCTTAATGTAAACGTCATGTTAAATATAAAACATGTGTTTAGACCACACGACTGAATTAAAACTTAGATATACGAAACATAACTATGAGAGAAAGAAAATGTGTGCTCGCAACTTTCTTTCTTTCCCTCTTTAACTTATATCTCCCTCTCAAGTTCCGTTCGCCTCGCCCGATTATCGAGCTTGCGTATATAAGTTTTACTTCAAAAATACTTTCGCTCTATCTGCAGCTCGACTTTAAATTAATATACTTTTTTAATAGCCTGTTTAAAGACAGGCTATGGACTAGACGAGGCCACATTAATTTCAACCTTATCACTTTGCTATAAGGTCCAAAAACAGTGAAAAAAACGTAAAGCAAAGCCGTCAAAAGCTGCTAAATGGATGAGGATACGGAGGTCACGGTCATCTTACTTATCATATGGGCAGTGGTGACACTAGGTCAGAGATGTTCAAGCCGCCCAGTAGGCCTCTGACATGGCTTAACGACTGTTGTCTAATTACTACAACCGGGACCGACAGCTTAACGTGCCCTCCGAAGCATGGAGACGCCCAGAAATTAAACCATTTTGGCGGTCACCCATCTATGGACTGACCGCGAGCCTAGTTGCTTAACCTTGCCAATCACTTGGTGAGAGTATCTGGCTATGAGCGCCTCAAACCTCGAATCGTTATAATCATCTCATTTTGAAGTATAATCACGTCTTCATATTCACGTTATTATACATTTATATTGTTGTGCTTGATGAATATTTATGTTTTACGAGTTAATAGCAAATAAAGCATCCGTGATTTAATATGTGTGCGGTGGAACTTGGTCTGTTAAGGTTCTTTATATTCATATTCTGTTCCGCTCTGTGGTCACGGGTAAACAGATATAGATAATTCAACCAATTTTAAGGTAAGAGAGTTATTGTGACATAACTATGATAATTGCGTTATAAACAGACCGATGTTGATAATTCTTTTTTTATGGGAAATGATTTCTGTATACATAGAAATTTGGTGCAAACAGTTTGCTATAAAGAAAAGTAGAAGTTCATTCAACGTTTTGACATTTGATTTTCCTCCAACAGTGTCGACTGATAGTGTCACAAATGAGTGACACCCGTTGCGAGGCGTTCAACGCGCTGCTCCCCCCCTACGCCGCCGTGGTGGGCGCAGTGCTGTGGTGCGCGGTCTCGTTGGACACAGAACTGGCGCTGCTGGGAGCGCTGTGTATCGCTTGCTCTGTGGCGCATATTTACTACGGCACTACCGTGGTGAGTCCTACTTTAACCTCAAAAAAATAGAATTTGTGAACCTCCTCCTTTTGAAGTCTGTACGGTTCACCTACAGGCTTATTTTGCTTACGCCGCCTTAACCTAGTTTCGGCGCATTACTTATACATACTTTCGACATTAATATAGTTAGTTGACAAATAACAATAACAACGAACAGATTAGCATCCAAATAACTTATATTGTATACTTGAGTAATAAACGTGGTTTTAAGTCAACTCAACTCGTTTATCTACACACCACCTCGAGACCCGTACATCCGTTTTGGTCCTTCGAGCCGGATATGAACCAGCGACCTATGGACAACTTATTACTTTTAAACTTTGGTGGGAGGGCCCCGAATGGCTAAAAACAAACATAGTTTTCGATGAAGAAAAACGAATCCTGACCTACATAACAAAAGAAGGCCTTAAGCAAACGAAATGCTACGTTGCGATTTACAAGCGCAATGAACTCATAGACTGCTTAGTAAATAAATACAGCAATTACAATCGCGCAATACGAGTACTCGCATGGATTCGACGTATCAGCTATATATTACGATGTAACAAAAATAGCGGTATTATAACTTGTTTAACCGACTACAAAAAAGAAGGTTTGTGTTTGTCATCAAACGAAATAATGGAAGCGAAGCGGTTATTACTCAAGACAACTCAACTAGAGTATTTTGGAGAAGAAATAGATTGTTTATCGAAAAATAAACAAATATCAACAAGAAGCAACATTTTGAAATTGACACCCTTCCTTGACGAATACGGATTATTAAGGGTAAAAGGGCGTTTGATACATTCTACTCTACCTCCTGAATCTAAACATCCAATCATACTTCCGGCGAACGGAAGGTTAACAGAACTTATAATAGAAGAAGCTCATCGTGACACGTTACATGGTGGGGCACGGCTTACATTGGCGCATTTACGTCTTGAATACTGGATCGTTGGGGGAAGCCGCACGGTGAAGAATAAGCTACGCCAATGTGTCAGATGTCATCGGTTCAAAAGCGTAAAAAGTGAGCAGCTGATGGGAGACTTGCCGAAAGAACGCGTTACTCCCGCAAGACCATTCAGCAATACCTGGGTTGACTTTACGGGCCATGTAGACGTAAAAATAAACAAGGGAAGAGGAGTCAAAACATGTAAAGCTTACATAGCTGTGTTTGTTTGCATGGTGACAAAAGCCATACACCTAGAATTGGTTTCTGATTTATCAACAACAACCTTTCTTGCTGCTTTTAGTAGGATGTGCGCACGCAGAGGAACACCAAAACATGTGTATTCGGACAATGGTACAAACTTCGTTGGAGCCGCAAGACAACTACGTGAAGAACTTAAGAGATGCAATACCTTTACAAACTCAGAGTTCTTTGATGAAATGAGTAACTTAGGTATTCAGTGGCATTTTAATTGCCCACTCTGGCCGAGCGGAAATGGTTTATGTGAAGCCGGGGTAAAATCAATGAAGTATCACCTACACCGTGTCCTTGGAGAACAGAAGCTTACGTTCGAGCAATTCACTACCCTACTAACTAAAATTGAAGCATGCTTGAACTCACGTCCATTGTGTCCGTTAACTGAAGATATAAATGATCTTGAATATTTGAGTCCAGGTCATTTCCTTATAGGTGGACCATTATTATCCTTACCCCAACAAGAAGAACCTAGCGGATACGATTTGAAACATAAATGGCGATTGATAGAACAAATGAACGTACATATTTGGAACCGTTGGTCGAAAGAATATCTACAGCAGTTACGAGTAAGAAGCAAATGGCAACAACCTAAGAATAATCTCAAGGAGGGTAACCTCGTACTTGTAAAAGATGAACATTTACCTCCTGGGCGATGGGCGCTAGGAAGAGTGACAAATATTCACCCTGGCACAGATGAGAGAGTCAGGGTAGTTACCCTTAAAACAAAAAAGGGGCAAATCAAACGACCTATAACTAAACTTTCCCCTCTGCCAATTTCAAATGACTTGATGACAGACAGGATACCGGAAGCAAACTCAACTACAACCAAATCAAAAACTGAAAAACGAAAAATTACAACAACTACTCTGAACAAATTGTCCATAGTTCTTATAACTATTTTAGCAATCACAGGTATAACAAAAGCCTCTCCGATTACAAGAAGCTATAAAATATCTTCCATACCTACCAATCACCCAATTTATTTTGATGAAGCTGGAAAACTACAACTGATACACGATGAATGGACACTATTAATCTACTACAATTTAACTTCTTATTGGCAAGCGACAAGTAAGATCCAATTATATATTAATCAAATTGACCAACTTTGCGAGAGAGTTGTACATCTCTATGAGCCGTGTGAATCAATGGTAGATCACCTACGTCACGAATTACAACATCTCGAAGAATACAACTCTATACTACTGTCTCAACACTTGCGTCAAAAACGAGGATACTTTGACGGAGTTGGAAAATTAACACGAACACTTTTTGGTATTTTAGACGCTGATTTTGCAGAAAAATATGAGAAGGACATCCAAAATTTACAAACAAACGATAATTATTTGTTAAAACTTATGAAGAATCAGACATTAATTATAGAAGCGGAAAATAACTCGATCAAAAACAATACGATATTTATGGATAAGCAATTCACAGCTATACAAAGTTATATGAATCAGACTGGCAGCGTAATCACAAAGATTGAAAATAGAGCCCAAGTATTGTATACAATAAATGACATAAACTCTGCCGCGGTAACATCGACTCTAATCTTAGGTGACTTGAATCGGATTTTGGATCTACTAATGAATGCGATCACTAATATCTACCGTGGTCATTAGGCACACATTTGTTCTCCGCCTCGCAATTAATTGAACAACTAAATATAATATCAGGAAAATTGCCGCAGGGATTATCCTTACCTATAAAGGATACTCAGTCAGATTTTCAAAATATATATGAATTAATGCATGTAAAGGCCAGGATACCTAATAACTTTCTTCTTTTAGAGTTACACATTCCGTTGTTAAGCGACGAAGACTATAAGATTTACCGTGTCATACCAATACCTTTCCTTAGACAGGGACGGTTGAAACTGGTACAGCCAAGCTCAAAATTTATCGCCATCAACTTTGTCAAAAATTCATATATAACCTTAGATGAACAAGATATACATCAATGTACGTCGTATGGACAAGATGAATTCTCCTGTATATCCAGACAGCCTGTCTACAACTTACACGATAAAAATGCACCGTGTGAGGCCAAGGTCTTCAGTCAACAAACTTCAATTTCGTGCTTACTGAATGACGTAATTTGCAAAGAAGTCTGGGTAAAATTGCATAAACCTAACTTATGGTTGTTTACCGTATGTCACAAACAGCTGATGCGTATTATTTGTAGTGATCAGGTTACGCCGGCGATCATTGACGGGACCGGAGTAATATCCTTACAAGCAAAATGTATACTACAGAAACAAGACGCTACTATATTTACGTATAATCATTTAGGAAATAGTTATTACATGGGTGTGGATACGGATGTTCCTACGATTAACTCAACAATTAACAACGTCTTTGATTTAGGTTGGAAAAGTGCACAGTTAAATATTACTGAGCTCGGTACACCAAATTACAATCGATCTATGTTTTCAAATATTGAGGAACAACTAAGCTACCAGAAAACGCATGAAATTCTTCCGGAATCGTCGACGATATCCAGTCATGATGTTTACCTATATTCTGTTACTTCTGTGCTGTTGGGAGGATTTGCCGCATTTGCTCTTTACTTTGGCATAAAACGTTGGTGTAGAAAAACAACTTCAAAGAGCACTAAGCGATCTAAACCTAGAGAAGAAAATAACCTTGGAATGGAAATAGAGATGCAAGAAATTCATGGCTCGGTCGGACGGGAGCCCATTTACAGCAAACCAGAACCGAAGAAACGATTTGAATTTGAGGACACAACTAATTAATATTTACATACTTATTACATATTTTATACTTATACATATTTACATTTTTTCTATTTTGATTATCTTATTCTTTGCTTTGTACTGGATGCTCCTCTTGTTTCTCTTTTCTCGGGAGCATGTACGGTTCACGTACAGGCTTATTTTGCTTACGCCGCCTTAACCTAGTTTCGGCGCATTACTTATACATACTTTCGACATTAATATAGTTAGTTGACAAATAACAATAACAACGAACAGATTAGCATCCAAATAACTTATATTATATACTTGAGTAATAAACGTGGTTTTAAGTCAACTCAACTCGTTTATCTACACACCACCTCGAGACCCGTACAAAGTCGGTTAAAAATGGGAAATCATAAATTTAGTCGTCCGGTGGGTCTCGAACCTGCACCATCTTCCAATCCGGGGTAGGCGCTCTGCGTTAAGCTACGAACGATACAAACTGGCGGGTAAAATTTAGGATTCCCTTGCTAACACCCTTCCGGAGGATGTAGGTATTATCATATCGGCTTTGTTTTCCAGAAACATGGCCGACTATCCCATTTTTGAGATTAGATTAACGCTTCGCATTGCGAATAATGCTATAAAAAATTTAAGTTCTACTTTAGTTTAGCGGACTTTAAAAGTAGGTTATAAATAATAATACATAATATACTGGGCCATTGTTGACACACGGCCATCTTATCCCAATCTAAGCAGAGCTTGTACTATGGGAACCAGATAACTGATTTACTACTTTTCTTTCGTAAATACTTACTTATATAGATAATTACACCCAGACTCAGGACAAACAAACATGTCCATGCACACAAATGTCTGTCCTGGTTGGAAATCGAACCCACGACCTCCTGCATGAAAGGCAAGGTAATCTACCAACCACGCCAAAAGGCCAGTGTTTGTTTGTTTTTGTAAGTACGGTAAGCGATGGCTATTTTTAAATAGATTTTTCTTGTCGGCGGCTTGGCCCGCACTTGGGAAGTGAATCTCTGTGTCGCGAGGTACTTTACAAAGATGTAATTGACGGATACAAAGTATATCCAGACTAATGTAGTAGTTGCTCTAGTAATTGCTAAATCCTGACTGCTAAACCAGCGTTAATGCGTTTGGTACTGACCTGGGATAAATCTTTGTGTGATGAACACGCTTTTTTGATCTATGCCTAGGTTTAATTTATCTATAATATGTATGTATGTATTTAGAAATATATTTAAACTATGTTTGTCAGTTGTCTGGTTCTATAGCAAAGGCTCTGCCTAGTTTTGAATTAGATGGCAGTGTGGTAGTTTTCCCAAGATATTAATTTATTATTTATGGGTACACAAATATCGTTGTCCGGTGTACGTAGTGGCGAGGCTACAGTCTGAAACGCTGCACACGTGTGCAAAATTAAATATTGTTACAAACGGTTTTCATACATAAAAGATTTTATGCTAATGCCAGTTTTATGTTTAAAAAAAAGTAATATTCTTGTTCTTGCAGAATTTTTATGAGAGGTTGTCTTAAATACCAATCCTATGTGGCCTATTGAATTTGAATGTTAGTTAGATATGTGGGTGGTATGTTTCAGGAATAAACCGAGGAAAAGAGGAAAGAATCAAACATACATCTAGTATGTTGTTGCTTTTCTCTTTTCCTCGGTCTATTTTTACCTCAGTATCCACTTTAAGGGACATGATTTGTAGTATGTGTAACGTACGGGGTACGTACATTAGGTACGTGTAAAGTATGCATGGATTGATATTGACACTAGCTGAGCTAGATACTGCAGGTTTAGCTTAGTATCTTGATATTTGTTGATTTCTATTAAAATTGTTGTTGTTTCTTTACAGGTACAAGAAATGTGTAAATATTTCAATATCGAGTGTTTCCATATCAAACCAAAGATTAAGTAAGTCATGGTAGTCGTTTCCTATTGTTGTGTATAATTGAATACCTACATGTCAGATATGTTATTGTATGAATATTGTAAATCGGGGTGAATAGAAATCCAGGAGTGAATAGAGACGGGAACAAATTTCAACTTTTGTATGGATATTGTCGCAATCTCTATTGATTCCGGGGTTTAACTTACCGCATTTTACCGTTACTGTAAAATGGGGTGAATAAAAATCCAAGAGAATAGACACGCGAACAAAATTTTACTTTTTTATGGATATTGTGCCCATCTCTATTCTTCCTGGGACACGCGAACAAAATTTTACTTTTTTATGGATATTGTGCCCATCTCTATCCTTCCTGGGATTTATATTCACCGCATAACCTAATATAGAGTGAATACAACCCCTGGTGTGAATAGAGACAGGAAAAAATTTAACTTTTGTAGATATTTTCACCACCTTTATTCGCCCTGGGATTAATATTCACCGCGTTTTACCGTTACCGTAAAATGAATAAAGACGGGAACAATATTTAACTTTTACATGGGTACTGTCCCCATCTCTATTCACGCCGGGATTTCTATTCACTCCATTTTACCTTTACTCGTGTATTGTGGTTGTATACTAAAGGTGTGCGATCACTTTGCTGTAGCTAGGTGACCAAAGACTTCAGGGTGATTTTTATTTAAGTGACAAGTGACATTCAGTACTGCTTTAGAGCGGTTCTTTATTTATTTATGTTAGAGGACTTTCTCACTAGCGTTTCTCCATCAAAAGCGTTCAATAAATGTATGTGAAATACAGAGGCGTTGTCATTTGTAAATTGCTTTACCATTGCGTAGACGCAGTGGCTTGCTGCGCATATGTTCTTTGAATCGCAAGCGTTGGAGGAACTCTAGTTTGAAATCGCACTAGTTTAATTTACACAATTATTTTATATAAGTTGGGGCGAGGTCCCCAGGACTTGGAGTTTATGTAACTCTTTATTAATGGTTGTATTATCGACAATGCTTGATTATATCGGTACTATTAATAATATTATTTAAACCATGGAGACCCAAGTAATTATATGGTAATGTTATTTTTTGCAGACCTATTTATTTCTGGGACATTTTTAAATGCTAATCAAAGAAATTATCACCCATCAATTTTCATATCAACTATACTGATTGCACATCAAATGTACCCGGGCGTAACTTAAAATATATTTCGTCACCAGAAAAGTAGGTTCGGTTTGGTTAGGACTGAGTTGATAAAAGGATTGACCGAGTTAGCTGCGGTAGCGGCCGCCGACTGCCAAAAATATATTTAAATGAATAGCAAAGCGTCGGGAACATGAAGATTATAATATTTTGCTGAGCAATCTGTTTTGTTTTTGCTTAGGATACGGATTTTTTTTGTAATACAAAAGGAAGATTTCTTGATTTGCAGTTAATTACTATCCTTTATCTTTGCCAATGATTATTACAATGCAGTAGTAAGTGGAAGCACTTTTTTTTTCCTCTTGATATTTGATTTGAATTTTGTGGTCTTCATTTGATAATTTTTGAGAGGACATAAAGTTGTCATTAAATATGTGCAATATTGGATACCTAAAGAATACGAATGAGAGGGAGAAAGTTACCCGTTGGTAATGCCTGTATTTAGGCTCAGACAACAAGGAGAGGGTGCTGGCCATTCTGTACTTGGCAACACTAATTTAATTTAAATGCTATTACATCTCCCTCTAATATAGCTCGTCTGAAAAGAACAGCGCACACATACACAGAACTGTCAAAACTACTAAAGCGTCTTATAATACGCGCGCCAAATATATGTACCGGAAGTAAATTAGTCGCCGACTAACCTGTCGCTCGTGTCAATTTGGGTAGGCGCGAAACAGTGAGGAACACTTCACTATTTCGCTCCAAACTAAATTGACACCACTAAAGATGACCTGTCTTTTTTAATAGGAACTATGTTAGAAATAAATGCAAAGATGTAAAAATTAGTTGCATGTTATCAGGGGTAGAAGAATTCCGTGATTCAAACTATTTGTCTTTTAATGTTATTTATGACTCATGCCAATATAAAAATAAGTGGAATTGTTTATGATTAGATGCTTGACATTTCCAGTAAATCTTAGTTTTTTTTGTTTTAGGCCAGTTCATGTTAACTATACTTTCGTGTATTTTATTTTTAAGTGTAAAGGTTCTAGGTTTATGTATATACACATCGAATTATGTTTTTTGTTTCAAAAATGATCGCATACCTTTCTATGCTCACGTTCGTAGCGTCTCCTTACGAAATAATATTAAATAGGTACCTACAATCTAAGTATACCTTCATGAATTTTGTAAATCATTTATTGTGCGTAATTTCGATTTATAAAATCATACGTTGACCGTTGCAATAAGGATTTTTATCTTACCATTTTATTGTTAGGTATGGAGTACATTGCTTGAAAGTATATTTTGTTACAATAGGATATTTCGAATAATGAAACAACGGATGTCGAACGGCATATAGCGTAATCATGTTTGTACCAGAATAATACAAAAATTTTGCTAATTCGTATTGACAATACGTAGTAAATTGAAATTTGTGAAGTTATGTACCTATTTTTTCTGTTGTTTGTTTCAAAACAAGTGACGACACAAATGTGCATGACGAGAAGATCTGAATTCTCAATGTGCACATGTGTGTGGTACATGTTTTAATCCAAATAAAAGTAAATTATTGAAATGAACTACCTCTAAGGAATTTAAAAATATACCTGTATGTTTTATAATCTATGGTCTAGTAGACATTATGCTATACTTATGTACCTCGTAATTTGGTTGAACTCGCCGTTCATCCTCTTTTGTCATAGATTCCTAATACTATATTTTGTGCTTGTAATGTAGGTATTTGACATTTGAGTTAACAATCAAATCCAGGGAAAAATCCTCATAAATCCCCTAAAATATAAGTATTAGTATACATTTAACTACTTTGAGCGTATGTATTTCATATCTAAGTATTTACTATTTGAAACTGATACAGTTTTGTGATTTTTATCATTAGTTAAAGTAAAAAAATGTTACCTTTAGGTAAACAGTTTAATTTAAATGTTATATTATTTTTACATAACGTATTTCAGGTGACTGTAACTGTTTATTCGAAAAATAATGTTATATTATAAATTTATATCCGAAAATGTGTAGCTATAATAATATTTATATGACAATAATTTGCAATGTCACTACGCTATATTTGTAGCTGTCAAAACGGCAATCGTATTTTATGTTATTCGCTCTGGGGATTACTGATTTTTATCATCAACTAAAGCGGAACCAATATAATATGAGAACAGTTTTGTTACGTTATGGTAAACATTCTTATTTAAATTTAATGTTATTTTGAAAATAATGTGGTTCAGCTGGATATAATTGTGTAATTGAAAAATAATGTTATATTCCAACTTTTTATCGGCAAATGTATAGCTAATATCTAAATGACAATATTTTATGTGTCACTACGCTAGTTGTAGCTGTCAAAACGGCGATCATATTTTTTGATTTCGCTATTCGCTAAGTGGATTATCTACTGATTTCTTTTTATCACCAATTCAAGCAGAACCAGGATATGATGACAGATTTGCTACGTTTTGGCAAACAGTCTGATTTAACTTTAAAAATTATGTTTAATTAATTTAATTCAGCTTTATATTGTTGTAAATTTTTAAAATTATGTTATGTTACACTTTTGTATCAGTAAATGTTTACATATTATAGTTAACACAACATTATTTTACAAACACAACAATATTCGGCCGAATGAAATTAATTAAAAATAATTTTAAATGTTAAATATGATTGCTTGCCAAAACTAAATAACAATATATTGCAATATGTTACTGCGCTAGTTGTAATCTGACACACTCTGACAGCTTTGACAAGCTGTCTGAAACAAATCTGTCAGTGGCGATCATATTTTGATTTTGCTATTAGTTGCGTGCATTATAGATTTTTAGCACCACCGCGGAATATTGTTTGTACTTTTGGTTGGGCTATCGTTAATTTACGATACGTATAAAATTAAAAATCAATACATCACGCTTGAATGAGTTATGTGTATGTTTTTTACTGTATGGCGATGTTATTTGGAATTGATACGGCTACAATAATTATTTAACAGCAAAGCGAAGTTTGTTGTGAGATTTAATTGAATAAATTGCCGCGCAATAATTTATTTAATAATATAAAGGGTTATCTGTAAAACACCAACAACCTGGCAGGACTAGATTGCTAACATCATCAGAAAAAACTTTTGTTTTACGCGTTCGGACATAACTCAATACATAAAATAAAAAATATTTTAAATGATTTTTTTTGTACTGTCGTGACATTTGTAGGTCTATGTTTCATTCATAAGCGAAAGGAGGACGCACGAACGACGCTAAGCTCGCGCGCGTGTGCGCGTCTTTGCGATGCTCGTAAAGTTATAAACATTCAAGCGGGAAAAAATATTACTCCTTATTTTTGTATGAAAATAAAATCTAACAAATAATCAAAAGTAGTAGAACAAAAGTTGTTGCTTATGGTGTTAACTACCTAGTACTGCGAGGTTGTTGGTGTTTTAGAAGTAGCCATGTATATATACGATGAGGAACATAAGTCAAGCCAAAGTACAGACGCTAGCACATCAAGCTACCCCAATCACTCAAATTTCTTTTATAGATTTTCAACGATATGTCAAAAGCATAAGGTTGACTTTCAATTGGGGAAATTTGACAGATTGGGTAGCTTGATGTGCTGGCATCTGTACAAACAATATACGCACCGCAATGGCGTCAGCGAAAATTTACTATGCACGGTCTCAGTAGTTACGACAACAATCGAAATCAACTGATTACTCCGTATTAGTCAATATTAATTATCTTTTTTATATGTTTAAGTATTGTAAATATAATTGTAGTCAACGATATAGATACATATTTACGTTATAATGTTATTGAAATATTAGGTGGGCATTTATACAATGTAAAGTAGAGTATTGATAAGTCACGTCAGAGCCTTGAATAATATATCAGATCTCAATTCTTCTCTAGATTTAGACCTCATCCTTATATCTAGAACTTATCTTCACATACTTTTTTAGGGTTCTGTACCCAAAGGGTAAAACGGGACCCTATTACTAAGACTTCGCTGTCTGTCTGTCTGTCACCAGGCTGTATCTCATGACCCGTGATAGTTCATGAGATACAGCCTGGTGAGTTGAAATTTTCACAGATGATGTATTTCTGTTGCCGCTATAACAACAAACAAAATAAAAGCAATATTTAAAGGGGCTCCCATACAACAAACGTGAAGTTTTTGCTCGTTTTTATAAATAATGGTACGGAACCCTTCGTGCGCGAGTCCAACTCGCACTTGGCCGGTTTTGTTTTTAATATATCTTCTTCCAACCAAGATATAAGTGATACTGGAAATATTATTTCGTTCCTTAGAATTTCAGTATGTAAGCTGCATCTCGAACAGTTTAACTCGCGTTACGATAATAAAGTTCGAGGCTCTATGTTGATATGTCTGTACAAAGCTTTAATATAGTTAGTCGTAAGTTAAGGCTATATCGAAACGTTACTAGTAACGCTAGTCATGTTTGTTATTAAATTTAATCGTTATTCATGCCATATGATGTCATAAAGTAGTTGTATAATTTCATGCCAAATGTTTCCATTTAGGTTTAATACATTAGGGTTTGGCAAATACGTTTTGTGACACTCCTGGCGGCTTGTGTGTCATGCATTTACACGGCAGTAACCTCGGGCGTGGGATACTTTGTTACGGTTTGAGCCCCCACTAACCTCTATTGTCTATTGAAGCAGTGGAAGCTTCCAAATCGAACTGTAAATAGTCTAGATAAAAAAAAATATTGACGGTTTGCGACGACAATGTAATAGTGCTGAAGCATGGATCGAACGATTTTTCCATTTAAACACATTAAATTAAAGAAAAGTAAAGAGCTTTTGAATTTTTTATCATTCTTCTTATCTACATTCCGTACTTACAAGAATATTGACACAGTTTAAATAATAAATATGTAAAAGTACGTGGTGAGTTTCGTTCAATACAATTTAAAACACGGGTAAGTGTTTTAAAGGGCGTCGTAAGTCGTCACTTTTGTCTGCACCGGGCTTAGTCTCAGGCTGCTTGTCCACTGGAGCGAGGTAAAAATCAACTAGAACTAGAAAGAAAAACCAATAGATTTACATGAAATCTCCGCTCCTCTTCAGCTTCAAAACTAGAGTCAAAAATTTATACAGAACCAGGAAGCAGAGCAAAGGCAGGGAGTTAGGAAGAGGAGCCAGAAGAACTGGGGAAACAATCGCCCACCGCTGGCACCTCAAAATGGAAAACGTCTGCATCTTCACTCCGCCTTACTTTCTTGATCTACTATGCTGGCTAGATCCGCGTTTATGGACGGAGACAGTCCGCAAATATGCTCCGCATTACCGCCTGAGTCCGCTCCGCTGTCTCCGTTAATCATTCAATAATTATTCCACCAATCATAGCGTTGCATATCCGTCGAGATCTCGCTTGTATTCGCAAATACGAAACGTAGGAACTTGCAACCGTTTGGGGTGTCACGTTCGACTTGTCAGGGTAGTATATAGTAAGTTTAATCGAATTATACAATTTCTATAAATAGATGGTTACTTAGTGTGGATGTATTTTTATACTCTCTTCTCGTATCTTGGTGTTAGGAGTACGTTATAAGGTGAGAGGACGTTAGCTTGTTACTGTTTTATGTTTACGAGAATTGTTTAACTATAAATTAAGGTGAAAGCTTCACTCACAAGTATGCAACTCCACTAAGATTGCTCCAAGGAAGAATAAAGAGAAACATTGAATTATGAGCTATTTCCTATTAAAAGTGAAACTTTCATTGCCTATTAACAAGTTCGTTACCGGTCCGCAAACTCTCGCCGGGGCTAATCAAAAGGCGCTTCAGTGAGTATCTAAAGCTCTCTGCTGTAGACATTACTATTGTCTAAACTAAATCAATGGTTTAGCAGCCGGCTGAAATAACTCTGAGAGAATTATTATGTGTATATATAATGAAATAGTTTAAATGGTGTAGTGCTCATTGAACAATTTCTAGAAGATCCCATTCTAGTAAACACAGACTAACAATATTGCTACTCGTTTGAGCGAAGTGTTGCTAAGTTAGCCACTTTAGAGTTGAAGTTAATTTCATTTTGTGTTTGTATAAATTTTGGGTCATATACTTGACTTTTGTTACTAGCCACAAACACAGTTCAACTACAGTTATTAAAATATTTTAACGTTCACTGCTTCACCGGATAATTGTAGTTGTTAGCTAGCAGCGCGGACCGGGGCACGACTTATGTGCATAAAATAAGTATTAATACAATACATAACAGTTTTGAATAATATGGGCGTGATCCGTATCAAACATTTAACTCCGATCGGAGGCGTGCTTAACAAACACCCATGTGTGAAGACACGAACGGCCCTTGAGTAGCGTTAAACGATTTATAAATACGAACCCCAGTAATCATATTATGACATTAATTATAATTTCAGGTAAATCGGTAATTTATATATTAATATATAACATATATTTATTTATAACAGAAAGATTTCAAGGCATCATTGCTGGTGATTCAGTATTTAACACAACTATTTAAATGTGGTTACATTTCTTCCTATTATTCGCATGTAAAAGCCTGGCGGCAGAAGACATACATAAAACTGTCAACATAATAAATCTCTTTATACGGAGCGCAAATAATTATTCGAGAGGTTCTAAAGGAAGTACTGAGTATCTATAGTTTTGGCGTGCAATACTATAGTATTGCACGTCAAAACTATAGATACTCAGTACTTCCTTTTAAGGTTTCCGTAGCCAAATGGCAAAAAACGGAACCCTTATAGATTCCCATGTATGTCTGTCTGTCTGTCTGTCCGTCCGTCCGTTTATCACAACAACTTTTTTCCGAAACTATAAGAGGTGTATACTTTCGAACTTGGTAAGTAGATATATTCTGTGCACCGCATTAAGATTTTCATACAAAAATAAAAAAAGATCAATAATTTTAGGGGTTCCCCATACGTAGAACTGATTTTTTTTATATACCCATACCTGTGGTATATCTATGGATAGGTCTTTAAAAATGATATTGAGGTTTCTAATATATTTTTTTTCTAAACTGAATAGTTTATGCCAGAAACTGTGAAACTTCCAAAGTGGTATTAGAGTGTCTGCCCCCCTGTAACTTCTAAAATAAGTATTTGATGTACATTACCATGCAAACTTCCACCGAAAATTGGTTTGAACGAGATCTAGTTTTTTTAATACGTCATAAATCGTAAACCGCAATTTCCTTTCCATATAATCAATTGAAATACTTGCTGCTACGGAACTCTTCATGGGCGAGTCCGAATCGCACTTGGCCGGTTTTACTTTTTAATATTATGTTAGAAAGAAATGCAATGACATTAAAATGTGTTAAGTTGGTATGACTTGGAATCGTCGCCATATTGTTAGAAGATACCTTATTGTTGGACCTTTGTGATCTGATAAGAAAATCTCAAATAGGTTTAATGTAAGCCGGATTTTTTTTGTATGTAAATGATTGGCTACGGCAGCTTATTAGTTTTCTACTTTCACTAAGTTCTTTTTGCATTTAATTAGTTTTGTTTCGTAGTGAGATTTGCTCAATGTTAAAAGTACCTATTTATTTTTTTATTTATTGTGTGTGCATGCCCCGAGGTTTTAAACCCAGGTGTAGGAAATACATACAAAGCGACTCTGCCTCATCTACATTTTAAACATTGTATCGCTAATAAACGTCTATTTAATATTATGATTTTGTTCTTATTTGAAACCCTGAAAATCCAAGTTACCCACAGACGGTTTGGTCCCATTCCCAAACTCGCCACGCCGGCCGTTTCAGATGGTTAGGACCATTTTCCTAGATGCTCCTATGCCCAGATCGTCCCATTTCCAGATGGTCCCAGGGATGGTAAGGCATGACGCAGTTTTAATGATAGGGTATGAAATATAATGGTATAGAAAGTCAACGCGGACACGTATGGCATATACCTATCTTTTATGTGTAAGCCACTATCCCCAAAATAATTTACCATAAATACAATAAAAATTAATAAAATATTTCTAATGCATATTTAGTAGTAACAAATTGATCCTTATGTCTAAATAAATACTTTTACAGCTTCTGGTAAGTTGATAGATAAACTTCATATACATCGGTACATCTATCCTCACAAACTATAGCGTTTATAATACCAATTTGGGAAATCATCATCAAAAATTGCTAATTATATAAAAAAAATTAGTTTAATTACGCAAAATAAAGGGTAGGCTCTCAGAGTAACTCTGTCTGTTATGTCTTCACAACTAAACCAATTTTGATGAATTTTGGTATAAAAATAGATCGTAGTTCCTACTCAGAAGTCCGCGACTTCTACGTAGGAACTTCGATCTATTTTTAACCCTTTCAGACCTACCGTGCGCAATTGAGGACATAAACATTTTGTGAGTTTCTTCTACTAAAATTAAATTTTACGTAACTAAAAACTGTTGTTATCGCTTGCGAACATTATAAATTTCTAAAAAGTATACTGCTAGCGCCACCTTTTTGTATGTGTATGCACTAGTAAGCAAGTTTTGGTCAGTAACCGGCGAAATATTGGAGTGTGTGGGTAAGTGCTTTATTTTATTTAGAAATATCAAGTGTTTCTGTTAGATATGTCTTGAAATAAATATATATCAGTAACTTATGCCATAAAGGAAAAGAACAGCGTATTTTACAAACAAATATTTAGTTATTTTTATAATCAATCGCAAATATTCGTTATGTCCACAAATGTGGACGATAGGTTTTTATTACATATTTTTTTCTAAATGTTCATATGCGGCAGTTAGAGAATAAAGTTCTTATTTTTGCAATAAGTGTTATAATAAATGCTAAATTTCACACCGTAAAATGTTAAATAGCGTTTATTTTCAGGTTCATTCATGATCAGGTCATGTTCTCAAGGGGACCTTTGAGATATTTGCAAAATAGTAACTTGTAGGACTTGGAGCCGTCTTCGGATGATGAGGATGTGGGAAATAATAGTAATGTCCCATGTCGCGTACATGGTACATTACTATTATTTCCCACATCCTTCCATAGATGTTCGGTTGGAAACCGATGTAGTAAGATCTGTTCGGTCAGAATCAAAGAGAGTACAATCTACTTGACCTACCAGATAAACATGAAGACGAAAGTGAATGCGAAGGTAGGTCAGCTTTTGATTTTGAGCCTAAGCCCGAGGATTCAGGAGAGCCGAATATCGAGGAGGGTGTGGAGGACCAAGTTGTCGGATGGTGAGATTTTCGATTATCTTACACCAAAACCCGACATCAAGTGGAGGCACAGACAAATAAATAACACAATACCAACTATTTTCCTGCCACTAATAGATTTTTATACCGTTGTGCAAGACCCTCTTGATTATTATGGTCACAGACACAATGGTCAAATGGCTAGATAACAAGCCAGCCAACTTAGCATCCAACTTTATTGGCATAGGACAAAAAGATATAGTCAAAAGATGATCCCAAACAGAAAAGAGATCCATAGAAGTTGAGAGGCCTGAAACAGTGAAGAAGTACAATCACGCAATGGGAGGGGTTGATCTCCTTGTTCACCTTATGAGTTATTATAGGACCTTCATAAAGTCGAAGAAGTGGCCTTTGTGTATGATATTTCATGCATCAGACCTGGCAGTTGTTCAAGCCTACCGCGAATAAGTTATTGACTTACTCGGGATACTAAAAGCAAAACGGCTCACACTTCTCCAGTTTTGCCGAAACCTAGCTCAAAGTTTAGTTCTCCGAAATAAAATTTCAGCTGCTAAAAGGGTAGTGGAAGCAGTTACAGCAGTCCTTTGCCGGCAATTGTGCCAAGAAGACCGGGAGAAGTGCGTCCGTCAACTGAAATAGTTTGTGATGGTGTTGGTCACTTTCCAGCTCATGACGACGGCTCTGTAACCCGCTGCAAGTTAGCAGGATGCAAAGGGAAATCCCGCATCAAGTGCATAAAGTGCAAAGTGCATTGGTGTCTAACCAAAGACAAAAATTGGTTCCTAAGGTTTCATGCATAAGCACCTAAACTTCCTACAATTTATAATTTGTTTCGTGTAGAAGACTTTCTATTTTTTTCATTTTGTTAGAAGATTTATTTTTCGTTCTAACGAATTTGGATAAAATTTTGTTCAAATTTTATGCGTTTATAATAAAAATATCCTAAAACTGACTATTTATTATTTTTTGACATAGAGCACATACATCGGTTATGACAATCACTTAGGCCGAATGTCCACATTTGGTTACATAAAGAAAACATCAATTTTCTCGGAAAATAATCAAATAATACCAGTTTTTTTTGTGTTTCCGTGCTCAATAGTAGCTAATTTATCTTAAATAAAATCGGCTCTTATAAACTCCCAGAAACAAAAAATCAGGTCTGAAAGGGTTAAGCAATTAGTAAGCAATTTATTTATTGAGGACAGCCAATAATTGTTACATTTTTCTTACAAATGAATAATACAAGAACACAAATCCTAAATGCACAATTTTTTAAGGCGTTAACGCATGCATTTGTTATTAAAACAGTAACACTAGAATTAAAAAATACTACAGCTAGATATTAAAAACTAAACTAAAACGAATTAATTATATACATTTTTTTTCTTCTTATATATATATATATTGATATAAGGTTTATATAATATTCACCGTTAAGGAATACTTTTCAATAAATATTGAGTTCGAGTTCATTATTGAATTGAGCAATTATTAAGGCAACAAACTTTTAGAAATTTGTCGCTGAACACGGAGGCCACCATCCATCCTAACGTCAGAATGGCTGGTCAAAAAATTGTCATATTTCTCTGAATGTATCGTATGTAGCAATTATTGAAAATATGAAGCAAATATAAGCAATTGGGTAGCAATTCTTCAATATACTTTCAGAGTCGCCTGCCAGTGTGCGTCACGATTGCTCCGCCACGTTATCCAAACAGAAAAAGAAGTCGCTATATTTTTTGTCATAATTAGTCAAAATCGACAGGAACAAACCAAAACTTTGTCAAAGCAGAAATAAAAAAGTTACAGGGGTTTTAAGTTGGCCGCGCGAACGTAACGTGCACGATTGCGCGGCCATGGAGATCTCAGTAACTAATTGGGATAGAGATCTAAATCTTTTTGTTAATTGAACATTTCATTTGTCAACAATTGTCAAAAAAAAGAATTATAAGACTAAGATCAATATTTCACGAAATATTCACCTTGGAAGTTATGGCCGCGCAATCGTGCACTTGATGTTTCTTTAATCTCGATTATTTCTTCAAAACTTATGATTTCGTGCAGTAGTTTTACTGCACGAAATCATAAGTTTTGTGTTATTAGAAGAAAGGTTTTAATATGTCCAAAGTACCGAAAGCATTTAATGCCACCAAAGTTTATTTAAACTGACGAAATCAAGGCAAAACAAAAGTTACGTGGCCGCGCAATCGTAACGTTACTTTGAACGCTGATATCTCATTATTAGTCATTATCTATAATTGTTAAGATTTCGATGTTAACATCCATTTATTCGTAATATTAACCTAATCAGATTGACATAGCGTCTTACTCTCAGGACAATTTTCTACGCGTGTAATCGCAAAAATGAAATGATCTCTTATAATGTTCGAGTAGAGTGACCATAATTTCTGTTAAATATGGGGATATCTTTTGCTCTACTAAACGAAAATGTACCTGTTAGGAATAATAATTATAGAATTGGCTAAGATAAGACAATTCAATACGATATTCTTTTATTTTATACACATGTTCAAACCATGCCATACAAAACAAGGCCAAAAAATGGAACTTAGTTCTGTTTTCACCACATGACGCGACATTGCTACTTGTACTCCAGTAATTTATCTATATCTATACATATAATAAAATCGTAGGAATGTCAAAACTGTACATTGAATGTTATTTAAAAAGGATACTTGGGGCGTGATCTACAATCGACATCGAACCCAAAAAAATAGTTTTTAGAATTTTTGTCTGTTTATCTATTTGACTGTATGTATGTCCGGGCTGAACTCAAAAAGTACTGCATGGATTTACTTCAAAATTTGCATGAATATTACTAAGAGGTCGGGTCAACATATAAGCTACATATCATCACGCTATCACCTACGGGGGAGAGGCTGTGATAATTTATAAAATTTAACGCGGGTAAAACCGCGGGGCACAGCTAGTCTATTATATGTTTGTAAAGTACCCCGTGACACAGCGATTAGGTTCCCAAGTGTGGTCGTTGTCTTTTTAAAATGAAAAGAAAAAAAAAGAAAAGAATTTAAGATGTGCTCGGTTAATAGGCAGTAATATAACAATTATGAACTCAAAGCTACGTGTGATTTTAGAACTGACTCGAACGGAGGGACTCTACCTGCGGAATAGCAATTCTATTTATTTTCATTTTGAGAGAAAAATTATATTTCGAATTATGTACCTACATTTCTATTTTATATTTCTAGCATTACTAACCCACGAAAATTTGACTCCTAATTTGAAATACATATTAAATTAGGAGCCAAATGTGGGACGTTAAATTATTCCAATCGCGTTATATTTCGTATAATTTATGACCGTAAAAACATTATACTTCACCATGTCAGCCAAATTACGTCCACGGTTGGACAAAATCCTCCGCAAAGTTCACAGAAAAACGCTGCTGCCAGTTCTCTGGTAGGTTTTCTTTCAGGACGATTTCTAGGCGCCCCACGGGATGAGATGGGGTGATGATATTCTACGCCGTCACCACACAGCTAATTCGTAATAATTATACTTACTTTATCGATTTTACGTAAATGGTCGAAACTCCAGCTCAAGAAATACTGTTGCCATTACCATCATCATCATCATTTGTCCCCACTAATATGCTAGTGGGTGTGGTTTCCACACTTAGTCCTGTTGTGGACCATTGTACGTGAGCCATGGCAGCCTTCATTCCATCCAGCCCACCTCCCTCCAGAAGCATATCAGGTCTCCTAAACTTCTCAGGGCTTCCGTTAGAGTTCCTGGTGATCCCAGGGTTTCCTTCCGGATTTTTGTGATACCTGTGCACTCGAGTAGCACGTGCGCGACCGTTTCCTCAGCGTCCATGCATGCTCTGCACAGAGGGCCGTCAGTTATTCCTATAGTGTGGAAGTGTATATTTAGTGAGCGCAGGCTTTTCCTGTTTAGCCGCAGTAGTCGCCTCGTTAGCTTACCATCCAAGCATGGCATTGCTTCTTTGGATTGTCTGCAGCCCGATGCTGATGACCACCATTTCTCGGATTGTGTGTATGTGTGGCTCTGTAACCATCTACGTATTTGGGTGAAAGGTATGGGCACAATTGGTTCAGGTCCAATGGCTGTCGTGCTCGAACCCTTCCTGGCAAGCTCGTCAGCAGCATCATTGCCTAGTGATCTGCTGTGTCCCTTGATCCATTGTAGTGTTATGATATTGTTGTAGTATGCCGCAACGTGTTCTAATGCGTTATGGCATTCCAGTATTAGTGATGAGGTAAAGTGATTACCCCCCAAGGATTGGAGTACTGAGGCGCTGTCAGAAAGTATACGAATACGGGTGTTTGTGATGTTTCTGGCCCTTATTGCGTGTGCTGCTAGGATGATACCAACACATTCGGCCTGGTATACAGTGTTGAGTATCCCTAGGGGTTTAGATATTTTGATGTTCAGGTCATTTGAGAAAACTCCCACTCCTGTTCCGGAGTCGGTTTTTGACCCATCAGTATAGATTCTTGTCTCATTTGGCTTTGGGTGGTCACACAGTTCTTCTGTGAGTTGTATATTGTAGTGCCTATGGAAGTTGTGTGTTTATAGGATTTTGTCGCTCGGTGATGCCATCATAGGTTGCCTTTTGAACGCATCTTCGAGAATTCGTGTGTGCTTTATTCTAGGGTCTTTGCTTAGGGTGCCGTTCATGTTGCTATGGTCGCCTCCTCCTGCACAAAAAGATGTAGGGGAGGCAGTCCTAGCATTGCTTGTAGAGCGGCGGTGGGTGTTGTTCTCATACTGCTAGTGATCGCCACACATGCCAGTCGCTGCAGTTTTTCGAGATCTTTTTGGTTTATTGCTTATTGCTCTGATTTGTCCTGGGCCACCAGACTACTGAGCCGTATGTGATAATTGGTCTGATGACAGAGGTGTATAGCCAGTGGGTGACTCTAGGGCTAATTCCCCAGGTTTTCCCAAGCAGTTGTTCACACTGCCACATTGATATGCTGGCTTTTTTGGTGATATATTCGGTATGTTTTGCCCAGTTCAATTGCTTGTCCAAATTAGTTGTGTTTTTGTGGGATTCGCCGATAGTTGGTATTCCTTGCACCATTCCTCTACAATTTTTAGAGCTTGGCGCATGAGATTGCACAGTGTGTTTTCGTGTTGTCCGTTTATTATTATGGTGATATCATCGGCATAGCCGACGGTGAAGTAATCTTTATTATTGAGTCTTTCGATCAGTTCATTTGCGACAAGGTTCCACAAAAGTGGTGATAGAACGCCACCTTGTGGACATCCTTTTGCCACGATGGCCCTTGTAGTGTCATTTACTGTAACTTGTACCGCCCTCAAGCTGAGCATGTTCGTTATCCAGCCAGTTAAGGTTGGATTGACGCCATGCCTCTCAAGGGCCGTTCTGATACTGTGGAATATGGTTTTGTCAAAGGCACCTTCTATGTCCAAGAAGGCAGCCAGCGACGAGCATTTGTGATCTACTGCACATTCAATCTTAGCGACCACGCTGTGCAGAGCAGATTCTGTGGATTTGCCTGTAGAGTAGGCGTGCTGTTGTTTATGAAGAGGTTTTGCTCGGAGGACTCCGTCTCGAATATGTCTGTCACAGAGTCTCTCAAGGGTTTTCAGTAGGAAAGCGGTTAGGCTTTGGTCTGTATGCTTTGGGTTCTGTATAGTCAGTTTATGCCATTACCATTACTGTTTCATTGATAAAATTATAACTCGTCAATACATAACAAAACATAAAAGTCTTTTGACAAACGGAAAAAGGAAAGTGCATTAAACTCTTTTATTTTAGCCTATTCTCCAACAATTATTCCTAACAGGTACATTTTCGTCTAGTAGAGCAAAAGATATCCCCATATTTAACAGAAATTATGGTCACTCTACTCGAACATTATAAGAGATATCATCATTTTTGAGATTACACGCGTAGAAAATTGTCCTGAGGGTAAAACGCTATGTCAATCTGATTAGGTTAATATTACGAAGAAATGGATTTTAACACCGAAATCTTAACAATTATAGATAATGAGATATCAGCGTTCAAAGTAACGTTACGATTGCGCGGCCACGTAACTTTTGTTTTGCCTTGATTTCGTCGGTTTAAATAAACTTTGGTGGCATTAAATGCTATTGGTACTTTGGACATATTAAAACCTTTCTTCTAATAACAGTTTTACTGCACGAAATCATAAGTTTTGAAGAAATAATCGAGATTAAAGAAACATCAAGTGCACGATTGCGCGGCCATAACTTCCAAGGTGAATATTTCGTGAAATATTGATCTTAGTCTTATAATTCTTTTTTTTGACAATTGTTGACAAATGAAATGTTCAATTAACAAAAAGATTTAGATCTCTATCCCAATTAGTTACTGAGATCTCCATGGCCGCGCAATCGTGCACGTTACGTTCGCGCGGCCAACTTAAAACCCCTGTAACTTTTTTATTTCTGCTTTGACAAAGTTTTGGTTTGTTCCTGTCGATTTTGACTAATTATTACAAAAAATATAGCGACTTCTTTTTCTGTTTGGATAACGTGGCGGAGCAATCGTGACGCACACGCTGTTACTACCAGGCATGACTATCGATTCTCAACTCTACTGCGAACAAGTTATGAGATTAAAAATGGTGCCTACATACTTTAGTTAACATGTAAACTAGATTAAAAAATATTTTGAATTTTCTTAAAAAATGCGAAGAAACTTTCTTCAACCTATTATGTATGTATGATAGAAATTAAGTATGTTTTTTATTATCTAGTGGCTATAGGTTCTGCCTAGTTTGGGATCAAATGATGGTGCGTTAGTTGTCCCAAGTCACATACATATATTTTAAATTAAATGAATAAAGCATCTTCTTCATGGTTGCAAACCAGGGCAACCTCTGTTGGGACATTGGTTTGCAACTGTGTAAAAGATGCTTTACAGACAAATTAAAACGAAAACAAACTTAAGGACCAACTTTATTGTATCAAACATAAAAAAAGCATAAAGAAACAAACAACTTGGCTGCATTGTAGTAATGCCAAGGAACGATAGAAATCACAGAAGCAGTGAAACTTTAATTTGACATGTGTAAATAAACAATATAGACAGTGAAAAAATAACAAATTTGAGAAAAACAAAATTTTATTTTATTCGACAAAAAAAATTGCTCTTAACATCTAGAACCCACTGTTTCATTTATCTCATCCCCTAAGGACAACAGCTTTCTCCATTGTTCAGGAGTCATACTGATTCCTTTCTTCCCTGGTAACAGTTCTCCATTCTTCTCATAGAACTCTCTTATATCTACATACACTTTCCCTTTGAACTCCCTGACTTTGACAAGTTTTTTCCCTTGCAGCACCCATGTGGGTTCTTTATCTTCAGTTCTACTGCCCATTTTTGCTTTTTTTTCTGGTGGAGGATTTCTCTGTAATTAGAAACAATATGTAAAGGCTTTTTTGTAATGTTTCAATAGTAGAATATCAAATCTCTATTTTCTTATGCTCAATATCTTTTGTATTATAATTATTACCCCTAGCCAGGATATAGTAGACTATTCAGGAACACGTTGATTACTACCATAATTGCTTTGATATCAAATCCAAAATCAATGAAAAAGAACAGAGCCCGGCTTGGCTAACAGGTATCCAGTTTGTCTCTAGAACATTCTTAAGGGACAATAGAAAATATTTAGTAGAGTACATACCTACTCATATTTAGTACATAGAGTGAATGTAATATGAGGTACGGTTGTTGTCCAATATACATATTCAGTTTGCTTATTCAACTTGTTGCTAGATGTATGGGACACCAGACAATTTAGAGTAGAAGTCATGGTCACCATAATATCTGGTTAAAGGTTAAATAAGCGCAATCATCTGCATGATATTCAACAATTGAGTTAAACTAAATTAAGATTATAGTGCACCTCTTTAAAAAGATACCAAGATACTAATTTAGGCTTAATAATTCTATAACCAAAATCACAGTTTTACAAATATGATTATTAATAAATTCGGGTTATTCTGTAAATCAAGGATTTATTGACTTCCTTTGTTACATTTTGCATAGAAATGAGGTTTACATGAAATATATGAGTCTGTCAACATCAGGAAGTAATTTCATAAGCTAAATAGAGTATTATGAATATTTAACATAAATTTTGCAGATTTGAGAATAATAATGCTCTGCATTCCTGTTCCATATATGTTTATAGTATTGAAAAGTGCTAAATTTGATAAAAATATACCACAAAATATAAAAAAGTGTAAAAAGTAGAAATCACTGCAAAAAGCATTAAATAAAATTTGAATAAAATTACTTGTTTTTAAAAAGTTATGGCTGTTCAATTATCATACATTTATTTGTTTACTAGCTGTGCCCCGCGGTGTTACCCGCATTAAATTTTATAAATTTTCTTTGCTATGAACCTCACGGAGCCCGAGACCTTTCCAACGAACGCAAAACTGTGGAAATCGGTTCGTGCGTTCTGGAGTTATAGCGTCAGGAAGGAAAACCCGACTTATTTTTATATAGTAGATGATTTACAGTTGATGAGGCACATGAAGACATAATTTATATGTGGTGATCTCACAAATAAAATCTTTTAGTGATTTAGTGATGCAGATTGAAAAGAAATAAGTTACTTTATGTATTTAGTTGACTATTCAGACCAGCAATATTATGTTAAGAAGTTATTCTATAAAATATTTGTGGGGGAGAAAATGCTGGTTAAAAATAAATAACAATGAGCTAATGATCATAAATAAGGAAAGGACAGAATCAACCAAGCATGAGGAGAGATGCCCCCGGTGAGTTCATCGTATAGGTTACGTTAACCGCTTCTAAACAGCCGGGCTCGTATGTCTGTTGGCGGATCTTTTCTACATTTAGGAAGAAAATATGAAACCTTCTAAGAATTAGTTCAGATTTTTTGATTAATCGGTAAGTTATGTTAGCATCTTAAACTTATTTGACATCTTTGCCAACGCGACACGTGCAAATGCTAACCAAGAATGTTAACTTTATAAGTATTGTGGTATTCAAAATAAAACTTACGTCAACTGGCCCATCGTCGCTATCAGAACTGCCTGAGCTTTCCTGCTTCTTCTTGTTTTTCGGCATATTGTATGTATAATGTACTGTAATTTAGATTATCTCTATGTAAAGTAAAACTTTGCAAGACTTAGTATAATCCGAATAAAACAGTCACTGCTGTATATCTATTTATCTAATTTGGTATACCAAGAATCATTAATATTACATTGCCGGTCGTCATCAAAGTCTCGAAAGAAAGAAAATAACCTTTTTGTTAGTTTGTTTGGTTAATTTTATTATCTTAAGATTTTGTATGCACTGATTTTATCAGTCTTTTGAACCTTATCTTTTTATATGCAGTCGATTTAGGGCCTATGCACACCGCGTTTTTTAATGCGCGTTGATGACGGCGCGCGGCGCGCTTTTATCCTACATAGCAGTTTGTTTTTGTTTGTATCAACGGCGCGCTTAAAAAACGTGGTGTGCATAGGCCCTTAAAGTTCAATTAGATTTCAGTATATGAAAAAACAACCGGTACAATTTATGGACGGAAATGGAAATAAATGCATCAATAGTGAGCATCGATGTCATCATAATTTGACGATGAGATAATGGCAGCCGTCGGAATATTACAAGCTGGTTCTAGATGACATAATGTAGCCGTCGCTCTTGGCACTACACACAGCATTATAAGCCGCATCTGAACACGCTATTGTGTTACGAGTAGCGTGGCGAGTGACTCGGAGGACAATATCGCGTTACCACACGCAGACAGGTCCGTTATATCCAAAATACTGATCGACAGAATGGTACCATGAGTCCATGACCACCACGGGGCTCCTCGTAGGCAATATCATGACGGTTAGCTCTATAGGCTTGCTGATAAGCTGCCAAATCATCCAGAATCGTTTACGTGAAGTGAGTCTGCGTTCTCGAAGGCCACCGATAAACCCACCATTTATCGCTCACAATCGGTGGGCTATTTACAACGGGGTCGCGAACACTGAATTAGGAATTAGGGTTAAGAAGGCTGGCAGCGTTATGTTTGCTTTTCCAATAAATCTCATTTCGGTATGAGGCTAGATGCAAGACGCACTCGAGTTTGGAGAACCATTGGACGTCGAGAATATTTAAAATCTTGTCAGAATGTTCATTCACACGGAGGAGGAACAATAATGGTTTGGCCGCTGAAAGAACCGATCTCCATTGGATCAAGGGCTATCTTAATTCTCAGAATTACGTGAAGAAGATTGTTTCTGACGTGATCATTCTTTGTGAAGCCGGCTGGGTGATTCGTTTCGACTCACGACAATGCAAGCCCAGTGCCCACACATGGCTAGAGTCGTAATATGCACTCTTCGCAAAGCTCGTATCAACGTTCTGCCTTGGCCTGCACAATCGCCAGACATATATTTTGCATTTTGACTCTTAACTGGAGCATTTGGAGGCGAGAACAATTTCAATTATTTATGACATACCATTCATACATTCGCGGGGTATATGTTCCGTAAATATGCCGCGAATACAGAAACCGTGAATATTATTATGGTAATTTGGTTGGGATTTTTTGATCCATGCATGATATAGTGTTGGAATTATATCATACATGGTCGCATGGATCAAAGATCCATTAATTATTCTTATAGCTGGATCACGATTTCAGGAATCATTTTCACTGACAGTGAAGTTGAAGATGCAGACGACTATTTTACCTTCTCTATATAAGTTAGTATATATAAGCATAAGGTCTATTTTAGTTTTTCATTCGTACATACATTTGACACAAACTATTTGAACTTCTTCTTTGTTTATAAAGGATATTGGAGTGGATACCCTTTGGAATCTCTTTTATGCAGCATGATAAGACATCGGTACATCTGTAAATGTACAGATGTACAGATATGTAGGTATATGTGTTTAGCCACGAATATAGGATTTATTTCGTCGCATTTTTTAGACCGTGAATAGTGCAAACGCGAGTGAAGGAAACGCGAATAAGGAGTTATTACTGTATATCGTTAGTTTTTTAAAAATAAAAGTACTTAATTACTCGTTTATTATTACTAGCACACTAGAGGATATAAATCATGCATTTTTCCCACTAAGTCGAATACTTGCGGCGAGTAGTTAGACATTCGCAGCGAATATTCGCTGTGTGTGACCGAGGCTTAAGCTAGTATCGCACCTTTCTAAAAAGAATGACATAATTATTTACTCTGTGGTCATTTATATGCAAAGATAAATAATACTAGTTTAAGGCGGTATGGTCACAGACCTTAGCTTGCCCAAAGAGGGCAAAAAATATATAAAAAAAAAATAATACTAGTTTAATGGTTACTGTTTTATTTTATGTTTAATTTAAACATTTATAATCATACTATTATTTAAAATGTTAGAACCATGGAACGATTCTTCAATTTATCCGCCACCTGTGAACATGTTTTTATGTAATAAAAAATTTGGTGAGTATAGGTTAGTTTTGTTTATTATTTAATAAAAATAACGAAATTAAAAGGAGTTACGATTCCACTAAGTTTGCCTTTATAATTTCAAGTACCACTGGAAACAATATTTTAAAGCAGTATGTATTTTCGATGAATAGATTTCATTTTTAGCTTCATGTAAATATAGGTACAGACGCCAGCACATCGAGCTATCCCAATCTGTCAAATTTCTTTTATAGATTTTCAACTTTATCACAAAATTATAAGGTTCACTTTCAAATGGGGAAATTTGACAGATTAGGATAGCTTGATGTGCTGGTGTCTGTACATTTTCTTTTTAATACACGATTTACTTTTCTTTTCTTTTTTTAATACTTTATCTAACACACGATTTCGCCTAAACGGAATTCTCTTTAAAACGAAAGTTTTTATTCTATTTCTTTTTTTATAAAGTTTACAATTTATTACAAATGTAATTGCAGCATTTTGTCAGAGACTTTGCCACCACAGTTTATCTTTTTATTTGAAATATGCAACACTATACATGGATAATGTGCATTCCATCAAATAAACTTATGAACTAGTTTACTATAGAGAATAATTTGAACATTGTAAAGGCTTGCCTGCATAGTTGAGAGTAAATGTGTCCCATTACGGCTGCCATTCCACTGAGGTGAATCAGAGCACAGCAGAGACGAGCCATTCACCCATCATGTGGCTTGAAATCCACATCTCTTCTCCACTGATGTGGATTCCAAGCCATGTGATTGGTAATGCCTCAGTACAATGTTTTGTAAAATAGTAATTATTTTATCATTATTTCAGATGTAGCTGGATTAAAGCATGCTTGCAACAATGTTGTTAAAGTGTTGGGCAAGCAATCACCATTACACAAGGAGAGTGCTCTATGCTCAAGATTTTTGTACAAGTATGACAAAAAGTTCAGAAATGACATTGGTTATAGAAATCTTAGGAAAGTTAACACTGCCCTGAAGAAATACTCAACTTTAAATTTTATAAAGGATATTGAGAACTTCTTAGCTGCATTACCTTCTCAAGATGATGATGAAATTTATTTACCTACTCGACAGATGTTGCAATATGTTATGTTGAGACTAATTGCATTCTCAAAAATAATGTTGAGGATTTGTATATGTTCCAAACAAGCTTCCATTTTTTATTTAGACAGGATAAAAAGAGGAGAAAGTCACTGGATGAGTTTACTGCCATATGCTTTGTTGTGCAGACTATGGTCCTTAAGTTTAGTACTACTACAACATTCTACTACTTGGTATTCAAATCTTAATTCTTATTTAAGTAAATTAGAACTGAAAGGCTTACAGTTTCTGCCAAATCAATATGAATTACCTGACAACTTAGAACAGTGGTTAGATATAAAAAATATTGACAACTTTGGAAGAATGGATTGGTCTCAAAAGAAATTTGTAGAGGTGGATACTGAATTGATTGAGGATGAACATGGTTTGTTTGATAATATACTTGACTTTGTACATAAAACTAATAATGTTGATGATAGATATGAAAAAGATTTAGAAGGTACAGAGGAATTACAACCTGTGCTGGATAGAATTAAATGTAAAGAAATACAGTTACATGTACCAATGAGCATAGAAGTGGATCATGGTCAAGTGTTATCAAGAGAAAGTTTTAAGGTTTTACTCAATTCCAACAAAGTTACTTCAGAAATCCAACATACACATACCAAAGTTACTAATTCTAATGCTTTGAAGGAATTTATGGAACTTGAAGAAAAATTCAGAAATGAATCTGAGAGTAAATCATTAACTAGCCATTTAAGTCTCATGCAATGGCATGCTCTCAAAAATGCAGCACTCAAACTATGCCAGACTAAAAACAGAAAAATAGGAAAGAAGTTCCAGCGATTATGGAAGGAAAAGTGTTTAGATTCCATGTAATAAAAAAGGTTTATTTCAATATTTGAGTTTTATATTGTTTAAATAATAATATTTACAGATACAATAAGTGTTACAGCACCATTTTTGATGAATAACTGCTCAGGCAATCAATTTTAAATAATGCATTAACAATACTTCAGGTACAATAATTATGTGTGAGAATATTTAATTTAATGAGAGTTCAAAATGATAATGAACTAATCAAAATGGAATACCACCACTATCATTAACAATTAAACAACATCAAATTTGAATCACAATGATTACCTACATTATCAGATTCTTAAATCTTTATAAAGCAGTAGGTATGGTTCTAATATATGGGTATTATATGGCAAGTTGACTCCTGTATATTTCTTTCTTTGTTGCATGGGCAGTGGATACCCTGGTCAGGCCACCAGAGTTGTTCAAGCCTCCTGCTTGAATAACCCTGGAGGCCTATGACATGGCTTAACTACAGTTGTCTAAGAACAACAGTCTGGTCCGATAGAAGTTAAACAACTTTGATGGTCACCCATCTATAGACTGACCGCAAGCTAGGTGCCTTACATCTCTGATCCCTACGGATCAGTGAGTGCACCTAGTTATGAGTACCTCACTTCTGTGTACTATATACATTCAATAAAAACTAATTGCATGCAGTGGCCCTATTCAATTTTGAGTAGCTTTTTACATTTAAAGTACTGGGATATGAACTGATATATCTTACCAGTAAAGATAAGCCATAGTATTCAAGAAAATTCACACATTATAAGTACATATATCTTTAACATTAAATTGTTACAATGTCTATAAATAAGCATTAAAAATATCACTCATTATTTAAGGTAGTCCGGGTGATCGGAAAGAACGAAAAAGCTGCCATCCACAAATATGTTATTATTTTTATTAAAAGCATATTTACCGACGCAATCTTCATACAAATTTCGAAGTAATCAACGTTCTTTTTTAATGATGTTTATATTTATTACGTGTTAAAACAATTAGACACACAGTTACTTTAGATCACAAAAAACAAATTTTACTTATCATCATAAACACATCGATCGCAATGTGGATAACACGAATAAACCTTAAAATTAATTGTTGCTTGGTTTCTTCAGTTTATCGTGAATAATTCAACAAAATATATTTTTACGCCAATCGCTAATTATGTTAACCTGTTATTAAAACTTAATTAGCACTTTTATAATATGAAATTATACATTCACAATAAATCAAATAATGATTAACTTGCGACTTTTACTGACTCGATGAAACTTGTCGTTTTTAGTATTGACATTTCCAGTTCATTGAAGTTACGGTAGGCAGCGGGCTTCTTCCGGCTGATATGATTGATAAGACGGTAGGCATTACATTCATGCGTCGGTAAAACAGTATATATTTATGCTATCATTTGTATTAATCTTAAGCAGTAGGCCTTGTACAATACACATAACCCGAGAGACTCACTTCTCCATCACAAACTACTAACTTCTATCAGAAAAACTATAAAAAAAATAGAACTATCCGTTTTCGTATAGGGAATGTTACATTGGAATGTTCATGAATGGCATGGTGAAATTTGTGCAGTAAAATAAATGGCCATGGCAGTAGTTTCTTATTATAACGCGTATTTCGTTTATTTTCTTGTAGTACTCGATAATTTCTGAAGTCGCGACTTCAAACCGCCTTCTTTCTTCGGCTGAGTGAGTGGTTTTCTTTCATCTTGGAGTTTCTTGGCTTCCTTCAACCTGTAAAATATATTATGCTTTAACTTTTTTATTTCTTACGACTTCATTATTTACGCGGTTCGGGGGAAGATCGATTCGTGTGTCGTAATGGCTAACGGCTCGGTACTCCTTGCTGGTAATCATCAAAATCTCTATTGGGTATTTTCTGTAGTTTACAACAAAAAGTTTAGAAAATATAGTATTTAAAACTAAGTTTAATAGAACAAGTTCTGGTTATGCTCTGATCTCAGTTTAAACTTAGTTCAGTCAATTGATCGACTTCAATATTTGTGATATGTTCTTCGTCTTTTTATTTATTCCATATGTAGGTATTTATTGCTTTCCTTTATGAATTAGTTGATCTGCTCGATATAAATTAAATATAGATTTAGAGCTCGGTTGACGACAAACTGGAGGAAAACAAAACATTCTGTTTACGTTAGCCGTATATCTCTTCATCTTAAACTGTTCACTTTTTGTTTAGTAAATGCCATCATGCGCTGTCTATTCAGAATTAACTGATCGAGTTTAATTTTAATGCTAAAACTTGCTCTAAATCACGTCCAACATAACAAACAAAAAGTTGAACAGCAAAATTCAGATTTTTACGGGTAATTTTGATTTAACAACAAAATAAAATCAATAAATACTACAAGTAAAATAAAAATTGTATTAAACGCTATAGGTATGTTATAATTTTGGAATTATGTAAGTTTCACATGACACTGAATCTGTATATTGTAATTTTTTACCGGTTTGAAAAGAAGGAGGCTATCCGTTTGTTTATTTTTTCAGTACGTATGTTTCCCTGTTTGTGTTTTATAATCGATAGCGAATAGTTTCGGAATATTTGGTTCGATTGGAACCAAATATTCCGAAACTATTCGCTATCGATTGGTTGTCAAAAATAAAAATTTCATATACTTACTTACTTATCGTATCGTATCTTACACTAACCTAACTAAGAGTTGTTCAAGCCGCCCAGTAGGCCTCCGACATGGCTTAACAACTGTTGCCTAATGGTTACAACCGGGACCGACACCTTAACGTGCACTCCGAAGCACGGAGACGCTCAGAAAGGAAACCACTTTGGCGGTCACCCATCTATGGACTGACCGCGAGCCTAATTGCTTAACCTCGGCCATCACTTAAGGACCGGTGAGACAGGATCTAGCCATAATATTTGAACGGTAATTATTGGATTATTTTGCTTCACATAAAACGTAATAACCTTTGTAATTATATCGATAAACAAAGCAATAGTCACTTACTTATCTTTTATCGCAATCTGTTCCTCTTTCTTATAAATATCTTTGAAATCTGTACAAAATGAGGTCCATAGCGAAAAAAATTCTTTCGGTTCGCAGTCTTCCAGTTTGCCGCATTTCGGTGAGTACTGATAAAACTTAACAGTTGCTATAAACTTAGATCGGCATTCATCTAAGTTTTCGTTTTCAGTCTTTAGTTTTTCTTCGGCAGCGTTTATGAATGCGGTCATCTTGTCTTTGAATACTTCAAGCCGCCGTTTACTTTCGTCGCTCGCAGATTCTTCATTAAGATTACTGGCTTGACCATCAAAGTCTATTACTTTCTTCGTTTTATCTTTGCACGCTAAAATTAACAAATGATTTTAATGGAATAAAAGGTATTAAGTAGATGAAGTACTGATAGGATTTTTTTGATTGGACAATGGTGTTAATTCCTTAAGCTACAAGTTTAGTTCTACGTCAACAATTCATATAACAATGACGATGGGCCGACTATAACACTCTGTGGCACCCCAATTATAGCAAGCGATTCAGTACCGTCTATTTCAATCCTACTAAGTAGATTTACACCTGATGAGTTTTTTTTGATTCGACGAGTGGTAATTAATTTTGCTACAATATTTTTTTATTCTCTGCCATATTAGTGTGTGGAATACAGGATGGGCTAATTATAAACCTTGTGGGGCTTCAATAGTCCGGGAGTGTTATGCTGTCTATTTCAATCCTAGTCACAGCGAACTGAATAATCTCTAGGGTCGTATATTGAAGTACTTACATTAATTATAGTACCTAGTCGTTTTTTCTGGTTGTAGCTTCATGATGTATACAGTCGAAGGCCTTAGTCAAGACAAATCACTATGCATTAAAGCGTATACAGAATTGTACTAATACGTGTTTGCCTTACAGGTCGGTTATGAAAAATCATTGGTTTTACAATACCTACTTAACAACGATACACATGAAAAAATGATTATAATGTTGGTAAAATTTTCAATCGAATTTTGTTAACTTGTATACACAATATTTTTTCATATTTCAGTAACTTACTTGCAATGCCTGCAGAAGAACTGTTTTAAAATGTATTGTTTTGGTGAGGAAATGTTGCAGAGTACTCTCGGCCGACGAGTATGATCGCGGAATGTGTACAGTGTTAGGAAATTTACTAATAACCTTGCTTTCTTCTCGGCAAGTCGTGATCCGAGCAACGTGGTCATGTGTGAAGCGCTTAGTATGTATATGTTCCTTACCATCTAGCTGTTTTCTTAGAGTGGCCAGGTTTGTCGCGACGTCCGCGAAGTCCAAAGTGGCAGCGCGCAGCACGTCCCCCGGCTCGGGCACGGGCAGCGCGCAGCCCTCGGCCAGGGCGCCGCCACACGCGCGCATGTACGTGCGCACTATGAAGTGCAGCAGCGTCACGTTGGATTGTTTCGACTGCACATTACAATATTATGATTATTATGTAATGATCTCTAACTTGCTTAGAATTTGCAGCAGTATTATAGCAATTTCTTTACATTTTTTAATTTATAACACGGCCGTTGGTTCTTTTTTGAGCGCGGAAAAAGAAACTGGCAGGACAGTAAAGTTAACTTCTATTTTTATATAGAATAGCAAGGCAAACGAGTAAACGGTTCATCCGATATGTGATCACCGTCGCCCATGGACACTTGCAACAACTAGAGGGGCCGCAAGTGCGTTGGTGGCCTTTAAGAAACAAATCTTGCTTCTTAAAAACAGCCATCTCATACCGAATAGGAAATACCTCCAAAACAAATTACAATTTTTGTTTCGTATTCCACTTAGAAATTAGTAATATTGAAGAATCGGTTGAAATGGCTGTTAAGAGCCGCGGTTATTGGACTACGACTGACTAGTTGTAGTTAAACTAAGCATTATTGTCTGATATTGACATTATTGACAAGAGTCTGTCAATATTACTCAGAGACAATATGCTTAGTTTAATTCGATCTTTAACAAGACTAACGTTGGGACCGACAGCTTAACGTGCACTCCGAAGCACGGAGACGCTCAGAAAGTAAACCACTTTGGCGGTCACCCATCTATAGACTGACCGCGAGCCTAATTGCTTAACCTCGCCCATCAATTACGGACCAGTGAGACCGGATCTAGCCATAATATTTGAACGGTAATTATTGGATTATTTTGCTTCACATGAAAGTTGATAACCTTTGTAATTATATCGATAAAGAAAGTAAAAGTCACTTACTTATCTTTTATCGCAATCTGTTCCTCGTTCTTATAAATATCTTTGAAATCTGTACAAAGTTAGGTCCATAGTCCATATAAAAAAATTCGGTAATTGGACTACGACTGACTAGTTGTAGTTAAACTAAGCATTATTGTCTGATATTGACATTATTGATAGGACTCTGTCAATATTACTCAGAGACAATATGCTTAGTTTAATTCGATCTTTAACAAGAATAACGTTGTGTCCGTAGCTATTATGATTGTAATGCCGCCAAAATAGCGTATCAACTCGTAATTATTGGTTTTTATTGATTTTTATTGTGTAGGCGTGAAATTGCAAACAATACTTTAAACTGCTGGGAACATGGGAGACTCTGATTTCTCATAGGGAACAAATTATATATATATATATATACACATTACTTGTATATCTTTCAAGTCTACGTAACAACAAAAATACCTTGACATCCTTCAGCTTGGACAGTATCTCTAACCCAAATCCATCGGCTTGACCTCTCTGCCCATTTCCTCCATTCATATAGTTGCCAAGAGTAAGAATTATAGCGAACAATTTCTTCAGAGGTTCACTAGTTGTGAGAAACTAAAATAAAGAGAGATATAAGAAACCAAAGACTAGGAAAGTGTTAGTAGGCTATGGGTTACATAATGGTATATCTGCTGGGGGCTACCGCCTAAGTCGCCGATCATCGTGATCGTATTCGGCATTCAAATAAATGAAGGTTAAAATGACAAAATCATTCGTTTAATCGGCTTCCATGAGCACATGTGACATTATAAATGGTCATGAATCGATTTTCAACGTTAAAGCCGGTTGTACGAACGATTTAGTAATTTTTAACCTTCTATAAGAAAAAATATATTAATGCGCGGCATATTTGAATGTCTATCGTTTTCAGTTTATAAAACAAAAAATATGAATAGCAATTATAAGAATTTAGGTTAAAATGCTTGAAATTATGAAATGAACACTAGTAGCTATAAATATAAGCTTAGTATGTCTCTGTGCTTCTGATTTCACACATTTATATATCCCAATCACAAAATGGAACTACGAATGCACGAACGGCTTAACTTAAAAAGTCACATTACAGCAAACACCCATCTATTTGAACACCGATTACGATAATGATGATTGGCCACTTAAGCGGTAGCCACCCTGAACAACATTTTTGGCTTCTGGAGTCAATCACATAAAGTGGCATGATCTCGTGATCAGCATAGCAATAATATATTCAACTTATTTTTATATTGCTTGACTCTGCCAGTCAATGCTACACACATTGTCAAAACCGTGTTTCAGTGTTACTTGATATAAATAACAGCTGTCAGTTTTGTAAATTTTCTGTAAAATTGTGCCAGTTGGCGAACTTACTATATTCCGCCATGTCTGCATGGATCATGGGAATCGGGTATTGACTGTACTCCAAGAGTTCTTCCATTTGATGCTAAAGGCCCTATTCCTACGCCTAGATTATAAATCTAGGCGAAAGTAGTAGTAGTTAGCTTGTGGTTAACCCTAAACTATAATCGAAATGGTGTCACCAGGGCCAACTATTATCTCCACAAACTCCTAATTTTGTTTATGGTACCTAAATCCTCGCAATACATCCATAATGACGGAGTACCCAATAAAGATTCTTATTGGGCACTCCGCCATATGCTCTCTCCAGAGGCATATCATACGGACATAATAATATCAGATAAAACTAGGAATAAATTTAAAATAAATTGAATATTTACCTCGCAAGTATGTTTCAAATTATCTAATTTGTGCATAGTTGTGCTTACGGCATCCTCGAACTCTGCTTGAAACATAAAACATGATATGCGTTCAGCGAAGTTCGGTATACCGGATAAATCGTGAAGAAATGCTTCGGGCCTATCTAATGGAATTTCAGGCTTGGTTTTGAGGTGCTCTTTTATCAACGATAACTCTTCTGCTGTGGCACGCTGTACCGAAAATAAAACATATCATTAGAGAAGGTGCTACATACAAGTATAATGTTTTATTAATAAATTTAATTTACTAGCAACACGAAGGACTTGAACTAGTATTGCCAATGTATTGAATCAGTTCAGACATTTTAAAGTACACTGGAGGTGGGAAATACCTACATTATATTCAGTAATCTATTTCCTACTTCCAATGAAGGGGGAGGCTTCAGGTCGTCGACAACACAATGGCTCTGTCCAAACCCAAATATAAACGAAGCATTGAAATATGGAACATAGTCATTCAAATTCTTCCTGTATTTTTCATGTAAAATGGAACTAAAATATTCTTAACGCTAAGTACATACAAATAAAGTTTATTTTTAATTGATAAAATAAATATTGAATAGAAATGTCAGCAAATACAGGTGACTTGTCGCGGAATGGGTTTAAAATGGGGAGAGATAAACGACTCATAAACATAAAAGCGTCGGGTATGATATGATGAAGCAGGCTTTTAGGTAAATGTAAAGATACTCACCAATTCATATATCTGATGCAGCGCTTCTAAACTGACTACTGACGTATCAAAATTATAAATAGCATTCTCTATCTCTGAAAACTCAACATGTAAACTTTGAGCTAGAATGCCTACATTTTGCGATCGTTTACTATCTAATATTTTTACTGGCTGTATTTTTGTTTTGACTTCTACTTTTTTTTTCACAGGTGCCTTTACAACTTGTCTTGAAAAAAGATCTGTAAATTCGTCAATATTGTCTAAATTGGCTTCTTCGATTTCCAACCACAATGGTTTTTGATTTCCTGGTAATGGTTCTCCTTGGCTGGCGGGTTGGGTCGGCACTGCTAAAATTCGAGTCCAATACAATGGTTTCATGGGTGCGGCGGGTTTAACTGGGGTTTTTCTTAACGCTGCAATAGTAAAATATCTCGTCAAAGTAGCAGATAAACGAAACTTATTCATAACTTATGATATAGACACTTACTTGCTCTCTGAACGTTCCATCCTCCAACTGGTGGTGCTGGGAACGGGACAGGACCACTAGATGGAGGTGGGGGTGGAATACCTGCTCCTGGCATACTTGGGGGTGGCGGTGGGCCCATACCGGGCATAGGGGGCGCTGGCGGTCCCATACCCGGCATGGGAGGTGGTGGCGGGCACATTCCTGGCATAGGTGGTGGTGGCGGGCCCATTCCTGGCATAGGTGGCGGTGGTGGACACATTCCGGGCATCGGCGGAGGTGGAGGACCCATGCCTGGCATGGGAGGTGGTGGAGGCCCCAAACCTGGCATAGGAGGTGGAGGTGGACCTATACATGGCATGGGAGGTGGAGGAGGACCCATTCCGTGCATCGGTGGTGGGGGCGGGTCTATCTCAGGCATTGGTGGCGGAGGAGGGCCCATTACGGTCACAGGCATTGGAGGAGGTGGACCTGAGTCAGGCATTTGATGTAGACCTATATCAGGCATTGGAGGAGGAGGGAGCCCTAATTCTGATACCATGCCTGGTTTTGGACATACATCTGTCATCAGAGGTGACAAAGGAAATGAGTCAGTTTTAGACGAAACTGAAGCCAGTTCGGATGTGGAAGAATGTGAAGTTACTAATTCATTATGTTCTTGGAGAGATTGGGGCAAACTATCTATTTCTGGTTTTGTCAATATTAATTCACCTGTTTCAGAGTTCGAGGGAGATTTGCCAGTTTTGACCAATTCACACTGAGTCGAACTAGGTGTTCCAGGCATCGGAGGTGGAGGAGGTGACATGCCAGGTAAAGGGGGAGGTTGGAAAGGTTCCGATTCACTGGTCTTCTCTGAATTTGCTTGAGAAATATGTAACTCAGATAATTCCTTGGCAAGTACTTCTTCTGTTGACATGGCAACAGATGACTCAGACAATTTCGTTAAACATTCTTTATCAATTGTACTCGTTGTTGTATTTGCAGATTTATGTTCTAATGACAGATTACTGGGTTGTTCCAATGATGTACGACTAGTTTCTGTAGACACTTCTTGCATTATCTTAGCAGATGTATATAAAACTCTTGTATGCGGAATTTGAGGTGTATGTAGAATATTCTTTACAGTATTATCATCGCTTTTAACTATTTCTAAGGAACTTTTAGCACTGTAAGTGATTAAATCAGTTGAATCACTTGTGCTAAGAAATGAGGCATCTGATGAACAAATACTTTGTTCAGAACCCTGAGCATCTTGGTTGATAACCATCTTTGTATAATCAACACTATTGATATCTTTAAGCTCTGTGAGGTCATCTTTGCGATAACTTTTATTATAATCTCTACTTTTATTTAACTTACAATAATTTACTATTTTGTCAGATCTTGCGTTACCTTTAATAGCCATTTCACTTCTATGGTCTAAACTACTTAAATCTAATGTTTTATCAATATTTACATTTGTTCTTAGAGTGTCATATTCAGGTATGTTTATCACAGGTTTATTTGATAGTTTGCTTAGTTCAGCGGCATGATTACATGTCTGGACTTCTTTGCTTGTTAATTCTGTCTTATTTTTAATTAAATTATATTCGTTAAAAGCATCGAAACTCTTTTCTAAATTTTTATTGAGTGATTCAATTTGGTTGTTTATCGTAAACTTTTCTAGTTGAAATTGTAAGTCTTGTAGTTTTTTCTTTAACTGAGTTATTACTACTTTAGCTTCGTCAATATCACTTATTTCTTCATTATTATTTTGACTAAAGAATTTGTTGTTTTCTACATCACGTTGATTGTCTTGTGCGATAAAAGGTAGCGAATCTTTGTCAGGCGGCCACATGGATGTATTTAACCGACCCGGTGTCACTGGTTGTAATGTTGGTACCTCCATATGAGCCCAATAATACATCAAATTTGGCTGAAACAAAAGACTTAAATATTTAAAATATTGACTTTAATAATTGCAATTAATATGCAATATAACTGCAATATTATTCTAAAAATTAATTAAAGCATCTTCATTTCTTTTTTTAAATGGTTTAATCATTGGTCAAATTTATCAGTGAGTGAAAATTTGAGTATCATTGATAATTAATGATGGATTTTGTTCCGAAATTAACGATAAACAATTCATTTTAAATTAGAAACAAAAAAAAGACTTAAATATTTAAAATACTGACTTTAATAACTGCAATTAAGATGCAACATTATTCTTAAAAATATAAATTAATGATAAACAATTCATTTTAAATTAGAAACAGATTTATTTTACACAAATATAATAGTAATTTATATATATATATATATATATATATATATTGTTTAAGGTCATAGCACTGTATACTTGTAAAATTTCTCTTAAATTTTCATTTAACATTGTGCAGTCCAAATGCATACTATAAACATATATCTATAAACGTTAAATAATATAATTATTGGATGAATAATGTAATACTAACTTCAACTATACAGGATTAATTTAAATTTGTGACTGAAAATTCACAGGTAGGGTACACACAAATGAAATTAAGTTTGGTTTATTGTTGGCATGGCATATTTGTTATCACTGCAATATACATTCAATTTAATTTAATTATTCTGACATTGTTCATCATTGCCGCCAAATGTTTTTTTTGTTAAATTATTTTTTCTTAGTTTATTGTAGCTTGTTATTTAGTTTCATTATTTTAGTTTAATTGACATTTGTACCCCACATTTATATTGATCTTGTGCTGCTTGCCTCTAAGTGGTATCTATGCTGGAATTTGTTCTGTTTATCATATCTCTCTTATGTTTTAGTATAAGTTACTGTTGGTAAGCCAAAAATAAATAAAATAAAACTAGCACTAATATAAAAAAAGTATTCTAGTTCCTGTCCCATTCACACATTGATAGAACCCTTTATAAGGCAGTAGGTAAATTTCTAATTTATTGGTTTTAAACATTATTACAAACTAATAGAGTTCAAAATATGGTGGGAACTTTATCCCCACTGCCCAGGAAACTAGGTTGTAAAATAGGTAATTTAATAAGAAATTACAAATACAGTAGTTACACAACTATTAACAATACTAACACAATTAATCTACAATTAGTACCTAGGAGGTTTGATATTTTGCTTTTTGTAAATGTGCTTTCTGATTCCTTTGAATGTCCTTCAGTGTAGATATTGTTAATATAACCAACATTACGTGTAGATAGCATTTAGATACGTTTATGTATTGTAATATAGAACCATTTTTCTGATTTGGTTATGATTCCAAAAAACTTGAATACAGTAGTAATTTCCAATTATTTACCTTGAATATGTTTTCCGTGGGTGCATCTTTATCAGATATTTGCCTTAACACACCAGCAGCTAAGAGATGGGTACAGTATTGTATCCCAAGGTTCCTAAGGTCTTGAATATTCAACAAAGTTTTGAAGTGGTTATTCTCAGTTATAGACGATATAAACCAGTTTAAAAGCATCTGACCTGAAAGCAAATATAAATGACATGATTAGGAATGTACGAATATTTACCAATTCCATAGAAAAGAGAACTATTTTGAAAATAAACAAGGATATCGTAGAGGCTAACCATTGTCTTTCGTGTTTGACATTGACAATTTGTTTGACAGCTGTTTAGTGTGGCCGTTTCCAAAATGTATCTTATTGATAAACTGACTAAATCGAATTAGAACAGAAATGTATATTTTTATAAGTTTTAATCGGTTACAAAGAACACAGAAAACCTAATGCAACGAAAATATGCAATAACAAGTATCATCTATGGAGTAATATTGAGATTTGTTAATAGTTTTTCTTACAACTACGTAGAAATGTTATCATTATGCTTTGAACTAAAAAACTGCAGAAATATTATATGTAATCTCATGGTCAGTGTTTCATTAATGCACAGTTTTTTTCTTCAGATATAAATTTACCACATAGTTTTAATGTTTCCTATGAAGTTTAATATACAATGTATGCATTAGATCAAAAAGATACAGGCTGAAAATAAAAATCAGCCTAATAAAACCTAATGGGAGAGAAGAATAACAAATGGGACGATGTTTTGTACCATTGTAAAACTTTGATACTTCATATTTAGCAAGTTAAGTTAAAAAGAAAATAGAACTAGCGATAGCGATAAGATTTATCTAGGTAGGTAAGTAATTGAAAGAAAAATAGATTACACACCATGTTTAAGTGAATAATTAATGCACTCGAGTAAATTTAGGGCCCTTGCATGCTCTCGGGCACTAAAATAACACTCGTACATTAATATTTCACTTTGTGCTCTATGTAACTAAAGTAAATACTTTTATGCACTACAGCATAAAAACAGTTTTGTAGGTATACTTAAACCTAGCCTAAATAACAACTATAAAAACATGAGAATTGAAGTAGGTTATACGGTGAAAGTCAAACAGTTAACATGCAAATATAACTTTATGCTTACGCTCAGATGTTAGACTTATTATGTAATGCAAATGAACTTAAATTTTAATTGTAGATATTCTAGTCGCTTTCAATCCCTCCGATTTTATATGTTATTAAAAAAAAAAAACATATATTAGTGCTTCTAAAATTTTTACTGCTTCAGCGGACAATCGAGTGGAGTGGAGGCTCAAGCCGTCTAGCAAATAAGACGACAAACTAAGTGTGCATGTAACTAGAGCTATTCCTAATGGGGCTTAATCCTCGGGTCAGGGCGGTTATTGACAGAGATATGTATGAGAGGGTAGGTTTTTAGGGACTTTTGTGTACCTGTCGATTTATGTAACAACGCGCAGACGCGGGCACCTAGTCCGATTGAGAATTGGAGAAGCCATCTCATCGATACGAATGCAGACTAAGGATCATGGAGGATAATACGATACTCTCGACCAGCGAGTTCGATATATATTGGATTGACTGTAGTGTCATGTGAGTTCTAATTAACCTTGAATTGTTGTAGGTAATTCGTCTTAGAACGTCTGGGACGTCGGTGTTAACGGACTAGTAGGTAGTATGGTTCATCAGTACCTATTGCATTTTCATATGACACAATTCATAAACCAGCTGTCAGTTGAAGCGTAACTACCTGAAAACGTTCAGCTATTCTACTGTGAATAATTGTATCATATACGAGATGTATTTTGTCTATATTTACCATCCAAAATATTTAAAAATTATGTTCAGAATAGCAGTTGTCACTTAAAGTTGGCAACATTTTCAGGGCTCACAGTTTGAATTTAATATATTATTATAATTTGGTTATGTAGGTGTTTGATTAATTTAATTAATAATTTCTTGGCATTTATAGTTGATATTTAATTAATACATTATTAAAAAGCCTTTGACGTAACTAAGTATAATGTGCTGGTAGAAACGGCTGACAAATGTCATGAGGACCACGTTATCTGGAATCACTGATCCTGATCCCTACATGGTTGAATATGTCTAAAATCAATGGGACAAATTAATTGTTGACCTCATTTCAACCTTCATAGGTCCAACTAGAACTCTATAAGGTTGAAACGGAATAAAAATTCAGCTTCGCGAAATTAGTTAATCTGTTTTTTTGGTATAGATAGGTTTAGTATAGGTACTTAGCTATTATTTGCATATTAATTTAATTAAAAATTAGATGTACCGATGTAATTCAATGTTTTAAAACGTATTAACTTACTCCATAGATTATTATCTTCAAATAGAAAACTAAGGCATTTTAAATTAATATTCCATAACATTTTGTTTCCACTTTCCCAATAAAGTTGAACCGTAATCTCCGCCATTTTCATATCCACTTCTATTTGCATTTTATTATTTTCTCTGTTTAACACAAACAACACGAAACGATACCACTGCAAGGGCTTCGGAACTTTCATTATTAACGTTTTTTGAGGCACATAGAGCACTAAAGCACGTTTATTTTGGAAGTATTTTGATACAGCTCGCCTTAACTTTATTTTAGGAGAGGCCGGCGCACTCAATAATGCAAAGTCATCGTTATGCAAACGTAAAACGTTTCCAATGTCTTGAACACCTTTCGTTCTTGAACGGAACTGACTGAAGAATGTGACATAGTTGAACTGTGCCACTGAAGAGTTGGTGAAGTTCACTCGATTATTTGAAAGTTGCATTGCTTTCAACCGACGGTGCTCTTCAAGTCACGTATGCACACTAGATATTAACGGCTAACTATCTCGGCAGTGCTAATGATTAAAAATGATAAGAAATTATGGACTATTTGTTAATAAAAGATAACGATGTTCATTCACCTGCTAATTAACATTGATAGTAGAATGTTTAGGTTACTATCTACCTATTTTTAGACCTAAACCTTATACAGTTAAGTCACCTAGAGGCTTGGAAGGTAAGTACAAACCTATTGACAAGGGTCTTGTGTTATGACTTTTGATTGATGGTACCTATCGTGTATGTTTTATCAAAATATAGTTAGATAGTGTAGGGTATTTATAATCTATTTGCGTCACAGATTAAAAATAGATGGGATATCTTTAGGTAAATACTGGAAAGAAATACTATTGTCTTTTATCAACGGTTGTTACGTAATCAATGAGTTACTTATAGGTACCTAATTAGCACTATATATGTGTTTCAACACATATATAGTGCTAATTAGGTAGCGGTAAATTTCATATGGGTAACATTCCTACCTGTAGGTATTGTAAGGTTAGGTAGAGAAGTTTTATAACTCTAATACTCACAGTTGGTTGACGATCAAGAGTAATCAGAGTAATAGAAAAAAAAATTAACAAACCTTCAAACTTTTCATAGAGCTTGAAGTCCAACTTGTCTGGCACAAATTTAGGGCGCACCGCCTTGGACTCTGTGAGCTTGTCAAGGGTGAGGGAGGCTACTTTCCGCAGGACATTTGACTCCGACATCGGCGCGTCACTAACGCTCGAATGGCGCCGCGAGTCCTTTTCTGACACAGCTGGAATTAAAAACACATAATAATTACTTCAAGTGCAGCAAGCAGAAAGTGAGACGGCTTTCGCTCATTGATCATACAAGCGCCGCTTTAAGCTTCCATTTTCGTTTATATTTAAAGTCAATCGTCTATTTACTTATATACGGTAGGATTTTGAACGTATGAAAATCTACAGGAAAAGTGAAACAATATCAGTAAAACACCCAGTATAGAAAAGAAGATTGAGTCCAGCATTTTCTGGCTCTAATCTATAATACGCTGGAATGTTGTACAACCACCACCTTAAATAAAACGGCCGAGGTAATAGAATTATTTGTGTTTATAACATAATATGCTGTTCTTGGTCTAATCGCAGCTCATCAAGGATAATATCAATAAGGTATAAGAAAAGGGCCCGATTTATTCACAGCCTAATTAGGCTTGAGTCTAGGGCGCAAGAACTGAAGTGGCACCGAGAATTAACGTTGATTTTCACTTTACTGTGGCATTTTTATTCGTATAATAATAGATCTATCTTCTTTAAGTTAAAGTTTAAGGTTTTTTGCAATAATATTAAATTCAAAATTAATATGTAGCGTACCCACCAATCACATTAAATAATAAAATGTAATTTATTTACAATCAAATGGCAACTAGTATGTACGAGTTTGCGTTCTTTTATTTATGTCCTTAGTATGAATCTGAATTATATATAAAAAATATATACCTATAATCTAAGTAATTATACGAATCAAATTCAAGACACAACGGGAGCTATCTAAGCATCTGCGCGGCACATATTATAATTTATAGTAGGTATTCTTATCTTAGAGCGCAAACACAGCAAAACCTGTACGATCGAGAAGAGATCATGTCCAGGACCGATGGTGTAAACCGGCCATATTCAAGATTTCGGGCTGCAGATATCACGGGTAGGGATTGGAATATCAATTATCACATATAGGTATGTATAATTATGTCATCCGATAAACGGCATCATTTGACCTCACATCTGTTTGGTAATCGCTACACAAATATAGGTAGTAATAGTAGTTACACTATTACTACCTATATTTGTGTGCATGAACATGTATGTTTGTCCTGTGTCTGGGTGTAATTATCTATAAAAGTATGTATTTACAAAAGAAAAGTATTATACATATGTAGTATATCAGTTATCTGGTGTCCATAGTACAAGCGTGGCCAACTGAAATGGAGACTTGCCACACAAGCTCTGCTTAGTTTGGGATCAGATGGATGTGTAAATAATGACCCAGGATATTATTATTAAATTACTACCGCATACGCCACGTTGGTTTAGCGGTGGCGTGTTCAACCGAAGTTAAAAAGGTCCTGGGTTCATTCTTGGATATGGGCCGAAAATAGATATTAGGATATTTCTGTTACAAAAAATCCTGAGTATCAGCCTGGAGTCTGTGAGTTGGGTGTGTTATAATCCCGTGCTTCTCAGTTCAGCTGTCGGTCCTGAACCTGACCTTTTTTTGGGCGTGTCGGCTATCAATTCCATCATGAGAGTGCGGGAATAGAAAGTGCAGTTGTGTTTGAACACACTTGTGCTCTTTAATACGCCCCGCGCCCGCGTGACGAAATTCGATGGATTTACACTCTAAAGCAACCAGAGGGAGTTCATACGCAGGACTTATCAATGTAAAGAAGCGCTAATATAAATGTCACACACTTATTACTACTTATGTAAATAGTTGAACCAAATACCTACACAGTTCAAAACGGACCTGGGCCAACTCCACAGCTATTACGCTGCTGTATTACTTTCGGTAAAAAATAATCATTAGTAGGTAACATTGGCGGAGGGAAATGAATATCATAAGGGAATCCGATAACCAGAAAAGCCGAAACGGCTCTTTGGTTTTGTCTGCTAATAAACTCTATTACTTGTTGTGTGGTGCCGACATAGAATATCAACATCCCATTTCATATCGTGGGGGGGGCGCACAGTGGAACGAATGTATGGGAGCGGTTGGACGTAGACATGTCCGAAAAATAAGAGTAAAATTATGACAAACTAATGATGCCATCTTATTCGATTACTTAATGCCTTCATAAATTGTGGTGATGAATTTCTTCATAACTCCCATATTTCGGGAGTAATTTGAGAAAATGTGAAATTTTACTATGAAAATGAGTGTATCGAGCTCTCTCCCTCCTGATTCCGGGCTTGTTTCAAGTAGCGGTCTCTAATATCGTAATGCTATTACTAAGAGCTATATTTAATACTAAGACACATAGTGCGCCAAATGTGCACTTTCTGGGATAAAAGGAAATGAAAATTAAAAAAAAAAAACGTTTTTTCCCCATTTGTATTTACTTTAAACCGCAGACAGACTTATTAAGAGGTCTATAAATATATTATATATATACAGAAATATATATTAACAAAAATATTCACAAGAACTGATGAGAGTATGACTTTTAAGTAAGTTGAAGATTTACGAGGACTAGGATGTGTACAAGTTGAAGCATCAGATTTAGCAGGAGAAATTATGGGCTCGATGACGTCACTTATATTTTCTGTAGAAGGTTCCATATTTTCATTCTGTAATTCCGGCCATTGAATTGCAGCCTGTAGCCAAATCTCATGTTTCTTCCGAAACTTATCTGTGCTTCTTCCAGACTTTGTCCATTTTGCATAAATGCGGTAGCAAAATCGACGACACCAGTCTTTTAAACTTGTTTCAGCACTTTCACATAACTGAACACAACTGTTATCTTTTAAAACACTGAACAAATAGTTAAAGTCGCGTAAATCTTTATGTGCGCGTGCGCATAAAGCAACGTGAATATCAAGATTTGTATTAAAATTTGGAAAATACATTGCGAGATTAGCTTGGATACAACGAGGTGTAAATCAACACTGATTTTAAAGTTACTAATAGTGACCTATTTATATAAAATCCAGGTATCCCAGGTATCCTTTGTTAAATATTGCAAGGTAATTAGTTATTGTGATAATTAGTAAATGATGCATGCTAAATTAGTGTATTAAGAGCCATTTAGTAATTAAATAATAGCAATGTTCTTATCAGTAATCATTAGTGCATCAGTTTTATATGTAAACCTTAAGTCCCTAATTATATATCCTAATTAGCTTATATCTTCTCTAATTGGCTGCTCAGAAATGTTATTGTAATAAGGTAAACCTTTAGAAAAACGGTTTTAATCAACAAAATAAACAAAAAATAAAAAAATTGTGTTATAAAATAAACATCACTCTTTATCCCAGAAAGTGCACATTTGGCGCACTATGTGTCTTAGTATTAAATATAGCTCTTAGTATTAGCATTATGATATTAGAGACCGCTACTTGAAACAAGCCCGGAATCAGGAGGGAGAGAGCTCGATACACTCATTTTCATAGTAAAATTTCACATTTTCTCTAATTACTCCCGAAATATGGGAGTTATGAAGAAATTCATCACCACAAGTTATGAAGGCATTAAGTAATCGAATAAGATGGCATCATTAGTTTGGCATAATTTTACTCTTTTTTTTCGGACATGTCTACGTCCAACCGCTCCCATACATTCGTTCCACTGTGGGGCGTAGAAATCTTCAGATGGAATACCTACCAGAGAATGGGCAGCAGCGTTTTTCTGTGAACTATGACTATCAAACTGCGTTCTCCGACCCGTCTGCCAAGCGTGGCCATTATGGTATATCCCCCATTCTTTGTGGAGGATTTTGTCCAGCAGTCAACGTACATACTTTGGCTGACAAGATGATGATGATGAAACTATATAGATTTGATTTCTTTTATAACAAAACCTTGACTTAAGTTAGAAAATGCTACTTTTGAAAGGCTAGTACGATTGTTATAAAACAAAACCTAAAAACCATTTTGACTAATCTAGCTTCAGCATGCAATTATCACATCTGAATAAGTCCAACTTCCTAAGAGCTACGAGATATAAAACAACTTATATAATCGTGTTATACGAAGTCTACGCCACTGATAAGTCCATAAATAATATCCATGAAACATCAATTTAATAACTGTTGGTAAGCCAAAAACCCAGGAAACCGGAGTAAATTACCCGTTTTATATGAAGATCTCTACATTAAATACAACATTACTGTTCATAAACTGTTCATTTGTAGTATTTTGTAGTCTGTTACTGGTAAATCATCTTTGGTTTAATGACATTTCATTATCATTATCGTAAGAAAAGTCCTTATTAGTCTTATATAAGTACCTACTTTATTGTGCAGCTAATTACTTGACATCATAAAATACTTTAACATTAAGTTTTAGAGTTCAAAATTGATCGCCAACTGCATTTCGTGCCGGTGCGTAGAAACATCAACAAACAGGTTTCGTCGACCATTGTAGCAACAAAGTAACTACTGTATAGGCAACAGGTAAGTACATAATAGAAGCTGCATGAATATCATCTTTTTAAGTACCGTCCCGCTGTAAGTACATACGTTTACGAGGTATATAGCGTACTAAAGATACGGTCGATTGATTTGTACAATGATTTTTCGATAAGCAATCAGCTAACTGATAAACTTCTCTGGATATTTCACGTTAGCGGGAATGGTAGACTGTATTGGAAAACGAGAATTGATAGTCATTGATTGGCACAGTGGGCCTAGAGTAATTAGCATTCCTAACTAAATCGTTTTCTAGTACTGTTCCAGCATATAAATAGGATATTGTTCGATGTATGTTTGATTCTTAACAATTCTGTCAACGGATTTATAGCAAACATATGATTAGCATTTAAGCACGTATCTATTTATTATTGGGTGCGAGTAATAATTGTGTGAAATAGGAAAGAGGTTTCCCTTTCATGATTGTAATGTAAAAAAACTGACCGTTATCTAGTAGAGTGAGAGACGGTTCGCAAGCAACTGGAGGCAGCTCCACTTTCCGATATTTGGACAAGGTAAACGATGTCTGCTCGGCGCAGCCCTTCAGCCGGTTGTCGCGAAAATCATGGTTGCACTCGTGTGTGCTTCGCTCCAAATTCCGTTCCGCCCTGTGGCCACCACACAACCCCGAAAATACAGATCCCATAACCTTTTCATTCTCGCCTTTGTCACTGTCATCGAAAACGTCATTTTTTTCTTCTTTTTCCATGTCGTGTGCGGCGAGCGCAGAGGCGGCATCTTCCCGCGGCATGTCTACGGTCATTTCGGGGGGTTGCGCGAGCGCATCGGCGGGTGAGGGTGTGAGAGTACGCGGCAGGTCGTCGGGCGCGGAATCGCTCTCGGCGGAGTAGTAGCACTGGTTGAGCTCGACGGCGAGCGGCGTGAGCGGGTCCGTGAACACTGACTCGGAGGTGGAGTCGTCAGCGGGCGAGCGCGCCGGCGGTGGAGCGGCGGCGGGCGACTGGTCGCGGGTCGGTGACCGCGGCGGGGCGCGCTCGCACCTGGTCACCGTTACCTCCGCACTCGACTGCACGCTCGGCGATTCCGCGCCCTCCCCCTGCCGCACCAATGTTTTGAACACGCACTCGACCGTATCGTTATCTGATGTTTCGATCGGCTCATTGATATCGGAATCTGGCGTTTTATCGAACTCTTTGTCGATAGCGTCTCGTTTGGCGTCGCTCTTTTTCCGGGCATGCTTCTTGTTCTCTCTCCCCGATGACTTTCTGTTTAGGTTCCTGATGAAATGTTTACCCTTTGCGGGGGATTTTCCCGTTTTCGATTGTTTTTCGTTCGCTTGAGTGTTACCCATAGTGAGGCGGTTTGTACACTAATCATTTAATAAACTATGTTAAACTTAATGTGTTCTAACTAATACCAAACAGGACAAAATACAAAACGTGACATGAAGCAGTTTCACAGCCATCTGGATCCACACCTCAACCCTCAGACATGCGCAGTTCAGACCAGTGAATCAATATTTTCGATGCATCCACTTTTCTTCAAAATATATTCCCTTGTTATAAAATTATAAAAAGCTAAACCATAGATAGTTTATACGTTAATAACTTTTTCTTATTTTAATAATTTCTTTCACAAGTATGTAAATAGCATTTATTACGAATTTCTCATACTTATGACAAGTTTATAGGAAACATTTTTATTTTTATTATTTACTGTTGAGTCGGTACGTAGAGTTCTGGTTGGATACAAAGTTTCACATGGTTCTGGTGACTGCGAATAGATGGCGTCGTAAGTAATGTTTATGTGCAAATAAACTAAAGAGGCATGATGTAAATAAACTTTTTGTCATGTTACGAAAGTTACGTTACTAAAAAGTGAAACGCAAAATTTGTAAAACGTGTTTAATGAACACTTACATACCTAGTAGGTATGTAGGTGTTCATTAAACACGTTTTACAAACTTCAATGAGAAATTGACGTCTATCTGAAATCAGATTATTATTTTAATGAATGTCGGTATTCATTGTAGGTACGGAGTCTAAAATATGATGGCCTCTTATTGATGACGGGCCGGTTGGCGTGGTTGGTAAATGCTTGTCTTTCACGCCACAGGTCGTGTGTTCAATTCCCACCCAGGACAGATATTTAAGTGCATGAACATGTCTGTTTGACCGGAGTCTGAGTGTAGGTAATTATCTATATTAGTATGCATTTACAAAACAAAAGATTAAGGTTTACCTATGTAATAGGTATATCAGTTATCTGGTTTCCATAGTACAAGCCCTGCTTTGCTTGGGATCAGGTGGCCGTGTGTGAATAATGACCCAGGATATTAATAAAAAAAAATTAAAACAATTCAGACTGTCGTGTGTGTATTAGAAATTAATTAACTAGTTCTTAAAATGGGGAATAATAAATGTTGGCATGCAAAGTTGCCGAAGTATACCAGAGAGTTGGGCTATGCCCTATGCCCTCTCATAGTTAGATGAGGCCCTTGCTGCCGTGAGACCGCAATGGACTGCATAATCATATTAATAGGTCCTCAAAAATTGTAGTAGATATTGATGCTATCTACCGCGTTTAATTGAAAGCGGCTCGAATGCTAGCGCTGTTATGGGCTTTAATTCTTGTTACAAATACACCACATTAACCCCAGGGTACCACTAACTAACTATTTGTTCACATCATCAGCCTGATATTGTGCACTGCTGGACATAGGCCTCCACAAAGGTTTTTATAGCGTTGCCTTTTGGAGGGGTTTGCCATAGCCACCGCGATTGGCATGCGAGTTGGCGACCGCATATAGGTTGTAGTACAGACGCCAGCACATCCAGCTACCTACCCTTATCTGTCAAATTTCTTTTAAAGATTTTCAACTTTATCACATAAGCATAAGGTTCACTTTCAATTGGGGAAATTTGACAGATTGGGGTAATTAGATGTGCTGGCGTCTGTACCTAAGTACACAGGAGGTGCTGCTAACCGACTAAATGGTATATCCCTTAGGCGCCTTTTATTTTGTTTTTATTTAATCTGTATTTCAGACATAATATAATGACATATATGTATCGTCCATAATTTGATTACGAAACTAGCGTTAGTAAATGTTGTAGTACACATAAATAAATACAAAAAAGTGTTAGTAATTTGTTAGTAAATAAAACAGGTTAAAACAATTATTATTAAGGACTATTTTCTATATCTGTGGAAGTGTACACCTGCCCACACAATAAAAGGGCTGTCAATCTTGCACGCTAACATTCTGAGGATAGCATTGGTGCTACCAAGAATCCTACTCATCATCGATGCTTTTCCTTATAATCGAAAAGAAGCTATCTATGGATGCATCCGCAAACATTGTGGAAGCACTGCAGTATCGTGACTATTACTACTTTTATGACACCCACGGCTGGCTCTGTTATCCAATCTGGGCCGGAATCCACAGTTATTCAGTATAATCTAATTTAATTCAGTTTTACGTTTCGGCATATATTTATTTTTGTCAGTGCATCGAATTTTGTGAACTTGATATTGAGTCTATCATTATTATTTTAGACTAGAATGTTGGTCTTCGATTGGGTTCGATACCAACTCTGGATTTGTCCAGACACAAATATTTGTATTTGTGTGATGAATACGATTATTTACCCCGGCCGTTTTCTCCCCCCGAAAATCCCGGGACTGTACTTGGCTAATCTCGAGATTTTCGGCATTGGCAGAAACAGATCTAGTTTCAATTCCGTATTCCATTGCGCCTTGTCAATAACCTTGCCTTAGATTATATTAATAGTATTTATTACGTAATAACAAAATCATCCTTAAATACGCGGTACGATACGAAATACACCGGTACAGCCCTAAAAATATGTTTGTCGTAGAACTTAGAAGGGACTTCCCCGCTCAGGATACATCAATACAATACTCTTAAGGTTCCCCAACGGGCCTTTATAAACTACGAAGCAGACTTGGTAGTCAAACATTAGATGCTTTGATATTTCTGCGATATATTTTCTAAATTCTAAATAGTATTTTTTGTGTTATCTTTTTGATTTTTCGCAAAAAGTAATGTTTTTTTTTTGTATTGTGTACTAGCTGTGCCCCGCAGTTATACCCGCGTTAAACTTTATAAATTATATTGCTATTTGTTATTCGTATATATAAGCTATATGACTACAAAATTTGATCAAAATCCGTTTGGTAGTTTTTGCGTGAATAAGTAACAAAAATACATACTCACAAACTTTCGCCTTTATAATATTATTGTGATTTTATTTTGTTACTATATTGAGATTTGTGTCGTGTAACGATATAGATATAGGTATATTGATTAAATTTTTTTTAAAGAAATTACTATTTTTTTTCTTTGGTCCCAATTAGAAACCACAGGAAAAACCACACTGTGCCAAAGTCTAATCTTGTGATGGCCCCGGGATCCCGGGATTATGAAAAGAAAATCTCGTAATCCCGGGATTTAAAAACATATTCAGGATTGTAGTCTCTAATCGTGATAGAAAACGTATGAGAATGGAAATCGCTAGTGAGTCAAATAAACCGGTCGAACGAGGGAAAAACCAAGTATATATTTTTTTATAAAAACAACGCCCGCCATAGGGAATTTAATCCCTGTGTCGCGGGGTACTTTACAAACATATACTAGACGGACACAAAGTACATCCAGCGATGTAGCCATAATGCGAATATATCCGGTGATTAAATAATTTTACGCCACCGCGGCACTGTAAGAGATAGAGTTTCACTTGCATCGTGGTTTCATAAAACAGCACAACGTTTTTAGGGTTCCGTACCCAAAGGGTAAAACGGGAACCTATTACTAAGACTTCGCTGTCTGCCTGTCCATCTGTCACCAGGCTGTATCTCATGAACCGTGATAGTTAGACAGTTGAAATTTTCGCAGATGTTGTTTCTGTTGTCGCTATTACAAAAAATACTAAAAAGTTAAATAAAATAAATATTTAAACTCCCATACAACAAACATGAACTTTTTACTCGCTTTTATAGAAAACGGTACGGAACCCTTCGTGCGCGAGTCCGACTCGCACTTTGCCGGTTTTTTATTTTATATATACCTATGCCTATTAATGCAATCTTTTGCTACGTTTCGTGCATTAGGAAATCCGGTTAGAATTGGCTTCCTCAAAATGGCCGACGTCGACGTGGTAGGCCGAAACGGAGATGGTATGATCTGAACTCGTTTTGTAACGACTGGCCTGAAATTGCGAAAGATAGGGAAATCTTCAAAACCAAGGGAAAGCCTTTGCTCAGCAGTGGGACGCAGATATAGGCTAGTATAAAAAAAGACCTTACCATATACCATTAAAATCTAGAACGCATAACTAAGTTTGTTAGTCGAACTTTTAAATAATTACTTCTGTGCTAGTTATAAACATTATTATTATCATAATATTTACATTTATTACAGATAGATTTTATACATACATGAACTTAACACAATATGAAATATATTTTATTTTATTATTTAACAAGTTTATGGCTGATTGTAAAATGAATAAATAACCAATATATACTAAGTTCATGAACTTAGTTTTTGCCTAAATAATTAAGGTTACAACTTTAACGACGAAATTGGGCAAAAACTTAAGTAAATAAAATGTAATTAAGTAACAATCTCCTCGTAATTTTGTATATTAATTCATAAAAAAATACAAATTAATTTCCTCGTTTTTGTGCTAATAACCCTTTCACACCCTTTCAGTATTTAAATCTCGATACCAATCTTCTTTCCTAAATCATGAATTTCTTATTTGAATTTCTTATCTATACAAGGAGATACACAAACCGAAAATAATAGAACATAAGCAAGAAAATGACGGAAAATAGGAGAGATAAAACACAAAAACTATTCCCCACATTTCGCTCGGTGTACAGGGTGGTCCATAAGTCGTGTTAATTAAGAACTATTCTTTTGTCTAGCGGTAACGTTATTATATATAAGTTAATATAAGTTTATTATATATAAGTATTTGTTGACAACCAATAGAAATAGTTATATACTTCTTTTTAAATATATACATATATTACACAGAAAACACCCAGATCAAGACCTGTTCTTGAACACCAATATTTGACATGTGCGAGGATAGAACTCCAAATCTTTGGACCAAAGGGTAAAAAAATAGTGGACTTAACTTGAGGACCTTAATCTACCTATGAAACTAAACAACTTGTAACACATCAACATGAAAATATACAGATAACAATATACTACAACATCCCACAAAATAATATAGACGACGCATTTTGTATGAGGTAATAAACATATATATATATATTTCTTTTCCGATTAGTTTTGTTTAAGTTTCATGGATAATAGCGTTCCTAAAGTTACCTCGACTACTTTATGTCACACGTTGTATAAGTGATGCTGGAACTGGCATGAGGTCGCACTAGACACCGTGAATAATTACGGCCTACTGTGAACTATAGGCCACAGCTCAGCAAATGCCACATTGGAAATACAGGGTTCATTTTCAACTTTAGCTTTAGAAGATCTTTGATAGACATAGATAATATACTTTATTATATGTACCTACGAACTCATATTGGATATATATACAGGTTTGTTTTTCATATCAGAGGACGACAAACGAGCAAATTGGTCACCTGGTGGTTAGTGATGACCACCGCTCATGGACACTCGCAACACCAGAGGGGACGCGCGTTGCCGGCCTTTAAGAGTCAGCAAACAAGTGTTGCTGACCCTTCTGCCCCCCCCTCCCCCCTTGTTGAGCTCTGGCGACCTTACTCACACGCAGAAACACAACATTAAAATTATTAATGTTTTACCTACCTCTGTTAAAACACCAACTACCTCGCTGGACTAAACAGTTATCACCATAAGCAACAGCTTTTGTTCTACGAGTTCGGACATAATTAAATAAATGAAAAAGAAAATGATTTTACACGGACTGACAACTAGAGAAATGCCGCTTGCCGCCGCGCTGCATCCTTTCCTTGCGCCCTCACAGCTTTAGGGTGATTTCAGAGTCGCGCCGGCCGCGGCGAGCAGCGCTGTCCAAACGCGCGCGCTTACAATCACACTAGATAGTAGTTGCGTTTCACAGTCACGCTGGTCACGCAGTTCAAACGCGCCGCGTGTGAGACGCGCGCCGTCGGCCAGCGCTGGCGAAGCGCGCGCGGCCCGAGCTCCTCTACTGGCAGCTAGCGTTTCAGAGTGACGCGGGTCGCACGCGCCGCTGTTGAGACGCGCTGGCCTCCGGCGTGTGGCGCGCGCGTCACTCTGAAATCAGCCTTATATTTCCGTAATCTTTGTGCTGCGCGTAGAGTTACATAAAAATTCAAGCGGGAAATAAACAAATAAATAAAATCTAACAAATTATCAAAAGTTGTAGAAAAATTGTTGTTGTTTATGGTGTTAGCTATCTAGTAGTTTCTAGTCCTGTGAGGTTGTTGGTGTTTTACAAGTAACCTTGTATATTGGACTTAATTTTAGAACATAATTTAGTAGAGGTAGGGTACAACGTTCATCCGTTCAAAGAGCAGCCCGACTGGGGTAGTACCTCCACCTTATGGTAGACATTCCACCTCATAGTACAAGCTTTGCTTAGTTTGGGGCTAGGATGATCTGTGTGACATTGTCCAGAGATATTATTATTATTATTCCTTAATAATAACATTAATAATTTCAGCAACACTTGTTTGCTGACTCTTAAGGCCGGCAACGCACCCGCGACTTCTCTGGTATTGCGAGGTCCATCGGCGGCGGTGATCCTAGACCACTTGTGTATAAGAACTGAAAGTTATGTTAAAATCAGGACCAGCCAGAGTAACAAATTAATTGTTGGTACCATATTATAAATCTCAACATGACATCCTGATATCTATGTATATGTATATACCTATGTAGATACACATATATCTAAGATGTTAATACGTGAGTAAGGAAACATCCTGTAGTATAAAGAATGTTTATCTCAGACGGGTGTGAGGATCACAGTGTTATGGAGCGAAAATATCGCCAAATGAATAGTTTTACGTCAATCTATATCCTACACTGTCTTGGTATTTATCTTCGTATACGCATGGCATGAGCGGCAGGACGTCAGTAGATACACGCGTGTCATGAAATTTGACCTTATTGCCTACGGAACAAAGTCGCCGTTCAGATTAAAGTGTAACCTATTATTAGAGTTTTGTAGCCAAAGGACAAAAAACTGAACCCACTTTTTTCTGAAACTATAAGAGCTATTCTTGGCAAGTAGATCTATTCTGTGAACCGCATTAAGATTTTCACACAAAAATAGAAAAATAAAACAATAAATTTTGGGGTTCCCCATACTTAGAAATAAAACTCAATTTCTTTTTCATATTACTCATACATGTGGGGTATCTATGGATAGGTCTTCAAAAATGATATTGAGCTTTCTAATATCATTTTTTTCTAAACTGAATAGTTTGCGCGAGAGATACTCTGGAAGTGGAAAAAGAGTGTCCCCTACCCCTGTATTCTATTTATTATTCTAAAATAAGAGAATATAAAAACTAAACAAAATATGACGTACCATGCAAACTACCACCGAAAATTGGTTTGAACGAGATCTAGTAGTTTTTGATACGTCATAAATCGTAAACTGCAATTTGTCTGTCATTCAATCAACTCAAATACTTGCTGCTACGGAACCCTTCATGGGCGAGTCCGACCCGCACTGGGCTGCTTTTTTTTCTACTTTGTTTTTATAAGGCCAGGGGGAGTGCAACACATACCACCGTAAAAAGTGTCTGCGGGTATGTATCTCGGACTCGCACCAGATAAACCTAACCTGCATGTTTACTTGGTGATGCCAGTCGAGGCGGAAAAGAGTTCCACTCACATCCTAAACTAATTTGAAGCTTGTACTATGGAAACCAGATAACTAATATCTATACATGTAATAAAGTCGTAGAAAAGTCAAAACTGTACATTGAATATTTTTTTAAAGGATACTTGTGGCGTGATCTACAATTGATATCAAAGCCAAGAATATAGTTTTTAGAATTTTTGTCTGTGTGTCTGTTTGTCTGTATGTATGTCCTGGCTAAACTCAAAAAGTACTGCATGGATTTACTTCAAATTTTGCATGAATGTCACGAAGAGGTCGGGTCAAAATATAGGCTACATATTATCACGCTATCACCTACGTGGGAGAAGCTGTGACAATTTATAAAGTTTAACGCGGGTAAAACCGCGGGGCACAGCTAGTAATACATATTATACTACTTTTCTTTTGTAGTTACATACTTTTATTGATAATCAGCGCGCATTATCCAACTAAGCTGGACATATTATAGCGCAGTAGTGTGGGCGTTTTCACAAGTGCACTCTCTCTAGTCCTCTTATTTATAATATGACTAACTGTAGGTAGCTGCACGCGTTGCTACGCCACTGACTAAAATTAATTCGAAGGAAATTGTAGCAGCGCCATCTGTCGAAGATTGGTCGTTACAACTCAGAAATCTTGATCATCACATGATCAAATGCATAGTTTACGATTCTATAAAGAACATACACACAAACTTTCATTTTTGGAACGAAGTTCCTAATCGCGCGTTGTGAAAGGGGGCTAGACGGAAAAAAATCTTACGAAAAGTTGTCACGACACTTTTTGCAGCTGTGCGGCGTTCTCTGTCTCTCTCTCTCTTATAGAAAGCAAGCCAGATATTTTCATTTCTATTTCGCATTGAACAGTGTGGTGTCGCGACGATTATTTTTGTTGAGTGTATAGAGGTTTTTTGTACATAATAAATAATAAGAAATAACTTCGTTCCATCCGGTGTCCCTTGACACCTCTCAAGTTTTTTATGTATACAGGGTGGCCGAGGAGGTTACGTTCAAACGCAAAACTTAGATACTCTATGATGAGGAGTATCCGAATCACCCCCATGTAAGTTCTATGATTTTGCGTTTTTTGATACTTTGAAAATTCATGAGTCCTGAGCTCAAATCCTAATTTTGAAATTTCGAATAAGTTCTAAGTCAGTTCTGCAATGATTAGATAAACCATACTTTTTAGGGTGTTAGGTTAAACTATGCTAATTAGTTATCACAAAAAAAAACTGATCTAGGAATATTCAACAGAACGAGAAAAGAATCGAAAAAGAAAGTATATCTCGAAACTACGCAAAATCGTAGAACATATGTACATGGGGGTGATTCGGATATTCCTCATCATCATCATCATATCAGCCGAAAGACGTCCACTGCTGGACAAAGGCCTCCCCCAAAGATCTCCACAATTGCCGGTCTTGCGCTATTCGCATCCAGCTGTTTCCAGCGACCCGCACTAGATCATCGGTCCATCTTGTAGGGGGGTTCCTCATCATAAAGTATTAAAATTTTGCGTTTGTACGTCAACTCCTTGGCAAGCCTGTATAGATGGGACGGCTCTCCAACACGATCGGGGCGAGAGCAGGACCGACGCATTTAACATACTCTTAAGAGGCACGGGCGTATGACACCGCCCACTTCCGGACTCCGGGTTGTTTTTCTTACTAGATCAATTCCAGTAACACCTTTTTCTTCGACCCAGGAAGCAGTCTAACTAACGAATAACAAAGTCACAAAATCGCTATGATAGTGACATAATGTTCTTTATTTTAAAAGACAACGCCCGTATAGGGAAAGTAGTCCGCGTCTAGTGGCTACTTTACAAACTATACAATTGACGGACACAAAGTACAGACGCCAGCACATCCAGCTACCCTGTCAAATTTCTTTTATAGATTTTCAACTTTATCACCTTAGCATAAGGTTCTCTTTCAATTGGGGTAACTTGATGTGCTGGGGTCTGTACATCCAGGCTCAGTACGACTATTTATGGGTCACACAAATAGTTGTCCAGCACGGGAATCGAACCCGGGAAATTAAGTGGCGAGGCGACTGTCTTAACTGCTGCGTGCAGTCGAAAAATATATTTTTCATGTGGAGCAAAAATATCGAAAAGTGTTTTCCTTTCTATATATTAATGGAAACGTTTGTTATTTCAGATCAGATATTCTATTAAACACCCACAACGCACCTTGAGCCTGTTAATATCAGACTTGGCATTTTCAATGAAGTTTACTTTTGTTAATAGGAAAAATATATTTCACCTCTGTTATAGCAGAAAATAGACGGATTTAATTTTAGGCATGCTCATCCTGTTTTATCTAAACTTCAGATAGCTTCATGTACAGGCAGAAAATATCTCAATTTTATCTATCGTATTTTGGCTGGGGTGTACTTGCGAACAGCACTTCGACCCTTCAGGATATTTTGTACTACCACCCACTGGTTTATTCTATCCCTAGAGCCGTGAATAAAGTCTGCACATAAACCAGAACGCTTCTTAGGGGTAGATCCTTGTAGTCTCCTGGTTATACCAGCCCCAGGATGGCCATTCTGTGTCTTGCCAATGCATTGCATTCGCATATTATATGCAGCATTGTTTCATTTTCTTCCCCACAGGTCCTGCAGATCGGGCTATTCGGCAGTTCCTGTTTGTGTAGGTGATAGCTGTGCCGTAGGGACCGTGAATACTGCTACATATATTTATACATTACTAAGTTGCTGAGCGACTTATTTATACATTGCTAAGTTGCTGAGTGGCTGACGGTAAAGCATATCAGCCCATCTCATACTATGTGGGGGATGTAGAAGTCGACCCGTGGGAATATTCCACAGAGAACGGGCAGCAACGTCTCCCTGTGTACTATGACTATTATACTACGATCGCTAACCCGTCTTCCGAGCATGGCGATTATGCATATCCCATTTCTAATGATCTTTGTGTAAGATAGATTTTAAGTGTCTGGTTGGTTGGGACCTACCATTTGACTACGACGTTCAGCCATCGGTCCCGGTTGTCCTGAAAACATGCAATCGTTGCAGGTAGCGAGAAGATAAATAGAATTAGACACTTGTTTAAACCATCTTGGTTATAGCAGTCGCTTGAATAATTCTGGTAGCTAGTTTCAACGGGTGAGACTGGGAACTGTCCCGAATATAAATAATTATTATAATATAATATCCTGGGACATTATTCACACACGATCATCTGATTTTACTCGTCCGAAGCTTGTACAATGAAACCAGATAACTGATATACTACATATACTACTATTCTTTACAAAATCAAAATCATTTATTATTTCATTGAATTTTGCATATTACAAGGTCACAGGTAATGAAATAAGTTTCACCAAAAGCTGCTTAACACAGCGTTTGAAACATACAATAGTAACTTCACATACAATACCATAATAAACCACTATATTTTGTAAATACATACTTATATACATAGATAATTACAGCCAGACTCAGGACAAACAGACATGTTCATGGACACAATTATCTGTCCTGAGTGGGAATCGAACGCACGCCCTGCGCGTGAAATGTAAGTATTTTCCAACCACGCCAACCCAGAAACTCTGATCTAACTCACTTAAAGCTTCACAAACAACAGATAAATCACGTAACAATTCACGTAAAAAAACATAGGTACAGCCGAAATAATGCCTCCTGTTTAATTTCGGTGAAATATTGTTCCATTTCTATACTCGTGGAAGTCGTGGAGTAATGTTAGAAGCGATTTAGAAAATCATTTTCACAATTCTATTCGTCAACGCCAGCCAATTCTATTCGTATCTGCCTTTCACTCGTTAATGTTATCTAACGTTAGTGTTGTTGTATCGAAATCGGAGCCCAAAATTCCTACGCTCAAAATGTGTGTCAAATTTTCTCATTAACTGAAAACGTCTAATTTGAAATAATAATCCTAATTCTGGGGCGGAAAGACACTCGGCGAGAACCAGCGCAGCGATTGGCGAGGTACATGTCAATCCCCTTTTAGATTAAATCCCAAGTTTTCTTAGGGTGAGTACTAATATTAAAGGTTTGTTTATACTTTGCGCTCGCTTCAACTGAATATTATGCAAAGGAGAATACTCCTTGGTTAATTAATTTTAAGGATTTGGTATCTAAGTTTTTGTTCCGAACTTTTGCCTTTGGCGGGTAATTAGTTTTGACCTGCTTTTTTCGTAAAATCGTGCTTAAAAGAGACTATACTAAGTGCTTTCTGAATTATTTATTTATTAGGTGGTAAGTAGGTGTCTAAATAAAAGATTTACAAATTAAAAAAAATGTTGGGACTTCAGTGAGGTGTGACGTTGAAAAACTATTTCTCAATGTTTTTTTTTTTTTTACGACATCCTAGGGAATTTAATCTCTATGTCGTGGGGTACTTTACAAACATGTCTGACCAAGTAGTTATCCGGCGCGGGATTTGAACCCGTGACACGAAGCGGCGAGGCGACTGTCTTAGCCGCTGCGCCACACCTGCAGTCAAAAAGTTTATGTGATTAGTGGTTAGGTTGCGTTTTGTGTTGGACTAAAATTTATTATTATTGTAGAATTTTGCAGATGCGGTAAACACCGTAGCCCTCATCTGCAAAATTCTAAAATATGAATAAATGTATGTACAATATTAATACAATATAAATATAGGTATTTCTTTTTACGGACGCCACCACATCAAGTTACCCCAATTTTTTTTTTATATCAGAGGTCGACCAACGAGCAAGTGGGTCACCTGATGGTAAGTGATCACCGCCGCCCATGGACACTGCGACATCAGAGGAGTCGCGAGTGCGTTGCCGGCCTTTTAGAGCTACACATGTTTGCTGACTCTAAAAGGCCGGCAACCCTTCCCCAACTCCAATGAGCTCTGGCGACCTTACTCACACTCGGAAACACAACATTAAATTTTTTATGTTATTAGTAAGGACTGTCTTTTGAAGGTGGAGGTACTTCCCCAGTCGGGCTGTTCTTTGAGCGAATGAAATCTCTCTCAATCTGTCAAATTTCCCCAATTGAAAGTGAACCTTATGCTTTTGTGATAAAATCTATAAAAGAAATTTGACGGATAGGGTAGCTGGATGTGATGGCGTCTGTTCATATATCGTTACCGTTACCGTAAGTAACTATGTACGCTTATTACATCGACAGCATAATTATTGAGTTGTTGGCTAAATCTCTTTCCCAACGCTCTATGGTGACCTCACGATATGAGTTATGGCTGCGATACTCTGATGAGTTCCACATATTTGACACTAAAGTTAATTTGGCAAGGTTTTCTATTTTTGTTTGACGTCACATTTCCTTTCGCACGTATGTACTAAATATTAATTCACTTTTGGCACCTGATGATATTTCAAGCCATGGAGTGTATAATCAGTAAATTAATATCGGCATAATTTGTGGCTGTTATTAAACAGCCATAAATCTCATACGGAATTTGTTGTTTTTTTTTATTTTGATGGTTATAAACCTACAAAATAGTTAACGTAATTTAATAAATTCGTTAACTATTTTGTATAAAAAGGAACAGCCTAGATTATTATTGACTCTGTCTCAAAATGAATAATGTTATTGTTTCGAAGTTTTTCTTTTGTATACCTAAATATAATCTAAAATAACAAGCATTCAGACAACCGATCGAGCATATATTGTGTTTGCCTACTAAATAATTACTCTAATTGGACCAAATCCCGTGTTCATGCCCGCTTGAGTATGTTTCGCCGTAGATGAACCCACTGAGTTTGTTTCGCGGGTCTTCTCAGTTGGGGCGCATTGGATCCGGTGGTAGAATTAAAGCGCGACCGTCGTTATTAACACAAGGTCCGTCATAATAATAATACCTTTAATATAGACAGAACCATTGACAATATGTAGTAAAAATATTAGACTTAAACTAGATAATTAAACATAATCTCTTGACAATAACTTGATACGAGCTAGCTAAATATCATTTCTGTAATAAAATAAATTTTATAAATATTTTCATACAAGATGTACCTAAATATCTATGTTACTAGAAATAATATCTAATGTATACAACTATATTACTACAAACATGTTCTGACTATTTACAAGCGCTTTTTTAAAGTCTACGTGAATAAAAACCTTTTTTATTTATTTTATTTTATTTATTTGAAATAGACGATGGATCTTTTTATGGACAAATTGAAGCAGGCTTTTACATAATACCTACTGTTAAATAACTCAAATCATAAAAACAATTTTTGTTTTTTATTATGTTTTCTATTATGTATTTTTATTTTTAAATAATATTTCAGATTTAATGTTTAAACTTTTTAGTTTGTTTGTTTAAACAAGTTTCATTGCGTAAAAAAATATGTACCTAAAATTACTGTTTATATAACAATTACCTAGGTCTTTGTTACTTTTATATATAAATTTGGAATGTATATTAGTCATTAAATAATTAAACAAAATTTAAATGATAATTAAGCCCGTAATCAGGCATCAAGACCCCAACTTTCTCACATATCGCCCTACTCTCCTCTAAAGATTAACAGCCCTTTGCTCCTTACACCGCAAGGCTCCACTGGCGCAAGCATGTAGCTGTTAAAGTCAAGGTTTAAAGCAGAATACTATAGATCATACCATATAAATATAACTGCTATTCTATCGGAACCGGGAGGACGAAAAAGTCAGCAACGCGCGAGTGATGCTAGGTGTGTAGCAAGCATCATACGCTACGGTAACATACATACATACATACATAGACTCACGCCTGTTTCCCAGAAGGGTAGGCAGAGACAACGGATTTCCATTTGTCACGATCTTTGCATACTTCTTTTGCCTCGATTACTGTCATTATATTCTTCATACATGCTCGCCGGTTTAGGGCACTTCTGACCTGCCCTTTCTTGAGAACATCTCGAATTGGTCAGAGAATGTTCGACGTGGTCTTCCCCTTCCGGTTGTCCCATTCACACAGGCCAGGTACCTATATTTCTTTTGTCAATCTTCTTTCATTCATCCTTTCTAAACGCTACGGTAACACATGGATTAATCGTTCGCTCGTATGCTTGTTTACGGAATTTGTTCTAGAAAACACTTATAGTCTATAGAATACTGAAAACACCCTGGCCCGTTCGTTCAGGCCTTGGAATATTATATTATTCAAGAAACGACACCAGGGCTCGGCGTCGCGTCAAGCCACCAAGAAAACACGCTCCTTTACTGTAACAAAAAATGAGATGGAGGAAATTATATGGCAACGGTTATATTTAACTGCCATATAAAACCTATTTTTGTTGGGTAAGCCTCTGAGGTAATATTGAAATAAATAATAAAGTAAAAACGTATTTTCTTCATGTAAAGTTCCGTTTAGTATTTTCCAGTAGTCATGTAATTTCATTATTATATGCCTACTAGCTGTGCCCCGCGGTTTTGCCAGCCTTAAAACTTATATATTATATCCTATGTGCTATTCGGGTATATAAGCTATATTACTACAAATTTGATTTACTGTTGAGCCACTACTGGTTTGGCCATTTAGAAAGGATGAATGAAAGAAGATTGACCAAAGAAGTATACCTGGCCTGTGTGAATGGAACAACCGGAAGGGGAAGACCTCGTCGAACATTCTCTGACCAAATCTGAGACGTTCTCAAGAAAGGGCAGGTCAGAAAGAATATAATGACAGTAATCGAGGCAAAAGACGTGTGCAAAGATCGTGACAAATGGAAATCCGTTGACTCTGCCTACCCCTCTGGGAAACAGTCGTGAGTCCATGTATGTATGTATGTATGTACCTACTACAAATTTTCATTAAAATCCGTTTCATAGTTTTTGTGTGAAAAAGTAACAAACATACACACTCACAAACTTTCGCCTTTATAATATTAGTGTGATATTCAATCATTTTCTTGTTCAGATAGGATTCGTATTAAATGATTCAGATTTGCAATGAATCGCTAAGTTAAGGCATGTATTGTACTACTGTTGTTATTATACACCGTGTAAGAATAAAAATAATGATTGGGCCCTTGGTCTAATGATCCTAACTACTAAGCCAGAGATGTATATAGTATCCTACAATTTAATGTTACACGTGTATTGCAATCTATGGAATCCGGTTAATGTACGTTTGTGGAGAATCCCCCCTTTAAGTTATCAGTGACGAAAATATCCTTTTGTTGGGAGCAACATTAGCGTATCGACAATGTATCGTGTCGCGATATATCGTCAGTGCTGCGCTTCGATTCATTGTTAACGCCTTTCATACAAGTTGCTTACATGGTGCAAGAGTACCAACATCACAAAAGATGTTATACATTTTCAGGTCATTTCACCGTCAGTGATATGAAGATGGTGAATGAATTTGAATAAGAACTGTTGTCAAAACAAAACACGCCGGTATTTTCTAATGTTTAAAATAATTCCAGCTCTTCACAACACTATAACAGTTTAAGTTGGTGGGAATAAGGATAATAGGGGTGTGGACTAACTTATTTTTCTCAGTATTAAGAATAGGCACAAATGAAGAATAACAATAATATTTTATATGTAAATACGTCAGCACATCAAGCTACCCCAATCAAATCAAATTTCCCCAATTGAAAGTGAGCCTTAAACTTATGTGATAAAGTTGAAAATCTATAAAATAAATTTTACAGATTGGGGTAACTGGATGTGCTGGTGTCTAAAGAACACATTATACTAACATATGACGTCACTTGTAGTGTTACCATACAATCTCTATACGCATAGTTGTATTGTGAGAGTGGAACAGAGCATCCCCACTTTATCCCCGTCAAGAACATTGAACGCTTATATTATTTAAAATGACTATCGACGATTGACGAAGATTTTTTATTTAAATCGCCTTAAAAACTGGCCGTTTTCAAGTTTAAGTATAATTTATAACGACGATGAAATTACTAACAAATATTATTTAGACAATATTGAATGAGTAATTAGATAATTAATGGAGCCTCTGGATGGGGTTTGGCTATTGTGGAGATCCTTGGGGGAGACCTATGTCCAGGAGTGGCCGTCTTTCGGCTGATATGATAATGATATTTTGCCAAAATTACTTGTTTAATGAATTTAATAAGTCATTTTGGCAAAGTATCATAATCATATCAGCATTATAATGTCCTCTGAATATAGTTTAATGACACAGAACCCCAGATAGTGCGTTCCGTATGGACTTAGCCTATTTATGTTTAGTCTGTTTCCACGGATATAAGGTTAGGGAATCTTTATTCTCGTAACAACAATGAAATATAGATTATCTTATTGTTTTGCTGTGAAACAGATTACTAATTTCCATTGCTTGGATCTGAAAATGAATTCTTAAAAGTCCCTGTAAGAAAATAAATAGAAAGCAAAATTGTTTATTATAAGTAATCTGAATTGTAAAAGCTGGACCAATCTTACTACATTATTGCTTGTAGTTTTTTGTTACCTTGTCAGTTTAAAATCAAAATCACGTAGAAAACAGGAATAAAACAGCAAACTAGGCATGGGCTGAAGGATTTATAAACTAATGTCTTTAAATGTAGTTTCTTTGCCACAAAATGCCAAAATGTAAATGCAAGTAATAAATAAATAAAAACAAATTGCAATTTGAGTCTACGAAAAGTTGTCACTTTTTGCAGCTGTGCGGCGTGCGCATGTTTCTCTGTCTGTCTCTGTCTCTCTCTCTCTCTCTCTCTCTCTCTTATAGAAAGCAAGCCAGATATTTTCATTTCTATTTCGCATTGAACAGTGTGGTGTCGCGTCGATTATTTTTGTTGAGTGTATACAGGTTTTTTGTACATTATAAATAATAAGAAATAACTTCGTTCCATCCGGGTGTCCCTTGACACCTCTCAAGTTTTTTTGTTATAGGTACCTATGGTACTTATATTATTAACGACATTTAAAAAATTGAACTTTAAATCCGTCACCGTGGAATTACTAACTTTACAAACACCGTGGCAAATTACTATACTTAGATGTGATATCATTTAGTACAATTTTAAGCGTACCTAGTATGACGACTTAGGAGAGTGTGGTTTGCCCATTAACTGCTTTTGAAGATGAAGCACCATGCAAGTTGACTGTTTAGCTGGTTTGCTGAATTTAATCTCAGTGATGAATTTTGTGATGGTCAACCGTTTGTTGCTGTGAACTACGAAAACATCGATGATGTACAGATCAAGCTACCCCAATAAGTCAAATTTCCCCAATTGAAAGTGAACCTTATGCTTATGTGATAAAGTTGAAAATCTATAAAAGAAATTTGACAGATTAGGGTAGCTGGATATGCTGGCGTCTGTACATCATATGAACCAAACAGGCGGGTATGTTTCCTACCATAAGATTCGGGCATCCTTAGATATAGGTATGTCTCAGAAACAATTAGTCCTACAAAACATTGGGTGTATAAAAGGTGTACCTGATAGATCCCTCCCAATTTAACTGAGGCATAATGTAATGTAGTTTTTAAATCAAAATACATAATTAACATGTAGTGTTTATTCCGCTAATTGTTTCCCTCTTACATGTCCACCAGTAGTATCAGTACACGTGTGTCAGTCCTCCATGGATCATTCTCAAGATTTTTTTTTTATTTTTTTATTTTTTTTTAACATGACGCTACAGTTAGCCTAGGAGGCTTTCACTGCTTCACCGGACTATAGGATGCTAGCTCGTCGTGTGCTCGAAAGCGACTAAAATGATTTTTGGTTGTTTTTAGGGGCTTGATTAAAACTGACTATTAGCGGAACACTACATATTAATTTTGTATTTTGATCTTTTTGATCCGTCCGTTGTTTATGAAGGTGGCTAGTTTCGAAATTCTTTAGTTCACCCGGCCCTACTGAGTAGTTACGATGTAGGTACCTATATCGTGACATCAGCCGACTATAGGCTAAGCGATACCGATAAATGAGGCCAACATCCCCGTAGAAAAGAAATAAAATAGAAAGAAAATAATAAATTCCGACAACCGAGCAGAAATTACCATATGCAGATTAATTGGGAGAAAATTGGAAGCCTTACCCCGAACATGCGGCCTAAACTCTGCGGCCCTGACTCTGGTCTGAGTTTATTATACTTAGATAAAGATAAAGATGTTTTTATTTTGCAAATATGGGTAACAGTAATAGATGGCAGAAAAACAGGTAACAAGTTCAGCCATATTTTACCATGCAAAAGACAATATTTTAACATACTACCGCTACATACAATTTTAAAATAATGCACTCTAGTGCACACTATACTTACTAGTGAATACAAAGAAAATATTATAAATCAGATATATATTATACTCAGGATTCAATTCAAAATTCAAAAAGGACAGCTGACTGTACAACTGGCGGTGTGGTATATACTGCTATATACTCGTACGCGAGGTACGCGAGTCGCTCTCATGCAATTGCAGTTTACTTCCTGAATTCACACAACTTAAATTGCACTGTGTATTTTAGGCGTCAAATTTATTGCAAACTAACGTATATCATGATATATCGTAGCTACTATTTCTCACCCATTGCGGCTGTCATCTATACGGATTTCCGCCGATTTTTCATGGCTTAAACTTCGGATAGCGTCCAAGTGGATTTTTCCTGACGGTCTGAACAGCGCGTCGCAACTTTAAAATCCAATTAAACAACACAATATTTTTTATGAGTAAATCTCTCGCTAGCTTTTGTTCAAAGGAAGCATTTTCTCGCTGGAGTATTTATTTAAGTAAGATAAGAAACAGTTTACGGCTAAATGTCGAGAATCCAAATCTGAAAATCCGGAGTTTTCCAACTGTTTTGCTTAGGTTTACGTGTTTCTAGATGGAAGTCGAATCTTCCTATTAAATTTATTGTAGAAACTATAGTTTTTGGGTATCTTATCAAATTGGTAAAAATAGCGCTTATAATAATCATATCCTTGGACGTTATGATGCGAATCAGTTCGTAGAAGTCGACCCGAGGGAATATCTACCAGAGGACGGGCAGCAGCTTTTTTCTGAGTACTGGCCGTTTTACTGCGATCGCCATCCGTCTGCCAAGCGTGGCGATTATGACATATTCCCCAAGATGATTCGGGGGGGGGGGGGAGGCTTTTGTCCAGCAGTGGACTTATTACAGCTGTTATGATGTGTATCAATTTCATTAAACCTTTCAATGTTTGGTTAACTTGAATATGGTGCCAATTAGTCTTTCGGAAATGTAGATATACGTAAAGGCAGGTAGTAACAAAGCTTAAGCTAAATTTAAGCCTTCATTATTAAAACCTTTTTGAATTAAAATGTTTCTATTCATGGACGTTGTCTGTTACTATCTCCGTGTATAACGTTATAGGCAGGTAGGTGAACTCGTAATCTCCGATTAGTGTGATTGCGGTGAACCTGTTAAGTCGGCCACGTCTGTCGAGCCGTTCCAATGTATCATGTCAGTATTATTGGATGACCAGAGCTAAAATTGGGTGTAATTTACATTACTTTATGCACGTTGAGCACTTTTTGGTAGAACAAAATTCATGGAACTCGCATCATATTCACGTCACGCTTGACCTATATGTATACAAAAGCTTGAAACTCGCGTCATCTTCACAGCTCATCAGTCGTATGTATAACTATTAGTCAAATAGTCATTTATTGGTAAGATTTCTTCATCATCATCATATCAGCCGAAAGACGTCCACTGCTGGGCAAAGGCCTCCCCCAAAGATCTTCACAATGAGGGTGACCAACACATGCGAATATTGCAGTAAAAGCTACTTAACAATAAAGATTAAATTACGTACATTAGTTTAGTCTTTATTTCACGTAAATCAATGCAGTATTACAGAAGTTATGACTGTGAGAAGTTTTGAGCACTTTTAAATTTCCAAGATATCGCGCGCTCGACGCGTGACCTCAGCTGTCGGCTCGGTGCCGGTCGCTCCGTGCGCTCGCGCCCCGCGCCATATGAAACACATTGAAGTGAAGACTCGCGCCCGCGCTGTACTTGTATCATTGCTTTATTTATTAATTTGTTATTATTGTATTACATCAACCTGTTAAATACCTTGTGAGTTACATATATCTGCACCCTGGAAGAGGGTTACATGGGAGGTAGATTTCCTTACACGGCTGACAAACTTTGATTGACAGTAGCATGCGGCGTCAAGAATCCAATGTTTCTTAATATACCAATAATACTCTCGACTTATTTACTTACTTATTTATTTTTGTTTTCAGTACCTTTTTAATTAAATCTAATAAAGAACTAACTAAACTAATATAAAATAAAAATATTTTACCTTTTTATATTTATATATAATTCCAAATTTTAATGCCATTATATAGACGACCAAAATAAGACCAAACGGCAGAGGATAAACTCACTCTGTGAATGAATCTTCAAAAATGTTAACGATATGTCTAGTATTTAGGATACAATGAAGGCCGGTACTATTATATTTCTAGCAAAATGTTTGTAAAATGTTGTGTACACCATCTCCAAGTATACTTACGTACGCAGGTAAGTACTATACTCAGCGACCCGCTAACTGCTGTAGATTAATACCACTGTCATTCTTAACGTTTTTTTTTTCAAAGACAATACTAATACTATAATACTTTACAAACATGTAATATACGGACACAAAATACATCCAGACTCTGAAAAACTATTTACGGGTTACACAACGGGGAATAAAACCTCGGACACACAGCGATGACTGTCTTAGCCGCTGCGCTTCACTTTCAGTCTATTTACTTCACTTATATTCAACATACCTATTTTTACTTATTAAGTATTAGTGGTTAAAGTCAAACGTAGATAATAATCACGAAATATTGTATAAGTAGGTAAAATATTTCGTGGTTATTATATATTTTTTCCAAATATCCCATGTTTAATCTACGTCAGTAAGTAAGGTAATATTACCTATTCTCATTTAAAAAATAATTTAAAAATACGATATTGTTGGTTTATATATTTATTATAACATCCTGATATCAAGGTTCCTGATAGATATTATAACAATATAAATGTCTCTTATTTAAAGATTAAATTGTAAAATCCTTAAATGACAAAGGTAGTTAAACTTAAAAGTGTATCTACCTTTGTCAGAAGTTGATTATAAAATGCACCAAACGTAGTGCTTGATGAGAAAAGTATAAATATAATAGTTATTGACATCAAAATAATATTCATAACAAAATGCAATAGTTTTCAGTCCTATTGAATCCTGTCTGCGTATTGTGGTCATCCATTTCTTCCTTATCAGAGGATATTTAGGTATACTAAAAACACTTTTTGGGTGTGTTAACATTGGAATTAAAACTCTTGGGCACTACACGGCATTTTCTAATAATTTTCTCGTAATAAAATCGAAAGTACGAGCCACCAGCAGCGGTGATTAAATGAATATTGCTATAAACTTACTATAAACTAAACTTGAGTCAAATGAATAATTTGTGCAAAAACATAAAAAAATAGGTAGGTAATGTAGATTATTTAGATTAGAAGTGTAAAAACTAGTTTTCACATCTATCGGCAATCCCCAAAGACTGCTCCGCATGGTTTTTTATTTGGTGAGAAGACACTGACAATAGTTACAACGACGTATAAATTGTAAATGAGTTTAGCGTGAATAAATGCTGTTTGCGAACAGATTGGGCATCGCAGGAACACATTTCTTTTAAATTATTTTAAAATATGATCTGATGATTCAGATATTTCCGCTCTTGGTTAAGATAGATAGAAACACTTCATTGCACCAAATCAAAATATCACATCATAACATGAATTTTCTTAAAATTATAAGGTACCAAACGGCGGTCTTATCGCTAATATAGCAATCTCAAGTTAAGTAACAAAAATGTTCAAAATGGCCGCCCTTTTGAACTTTTGAGCAAACAAATGGCGTCTGGTTTCCGTCCCTTATAGGCCAGAACATAACCGTATGGTATGATCATCAGGTGGCTGTCGTAGAAGGTGAGTAAGGGATACGCCAGGTAGTCGGACAAGAGTGGCACTTGTTTAGTAACTACCATCAAATTCGGTCGCCAGCTTGCCAAGCGCGTTGACTAAGGCAAATGCATTCAAATGGTTACATAGTGGAATCCTTTGGGGAGGACTTTGTCCAGTACTGGAGAATTAGTATATCTGATGATGATATGAGAACAAATTACCCCCTTGGTCTCATGGATATAGATTTTGAGGTGATTGGTCCAGTAGGTAACTAGGAAGTTCGTAATGGCGGCCTTTTCTTTGCTTTCTACTTTTTAGTGTCTATAGTAGACTGAAGTATTCTCTTTTTAACCTCTTCTAACTTGTTATCGTATTCTTCATCGTTCCATCTGGATTACTAACAACATTTAAAAAAAAACGTTTTAGTGACTATCTTATTTAAAGCAGGCCATAGTGAAGAATAACATTCTGCTCTGGTATAATCTTATTTACAATCACAATCACACTAATATTATATAGGCGAAAGTTTGTGGAAACTAATATTATATAGGAGTTAGGTGGTATCCTATATTAACATATAGGCTATAATTTATAAAGTTTAATGCGAGTAAAACCGCGGGGCACAGATAGTGTTGTATAAGTAAGTATATAAAAGAAAAGAAGACTCTCTCCTATCAGTGAATGAAGTTGAATTCCTGGTCCCATTCAAATGCGTCCAAGACTGGGCTTTACGACGCACTCATACTCCCCCATTCTCCATGTATCTGAACTTTACGACGCCCTCAATTGACAATAGACACTACTTATTTTTTATTAGAAATTTATTTTATACAGCTGGGTAAAGAGCGTAAAAAGCGGGGATGTTTTATGTGTTATTGTAATGTTTGTAAATTGCTTTCTGTGTTTAACAAAAATATATAAATGTTATTTATAATTTCTTAGATTTATCTTTCTTCTTTTTCTTTTGATTCATCTTTATACGCCAATCACTTATGGACCGGTGAGACTGTCTAATTCTCTACATATCGATATAAAATAACAAAAATAGATAATCAATACTTTTATTCCGTCACCGTAGCCTAGTTGGTAGTGCTCCTGCCTACGAAGCTGGTGGTCCTGGGTTCGAATCCCGGTAGGTGCAAATATTTGTGTAATGAGCACGAATATTTGTTTCTGAGTCATGGACGTTTTCTATGTATTTAAGTATGTATATAAGTATGTAGATCGTCGCCTGGTACCCATAGTACAAGCTTTGATTAGTTTGGGGCTAGAATGATCTGTGTGACATTGTCCCTATATTCCACACAACACACGTGATTGTTTTGCCCTTTTATAGATATTGGTACGGCACCCATCGTGCGCAAGTCCGACTCGCACTCGGCCAGTATTTTTCCTAAGCTATTTTAAAGGTTGATTAAAAATATCATATAAAATACTGTGACCTCACACAATCTCTGTAGTATGTGATGAATAATCACATAATACAGAAATTATGTGAGGTCACTGGTGGTGGTATTTGAAATGATCACAGTTGATAGATATTTCTTTGGATATTACAGAAAGCGTAAAGCGTTACTGGCACAGTTTTATTCTGAATCGTTTACTAACTCATTTTGTCATGCGTTCCAGTTTTTTGAGGTATTTGTTTGATTAGCTTACTTATGTATATCTGAGGTAGGCCCTGAGCTCTTGGTGGGAGACACCCATACCACTAGTAACAGATCGTCAATCGTGTAATATACTTGCTCGAACATACATTTAGTTTCATCCCATACATTGAGCAGCAGCGCGTCTAGCGGAAACTTTAGTGAACTAGAATTGCCACCACATGTTTACTTTAAAACCTAAACGAGCTCGAACTGTAGTTTTCGAGTTCAAATTCGGTAAATCATTGGATTTTAGAGCTGCCCACCGCCAAGGATAGCGTCGTCAGTTAATTTTAAGGAGAAAATTGCTTTTACGTTAAATAAAGTCCATCCAATCTTTATGATCCACAGTCTGGAGTAAACGTAGTTTGTTATATTCTCTTTGGTCTGGATTATATCGAGTAATATCGTCTAGTGGTACTGATTACTTTGTAAACGTCCAGTTTGCAAGTGCACACATCGAATTTGGTGAGCTCCAAATCAAGTTGCAGTTTCACTCGGCGGCATCTTGTGGTAGTGGTACTGCTCTATCCTCGCAAGTTTTTCTTTATTGTTAAACAGTATTGAAGCGACATTGTACGTAAAGTATTGGATAACGACTAGTTAGTAAATGAGTCTAAACCATTTTATTTATTACAACAGCTTGTGGTATGCTAAGTTTTATTTCCTTAACTATACGGAACTAGGCGAAACGGAGTGTATTGAAACCCATTCTGCTAGAAACTTTTCCAACAAGCAAATAATTTTCAGAAGCGGAGAATTTTCAGCTTCAATTTGACTACAAAAAATATCATGAATTCATAGGATTCCTACTCCTTTCGTCTTGGTAATGTCAAACGTGCTTTCATAACTGGAACAATATTCTAAATTTGAAGAAAATATTGTCGTTAATTTTCAGCACTCATGAAATGAAATGAAATAATGAAATTTATTCAGCACTTGGGTATTAACATACACTTGTACTTGTCAAGTTCACAATGCAGTACATAAACGTAGTCGAATACAGTATAAAAATTACAAAAAATTAATTAGTCCGTCCGTGCGGTCTGTTTTACCAGATATATTTTCTTAAATCCTAAAATAAATAACAAGTTACTAATCTATTATTTTGAAATTTAGTTGTACAATATTAAAATTAAAGAATTGAAGGCAATGAGCATTTGGCTAGCGCAGAAGGCTCTTAACCAGTAGCTTAAATTAAACGACTAATACCCGAGGCCATGATGGAACTGGAAGGCCATGGGAACTCGGTAGTAAAACAATACAAACCGATCAAGTTTGGGGTCGTATAATTCGTCTTGACGAGTACGTTGCTGGTAGATGGTAACTAGGGTCTGATGGTGAAGCTGGAAGATGGTAATAGGAACTCGGTAGTTAAACTATACAACTCCATCGAGGTTGGATTCTTTCGATGTGTCTGGATGAGAACTTTGGCTCTAGATGGTAATCAGGGTCGGATGATGGAGCTAGAAGAAGGTCTTAGGAACTCGATAATTAAACGACACAGACTGATCGAGTTTGGGCACGTATGATTCCCTTGACGAGTACTTTGATGCTAGAGGGTAAACAGGGTATGATGGTGCAGCTGGAAGACGGTAATAGGAACTCGGTAGTTAAACAATACAACCCATTGAGTTTGAACTCGTTTGATCCGTCTTGACGAGTACTTTGTGTGAGTGATTCTATATTTTTGTAATGTATTTGCGGCAAAAGGTAAGCGAATCTTTGCCGTCATGATGTCGGAAGGATAGAGTTCCAGAGGAGATAAAAGCGAAGACTTTTGTTATGATTGTTATAAAGATATTGGAATTGTGAACGTAAATATAGAGGAGATGGAGGCAACTCTAATTGAGAAAACAGTGGTAGTAAAGGTTCGCAAAATTCTACATTGATAAATTGGGAACTAATTTAGCTAATCCTAGCTGTTCCTAGATGATCAAGATGTAGTAAATTATATCCAAAACGTCGATAATTACACCTTTATACAAGGTTGACAATAAATTAATATAAGCTAAGTCGTATATTCATAAATTAAATGTTATATCGAATTATATTCATGCACTCCGTGTACTTAAATATCTCACTAGGGAAACTAATCCCTTTGTCGCGGGGTACTTTCCATACGTATAATAGACGGACAAAAATTACATCTAGACTCAGAACAACTATTTATGGGTCACACAACTAGTGTGGGATACAAACCCACGACACGAAGCGGCAAGGCGACTGTCTTAGCCGCTACCCCACACGTGAAGTCACATATATGTAAATAATACTACAAACATGTTCTGACTATTTACAAGCGATGTTTATGGGCTACATGAATAAAAATCTTTTAATTTTATTATTACATACCACATATCATGCTTGTTGATACGCTTAATACTGGCTAATATATCTTGACTTCACACATATTTCTCGTCCCTTGTCTTAACATGTATTTATAAAATTCGTCACCATTTTAAGAGAAATCTCTTATGAAATAATATTTTCTATTTTTCTCTACCCTGAGCCAAGTTATATGAGTACTAGCTTGTCCCTAAATGTCCCTGTCACTTCAATCGCGCCGACATTATGTTAATCTATTATTTTATATCAGATTAAATTAATTTTTGGAACGAAGTTCCTTATCGCGCGCTGTGAAAGGGGTGTGTGCGGCGTGCGTATGTTTCTCTGTCTGTCTCTCTCTCTCTTATAGAAAGCAAGCCAGATATTTTCATTTCTATTTCGCATTGAACAGTGTGGTGTCGCGACGATTATTTTTGTTGAGTGTATACAGGTTTTTTGTACATAATAAATAATAAGAAATAACGTCGTTCCATCCGGGTGTCCCTTGGCACCTCTCAAGTTTTTTATTTTATTTTTTGTTTCTAAAAAAGACAACGCCCGCACAAGGGAATTTAATCGTTGTGTCGCGGGGTACTTTAGAAACATACAATTGACGGACACACAATAAATTCAGACTCAGAACAACTATTTATGGATTTGAATTTTATAGCATTATTCACAATGCAAAGCGTTAATCTAATCTCAAAAATGGGAAATCATAAATTTAATTGTCCGGTGGGTCTCGAACCTGCACCATCTAAAAATCCGTCAATGCTGGCGTCTGTACATTACATTCGGTACCATTGTTCCATGGAATATTTACCTATAGTCGAAAAATTCTTTTGTAATATAAAATGAACTATCTATAAGCGATAATTCAACACTTTTTCATTGGAAAGACTGGTAGCTCTCCGATGCTTTAGAACATTGTTACAACACTTTTATGCATATTACAAAGGAATTCCTTTTGAGTAGCGTAGTCGTGCAATATAGCATTAATACGTGTTGGATATCTTTTTCAAATATATGGAATATTATGTTAAAAATATTAATACGTGAAGCTAAAGTTGCGCGGACGTAGGAGTAAGAAATTTGGAACAGTTAAAGTTAATATAGAGGAGTGCAGATAGCTAATATTTGTATACACACATCAACAAAGTCTAGGGATACGTTATTTTGAAATCAAACATGGCTTTATTGTTTAAAACCTATTTAGTTTCCTTAAAAAGTTTATTTACAGATTTAAACCTTGTCTATTCTTTATTCAAAATTTAAAAATTAAAATGAGAAACAAATGAAAACACGCAAAGCACAGCGCAATCTTGAGTTGTATCTAATTTCAAGAAGTTGCATTAAAATTTTTTTTGCTTGTTAATTGAAGAAAACCTGATAAATTGTTTTATTTTCTTTTCTCAATTGGTTGTGTAAGCTTTTTAGCGTCATGCCACGCCATCATTTGAGTCGAGATGAAATGTTACGGGCAGTTGGCATGTTACAAAACGGTGCTATTCAACGCGTCGTTGCTGAGTCTCTGGGCACAAGCCAAAATGTGGTATCCAGGCTGTGGTCACGTTATCGCGCTACTGGAGATGTGGCAGAACGGCACACAGGTAGATATCGTGTTACCACTCAGAGACAGGATCGATTTCTCCAAATGACCGCCAGAAGACTACCCAATATCACAGCGATGCAACTAGTGCAAAGGCTCCAGGAGGGTCAGCAGCTGCTGGTGAGCGACCAAACCGTGCGAAGGAGGCTGCATGAAGTTGGTCTTCATGCTCGCAGACCGCTACGAGTCCCAGCGCTGCGACGTGGCAATCGCGGTAGGCGACTTTTATGGGCTCAAGAACATTTGACATGGAGTGATCAACAATGGTCATTGGTGCTGTTCACTGATGAGTCCCGCTATGGATTTCATCCAGATTCGAGACGAACACGCGTTTGGAGAACTCCAGGCAGGGTCAGCCGTCTCCGACATCCACAGGAGGTCCACTCTTACCAAGGCGGGACAATTATGGTGTGGGCAGGAATACGAATTGGCGGACGAACCCAACTCATTTGGATTCAGGGCAGCATGACTGCCCATAGATACCGTGAGGAGGTAGTAGAACGTGTCATTGTCCCGCTCAGGGCCCTAACGGGGCAAGAATTTCAGCTCATGCATGACAATGCACCTTCCCATACAGCGCGGCTGGTGAGGGCCGCCCTTCGAGAACACGATGTTCAGGTATTAGATTGGCCTCCACAGTCGCCAGACTTAAACCCAATTGAACACGCCTGGGACATGTTACAGCGAAGAGCATTGAGGGATTTTCCGCCCAACTTGACAACAGAAGAACAACTTTTCGAACATTTAAAAAGAACTTGGGACTGCATACCCCAGCAAGACATTGACACCTTAATTTTAAGTATGGAAAATCGTTGCCGCTGTGTGATTAATGTTAGAGGAGGAAATACCGATTACTGATTATCAGATTTGGTAAGATTTTTATTCATTTAATTCGATTGAATAATTTTATAAGAATAAAATGTTTTTGTTCACTCAGTAATTTTCTATGGCTTAATTAATTTAAGACTTTTATTAATTAGAAAAACAAAATCGCATCGTGTTGTTAATGTTTAAATATCGGCCATGAAATTATCTTTAATTCTTCCATTTACAGTCATAACAAAATGTTTATAGTTTTCTAGATAATCAATGAAATGTTCAATATCCCTAGATTGTGTTGATGTGTGTATATTAGGCATTAGAGTTAAATTATTTTAATAAAAAAGACATATACGCACTACTACTTAAGCTTTGGACACACAGACAAACTGTGAAGAGATAGTGTCAAAACTGAGAACAGATTACAATATTATTTGTCTTTAATCTCTATACTCTTTGAAAATACAATCTTAATGTTGAATTCGGAAAAAGTGTGATCTCTAGTTATGATAAATAGATCAAAAATGTAGGTTGTATTTGCAGTTTATAAATTCCGGTTAAAACATTAAGTTAGTACTAACTTTATGGGTTTTAGAAGGAACCTAATTACTACTGTTATCATGTAGGTAGTTGTTCTTTTATCTTTAATATTAAGTTTGATATTTGTATGCCATGATATAAAGATGGCAAATGTGTGATACCATGAAAATTTTGTCATCTATTTGTATGTACACCACATTTATGCAAATAAATATTTTTGTATTTTGTACTACAACATTCAACATTGAACATGACTAATGTTGACGTTTCGGCACTGAGCAACAGACTTTTTAAGTAAAACTTTTTCTTTTACGCACGCCTGACTTGGGGAGTAAGCTGGTGAATGCGTAACGAAAGCGTTAGCAAAAGTGTGCTCGGGCCAGGCGAACGGGCGTTGCGAGGGAGATATAATTTATTGAATTTATAGTGAGTGTATATATTACATAAGGGGCAAGAGAGGTGCGAGCATACACTTTCTTTCTGTCTTTCTCTCATAGCTAGTTATATTTGAAGTTTTACTTTAGTCATGTGGTTTAAAGCACACTCGTTTTTAGGGTTCCGTAGCCAAATGGCAAAAAACGGAACCTTTATAGATTCGTCATGTCTGTCTGTCTGTCTGTCCGTCCGTATGTCACAGCCACTTTGTTCCGAAACTATAAGAGCTGTGCTGCTGAAACTTGGTAAGTAGGTGTATTCTGTTAACCGCATTAAGATTTTTAAACCAAAATAGAAAAAGAACAATATTTTTGGGGGGTCGCCATACATAGAAATGAAACTATTTTTTTTTTTTTTGATCGTAGCCATACATGTGGGGTGTCTATGGATAGGTCTTCAAAAATCATATTGAGGTTTCTAATATAATTTTTGTCTAAACTGAATAGTTTGCGCAGGAGGCACTTTCAAAGTGGTAAAATGAGTGTCCCTCCCCTGTAACTTCTAAAATAAGAGAATGATAAAACTAAAAAAAATATATGATGTACGTTAATAATAATTAATAATTAATACGTTATAAACCGCAATTTGCTTTCATTTAATCAACTGAAATACTTGGTGCTACGGAACCCTTCATGTGCGAGTCCGACTCGCACTTGGCCGGTTTTTTTTTTATTTATGAAACCATACCCAAGAATAAATGCTAAGTAAGTGGTACGAGCAGCCTCAACTAGCTTAAATTACCTATTTCTATCTCTTATGCTCATTGGCCATTTATCTAAACTATACAAAACGATTGTTCATAAATTAGTTTTGAAAGGATTTGATTAAAAAAAAGTGAAAAATTAGTTAATAAAATAAGCAGACTCTTTTTTAAGACACGCTCGTGACACACTTCTGTTCAATATAACTGGAGGTATTTGGTGCCAGTAGTAATTACGAGTAACTCCAACTACACACCGTTGTTTAATTAAATTCCCTAAAACTATTTTACGAGGGGATGGGCCGAGCGTTTTCACGAGTTGCAGGGCGTAGTAGTACTTTTTGCTCAAAAACCAACCAATCTGGCAAAGTCCTTCCACCTGACAGCATACATGCAGTAATAATTCAGACAAGCTTCTTAATGTAAGTTGCCATATACCTACTATTGGCAATCGGCAAAGGGTCAGCAACCCGCGCGTGATACCGCTGGTTAAACAGGAGCTACTGTAGCCTCTAACCCTCATGTCAGCCGTATAAAAAATGATTAAAATTGCGGATTGGATCCAAATTACTTCTTGGTCTACTTCTTTTTTCGAGTCAATGTTTCAATAGAATTAAGTAATTTATTTATTTAGGACAACCAGTAATTGTTACATTATTTCTAATCTAAATACAAAACTTTAAACTTTAAATCAAATACACAGTATATTTAGGTATCACAACATGCACAGATTCATGACACTCGTGAAATGAATTATATAACAAAATTTATAAAAATTAAAAAAAATAAGGACAAAAATTAACATACGAAACGTAAAATATGAAGCAAAGAGCATAAACTTAATGATTATAACAATTTTAAATCTATACAAATAAATAAAATTGGAGTGTCTGTTTGTAATATTGAAATAACCAGTTTTTACTACATAAATATGAATATATATACGGTACATACACCAAAATAACATTTTTTATCATTTTTGTCTGTCTGTCTGTCTGTTTGTTCCGGCTAATTTCTGAATCGGCTGGACCGATTTTGACGAGACTTTTATTGGCAGGTAGCTGATGTAATAAGGAGTAACTTAGGCTACTTTTATTTTAGAAAAAGTATTTTATTTTACTATAAAAACAAAATAACGAAATAAAATAATTAGCACGCGGACGAAGTCGCAGGCACAGCTAGTACTTAATAATATCAAAACATATTTTTTTAAAGGTGGGCAATATGTTATTGAGAATATCGACTTCCAAAGTGCAAATATGGGGACATGAAGGACACGCAAGTGCATGCGACATAGACTGTCCTCTGTACCACAGTGACATTGCGTCTCATTCTCGCCAATCATGCCCCACTTATGGAGGCACTAAAATAAAACGTAAAGCCTCAGATTTGTAGACTGACATGGAAGTTTGGCGGGATTATAATAGTCAGCTGGTCTTTTTTCGGAACCAATCGATGCTCTCATTCAACGAACTAGTTATTTTACAGCCTGCTGAATTTTTACCAACCGGGATTTATACAAATACATATACAAATATTTATTGCGATCATGAGTGATACATAGGTGTTACAGAATGTAGAGGTACAGACGCCAGCACATCCAGCTAACCCAACCTGTCAAATATCTTTTATAGATTTTCATCTTTATCACCAAAGCATAATAATCAATTTCAATTGGGGAAATTTGACAGATTGGGGTAGCTTGATGTGCTGGCGTCTGTACATACATGATACCCTGTTAGGGCGCAGCAATATATATAAATCCCTGCCGGTTGGTATAAATCCCTAAAAGGTAAATGTCTATAAAATAGGCGTCCTATACATTGTCGACTTATTATAATAATAATTATTTATTTATTTATTTATCACTCTCCTTAACATCTATCATTACAGATCGAGACCTGTAATGATAGATAATATCCTAATATAATAATAATATCCTGGCATACCTACTATTCACACACGGTCATCTGATCCCAAACTAAGCAGAACTTGTACTATGGAAACTTATCTAAGGTATCCGAAACTTAGTATCACACCATGTTCGCTAGTCCAACTAGAAATCGATTTTACGATTCATGTTTAATAATGAATATATACGATTATGACATCTATTGTATGTTCTATACCAATCGGAATACAATCTGTAATAATTATTTTATGAATTGATTATTCCTACTCTACTTATTATAATAAAGAAAGATATGTAATACTGCAGGTATTTTGCAAGACTGCAAATGTTTTACAAAACTAATTCATAAAATATAAGTGTACTAAACTTTGGAATATACGTCACTCTATGGATGTCATGGGGCCACTATTTTCACGTGGTGTCAAGGAACCCAGCCAACCATAGCCATAACTTATTTCGTTTGGCTAATGGCTTTTTTACGTGAAAATCCTTTGTAAGTCTATTTTTCTTTGTCACTGTCATTGTATAATAACTGTTGTAGAAAAAAATAACACATAGGTGATCTTTCCTTCCCCTTGCTTGCTAGATTTACCTTAAATGGCATTTAAGTATCGAGGCCTTTCAAAGCGCCAAAGTAATCGGAACGAAATATTTTTATTTCCGTGATTCATTGCATGCCAGTAACTATGCTGCCTTAACTGTCGTTTACACCATAAACGAAATATACTGCCATAACATCTAACGATTAGAAAAGGCCTATTTCCATTATAAAATCCTGAGTTTTTTACAGTTTATGAATTTTCTCATAAGACTTAACAATTTTAAAAAGTTCTACAGTACAGTTCACTCAAAGCGGGGGGGCATTGCGCCTGGTCTGTATTTTATAAAAAATTCTAAATATCCTAAAATGTCACCCTGAATAGAGACCAAATACCCTGGAAGCTCAGGACAAACCAGGCACAATGGCTCGGCCGGTCCTAACGAGTCCGCTTCTTTTTACTCGGTGTTTCAAAACTAACTAAATAAATGCGCTGGTATTAACATTGGTTTAGTTTGTATACTACTGGGCAGCTTGAAAACTTCTGACAATATGGTAACCACTGCCAATAAATTTCATTACTTTGGCCACATTGCCCCGATACCAACTATAAATAATTTTAATATAATTTATTTTTATGTCCTAGGGCGACAAACGAGCAAGCGGGGTACCTGTTCGTAAGTGATCACCGCCGCCCATGTACACTCGCAACACCAGAGGTGTCACGGGTGCGTTGCCGGTCTTTAAGAGTCAGCAAACAAGTGTAGCTGACCCTGCCCCCCACCCCAATGAGCTCTGGCGACCTTACTCACACGCAGAAACACAACATTAAAGTTATTAATTTTATTATTAAAGAATGTCTTCTGTAAGGTGGAGGTACTTCCCCAGTTGGGCTGCTCTTTAAGCGAATGACTTGCATTTCTTTCTCACATAGTTCTTGTAAAAAGAGCAGATCATTATTAATTGTGTATTTTCAGTTTTGGCGCGAAATACAGAGTAAATATAAGCGATACGTTACCTGTCAACTAATTAAGTGCCCGGTACGATTGCTACAAAACAGGAGCATAATACAAAAAAAATAACGCGCGCTTTACGAGGTGTTTTAGTACTATCATTTCATACGTGCTATACTATAGAAGAGAAAGATACAGAGAGATCTAATGGCATTTAAATCAGTTAAGTTGTGTAATAAGAGATTCGCCAACAATGTACGATCTACGGGTTTATAAATGTTCCTTAAACAACTTACTTCTTTTATTATATATCTGTAAACAAGTGTCACCTAAAACAAAGAACAATAATAATATTAAGATACTTTGCTGTACATGAAGCTATCTGAAGTTTAAATGGCACGCTTACCCTACAAGCCTGCCTAAAATTAAATTAAATTATTCTCTTCTATAACAGAGGTAAAATATATTTTTCCTATTAACAAAAGTAAACTTCATTGAAAATGCTAAGTCTGAGATTAACAGGCTCAAGGTGCCTTGTGGATGTTTAATATCTACAATACCTCATCTAAAATAACAAAGGTTTCTATTATTTTATGCCTACAAATGAAAATAGTTTTCGATATGTGTTGCTACACAACAATAGTAATAGTAGGTAGGTACATGTTTTTTTTCTGAAATAAATGTATTTATTATTTTTATTAAACATTAAAAATATTTCACAATTGAGTCCTGGCATTATTGACAGGACTGAAATTCAATAAAAAAAACATATGTTACCGTCAACATAACCAGTCAAAACCTAATTGACTGCAAACATTAGACAAAAGTATTTTTGACAGCTGCCCTTAGTTAAAAATATTTTTGACTGATTTTCGCATTCAAAAGTGTTTTTAACTAAGGACGTTGGTCAAAAGTAGGTACTCTTAACTGCAAAATATTGGGTAATAGTGTTTGTGACTAAATTGTTTTAGGTAAAAGTGGTTCTGACTAAGAATGTTACTCAAAACTTCTTGGAGTGGGATTTTTTAATAAAATTATACGATTAAACGATTTAAGTACCTACTAGGTACTTAAATCGTTTAATCACTAATTTGAGAGTTTTAGTTATTATTTTAATGATAACATGTTATTATAACGTATTAGGTAGGTAACTTAAGTTTTGATTGTAACATAAGTATATATATTATTGCGATTATGTGAATTTGTTAAACCGCTAGACCAACGCTAGTCTAACAACATATATTGGAACAAAATTTGATTAATGTTTTTTATTAATTGTAAGATAAATGAACTAGCGGGTCACCGGATGGTGAATATTAATCACCGCCGCCCATGGACACTCGCAACACCGGAGAGGCAAGTACGTTGCCGACCTGTATGAAAGGAATAGGCTCGCTTCTTGAAGGATGCCATGTCAACTCTATTGACCTCATTTCTGGTACCGTACAGGTACAGACGCTAGCATATCAAGCTACCCCAATCTGTCAATTTTCTCCAATTAATAGTGAACCTTATGTTTATGTGATAAAGTTGAAAATATATAAAAGAAATTTGACAGATTGGGGTAGCTGGATGTGCTGGTGTCTGTACATGGGGGTTTGAAACGGCGACGGCAATCACTTACCACCAGGCTCGTTTGCCTTACCATTATATAATAAAAATAAATAACTTAGGACAAGTAACACAAAGTTCATTGTAGTTGGGGGTGAGTTTGAAACCCGAGCGGGATTTTATAATTGAATTGCAGCGAAGGATTCTATTTAAGTTAGTAGGTATCCTGAACAAAGAAACAAATCAAGTTGAAATCGTGTGATACACACAGCTTTACACCTCACAAGCGAGACAATACATGATATAAGAATAGGTTTAACAATTCACCACATTAATACAAAGGCACTCGTAGCCAGTTGCTTTCGCCGATTCGAAAATGAACGGAGAGGTAAAGCATCTAAGTACGCGGTCAGACTATTGATGGATGACCGCCAGTATTTAAAAAATCCTGAACGTCACTGTTCTTAGGATGGCACGTTAAGTTGACGTTAGACAACAGGCAGCAAAAGCCATGTCAGAGGCCTACTGAGCGGCTTAAACATTTGCGACACTATAGTAGGGACAATTTAATACATCACATATGACATATATCAGTCACTAGTAAAAAAAAATGTAAAATTACCTTATTTGGTAATTATTACAATGAAGATAAATCGTAATTGAAAAAAATTAAGCTAATATGCAGTTCTAACTACCCAAGAATAAATAATATTCTATGCCCGCTGGTTAAGGTTACTTTGTTGAATTTTGATGAAGTGTCAAATGTGATCTATTAAATTGGCCCTACTTTAGAGTAACCTAGTGGTATGGGTTGTCTAATTGGGCCTACTTTAGAGTACCCTAGTGGTATGGGTTATCTTATGGGTAGTCACATACGATACAGTACACATTAAAGCAATATTCCTTATACGAGAATAAGATCCTCGGTTGAATGAAGGAATATTAAAACGAAACAAAACTATGGCATAAAATAAATAAATAAATATTTTGGGATAACTAACACACTAATTCCAAACCGCAGAGCCAGTACTTTGGCAACCACACAACTGATAAACATACTTATACTATATTTCTAAATACATACAATCTATTTTAGATAAATTACAACCAGAAACAGAACAAAGAATTGTGCTTATCGCACAAAGATTTGTCGGGAAAGAACTGTCTCATCACTGGGTCAGTCAGTAATCATAATTATATGATTATGAAAAGATTTGCTATACAGTTTATAGTACTTTATAGGTTGCCCATCGGATATGTAGTGCATTAGCATTTGACTCATAATTCATGATTTGATGGGCAGGGCTAGGCAACACAACCGGAAAGAGGTCAGGTGAAGGACCGACGGCTTTACGCGATCTCCAAGGCACGATGTAACACCGCTAACTTACACTCCGACTCCGATATCAATAGAAAAATTATTCGGAACAGTAAAATCCTAATTCTTTAGCAGACCCAGGTCCTTACAATCTGCAGTTGAACACGCAACACCTAGACCAACGAGGCAATCAAACGTGTTACATATAAAAATTAAAAAATTAAAAAAAAATTTAACTTCGTATTTCGTGGCCCGCTACCGGAATTATTAGAGTCTTCGTAATCTTAGATTTTTCTTAATTATATTGGGCCAGTTTCCAATTTCCCCTCAATCCTTCGATTACCTCTAAGGTAGAACCTTTCTATTTTTTAAGATATTTTTGTTACATCACCTGCCGCTTCAAACTGTCATAGGTCAGTACGGCCATCTGGTAAATTAGGGGAGACCTTTTATTTAATTCATCGTATTTTGTTGTACAATTTGCGTCACTATTGTTCAAGCCGCCGATGAGGCTTCTGATATGGCGTAAGGGGCATAAAACAGCCAAATTGGTGTTCTGCAAGTTTTTAGTCTTAATATCTGGTGGCCAGCACATCAAGCTACCCCAATCTGTCAAATTTCCCAAATTGAAAGTGAACCTTATACTTTTGTGAGGAAGTTGAAAATCTATAAAAGAAATATGACACATGCTGGCGTCTGTACTATAGAAACCAGATAACTGGTATATTACATATACTACTTTTATTTTGTAAGACATACTTATATAGATAATTACACTCAGACTCAGGACAACAAGACATGTTCATGCACACGAATATCTCTCCTGGGTAGGTATCCAACCTAAGACCTGTGGCGTGAAATTTACCAACCACGCCAATAGGCCCGTCAAATTACATTAAAATAATATTGCCAAAACAGCTTGTAGTATAATAGGTCGTGTTCTAATTAGCGTGTGTCGAGTGTGCGGGCTCCATGATCGTTTGGTTGGCGGGTAAGCGGCGCGCGGCCGCTTTCATGTCACGTCAGTGCCGCAACCAAGTTCATAGAATATGTTAATCGGGTCTAGTCCCTCCTTCTTACCTACCACTGCAACTCCTGTAAGCCAGGATCAACACCGCAACGAATTTAATCAGAAAGAAACAACTCCTTGTTTCTTTCTGATTAAATTCGTTGCGGGGTCCAAGATAGTTAAAGCGATTCCGTGGTACATGCCTGAGCCTCACCGCTCAGTGTCATTTTAATGTGTGCCACTGTTGATCCTGGCTTACAGGAGTTGCAGTGGTGGGTAAGAGGGAGGGACTAGTCCCGATTAATATATTCTATGAACTTATTATATAGTTAGAAAATTAATAGTTCTAAATTTAATTTTCTACCTCCTCCTTGTTTCTCTGTGATTAAATTTGATGATTGATTAACAATTATTTAATTACACATTAAACACACATTGGAAAAATATATAAAAAGAAATAGTTTAATCTATCGAGTATTACAAATAATAAATACAGTTAAAAAGAATTCCAATTTATTTAAACAACTGTGAGCATTGGGAAAAATTTGTTCCCAAACAACTGAGAAATCTAATAATTTCCTTCTTTTGGAAGTCTTCTAATAGCTATTGTTACACGTCACTATACTATGTTTTACGTGCGTCTTTGTAAAGGGCTCAATCTAAAAGTGAACGTGGCATGAATAATCAAATATGAAAATAAAATATAACCAATAAAGATATTTTTTGAGCATCCTCGTAAATTCTATTAAAGATTTTTAATCAACTACTGCAGTCTTTTGTTTAGACGGAACGTAAAAATGTAATATACCTACAAGTGTCACGCTGGTCAAACGCTCACCTGCGACTGACGCTAATAACATTATTGGACAGAGATTACAATTTTTAGCATTCCTCATATGTGTGTCTATGTATTTAGTGGATTTTCTGTTTGCGGTACACAGAAGATTTCTTTTTTCTCAGAATAGGCATTGGCCATGGATACTCGCAATAGAGGGTACGCTTGTGTGTTGCCGGCCTTTAACAAATAAATAGGCTCAAAATTTAAAAGGCATGTGTCATACCTTAAAATATGTCCTGATGACATGAAATATATCAAAATAAATCTAATTAAATGGTTCAGGCTACAATTGAATACTTTACTTGATTAGACTGCTTGTGTAATGGTTAGTGATGGTGACTGCTAAGCCAGAGGTTGCGGGTTCGGTCCCCATCTAAGACAAATATTTGAGGGATAAGCACAATTATTTATACTGTACTACAGAAGGATTCGTGTTATTACAATAAATTCACTTACTGAGAAAATAGACATAACTAAACATTAAAATTATAAGCATGCAAAGCTATTGTTTACTTTCCAACAATAAAATAAATTAATAATATGTATTAGGAAATATATGAGTATGATTACGAAATATATAATTATAATTTATCTGGTTGGCAGGGTATTAGTTGTCCCAAGATATTTTTGTTTCATTCTTAATTCACTATTATTAAATCAACTAAATTGTTACCAGACATACTCACATAATACTGAACCAAAACTAACATGTACGGCCGCAATTCTCAAAAATTACCAACAATAAAATGACATAAAACATTTTTCAAAATGATTGCACATGCGATATAATTTATTACAGCCTCCTCGCTAATTTAGCCGAGAATTTATCACATTTTACCTTATAACAAGCAAAAAAAAAACTCGAGATGAAATTCCTACGTATTTTACTCCTTTGCGCTTCTCATTGGTGCCTTTGGGAGCTATAAAAGAAAACAATTGAAAACAATTTTCTCTCGAAACGCTTTTTCATAGCAACGAGGCATAAGATACGATTCTTATATTAGGCACATGAATTCGCATAATTATCTGTACACAATCTGGAAAATGTTTGGATTAAAGTAAATGACGCCTGTATAGTAACAAAGTTTGAATCTGGCTTTTAAAATACTAAACTAAGTTAATTGTCTTCCCGTCTCTCTCTAATATATGAATGTAATAGCATGGTTAGAACAGAACATACATACAGATAAATCCGCTTGTAATACGCGCAGTAATTATGCGCACCAGGTGCATTATTGGCCGACAGGTTGTAACGTGTCGCTCATTTGCCTTCAGTATTTCTCGACAAAACTAAATTTACCCTACTAAAGACGCCCTGTGCTTTCTCTCATCGGCACTATGTTATAAAGAAAAGCAATGATATTAAAAATATTTTAGTTGGCAAAGGTGCACAATAAGAATTGTTCACTGGTTCCCTTTACACTCTCTAGTCTCTCAATCTCATAATCTAATGCAACTGCTATCCAACACGACCGGGGAAAGATCGGGGGGTCGCGTCGCGGCCCCTCTGGTGTTGTGCGTGTCCATGGGCGGCGGTGAACACTTACGATCAGATGATTCGCTTGTTAGTTTGTCTCGCTGTTATGGGTATATATTAAAAAAATACTGAAAAGATTTCCTATCGAATAAAAACAAATAATAATCAGTTCGTAATCAACATAGAAACTGCCTAACTTACATATAAAAAACATGAAGTAGACTGCTTTGAACTCGATTAAAAAGAAAGTTGCGTAAGCAACGCATTTTAAATGGATTAGTTGCATCGTGCACGTCGCCTGGTCGTATAAAATACTAGGTATAAGCTTCTTTTATGGGCTTTTTACTGTATGGACGACGTCATTTCAGAATTTCCAACTCTCGTCAAAGGCAATCAGAAACTAGGTGGAATTCACTTTTCTATTGTACTCGAGCGTTGATACCATGCAGTACCGTTTCAGTTTTGCGATTTATGCTCGATTGTTGTCTCACATACATAACCGGTACAGTCAGCAACTGTTGTGTTTTATACCTTGCATTTTTAACGCACTTCAAAAGAGGAGGGTGTCAATTCAAATGTATATGTGACTATATGTTACGTGATCTCTCCTTGTTTGTGAACCGATTCTGTTAATTCTCCCGTATGATCTCAATTGTTTTAAAGACAACAGACTGTAATAAACAATAGTTGAAGTCGGTCCGTCTATTACGGCTAGCTACCAGAATTAAACGAACGACTAGGGACTACGAACTGTTATCTGACCTCGCAACGCCTAACTAGAAACCAATATGGTTAAATACTGGTGTCAGATTCAATCAGTCTTCCTGTATCGATTGTGATACAAGTTTTCATAATAAACAGGGACCGAAAGCTTAACGTGGTCACCGAGACAAGGACGATGTTCCCTAGGCCTATAAGTCCTTTTGATGTAGTTTAAAATAGTTTCTAAAATATTTTTTTCCGAAACAAATCTTCGATGAACACAATGATTATTAACCTCACAGGTACAAAGCTTCGATTGGACTATTTACAGGGGTCTAATAATCCAGTCGAAGCTAAAAGTAACTAGGTGAGAACCTCTGTAGGTTCTCAAATAGTTAATTTTATCGTATGATTAATTTGTGACTTCAAAAGACTACCTATAGGAACATTAAGACACAGCTCAGCTTGAGAAACGCTTAATCTTTGACTTTCAAATGTGAATCTATCGTAGAGTGAATAAGATAAAACATTTATCAAGTCTCAGTAGTTTTTATACCTACGTTACTTTACGGATAATAGCTAAATTAGTTATTTTTAAATTAATTTTTTGGCGCGGCTTAGTAAAAAATAACTTAATCTGAATTTTAAGTACATTGTATACATTTTTAAGACAGTTGTTCATCGTATGATTTGATCTCACTATACGTTTTTCAACATAACATTGTATACATTTTTAAGACAGTTGTTCATCGTATGATTTGATCTCACTATACTTTTTTCAACATAAAATTGCAAATGCTTTAAACAAAATTAAAGTAGGTATTGTTTATTTATAATAAAAGAAAATAAATATTATTTTAATATCAGACCTTAAATTAGACAGAGATACTTCAAAAGAAGCTTGTTATCTATATACATATAATAAAATCGTAGGAAAGTCAAAACTGTACATTGAATATTTTTTAAAAAGGATACTTGGGGCGTGATCTACAATCGATATCGAAGCCAAAAATATAGGTTTTAGAATTTTTGTCTGTGTGTCTGTTTGTCTCTATGTATGTCCGGGCTAAACTCAAAAAGTACTGCATGGATTTACTTCAGATTTTGCAAGAATATTACTAAGAGGTCGGGTCAACATACAGGCTACATATTATCACCCTATCACCTACGGAGAAGGAGCTGTGGTAATTTATAAAATTCAACGCGGGTAAAACCGCGGGGCACACATTAAATAATATATTTCATGTTTATCGGCCATCTAGCGCGAAAATCTATATTTTGTAGTCTTATAAATTTTAAGCCAGTACTTATTTATAATGATATTTAAAATAATGACGTAGTTTTCCTGTGAATTTTCGCTGACTAATTAGACCTTCTGCACTTTTTATTCTGTGCTTTTGCTGCAATCATATTTAATTACGGCAGATGACATTGTTTAACTGCTGTGGAATAACAGTCGCTAGTTGTATTATGATATTTATGATAGGAGTAGTCCTTAGTTGTTCTGCGGAATAATACATTTTATTCAGACATTACAGATTTTCATACTACTTTATTACCCTTTACTATCACTAGGAGCCAAGCAAGATAAGCCATAAGGGTGCTATTGCGCACCTTGCAGAAGACTAGCTATAATCAAAATTCGCACAATAATTGTTCTTTATTCGTGGAGTTTCCGGCCCAGAAAGAATAACAGGGCCACCAGATACCGTCCCATGGGTTTCGTAAAATGGGACTAAGGGATACACCAGGTAGTCGGCCGGTAGCGATTCCCGTGTACAGGTGACTACCTGGTGTATCCCTTAGTCCCATTTTACGAAACCCATGGGACGGTATCTGGTGGCCCTGTTATTCTTTCTGGGCCGGTATGCGGTCATGCCAAGCGCTGTGACTACGGCAAACCCCTCCAAATGGCACCGTGTTAGAGATCTTTGGGGGAAGCCTATATCCAGCAGTGGACGATATCAGGCTGATGTGAATCTTTATTTAGCTTGCTGTATCAGCGGCACATAATACAAAATTTTTCTGCAGTGTCGCGCCGCGCCGTGGTGACAGCAATCACGTCCTTACTACTACCTCACTACTTCTCGGTACTTGACGGTCACCGTAGCCTAGTTGGTAGTGCTCCTGCCTACAAAGCTGGTGGTCCTGGGTTCGAATCCCGGTAAGTGCAAATATTTGTGTGACGAGCACGAATATTTGTTTCTGAGTCATGGATGTTTTCTATGTATTTACGTATTTATCTATCTATGTAAGTAGGTATGTAAGTATATCGTCGCCTGGTACCCATAGTACAAGCTTTGCTTAGTTTGGGGCTAGAATGATCTGTGTGACATTGTCCCGAGATATTATCAAAAAAACTTCTCTTTCGTTACGTTCTTGGCAGAGCGGTCGTAGTCACATCGAGGCAACCACGTCAGTGGTAAAGGTGGACCCAGCTTTCCGCACGATCTCCCGCCATCTCTCTCTGTTGGCGGACTGTCTGGCGCAGTCAGATACGCAACTTCCTAGTGCGGATTTCACTTGGTCAGTCCAGCGTATAGGTGACCTGCCACGCGATCTGGATCCTTCCACTTTTCCTTGCATAACCATCGTTCTATGGAGTCGTTATCCCGTTTAGAGACATGACGACCGTACTATAGTCACAGACGCTGCTTGATGCCGAGCTCTTCAAGTATAGATTTGTTAGAGCGGAATTCCGTCCACGATATCCCGAGCATCTTCCCCCAGCACCACATCTCCAGAGCTTCCCCTTTTCCAACTCGCGCACTGTCCATGTCTCTGCTGCGTAAAGAAAAATGGGGAATACAAGTGTACGCACGAGTCTGGTTTTGGTGGTTTTAGTAATATTATGATTACTCCACAATTTCTCTTAATTTATCCATCGTTAATTTACGCAGCTGCCGCTGTTTGAGATTAAAGCCCCAAGGTATATATGTATGAACCACGTCGCAATTCGCAATCTGTGACGTCAGCATTAAGCAAGCCGGTTTTACCCTGCTGAACGTTCTCTGCACTCTTCTGGACAATTTTAGAGTCACTTTTATACTCAGATTATCTGCGGTAAATGGAAGCGATCGTAGCCGTAATTTTTTGGTTTAAATAATCTTTTTCTGACTGTACGTCTGGATTTTGGTTAGTACTTAGAATATTTAATCAAAATTATGACGAAGTAACATAAACAAATTATTTCGTCGCTTTGACTATTTCAATTCGATAAAGTTCGTTAGTGTTTGAATATGAAAACTATACCTGGCTTGAAAATGTATTTGCAGAACTGTACATTCGTCGATACACTTTGATCTTGATTGCGTCTCTATTGTGAAGGTATTAAGGGTTATTTTCCTATTGTAAGTGCATCCTGACGTTACGTCGACTCTCCGTGGCTCGTTCCGAGCAGCATCAATTCGAATACATAAAGCTTCGGTTAATTAATTAATTGCTTGATTTTAAACACAGGTTGTTGGCACGACTACGTAAGTTATACAACGTGATATTTAAATAAAACCTTTACTTTATCCACAGAAAATTGTAAAGCCACTTGTACATCTGGGTTGTGCAGAGACAACATGATAAATGCACAGATCAATTTATACTAGTCCCTATTTATTTTATTTCTTTATTTCCACAACAGTAGTTGGTGGCTACACCATCATTTAATGAAAAGTTTACATATCTTGATATATTTCAATTGTAAAATGAAATCCCATAATTGGAGTCTAACTGACTTTGAAATTTAAAACCCAATTGCAAATTAGAGCATTCAATTCGGAAACATAATAAGAAGGTTATTCACTGGAAATATTGTCTGATCATAGGTACAGACTCCAGCACATCCAGCTACCCCAATCTGTCAAATTTTCCCCAATTGAAAGTGAACGTTATACTTATGTGATAAAGTTGAAACTGTATAATAGAAATTTGACAGATTGGGGTAGCTGGATGTGCTGACGTCTGTACAATAATATTTGTAACATTGTTTGTTATACAGTTATATTTTGTTGTGTGGTTTTGTGTTGTATTTTATTTCTGTATGTAGTACTGTTTAGTAATATTAATGTCCTACTGATAGAATTTCCGCCATGGCGGACAGTCTCAATGACCGCCATGCCAGACTACCGTTCGGCGTGGAACATATTGCGCACAAGTGTGCGCAAACACAGGGGCACTTTCTATTCCATCACCGTAATGATAATGATCCGATGGGACTACTAGCGACACGACCTGAAGGACTTCAGTTGCAGAACCGACGGCTTTGTGCTGGCCAAGGCACGGGGGTGTAACATCGCCAACTCCTAAACTTCGAGGAGATACTGAGAAATTTCTTTGGTTTTAGAATTGTAGCCGAGCACATTAACACCGCCCTCCAAGTGTATCCCAAGCGGCTCCAAAACATAATTTAATCTTGAATTGTATTTTCGTGATCATTACGTGTTATATTCACTGTTTGCTTCGAACCGGGATATACTCACGCTTGAACACGGATGAACACGTTGCCACTAGAGTACTGTATAGGAGTTCAAACAAGTAGAGACTATTTATTACAAAATTTACAACTTCAGAAATGTACTCGTATAAAGAAGGGAATGTGTTTAATTGGTCTGTCAATTATTGCACTACTTAATATTTTTTATAATTCTTTATAGTTCATAATTTTATTTTTATTTAATATAAGTAATTTTATTTATGTCTATTTTATCTGATAATGATTCTTATTTTTCTGCTAATGAATTCACTGCAAGCGACGACAGTTTCTGCTCTTTGAGCGACTCACTTGGAGATTTTCTTAGGAATCGCTTTAGTCAATCTCGTACGAACCTACTGAACATTTGTCATATCAATGCACAAAGCATTCCTAGCCATTTTAGTGATCTGTACAACGCGTTTTCAGACTGCAACGTACACGCCGTCCTGATTTCGGAGAGCTGGCTTAAACCACATCTGCTTTCTACAATGTACTCCCTTCCAGGTTTTGTGCTCGTCCGGAACGACCGGTTAGGTAAAGGGGGTGGAGGGGTTGCCATATATCTCAGGAGTAACCTCCCGTATAAGATATTGGCCTCCTCTTCCTCGAACTACTCAGCCTCTGCAGAGTTTCTTTTCCTTGAGGTTGATATCAAAGGCGTCAAGTTAGTTTTGGCCTCAGTATATTGTCCCCCTAATGTTGACTATTTTACCGACGTGGAGTTGGTACTCGAATCTTTGGGTTCAGAGTATGCTCACCACATCATCATGGGCGACTTCAATACCAATCTCCATAATGAAAATTCTCCTCGTACCCGGAAACTTTTACATATCGTCGAGTCAAGTACCTTGCATGTTTTGCCTCTCCAAGCTACCCACTTTAATGCCTCAGGAGATGATACTTGGCTCGACGTAATCCTATCCTCTAATCCTTCCTTGATTTCCACTCACGGACAGCATCCCGCCCCTGAATTTTCCCACCATGAACTGATTTACCTATCCTATATCCTGAAACCACCTAAACCCAAATCCAAGGTTCTGCATGTGTTCTTTCGCAAAAATGGACATAAAGTTGCTTTGCAAGGATGCGGCAAAAATTGAGTGGGAACCTTTAGTGGAAGCGATCGCCATTGACGATAAGGTTGAGGTTCTTAATAATGCGATCACAAAGTTGTACGATGTTCACGCTCCTATAAGAAAGGTAAAGCTGAAGCGTCGACCTGCACCCTGGATGTCTAGGGGAATTCAAATGGCTATGAGACGAAGGAACCGGGCGTTTCATAAATTTAAAAGAAGTCGTTCTGATGCTGATTGGACTCTTTATAAATTGGCTAGAAATCGGTGTAACCAGATGGTACGTAACGCTAAACACCGGCACATTTTTGACAATATTTCTTCATCTACTCCTGCTGGTATCTGGAAATTCCTCGGAACTCTAGGTATCGGTAAGTCGCAATTTTCAAACCCTCCTAGCTCTATCAGTCTGGATGATCTTAATCAACATTTCTCTACCACTTCTACGATGGATCACCGGACGATATGTGATACTGTCGACTATTTAAATGGTTTGTCGCGCCCTAATATTAACTCGTTTCAGTTCACCCCAGTCACTTCTGAAGAGATCAAAAAAATTATCCTTTCCGTTAAATCCAATGCAGTTGGTTGTGATAAGATCGGTCGTCGGATGATTATTCCTATCCTGGACCATCTCCTCCATGCAATTTCCCACATTATTAATTATTCCCTGGATACTGGATCTTTCCCCACCTTATGGCGTAAAGCTTTTCTCCGTCCACTCCCTAAGTCCTCGAATCCCTCACTTGCTACTCATTACCGTCCTATCTCTATTCTTCCTTTCCTCTCCAAGGTACTTGAGTCCTGTGTCCACAAACAACTCTGCCGTTATATACTTAACAACCATCTCATAAGCCCGTTTCAATCCGGATTTAGACCAGGCCACAGTACCATCACCGCACTCCTTAAAGTTACTGGCGATATTAGGGCAGGTATGGAGGGTACCATGATTACCGTTATGGTTTTGATCGACTTTTCCAACGCCTTTAATACCGTCAGTCACGATATCCTATTATCTGTTCTCTCCCATCACATGGTCTCTGATGAAGCACTGGAATGGTTTTCCTCCTATCTTCGGGGGCGCCAGCAATCGGTTAGCATTGGTGAGTCCTCATCGAGCTGGCGTGACCTAGTTGCTGGTGTTCCACAAGGCGGTATACTCTCTCCTCTTTTATTTTCTATCTTCATAAATCTCATAACTCATCATCTTCAGTGTACGTATCATCTTTATGCCGATGATCTTCAACTATACGTTCAAACGCCAATCGACACACTCCCTGAGGCTATTTGTAAGCTTAATCGGGACTTAATGCAATTAAAACTTGGTCTGATAAGTTTGGGTTAGCCGTAAATCCGACAAAGTGCCAAGCCATAATAGTTGGGAGCTCGCGCTTAATGTCAAAGGTGGATTTACGGGATCTTCCACCAATAGTGTATAATCTGACGAACATTCCTATTAGCTAAAATGTCAAAAACCTGGGTTTATTTATTGACACGACATTAAGCTGGCAAAAGCAAATGGCGAATGTCAGTCAAAGGGTAACGGGCGTATTGCGTTGTCTCTATCGGCTTAAAAATTTCCTTCCAGGTAAAACCAAGGCAATGCTCGTGCAGGCCCTTATATTCCCTATAGTCGACTATGGTGATGTATGCTACTTTGACCTGAATGCAGATCACCTCAATAAACTCGACAGACTTCTGAATAACTGCATTCGATTCGTTTTCAATCTTCGTAAGTATGACCACATATCTTCCCACCGTTCCCAACTTAAGTGGTTACCGATATGGCAACGACGCACATTACGAGCACTAACCACACTTTATTCTATATTAGACTCTTCTTCTACTCCATCTTACTTATCTTCCCACTTTCAATATCTCTTTACTAACCACAGTAAAAATCTTCGCTCTTCTCACAATCGTCTCCTTCAATGTCCATCTCACCGCTCTGACTTCCTTCACTCTTCTTTCTTTGTAGAATCTATTCTTCAGTGGAATGCATTACCTCTTGAAATCAGGATGGCCAAGAGTCGCTTCTCATTTAAAAGAAAAGTTCGAGAGCATATCTTTCGGAAATTATTAGCAGAAACCCCTCGATGATAAATTTATGATTACATGATCGGATTCAATAGTAGTATAGTATTATATAGTATAGTGTTATATAGTATAGTATCGTATGTATTGCATTGTATAGTATTTTATAGTATTGTATATTCCTATTTTTTTACTATTAATGTTTAGCTTATGATCTGTGCACCTACCATGCTCTCTCTGCACCACCCTAAGGTTGACTGGCAGAAAATGCCTAGGGCATTAAATCCGCCTTTGTACATTTTTTTTTGTTCATAAAGTGATAAATAAAATAAATAAATAAATGTGTATCTCTAATTTGAGGAGGAAAGGTTAAATAAATAAAAAATGTTTTTAGTAACGTAGACTTTAAAAAAGCGCTTGTAAATGGTCAGAACATGTTTATAGTAATATATAATTAATTAGTAATTATTTCTAGGTAAATATACATATTTAAGGACACGGATTGTATGAAAACATTTACAATGAGATTTATTTTACAATAGCAATGATATTTAGCTAGCTTATATTAAAATATTGTCAAAGAGGTTTAATTTGTGAAATTGAAAATGTTTGCTATATTGTCTGGATGGTTCTGTCTATATTAAGGTACGAATTGAATATTATTATTATGGTGGACCTTGTGTTTATAACGACGTTCGCGCTTTAATGCTACCACAGGATCCAATGCGCCCCAACTGAGAAGACCCTGCGAAATAAACTCGCCTGGTGTCTTTACTGGTTTGTAGCTATATATGCTAACATTAATTGAAATATCTATGTCTATTTGTTCCGTTTTAGGTCGTATATATAGGTAAGCGTTCCCGTTTCAAAAGCGGTCCTAACGCTACACGTCAAATGTATGAGAAAAGCAAAAGCATACCATGCCGAATGCTAAGTCTATTGTTAAAACTTCTATAGAAGTACTGCCCCAAATATCGTTTTCACTTAGCATTGACTAAATCAAAAATTGGAACACTAGGATCGCTTTAAAAAAAAATAGAATTGGAAACAAACATTTCCAGTTTTACAGACATCGCATTGCGTGTTTATAAAACTGTAATTGTACGATTGTTATTCTAACTTGTTTACATTTTATACCTATACAACATGTAACATAATTAACGCACACCCTCAAACACCCCAATTAGAATATTATCTTGTAATCATAATACATACACTGATTTTTTTATTTAACATGTACATATATGCATTGTTATTTACTAAATTAGTATCTTGGAATAAAGTTTATTTTTCTTTATTTTGTATTGAATGATGGAATTTGTCTTATTACTTTGACTTAGGGTTTAAACGTCTTATTACTTTGACTTCCGGCCCATTTCAATTTGTTTTGACTGTACAGGGATAATATGACAATAATTTCCGTAGTTTTAATTATTTTGGAAAAAAATTACCTATATTAAAAATTATATAAATCGATTCAGTAAAAGATTCTGAAGTTACATGTTGTATATAATATAACATTTCAAAAGGTTCATTATTTGGGCGTGGAATGCTACCGCCATCAAATTATGAACCTTTTGAAATGTTATATTATATCCCCTCAAATGAAGGACACAATCAAACCGCGGCCCCCAGTCGCCGGCAGCCCTGCTATTCCCAGCCGTAGTAACAGCCGTGGTTACGGCAGGGCAGGTGGTGCTAAGAATCCCCGGCAGATTCCGCGTTACCAAAACCGACGACCTCTGGCCCTGGCAACATACAACACACGCACACTGCGAACCGACGAGAAGATGATCGAACTGGAGGAAGAATTGAGCAGGTTACATTGGGACATAATAGGATTATCTGAAGTCCGAAGAGAGGGGGAGGACACGGTAATCCTGAAATCTGCTCTATTTCCGGGAGGCGACCAACTGTCCCGAGGTGGTGTTGGGTTCATAGTCCACAAGTCCCTCGTCCACAACATAGTGAAAATCGAGAGTGTGTCGACTAGGGTTGCGTACCTTATACTCAGAATTACCAAGCGGTATTCGTTGAAGGTCATACATGTTTACGCGCCGACTTCGACGCACTTTTGTCCAGCAGTGGGCGTCTTTCGGCTGATATGATGATGATGATGATTTAATTTAAGTACCTTTAATTTCGGAAAACACGTGGGCGTAGTAGTAGCTAGTCAAGCACCTTAACCACTCCGCCATCCAAAATATATAGCCGTAAAATAATATTGGAGAAGTATATGTTTTCAATCTAATATGTAGAATCCATTTATATAAACAAGACATACATCAACAGACATATAACAAGACATAAGACATATAACATATAGTAACAATAATAATGTATGCCAGGATTGTGCGGAAATTTCTCTCCATGTAACCCAAATTTAGTATGAGTTGTATATGAATTAAAAATACCCTTGTATTATATATTATTATACCACATGTGTATTAGTAACAAACATGTAGTATAATAATAATACATAGCAGTGCTTTTGGACACAGCTCGCATTGTCAGGAGGTTCGCAGTCAGTTTTCCGCTGGTAGTTTGGACTCTGTTCCTGCTGTCGGTTGCAAATCCTATTGTTTAATGTCAAATTTGTTTTATAGATTTTCAACTTTATCACATAAGCATAAGGTTCACTTTCCAATTGGGGAAATTTGACAGATTGGGGTGATGTGCTGTCGTCTGTACATATTTGTTATTATATTTAAATATATTGATGAAGTATGTATATGTTTTCAATCTAATATGTCCAATATTAGATTGAAAACATATACATACTTCGCCAATATAGTTTTAAGGTAATATGTATTGAATGGCGGAGTGGTTAAGGTGCTTGCCTCGCTACTTCTACGCCCACGTGTTTCCAAAATTAAAGGTTCATTATTTGGGGGTGGAATGCTACCGCTTCCGTGAAGTTTAGCTCTAGTAAACTTATATGGGGCTCCTGGGTATCACTAAACGGTAGCAACATTTAAGTGAGGTAGAGCAAAGCGTCCTTTTGCTCTTGGGCTGCTCCTCTGGGGAATAAATGAATTAAGAGTGGCTATTTTAACACATTTACACGACTTAGTTGACTGTGCAGTCAGCTATCCTGTCCGCCTGTCTACTACCCCCGATTCTATGCAATCCTCGTTGATATTATAAATGCGAAAGTAACTGTGTCTGTCTGTCTGTGGCTCTTTCACGCCAAAACGACTGAACCGATTAAAAATGAAATTTGGTACACAGATAGTTTAGAGTCTGAGAAAGGACATAGGGTACTTTTTAATGCGAAAAGGGGTTTTAACGGGTAGAAAGGAGGGATGAAGTTGTGAAGAAGTATCGTATTTATTTAAACTAGAAGCTTGAAACTTATTTTTAGGCCGATGATTAGATATAAATAAATATGACAATATATTAGGTATGATACATCATCTCTAATATTTTTACATTTACAGAGTCATTACAAAATGTGCGGACGAAGCCGAGGGCGCAGCTAGTACTAAATAAACTGATTTTAATGTCATTGCATTTCTCTTTAACATAGCTTTTATGAAAAGGACGTGGCATCTTCAGTTGCTGGCATGGTTGGCAATGCTTGCTTTTACCCCGGAGGTCGTGGGTTCGATTCGCACCGAGGACAGATATTTGTGTGCATGAACATGTCTGTTTGTGTTGACTCTGGGCGTAATTATCTATATAAGTATGTATTCACAAAAGAAAAGCAGTATATGTAGCATATCAGTTAACTGGTTTCCATAGTGCAAGCTCTGCTTATTTGGAGATCAGATGGCCGTGTGTAAATAACGTCCCAGGATATTATTATTTATTATTATTATTATAGCTATGTAAATTTGGTTTTGGTCCGAAATACCGAGGTAAAGGAAATATAATGATAGGTTATTTTAAGGTTTATGATAAAAAAAACATAATGTGACTTTTGTTTATTAATAAAAAAAATGTAGTCATCCTATAAAGGAGACCGGAATTTCTGGGCCTGACTGTAATAAGTTGAGATATGGTTTAAAAACGCGTTATATTTTTCTATTACAAATTGTTAAAAAATTGACCCAATTTACAATCTGGACAACAAGAAATCTCAAAACAAATTAAATTGGTTGTTGATTACTATAATCGATTACCGTTAATGAGTGAATGTAATATAAAAACTCTTGCACCAGACACCAGATAACCGATTTAATAAAAATAATTATTAAATACATTAGGTGCAGTTATAACATAATGTCAACAGTAAAAAATAAAATATCAGTATATATATATATATATATATATATGTATTATAATAGTATATGTATTATATCAATTATCTGGTTTCCATAGCACAAGCTCTGCTTAGTTTGGAATCAGATGACCGTGTGTAAATAATGTCCCAGGATATTATTATTATGTCCTAGGATATTATAATAAGTAACTATTAAATAGCAATCACACTTAAAAATCAGCTGTTTAGTGTAGGTTGGTACATAACCTCCCTAATGCTAAATCTTTTATAACTCTGCTCATAGATTGAAAAAAGTTCATGGTATTTTTAGTAATTGGTTGATAATTTATAGACCCATTAATTGACATCACTTTCATCTTTTTACATCCGGGCCCAACATTGGAGGTATTCCTCGAAGCGCTCCTATTTTTAAGCGCTCCTAATGAGGCGCTCCTTTTAAATTCCTCGGAGCGCTCCTTTTAGTAGCGCTCCCGATAACAATCTATATCTATACATATAATAAAATTGTAGGAAAGTCAAAACTGTACATTGAATATTTTTTTAAAGGGTTTTTGGGGCGTGATCTACCATCGATATCGAAGCAAAAAATATAGTATTTAGAATTTTTGTCTGTGTGTCTGTTTGTCTGTATGTATGTCCGGGCTAAACTCAAAAAGTACTGCATGGATTTACTTCAAACTTTGCATGAATATTACTAAGAGGTCGGGTCAACATATAGGCAGCAGTGATAATTTATAAAGTTTAACGCGGGTAAAACCGCGACGCACAGCTAAAGCTAAAGCAAAAATAATAACATTTTATTCCTCGAAGCGCACCTATGATTAACTTTCGAATAGAGATATGATACTAACTGAAATTATCGATAATAAGTAAAACGTTATTTTAAACAATTTTCAAAATATCTCTACTCCTTGAATAAAATATGGTTTAAAAAAGTTTGATTCTGGTTAATATGGACAAAGACAACTGTATCAGTCAGTATGTACTTTAATCCCTGGCGATGGGCCCGCGCGGCGCGGGAGCACTGCACACATAAGCTGCAGCCCCGGATCATTGTATCCTAGATAGTCGCGTCACAAGTCACGTTTACCGAGTTCACACGAATCCAGCCGAGCATTTCCGGAACTGGTTTACTTAAAATTGCATAGTTTTGTTTTGTTGTATTTAACTCACAAGTTGCGCAAATGTGTCCCGTAGGCTCAAGTGAATCTATGAACTGAAGAAAGTTCGTTTATTTAAGAAATTTTGAGCAATATGGCAGTTTTTGTTAGCAGGGAACCAATTGCTGGACCAATTAATAGAAACGCGCTAATTAAATATGTACAAAGCAGAAGCTGATACAGTTTTCTTTGTCCATACAAACCAGGATCACTTTACTTTTTTTAAACCAATCTATGGTCAAGGAGTATAGAGTTTTGCAAATTGTGTAAAATAACGAGTTTTACTTATTATCAATAGTTTCATTTAGTATCATATCTCTTTTCGAACGTTAATCATAGGTGCACTTCGAGGAATAAAAAGTTAATATTTTTAATTGTTATCGGGAGCGCTACTTTTAGTAGCGCTCCGAGGAATGAAAAAGGAACGTCTCATTAGGAGCGCCTCAAAATAGGAGCGCTTCGGGGAATACCTCCAACATTGTATGAAAACGTATCTGTCTCCTTTAGTATGATAAAAAAGACTTGATTTGTTCTTAATCGTTTTATAAAAAAATCTAATTGTAATAATTCAATTGAAAATCTCTTTCATGAAATCGCAAAACTTGATGTTTTCGATCTAATGAAAGATTTCACGTCGAGATCAAAGTTCATACATAAAATTAAATTGTCAATTTCTTTTTGCGGTACGAGGTCTCATAGTCTTTGCAAAGTTGTTGTTGTGTCGTCAAATTTGGCGTAAAATCACTTAAATCTTTTCATTGTAAATATTCTGGATTCTGTGTGGGACAATAACAGGCCTACTCCTAACTATGCATATACTTGTAAAGTTTGTGGTAAGTTTGTGCAGTCATGCTTCCTAGGATCCAAACGAGCTGGCTTCGGCCGCCAAAACGAATTCCTGCTCACTCCATGATTGTGCCGCCTTGGTATGAGTGGATCTCTTACGGCTACCGTAGACAGCTAAGTGTTCTTGGAGTTTTCTAAACGGGTGTTCTTGGTGAATCCAGATGAAACCCAAACGGGGACTCATCGGTGAACAGTACCAAAGACCATTGATCGTCATTCCATGGTAAATGTTTCCAGGACCTAGAAAGGTTTCGAGCATGAAAACCAAATACATGTAACCTCTTTCGCACGGTTTGGTCGCTTACCAGCAGTTGGTGGTCCTCCTGGAGCCTTTATACTTGTTGCAACGCTGTGATATTGGGTTTGCACAACATAATATCTACCCGTGTGATGTTCAGCCACATCCCCAGTTCTACGATAACGTTATCAAAAACTCTATATTACTTTTTTGCTGTTTGTTGGACCTCAGCAACGATGCGTTGAGTAGCACCATTTTATAACAACTACGCCTACAGCTTGTGACATTTCATCGCAACACAAATGACCGCGACGTGGCTGGCAGGTCTCTTAAAACCCAAACGGAAGACGGAACGTTAAATTAAAAAAGGAAAGACAATTATAATCCCTGTCCATTAATTAATATTAGTAAAGCAATTGTGAATTAAGAAGTATGATGCCACTGTATTTAGATTTATCTTTTGCTTTTTTCAATTTAGAAAATAGAATAAAATAGGTTTCAAGCTGTAAGTCTTCGATCAATTATTGATCCAAGCTGTAGTATATTGGTAAAGTAATAAATAATTTTGGATTAAAGTTACCATAGAATATACAATCCGTGTACCTAAATATCTATGTAACTATAAGTAATTTTCTATACCTACTTAATTATATTACTACAGACATGTTCTGACTATTTACAAGCGCTTTTTAAAGTCTACGTGAATAAAAACCTTTTTTATTTTATTTATGTTACTACGTAGTAGGCATTAATTTAAAGGTGACAATATAACACTAAATTGTACAACAAAATATAACAAGTTACAAGGATAACATATACCTACATCATAAAATTATATAATTATAACTCTTCCAAACAACCTATGCTTGGAGTATAGAATAATAGAGATGAGGTAGTCCTCAGCCTACACAATCTGTGACTTGAATTTATAAACTCCATTTAAAAGTAATGCCTGTGCAAATGTAAAAGGTTAACATTTTTACAATCTGGATTGAATTGTAGATATTCTGAGAAGAATCCTTAGTGGATAATAGGTTTTTCAATTCAGATTAAAAACGTTTGAATACCAATAAGTATCTCTGTCTGTTGTTTTTTTTAATCCGAAGTTGTTTAAAACGAGAGGCAGATCATACCTACTGTAATTACAGTGGGACAAGGATCTTTATGAACGTGACTGACATTTGTGGGAGGTCCACACTATGGCGGCAAGGGTTGCTTTAAAAAAAAATCCCTAAAATTATGCAAAAATTTTAAAATGCCAATGATTGTATCCATTGTATTTTTAATATCAATTTTACAACCAGTTAGCGTAGTTGGTGTTTTTTATTCCCACTCAGGACAGATATTTGTGTCCATGAACATGTCTGTTTGTCCTGTGTCTGGGTGTTTATCTTATGAGAACGTATTTACAAAAGTAGTATATTAGCTATCTGATTTCCATCGTACAAGGTTTACTTCGTTTGGGATCAGATGGCCGTTTCAGGAATATCGAACTCTAAAAGTTTATTGAATACTCCATATGTTATCCTCCATATATATTGATGGCACCAGGAAAGAAAAAAGTCATTTTTATCTGTATAAATTAATTTATTTGTAAATTAATATTTCATTCACATCACTTAATACTACATTAATGTAAAAAATCAAACGAAAAATTAATACACGATGTGCGATTTAAAAATCAAGCATGGTAACATTTACGTATCGAGGCGGCAACTCGCTCGTTAACATTTTCAAATGGAATTATCGGACCTGATAATTCATATTTAATAAAACATTTTTAATAATAATAATAATAATAATATAACTTTATTTTTCTCTCACACAGAAATTTGTACATTAAGAATACTTAATCTAGGTGTACATTACTAGGTGTAGTTAGGATTAATCTATGTGAGAGACTGGTGTCTGTACTAGGAGACCTGTATGACAGATCGCCAGTCTCTCCACACTCTGGATAGGTAGATTTCAATTTTGTACCTCTTGATTAAGCTGTAGTACTTGTGAGTAAGTGTGTGCGTGTTTGTGTGTGTGTGTGCGTGTTTGTGTGTGTGTGTGTGTGTGTGTGTGTGTGTGTGTGTGTTGTTGTTGTTGCCCAGACTTTTGTATATACATATATATTGTGTTACTTATATTTTCATTAGATTAAGATGGAACATGTAATAAGTTTTCCGTTTCTTCATAATTTAGTGATTTGAGCCAGATAGTAATAGTTTTTTTGCAGTTATATTTTGTAAGTGGGAAAATATCCATGGTTTTGTTACAATTATTATAAAGGTATCCTCCCAAAAACCCAAAGAATTTATTGGAGAAGGCTGTGGTCCACTGATTTTTGGGGCAAACTTTATACCTTAATCTTTTATTACATTGTATTTTTCTTTCATGAAAAACTCCTTAACCTTTAGGGCTATTTCCCTAACACCACTTTCTATCACTTTTAGCAAATTGCTAGTGTTTTAAACCAAATAATACAATAATAAACTTAGAAACAACAATCAGCAAAGCAAGCTGTGGCAGAACTGTCAAAGAGACACTTTGAGAGATGGCGGCGTTAGTTCCACTTTTAGCCACGTTCATAAATATCCTTGTCGCACTATACATTTTTTGAAATGAGTCGCCGTCGCCAGAAGTAGACATTTGACAACTGAAGCTTCAATGTCATACAATCTCAATGTACCTAATTACTAATATGTACTACTGTGCTGCAAACTTATCTGGCCCGGTGGCCAAAAGTAGAACTAATGACGCCAGTTTGAAATGTCAATCCATGACATTCCTGCCATTGATTGTTTGTTGCGCGTATTTATTTTTCTCTTTGTGGTTTTTAATTGTGAAAAATGCCGAAAGCTTTAAAAATTGATGCGGGGAACGTTATATTACAAGTATTAAATTATATGAAGGAAGAATAACGCCTTCAGGCACCAATTATACCCTTCAATAAGTTGTATGAATGCGTAGCTGCTGCTACAGGTTAGTGTTGTCAGCTTCTGAAAAAATACGAAATTCCCCCTCGCTCTTTAAATTAAAATACATATTTTAAAATATTCATTATTTATTTAATTTTTGCTGTTTCCTTTGTAGGTGTCTGGGAGTGATGTGTAAGAAAACTTGTGAAAGAAAAAGAGCATGGTAGATAGAATTCTGAAATCCTATCATTCATTGCAGAAGCTTTTGATAAAATAATAGTCAATGAATGGCAAAAGCATTGCAATAATGTACAAAAATATTGAAAATGTGTATCGAAAAAGGGATGGATACTTAGACGAGCCTTTCATCATTCATGGTAGTGATAGTGAAAGTGAAAGCAGTGATTGCGATAATGATGATGATGAAATGACTTCTGAATTAAACCATTCCGGTCACATAATAATACCTGGAGCATCTCCGTTAGAGAACACATAGCATACATTTTATGTAAATGATCATAATTATTGTATAAAAATATAAAGATGTTATAAAGATTAGTAATGACAGTATTTGTTTGCTTTTTAGTGAAGTAACATTTACGTTACAATGTGCATATTATTTTTACCCACATTATTGCAAAAAATATTTACTAGCAACACTAAATGCGATAACAGCGACGCTGCCACCGGGTCAGAAAAGTTTGCGGGACTGTAATATGTAATGTCGTAATATGATTTAGCCCTACACAATACTTTCTTACTTTATCTTTTTAATTTCTTTGGAATAGTTTTTAATTATAAATACGACGTTGGACCACTGAGCAATCGAAATATTAAATGTATTAAAATAAAAGGAGTTATACCGCCTATCTTTGCTAACATGCTAAACATGGCATTTTGAAATATTTAAAAAAGGAATGGAATTATTTTACTTTAAAGGCAGATTTACATTGAGTCAGTAACTGACGTCAGTCCACTGCCGAGTCAGTGCTGACCTGGCACTGCCACCGTGTAAATTGATTTCAAGTCAGTACTGACTTTAATATTCCCGCTTCATATTTTTGGCGTCAGTCCGCTCCCCCCGCCACCCGCGCCAGCGCAACTGACGCCGTGCAAATGCCGAAGTTAGTCGCTGCCGCTCTACTGTACGGGGACCACGCTGCGTCGCACCGCATCACAGACGGAAAACTTAAAGCTTATTCAACTATACCGCGATAATGAATGCCTGTGGGATAACAAATCAGGAAATTATAGAAATAAAGAAATGCGTGCAACAGTATTACAGAATATTGCACGAGAAATGAATTTAGAAGGGTTTAGGGCCCTACCGAGGTCAAAAATAAAATTAAAAACTTAAGGGCAACTTACTACTTGGAACTGGATAAAATAAAAAAGTCCTCAAAATCAGGCGCTGGTGCAAATGTTTATACTCCAAAATAAATATTTTATCATAATATCGAACCATTTCAGGTTCGAAGAAATGAACGCGTTTATAAGAAATGTATCTATACAAAGGAAAACAGCAGTAAGTAGCCAAAATATTTATTTATTTTTTGTACCTATTAAAATTAAAACAAATATAATTCAAGAAATTCTTGTAAACTGCCACGGTACACTTCCATTCGTCATAAAGTATTTTTTTAATAAATCTCGTCTCTCTTTCACATTTACGGAATTTTCTTAACAAATTCTCGATCGATCCAATGCCTGCCACTTACTATATGTCTAATAGTCAAATCACCGAAGTGTCGAGTATACGTGATCTGGGTGTCGTGGTTGACACTAAGTTAGATTTCCGTGAATACATAAACGGAATTGCAAGTAGTGGTGCCCGTTTGGCTGGTTTCGTTATTCGTCAAACCAAGTACTTTAAAGACTACGAAATTCCAATTCTCCTTTACAACTGCTATGTGCGATCACTTTTTGAGTACTGTAGTCACATATGGAGCCCCTCCTATACGATTCATATTAGCCGTCTAGAAAAACTTCAGAAACACTTCTTGTATAGTCTATCTTATACACACAATCTCTGCCGAAATCTAACATCTTATAACTCTAGACTTGCATACTTTAAACTTTTGTCACTGGAGAATAGAAGGAGCATCGCCGACATCCTTTTTTTGCATAAATTGGTTACTGGAAAACTAGATAGTCCATCTCTACTAGGAAAATTAAACTTCAATGTACCACGCTTGTGTAGCCGTATCCATAATATGAAGACTTTCAATTTGCCTTTTTGTCGTACCAACTACAGTCAGCACTCGCCGTTGTACCGTATGTGTTCCGCTTACAATAACTTTTGCAACCAAATTGATATTTTTGGTTCGTCTGCTCATTCGTTGAAACTGTTCTTACTTAAGAAATTTAATCTGTAAATTATTGCAACTAGGTTTTATTGCTTTGTTAATTTTAATTATTGTATTGTTATCCTTCTAATTCTAATATTAATCTCAATTTTAACTGACTATAATGTAACCCAACTGTGAACTTTCTTTTTGTTTAATGCATGCTGTGTTCACTTCTAGAAGGCCAAACACTTAAGCTATATTTGTTTAATGTTCTTTAAATTGTACGAAGTGCGTCGGCCAGTTTAGTGAACCTAATTATAAAAAAAAAAAAAAAATAATTATTAACTTTGATTTTTTGATGTTCTCGCGAATTCATTTTTCCGCACTGACTTTACCAACGTGTGTACACCAAAAAAATATCCTCGACTACTGACAAAATACTGACTACATGTAAATAGTGAGAGTCAGTTTTCGGCGCCAGCACTGACGACAGCTACTGATCCTGTGTAAATCTGCCTTAATATCATATATCATAATTTGGACTGCCACTGACGCCACTTTTTCCTAGTTCGTTTTAAGGTTTAAACCTTAGAACGAACTATAGTATATAAGTTACCACCTCATTTTAAACCCTATTCCGTTCTAATAAGAGCTCAAAACAATTAATTATGAACATACACTATCACAGATTTTGGGTAATTACTGGAAAATTTCCGCATTATAATTTACTACGATTTTAAATGAAGATTGACGCGTCAGCATGTTATTATTACCTTCAAACTACTTTTGGTTATTTAACCTACATGGAACACGACTGTTTATACCTTTGTATACTAATCAAACACGGTCTTATTTGTGATGATGTTCCATCTACCGCTGTGAATAACGGAAACATCGACGCTGTCACCGCATGAACGAAACAGACGGGTATGTGAGCAACCCTGAGATTCGGGAATCCTTAGACATAGTAATGAGTCAGTTGGGGCAATGTCATGGTTACAAGATTCAATTAAGGGGATATCTTGTTTGGTGTGCAACATAGTGACTGGTGGTAAAACATGCATTTAGAGTCACGATCCCGAAAATAAAGTATAGCAATCAACTGTTTGGATCTTTTCAGGTGACCCGAAACTTATCAAAGTGTGCGGTGAAAAGGTGAGTAAGCGTATGGTTGCTACTTTATTTAATTAAACTGGACACGTGCCTACTCTCGCTTTTTAGTGTCCTTGTTCAGTAATTAGCAATTGTTACACAACAATTTGTTTGACGGAAGATTTTGAAAGACTCCGTAATAATAACCAAAAACACCATATCGATTTATAATAAAAACTAGCTATGACCCGCGGTTTTACCCGCGTTAAACTTTATAAATTAAAGCCCATGTGTTTATCCAGGGTGTCCGAGAAATCCATACCAAATTTTATTAAAATCGCTCCAGCCGTTTATACGCGAAGAAGTAACAAAATACACACTCACAAACTGTCGCCTTTATAATATTAGTGTGATAACAATACCCTGGGACATTATACACGTACCGCCATCTGATTCCAAAATAAGCAGAGCTTGTACTATGGAAACAAGATAACTGATATAATACATACACAAATATCTGTTCTGCGTGGGAATCGAACCCATTACCTACGGCGTAAAAGACAAGTATCTACCAACCACACCATAACAATGCCATCATGATAATGCCAGCTCTCAGACCCACAAATGAATTTTTAAAACGGTATAACGTAGATATTACGCGGAAAACGATTTTGCACCACCTTAAAAGTGTTGAAGAGCAAAGAAAATTTCTGAGGTACGAGCGGAGTGACATATAAATGATTTCAAAATTGGCAGTTTCCTTTGAGAAAGTGCATTGAAGCTTAGGGAGATATTTTGAGTAACAATCATTTTTAGGGTTCCATACCCAAAGGGTAAAACGGGACCCTATTACTAAGACTGTCTGTCTGTCTGTCCGTCTGTCACCAGGCTGTATCTCATGAACCGCGATAGTTAGATAGTTGAAATTTTCACACATGATGCATTTCTGTTGCCGTTATAACAATAAATACAAAAAAACAAAATAAAATAAATATTTAAGGGTGATCCCATACAACAAACGTGAATGTTTTGCTCGTTTTTAAAGATAATGGTACGGAACTCTTAGTGCGCGAGTCCGACTCGCACTTGGCCGGTTTGTATTCTATTATTTTGTCCTTCCAATTTCATTTGGTGACCTGCCTATACCCAATATTTAAAAAGATGTTAAAACGCATCCCAATAATTACATTAAAATGCGGTGAATAGAAACCCAAGGCTGAATAGTACGGGAAAAAATACTTATGTAAGGATATAGTCCCCAGCTCCAATGACCCCGGTATTTCTATTTACCCCGTTTTACCGTTACTCTTTCACCCGGCGGGTGTATTTTATTTATCACACTAATATTATAAAGGGGAAAATTTGTGAGTGTGTATGTTTATTACTTCTTCACGTCTAAACGGCTGGAGCGATTTTAATAAAATTTGGTATGGAGTTAGCTGACACCTTGGATAAACACATGGGCTTTTTATTTATAAAGTTTATAGTTTATTTATAATTTATAAAGTTTAACGCGGGTAAAACCGCGGGGCATGGCTAGTAATTTATATGAATGATCGTATGACTGACTTCATTCAAATATAATTTAATTATTAATGACCATCTTGACTCAATATTTAATACGGCAATCAAATGGATGAACATACACGATCACAAAATCATGTCGTAATACCTCTATCGTAAATTCCATTATCTATTCATATTATATAATCAATGGCAGAACAATCGTGTTTGTCAACGATTTCTAATTACTTACTTGAAAAACTCCCATAAAAAATATTAGGCTAAAGATTTCAAGAACATAAACATTCAATAATAATAAATAAATTTATTTCCAAACCAAAATAAAAATACAAAGGCATCATCATAAGATATTATGGACATGAAATCAAAAATAAATAGAGGATTACCACCAAGCTAAGTGCCTAGAACATTACAAAACAACATACATTCTTTCTTTATATTAGAAAGTACAGTTTGTTACACGCTTAGTAATTTGCGACGTATACAATATGAAATATTTACACCATCAATCACTTTATTTATATGATTAGGCATTTGAATTAGCACATTAATACCGGATATCTATATATCCCGTATTAATGTTACGTAATAAACATAGTCGAATCTATATATATATAAAAATCAATGCCACTTTTCGTTGTAATGTTATAACTCAACAACGCCTTTACCGATTTGGCTAATTTTGGTCTTGAATTATTCGTGGAAGTCCAGGGAAGGATTGTACGTAGAAAATTTTAAAAAAGTCTTGAAAAAGTGTAGAATCAACATCTTTTAGCAATATAAAATAATTTTTTGTTTGTATAAATGAACTTAATAATATTTTTTTTTATTACTATACCTTATACGCAGCGAAGCACATACCGGGCCGCTAGTACAGTATAAAAGTAGCAAAATAATGTTATTAGTCCATCCGTGCGATCTGTTTCATCACATATATTTTCAACATGTCAGCCAAAGTATGTCCACTGCTAGGTAAAAGCCTCCTCAAATAACATGTTCTTCCTCGCCAGGATATGCCATAATCGCCACGCTCGGCACACGGGCTGGCGATCGCAGTTTGATGGTTCACTGAAAAAAAACGCTGCTGCCCGTTCTCTGATAGGTATTCACTCGGTCGATTTTAAGCCCCCACGCGATGAGATGGGGTGATGATATTCAGTGCCGTCACCACACGGCATATACATACATACATATATTTTAAATATTTATAATTATACTCATAATCATAATGGCAAACGGCATTTCATTATATATCCTAAAATATGTAAAATGTTCGTACACTTTTTATAACAAATGCAAATAATTAAGATCTCTGAGAACTAAAATATACTGATATTTACCCACTTATCGTAGTAGTCTAAATTGAACCCAGCTCTAGGACGATTTCGTAAAATGTGATATCAAAGTGAAAATATATTTTAAAAAGTTAAAAAATGATTTAATATGAGTATAGCATAAGTAAAGATAAGTCACAAGAATCTTTAAAAACCGGCCAAGTGCGAGTTTAGTTGTAGTAGTTTCCGTAACAGCAAGTATTTCAATTTTGAAATTAAAGGCAAATTGCTTGTTGTTAGTTTGCATGGTAATGTACATCATATATTGTTTTTAGTTTTATCATTCTCTTATTTTAGAAGTTACAGGGGGGGGGGGGGGGGATTTTCCCATAGATACCCCACATGTATGAATAAATTGAATAAAAAAAAATTGAGTTTCAGTTCTATCTATGGGGAACCCCCAAAATTATTGTTTTTTTTTTCTATTTTAGTATCAAAATCTTAATGCGGTTCACAGAATACATCAACTTACCAAGTTTCAACAGTACACCTCTTATAGTTTCGGAAAAAAAGTGGCTGTAACATATGGACGGACAGACAAACATGACGAATCTATAAGGGTTCCGTTTTGTGCCATTTGGCTACGGGACCCTATAAAATATATAATAAATTTTATGATGCATAAGGTACATTCATTACATTATGAATTTTTGTTGTACCTTATTAAATTTTGGAATTTTAGTATATGTTTATATAATAGGGGATTACCTAATGTTGGGGTTACTTAAGATAGAAGACTTAATCAAAAGTAACTCAAATTTAATAAGAAGGCGAAAAAATGTTAAAAATCCGCTGATAATCTTTTTAAATAGAAGCGTTGAAAGTTCTTGGCTATAACTTGTCTTGGGATAAGATGGGGGGGGATGCTTTGTCCCATTCTCACAATACGAGAATGTATGGCTTGACGTAATACAGCGCTTTACTATAGTTAGCGAGTTATAATAGCGCATTCTTTATCTAACCTGATTTTTAAATACTTATTGCTTCTATATTTGTGGTCAGTCAGGCCTCAATATTGACGATTAAAAAAAGATCCTCAACCCTAATAGAGTTTAAATTTAAATTGGCTGTGACAAATAAAAATCCATTGTCTCTTTACAAATTAAAACCTATTGTTACCTAGACTTTGATAAGAACTATCACATTGGATTTTTATAAATAAATCACAAATGTAGATGCATTAATATACATACATAGACTCACGTCTGTTTCCCGGAGGGGTCACCATCTTTGCACACCTCTCTTGCCTCGTTTACTGTCATTATTATATTCTCCATACGCCGTTTAAGCATACTTCTGACCTGACCTTTCTTAAGAACATCTGCGATTTGGTCAGAGAATGTTCTACGAGGTCTTCCTCTTCCAGTTGTAGCATTTACACATGCCAGGTCCAATTTTAGTGCCATTTTATTGTTTGAAGTCAGTTTTACTTTTTTTATGAAGTTGGATACTGCCACTTTTATTTAAATTGAAACCGTATGTACACAAACAACAGTAGGTAATCTAGTCGTCTGCAACATTTACATTACCAATTTATTTTCACAGTCAAATTTCAATAGTTCTTATCTTTTTAGGATAGGAGGTATCTATGGATTGGTCTTTAAAAATGATATTGAGGTTTTTAATATCATTTTTTTCTAAACTGAATAGTTTGCGCGAGAGCCACTTCCAAAGTGGTAATATGAGTGTCCCCCCCCTGTTACTTATAAATAAGAGAATGATAAAACTAAAAAAAATATATGATGTACACTACCATGCGAACTTTTACCGAAAATTAGTTTGAACGAGATCTAGTAAGTAGTTTTTTTAATACGTCTTAAATCGTAAACCGCAATTTACCTTTCATTTCACCATACCTTCACAACTTGAAATACTTGCTGCTACGGAACCCTTCATGGGCGAGTCCGACGCGCACTTGGCCGGTTTTTTTAAAGCTGTATAACACTTGCAGTTATGACAGCTAAAAAGCTGAATATGTATGGATACAATTGGACTGATGTGTGTTAAAGATATTGAGCATCATAACATCTAACAAGTTTTAATCAAATAGGCCCGAAGCTTATTTTAGCATTTTTCTATATCTCTTATAGGGTGGATCTCCATCTACGGACACTTAAAACTCAATCACTAAACAACGAACCTTCAGAATCTCACAAAATAGATCAATCTTCTCAGAGGGTAAGACTAAATCTAGATTGGTGATTGGGATTCCAATCGTCTACCTAAACTTATTTTGATCTGATCTGTAGCCAACGTGAGACATCTCTGAGAAAGAGGGAACGTAGAGGACCCTTATTCGTACTCCTATTAAATTGATTGGAACCATAAAATTCGATGTATAAATCGTAATAACCATTACGTAACAAACTTCCCAATTATATTAGAGAATTGTCTACAAATAAGTTTATAAGAATTACTAAAACCAAATAGGTAGTAAACCAAATAATAAATCTTAAGCAAAGGCTATTTAAAAAGTATTCTTATTGAGTTTTGTGGCAGTGTTTTTCAGTAGCTAGCACGTCACGCACTGCACGGAAGGTTAAAAAAATGGCGATTCCACATAACAATGGCGACAGCTTCGGTGGTGCGGTCATGTGTAACGCATGGCAGACAGCGAGTGGCTAAGCGCATCTTCTACTCGGAACTTGAGGAGGGCAAGCGAAAGCATGGCGGGCAACTAAATAAATAAAAATAAATAAGCCCTTTATTCAGACAATAGGTAAAAATACAGATATAAAGTTTTTAAAGAAGTACGAAATACAAATAAAAACTTAAAATTATAACTACGGACGGGCAACTACTCAGGTATAAAGATGTGCTTAAGCGCCACATGAAGAACTGTAGCGTAGAGCCCTCGCAATGGGAACACCAGGCATCCAAACGGTCAGAATGGCGGACTTTAGTGCAAGCCAAAGTCGACTGTTTCGAGTCTGGAAGGCGCGCTGAGCTGGATACCAAACGGGATGAATTGAAAGCCAGACCACCTGCGGCGATCAATTACAATTATTATAATGGTGTGCTCACATGTCCGCAATGTGCGAGGATATTTTCAAATAAAATTGGCTACATAAGTCACATGCGAGCACACGAACGTCGGCAGTAGGAGTAGAAGCGGTCGCCGTGGCCGAAATAGGCAGGGATCACATCATCATCATCATTTAAAAAATATCGAATGAATCTTAAGCAAAGGCTATTTCAAAAAGGATTCTTTTTGAGTTGTCTGGCAGTGTTTTTCAGTAGGTAGGTAAAAAAAATGGCGATTCCACATATATGAATATTGAATTTGAATAGAATAAAGCGAGTTAGTTGAGAATTGATTCGAGGTTTAACGCGTTGGATCCTCAAAATTATTATAATAAAATTTTAAATTAAAGAGCGTTTTAAAGTGTTTTCTATTAAGTTAACTAACAAATCAGTAAGAGAACTTGACTGTTTGACGCAGGTTGGTTGATAAAATTGGTTTTATTTTGTTTAGTGACAGTGATTGAGCAAAGCTTGTCTACTTGTCGATATATATCCCGCTCGCTGTGCTCTACAAAAGAGTACACGGCTACATTATTATACTTTTACGAAGTTTCCACGACACGACGACCCTACTAAGCAAATAAACATCCGAGCCTCATTTGTGAAAACTTTGCAAAGTTCAGTACAGTTCCAGACGTTAATGTTTGTGAAGAAAAATGGCGTGATTCTAAATGATGTGTCAATATTATGAACCGTAGCGTTTACGGATAATTCGTATAGCGTTAACGTTAGTATATATAGCGTTTTCTTAATCTAAGTTACGACCAAGATACGACCCAGATGTGTAACACAGGTTTCATCTACTATAGACACCAGTCTCTAACAAAGGAATGATAGTTATAGTTATAGTTGATAGTGGTTCGATTCCCACCCAGGACAAATATATGTGTACATACAATAACATGTCTGTTTGTCCTGAGTCTGGGTGTAATTAGCTATATAAGTATGTATTAACAAAAGGCAGGTAGCTATCTGAATTGTTCCAGCAATTGCCTCTAAAATATAGAATTTTATATCGATAAATAAAAATACGTCTATGATATACACAGACTGCCCGGGTGGCGCAGCGGCTAAGACAGCCGCCTCGCCTCTTCGTGTCGCGGGTTCGAGTCCCGCGCCGGACAACTATTTGTGTGACCCATAAAATAGTTGTTCTGAGTCTGGATGTAAATTGTGTCCGTCGATTTACGTTTGTAAAGTACCCCGCGACACAGGGATTCATTTCCCTAATGCGATAAAAGAATTCTACGATATGATAGTTGTGTCAGTAATTTGTATATTTGTAAAGTATATTTCCCAGTTGCTGACGTTGGATTTTTGAAGTTATACTTCTTTTGGCGCGATGGAGAAAAATGATGAGAGTGAATTTTTACGATGCGCGCGCACACCGACACCAAAAAATTTTACAGCATGAAGTTAGTTCTAGGTGGTATGAGAGTGAATGTTTACGATGCGCGCGCATCGTAAAAATAACAGCATGAAGTTAGTTCTAGGTGGTATGAAAATTGATAACTATGTTTAAGTTGTATATTAAGAAGTATAACTTCTAACGCGTGTACATAAGTACACACAAGTTTTTTTTTTAAATTGAGTGACTTTAATATGATCGTATGGGCAATGGTTATCTTAGTGATAAAGTAGTTCACGCCGTCCACTAGCCCTCGAACATGGCTGAACGACGACCGAGACCGAGACCAACATCTTAATGTATCCATAGAATCACGGAGACTACTTTAGCGGTTACTTATAGACTATACGCTTCTTTAACTTCGCCAATAACTTACGAACCAGAAAGCGGTACTTGAACTTTCCTGTAATAATAGTAATAGTGTTCTCCTGGTCGAATTTGGCGGCGGCCAGTCTCAGTGGAGACTAACCATCAGCGCGGTACGTATTATAGTGCACAAGTGTGTACGCTAACACAGGGGTGTGGTTGGTAGATACTTGCCTTTCACGTCGCAGGTCATGGGTTCGATTCCCACTCAGGATAGATGTTTGTGTGATAGGTGTTTGTGTGTTATTATCTATATATAGAAAAGAAAAGTAGTAAAGAAGCGACACGACCGGACCGACGACTTTTCTTGCTCTCCGAGGCACGGGGTTGTAATACTGCCATCTCCCATACTTCGGGCAGATACCAAAGAGGCTGTCACCCTCCTATAGAAACCTTCCGAAACCAACAGTGTATCATTACCTTAGTATAGTTAGTCTTACCATCTTTGTTCCAACATTATCGTATAGAATCAGAAGATTCTATTCAGCTTCTGACTACATGTTCTCAAGGCAGCCGGAATCGACACCCTTTTACGGTCCTCTCCGAGGCACGCATGGGAGTCTCTTAAACAAGACCCCGAAACAAATCTTTGATTTGCTCTAGTACGTAATGAAATCTAAAATATCTATTTTATTTGTAAAGGTGCTTGTCAAATACACAGATGGTGAAACTGGGTTGATACTTAGTCTTACCATCTTTGTTCCAACGTCATCGTATGGAAACAGAAGATTCTTAAAAGTAGCTTCTGGCCACATGTTACGATTATCATAAATGTTCTCATGACAGTGGGACCGCTTAACGTGTTTTCCGAGGCCCGTAATTTAGTGTCATAAACAAGACCCCGAAACAAATCTCTGATTTGCTCTAGTACGTAATGAAATCTAAAATATCTATTTTATTTGTAAAGGTGCTTGTCAAATACACAGATGGTGAGTCAGTACAGTCTTACCATCTTTGTTCCAACGTCAGCGTATAGAATCAGAAGATTCTTAAAAGTAGCTTCTGGGTACATGTTGCAATTATCATAAATGTCCTCATGACAGCTGGAATCGACGCCGCGACCGTTTAACGTGTTTTCCGTAATTTAGTCTCTTAAACAAGACCCCGAAACAAATCTTTGATTTGTTCTAGGACGTAATGAACTCTCAAATATCTATTTTATATGTAAAGGTGCTTATCAAATACACAGATGGTGAAACTGGGTTGATACTTGGTCTTACCATCTTTGTTCCAACGTCAGCGTATAGAATCAGAAGATTCTTAAAAGTAGCTTCTGGGTACATGTTGCAATTATCATAAATGTGCTCATGACAGTGGGAATCGTCGCCGCGACCGCTTAACGTGTTTTCCGAGGCCCGTAATTTAGTCTCTTAAACAAAACCCCGAAACAAATCTTTGATTTGCTCTAGTACGTAATGAAATCTAAAATATCTATTTTATTTGTAAAGGTGCTTGCCAAATGCACAGATGGTGAAATTGGGTTGGTAATTAGTCTTACCATCTTTGTTCCAACATCGTCCTATTGAATGATTCTACGCAATTCTATTAAGCTTTTGGCTAGATGTTGCGATTATCATAAATGTGCTCATGACAGTGGGAATCGTCGCCGCGACCGCTTAACGTGTTTTCCGAGGCCCGTAATTTAGTCTCTTAAACAAAACCCCGAAACAAATCTTTGATTTGCTCTAGTACGTAATGAAATCTAAAATATCTATTTTATTTGTAAAGGTGCTTGCCAAATGCACAGATGGTGAAATTGGGTTGGTAATTAGTCTTACCATCTTTGTTCCAACATCGTCCTATTGAATGATTCTACGCAATTCTATTAAGCTTTTGGCTAGATGTTGCGATTATCATAAATGTTCTCATGACGGTGGGAATCGTCGCCGCGACCGCTTAACGTGTTTTCCGAAGCCCGTAATTTAGTCTCTTAAACAAGACCCCGAAACAAATCTTTGATTTGCTCTAGTACGTAATGAAATCTAAAATATCTATTTTATTTGTAAAGGTGCTTGTCAAATGCACAGTTGGTGAAATTGGGTTGGTAATTAGTCTTACCATCTTTGTTCCAACATCGTCCCATTGAATGATTCTACGCAATTCTATTAAGCTTTTGGCTAGATGTTGCGATTATCATAAATGTGCTCATGACAGTGGGAATCGTCGCCGCGACCGCTTAACGTGTTTTCCGAGGCCCGTAATTTAGTCTCTTAAACAAAACCCCGAAACAAATCTTTGATTTGCTCTAGTACGTAATGAAATCTATTTTATTTGTAAAGGTGCTTGTCAAATGCACAGATGGTGAAATTGGGTTGGTAATTAGTCTTACCATCTTTGTTACAACGTCATCGTATAGAATCAGAAGTTTCTTTTAAGCTTCTGGCTACATGTTGCGATTATCATAAATGTTCTCATGACAGTGGGAATCGTCGTCGAGACCGCTTAACGTGTTTTCCGAGGCCCGTAATTTAGTCTCTTAAACAAGACCACGAAACAAATCTTTGATTTGTTCTAGTACGTAATGAAATCTAAAATATCTATTTTATATGTAAAGGTGCTTATCAAATACACAGATGGTGAAACTGGGTTGATACTTGGTCTTACCATCTTTGTTACAACGTCATCGTATAGAGTCAGAAGATTCTTAAGAGAAGCTTCTGGCGGTGTTACGATTAACTTAAATGTTCTCATGACAGTGGGAATCGTCGCCGCGGCCGCTTAACGTGCTTTCCGAGGCCCGTAATTTAGTCTCGTAAACAAAACCCCGAAACAAATCTTTGATTTGCTTTAGTACGTAATGAAATCTAAAATATCTATTTTATTTGTAAAGGTGCTTGTCAAATACTTGTCATGTGTAATAAGTGTCCTTCCCTCGTTTACATTTTCAATAAATGAACCGTGGACCTTTGAAAATCTCATTTGACCCTTTGTAAACGTGACGAGTGTGTAAAAGTGGAGTTTGCTTACTGTGACTACTAAGTATTCTTTGGCACAGGTATAAAGGATAATTGAGAGTAATTTGTATGTTTTAAGCTGTTGTTAGTAAACTAAGGTAAAGTTACCTAATTGCGGAGTTGCTATAATTGGCTATTTCCGTCGTTTAATATGCTAATCGGGTAATAGCGGTGAGGAAGACCAATAAAAAATAATGGTTTAATTGTTGCTTCGACTCAATGTAGGTTAATTTTTTAACCGATATAGGTTTTATTTGTCACCATCAAAATTAAATAATAATATTAAATATCTTGGGACAACTAGGCAACTGTCATCCAGTGCCATCTGATCCCAAACTAGGCAAGCTATCGCAACCAGACAACTGATAAACATACTTATATATTTCTAAATACATACATATCATAGATAAATAATAATATCCTGGGACATTATTCACTCGCGGCCCGCGGCCTTTTGATCCCAAACTAAGCAGAGCTTGTACTAAGGAAACCAGATAACTGATATACTACATATGCTACTTTTATTTTTTAATACATACATACACCCAGACTCAGGACAAACATATATATTCATGCACATAAATATCTGACTAAAAAACTAAAAAGCACGTATTTACGAACCATGCCAACCGGCCCAGTAAAACCCAAACACTGACCAAGTAATCGTGTTCATCACACAAAGAGGGACTAATCTTTGTGTGATGAACAAAATGTGGGAATTGAACCCACGACCTCTGGCTTATCAGTCAGGATCACTAACCGCTAGACCAACAGGCCTAATAATAATAAATAATGTCCTCCTAGTCGAATTTCGGTCACTGCGGCCAGTCTCAACAGAGATTAGCTACCAGCGCGGGACATATTATAGTGCTCAAGTGTATGCGCAAACACAGGAGCACTTTCTAGTCCATCACTCTCATGATCCGATGGGACGCCTAGCGACACGACCGGAAACAGGCCAGGCACTGGACCGACGGCTTTACGTGGTCTCCGAGGCATGGGGGTATAATACCCCTAACTCCCAGACTTCGGGCTTAAGATGAGAAATTGTTCTTATTGCAGAAAAGTCACAAAAATCACCTTTGGCCCGAACCGGGATTTGAACCCAGGACCTCGTTCTACGCGGGTGAACACGTTACCGCTAGACCAATGGGGCAGGGGCCGGACAAATTTACGGACCTAACAGAAAGTATTATACATGGCCTACATTTATTTACAGCGAGTTTGAATTTCTTCGTTGGCTGAGCTTTGCAAGAGGTGTTTAGAATTTAATCCAGCACCACATTTCGATTCCGTAGATCCGCCCACGGTTTGCGCGGGTACCCGAATTTAATTTCGTATAATAATAATACCCGAAAATTTCCAACCCACTAGGTTTTGAAGCTCCAATAAAAGAGAAACAATAGCTGAAATAATCATATTCTTCTTGTATTAACTGATGGATGACGAGTAAGTTCAACAGTCGTTCCAAACAGACTGCTAATTATAGTGAAAATCATAAAATATGCTATTAAGGCCAGCCTCCTTCGTACAGATGCCAGCACATCAAGCTACCCCAATCTGTCAAATTTCCCCAATTGAAAGTGAACCTTATACTTTTGTTATAACGTTGAAAATCTATACAAGAAATTTGACGGATTGGGGTAGCTGGATGTGCTGGGGTCTGTACATAATTATTTGTTGGCTATCATCTGTAGTGTTGCCAGTTCTAACTTTATTTAGGACGAGAAACTTCAGTGGTCTGAAGAGGTACTGACAGTAAATTAAAGATACTATAGTTACTAATTACTTATTTAAAGGAATAATTAAACTTGGCCTGTAGACAAGTCTGCAGAATTGTTATGACTGGAGTCAGATGAAATATAAGACACTGTTGCCAAAATATGTTGATTGCCTATTATTTAAGCTATTCAATTTTGTTATTTTGCACTACAAAATAGAGCCAATTTTCAACTTAAGGTTTGATTATACGGTAGATAAATAAATAGCTAAGTGTGTTGTAAAGTTGTTTGTGGCTACTCTGGTGGTTGACAATCAACGCGACGTTAGTAATAACATTTCTTTTTTCCATTCATGGCAACTCGGCTATGGAATCTAAAAAGATCTTTGTGACACAGAATAAAATATTGCTTTTATTCACGTAGACTTTAAAAAAGCACTTGTAAAGGTCAGAACATCTTTGTAGTAATATAGTTAATTATACATAATTATTTCTAGTTACATATATCTACCGAACGAACCGGAAGACGTAGCGTGGGCAGGCCCCCTACAAGATGGACCGATGATCTTGTGCGGGTCGCAGGAACTGCTGGATGCGAATAGCGCTAGACCGACAATTGTGGAGATCTTTGGGAGAGGCCTTTGTCCAGCAGTGGACGTCTTTCGGCTGATAGGATGATGATGACATAATTATATCTATATTAACAATCCGTGTCCCTAAATATATAGTTAGGTACACGGATTGTTAATACATTTATAAAAATTATTTTATAATAGTAATGATATTTAGCTAGCTTGTATTAAGTTACTGTCAAAGAGATTATTAGGTTTAATTATCGAAATTTATATTTTACTACAAATTGACTGAATGGTTCTGTCTATATTAAGGTACGAATTCAATATTATTATTATGGCGGACCTCGTGTTTCTAACGACAGTCGCGCTTTAATGCCAATGAAAATCTTTTAGTTCAACCTGGCAACACTGGACATAAACGTGAGTAGGTGAATTACTAATATAATAAAAAGGGAATTGAAAATAAGATCTTGTACGGAATCTGTAGGATTCAAAAGCTTAGTACTGTAGGCATAAGAAGCCACCTTGGAAAAGGACAGGCAGAAATGGTATGGTATTTTGTGTTATTTGTAAATACTATTAAAATCATGATATACACACTCATGAGTAACTAAATCGGTACTGACACTGAGCGCCGAAATTGAAAATGAGCGCTCACTTCCGATTAGTGTCAACGTAGCTGTTTCGCCGCGCAGTCATTAAAAATGCCGAAGTCAGCCAACAAACTTCCAGAAACTCGAAAAACATGGCATTACGTATTTTTGGTAATTAAATTAAAATGAAATATGAACATTCTCTGTCCAAATCGGAAAGGTTCTCAAGAAACGCCAGGTCAGAAGTACCCTGAACCGGTATAATGTTTAGGCCAATGATGTTATAAGTATTACTTATCACATCATTGGTGTAGTCATTATGTATAAATAGTTATACATAATGACTAACATAAAAGCGCTAAGCTGTTCGGTCAATGACCGAACAACCGGCAAGCATGTATGAAGAATATAATGTCAGTGAATGAGGTAAAGGAGGTGTGCAAATCGTGACAAATGGAAATTTGTTGTCTCTGCATACCCCTCTGGGAAACAGGCGTGAGTCTATCTATGTATGAAGTATGAACGAAATATTAATAATAATATATTTATTTTATTTCATTATGTCTTTGTTCTGATTTAGCGGAGTCGATTGCTTTATTAGTTTTTATCGCGCCCCCCAGCTGTTAGAAGGGAAGCAGCTAGTGGTGTTGAGAGGTATAAGCAGGAGACAGATAAAAAAACACGCTCTTTATAACTTGACTCCAGCTCCCCAACGATTGAAAAGTCCTAAAAGTTTCCTGGCCACTACTACAGCTACGATCGATGCACAAAAAGCGAGGGCAACCTTATGGCGAGATAAATTTGCTCCTCCTCTGTTTGTCCCGCCAAAGGAAAAATTACCTCCGGGGCATAATTTGCCATGGCCAACCTGGGGGACTAATAATATAATAGACTACGTACCCAGGTTGGTAGATCAAAAGAAAACATGTGCAAATGGGTTTACATTCCCACATCACAATACATCTGCGAGTGCGGCGTGTCACCCCAAAGTATGGCACATTTATCTGATTGTCCATCTTGTCCAGTCTCTTGTTCCCTTCAGGACTTGTATGACGCTTCAGCCAAAGCGATCAGCGTTGCCCAATTTTGGGAAGATTAAATATAATTCTTACCATCGACACGATAAGAAGAAAAAGATTAGTTTTTAAACGTTTATAAAGCCATTAAAAATGTATGATGTAAGAGTCAATAAAATCCAATTCGCTTGGTGGCAGAGTTTATTAAAATTCAGTTTTTCTTCGTTTCCCTTTAGTCCTTATTAAGAAATTGGTATTTAAAGTAATGTAAATTGGATTATACTGTAGACTTTCTAACTAACCTTAATCCATTTCTGATCCAATGTAAGTAATTGATTGCTTAATGGCGTTACGTGCTGTTTATTTTAAACACACTTGTTAGTTAAGATGTGTGATTTTAACAAATTTCATTCGATACCTTCCACGTGTAAGGATTAGTTTAAACATATCGCACTTGCCGTGAAGTCAAAAAGTCAATAAATCACATTTCACAGCTGGTTCTCATAGGTGAATTATTACAGGCTGCCCGAGGATGACGTTCAAACTCAAAATTTTGATACTTTTTGATGAGGAGTAACCGAATCGATTTGAATACGATTTTGCGTAGCTTCGAGATAGAATTTTTTTAGTAATTTTTTTCGTATATTTCATATAAAATCAGTTTTTGATTTTTTTCTCGTTTGTCGAACATGTCTGGTTCAGATTTTTTGTGATAACTAATTTGCATTGTTTAATCTAACACCCTAAAAAGTATGGTTTATCTAATCATTGCAGAACTGACTTATAATTTTTTCGAAAGTTCAAAATTAGGGTTTGACCTCAGGAGTCATAAATTTTCAAAGTATCAAAAAAACGCAATATCGTGAACATACATGGGGGTGATTCGGATACTCCTCATAATAAAGTATCAAAATTTTGTGTTTAAACGTCAACTCCTCGGCCATTCTGTATAATCGTATTATTGCAATTTTCAGGAACTCGAACGTGTTTTTTGACGGAGTACCGTAAAAACACACATCTTTTTTTAAATTTTAATAATTATTTTATTAGCTTCTCTGTAAATAGTGGTTTTAGTTTACAATTTGTAGTGTATCAACTTACCTAACTTGTTGCAACGCTGTTTCACAACGATTACCGATTAACCGCGGGACCTGTTGCCCTCTCGATACTCTGGAAGCCGGCGCACGTAGATGCCGCTTGCGCATTTTTATTCTTAAATATTATAATTTAACATTTTACGCGACATTCCTATAAGTTAGTCAATATTTTAATGACAGCTACCATCCTAAAGTATAAAGGTATAAGGCTGCGTTTCCACTGAGGCGGAGCGGAGACGAGCTGTGCCGCATTCACCAATCACTTGGCTCGAAATCCACATCTCTTCGAATTTTTTCCGTCTAGCCCCCTTTCACAACGCGCGATAAGGAACTTCGTTCCAATATTTTTTGTTAATATTATTACCATTATTTTAGTTCACGGAGGTTGGGTTTCATTTATTAAAACCCAAAATAAACCCGTAGCATTGGAGTGGACCTGTAGGGCCTGTTGACCTGTAATACAGATTTTGTTATCAAACCTAAATCAGGCATCAGTCTCTCACAAAGTTGAACAAATGAAGATCTACATTAAGTTAAATATGATTGTAACGGTTCCGTTGTTCGTCTAGTGAGGAGAGAATAAATACTTTTATTATTATTATTGTGAAAATCGATTTACAATACCTAAAAATCGCATACAATACATACAAAAAAGCTCTTCAGTTGATTTGAGAATCCAACAAAGCTCCATTTTTGTCAATTTTGCAACGAAAATATGAACGCCGAGCAATGTTCGAATTGCATGCATGCATGCATTGCTATTTTTGAGAGATACCGTTACGACAGACCGACGGTTGGATGCATGCTCCCATACCAAATCCATTTTTTCCATTATTGGTTGAGAATTTTACAAAAATATAAATATATTTCCCAGATTTGTCTAAAAGAAAGCTGGCTTAAACAACTCTGGCCCAACGGTAACCACTGCTTATACTAATAAGTCAATAAAAATACAGACGCCAGCACATCAAGCTACCCCAATCTGACATTTGCCCAATTGAAAGTGAACATTACACTTTTATGATAAAGTTGAAAATCTATAAAAGAAATTTGACAGATTGGGGTAGTTGAATGTGCTGGCGTGTACCTACTCGTAGCGCAGAGCAGGTCGCTTCGCTCATCGAATAATTAAATCAATATGCTTAGGTTCGTAGCAAATACTTGATAACAGAATGATAACTGACGCCGTGTAAATAAGGAATTCTGTTACAAAAATATCCCATTTCCGAGAGACGAGTTAAATATTATCGCCGTATTCATCTGTTGGCTTTCCTTGAATTCGGAATGAATTTTCTGCATTTTTTTAGGAATAAAACACAATATAATACGTATTTTCATTTCACTAGATATCATTAAAAACTATAAATTTTATACATAACTATTTAGTGTGCTCTATATAAACAAAAAAGTGTTCTTACAAGTAAAATTTCGGCAACGGCGGCCATTCCAATGGAGCCTATCCACACAGACCTGCGAAGCTGGACATTTTATATTACACTCTCTATAATCTGATGTGATGGTTATTCTACATGACCAGGGAGAGATCGGGCACAAGACCGAGAGAATTACGTGCTCTTGAGGCATGGGCGCATGACTTCCATACTCCAGGTCTTTCTTGCCTGAAAAACCCCTTTTGGCTGGACCCGAGATTGGAACCCAGTACCTCTTTGCTTGCGGTTGAACATGCCACCACCATTATCCAAGTTCTAAATCATTCTTATATTCATATGATCCTTTTGCGCATGTTGGGTGCATGCATTTGTTTTTCGTTGTTGTCAATGATTGAACAGCTCGCGCATTTTATTTACTTCTTGGCATAATGTGGATTATTTTTACCGATTACTTTTGATAAATGGTAAGTATTGTCCATTGTTCATTGTATTATTTAAATTGTGGTGAGATACACAGTACCTACCTAACAATTGGGTTGTGACGAATACTAAATCGGCCGACTTGGGTATTGGGTAGTTTAAAAAATTCTATAATAGGTATATGCTATGTTTTGGCCATTAAATTGTGTATTAAGATTATTTAAGATTATTGACTACCCCTATGGACTTTTAAGACATCGATGCAGTTCGGTAACATTAGTTCAAAATCACTTAAATTAACGTGATATAAGGGTCCGTCCTAACTTCCACGAACAACTTAATTTACTTCACGAGTTCAGTAGTAGGTACTCAGTACACATTTGGGTTTCGAAATCGGTTTGAACTGTGATCTGGAGTATTGTTTCCACTGCATATATATTCATTGCATTTTTTATAAGGTTTTAATAAGTTTATTCCTACGCATGCAACCCACAACCGACTAAATCTAACCTGCCGTGGACTTCTGACGGCTGATGGGGGTCCCGGGATCGCGGGTATGCTGCTCCAGTGCCCCCTTTTGCGCCTTGTGCCAGGTGGAAAGACCCGGTATTAAATAATGCACTAAATAAAAAAATAAATCATACGCCGTTCATTCGTAACTCGTTTATAACAGACTTGTACACAGGGCTACACATCAAGCTATATGTTCGTTCCCGAGTTCATGTGCCAGTCAATAGATGGCGCTAGTGTGAGTTCACGGGGAGTCAATCAATAGATGGCGCTATTGTGAGTTCACGGGGAGTCAATCAATAGATGGCGCTATTGTGAGTTCACGGGAGTCGATCAATAGATGGCGTTATAGAGTTTCCATTACTGATTCCTAGATCTCGCTATTGAGATTTTCCGCCGATACAATGAGTTAAGTGATTTTTGATGCAATAAAGTTGTATTTGCTTTGGATACAAATTGTGGTTTTATTTAACCTACTACCTCTGGAACAAGTCAAAGTTCGTACATGGTCCTTATCGAGTCGGATAAGTGAAAGTGAAGTGAAGTGTTTTTGTGCGTCTTGGCGTGGAAACCAGGGTGGATCGCCCTGAAGCGCCGCACACCTAATCTGGTGTGCACAGTGAAGTGAGTGACCAGTGCTGCAGCAGCGGGGTGGCAGGTTCCAGCATCATCAGCACAGCGTGGTGCAGAGTGGAGTGGACATCATCAGCACCAGCAACGTGGAGGTGGCGCAGGGCGGAACTATTTAGTTCGTCAACACTGCAGCGGAGCCAGCCCAGTGGTGGGCGACACGGTCTTCAGCGGAGTGAGAACGTAGTCAGTGCTAGTGAAGTGCGGCTTGTTGAAGTAAAAATCTGAGTACATTTATTTTCAAGTTTCTGAAGATAGAAAAATTACCTCAGAGTAATAATTGAACTATAGTAAATTTATTCCAATAATTATAGTTAATTCCATAAAATTATACTTTAGTTTACTTTAGTTACTGTGCTCTTAAAATTATTATAATACTTACATTAAAGTTAATGGTAATGTTGAAATATAATTTGTGGACGTAGTTAATTTGTCTTTGGTAGATTTCGATAGAAGTTTTGTATTTGGTATAAATTCTTACTTTTTTTGGTATACCATAAAATTCTTGATGCAATAATTAGTTAAATTATAATAAGTACAATTATAATTAGTTCTTTGTTATTTGTTTTTGTTGTCATAAATAATTACAAATATGGAAGCCATGTATGCATTGCAAAATAATAAAAGGCTTCTTATGGAAAAGGCTCAGATTAACTTTAAGAAAGCACCTAAAGATAGAATTACTAAAATATACGTTGAGACCAGATTAGAACTATTTGAGACTTTGTGGAAGGATTTCTCGTCAACTCACAATAGCATTATACAGATGCACAGCGAGATTCCCATAAGTATTTTGTAGATGATGTTTATGACAGCACTGAAGAAGTTTACATTTCCCATAAAACTCAATTGAAAGAAGTTCTAAGTAAATTGACTAAGTCCAATTCTGAACAACAGCCAAAGACAAATGACCACGTAATGTCAAATACTGTGAGGTTACCAAAGATAAATATTCCCAAATTTTCTGGTAATTATGCGGAGTGGACGACTTTTAAAGATTTGTTTACTTCTTTGATTCATAAGAATGAAAGTTTAGAAGACGTGCAAAAGATGCATTATTTGAAGGGTTTATTGTTGGGTGAAGCAGATCAACTTGTGAGACACATTGCGGTTTCATCAGATAACTATAAAGAATGTTGGTCGTTGCTGCACAGTAGATATAACAATAAACGATTTCTGTCCAATTGCATATTAAAGCGCTTGTTGAATCAGGCTAATGTAACAGAATGCTCAAGTAGCCTTAAGGGTTTACTGGACACAACAATGGAGTGTCTAAATGGTCTAAAAAATCTCGGAATTGATGTTAGCACGTGGGATATCATAATTATTTATATCATTAGTTCCAAGCTTGATTTCGAGTCACGAAAACAATGGGAAACCAAAATTAGTTCCAAGGCAGAATTGCCCGTGCTTTCGGAATTTGGAGATTTCTTGGAAGCCCGATTTCATGCACTCGAGTTTTTAGACACTAAGCGACCTAAACCGAATGTTTGTGTTATTAATAAACCAAAAACACACCATGTTGTTAGTACCGACTATAAAGCCGAGTTAATCTTAAATTGTTCATTCTGTGGAGACAGCCACAAAATTTCAAACTGTAAAACATTTGCTAAGAAAGATTGTGACGAGCGTCGGGAGTTTGCACGAGTTAGTAAGCTTTGTTATAACTGTCTAGGAACAAACCACTCCGTATATTCTTGCCGTCAACATACTAAATGTCACCTTTGTAAGAAGAAGCACCACACACTACTTCACCCAAAATCAAATGCCTATTCTGCTGAAATTATTGATAGTTCAGTAGAAACGAAGGCGGTGGCTGCCAATGTAGCCACCTCTTCCAGCCAAAGCAATACCAAACGCGTTTGTTGTTTTTCGGATGTTCACAACCATGCCCTGTTGGCCACAGCCCTGGTCAACGTTGAGTCAAGAACTGGTACTGGTGTTGTTTTAAGAGCTCTGATGGATCAGGGCTCTCAAGTCTCTTTTATCACAGAGGCTGCAGTACAGTTGCTTGGACTAAAGAAAACACCGGCTCACACCGACATATTCCGACTAGGCGATGACGTCGGAAACTCAATGCCCTCGAAGTGGATAGTTCGATTTAAATTACAATCACGTGTAGATCCCACCTTTGTTTTATATGTCGATGCTTATGTATTGAAAAGACTCACGTCCCATCTTCCTGAGAAGAAGATCATTCAGTTATCAGCTTCGTTCTCATCCTTAAAGTTAGCTGACCCGACTTTTGAGACGCCTGGGAAAATTGATTTGTTGTTAAGTACGCGTGTAGTCGGAGAAGTTTTATTAAGTGGTTTAGTTAAGGATCCGGGGGGATCTCCAGTCGCCCAAAAGACTAAATTGGGCTGGATCTTGTCTGGTGAGATCCCATCGCCGGTTATCTGTAGGCCAGTATGTTATCATACTGTAGTACAGTCAGTGGATGTCAATGACCTTTTGCGTAAATTTTGGGAATTAGAATCGGAGCCTTCAGGTCATAGTACGATTTTAACTGAGGAAGAACAAAAATGCGAGGATTTCTACTCTAAAACCACCAAACGCGACGCGACCGGGAGGTATGTTGTAAAACTACCATTCAAAACTGAGTCGCCTAGTTGCACGTTTGGGGGATCAGAGGTCATTGCCCGTAGGCGCTTTCTCAACCTAGAAAAAAGACTTTTAAAAGACTCGGAATTTAGGTCACAGTATAGCGCTGTTATAAACGAATATATACAGCTGGGACATGCTGAGGTTGTCCCACAAAAAGAATTAGGTAAGGATGCGTTCTACTTACCTCATCACGCGGTGGTGCGTGAGGATAAAAGCACCACAAAGGTTAGGGTCGTCTTTGACGCTTCATGTTCAGGCCACAATGGTATATCATTAAATAGAGAATTAATGGTTGGCCCAACCCTTCAACCTGATTTGCGTCAAATTATTATGCGGTGGCGGTGTCACCCTATAAGTTTGGTCGCAGACATCGTGAAAATGTACCGTCAGGTTAAGGTTGCAGATGAGGATGTTGATTATCAGCGCATTTATGGCGTGACAATCCAATTGATGAATTAAAACATATTCGATTGTTGCGGGTTACCTTTGGAACATCTTCTGCGCCATACCTAGCGGTACGGTCTCTGCAACAACTAGCTCGGGATGAAGGAAATGATTTTCCTCTGGTGGCAGACAAGCTGCTTACATCGTGCTACGTAGATGACATTTTGACAGGTTGTCAGTCTGTCGCCGAAGGGGAGCTTATTTATCACCAGCTGAATCAATTGTTACGTCGCGGGGGTTTCGAGTTACAAAAGTGGTCCAGCAGTAGTGACGAATTGTTACAGAAAATGAACGAAAATATTGATAAGCAGGATAATTTGGAGCTTAAGATGGATACGGTTACTAAAATTTTAGGATTAACTTATCAACGAAAGTTAGATGAATTTAGATACACAGTGCATCTCCCCCCATACGAGGGTCTCATAACCAAGCGGAAGGTGATCTCTGACATCGCTCGCTTATTTGACCCTCTTGGTTGGTTAGCGCCGGTGATAGTAACAGCCAAGGTATTCATTCAACGCCTGTGGATAACAGGATTGGAATGGGATGATCCACTTCCAGATCACCTGTTAAAAGAATGGCTTAGTTATAGAAATAATCTTAACCATCTTAAGGATTTCCGGCTGCCACGATGGATCCACTCGAGTCAACTTGACGTCCTGCTAGAGTTGCACGGATTCTGTGACGCCTCCAATGTCGCGTATGCAGCCGCTGTCTATACTCGTTCTATTGATGCCAACGGTCAAGTTCATGTTAGTCTAGTTGCAGCTAAGACCAAGGTGGCCCCCGTCAAACAGGTATCCATACCTCGTTTGGAATTATGTGGCGCTGTGCTGCTTTCAAAACTTCTGCGTGAAGTTTCCGACACCTTGGGTATCTGTAAGCAAAATATACATGCCTGGACTGACTCGACAGTGGTGCTCAGGCGAGCACCACTGTCGAGTCAGTCCAGGCATGTATATTTTGCTTACAGATACCCAAGGTGTCGGAAACCTTCCAGCGACTGGGATGGCTACTCAGCCAGGCGGCTGAGTAGCCATCCCAGTCGCTGGAAGACGTTCGTCGGCAACAGAGTGTCTGAAATACTTACTGTTATGGAGAATAGGCAGTGGTCGCATGTCCAGTCCGGTGACAATCCTGCAGACAGCGCATCGCGCGGTGGGAATCCTTCCGAATGCGCTAACCTAGAGTTGTGGACACAAGGACCTAGTTGGCTGAAAAATAAGGAAATTAATTATAGTAGAAAGGAAATTAAAGAAACTAACTTAGAGGAGAGAAAGTCGTTAGTAACGTGCAACACGGTAGTAAAAGAAATAGGTGACGAGTCTATAATTTCAAGATATTCATCGCTTAGAAAACTTACTAGAATAGTAGCTTATTGTAAAAGGTTCTTAAAAGAAAATGGCAGAATCCGTATCGCATACTTCCTTTGTTGTTCAGCTATATAATTTGTACCACTTGTTAAGACAACTAAGGTATTCATTTTAATGTAAGTATAATATTTTTAGAACTTGGTATTAATTAATTAAATCAAAAAGAATATTTCATATATTTTCAATAAATAAACGTAATAAAATCGTAAACTAAACGCAGTTACGTTTACAGAAATTGCCATGTGTAAAATAATATCAATGTCGAAATTATAATTAATTATTTACAAATGGGAACAACATTACATATAAATCATTTAATTATAGACTTATTTATTATACCTAAGTAAGCACAGGAGTTGCATTATATCGAAATAATTAATGATTTTGAATAGGAACGATTTTCGTCGTCAATATTTTTTTGTTCATGGTAATTATTTATTGACAAGCAAAGACAATCTGTCAGGTATTTATTGCTGTTGTTTTGATACAATATGTCATCAATTTAGCAAATTATCTTGCAGATATTACGTGAGTTCAGCATCAGTTCCTCCGTGCTATAATATATATCTGTTGACAGTGGATTCACGAAAGGACGCTTTATCATTTAATTATAATGACGAGTTTGCAATGTGTTAATTGCAACATTCGCTTGCCCCGACTAAGAAGACAAGCATTATTCGAAGAGAGTGAAGTTCTCAATAAACCCAATGTTGCTTTGTGCTATGTGATAATTATTGTTTGGTGATTATATGAAGATATTCTTAGATGAAGTAATGACGATGTCTTCCCGGCCGAATTTCGGCCACGGCGGCCATTCTCAATGGAGATTAGCCAATTGCGCAGGACATATTATAGTGCACAAGTGTGTGCGCAAACACAGGGGCACTTTCTATTCCATCACTCTCATGATCCGATGGGACGACTACCGACACGACCGGAAAGAGGTCTCCGAGGCACGGGGGTGTATTACCTCCAACTTCCAGACTTCGGGCTGTTTCTGAGAATTTTCTTTTAACGGAAAAATCCCAAAATCACTTTTTGGTCCGACCCGGGATTTGAACACAGGACCTCATATTCTGCGGATGAACACGCTACCGCTAGACCAACGAGGCTGTCAACGATGAAGTAATACTAAGGATACATTAATAATAATATCAATAAAATTATTGTACCTAGTTACAAAAAACAAAGAATCTATTGTTTTATTTACCTCCACTCAAAACCTCATATATAACCCCTCGCAACCTCACACAAATGTACACTGGGTTATGAACTATGTAATTAATGGAAATAAAGAACTTTTCAGTATCTCAACAAAAAATTGTTTTTTGCATCTTCCTAACCTAAGTCGCGACACGGTTAGGGTTTTCGGGGCAGGTTCGGAATAAATCCATGTAAAAGACTAAAAAAGAGCTACAACATTTACTTTATCACCATAACAATGTTTATGTAAATATAATATGTAACAATCTTCATTGGTACACTACATATTTACAGTATCTTTATTACTTAGGCAGTAAGAGTGATTTTCGAACTGCTATGTTTCCACGGTCATGGGGTTGACCCACAGATTACCAAACATAACCTTAAAATAAAACTGGCTATAACTTTTATATCCCATGTTCTAAAAATCTAAGAAATTAAGAATGCCTTTTCAATCACATTAACCACCAATTAAAACATAAAATATCCCGTAACACGAAATTTTACTAGCGGTACAAAAGTCCCATACATTCTTGCCGTTTGCCTTTAAAAATAAAAATTACACTACTAGATTTGATAACTTCCTAACACATTCTGAAATTCAAGGAGCATTATTTACCTGTGTGAAATTATGTCAAGGGGAACATTTTGGGTCCGAGATAAATATTTTAAAGATAAAGGGAGAAATTAATAAAAAAGGAGTACTTACCTCGCTCAATCCGTATCTAGATGAGGAACACATTTTGAGAGTTGGTGGTAGGTTACAAAGGGCCAACCTTCACGAAGACTCGAAACATCCTATAATTCTTCCTCGTAAGTCACATTTAACACACCTCCTCATCGCTGACGCTCATGAGAAAACGTTACATGGTGGGCCTCAGTTAGTAGTTAATTATTTACGATCCAAATATTGGATAGTAAATGCAAAGGATACCGTTAGGCACTACGTACGCAGATGTGTAATTTGCATCCGTCATTCCGCTCGGTCAGTACATCCTTTAATGGGAACATTGCCCTCTGCTAGGGTCAATGCTAGCCGTCCTTTCTTTAGAAGTGGCGTGGACTATGCTGGTCCCATTAGCATCCGCCCTACCAAAGGTAGGCGGTTATCACTCCATAAAAGGCTACATATGTTTATTCGTGTGTATGGCCACTCGAGCCATTCATTTGGAAGTCGTCAGTGACATGACATCCGAAGCCTTTTTGGCAGCCTTCAAGCGCTTTGTAGCGAGGAGAGGTCATTGTGGAGAGATGTGGAGCGATAACGGCACCACTTTCGTTGGAGCTAACAAGGAATTGAAGGCGTTGTTCAAACACGGAAGGTCCGACATAGCACCTGATATTGCTGATTGGTTGGCAACAAACGGCACAACTTGGAGCTTTATTCCACCCCACTCTCCAAACTTTGGAGGGCTTTGGGAGGCTGGAGTAAAGTCAACAAAATATCACCTTAAAAGAGTGATTGGTATAAGCACACTCACTTTGAGGAACTGACAACAGTACTCACACAAATAGAAGCATGTCTGAACTCCAGGCCCATTTCTACAATTAGCACTAATTAATCCGGATGATCCATGTCCATTGACACCGGGTCATTTTATAGTAGGTGAGCCGTTACTTCTCATACCCGAAATGAATTGTGAGAATTCCAATGTTAGTACTTTGAGAAGATGGCAGTTGACACAACGCATGGTTCAGGACTTCTGGCGTAGGTGGTCGCGTGAATATCTAATTCAATTTCACCAAAGGAACAAATGGGCACATCAAACCGTAGAACCGAAATTGGGTGACGTAGTGTTAGTTATGGAAGATGATCTTCCACCTGCAAGATGGCTCTACGGTCTCATCACCGAAAAGCATACTGGCTCGGATAATATCACAAGAGTAGTTTCCTTGCGCTGTAAAGGTTCCACAATTAAAAGACCAGTGTCAAAATTAATTGTGCTGCCTGTAGCTTCATAACATAGTGTTTATATTTTTACTTTTATTGAATTAATATTAAGGATCAATTAATTGTTCGTTAAGTTTAAAATTAAGCTTATATTGGTTTGGATTTTGTAATAAAGTTGTTCACATACAGTCCACTATTGGTTAACGTTCTACCAAATATTGTATTTTGTTTCATGGTGGGCGGTCATTCAGTGTTTGTATATATCAGCTCTGGACATTCTGTCCATGGTGGGCGGGATGTTCGTTCCCGAGTTCATGTGCCAGTCAATAGATGGCGCTAGTGTGAGTTCACGGGGAGTCAATCAATAGATGGCGCTATTGTGAGTTCACGGGGAGTCAATCAATAGATGGCGCTATTGTGAGTTCACGGGAGTCGATCAATAGATGGCGTTATAGAGTTTCCATTACTGATTCCTAGATCTCGCTATTGAGATTTTCCGCCGATACAATGAGTTAAGTGATTTTTGATGCAATAAAGTTGTATTTGCTTTGGATACAAATTGTGGTTTTATTTAACCTACTACCTCTGGAAGAAGTCAAAGTTCGTACACTATACATATCCACTATAAGCTGATCTCCCGTTATATAGGAATTCCATAAAATTAGAGGTCAGCTTATATTGGAAATGTATAACTTCATGTGTAGCCGTGCGTACACTTAATTTTCTACACAAAGAAATAACAAAAGTAAATTAAATGAAGAAGAATGTAAATAGTATATAGATGCTGCTTATTTCTAAAGAAATTTCTTCCAGCAGACCCGTGACAGGAGATATTAAAGTACAATAGGCACTCATGCTCCTTTTAGATATCCTTGGCGCCCGTTTCATTAAATACGGCGTTGTGTTCCAAGTTTCTTCAAACTTGCTTGATTAAATAATCACTTCGGAAATCTCAAATATAGTGCACTAACCCTTGTTGTGTTAATATTAATAATCGTTATGCGTTTGGCGCGTAATGGTCAAACCATAATTAGTTTTAACAACCGATTGGAACCAAATATATATAGGAATTTTTTCGTTGTTCATGAACTTTGAAATTGTAAAGGACGAAAAAAAAAGCGTTGTGAGGTTTTATGCAACCACGATGCAAGCTAAACTTTGTCAATTACGGCGTAAAATTCATAATCCGTCGGATATTTTAGCATTTTTCTTTGGGTTTTCCTCGTTGATAGGTTTATTTGGCTTTATCATTCTCCATCACGATGAAGAGAACAGTAACATTTATATTAATACTGCGGAGCACGTGCAATAATGACAGAGATTGTAAATCACGGTCAGCTGATGCGAGCCATGGGCGCCGACATATTGGCCGCCATATGGCGACATGCGATAGATGGACGAAAAAGTTAGTGGTGATGTAGTTTCACTTTAAAAAGACACAGTCAACATAAACTCATTATTTGAAGACAGGCAGAGATGATGACAGATGCGGTGTTGTTTCAGTATTATAAGTATTTTCATAAGACCTCTGCACCAAGCGGGATATGGCCGTTTTTAAAATTGACCACTGTAGCTGGGAAAAGCTCGCTGAAAATAGAGTTGAATGGCGCAAACGTGTAGTGGAGGGTCGTAAGATCTGTGATGAAGCCTGGTTCGGAGTACTTGCTGATAAGAGACAGAAGCGACATGAAAGCGGCTCGGCACCAACCACCGCAAACTTCTCTTGTAAGGTCTGCGGCAGGCTATGTCACTCTCGCATCGGTTTGTTTAGCCACCAAAAGAAATGTCTCTCAGACAATGCGCCGTAAATCGTCTGTAACAGACGCAAAGGCACCTGCAGCGTGCAGCCAAATCCGAAAGGTGGAGAGAAATCTGCAGCAGAGCTGCTTTAAAATACTCCTTATTTCTTATATAGTAGCTAGGCAAACGAGCATGTGGATCACCTGACGGTAAGTGATAACCGCCGCCCATCGACACTCGTAAAGCCGGAGGGGCAAGTGCGTTGTACATGGTAACTTTCAAGAAGCGAGCTTTTTCGAGTTACCATGTCAGATCGGAGATACGTAGTAGGTATATACTACGTATCTCCGATCTGACATGGTAACTTTCAAGAAGCGAGCTTTTTAATTTTTTAACAGCCGGCAACGCACTTGCCCCTCCGGCTTTACGAGTGTCGATGGGCGGCGGTGATCACTTACCGTCAGGTGATCCACATGCTCGTTTGCCTAGCTACTATATAAGAAATAAGGAGTATTTTAAAGCAGCGCTGCTGCAGATTTCTCTCCACCTTTCGGATTTGGCTGCACGCTGCAGGTGCCTTTGCGTCTGTTACAGACGATTTACGGCGCATTGTCTGAGAGACATTTCTTTTGGTGGCTAAACAAACCGATGCGAGAGTGACATAGCCTGCCGCAGACCACATGCTCGTTTGCCTAGCTACTATATAAGAAATAAGGAGTATTTTAAAGCAGCTCTGCTTTAAAATACTCCTAGGGCGGGGTAGGGCGAGGTAAATAGTTTTTTTGTGAAACGTAAGTTGGTAGACGACCATTCATGTAAGTATCAGTTAGCATTAAACTGTCCTTATAATTAAACCCCATAATATGTATACTGTAGTCTACGTTTAAATATAAACTTATCAAGTAGGTAACCAAAATACAGCCAAGTTTCAATTCCTTTCTGCCGTAATATATATTAGTCATGTCCCTAGAGTCATTACCTTCTGTGTGCCCGTATCAAATCATCTTAACATTTCTGCGTTCATTCACGTGTTTCATTTGACATTTTGACCCTGTACCCTCCGCGCATATGTAAAATGTCTATCCCTAATAGCTCCCGCCAAAAGGTTTACAGGGTGGAAACTTATCATTGTAATTAGGAATGTAATATGTTAAAATATTGGTATCTACATTTTCATAAATACATACCTACATATGTATTTATGAAAATGTAGATACCAATATTTAAGCAAATACATATATAAGCGCTCATAGTTAGATGCTCTCACCGGTCCGTAAGCGATCGGTGAGGTAAAGTAACTAAGGTCGCGGTCAGTCTATAGATGGGTGACCGCCAAAGTGGTTTAATTTCTGAGCGTCTCCGTGCTTCGGAGAGGACGTTAAGCTGTCGTTCCCGGTTGTAGTCACTATACAACAGTCGTTAAGCCATGTCAGAGCTCTTGAACAACTCTGACCATGGAGCTATTACAAAGCAAACAAATACTTTGTAGCTCCATGACTCTGACACTAGGGTAACCACTGCCCATACGACAAGCAAGCAATATATAAGTATGTTTAGCAGCTCTGTCTAGTTAGAACATAGTTTCACACGTTAGAACATAGTTTTATAGTAATCTTAAGTTTAGTAAGTATATAAAAAAAAAGAACTGTCCTTTATCATGCCGTGGCGACTTGTAAGTAAAGCAACATTTAGCACGTAATTTTATAACATGTATGCGATGTATTAGTGTATGTTTTGTAAGTTGTCCTAAATAAATAAATAAAAAATAAAAATAAATAAACAGGTATTGTCTAGTCTAGGATCGGATGGCAGCGTGTTAAAATATAATAACAAAGGTTTTCATTAATGGAGACTTTAAAAAAACACTTGTAAATAGTCAGAACATGTTTGTAGTTACATAGTTAAGTATACTCGTACATAATTGTACGTTGTTTAAATGTTCCGTGTACCAAAATATCTATATGTACACACGGCTACATATCAAGCTATACATTTCCAATATAAACTGATCTCTCATTGTATAGCAACTCTATACAACACAGGATCAGCTTATACTGGAATTGTATAACTTGTTATGTAGCCGTGTGTACAGACGCCAGCACATCAATCTACCCCAATCAGTCAAATTTCCCCAATTGAAAGTGAACCTTATGCATATGTGATAAAGTTGAAAATCGATACAAGAAATTTGACAGGTTGGGGTAGCTGGATGTGCTGGCGTCTGTAAATATAGAGATTCAGGTACAAGAAACATTTAGAAATAATATTTAATTTGTAATAGTTTTGATTATTTAGTTTTTTAGCTAGCTTTATTACAAGTTTTATCACAAAAATTATTTATAGGTTTAATTGTCGAAATGTAGATATAAATATAAATTTTAGTTATAGATATGTCTATCAAAGTAGTAGTATGTAGTAAAAATATAGCTAAAACTATATTTACTATAAACTACATTTTGATAATTAAACTTAAACATAATCTCTTTGACAATAACTTGACACAAGCTAGCTAAATATCATTGCTATTATAAAATAAATTTTATAAATGTTTTCATACAATCCGTGTACATAAATATCTATGTAACTAGAAATAATAATGTATACAACTATATTACTACAAACATGTTCTGACTATTTACAAGCGCTTTTTTAAAGTCTACGTGAATAAAAACCTTTTTTTATTCACGTAGTTGGAACGAAGTTCCTTATCGCGCGTTGTGAAAGGGGGCTAGACTGAAAAAAATCTTGTCACGACACTTTTTGCAGCTGTGCGGCGTGCGCATGTTTCTCCGTCTGTATCTCTCTCTCTATCTCTCTTATAGAAAGCAAGCCAGATATTTTCATTTCTATTTCGTACTGAACAGTGTGGTGTCGCGACGATTATTTTTGTTGAGTGTATACAGGTTTTTTGTACATAATAAATAATAAGAAATAACTTCATTCCATCCGGGTGTCCCTTGACACCTCTCAAGTTTTAGTATTTACTACATCTTGTCAAAGATGAAGATGTTATAGCTGTCTAAGTGTTTAGATAGTTGTCCCAGGATATTTATTTATTATTAATAAATAATGTATGCTCCAGTCGTATACATATCACGTTACTTCATCGGTATGGTTGTGTATGATTTTTATTCAAATATTTTGCACTAGATATAATTGTTGTGCAGTTTCATATCAGCCACATGACGTTTGCCTATGAGGTTTTCTCTCCTTCACCGGACCTAAATGCGAGTGAGAGTTCAAGTCGTCATTGCCAAACCAATTTTACGACCTATGTATACCCTCTATGTACCTATAAGTAGTACACCGTTATATTATCTTGTATTAACTAACAGGGTCTATAATGTTAAATAAATCCGTTTTTAGATATGAATTTACCATTTTTTGATATTAAATATCTCGGTAGTCTATACCTTTGTTTCTATTTACTGTCTGTAAAATATTTTTTGTTTTGTGTTGCAACTGCGGAGAATAAAAGCTTTTGTTAGTTTGTTGCTATTATATAATGTAAAACTTAAACGCAAATATAAGCGCTTCTATATACTCAGACATTATTTATACTATTTAACCTACCACAAATTGCTTACAATCATTGTCAAACGATCGTCCTAGTTATGGGTTATTATATTAAGATTACAAGTAATTTATTGTCACAAAATAAAAGTCGATTGAATTTGTAGTTTCTGACTGGTACAATGGTTCATAGGTTTACATTAATTATAGGATTCTGAAAAGATGTGTACAAGATGTCGTAGGTTATTGCGCGAATAGATTACTTTTAAACAATCTATTTTAGCAAGAATTCTTCCTTTTTGCCCACCTACCAAGGGACAGTACCATCAAACATGAATTAATGCTCATTTGTTTGCCATACAAACGCCTACCACATGTCCCATTAGGAATGCTTTTAGAATCTCGTATAAAGGAGAAGGAAACTTATGGGCCCAGCAGTTAACTAGTTGAAATGTGGATTAAAAAAACCGTTATATTTTTCTAAAGGAAATCACAAAATATCGTATCATGTTTCTATCTAGGAAGCGAGAAAACTTAAATTAAGTTATGAAACGAAATAATCGATTAAATAATGCTCGCAATCGACTAAGAATAAATCGGTAAAATCTCAGAATATGTTTGAAAATCAAGTGACAAGTGTTTTTCGTGGAATCGATTCATAGCGGATCGTATTCCATTAATTTTTCTTCGGGCAACACTTCTCTGCCTGGCAGCCTTTACATGCTCTTTGACAGTCACTCGTTCGTTGTCTTTCGTTTTAAGTGCGCACGTTTTTCCATGTTTTATTTGTGTTTTTCTTCGACTGTAGTGACTGCCCGGGGCGCGGGGGATCCAAACGTGCCAGATCTTCGACATGCCACACTCTCCATGCATAAAACCATAACACAACCGAAGCCATTCAACAATATTTTGTAAAAAACTACAATGTTATAATTTAACCTCACTTTTACTATACTTCATATAACTTGATTCATGGATAGCCAAATTTCATCAAAATTTCAGTGAGGTCTTGTTATTATATCCTCTCACAAATAAGGCTAGTTTGATTCAGTTAACACCTGGGCCTGGAATGTATGGAGTCATTACCTTCTCCTTTGATCATGGAGTTTCAGTTGAAGTCGGTTTTTTGTCACAGATGGACAAAGGCTTCCCCAAAAGATTTTTACTATGGAATTTTGGCCATAATTTGGTAGGATATGCCATAAGTGCCACGATTGGCAGACGGGTTAGCGATCACAGTGTGATGGTCAGAGTACACAGAAAGACGCTGCTGGCCATTTTCTGGGAGATATTCCCTCGGGTCGATTTCTTCGCAGGATGAAATGGGGTGGTTCTTTGCCGTCAATTATACATCAATACAACTTTTACACAGTTTTTTTTTAATATTCGCAGTCATATTTTTAAAGCCTATCCACATTATTCTATGTAAATGTGTTCCGCGATGGGTTAATCAATTCAAGAATATCAATTCCATGGGAAATTTTATTCGAAGTTTCCAGTTATAAGGATTAAAGTTAAAGGATATAAAATTTTACTACACCAAAAATAATATGTTTCTTTTATCCGATAATACCTACTTCCTATAAGAATGAAATATAATAGAAAGTATGTATTTCCAGATGTGGCCCTCTACTGCTGTCACGTGCAGCTGTGGCGAACTGGCAGGAATCGGCAGTTGGGGAGGGCAATCCAGAGCCCTCTTAGGGTACTGTCTGTACCATCTGGGGTTTCGGTACAAAAGGGGGAACCAGAGCAGCATACAGGCGTTCCCGCCTCCCGCCCATCAGGCGCCAGAAGAAGTCCATGGCAGGTTAGGTTTAGTCGGCGCGAGTCCGACATACCCACCCGCAGACACATTTTGCATTCCACCTGCCATTTCAAAAAAGAAGGTATTTCCAGATGTAAGCCAAGCTAAGTAGAAGTAAAAAATTATGTAAAATTTGAAAGTTCTCGGCAATAAGAATTTTGTACCACATGCTTTTATTTAATTTACCAGCTTGTAGTAGGTACAGGTGCTTACTTTGGTTGGATGTAGCTTACTTTGGTGGATCTGCCGGGTGAAACCTATTTAGCATGGAATTTGTATTTTTTTTATACTGATATTTCCCATCAGGATAGCATCATATCAGTAGTAAATAATAATCAAGGGATTTTGATAATAATATAAATAAAGCATAACATTAAACATTAGAAGATGTCCCAAACTTTTATATTTTTAAGAATTGACCGTATAAGGTTACTCCCGTCGTCCTCTTTGCGAATTAAAGTGATATTATTTTATTTTTTATAGTGTTTTGCGTTACAACTAATCAGCGCGGGACGCAGTGTGCAAGCGGGTGAGTGTGGACACTCTCTATAGTTATATGTATAAGCAAGATTAAGTAAAGTATATACTCTTTATATACTCTTTATATATTTATATACTCTTTATCGTAGACAACAATTGAAAGTGAACCTTATGCTTTTTTGATAAAGTTGAAAATATATAAAAGAAATTTGACAGATTGGGGTAGCTGGATGTGCTGGCGTCTGTACATAAATAAGATCCAAAGGGCGGTCTTATCGCTACTGCGATTTCTTCCAGATAACCATGTATGGAATGGATAGAAGAAGGAAAGTGGAAACACGGTCGATAGGTGCTATTAATAGCTTTTCATGCTGTCCGAATTCCGTGGTAACTCATCCGACAGTTGTATTTGTAAAAAAATACTATTTTCGTTCAGACCCGATCAGTACATCATACTCATGACTTAATTATCTGCGGCTAGACTAACGAATACGTTGTGTGTGTATTAAGCGTGTTATCTACTTCAAAAAGGGGTGCAATCTGCGGATTTGGCACTACGTAGTTAACAAAACATAAACAAGAACAAAGGGGCAATCACCCAAAGCGCTGATTAGTTGTTGTTTCTCTGTAGCTGTGAGATTAACGCAAAATATTGGGAAACAATCTCCCATTCCGTTGAGCTCTAAATGTTTTCATAGTTAGACTTCATCTGTCTATCCATCAATATAAATAAAAAGAGAAGTCCTGACTGACTGACTGACTTATCAACGCTCAGCCCAAACCCTTGGACCTAGAAAGCTGAAATTTTGCACAAATGTTTTCTTTATACTGTAGACAAGGAATAAGGAAGGGTTTTTCGAAATTCAACCCCTAAAGGGGTAAAACGGGGGTGCAAAGTTAGTATGAAACTTTGCCGTTTTTGAAGATAAAGGCATGAAAATTGGTATTTGACCTTCAAGTTAAAATAAAAAATTACTTATTTCAGGATTTTTGGAAATTCTACCCCCAAGGGCGAAAAATAGGGGATGTAAGTTTGTATGAAAATGTGTCAATTTTTAAGTGAAACGCACGAAAATTAGTATTTTACTTTTTAGTTATAAATAAAAAATATGTATTTCAGGATTTTTGGAAATTCCTACCCAAAGAACGTAAAATAGGGGGTGTAAGTTTGTATGAAAAATGTGGCAATTTTAAGTGAAACGCATGAAAATTGGTATTTAGCATTTCAATTACAAATTAAAAATATGTATTTCAGGATTTTTTGGGAATTCCAGCCCTTTAAGGCGTAAAATAGGGGATGTAAGTTTGTTTGCAAAATACGACATTTTTGAAGTTAAACCCATGAAAATTAGTATTTGGCCTTTCAGTAAATAATAAGAAATATATATTTCAGGATTTTTGACAATTCCACTCCGAAGGGCATAAAATAGGGGATATAATTATTGATGTGACCACATCAAAATAACCGACACCAACGAGCTAATAAATACTGCATAAGGCAAATCTAACAGAACCTCTGAAAGGAAAACACCTCAAATAAAACCAGTTGATAAGAAAATCGCGGAAAACCAAAACCTGACACAAAAAACACAAAATAAAAATAACACAACGCTAGATGATGCTGTATTTGTAAATAACAATACAAAAAAAGTTACTTCGACAACCATACCATTAAATAATAAAAGGATTTCAGAACAAAAAAATGAACATAATAGCGTGCAAAATAAACCAAAAATCTGTATTATTAGCAGCAACAAAAGAAACCACATATTATCAATGGCAGAAGAAACTTTTCCCGATGCAAAAATTTGTCACTATTTGACTCCAAACTGTGGAATTCGACAACTAATTAGTAATCTACATAGTAAGTTACTTAACTTCAGCTTAAAAGACTATTGTATAATCATGATTGGACACAATGATTTTATTAATACCAATGATTATTTTAATTTAATTCTTAATATAAGAGAAACAATGTCAGCTATACAACACACAAATATTATAATCTGTCTACCAACGTACAAATATGACTATCTTAGTGTTATGTTTAACTGTAGAATTGAATGCTTCAATAACCTCTTGTACCTCGATAACAATATTCATAAATACGCCATGTTATATGATTCTAACCATGACCTACCATGCGATTACACCATGTTTTCAAAAAAAGATGGTATACTCAATAACTATGGTATGAGAAATATTTTTAACAACCTATTTTATTATATTGACGTATATAAAAACAATACATTTTACAAAGGCATGGCATGTTCAAATAAAATCGCTTGTAATAGAGAGAGAGAAATCGAGGAAAACTATAATTGTAATGTCGATGAAGATTTTTTTCGTCAGCAAAAGCCTAAACATACTTCACCAAAATATTGCGGGCCTATTGTCTAAGTCCGATATACTCTCTATTTGTCTTGATGACCTATCTATTAAGGAAAAAACTGTAGATGTACTATGCCTTACCGAACATTTTATGCCAACGGGCTATGAATCTCTACTTAACATTCCTAATTATGAACTAGCTGCTTGTTATAGTAGATCAATTAGCAAAAGAGGTGGAGCATGTATATTAGTTAGAAAGGGACATAAATATAAAGAGCTATCCAAGATTGCTCAATTTTCACATATGGGTATATTTGAATGCTGTGCTATAGAACTTCTTAACTATAAAATAGGCATCGTATGTGTGTACAGAACTCCAAAAGCAGACCAATTGTCATTATTCTTTCAAAAGTTTGAAGAGCTATTGAGAGAAATAAACAAAGAAAAATTAACTAATATAATAATAGCGGGTGATTTTAACATAGACGTATTGAAAACTAATAGTGTTAGCATGGATTTTAAATGTATTCTCCTAAGCTATAATTTTCGATTAGCTTTAGAACAACCTACGCGTCTAAAAAGTCAAACATGTATAGATAATGTTGCTCATAATTTCAATAAGGTTTGCAAAACAGAAATAATTGAGTATGCTTTATCTGACCACACCGCCCAGCTACTACAATGCCCAGTGAACAATAAATGCATTCTCAAATATTGGAGGAAAACGCGAAGAGATTTCTCCAAGGAAAATATAACAAAATTTGAAGATTGCTTAATAAATATATCTTTTAGTGATATCTATGAAACAAATGACCCTAACATAGCTTATAATTTGTTCATAAATCAATTTAAGCTTTTTTATGACCTTTGTTTCCCTTACCAACGCATAACGGTGCACGTCCATAAGAAACCGAAATGGATATCCTGTGGCATTAAAACCTGTAGCAAACGGAAGCGTCAACTCTTATGGAATTATCGAATCAAACGCACTAACGTGAGTCTAAGTCACTACATAAAATATGGAAAATTATTAAAAAAGATAATTCACTTAACAAAACGTGCCCAAAATTGTTACAAAATTAAAACGTCTGATAATAAAAATAAAACCACATGGCAAATTATAAACAATTCAAAACAAAATGTACCTAAAGATACCATAAACAGAATAAATATTGACAATAAACAAATAACTAACCCATTGACTATAGCAAATAAATTTAATGACCATTTTATTGACAAAGTCATACCTGTACACGGCTCAAAAACACAACCTACACTAAACATAAACAACAAGAGAGACTCGATGTTTATGAACCCAAGCATACCATTAGATATCCTAAGCATTATTAATAATCTTAAAAACACAAATTCAGTGGGTCAAGATGAGATCAGTACCAAAATAATTAAATCTGTAGGATATCTTATATGCCGCCACATAAGCCACATTGTAAATTTATGTGTCATCAATGGTGTCTTTCCAGAGAGCTTGAAAGTATCAATAATAAAACCATTACATAAAAAGAATTCTAAGGAACTAATGCAGAATTATAGACCAATAGCACTCCTTTCAGTTATGTCAAAAATATTTGAAAAATATGTTTATAATCAAATGTATGCATACTTAGAGAAAAATAAAGTGCTCTGCAATGAACAAAAAGGTTTTAGACAGAATATGACTATAAATATGGCTATTTTTGACTTTCTACGGAATATTATGATAAACATAGACAATAGGAAACCTATTGCGGCCGTGTATTGTGACATGACGCAAGCTTTTGATTACGTTGACCACATCATACTATTGAATAAGCTTGAACGTTACGGTATAAGGGGAAACATTCTAAAACTACTTGAGTCCTATCTTTCAAATAGAAAACAAATAGTGTCAATCGAAAAAATAGATAAAACCACTAAAACTGAAATAAAATATATATCGAAACAGCGTAAAATTAAATTTGGAGTCCCCCAGGGAAGCGTCCTCGGACCACTTCTTTTTATCATATACATAAATGACTTACCTAAATCAATTGACCAACCTATGACACTTTTTGCTGACGACAGCACAATAACTATAAAATGTAACGACTTAGAAGCTTACGAATATGACATTAATAATTCTATAACATCAATAATTTCTTGGTTAATTAATAATAATTTAAAAATAAATCTAAATAAAACTAATATCATGCACTTTAGTCAAAGAATGGAAACTTCATCTGACATGAATATAAAATATAATGAGATAAAAATTCAAGAGGTAGACAATACAAAATTTCTTGGTCTTAATATTGATAAAAAACTGAACTGGAAATCCCATATAGATATTGTATGTAAACGGATAAGTAAATCATCCTATGCACTCTACAAACTGGCCCCTACTGTTAGTACTGAAGCGTTAATCACTGCTTACCATGGGCTAGTAGCCTCCATATTAAGGTATGGCATAATTTTTTGGGGAAACTCAACGGATAAGGATCTAGCTTTCAGAGTACAAATACGCTGTATTAGAGCCATGTTTGGACTTAAAGTCACCGATAGTTGTAAGCCTCTGTTTATTAAACACAACATACTCACGCTGCCTAGTTTATACATCTTAGAGACTTGTATATTTGTTAAAACAAACCCTGGACTTTTCCCTCGGGTGTCAGATTTTGTCGTCCGAAACAGACGAGATAATAATAGATTATGTATGCACAGCGCTAGAACTGCCCATATGGGAAAAAGTATACTTTGTATGGCACCTAAATTATACAATAAATTACCAAAAGACTACAGGGATATGAGTGTCATTTCATTTAAAAATAAATTAAAAAAGGTATTAGGCAATAAGGCGTATTATAATATAAATGATTTTTTAACTGATAAATTAAAAATTGTTTTGACTGTTATTTAATGACTACTGTAGAATTATTATTATTGTTTTATATATATTGACATACTAGTAGCTTATTATTATCATGAAATGATGTTATTATTATTCTCAAAAGTTTGACATCCATAATCCCTATATAATTTCTACTTAAATATTAATAAATGCTGATGTGTTAACTTGCATGTCCTGATTTGTACACCTATTAAGGTAGAACATGTTGAAACAATATTTTAAATGTAATATCTTTTAACTACACATGTTTCTGACAAATAAATATATCTTTATCTTTATCTTTATAAGTTTGTATGAAAAATGCGATATTTTTGAAGTTAAACGCATGAAAATGATAATAAAAAATAAATAAAAAATGAAAATAAAAAGAAATTCCACCCCCAAGGACGTAAAATAGGGGATGTAAGTTTATATTGACTGACTGACGTATCAACGCACAGCCTTAACGGCTGGAGTTAGAGACTTGACATTTTGACAGTAGGTACCTTTTATGACGTAGGCATCCACTGAAGAAGGGTTTTTGAAAATACCACCCTTAAGGGAGTAAAATAAGGAATGAAAGATTTTATGAAAATCCGTCATTTTGATGTTAAAGGCTTTGGTATATGGCTTTGCAGTTAAAATTTAAAATATATATTTCAGGATTTTGATAATTCCACCCCCAAGGGCGTAACATTGGGGATGTAAGTTTGTATGAAAAATGTGACAACAAGTTTTAAGTTAAACGCATGAAAATTGGTATTTGGCATTTCAGTTAAAAATTAAAAATACATATTTCAGGATTTCCGAGAATCCCACTCCTAAGGGTAACAAATAGGGTATGTAAGTTTGGATGAAAAATGTGTCATTTTTAAGGTAAACGCGTGAAAATTAGTATTTGCCCTTTCATTTAAAAATATAAATATATATTTCAGGACTTTTGGAAATTCCACCCCTAAGGACGACTAAAATAGGGGATGTAAGTTTGTATGAAAATTTGTTTTTTTGGGGTTAAATACATGTAAATTGGTATTTCGTCTTTCAGTTTAAAAATACAGGGAATAATTTGTTGTTAAAAAAAGGTAATCCAAAACTGATTCAATAGATCGACACCAACAATTTACGCCAACTCAAATTTTAGAGAAATTCGTTTCTTTGCCAAGTTGCTTAAAATGTCATGGTCGTTGTCGTCTAAGTAAAGATTTAGGGTTTTATAAGATTTGTAACAAATTTTTTTTTTGGGTAATTTTAATACACAAATTAAAAAAACGACATTTTAATCAAATTGGAATAAAAAACGAATTTACCTAAAATTCGAGTTCGCGTAGTATAAATTGTGGGTGTCGAGATGATCGCACCAAAAAAATATCATCTTAATTGTACTGATATACAAGTTCACAATTTTATAACTAGATGGCGTTAATACCGCGGAACTTATTTGGTATATTGGTTAAAATAAATAAATGCTTGAAATAAAAGGTAGTCCAAAACTGAATCAATAGATGATCGCCTAAATCTCACCCAAAACTATGCACACATCTTAATTTTACCTCTTTACAAGTTTATGTTTTTATTAGTAGATGGCGTATTCATCGTTTTAGATCGCGCTATGGTTTCGTTCACAAAATGTGATATTAGACCTATCAATGCCATGGTCGCAACCTAATCTAATAGGAGTTACCTTTGTGATTAATGCAACGTTGATTATTATTTTACTTTATTTGACTTACTGACTATACTTGAGGACAATTGATATGTATACTTTGATTTTTTTGGTTGATGATATCGGGACCTATTTTTAAATAACAGTAGTAAAGTAGTCTTTAGTTTATTTCTTACTTAGGTTATTTATATGTTAGGTTTTCTTAAATTTATATTGCTTATTTGTTTTAAAAGTTATATTTTTTAGAATAAGCTAGAAGTAAGTAGTTACATTGGTCATCATTCAAAATTGTCGCGGACGAAGTCGCGGGCACCAGCTAGTATTATATAAAAACCGGCCAAGTACGAGTCGGACTCGCGCACGAAGGGTCCCGTACCATTATCAATAAAAACGAGCTAAAAATTCACGTTTCTTGTATAGGAGCCCCCGTAAATCTTTATTTTATTTTGTTTTTTAGTATTTGTTATTATAGCGGCAACGGAAATACATCATCTGTGAAAATTTCAACTGTCTAACTATCACGGTTCATGAGATACTGCCTGGTGACAGACGGACCGACAGACAGAAAGACAGCGAAGTATTAGTAATATGGTCCGGTTTTACCCTTTGGATACGGAACCCTAAAAATGAATGTTTGTCTGTATGTACTTTGTGGAATCGTAAACTATGCATTTGATCATGTGATAAAATCTTCAGCAAACTGTTGTGCATGAGCCCACGAAGGCTTCTGAGTTGGTACAACCAATTTTCGACAGATGGCGCTACTAGCATTCCAATGAATTCCATATTTTGCCGTAGCTTCGCGCGCAGGGTACAGCTAGTTGGTTTATAAATACTATCCTGTTGGCTTATTGGTCTTTGAGTCTGACTGCTTCGCCAGAGGTCGTCAGTTCGATGATTTATTTCAACGCATTTCTATATTTGTATTTAGATGTATTTATGTGAATATATCATGTTCACAAAAGATTAATATGTTCTTTTTTAAGTTTTATTACTGAGTTTTTATGGCACATTTTCTCAGTAGCTACCACGCTAAGCACTGCACTGTAAGGTAAAAACTGTGAAAATAAATTATGCTCTTAGTAATATCTGTGCAACAAATAATGCATCTGATTTACTGGTGTCATATTCAGCAATAAATTAATTGAACGAATAAATGATTGCCTGTAATTTAAATACGTTTGTTAATAAACACGTTTTCACTTAAAATATTTAAGCTTAAAAGTGTTTCCACACATTGTGGCTTCCCTTAAACCCGACCGATCAGACCTGATAAGCTTGCGGTTATACATGTGGACACAAACATTATAATTTTACCACACACGAACAAATTACAATAGAAGTGAATAGATACTTATTGCGTATTCGGAAAATACTGTTAACCAAACCCACCACTAATCCTTTGTGTATTTATTTAATGAAACACGATAGGTATACTGACACTTTTTTTTTTTTTTTTTTGTTTGATAAGGCAGGGGGAATGCCTTCGCATGCCACCCGCAAAAAGTGTCTGCGGGTGGGTATTTCGGACTTGCACCGACTGGACCTGCCGTGGACTTCTCTTGGCGCCTGATGGGGGAGTCCCGGGAACGCGGGTATGCTGCTCCGGTACCTCCTTTTTCGCCATATCCCAGATGGTCTGGACACGTACCCTGGGAGGGCTCCTTTGGATTGCCCTCCCCTATTGCCGACTCCAGCTATACTGACACTAGATATCTCCCACTTGTGGCGTGGTGGTGTTCACCGTATGATATAGTGATATATCGCCATACAGAGTACACGTCACAGCTTTGTTGGCAATTCTGAGAAATCTGGTTCTGTTACGATTATCAGAGAAGCTGATACCTGGCACATAAGTAGTAGAATCGACGGCTGCTGGCAGAAAGGTTCCCCCATACAAGGAGGACCGACAAATTGCAAGGGTCGTATGGGCACCCGAGTGTTAGAGTCGTTTAAGCCTATTGACTGCACGTGTGGTGCAGCGGCTAAGACAGTCGCCTCGCCGCTTCGTGTCGCGGGTTTGACTCCCGCGCCGGACAACTATTTGTGTGACCTAAAAATAGTTGCTTTGAGACTGGATGTAACTTGTGTCCGTCTATTATATGTTTGTAAAGTACCTCGCGACACAGGGATTAGATTGTCTTTAAAATAAAAAAAGAACACAATAGGCATACTGACTCTATCTCCCACTTGTGGCCTGGTGATGTTAGCCGTTTGATATAGTGATATATCGCCATAATGTCCTCCTAGCCATTACGGCCACGGCGGCTAGTCTTAATAGAGATTAGCCATCTGCGTGGGATATAATATAGTGCTCAAGTGTGTGCGCAAACACAGGAGCATATTCTATTCCATCACTCTCATGATCCGATGGGACGACGAGCGATACGACTGGAGAGAGATCATGTACAGGATTGACGTGCTCTCCGAGGCATGGAGTTATAATACCGCCAACTCCCAAACTTCGGGCTGATATAAAGATTATTTCTTTTTACAGAAAAATCCCAAAATCCCTTTTGGCCCGACCCAGGATTTGAACCCAGGACCTCGGTTATCTGCGGTTGAACACGCTACCGCTAGACGAGCCATATCGCCACAGCTTAGATCCCAATCCTGAGAAATCTGGTCTTTTCTTCTATCTTTTCGGATATCATAGAAGCTGATAGCTGGCACATAGGTAGGAAGCGACGGCTGCCGGCACAATGGTTCTCGAGTGGCGACTACGCACTGAAAGACCCAGCATGGGCAGGCCCGTACAATGTGGACCGACGATCTTGTAAGTGGCAGAGGCTACCCTAGTGTCAGAGTGGTTTAAACCGCCTAGTAGGCCTGATGCGGCTTAACGACTGCTGTCTTATAATAACTACACCCGCAACCAACAGCTTATCGAGCCCTTATTGAATTTTTGTCGCTTCCTTCGTTTTGCTTATTCTTTTGTTTGGTTAATCATAGTTTTTAGTACACAACATTTCTTCCTTTGGGTTGAATATCAGCGTATCCGTAGGTGCGTAACGCTAAACGGAAGTAACACACAAGTGAGATGGAATATAGCATTCATTCGCTCTATAAACTGTCCGATTGGGGAAACACCTCCGCCATCAGAATACGCTCCAGATATTACGATATCATGATGGTCCAGTGATGACGATGAAAATCCCCGCCTAATTACATCCCCTGGGGGTGTACAAGTCATCTTGATGGGATATCTTTCAGAAAACTGGCAACAACGTCCCTCTGTGAAATATGATCACCGTACCGTGATCGCCAACGCGTAATAAGCGTGGCAATTATGGGATAAGACCCATTCCTTGGGGAAAATTTCGTCCAGCAGTGGATGTCAACTGGACCTAGCTAATTGCCCTCGTACGAAAGCAATAGACGAACGAGGTTAAGCAACCAGGCGCGCGATCAGTGTATAGGTGGGAGACTGTAAAAGTGTATTAATTTTTTAATGTCTTCGTGCCTCGGACCGTTTGAAGGGCTCGTTGAGCCGACCCAATAACCCATGTCAGAGTCCTACTGAGCTTGATAAACAGCGACATTAGGATAAACACGAATGAATGGAATAAATTCTACGTAAGAAATTGCAAAAAAAAAAAAAAAAAATTATTTTATTGTAATGGAAACCGCTGAGTGCGAGTAGTGCAAGACCGGTAATTGTGGAGATCTTTGAGAGAGGCTTTTGTTCACCAGTGGGCGTATTTCGGCTGAAAGTATGATTTATTTTAATCATGTGTACAATGATGCTACAATATTATAAATTTCAACATTACACCTTGATATTGCAGGGCAACATTAAATAATTAATTAGAATATGAATAGGCATGTAAATTACGAATTATAGGTGTATCAAAACAACTGATTGGTTTTCACGCCGCAGGTCGTGGGTTCGATTCCCACCAGGACAGATATTTGTGTGCATGAAACTATCTGTTTGTCCTGAGTCTGGGTGTAATTATCTATATAAGTATGTATTTACAAAAGAAAAGTAGTATATGTAGTGTATCAGTTATTTGGTTTCTATAGTACAAGCTCTGCTTAGATTGCGATCAGATGACCGTGTGTGAATATTGTCCCAGGATATTATTATTATTATACCTTTATATTGCTTCAATTACATTTTTTATTAAGTATTATTTACATCGATCTGTGTAATACTAATTAATAAAAAATAAGGATGTTATTACTAATAATTTAAACTGTAACTTTTATTATGATACTGATTATAACCTCACTGTTTGTTGATACTAATCACATCCCTGTTCTAACACTTGTTATATTGTTCTCATCCATATGTCAATTGAGAAAACAAGCTTCGTACGTGACCTCGAGCCAAGCTTTGAGATCAGTGTTCGTGTCCGTCGGTAGTAGATATAAACTCCTCAACGGACATTAGATACATGTCACATCGGTATATCGTAGACACTTAGACGGCCCACTGCTGTCAAGAGTTTAGTCAGAGGCGGATTTACCAGCAGTCTGAGTAGGCTGGGGCCTTGGGCGGCAGATATTAGGGGGCGGCAAATTTGGAATTTATTTTTGTTTTACATAAATATAAATCATTATTACACGACGTAACCGAATCTCCAAAATTTTACAACAATCATAATATTTTAGTTCAGTATACTGCATACAACCTCCGTATATGTAAAAAAAATCTGTTGTAGATAATAGTTTAAAAAAAACTAAAACCACACTTTTATATAAACGAAAAAGTTGAAATAAAAGCATCTTATTTAGTTTTTTTTAACTATTATTTATTGAGTTAATAAAATTGCAATTGTATGATTTGTGCATTATCGTCCTCATTACATCAGGTATTTCCCGTATTATTGTTCTTTTAAACAACTATTTTTTTTACATTCACATTGTAGCATAAGGCAATACGCATACAATATTTTCGAAACCTTAGCTCGATTCATTTTTGGGCTACGAATTAATAAGTATGTATAAGCTGGAAACACGTAATTTTGAAAGTAGGAGGTGCAAGATAAGGCTAAAACGTTTGATTGCTCCAATTATACTTTAAAATATGGTATTATGGTTTGTAATTTCGATTATATAATGAAGAAACTACATACCTAATAATTATATTATTAGTATGACTGTACAGTAGGTTATCAAATTGCGGTAGTTAGGAGGGGCGGCAAAATTTTAATTGCTACCATTGGCGGCAAATGTGTGAATCCGCCACTGGGTTCATAAATACTGCTACTAAGGGTCAAGAATACAGTACGGATGAACAGTTTGGCTAGTCTTTAAGGTGTCATCAATTCTATCTGGCATGATAAATGGTTAAATATTTTATAATAAATTTACCTACTAGTAGACGAGCGGGACTTGCAAACTTATTATAAAAGCAGTTATTTTTTAAACTACAAAGTCAGCGATGTAACGTACAGGACACCTGATGGTTATCGGTAATGACTCTTCACATCATTCCCGTGTTATCACACAAGGAAAGGGTCGAACACATATACAGAGCTATTCAACATGGCAATCTGCTAGTCTATTGGGCACTTTTCTTGTAGCATCGATTCAGAGAAATATTTTGACGCCCTTTGTATTTAATTATTGTTTATCTTTTCTATGAATTACTTAGTTATAAATTTTTGTTTTGAATTTTCTACTATTTTCATTAGGTAAATATAATTACTATCTACTAATTTTATGACAAGTAAATTTACACTTTGCTATTTGGTGACCGCGGCGAATATCAGAATATCATCACCCCATCTTATCCCGTGGGGGCAGTAGAAGTCGACCCGAGGGAATATCTACATATCCACTGGATAAGATGGGGTGATGATATTCTCATATTCGCCACCGAGAGGAAGGGCAGCAGCTTCCTTCTGAGTTCTATAACCATCTTACTGCGATCGCCAACCCGTCTGCCAAGCGTGTTGATTATGGCATTTCCCTCTCAAGATGATTCTAGGAAGAGGTTAGTTCATCAGTGGAATTGTTTCAGCTGCTGATGATGATGAATTTTTCAGTTCAGTATGATACCGACATGGGATATATGTAGGTAATTTATTTACTTCTATCAACTAATATTATAAATGCGAAAAAGCTGTCTCTCGCTGTATTATCACGGCAAAACCTTTTAACTAGTCTTTTGTAATTAAACTTGTAAGGAAGTATATGGAAACTTAGGGAACAACAAAGGCTGCTTTTGATCTTACTGTGGGGACAAACGTGTTGATAAAATGTATGCGCCAAAACCTTGACCACACCTCATACAATTATAGGTTAAAATCCCTGTATATACAAAATCTTTTGCAATAATATTAAAAGAATGTATGTAATTAAGTTATTTAGGATATGGATAATAAACCCACAAAAATTTCTAAAATTTTTAAATAAACCTAATATTTTTGAAAATATACCACAGTAAGGGGCCAGTAGCAAGTATTCTGAAACCCTAGTATCAGTTTTATTCTGATGTCTGCAACATTATAAAATGTACCAGTGTGCTATGTTGGAACATGGGCTTGCAAATACTCGTAATAATTGCTACGTGGGCTACGTAAGACTACGCCGTAGTTGATTTTAGAAATTACTGATATGCTCACGAATTCGGCCTAGTTAGTACAAATTGTTACAAAAACAGAAACACGACATTTCTAACGAGGTACCTTTGTCCAGTCGACTGATATGATGACAAGAAGTACGCTTCAAAGTACCTATAGATTTATAATGCTTCTAAACTCACCATATCTACCATGACATCATTCCAGTATGACCACATCACAACTTAATGCACCCATACTCGCCACACGTAGCATAAACCGGAATAATCTTTAAAGTCCATCCTTAGATTGTTATAATCAGTCCTCTGGTAAGGCGACCAAGGTTTACGTAATAAGCCCAGACTAAATACACATAGCGTATAATGTATTACTCCGGACAAGTAATCAAGATTCCCTGATCTTTATTTTGTAACTATATTCAATCCACAGACATACTGTGATATAGTATTTGATGTCAAATAGATTGAGGTATGTTTTTCATATTTTGGGGTAACTAGCACATTGATTCCAAACTAGGTAATGCAGACCAGAGAACTTACTTACTTAGGTACTTATCGTATAGGCAGTGGTTACCTGACATGGCTAACGACTGTTTTTTTTAAATCGGTATTACCCTCTTACCCACCACTGCAACTCCTGTAAGCCAGGATCAACAGTGGCACACAATGAAATGACACTCAGCGGTGAGGCTCAGGCATGTCCCGGGGAATCGCGTTAACTGTCTTGGATCCCGCAACAAATTTAATCAGAAAGAAAAAATGAGGAGTTAACGACTGTTGCCTAATGGCTACAACCGGGACCGTCAGCTTCAAGTGCCCTCTGAAGCACGGAGACGCTCTGAAATTAAACAACTTCGGCGATCACCCATTTATGGACTGACCGGGAGCCTAGTTGCTTAACATCACCAATCACTTATGGACCGGTGAGAACATCTGGCTATGAGAGCCAGAAAGCTGATAAACATACTTATATATTTCTAAAATATATAGATAAATTATATCCAGACACAGAACAAATAAGCGTGCTTATCATCAGCCGAACGACGCCCAATGCTGGACAAAGGCCTCCCCCAAAGATCTCCACAATTGCCGGTCTTGCGCTATCCGCATCCAGCGATTTCCAGCGACTTTCACAAGATCATTGTCCATCTGCTGCGTCTTCCGGTTCGTAGTCGCCACTCGAGAACCTTTCTGCCCCAGCACTGCAGCTCTACGTACATAAAGATTCTATCATACCAGTCAGTCACTAACCACCATACAACTAGGCCATAAATAAATTTATAAATTCTTCATGTATATTTAAATACAATCCCATTTATCGTCTGTACAAGTTTAAAGTGCATCCCCAGTGCTGATTATATTAATAATATTACTGTCAGTGAGTAATTGCCATTCCCAGAACGGCAAGAACAAAATTATTCAATTCATTCGTCCATTACATGTGAGGAATGTGATAATGCGCCCTAGTATTTTGTACTTGAGTATTTTACGTTAAAGTATTTGAAAGCCTATGTTTGCGGTGGATAGTACAAATATTTTTACCGTTATTTTCATAATTTATTACCAGCAATGCATATTTTACTTTTACGGCAAATGGAAACGTAAATGAGAACATTTAATTGCTTTAGTTATAGTAAAATTATTCAAGCAGTCGTTATTCGAATTAACTGTACGGTAATTAAAAGTCATATATAATTAGGCATATTATATACTTCTGTCACTGCAGTTGTATTAACACTGTGGCAAAAGCGCATACGAGTTTTTTTTTTTTTATTATATGAGGCTATAGAAATATGAAGTGGTGGTTAAGGTAAAAACCTATTGGCGTGAAATTTGATATACTACTATCTGTGCCCCGCGGTTTTACCCGCGTTAATCTTTACAAATTAAAAAGTCATACATAATTAGGCATATTATATACTTCTGTCACTGCAGTTGTATTAGCACTGTGGCAAAAGCGCATACGAGTTATATGGCTTTATTATATGAGTCTATAGAAATATAAAGTGGTGGTTAAGGTAAAAAACCTATCTGCGTCAAATTTGATATACTACTATCTGTGCCCCGCGGTTTTACCCGCGTTAATCTTTACAAATTATAGCCTATGTGTTAATCCAGGGTGTCAGCTAACTCTATACCAAATTTTATTAAAATCGCTCCAGCTGTTTAGACGTGAAGAAGTAACAAACATACACACTCACAAACTTTCGCCTTTATACTATTAGTGTGATAGCAATCAAATCGTAAATTCAATCTCAAAACTGGGAAAGCCTCCGTAAGGGTGTTAGTAAGGGATCCTGATCTGCTAGTGTGTAGTACAGATCTTACCGGACGACTTTAATACAAAAATGCCCATATTTGAGATTATTTTTATAATACATATTTGTTTGCCTGATTGATCCAGTCGCAGACGTAAATCTCGAGGTCCTGAATCAAATTCCGGATCGGACCAAAAGGGTTACTATAAATTTTTCTGGCAAGAAAAACATTCAGTAGAGGTCTAGAGCTTGGAAATAGCCGTTGTTGTACGGCCGTGCTCCGAGAGCGCGTAAAACTGTCGGTCCTGCGCTTGGCCTCTTTCCGATCGTGTACGATAACCGTTCCATCGGACTAGGTAAGAAATGGAGAGCCATTTTTTGCAAATACTGTCACTTATCAAGTAAAACAGATGTTTATGATAAGACAAGATCTGACGACAATATTTCTACATTTATTTTTATATGAAATAATTATAACTAAAGGAAAATTTTTGTTCTGAGTAGCCAGCTTAAAAATGGTTGTCAGTATTTTTAGACAAGTTAATACCACTTAGAACATAAGTTTAAAATTAGATTTAGATAACATTTAATTTCTAGTACAGTGCCTCTAGCACTAGTTCCTGCAGTTTACTTACTCGATCACACGTACAGTTTCTCCCATACATTGCGCACCAGCGCCTCTCGCGGAAACTATTAAGAACTAAAACTCTGGTGCTCAATGTATGGGACGAAACTGTACGTGTGATCGAGTAAGTAAACTGCAGGAACTCGTGCTAGAGGCACTGTTCTTGTAGTTGTCTCGGACACTTCATTCATAAATTTGTTGCCGACGTCACATTAGCGGAGTAAGTCAGTAAATAGGTTTTTGTTTATATAGTTCAAAACATTATTGTCACAGTCGATTTGTGCGTTCGTACCGTTTACTGAACTTTCGCTATGTTACACGGCATTAGCATATAAGGAACTTATCAACACCTTAATAACAAACATAATACTACATATCCACTGTTTCGTAATAACTCTCATTAACAAATGAATTATAAATTTCACCGTTATCTTTTGATTGTCCTCTTATTGTTTTGAAGCGCTCACTATTTTAGTTCTATAAATTGTGCTTGCTTGAGTTAATGCCCCGCGTGGGGCGAAATATTGCGTGCGACCACGATAGTGGCCATATTTTAATAGGCATAAACGGGTTTCTCTGGTGATAATTATCCCGAAAAACTGAATTTTATCTAAGTAATAGATAGAGTGACTTTGCTGAATTTGCTGTGTGGTGATAGAATATCATCACCCCTTCTCATCCCTTGGGGGGTGTAGAAATCGTCCGAGGGAATACTTACCAGAGAACGGGCAGCATTTTTCTTGAAACTATGACGATCAAACTGCGATCGCCAACCCGTCTACCAAGCGTGGCGATTATGGCACAGAATAAAAAGTATTTACGATTATGGCATATCCCCCCGTTCTTTGGGCAGGCTTTTGTCCAGCTGTGGACGTACTTTGGCTAATATGATGAATACATGGAGGGTGTTGACTTATATCCTCATATAAATGTTAATGGAACGAATAAGTGAAAGCGCTATAGAAGAAACGCTACATAATTAATATTTAACGCCCATACTATAACTCTATCTTGCTCTCGCATATGGATACCATAAACTGTATGAAATTATTAAAGCACTTCCGAAAAATACGCTTCGGTTATTTGGTGAGATTAATACGCCAAAATATCCATAGATTGAAAATAGGAAAAACTGCCTATGCCATTTATTTTGTTCTGCACAAAACATAAAAACGGAAGATTAGTTCTGAATGGTTGAAGCACATTTTTGCATACTGCAATAAATAGTTTTATATGCTATGAACATGCAAAATGGGTGACAAAATTGCGGCTACAGGGACCAAACTCTACAGGGATTAGCCAAGTATGTGAGAAATATCAGAGTGCACGAGTGTGATATACAGGGTTATTTGTTTGTAATTTACCTATAAAAAGCCATGAAATTAAGTTATTAGCAGCGCAAGTGCGCGCGAGCAAGGCGTCGTATGAATGAAACATAGAGCTACAAATATCTCGACAGTACAAGAAAAACTTGGTAAAGTCGATTTTATTTTCATATATTGAGTTATGTTCGAACTCGTAGAACAAAAGCTGATGCTTATTGTTTTAGCTATCTAGTTCTGCAAGGTTGTTGGTGTTTTACAAGTACATAACTCTGTATATAAGTTCACTCACTCCGGTAACAAACCAATGAGATGGCCCCCAAGAAGACCAGAAAGTGATCAGAGGAAGACCCGACGGCTTTACGTGCTCTTAAAAAATTTTAATATACTACACATTTAAAAAATATTTTAAATTGGGTGGCTTAAAATTTTAAATGTTAATTTGGTTGACTTTGTCAATTTGATTTACGGTGTTGACATCCTCATGATCGTTTGGCGCCAACATTAGTATTAGTATTACATAGACTCACGCCTGTTACCCAGAAGGGTAGGCAGAGACAACGGATTTCCATTTGACACGATCTTTGCACACCTCTTTCATTTTCTATTAGGTTTCAACGTAGCTTAATTGGTAAAGTATTGGGTACTTACATTAAGCAACATAAAAGGAGGATTTTATCCAGCCAGTATTAGAATCTATCATTTCGTGCTTTTAACTGTATAAAGGAACTAATGGCGGTGTTACTAACTCGTGATTAAAGCGACAATCTTGCGGCCAGGTCAAAGGCATGCCGCCCGACGACTGCGGTCTCAATTGTTTGTGTTGGGAACTTGCGTGTGTTTATAGTGTGCGAACTTTCTTCTGTGATTCAGGATGTGAACTGGCATTTTCATTTGTAGGTTGCTAGTGACATAAAGCATGATCCTTACACTCTTGTTACGCGTTTCGTTTGAGACTGTTTAAACTTAGAGGTACATATTATTATTATTATTTTTTATAATAATATCTCGGGACAATGTCACACAGATCATCCTAGCCCCAAACTAAGCAAAGCTTGTACTATGGGTGCCAGGCGACGATATACATACTTATATAGATAGATAAATACTTATATACACAGAAAACATCCATGACTCAGAAACAAATATTCGTGCTCATCACACAAATATTTGCACTTACCGGGATTCGAACCCAGGACCACCAGCTTCGTAGGCAGGATCACTACCAACTAGGCTACGGTGACCGTCAAATTATACTTCAAGTACCTATATCACGTTACAATTTTGTGCTAGAAACTTTGCGAACACAAGCAATTAGTTAAAATAATTCTAGTTTCTAACTAGAAATTATTACGCAAGTGCTAATTCTCATATATTGACCCTAATCGGGTAGGAGCTTCAACTTTTTATGGACTTTTTGCGTCTTACCGTTTTAGTAAACATAATAGCAAATTATAAATTCATATCACAATGGCTACTGGCTTATAAATTATGTTAATTGATTGACTTTACATCAATAAATCTGGTTTATATATTTATGTAACTATATGTTTGTATTTATTCATGTTTTTATTCTTTCCTACTTTTTCATTTGTTGCATTTAAAAATAATTACAGCTCCTATCCATCCAAAGGTCGTCTGGAAGAAATAGCTTGATTATATATGACCGTCCATTTTATGTACATGATAAATTTATAAACTATTTATAAATCTATCCACTTAAAATACTAACAAAAATTTTTGACATAAATACATAAATAATATAAACACTAATAAGATACAGTCAGTATGAAAATAAATCCTAATTAATAATTCCCTTCATAATAATATATATTTTTTTTAATAACGTTATTACATCGCTGTCTATTCAATAAAGAAAAAAACATAAAAAGCAAACTTTACAGATATTCACAATGCTATTTTATTGTATTCATTTTAATTTAAGTTTAACATGTGAAGTTTTTGACAATAAATTATTTGTAAGTATATTGTATTGTTGTAGTGCCCTTACAGGGTTCATGTTTGGTACTGTATTATAATCTAAAATACCTATGTATAACCCAAGAAAGCAATAAATAAATTGAAAATTGATCAAATGATTGTGTTATAAGTGTCCTATGAATTTGTCGTGTGTGAGTGTGTACAATAAAGAGTATTCTATTCTATTCTGGTACTTACGCAATTGTATTTCATTGCAGAACAAAATTGCGTGAATTTTTTGGCACCAACAATTATTATATTTTTACAAACGTGGAAAAAAAATCGAAATCCTGTTGATAAAATAAAATCAGTATAAGCTGATCTCGCGTTATATAGGATCTCCATACAATGAGAGGTCAGCTTATATTGGAAATGTTTAGCTTGATATGTAGCCGTGTGTACTAATTTGTAAGGCAACGAAGAGTGCTTTGGATCTAACACGAAATGGAAATACTTCTATTTAATAAAATACCTGTCAGTGCGTAATTGCCCTTCCCACGGCTATGCTTCACACGGCGCTCATAGCTAGAAGCTCTCACCGGTCCGTAAGTGATCGGCGAGGTTAAGCAACTAGCCTCGCGGTCAGTACATAGATGGGTCCACCAAAGTGGTTTAATTTCTGAGCGTCTCCGTGCTTCGGACGCCACGTTAAGCTGTTCGTCCCGGTTGTAGGCATTAGACAACAGTCGTTAAGCCATGTCAGAGGCCTACCGGGTGGCTTGAACAACTCTGACGCAAAACCACTGCCCATACGATAAGCAAGCAAGCAAGCAACACGGCTCATTCACGGTTCATTTCGCCCATTACATGTGAGGAATGTGATAATGCGCCCTAATATTTTGTACTTTAGTATTTTACATTAAAATATTTGAAAGCCTATGTTTGCGGTGGATAGTACAAATATTGTCACCGTTATTTTCATAATTTAGTACCAGCAATGCATATTTTAGTTTTACGGCAAATGGAAACGTAAATGAGAACATTTAATTGCTTTAGTTATAGTAAAATTATACAAGCTGTTGTTATTCGTATTAACTGTACAGTAATAATTGCTTATTATATACTTCTGTCACTGCATTTAATTTAGCACTGTGGCAAAAGGCATGTATTATGTTTTTATTATACGAGTCTGTCCTACTAATATTATAATGATGTATGGATGTTTGTTACTCTTTAACGAAAACAAAAAAAAAACGAAAACTACCCAACAGATTTTGGTGAAACTTTGTAGTAATATAGCTTATATTAGGTCTTTACCTATGAAATTGCCGTTCTGCAGTACTGGCCATTTCAAATCAAAATAATTTTTGTTTGGCTAAGAATTCTAATTTCAAATTAATTTTATTTTAAAAACATGGATTCTTTTTTCCAAAAGTAGTCATTTCTTTATTGATTAGTGTTACATTTTCATCGCATTTCAATCTTTTTCGTCATCATGGATACGTTAAAAATTCGAGTAATTATGGAATATGAGTACCGTCGTGGCAGCAACGCGGCACAAGCGGCACGCAACATCAACGACGTTTACGGAGCTAACACTACAAACCAACGCACCACCTGTTATTGGTTTGCTCGCTTCCGTTCTGGAAATTTCGACCTGAAAAATGAACCTCGCGGTCGTCCGAAGACTTTGGTCGACAATGACGAATTAAAGGCGGTTGTGGAAGCTGATGATACACAATCTACGGCTGAATTAGCAGCAGCTTTCGACGTTAGCGTCAAAACAATATTGGTCCATTTGCGTCAAATTGGCAAGGTAAAAAAGCTTGACAAATGGGTGCCCCACGAACTCAATGATCGCCAGCGCGAAGTACGCGTCGAGACGTGCCTTGCACTGCTCAACAGACACACAAATGAAGGAATTTTGAACCGCATTGTTACCTGCGATGAAAAATGGATTCTGTTTGATAACCGCAAGCGCTCAGCAAGTTGGTTGGATCCTGGTTCAGCACCTAAACAATGCCCTAAACGAAAACTTACCCCTAGAAAAGTGATGGTCACTGTTTGGTGGTCTAGCGCCGGTGTGATTCATCACAGCTTCTTACCAAACGGGGTGAGCATTACTGCAGATGTGTACTGTGAAGAACTGAGCACAATGATGGAGAAGCTGGCGCATCTCCAACCAGCATTGGTCAATCGCTCGTCTCCGCTGCTCCTGCACGACAACGCGCGACCTCATACTGCACAGCAGACGGTCTCCAAGTTGCAAGAACTGGGGTTGGAAGCTCTCCGTCATCCGCCCTACTCACCAGACCTTGCGCCTACAGACTACTACTTTTTCCAGAATTTGGATAACTTCTTGGCGGGAAAAAAATTCAATACCCGAGAGGCAGTACAAAATGCCTTTGAAGAATTTGTTGCCTCCCGTCCAGCTGATTTCTTTAAGAAGGGCATCAATAAACTGCCACTGCGATGGCAAAGATGCATTGATTGCATGGGTGATTACTTCGATTAATACAAATAAAAAAATTCATGAAAAAAATTCGTTTAAATTTTTTCATACAAAACGGCAATTTCATAGGTAATGACCTATTATATCCGAATAACATATAGGCTAAAATTAATAAAGTTTAACGCGGGTAACACCGCGGGGCACAGCTAGTAGAATGAAAAATGAAGTGGTAGTTAAGGTAAAAAAAAAACATGCAGGACAGCCTTTGGGGACTGCCGATAGAAGTGAAAACTATTTTTTATACTTCTGATCTAAATATTCTATAATATAATAGTTATACATATGGACAGCGTGACGTGACGATGACGTGAGTTTCACGCGTTTTGTTCACCCAAAACGTACACATACATATTATAAACAGTATACATTAGCTCATGGGAAGCGTGACGTGACGATGACGTGAGTTTCACGCGTTTTGTTAAACCTAAAAGTACACATATATAAACAGTGTACATTAGCTCATGGGAAGCGTGACGTGACGATGACGTGAGCTTCACGGTTTTTGTTCAACCTAAAAGTACACATATGTATATAAACAGTGTACATTAGCTCATGGGAAGCGTGACGTGATGATGACGCGAGTTTCACGCATTTTGTTCACCTAAAAAGTACACATACATATATAAACAGTATGCATTCGTTCATGGGAAGAGTGACGTGCGATGACGTGTTTTACGCTTTTTGTTCGATCAAAAAGTACTTAAAACGCCTAAAGAAGTTTTCACTTCAAAAACCATAGACGTGTAATATAATATACTATTAAAATACGTATTTTTTAACCATGTAATTTTAGTTTTATAGCAATTATCCGCAATGCAAAGCGTAAATCTGATCTCACAACTGGGAAATCCTCCGAAAGGGAATCCTAAATTGAATGAGCCAGTGTGTATCGTACCGGACGATTCAATATATGATTTTCCGTTTTTAACCCCCAACCTAAAAAGAGTGGTGGTATAAGTTTGACGTCCATGTCTTGTGTGAGCATCTGTTTGTGGCATCGATGGATCGACTGCGATGCGGTTTTTTTATTTGAAAGCCAGTTTCCTTGCGGTGGCTCTTAGCTATGTTTGGTTATTACAACTCGAGGAAGTTGAAAATATGTTATAAAATAAATATGGGTATCAAATGAAACATTATTACAAATGTCTGGATTTTTTTAATTTTAATTTAAAATTGAGATTATTTTTAAAGTATTTTTTTGCCTCGATGGTTTAGTGGCAGGCGCGGATCTTGAAGTCCTGGGTTCAAATCCTGGTTTGAGATTTTTCTGCCAAGAAAAACACCTAGTAGTAGGCTGGAGTTTGAAAGTAGGCGGTGTTATACGCTCCGAGTTTTATGCGCTCTCCTTCGAAGAGCGCCTAAAATTGTTGGTCCTACGCCTGGTCTCTTGCCGGTCGTGTGTGAGATCAGCGTCAGCCGTCTAACAGGACTAGTGAATAAAATAGAAAGTTCATCCTTTTTTTCCCAAATATTCTTTTTTTATAATATATCCTGCGTAGTTGGCTATGTTCAGTTGGCCGCTGTAATAAAGTTCGGCCATAGCATTATTATTTCTATGTGTATTTGACTGGGCTCGACAGAATAGGGGTTTATGAGTTAAAAAATTGGAGTAACCAAGTAACTCATCAAAACGTGTAAATGGCGATGACTTGATATTCACGCTTTTCATTGCTGAAAGTTACTAAATTAGTTTACAGTAAAAAAAATATATACAAAAGCACACTTCTATATGATATTGTCGTTATAGTGTTGAGTAGTATGTATAGTAAAGTTCTATGCCGTCACATTTTACAAGAAAGGCATGACCTTAAACCTAACCTGCTGTGGACTTCTCTTGGCGCCTGATGGCAGGAGCCTCGGGAATGAGGGTATGCTGCTCCGGTGCCTCCCTTTGGCGCCATCTCCTAGATTTTCGGGACAGGTACTGTGAGGGCTCTGGATTCTCGACTTCTGCCAGTCCGGTACAGCGACTGCGAGAACATGGTCCCTATAAAATTATACCCCAAAAAAAACAAGCACCTTTCTTATTCAGATTAAGAATCTTGTGCAGGTATCGAAACAATTAAAATATGAACTTAAATAAAGTAACATATAGTATATAGTAACACTAGGTGTGCCCTGCGGTTTTACCCGCGTTAAACTTTATAAATTATAGCCTATGTGTTAATCCAGGTTGTCAGCTAACCCCATACCAAATTTTATTAAAATCGCTCCAGCCGAGCCGTTTATACGTGAAGAAGTAACAAACATACCTACACACTCACACAATCACAATCTTTTGCCTATATAATATTAGTGTGATAGTTTCTAAAATAAACCAAGATTTTAATGAGTTAGGCTACATGCAGGTTCATTAGTAAAACCGAGACTCAAATATTATTGTACCTTTTGTACGTGATTGTGTGTGCGTTTGAATGCAATTTTATTTACGCTATAGACTGGCAGTTTGTTATAATCACTTCACATTATCTGTTATAATCACACAGCCGTGTTTAGCGTTAATTAGGACGAAGAGGAGCTGTGATTTAGGTAATTGTTAGTTAGCCTTTGTTTATTACTAGCTGTGCCCCGTGGTTTTACCCTCGTTAAACTTTATAAATTATAGCCTATGTGTTATTCAAACATATAAGCTATATTACTAAAAAAAAACATCAAAATCTGTTTGGTAGTTTTTGCGCGAAAGAGTAACAAACTTTCACATTTATAACATTACTAGGCTGGTCAAAAACAACTTTGACAATCATAAAAGGTAATTTAAGTGTGGTTAAGTATTACGAGTTATTCGGACATATTAGCTAGATTTCTACAAAATTAAGAAAAAATATATCGACCTCCGTTCCGTAGTTTTTGCGTTAAAGAGAAACAAACATCCATCCAAACAAACTTTCACGTTTATAATATTAGTAGGATGGTCAAAAGCAACTTTGACAACCGTAAAAGGTAATGTAAGTGTGGTTAAGTATTATGATATAATATTTTAACCCTTAACCAGGTTTTGCTATATTATGTTTCATTTATTTTTGGACCTTATTCCAAAGAGATAAGATTCTAATCGATGTGGTCTTGTATAGGCCACAGCCTGATAATAAAATTGTAGGAAAGTTAAAGCTTTACATTAAATATTTGTTAAAAAGAATACTTGGGGCGTGATCTACAATCGATATCGAAGCCAAAACTATAGTTTTTAGAATTTTTCTCTGTTTGTCTGCATGTATGTCTGGGCTAAACTCAAAAAGTAATGCATGGATTTACCTACTTCAAATTTTGTATGAATATTACTAAGAGGTCGGGTCAACATATAGGCTACATATTATCACGCTGTTACGTACGGGGGAGGAGCTGTGATAATATATAAAATTTAACGCGGTTAAAACCGGGGGCACAGCTGGTGGTTATTATTTCTACATCGAGCTGAACATTCACCACCAAAATTAACCACTTCAATGTTATATTCGAAATAAAATTATATTAATTCAGCATTTGGTTATTCACATACACTTTGGATATTTAAATTCTTTACTGGGATATATCTACATATAGTAGTCTATGGAATTTTAGATATCGCAATACGGAATTGCAAATTATTCTTAGCATATTTTGTATGCATCGGATACGAAATTGTACACTTGGATGAGTTTCGCTTTACGGTACCGGTGAGCGGTTAAATAACTCAATATTGGATAGCCTATTTTCATAGAAATACTGGCGGATATTGCTCCGAGGACGAGCTTGATTACTTGAAAGCCTTAGTTAAAACCACAATATATTCGTAAGATAATATATATTGTTTGGAGTACTAAGTAATATTGACGATTCAATATGTAAAAAACCAGCAATTTTTACTACGATATCGTATACAATATGTAGGATTATGTAGGATTTCAACCGAAGCTTAGTGGCTACAGCATCTTCCTAGGACGGAAACAAATCTAGGTACGCATCACATGTAAGTCTTTGCAAAAATAGGTGCTCGCTTTATAAGCTTTCACAATCAGGTTTAGGGCTGTCAAATGAACGTGCTCTACGAGGCTCGGGAGGTCACCGGAGGAGCATACCCGAGTTCCTGGGGCTCCCCCCATCAGGCGCCAGAAGAAGTTCACGGCAGGTTAGGTTTAGTCGGTGCGAGTCCGACATACCCACCCGCAGGCACTTTTTGCAGGTGGCGTGAGCATGTATTCCCTCTGCCTCACCATAAAAGAGGCTCAGGAGGGTGTATAATGCCACTGACTTGATGTTTTTATTGCCAGATTACTCATAATAACATTTTTGGCCCAGAACTGGAGGTTGAAGATCCATTACACGCTACCACTACACCAGTACGGCTGTTACAGTAAATAATCAATATTATAATAACTACAATCTATGTGATCAGTTGTGTGGTGACGGCCTCAAAGAATATCGCCACCCCCTCTCATCCCGTGGGGGGACGTAGAAGTCGTCCCGAGGGAATATATACCAGAGAACGGGCAGCAGCATTCTCCTGAGTCTACCAATGTCTACCTTACTGCGATCGCCAACCCGCCTGCCAAGCGTGGCGATTACGGCATATCCTCCCAAATGATGGACACAACAAAACCGCGGCCCCCAGTCCCCGGCAGCCCTGCTATTCCCAGCCGTGGTAACAGCCGTGGTTACGGCAGGGCAGGGGGTGCTAAGAATCCCCGGCAGATTCCGTGTTACCAAAACCGACGACCTCTGGCCCTGGCAACGTATAACACACGTACACTGCGGTCCGACGAGAAGATAACCGAACTGGAAGAAGAATTGAGCAGGTTACGTTGGGATATTGTAGGATTATCTGAAGTCCGAAGAGAGGGGGAGGACTCGATAATATTGAAATCCGGAAACCTGCTCTATTACCGGGAGGGTGACCAACTATCCCAAGGTGGTGTCGGGTTCATAGTCCACAAGTCTCTCGTGAACAACTTAGTGAAAATCGAGAGTGTGTCGACGAGGGTTGCGTACCTTATACTCAGAATCTCCAAGCGGTATTCGTTGAAGGTTATACAGGTATACGCACCCACTTCGACATACTCCGATGATGCAGTCGAGGTTATGTATGAGGACATCTCCAGAGCCATACATACCTCTAACAGCTATTTCACTGTGGTCATGGGGGACTTTAACGCGAAGCTGGGCAAACGATTCGGTAATGAGCTGAGAGTGGGGCAATTTGGAACTGGAGACCGGAACCCCCGGGGCCAGATGTTGGCCAACTTCATGGAGAAGGAGGGACTCTTTATGATGAATTCCTTCTTCAGGAAGCCGGATCACCGCAAATGGACCTGGGTGAGTCCCGATGGTAAAACTAAAAATGAGATAGGCTTTATCTTGTCGACGAGACGACAGATGTTCAATGATGTCTCCGTGATCAATGCGGTTAAAACCGGGAGCGATCACAGACTGGTCAGAGGCTCATTGAACCTTAATGTCAAACTCCTGAGGTCCCGACTGATAAAGTCTACGCTCCGACCTTTACCTATCCACGTCCAAAACCCCGAACCATTTCAGCTCGAACTGCAAAACCGTTTCGAATGCCTAGCAGACTGCGAGGAAGTGGACTCATACTATGACAGGCTCGTAGAAGCTGTCCATACGGCTGGGTCTAAGGTCTTCAAGGCCCATCGTACAAACAGAACTAAAAAGATCTCTGACTTTACCCTGCAACTTATGGAAGAAAGACGGAAAATGGTTCTGACATCCTCAGATGATGCTACCAGATATCGGCAGCTCAACAGACAGATCTCAAAGTCTTTGACTCGCGACACGCGTCAATTTAATACAAAAAGTATTAAAGAGGCCATTGAGCGCAACAAAGGCTCCAAAGTGTTCGCAAGAGCTCTGTCTGTTGGACAGAGCCAACTGACGAAGCTGAAGACTGAGGATGGTAGAATCGTCACGTCTAAACCTGAGTTGTTGGGAGAGATCGAGAAGTTCTACGGACAATTATATACGACTACACAGCCACCTGTCAAAAGTCATGCCTCAGATCCTAGAGCACGACTAACCCGACACTACACCGAAGACATCCCGGACGTCAGCCTGTACGAGATTAGAATGGCTCTCAGACAACTCAAGAACAACAAGGCGCCTGGTGATGATGGAGTTACAGCTGAGCTTCTGAAGGCGGGTGGTACACCAATCCTACGGGCCCTTCAGAAGTTATTTAACTCCGTCATACTAGATGGTCAAACGCCACAAGCATGGCACAAGAGTGTGGTGGTGCTCTTCTTCAAAAAGGGTGACAAAACCCTATTGAAGAATTATAGACCCATCACACTGCTGAGCCATGTTTACAAGTTGTTTTCGAGGGTCGTTACGAACCGTCTCGCGCGCAGGTTTGACGACTTCCAGCCTCCCGATCAAGCCGGTTTCCGAAAAGGCTTTAGTACCATAGACCACATACATACGCTGCGGCAAGTTATACAGAAGACCGAAGACTATAACAAGCCACTGTGCTTAGCGTTTGTGGACTGTGAGAAAGCCTTCGATTCTATCGAAACATGGGCCGTGCTGAGGTCTCTCATAAGGTGCCAAATCGACTACCGGTATATCGAGGTGATAAAGTGCTTGTATGAAAACGCCACTATGTCAGTGCGACTCCAGGACCAGAACTCGAAACCGGATAGGTTTCGAGTTCTGGTCCTGGAGTCGCACTTGCACTTGCAGCGAGGCGTGAGACAGGGAGATGTTATATCTCCGAAACTGTTCACCGCTGCATTGGAAGATGTCTTCAAGCTTCTGGACTGGAAAGGCTTTGGCATCAATGTCAATGGCGAGTACATGACTCACCTTCGATTTGACGATGATATAGTAGTCATGGCTGAGACCATGGAAGACCTCGGTACAATGCTCGATGACCTCAGCAGAGTCTCTCAACAAGTGGGTCTGAAAATGAACATGGATAAGACGAAAATCATGTCAAACGTCCATGTTGCACCCACTCAATTAAAAGTTGGTGACTCGGCACTCGAAGTTGTAGAGAACTATATTTACCTAGGACAGACCATCCAACTAGGTAGGTCCAACTTCGAGAAGGAGGTCAATCGTAGAATCCAACTCGGCTGGGCAGCGTTCGGGAAGCTACGTAACATCTTCTCGTCCAAAATACCGCAGTGTCTCAAGTCGAAAGTCTTGCCAGTGATGACTTACGGAACAGAGACGTGGTCGCTCACTATGGGACTTATTAGAAGGCTCAAGGTCACCCAAAGAGCAATGGAGAGGGCTATGCTCGGAGTTTCCCTGCGGGATCGAATCAGAAATGCCGAGATCCGCAGGCGAACCAAAGTCACCGACATAGCCCGAAGAATTGCAAAACTGAAGTGGCAGTGGGCGGGGCACATAGCTCGTAGAACCGATGGCCGTTGGGGCAGAAAGGTTCTTGAGTGGCAACCACGAACCGGAAGACGCAGCGTGGGCAGGCCCTCTACAAGATGGACCGATGATCTTGTGCGGGTCGCTGGAAACTGCTGGATGCGAACAGCGCAAGACCGGCAATTGTGGAGATCTTTGGGGGAGGCCTTTGTCCAGCAGTGGACGTCTTTCGGCTGATATGATGATGATGATGATGATGTGATCAGTACCTACCCAAGATTCAGGCACAATGCCTAATTTGGGACTAAAATTATTGCTAACCTTTGTAAAGGCTTTACTTAAATAAATATCCATAGGTACATAAGACTCACGCCTGTTTCACAGAGAGGTAAGCAGAGACAACGGATTTCCTTTTGTAATGATTCTTGCACACCTCTTTTATGTCATTATATTCTTCATATATGCTCTTAAATATTGATATATGTACTTATTATTCTTAGGTTTATACTGTGCGTGTACCAAATTATTATATTAAATATTTCAATTAATTTGTTTACACATAGGTAATAATAATAGCAATAATATCCTGCGACATTATTTACACACGGCCTTCTGATCCCAAACTAAGCAGAGCTTGGAAACAGATATACTATATCTATGGAAAACAGATAACTGATATACTATATATACTACTTTTCTTTTGTAATTGGTACTTCATTAAGACAGCCGAATGACGAACGACGAACGACTGCTGGACACAGGCCTCCCCTAAACATTCCTACAATCGAGTTGTGTTCATCTTTTGTTGGGATGTTCCATATTGCTAGGCTTGGCAGACGGGTTGGCGATCGCAGTATGATTGCCTTAGTACCCAGAGATACGCTGCTGCCCGTTCTCTGGGAGATATTCCCCCGGGACGACTTCTTCTACGCCCCCCACGGGATTAGATAGGGTGGTGATAATCTTTGCCGTCAGCCACACAGTAAGTACTTAATATATGTTCAATCTATAATGCAGTAATATTAGTTCTTTATTGTAACGGGAATACGAATTTTCATTAGTAAATTTTTTTCAGAAAAAAAAATTCATTCAGTAAAATTATATACAATTATTGAAAATTAATACTGTAAATAACAATCAGCGAGTCTGCAGTTAGTTAATAGTAATTAATTGTTAGTTCATTATTATTTAAAAAAATATAATTTGGTTTATTTCCTTGTTTTTTTATCGTGCAATTAAAGGAATAATAAAGCAGCTATAGAATAATATCACGAAAGTTTTCAACTACCTACTTAAATTATTAATTCTGTATGAAGACTCATGAATAGATATGACTATTGGAATAATATGCAATTATAATGACTAGCTATGCTCCGCGTTTTCACTCTCGTTAAACTTTATAAATTATAGCCTATGTGTTATTCAGTATAAGCTATATAACTACAAAGTTTCAACAAAATTCATTCAGTAGTTTTGGCGTAAAAGAGTAACAAAATACATCTATACTCATAAACTTTCGAATTTATAATATTGGTAGGGTGCGTGTACCTCTAGCGGTTTTAGCAGTGCATGCCGGAATAGCTCACAGGTGTTAGTGTGTCATGGCGGCCAGTCGAAGTGAAAACTAGCCATCTACCCGGAACATATTATAGAGCAGTGTTTTTCAACCTTTTTCATGACACGGACCCTTTGGTATAAATAAATATCTCGCGACCATTGCTTTCTTTTCATGTATTTTATTTCGTGACAAATATTCAGAAATATAGCATTGGGCCCTATAGCAGCTTCGCGAATCCCCAAACAGGCTGCGCGACCCCCCAGGGGGTCGCGACCCACACGTTGAAAAACACTGTTATAGACATTGAGTTATAGAGCACAAGTGTGTGCGCCAACACAGGCGTACTTTCTATACCAGCACTCTTTTGCTCCGATGGGACGACTAGCGACACGACAGGAAAGCGATCAGGCACAGGGCCGATGGCTTAACGTGCTCCAAGGCACGGGGTGTAATACCGCCAACTTCCAGACTTCGGGCTGATACTGAGAAATTTGCGTAACAGAAAAATCTCGAAATGACTTTTAGCAGACCCAGGATCTGATTATATGCGGTTGAACACTCTACCGCTAAACCAACGAGGCGGTGTTTCTTAGTAGAGCCGCTGATAGTGCGCAATATTACCATTTATCAAGGCTGGTTTTAAGGCCTAAAACTGCGTTAAGCGGGCACCCGCGCGGTTTCATACAAAATTGCTCCGTCGCGGGGTCCTGTGCGGGCGCACGTCACGGAGAGGCGCACCCACGCAACGGGACCCGCCTCCGTGCGACGGAACCCGTCGCGGAGCCACGCGCGGTGCCCGCTAGTGGTAACACACACGGCTTTAATAACGCTAGGTGCTAAGGGTCGCAGGCACGCTCGGAGAAAATCAAGGACAATGTCTTTCGATACAGAAAGGGTAATTGTGGAAGTGCGTTAAAAAGAATAATCCGGAGACCGCGACGGGCACCGTCGCGTTCCCACAGAGTCCACCCGCGTGTCCACGCGCGAAGACACACGACGGTTGCCCGTCGCGGGCGCCCGCTTAACGCAGTTTCAGGCCTAAGTCATTTGTGAAATCGTAACATATATATCAAATATATTAATTATCTACACACAATAGTTTCAGAGAAAAAGAAGTTGAGAGCAAAACTGAATTATAAAATTATTGTTGTGTAATCAACTCCGATGGAAATATGTATTTTGTTTAATTATAAATTAACTTACGTAATTTAATTATTTCTACCACATAATTATCATTAGTAATCAGATAAACTGGGTAATGTCATTATCTAGCAAAACATGTGACATTTTTTTTTACCTTTTTAGATATTAAACTGGATAAAAATGTAGAATAGCAACAATCTCATTAACTTGTTCAGTTTTCCTAGCTGGAAATTCCACGTAGATGAAGGTGCATTTGTTATTAGATAGAAAAGTAAATGTATTCTATTTTATTTATCTTATTCATCTAAACGATATTCTATGAGAATTTAAAGTAGGGAATGGAATTGGGCGTTACTTTGCGTATGCAAATCAATAAAAATGTCCAAAATATAATCCATGACAACCTGGGGCTCTACCGGCAAAGTCGTCGAACTTCGATTTCTTATATGGCGTTCAAATAAATAAACGTTGAAAATGACTTAATCAATCGTTAAATTGGCTTTAACGTTGACAATCGATTCCGGACCATTTATGACGTCACATGTGCTCATGGAAGCCGATTTAACGATTGATTAAGTCATTGTTAACCTTTATTTATTTGAACGCCATTTAAGAAATCGAAGTTCAGTGACTTAGCCGGTAGAGCCCCTGCACGCGTGGTGCAGCTGTTAAAACAGTCGCCACTTCGTGACCCGGGTTTGATTCCCGAGCTTGACAACTATTTTGTGACCATAACTATGCCGTTGTTCAGAGCCTGGATAAAGTACATGTTCGTCAGTAATATGTTTTTGAAGTACCCCGCAAACTAAGATTTCATTTGCCAACTGCGGCGCTGACTTGAAAAAAAATCAAACTTAGTATCTAGTGGTAATTCTGCTTATTGTCAGTTTAATAAAGCTCGGATGCAATTTGCACCGCTCTCCCACCCGCAATAATATGGGCTTGCACGAAGGACAGTATAGGTATAAAAGCAAATTACATGCACCAGTATGATACGCAACAAGTGCTTCAGTCCACCATTCTCAAGGGACGCTCACTTGTCGAGTGCTCGAATGCGACCCATTCCCTTCGCATTCCAGCACATATTGCATCCCGGCTTGATTAAACTGACAATTAGTGGAATTAACATTGTAAAATTGAGCAGATATTCTTTGTTCAATATCAAAATTTACAACAAAATAACTTAGGAAATTCATGTATATACTTAACTAATTACATAGGAAAGAAAAACTAAAACTACTAAAAATCTTAAATTATACACATAAGTACAGATTGTTTCGTAGTATTTCTCTAATTCGAGGTCATGCGACTGGCGTACCTAGAAGACTGGCTGCATTACCACGTTAAATTATTGTTTGGCCAAAGTTAAAGCCAGCACTCTGGTTACGGGAGGCGTCAACCAAACGCTTTGAACTCTGGCGACAAAGACTACTCAAATATGTAAATAAATCCCTGTGTGGCAGAGTACTTTACAAACATATAATTGACGGTCGCAAAGTAAATCCAGACTCAAAACAACTATTTATGGGTCACACAATAGTTGTCCTACGCGGGATTGAACCCGGGACTCAAAGTGGCGAAGCGACTGTCCTAACCGCTACGCCACACGTTGAGTTGAAAATGAAAATTTTATCGTGCTAATTTAGGCTCCAATCTAGGTGAAAATTTTTGTTGGAAGCGGTGGTTATATAAACATGAAAACAACGAATCAGCTGAGACACCGCTATGTATCTATCTATTAACTATAAATAGATAGTATGTGGGTATATATTTATGTATTTATAGTATAATAATAATAATAATTTAACAATAATAATATAATAATTTAATTTAATAATAATAATATAATAATATATAATAATAATAATAACCATGGCAACGCTCAACAAGACAAGTCCGTGTCACCCAAAAATTTACAATTAAAATTAATTTTTACTGATTTTAATCTACATTTCATTATAAATAGTACTTTTTTTTAAAATGTTATTCAAAATACAGTTTAAATCCACATTAACAATAATAAGAAAATGTATTATGAAGAAAGTGCAAAAATGTTTTTTGCTGTTTGGGATTTGACAACAAACGTCAAGTCCCATGAAAAACGCATCTAAATTTTAAGAACACGGACTTGTTATGATTACAAGAGCCAGGAAGAATAACGCACGCCTACCACCTTCGGACTCGTTACCCAGCTCCGCCTCGCAGTCGTCGGTACCTGCAGTCTCCGCACCACCGACCGCCGCAGTAGCGTCGAGCTCGGACGACGAGTTCTTTTCTCCGCCGTCGTCGCAACCACCTGTACGACGGCGGGGACGACCTCCGGCCGGCTTGGGAGTACGTCGGGACATTGAAGCTTCGACAAGGATCCCCGCCACCGGTGGTTTAGTGCGCCGCATGCGATGGACATTATTAAATAATGAGAATGTCATGCGCGCGTACTATGGGGCGACAGAGGGGGGAACCAATCTCACCGCTTACCGTTCCCGTATGTTGCTATTGTTTCAGGCTCTTGAACCAGATCTGACCGTTTCGGAGCAACGCCTATCCGATCAGGTGCGGGTCATACAGCGAAACCATATGCTGGATGGATCTACACTTGATCGGCTGCGTGCAGAGGCTGTCATCTCCACGTCTGCCGCCGATCGGAATAATGTATCCGCTCTGCCGCCTAATTTGTTATCGGCGCAGGCGGATCCGAGGCCCGAGACGGTGGACTTTGGAGATGCTACCCAGGTAAGCTCCCAGGATAATGAGCATTTGAGGAGGGCTTTGGAAAGTGCGATTTTGGAATATAGGGATATATCCGTCTGTGATAGACCGCAGTTACCACGTTATCCCACGCACAAACGTAATATGGCGCTAGTGGTCGCTCTAGATTGCATGCTAGAACCATATTTTGTATCTAGCCTAGATCTTGCGGATACGCACTCGATTCTTTACTGTGCAGCAGTCGCGGCGTGTCGGGTGGCCCATGTTGGGTTTTCAGGACCCAACAAGTCCACACGACCCACCGCCGTCAAACCAGCATGGCAAGAAAGAATCGAGCGACGTATCTCAGCAGCTAGAGTGACCATCGGCAAGCTAATCTGCTTCAGGTCGGGAAACAATCGCCCGAGAGTTATGCGTTATGTGACACAGGCATTCGCCGGTACAGGTACATTACCGCGTGATTATACTGCCTGTGTCACGGAACGCATAGACTACCTGAAGCAGAAAGTTTCTGCGTGGGCTAACCGTATACGGCGGTACAAGGAACGGGCGGATAGGTTTCACCAAAATCGATCTTTCCAAAGTGACCAAAGAAAAGTGTATCGAAGGTGGGAGGGAACTTCCAGTAGTGTGACTGATGGTTGTTTACCAAATATGGATGAAATGTCCTCATTTTGGAAAAATATTTGGTCAGCGCCCATACGTCACACCGATGGACAATGGATTGATGTAGTTAAGCGCTCATGTGAACACTTGCAACCTATGCAATATATTAATATTACCCCCTCTGATGTGGGGAATGCGGTTCGTCCGACTCATAACTGGAAAAGTCCTGGGCCGGATGGACTGCATAATTTCTGGCTAAAGTGGTTGCGAAGCTCGCATGCGTGCTTAGCTACTCAATTCCAAGAAGCTATCGATACTGGCTCCCTCCCACCTTTTATGACAAACGGTATCACTTTTCTGCTCCATAAAACTGGTAGTACCACGGATCCAAAGAATTATCGACCCATCACGTGCTTACCCACTATATATAAGCTCCTTACATCCATTCTGGTGTCAAAATTAAATGAGCATTTATATGCCAATCATGTTTTAGATCCTGCTCAGAATGGATGTAGGGTTGGGTCCCGTGGTACTAAGGAGCTCCTCCTCATAAACATGGCCGTTAGCCAACAGGTTCGCAAAGGTCGAAGAAGTCTCTCCGCTGCCTGGATTGACTATAAGAAGGCATATGATTCGGTGCCCCATACATGGTTAAGACGGGTACTAGAGTTGTATAAAGTTGATGCAGCTCTATGCGCCTTTCTTACCTCGTGTATGGGACAGTGGACCACGGTTCTCCGTCTTTCAGGAACCGGAGTGACTCCTTCGATATCCGAACCTATAAGGATTGAGCGAGGCATATTCCAGGGTGACAGTTTGAGTCCCTTGTGGTTTTGCCTGGCCTTGAATCCTCTGAGCGCTGTGCTGAGGGATTCCGGGTTAGGTTATCGGTTGCGGAGAGGGGGTGAGACCATTTCTCATCTTCTGTATCTGGATGACCTCAAGTTATATGCTCCGAATAAACCAAATCTGATATCCCTACTAAACCTCACAGAAAGATTTAGCAGTGATATTGGAATGGAGTTCGGTGTAGATAAATGTGCGGTCATACATGTACAGAGGGGTAGAGTTGTAAATTCTGATAATTTACAACTCACCGAGAGTATGACTCTCAGATCCCTCTCTGAAACTGAAACCTACAAATACCTTGGTATGTCTGAGTGTCTAAATATCCCAGATGGGGACATTAAGCAGTTGGTGAAGGAACGCTTCTTTAACCGCTTGACAAAAGTACTGAAAAGTCTTTTGTCAGGTGGTAATAAAGTGCGTGCTTTCAACGGCTGGGTAATGCCTCTACTGGTTTACACCTTCGGCATACTAAGGTGGACTCAAACCGAGTTAGATGCCCTGGATCGTAAAGTCCGGAAACGCCTAACGACGTACCGTATGCACCATCCACACTCTTCACTAATGAGATTGTATATCCCACGGAAGTGTGGGGGTCGAGGCTTCCTCAATGCCAAGAACCTACACAACCGTGAGGTATGCAATCTCAGGGAATATTTCCTTGGTGTTGAGTGTGGGATGCATCGAGACGTCGCCGCCGTTGACAACGGACTCACGCCCCTCTCCTTGGCTAAAGAAAACTGGAAAAAGCCCGTCGTACTTAGCACTCGGGACCGAATTGACGTATGGAAGAGCAAGGTGCTTCATGGTAGGTTCCACCAGGCCCTACATGGTGCTCATGTGGACCTACAAGCGTCTGTGGCCTGGCTACGTTTTGGTGACCTATTTGGGGAAACCGAAGGTTTTGCTTGTGCAATTGCTGATGAAGTTGTCAAGACGAGGAACTATCGGAAGCACATCTTTAAGGGCGGTACCATCGACATTTGTCGGGCATGTCACCGTCCCGGAGAGTCTATCAGACACATTGTTTCCGGTTGTTCCTACCTTGCCAACGGCGAGTACTTGCACAGGCATAATCAAGTTGCCAGGATTATCCACCAGCAGCTTGCTCTTCGGTATGGTCTTGTAGACTCCGAAGTGCCGTATTACAAGTACGTACCGGAACCAGTTCTAGAAAACGGTTATGCCAAGCTCTACTGGGACCGCTCTATCATTACGGACAGGACTATTGTTGCCAATAAGCCTGATATCGTTTTGGTAGACCGGTTGGAGCACCGGGCATTTATTTTTGATATCACTGTCCCATTTGACGATAACCTCGTAAAAGCCGAGAATGACAAGTTGTCAAAGTATTCAGATTTGGCATACGAGGTTACCGCCATGTGGGATGTGAACTCAACAATAATTGTCCCAATAGTCGTCTCCGTAAACGGTCTCATAACAAAGAGCCTCAACCAACACCTTAAGAGGCTCTCACTAGATCACTGGGTCAAGGGCCGGATACAGAAGGCGGCAATTATGGGAACGGCACGCATCGTGAGGAGGTTCCTCACTCTGTCGCCCTGACCACCGGCGGCCTAGGGCGTACAACCCCGCCGCTGGGGGAGCTCTGTTTTTTACGTATTTATTTGTATATTATTGTTTTATATATCGATTATAAAAATAAATATGTATTAAATATGAAAATAAATAAATAAGTTGGAATAATAATTTTATTTCAGGAAATTATTCCCATATCCAACACTACAAATTATTAAATATAAATGTACATATTATTCACTAAAATTATTCAATTGAAAATAAAATAATATAAATAACAAATCCTAAAAATAAAACAAATTTAAGTTAGAATTAATAGATACATCACTTACTTAACAAATGGTGACGAACTGGCGTGCAAGTATAGTATGTAGTTATGTAACTATTCTATTTATACGATTGTATTTTATATTACCTACTTGTAAAGTATTTTAGTAATTTATATTATACTTTGTCTATAGTGCACCTGTCATAATTATTATCTCTGCATCACCCTAAGGTTGACTGGGAGAGAATGCCTTTGGCATTGAGTCCGCCTTGAGTTTTGTGCAATAAGTATAAATAAATAAAAAAATATCTCTGTCGTCTTTATACTATAATGGTATAATAAGACGCGACGATATATATATATATATATATATTTATATATATATATATATATATATATGTACATATATATATATATATATATATATTAAAATGAATGTTTGCTGTATGCCCTTTAAAGAATCGTATACTACATTTGATCATGAGGGGCCTGTTGGCGTGGCTAGCAAATGCTTGCTTGTCACGTCGGAGGTCGTGGGTTCGATTCCCACCCAGGACAGATAAGTCATAAGAAATAAAGAATAAGTATGTATTTACAAAAGAAAAGTATTATATGTAGTATATCTGGTTTCCATAATACAAGCTCTGCTTAGTTTGGGTTCAGATGGCCGTGTGTAAATAAAGTCCCAGATTATTATTATAATTATCATGTGATGATCTTCAGCAAAGTAATGTGCATAAGTCCACGAAGCTTTATGAGTTGGTACGACCAATCTTTGACAGATGGCGCCACTATCTCTATCGCTTCGTACTGATATATTTCATTTTCCATTTCATTTTCATTTTAATATATAATATAGCGGTACGAAGTTCGCCCGGGACAGCTAGTAGTAAATAAATAAAGTACAACACTTAAATACCACGTTGATGGACATTTACATGTTCTAATTAACGGCATAGAATTCGTCCTGTGGGAATACCTACCAGAAAATGGGCAGCAGCATTTTTCGGTGAACTATGACTATCAAATTGCGATTCCCAACCCGTCTCCCAAGTGTGGCGATTATGGCACCCCCATTCTTTGGGCAGGCTTTTGTCCATCATTGAATGTAATTTAGCTGACATGATGATGATTGTAGTGCTGTTATTGCTCCGCTACAGTGGAGCAATAATAGAGAAATTACAAACATTGTTTAAGGCCCAGACGTCAGCGCACAGCTATCTCGCTCGCGTATTTTGTTATTTATAGTTATTATGATTGTAACAAAACTTTCAAATAGTGTGCCTCAGTTATACTTTCAAATAGTGTGCCTCAGTTATTTTATGAGATTAGTTTCATAGAATTATTCGCAAAGCAAAGCGTAGGCAAATCTAAACTCAAAAATGGGAAATAATAAATTTATGCTCTGCGTTTAAGCTATGAACAGGCATTCGAATTGACAGATTAAATTACCAGTACCTTTACGGAGGAAGTAGGTGCCATCCATCGACATGGTATCTAAAAGCATGGCCGACTAATTAACCGACACTAAAATAAGGAGGATTATTATGTTTAATTTTTGTGAGCATGTAAGTGATTGCTCGGTTGTGGAAATGCTTTTGGAATGGTCTGATATAAATTATGTTCATTTTTTTTTTATATAGCGACAATGTCACACAGATCATCCTAGCCCCAAACTAAGCAAAGCTTGTAGTATGGGTACCAGGCGACGATATACATACTTATATAGATAGATACATAATTATATACATAGAAAACCTCCATGACTCAGAAACAAATATTCGTGCTCATCACACAAATATTTACACTTACCGGGACTCGAACCCAGGACCACCAGCTTCGTAGGCAGGAGCACTACCAACTAGGCCACGGTGACCGTCATTGTTAAGAGAAATCTAAGCCAATTTAATATTTTTTAATACCGTAATAATATATTAACCCTCGGTTTATTAGCTTTTAGGCGAGCGATTTACCTAGAACCCTGTATACCTATACATTCTGTGTAAAATATATACGTAGCAGTGGCGTTCACATACCGTGCCATTCAGACGAGACGAGCATCTAACATTGAAATTTATATTCCAACTTAGTATGAGAATTTGGGCAACGGCAAGAATTTTAATGAAACAACCCATTAGGATAGTTTCCCCTAAATTTAATTTATTGAAATTGAATATATTTATTATAGTGAAAACGTGAATTAGACTATAAATATGAATTGTAGCATGTATTTACGATTAATAGAATGTACATGATATGTAATTTGAATTTTAAATGTAGTATTTGTGTAAAGAGTAGACTAGATAAAGTGAGAAAACTTGTTTTTAGGGTTCCGTAGCCAAATGGCAAAAAACGGAACCCTTATAGATTCGTCATGTCTGTCCGTCCGTATGTCACAGCCACTTTTTTCAGAAACTATAAGAACTGTACTGTTGAAACTTGGTAAGTAGATGTATTCTGTGAACCGCATTAAGATTTTCACACAAAAATAGAAAAAGAACAATAATTATGGGGGTTCCCTTTACATAGAACTGAAACTCAATTTTTTTTTTCATTGTACCTACCCATACATGTGGTGTATCTATGGATAGGTCTTCAAAAATGATATTGAGGTTTCTAATATAACTTTTTTTAAGCTGAATAGTTTGCGCGAGAGACACTTCCAAAGTGGTAAAATGAGTGCCCCCCCCCCCCCCCCTGTAACTTCTAAAGAAGAGGATGATAAAACTAAACAAAAATATATGATGTACATTACCATGTAAACTAACAACTAAAATTGGTTTGAACGAGATCTAGTAAGTAGTTTTTTTTTAATATATCGTAAACAGCCTCTCATTTGATCAACTGAAATACTTGCTGCTACGGAACCCTTCATGGGCGACTCGCACTTGGCCGGTTTTTATTTATTTATTTATTAATAATAATATGCTGGCACATTATTTAATTTGCACACGGCCATCTGATCCCAAACAACACAGCTTGTACTATGGAAACCAGATAACTAATATAATACTTTTCTTTTGAAAACACTTACATATAGATTATTACACCCAGACTCAAAACAAACAGACATGTTCATGCATACAAATATCTGCCGTGTAGCCTTTCTTACTGTAGACATTAGTCATTTTTCCATAAACAATATCAATTGTATTTTAATGATATTATCTAAATATAAAAAAGTAATATGATAAGTATATATTCGTGACCAAAATATAAACATAAAATAATCCAACACATACGTCAACCTAGAATTCATCATAGAAAATAAAATTTCAACTAAAAAGTCAGTCTACCAAATATGTTTAGTAGATATTTCTTTTTTTCATATATTGCATCGGTCGACGGGAGAAGCCTCTTAAATATTGGTACAGATATTGGTCGCCGAAGTAGTATCGGCGACCAATATATGTACACACGGCTACATATCAAGCTATATTATTCCAGTATAAGCTGATCTCGCGTTGTATAGGTTTTCCATACAATGAGAGGTCAGCTAATATTGACAATGTATAGCTTGATATGTAGCCGTGTGTACCAATACTTGTCTAAATCAATTTACTACCAAGTACCGATTTTTGTGCAAGTATTATAGTTGTTGCTGTGTGGTGACGGCATAGAATTTCATCACCCCATTTCATCCCGTGGGGGCGCAGAAATCGACCGAGGCAATACCTACCAGAGAACGGGCTTTTCTGTGAACTATCAAACTGCGATCGCCAACCCGTCTGCCAAGCGTGGCGATTATGGCATATGCCACCATTCTTTGGGGAGGTATTTTCCAGCAGTGGACGTACTTTGACTGACATGATGATGATCATTATAGTTGTTCTGAGTTTGGGTGTTCTTTGTGTCCATAAATTGCATTTTATATACCACGACGAACACAGTCCGTCGTGGTATATAAAATAATAATTCCATAGTAAGGCAATGTCTTTAAATAAAAATATCAATCCTGCGAAATTTGCTCACTAATTTTATTTAGTTCTTGTTAGAACCCAAAACTTTAAATCCCTAAAATGTTTGTCGCCTCGCCGCTTCGTGTCGCGAGTTCGGGTCCCGCGCAGGACTACTATTTGTGTGACCCATAAATAGTTGTCCTGAGTGTGGATGTGATTTATGTCCGTCTATTAAATGTTTGTAAAGTACCTCGCCACACAGGGATTAGATTCCCTAGTGAGGGCGTTGCCTTCTTATAAATAAATATATATAAAAAACAAAATGAGTACTATAGTGAGCAAGTCGTGGTATAAATAAATCTTGTTTTGCAAACCAAATGCTATCCGTAGTTATAATCTTTATTACTTAGAATATATAAGACGGGGTGTTGGTCCACACTCCCGTGTAAACTGAAGTTTTTGGATTTATTTGAACCTAAGTAAAGGTCTTAGGGTTCTTCTACCACCATAAATAAAATTATTCCCAAATTATGAAATGTAAATCTCAAACCTATATATAATTATGTAAACTTAACTATAACTATATTCTAATTATTTATTCGAATAATTTATTTGTACTTATGATTAAATATATTATACCTACAACAGTTAACTTTTAATACTATAATCTATCTTCTGACTATCATATATCATACATCTTAAAGTCTATGTGAATATAAAGCGTTTTAGATTCTACTTGTTTATTTTATCTTGGACGGGTTATGCTCGGATAGATTCGATGGGAACTGCGTAAGGTTTTCTGCGTATGCGATAAAGCTACTATAAACTAGAAGGTATAATAAGTAATCTTGAAGTAACTCAACGGGTTGTATTTGCGTGTCCCAGATGAATATGCGGGGAGACGACGGCTTCCGAGCTTTTGGCAGTGCCTAGAGCCATGACTGATTTGTTGGCAAAGGCTCCTCTGGTCCGTACTTTCCAATTGGTTAATGAAGCATAATGCAATTTATATACCATGTACTACGCTATTATAATAAGAGTAAATAATTGACTGAGGAGGTATTTCGTGGCAACCTCCGAGAAGCGAGCCTATTCCTTTTTCAAATGCCGACATCGTACTAGCGCCTCAGGTGTTGCGAGTGTCTATGGGCGGCGGTGATTACCACAGATAACTATATATTAGTCAGAGATTACTGGTGATTACTTATCATGTGATGACTCACCTGCTCGTTTGTCTTGCCATTATATAAAAAGATTGAGTTATAAAAAACCTCTTTATTGTAAACTGGTCATCATGATGCCTCTTAGTTTATTGTCAAATCAAACATAAGAGCAAAGATGCCAGAAATTGTATTTCACAAATTATCTATGTTAGAGGACGATCTATGAGTATTATTATGCCTATGACTACCTGTAGTCCCGGGCAAGGATCTGATTTAGACTGTGACACATAGGTACAAGTAACTCCAAGATCTGAAGAGAAAAGTTGTGAACATCTTTCAGAGCCTGTAGGCGATGTTGAGAGTGATTTCAAGGCGTTAATCAGACAGCCTCGGGAACAGCATAGTGATCATATGATATGGTAATGGTATGGTAACCACAAGTTACTTATTGAATGGCGTACCCTAGTGTTAGAGTTGTTCAAGCCGCAAATTAGGCCTTTGACCTGGCTTAACTACTGCAACCTAAGGCTAGAACCGGTACCGAGAGCTTAACGTGCCCGCCGAAGCACGGAGACACTCAGAAATTAAACGACTTTGGCGGTCACCCATCTATGGATAGACCGCGAGCCTATTTGCTTACCTTCGCCAATGACTTACGGACCTGTGAGAGCATCTGGCTATTGCCACAAGTTAAATGGAAGAATGTAGATTGCCCTTGCAAGGTTCTTCAACGTTGCATAAGGATATATGTACAGAGGGATATGCATGTATGTATTGATAGGTACAGAGATTCCGGTTTAACACTAATATCGATGTATAGAAATTGTCTAACAAAAGGTATATTTAAGAGGACATTTTTTTGTAAAACTTGTGATGTTTTGTAAACCTCTACTTTCCTAGAATAGCTGGTAGTCTTTGCGCCTAATGCAGTCTAATATATATCTTCACCTCAGGGGATCGGGATCACGAGATATAGGGTGAGAGACTTGTGAGTTAACGCTTAACTTCACTTTAATGATGGTATTAATCACTCAACCACTTGTTTAAGCTCTCGAAAGGCTTAACAGAGGGCAAAGCGAATTGAAGAAAAACGTTATTTATATTTTCTTAGTAAATAATAATAGCCCAAAACGCGTGTCAATTGTCTGTTCTATATTATGAATAATTTAATCGGTCGATTAATAAAGATAGGCAGGTACTAATAATGACTTAATACATATCTCTCTAGTCACGTATTGAATCAATAGCGATATATGAAATGTTATAAACCACCTGTGCCCCGCGGTTTTACCCGCATTAAACTTTATGCCTATGTGTTATAATAATAATGTCCTGGGACACACGGCCATGTGATCCCAAACTAAGCAGAGCTTGTACTATGGAAATCAGATAACGGATATACTTAGTGCATGTACTACCTTTCTTTTGTAAATACATACTTATATAGATTAGTGCACACAGATTCAGGACAAATAGACATGTCCATGCACTCAAATATCTGTCCTGGGTGGGAATCGAATCCACGACCTGCGGGGTGAAAGGCATCTTACCAACCACACCAACAGGTCCGTCAAATCTTCTACTATATAAAAATAAGTCGGGTTTTCCTTCCTGACGCTATAACTCCAGAACGCACGAACCGGTTTCCACGGTTTTGCATTCGTTGGAAAGGTCTCGGGCTCCGTGAGGTTTATAGCAAAGAAAAGTTATAAAATTTAACGCGGGTAACAGCGCGGGGCACAGCTAGTCGGATATATAAGCTATATTAAAGTTTTTTTTCGAAAGTGTAACAAACATCCATACATTGATCCTCACAAACTTTCACATTTATAATATTAGTAGGACTAAGATCTTGGGGCCTCGTCCAAGCTATTGATTTCAGTAATATAATAGGTCTTTACCTATGAAATTGCCGTTTTGTATGAAAAAATTTAAACGAATTTTTTTCATGAATTTTTTTATTTGTATTAATCGAAGTAATCACCCATGCAATCAATGCATCTTTGCCATCGCAGTGGCAGTTTATTGATGCCCTTCTTAAAGAAATCAGCTGGACGGGAGGCAACAAATTCTTCAAAGGCATTTTGTACTGCCTCTCGGGTATTGAATTTTTTTCCCGCCAAGAAGTTATCCAAATTCTGGAAAAAGTAGTAGTCTGTAGGCGCAAGGTCTGGTGAGTAGGGCGGATGACGGAGAGCTTCCAACCCCAGTTCTTGCAACTTGGAGACCGTCTGCTGTGCAGTATGAGGTCGCGCGTTGTCGTGCAGGAGCAGCGGAGACGAGCGATTGACCAATGCTGGTTGGAGATGCGCCAGCTTCTCCATCATTGTGCTCAGTTCTTCACAGTACACATCTGCAGTAATGCTCACCCCGTTTGGTAAGAAGCTGTGATGAATCACACCGGCGCTAGACCACCAAACAGTGACCATCACTTTTCTAGGGGTAAGTTTTCGTTTAGGGCATTGTTTAGGTGCTGAACCAGGATCCAACCAACTTGCTGAGCGCTTGCGGTTATCAAACAGAATCCATTTTTCATCGCAGGTAACAATGCGGTTCAAAATTCCTTCATTTGTGTGTCTGTTGAGCAGTGCAAGGCACGTCTCGACGCGTACTTCGCGCTGGCGATCATTGAGTTCGTGGGGCACCCATTTGTCAAGCTTTTTTACCTTGCCAATTTGACGCAAATGGACCAATATTGTTTTGACGCTAACGTCGATTAGCTGCTGCTAATTCAGCCGTAGATTGTGTATCATCAGCTTCCACAACCGCCTTTAATTCGTCATTGTCGACCAAAGTCTTCGGACGACCGCGAGGTTCATTTTTCAGGTCGAAATTTCCAGAACGGAAGCGAGCAAACCAATAACAGGTGGTGCGTTGGTTTGTAGTGTTAGCTCCGTAAACGTCGTTGATGTTGCGTGCCGCTTGTGCCGCGTTGCTGCCACGACGGTACTCATATTCCATAATTACTCGAATTTTTAACGTATCCATGATGACGAAAAATATTGAAATGCGATGAAAATGTAACACTAATCAATAAAGAAATGACTACTTTTGGAAAAAAGAATCCATGTTTTTAAAATAAAATTAATTTGAAATTAGAATTCTTAGCCAAACAAAAATTATTTTGATTTGAAATGGCCAGTACTGCAGAACGGCAATTTCATAGGTAAAGACCTAATACATCCCATTTAGCTGCACGATTTCAATCACACCATTAAAGATATTAATCACAAAATAAAGCTCATAAACATGGATTATTTATGATAGTGTCCCTTCATACATCACTGGCGTCGCTGACAACGGGAAGGTACGGAAATTAGACATTTCTAAGGGATATACACTATACAGGGTGTCTGCCGGTTGGTCTAACGATAACGTGTTCAACCGCGGATTATGAAGTCCTGAATTCGATAAAAAACGTAGCATTAAGTTTTATTACAACATTAAATCCAATCTGAGGACATATAGCTTATACAGCACTGTCAGTATGTCCGCTTTGGTTTCGTACTTTTTACAAAAATTTATTACTTTCTACGCCAATTATTGGTCTTAATTCCATGCTGTTAGGTGCAGTATTTTTAAAAACATTTAAGAGAATTTACAGAACAGGAGACTTGAAGAAAAATTTGGTTAATTTTTAGTACGTTACTTGAGTCAGATGTGATATTTTAATGCCTCTGACTTTAAATATGACAAAATTTCTAAACAGTTTTATCCACTATTTAACATGTCAAATCAAATCAAATCAAATCATTCTTTATTTGCCATGAATGTAGGTAACAAAATAAAGGCGTTAACAATTGGAATCCAATACATTCTACCATAACGGCATGCAAAATTACATAAACATAGTAGGTATATAAATCAGTAAAATTAAATGTCAAATTCCATATGTCATCTTGATATAGTCAAAACATTATTACAATTGTGACAAGCAAAAGTAAAACATAAATTAAATGAATTACATTAAATTATAAATTAATACTTTCAGCAATAACTATGTTAACAATCAATAGTCCTACAAAGAATTATCGCTAAGGAAATCATTAACAGAATAGTAACACTTTTCCACCAGTAGTTGAGTCAATTTCTTTTTAAAAATGTGTGTTGTGCCATCTTTTAAATTTTGGGGTATTTTATTATATATAACGGGCCCCATTCGCAAAAGGCTCTTCCCTAATAGGGCCGTCTTGTAATTACCCGTATATAATTTATTTTTATATTGAGACCTTATTAGTGCCGGTCTTGACGTATGATCAACCCTAGATATAAATAGACTTTGATTCATTTTAACAAACAATGCCACTTCGAGAATATAAATTGATGGCAGAGTCAGAATTTTTAGGGTTCTAAACCAAGGCGCACAGCTATCTGTTGATGCAATTCCAGTCATTGATCTTATGCAATATTTTTGGGCTCTGAATAATCTTTCTCTTTCACTGCAGTTTCCCCAAAATACTACCCCGTATCTTAGGACTGAGGCAACCAGACCATGATAAGCTGCGATAATCGAGTTAATATTAATTTTCTTTGATAAGTTATACAACATATACGCTGACTTGCTTAGTTTTTGACAGACTTCTTTTGCATGTGGTTTCCACGTCAATTGATTGTCAATGAATATACCGAGAAATTTTGCAATATTTGTCTTGTCTACATTTTTGTACTTAATTGATAAGGTGTCAGGATGGATGCGTTGGTAAAAATGCATCACTTTTGTTTTATGGAGATTAATAATTAAATTATTGGAACCCATCCAGTCTATAATTGATTTTAATGTGTCATTAATATCTTTTTCATACCTTGCTTTATCTACGCATTTTACTATCGCCGTGCTATCATCAGCAAATAACACCATTGGCTGTTTAACTTGATTAGGTAAATCGTTAATGTATAGTAAAAATAATAATGGGCCGAGTACACTTCCTTGTGGTACTCCAAATTGGACAACCCTACTCTCAGATGTATATTTTAGTTCTAATTTTTGTTTAAGACACACTCTTGATATTTCTGTATGTTGCTTACGATTTATAAGGTAAGATTTTATAAGACTCAGTACATTTCCTCTGACTCCATAGCTGTCAAGTTTTTGTATAAGAATATTGTGATCCACGTAGTCAAAAGCTTTAGTCATGTCAGTATAAATTGCGCAAACTGGTATTTTTTTGTCAATATTTATCATAATAGTCTGTAGTAGGTCATAAATAGCCATGTTACGGCTTTTGTTCTTTCTGAACCCCTTTTGTTCATTGCAAAGGATGTTATTTTTACTTAAAAAAGAATTTATTGACTCATATATTATTTTTTCGAAAATCTTGGAGAAAATTGAAGTAAGGGCCACCGGTCTATAATTTGTCATATCTTCTTTACTACCTTTTTTATGTAACGGTTTTATAATAACAGTTTTAAGGCTATTGGGAAAAATGCCTGCGCTTATACAAAGATTCATAATATGACTCAACGGAGAAGCTACCACATCCGCAACGAATTTAATAACTTTTGTAGATATTCCGTCATATCCACAACTTTTTTTGTTCTTTAATATTTTTATTACTCTTATTATATCTTCAGGAATAACAGGATTCATAAATATTGAGTTTGGATTGCTTCCTATTTTAAATTTGTTTTTGTTTTTTATCAATGAGCTTTGAATTTGATCCACAAAAAAATTATTGAAGGAATCTGCAATTGTTTTCGCATCCGTAATGAAAGTATTTTCCTTCTTAATTTGTAAAATGGGATCAATAGTCTTATAGCTACCTTTTATAATTTGCCAAGAGGCTTTAGATTTGTTTGGTGCTTTCTTTATAGTGTGGTTATTATGAGCTTTTTGGGTGAGTTTCATAATTTTTCTAAATCTCTGTGAATATAATTTGAATGTGGTTTTATTTTGATTTGAAGGTGATTGTCTATATTTCCATAGGAGCTGTCTTTGTTTTTTGCTGCAAATTCGTATACCACGTGAGATCCACAATTGTTTTTTTTTTAGATTTTATTTTAATTAATTTAATTGGAAAGCAAAGATTGTGAACTATACTAAATATTTCTATGAAATTGTCATATGCCTCATTTGGATTTATTTTATTAAATATTTCTGAAAAAGACAAGCATTTTAGGTGTTTTCTAAATTGAATTAAATTATCTGTAGATAGGTCTTGCCTTTTTATACGCCATGAGTTGATTATGCATGTTTTATTTACATGTACTTTGATTAATTGAGCTGAATGGTCTGATAGGGCAAAATCGATTACCTCGCTATGGCAAATTTTTCGAAAATTATGCGCAATATTATCAAGACATGATTTGCTTCTTGGTCTAGTTGGTTGTCTAATTTCTAACTTAAGATTGTGATGCAGCAGTAACATTTCAAAGTCTAATGTATATCTATTTTGTTTTAGAATATCAATATTGAAATCCCCGCATAATAACATTTTTTTATTTTTTTTAGAACACACATTTTTAAGAACAGATTCCAAGGTATCGCAAAATAAATTGAAATTTGTTAGTTTTGGCGGTCGGTATAAACTTATTATAATCAGATTTTGCTGAACTAATTCTATTGCACAACATTCCATTACGCCGGAAATAGAGAATTTTGATATCTCTGTTAAAACTCTGAAATCATGGTGCTTTTTAACTAAAATACACGCGCCACCTCGTCTTTGTTCTTTTCTTGAGTAGGATGCGGCAAGTCTAAAATTTGGAATATCGATCAGGTCTGTGTTGTCCTGATGTATAATCTTGACTGCAGGTGTGGCGCAGCGGCTAAGGCAGTCGCCTCGCCGCTTCATGTCGCGGGTTCGAGTCCCGCGCCAGAAAACTGTTTGTAGGACCCATAAACAGTTGTTCTGAGTCTGGATGTAATTCTTGTCCGTCTATTAATGTTTGTAAACTACCCCGCGACACGTGTTATGTTTTCCAATTAAGTGACTTTGTGTTACTACTTTGTTTTACACATCCGCCTATACCCAACCGCTAAAAACATAAATATAATAATTTTATCAAGTACCTATTTTTCCGTCAATAAGTAAAATACCGTTCTGAAGACTATTTAAAACCTTTTAACAATTTATAACCCGTTGCAAAATAGCGGATATATCACATTTAGTATAAATAATATCAAGTACTGTCGCCTTTCTTCAAATACTCAATAAAATAAACCGAGTAAGACCAGCTTTAAAGTTTAATCTATCTGACTACTGTCTTAACATGTTTATTGTACGAGCAAGTAAGTAGTGAAACATTGTAGGTATAAGTCAGGATATAATTTCAAAGAATTTAAAATAACCTTAATTTGTAAGCAATATGTTGTACTACTAGTTAGATTTTATTGTGTTCAAACTTTATTTATACAGTCACTTATAAGTGAAAACATTTAATTGACGGTCTATTGTGTTCCTATGATTATTTTTGTTTGTTTAGCTGTTAGTTTTCCATGTAAAAATTAAATAAAAAAACAATTATTATTATTATCTTAACGACACTAAACACACTGTCATCTGATCCTAAACTAGGCAGAGCCTGTACTATGGCTACCAGACAACTGATAAGCATACTTATATATTTCTAAATGAATAAATAATATAGACAAATACAGTTCTTTGACGGTCACCGTACCCTAGTTGGTAGTGCTCCTGCCTACGAAGCTGGTGGTCCTGGGTTCGAATCCCGGTAAGTGCAAATATTTGTGTGATGAGCACGAATATTTGTTTCTGAGTCATGGATGTTTTCTATGTATTTATCTATCTATATAAGTATGTATATCGACGCCTGGTACCCATAGTACAAGCTTTGCTTAGTTTGGGGCTAGGATGATCTGTGTGACATTGTCCCTATATATTATTATTAGTAGTGGACACTTCTCTTACTGGCATATGCCACCGCAGTCTCGAAGCCGCCTTCGCCTGCGAGCGGGATCGGATGTCTCCCAATCCCGTTCGGCGGTCTCTTTCTACAACATTACTGCATCACAGAAAAGCTTCCCATTTGATTGAGTTACCCGCCAGCATCACACTCACCACAGCCGGTGGGGACTGATCCCGTCCGATCTCTGCAACCAGGGCTCGCCTCTAGGCCGGGCACTCGGCAAGAGTGTTATAGACAGAGTCTAAAAAGTTCCCGCAATGGTGACAATGTGTCGTCGCTTCTCGGCCGATCGGGCTCAGATAGTCACCGAGACACCCGTGCCTTAATAACATTCATCATAACATACAATAATAATATTGCTAAGGATTTCTTCCGGTAAGATCAGATTATGAAGTAGGCAGAACCTCACGCCAAACACAAAGGCACAAAATCTATTATTACTCGTACAGTAGAAACGTCGTCGTCCATGTCGATGGATGCACTTTGACCTAAAAAACGTCTTTATTACGTAGGCAGTAAGAACTGGTTTCCTTGTGCAAGTGTATTCAGTAACGAGTCTTCGACTGTACCTCCAAGATATTATTATAATACACTTTGGAGTCGGAGATCGTTTCTCAAGTTAATCTTCAACCACATTATACCCTCAGTATCGATAGCGATGAATAAATGAGGATATTATGATAGTTCATTTTATCGAACATTATTTTATGAGCCATATCGGTATATAAATATACAGGTCGACTATAATGCTCTTGGAGGAAAATAATAAATTATGTGATATTTCTTTTAGCTATACAAAAAGTTACTAACGAATATGGTAGCTTAAAGTTACTAAGATAAGATAAATAATCTTTTCTTTCAATTGCATAGTAATGTTATCATTATTCATTACAAAATCGATCTCAAAGGACCTATTTTGTGTTAAAACCAAGGCAGTGCTGAGATGTCATATACTGTTAATTTTTTTTATACATTTTTACCATACAGGTTTAATGTTTCCTATTATGTTTAGTATAAAATGTATGCATTAGATCAAGATACTAGCTAAAAATAAAAACCGGCCGAATAAAACGGACAGGGTGAAATAAAAACAAATGGGGTGAATTTTGTACCATTGTACATAAAACTTTGATACTTCATATTTAGCAAACAAAGTTTAAAAAATTGGAAATAAACAGCGATAGCGATATTAATTCAACTTCAGAAAGTATAAAAACAACTGCAAATGAAACCGTTAATAACTTTTGCCGCAAAAGTAGCTGGAAATTACTTTTAATAACTGCAGATTTATTAATTGTGACTTTAAATATTTGAGGAGAAAATTAATTAAACTTTATTTTCATTAACTTGAGTTTTTATTTTGAGTAGGTATACTTTATCACGGTATATAGATTGGTAGTTGAAAGAAAAGTAGACTACGCATCTTGATTTAGTGCCCCCGCTTGTGATCGTCCACCAACAAAACACTCGTCCAATAATCTACTATTATAGCCATTGACTTATATACATATAATTCAATGGCTAAATAAAGCATCTAGGTACCTATACATGTATAACTAGATGCGCTGTTTCGAATAAAAACTCTGTCCCAGTCCGGCTGTGCGCGAGGTGAGGGGCGCTCGCGCGGCGGCCAAAATTGCTTACTGAGTTGCAGCGCCCGCCCTGCAACCCTGCAACTCGGTGAGTTAATTCTCAATATGGGATTGCGCGTCTAGTAGAATACATATAGGTCAATGATTATAGCACACCAAAAGATACATGCAAACAGAATTATAGTAACACCTATAAAATAAATGGAAAAATACAGTAGGCCATCTTATCACTCCCAGGGTACGTGTCTCGACCATCTGGGACATGGCGCAAAAGGCGGGCACAGGAGCAGCATACCCACGATCCCCTCACCCCTGTTTTCCCTCCCATTAGGCGCCAAGAGAAGTCCACGGCAGGTTAGGTTTAGTCGGTGCGAGTCCGACATACCCACCCGCAGACACTCCTTGCGGGTGGCATGCGTAGGTATACCGATCTCTTCTAGACAACCTTAGGATCAACTAGCAGGAATGAGAAAGAAGAAAATACGCGAAGAAATAAGAGACGAAGGTGCTAATTATTTCGAATAAATGATTAAATTTTGAAAATTGGTTGGTGGAAATACGCTCGGCGCGCTGATATTGCCGGTGTCACATGTCCATACCGCGAAGAGCGCGTGATGCTCAGACCTGCGATTGATTGCTCTGTGGTCGTATCTTATAGAACAGTTGTCTCATCAAACATTGAGTATGATAGACAGAGTGTTCAAGCACACACTCATACAATATTTAGTTGAGATCGGTCGCTGTAGCCGCAATTCGACTAGGAGTTCTAAATTATTAATGTTCACGGCCCCGTTGGTTGTCCAAAATCAATTCATAGACCACGGCTTGTATAAACAACATAGAAATTGGACAAAAATATGCCCGGTTCACGGAGAGCACGTAAATGCTGTCGATAATGCGCCTGATCTCTACCCGGTTGCTTTGGATGAGATCCACGGAGAAAAGCAGGGCCACTCTATATTCACACTCATGACCCAATGGAACAAGCTAGTTGACACAACTGGAGAATGGCCACGCTCACCAAGCCACGGGGATGACTTTTTTTGGTCTGACTTTATTAGAACCCAGGATCTCATTATTTACGATTGGACACGGCACCGCTAGACCAATGTGGGAGATAAGTAATTTAAGTGAAAAATCTCATGTTTAATCTTTCATAATTTAATCTTTCCATTATTAAATTGTCCTCTATATTATCCTATATATAATGTGCTGACCTATAAGCTTGTGGAAGTGTGAAAAAAATGTTCATTCGGAAATGACATATATTTACAGACATATATATGTATTTAAAGCTTAATTTGTCCATCATACCATAACTGGCACATATATATGTATGTGTGGAGGTCGGCCAAGACTGAAAGTGAAATAAATTGAATGTAACAGAGGATTTTTACCTTTTACAAATACAAATTTTGTATTTGTAAAAAGTAAAAATCAAACTACCTCGAAGATTTCTACTTAAACTCCAGCACAAATGGGTTTCGAATCATGAACCATGGTAGATCATATACCCTTGGTATCATGGTAGTTTCCACTATCATGTCCCTTATACTTAAAATATTGATCTAATACGCGACTGTGGAAAAACCTTGGAAATAATACACAAGATCTATTCGGCCTGCTCATGTAGTTCCCGACCGTATTACGAAACGTTACTCTAGTGTTCTGACACTAGAGTAACGTTTCGTAATACTACTTCGTAATACTGACTTGAACAACTCTAGTTGTTCAAGTCAGTAGGCGTCTGACGTGGCTTAACGACTGTTGTCTATTGGCTACAAGCGGGACCGACAGCTTAACTACGAAGCACGGAGACGCTCAGAAATTAAACTACTTTGGGGGGTCACGCATATATGGATTGACCGCGCGAATTTAAGTTGTTTAACCACACCGAGCACTTACGGATGGGTGCGAGCATCTGGCTGGCACTATTTGAAAGGTTAGGTTGAACTAAATATTTAATAACAACGAAGTCTTTTATTTTTAATAATGGGGTCCAAGTTTGTTGACTCCATGCTCAAAAGTCAAGAAAAATTTTAGTGCAAGTTTTGTATGAAAAGGCAATTTCATTTAAGTAGTTTTTATATCACTTCAACAACAGCGCTTTGAATTCTTTTTCGCAAAGTTCTTAATTACCTTGGTAGTAATCTCAGTATTTACTGTTTCAATATTAAATTTTAAATCAATTCAGAGCGATAACTATGTTTTCAAAGAACACAAACTGAATCGTAAATTAAGCTATAATTATTTCACTTTTATTATTTTAACGAAATAAGTGATAATAATTTAAAGCTTAAACTAAATAAATGATATGAACCCTACTAATATTATAAATGCGAAAATTTGTAAGTAGTAGTTGTATGGATTTTTGTTACTCTTCACGCAAAAACTACTGAATGAATTTTAATGAAACTTTACAATAATATAGCTTATACATCAAAATAACACATAGGTTATAATTTATAAAGATATTGTGTGAATTGTCCAAAATATTACGATAAGGGAGGGAAAAGTTGTGCCATCTGCGAGCTATTCTGGTGTGTGCTGCATAAACCGTTTCAATTCTTTCTTTGTATTTTTAGACTGTGACGCGGGGTACTTAATAAATATATAATTGACAAACTTAAAGTACATCCAGACCCAGGACAACTATTTATGGGTCACACAAATAGTTGTCCTGCGCGGGAATTGAACCCGGGACACGAAGTGGCCAAGCGACGTGTCTTAACGCGTAAATTATGTAATGTATAATGGAAATGTGTGTCTTAAATATTCTTACATACAGTCTGCGACATTATATATCTATCTTTTAAGGTTGGCTCACTATAACCTTTTTATGCTAACGAAATTTGTTCTAAAATAATGCATTATTTTAGAACAAATTTTGTTTTTTTTAATATATGATATTAATCCTTATCCAATTAGATACGTTATACATTACTAGTATTTAATGTAAATAAAATTTCTATTTACATCATATCACAGTTTTAAAATAACACCACAGCAAAATAATCGCGCATTTATGAGGTGTAAGTCCGGCGGGCAGTCCAGACGGGAGAGGGCGGTGGCCCCATTTATTGAAAAATATTTTTAACCCTCTTCGTAAACAAAGTCGCGGGTTAAAGTTAGCGTTAACTCAAAGTTGAAATCCCTCGCGGGTGAATTCGCGGGCAGAACCTAGTGGTTTATAACGTTGCCAATTTTTTTTTTTAAATTGAGACCTATAATCTGCTCAGCAACGTATTTTACGAGGAAAGTATCTAATTTTGTTGCACGATTATTTATTAACTATCAAGTCAACATCTACCAACCTTTTTTATATATACAACATGTAACGTAATTAACGCACACCCTCAAACACCCCAATTAGAATATTATCTTGTAATCATAATACATACCCTGAATTTTTTATTTAACATGTATATGCATTGTTATTTACGAAATTAGTTTCTATATTTTGTATTGAATGATGGAATTTGTATGAATACAAATAAAACTGAGATTTTAAAAGTCTCATTACTTTGACTTACGGTCCATTTCTATTTGTTTTGACTGTACGGGGTTAATATGACAATAATTTCCGTAGTTTTAATTATTTTGGAATAAAAAATAACCTATATTAAAAATTATATAAATCAATTCAGTAAACGATTCTGAACAAACTATTTTCAGGATGTGCGTTAAATAAGTTACATGTTGTATAACTACATTATGTAGTCAGCGGCCGAAAAAGCTCTTTCTGCCTCTACACCTACATATTATGTAGTTATATAAGAAATAGATTGGGAGATGACACCATAGATGCCTGTCGTTTTTTTTTTCAATAAGAGAAGTGACTGATTATCTTATTGTTTTATATTTCAAATGTTGCGATTCAATATTTAGTATGAAAAATTAAAAGACTAAATTTAAATTAAATTAAATTTATATGATATTCTTTGTGAATAGAAAACACTGATTATGACTGTTACCTCAGGTAAATATTGGAATCAATATCACAGGCACGAACGGTTCCGTACCATTATCTATAAAAACAAGCAAAATATTCACGTTTGTTGTATGGGAGCCCCCTTAAATATTTATTTTATTTTGTTCTTTTAGTATTTATTGTTATAGCGGCAACAGAAATACATCTGTGAAAATTTCAACTGTCTAACTATCACAGTTCATGAGATGCAGCCTGTTGACAGACGGACAGACAGACAGACAGCGAAGCCTTAGTAATAGGGTCCCGTTTTACCCTTTGGGTACGGAACCATAATAATGCGGAACTATAAATTATAAACCACGCGAGATCCCGCTGTAACGAAGTCAATCCAGCAAAAATTCCGCGGGATTTGAAACAGTGCGGGATCGCAATCCATAAGTACAACACTGATAATTTCGTTACGATAAGATGCCTTATTTTTCATGTTTGTCCGTATAGTTGTCATTTGACACAAACACATGTGACCTATTTTGTCAAACTTTCTTTTGTTAAATATTCTTTTATATCCATCGTATCTAATAACCTTTTTACATTGGACAATCAATTCAAATAAAACTATATATATATCTATATTATATTAACCCTATTGTAGTAAAATATAAATTTCAATCATTAAACCTAAACATAATCTCCTTGACAATAACTTAACACAAGCTAGCTAAATATCACTACTATTATAAAATAAATTGTTTAAATGTTTTAAAATTCCATGTAACTAAATATCTGTAATAAGCAACTAGAAATATTAACTGTTGTTAAATTGTAACTGTAATAACAAACATGTTCTGACTATTTACAAGCGCTTTTTTAAAGTCTACGTGAATAAAAACCTTTTTTATTTATTTTATTTATTTATTTTAAATATATACAAACTAAACATTTCAAAAGAATATATGCCACTGGTACCGTTTACCTTTAAATTATTTTTCATACATGCTTATTTCGCCAATGCACACTTACGAGGAAAATAGTATTTCCCGTGACATAAACGAACACCGAAATCATTTTATATTTCATTGACACAATTCGACAGTGTTTCTTATGTTATGCGATTTCTCCGTCGTATTCGAACCGATTCCGTTGCCTTCGAGAGGGTCCGATACAATCTTTGTTCCATATTTAAAACAGTGATTCTAAGTATGCCAAAATGGGATACCATAAATTTTATCGTCCAGCGGGTCTTGAACCAGCACCCTCTACAAATCTGTGTAAAATGTGTAGTTAATATTTCAAATACGTGTAGTGCCTGACAAATAATAATGTTCTCCATAGCTTCCTATATTCTAGAAACATAACTGATTGAATTTTAATTTAAAATAAATGCCACTTTTGATTGGAAATTTAACATTTGTATATCAAAAGTCAAGTAACTTAAAATGTTAATTGTTTTATTTTTATATTTGAACTATACATAGAATATTATTGCCAGACCGTTGGACTGTGGACTAGTGATTTAAACCAACCCAAGGAGGGCCTTTTTGAATTTATTTGCGTTATCATGTAAGCCCAATAACGTTCACAGTTGGACAAATGCCTACACCCAGAATACAATTTCTCCAGGGTAAACCGTATTCAGACAGAACCATTCAGACAATATGAGTAAAATATAGCTTAAACTATAAATGTCGATAATTAAACCCAAACATAATCCTACAATAACTTAATACAAGCTAGCTAAATATCATTACTATTATAAAATAAATAGTATAAATGTTAATGTTAATTTGATGAGCCTGTTGGCATGGTTGGTAGATAGGCTGCCTTTCACGCCGGAGGTCGTGGGTTCGATTCTCACCCGGGACAAATATTTGTGAACATGTCTATTTGTCCTGAGTCTGGGTGTAATTTTCTATATAAGTATGTATTTACAAAAGAAAAATAGTATATGAAGTATATCAGTTATCTGGTTTCCATAGTACAAGCTCTGCTTAGTTTGGGATCAGATAACCATGTGTGAATAATGTCCCAGGATATTATTATTAAAAAAAAAACCGTGTACCTAAATATCTGTATGTAACTAGAAATAATTATGTATAATTAAATATATTACTACAAACATCTTCTGATTATTTACAAGCGTTTTTTTAAAGTCTACGTGAATAAAAACCTTTTTATTTTATTATTTATAGACACATTTGCAACCCTAGCTAGTGTTTACACTTTAACGGTGTGAACTGTACTTTACCACAGTTTAAGTTACGTACTAGTTAAATTTTAGGTTTCACCAACACGAGTTTGGATTTACAAGTTATTATTCAGGCTTTTGTTGATCGTACGAGGGGGAAGTTGGTCTGTGCCTCGACTACTTCTAAAGCAAACCGACCCCTTCCCAGACATTTTCGGTGATGGATGAGACTAACTACACCAAGATATTCAAATTTATTTAATTGTAATCCACGTTATTCACGTATGATTTTGCCAGGGTCTAGTAATCACACTAATATTATAAAGGCGAAAGATTGTGAGTACGTGAGTGTGTATGTTACTTCTTCACGTCTAAACGGCTGAAGCGATTGTAATAAAATTTGGTATGGAGTTAGCTGACACCCTGGATTAACACATAGGCTGTAATGTATAGAGTTTAACGCAGGTAAAACAGCGGCTCATATTTCGTGAAAATGTGTTTTCTTGTGCAAAATTATATATAATAAATAAAATAAAATAAAAAAGGTTTATTCCCAACAGGCACAGATAATCCTTAACTTAGTTTACATCTAAGACGATATAACTAATTGCGTTTAGTTTATATAATACTTATGAAGCATGCAACATTATAAGTACTAGCTAGGAAAGGTGTCTACCTCAGCAAATGTTACAGTAAATAATAATGATTACTGTAACGCTGATCTTCCGATAGCGCTTACAAAACTACTAATTAAATTACAAAATTATCATGCGTATCGACCTGTAGTAGCGTTTGGTTGCGACTCCAACCACTTTAAAAGTCATCAAAGAGAATATAAACAACTAGTATTGCGTCATTGCTGTGTATATGATTCAGCGAAGCTTTAGAGGATCTCACTAATATTATGAAGGCGAAAGTTTGTGAGTGTAGTAAGTAGCGATTTTAATAAAATTTGGTATGGAATTAGCTGCCACCTTAGATTAATATATAGGCTATTAATTTATAAAGTTTAACGCGGATAAAACCGCGGGGCACACTTTGTAGTTTATATTCTGTTTGCTAGGTGAAATACCTGTCGTACAGAGTATATTGTTGAATACCTATGAAGTAAACGTAATATTAAAACAGTGAAACCTGGATAGCTGGGACTTTATGCGACCTATAAATGTCTCTTAAAGAGGCGTTCCACTTACCCGGTGTCTCAGATATCCAGATATAAATTAATATCTGTCTATACACTTTTTGTCTCAGATATCGATGTAATTATGGCGATTCGATCGATAGATCTAATCCCAGATAAAAAGGTTCGTATTGAACCACAAATACAGGTATATAAATGTCGGGTACTCAGCATGGCTTCGAGCTATGGAGATTTCTTATTTATTCAGGACCCACTTTGGTATACTACACTTTGACGCACCGTTACAACGTTTGTCTGGAAGAAATCGCTTAATTATATAAGACCGTCTATTGTACAGACGCCAGCACATCCAGCTACCCCAATCTGTTAAATTCCTTTTATAAATTTTCAACTTTATTACAAAAGCATAAGGTTCACTTTCAATTGGAGAAATTTGACAGATTGGGGTAGCTTGATATGCTGGCGACTGTACATTATATTTATTGTTGTATAGTATTTTATTTTATTATTATTTAACGTTAATTACTAATTTATCTTTCTACCTACCCATATAAAGCTGGGCGGGTCACTAGTAACAAACAAAAAAGCAATCCTATAGGCATGCCCGTAACAATATACGTAGAATTTTCATGAGGTTGTATGTTCATAGCAGCTACACATGAACAAGTTTGAATGGTAACTTAGTATGCTAACATCGAGTAAGTAAGAACTAAGAACTTGGGCAGCAACGTAGTACCTACCTACATACCGACCATAAGTTTCTATTCAAGTCTTTGCCTGCACCTTTATCTTCGCAAAGAACTTTCAATAAGATTATCTATTAAAGTTTTACTTTTCGTCGTCTGATTTTTCATCCGCTGATAAACCTTATCGGACGAACAATTTTGAATTTCGACAGATCTTATGGACCGTCGTCAAATTTAAGTTTTATTCTTCTGATAAGATTATATTATATTTTAAGATGATGGTCAAATGATAATTTTTCTGCTTAAATGTTAATAAGCTCGAGGAAGTCATTGGATTTTGAAGTTAGAACTAAGCACAAACAAAACTTCGTGAAATGTAAATCCTTTATTTTATATACTACATTTGCCTTTTTTGATTTAGTTTAGTTATTGTTATGTTAGTTTATTGTAATGACTAACTGTGCCCCGCGGTTTCACCTGCGTAAAATTTTATAAATTATCACAGCTCCTCCCCCGTAGACGATGGCGTGTTAATATGTAGCCTATATGTTGACCCGATCTCTTGGTAATATTCATGCAAAATTTTAAGTAAATCCATGCAGTACTTTTTGAGTTTATCCCGGACATACATACAGACAAACAGATAAACAGACAATTCTAAAAACTATATTTTGGCTTCGATATCGATTGATCGATTGTAGATCACGCCCCAAGTATCCTTTAAAAATATATTTAATGTTCAGTTTTGACTTTCCTACGATTTTATTATATGTACTTACTTATAGATTAGATTTACATTTCTAAATAAACTGACAAAAAAACGTAGAGGTACAATAGTGACCATATTTAGGTAGAGATTTAAAAACCTACTGAAGGAACTGTTACCATAACGGCACGGACTTCTTTTTAGGGTCCAGTAGCCAAATTGGAAAAAACGGAACCCTTATGGATTTGTCATGTCTGTCTGTATGTCTGTCGGTCCGTATTTCACAGCCACATTTTTCCGAAACTATAAGAACTATAACGTTGACACTTGGTAAGTAGATGTATTCCGTGAACCGCATTAAGATTTTCATTCAAAAATAGGAAAAAAAAAAATATTTTGGAGGTTACTTAGAACTGAAACTCATTTTTTTTTCCAAACCCATGCATGTCTTGTTACTATGGATAGGTCTTCAAAAATGATATTGCGGTTTTACCACTTTGGAAGTGTAGTCTCTCGCGCTAACTATTCAGTTTTGGATAGTTAGCGCGAGAGACTACACTTCCAAAGTGGTAAAATGTGTCCCCCTCCCTCCCTTTTATCTTCTAAAATAAGAGACTGATAAAACTAAAAAAAAAGTTGTACATTATCATTCAAACTTCCACCAAATATTAGATGAAACGAGATCTAGTAAGTAGATTTTGCAATACGTCATAAACCGTAATTTACTCTCTGACAATAACTTGATACGAGCTAGCTAAATATCACTTCTGTAATAAAATAAATTTTATAAATGTTTTCATACAAGATGTACCTAAATATCTATGTTACTAGAAATAATATCTAATGTATACAACTATATTACTACAAACATGTTCTGACTATTTACAAGCGCTTTTTTAAAGTCTACGTGAATAAAAACCTTTTTTATTTATTTTATTCAATCAACTTAAATACTTGCTGCTACGGAACCCTTTATGGGCGAGTCCGACACGCACTTAGCCTTTATAAATAGTAATCACGATATAGTAGTCTAGTTTCATATTTAGAATTACATTTCATATTATTTAGTGCTTTTTTATTAAACTGAAGTTCGAATTTACATTACTTTTAACTTTACGTAACGCTGGCTATGAAAATGGATTAAATAAATTAAAAAAAAAGTTGTACATTATCATTCAAACTTCCACCAAATATTAGATGAAACGAGATCTAGTAAGTAGGTTTTGCAATACGTCATAAACCGTAATTTATCTTTCATTTAATCAACTTAAATACTTGCTGCTACGGAACCCTTTATGGGCGAGTCCGACACGCACTTAGCCTTTATAAATAGTAATCACAATATAGTAGTCTAGTTTCATATTTAGAATTACATTTCATATTATTCAGTGCCTTTTTCTTACATTATTTTTAACTTTACGTAACGCTGGCTATGAAAATGGATATAAAATAAATATACATAGATTTTCAATTTTCGGGATTGGTGGACGTAAGAATTGTAAGACAAAGGTATTTATGTATATATATAAAATGACGGTGAACTACCATCCAAAATTGGAGTTAATTCTCAGTAATAAGACTTATGTCTGTTTTTGCCATAAGTATTTCCTCCGCAATAAAGCAATGGTTATGTAAGCATTGCTATATTGTGGAGGTTTATTGCGAAGAAAATAGAAACTCGCGTATGTACGCGTGTTTTGGTCACTTCTGATTTTAAATGTATGTATCGGATAGCTATGCCTGCATTTTCCTCCCTTAATATAAAAATAGTGTGGTAATAAATAAAATATAAATATTTGGTAGAGTCGTAGATAATATTCTTGACTACTAAAAAAATTACATATACCTATATAGGAAATACTTAGTTTAAAACCCATTGAGTTGTACGGCAACCAAATTCAGGATACAGTTTCTCGTACATTTTGGATGAAACGACTTTGGATGAAACGACTTTTTTGATGATATATTCTCGAGAATGGATATGCAGATTTCAATGTTCGTTTTGTTAGTCTCTTTTATTTTTTTAGAGGCAGAGGCCTCTAAAAAAATTAATCAATAATAAAATCATAAAAAGTTCCGTAAACAATGCCATCTGGATGGGACAGTGCATTTGTGTGTGTGTGTGTGTGTTTATATACAAATGGTATGGAGATATGGGACACCTTAACCCGATTTTAATGAATTTTATTCTGTGAGTTTGAGCTGGCTAGTTTACTTTAGTCTTACAGTGGAATACAATATGTGGCAGTAAGATCAGATTCCAGGTTCTATTACTATTTTGAGGGCTGACAACATCTGCCGGGACTTGGGACAGAATAAATAAAGGAGAAGGAAACTTCTGGGCCCAGCAGTTAACTAGTTGAAATGGGAATTAAAAAAAGCGTTATATTTTTCTAAAGGAAATCACAAAATATGGTATCATGTTTCTATCTAGGAAGCGAGAAAACTTAAATTCAGTTATGAAACGAAATAATGGATAAAATAATGATGAATTGCTCGCAATCGATTAAGAATAAATCGGTAAAATCTCAGAATATGTTTGAAAATCGAGTGACAAGTGTTTTTTGTGGAATCGATTCATAGCGGATTGTATTCCTTTAATTTTTCTTCGGGCAACACTTCTCTGCCTGACAGCCTTTACATACTCTTTGACTGTCACTCGTTTGTTGTCTTTCGGTTTAAGTGCGCACGTATATTCCATGTTTTATTTGTGGTTTTCTTCGACTGTAGTCACTGCACGGGGCGCGGGGGATCCAAACATGCCAGATCTTCAACATGTCACACTCTCCATGCATAAAACCACAACACAACCGAAGCCATTCAAAAATATTTTGTAAAAAACTACAATGTTATAATTTAACCTCACTTTTACTATACTTCACATAACTTGATTCCTGGATAGCCAAATTTCACCAAAATTTCAGTGAGTTCTTGTTATTATATCCTCTCACAAATAAGGCTAGTTTGATTCAGTTAACACCTGGGCCCAGGAATGTATGGAGTCATTTTCTTCTCCTTTATAACAGTAACTGTGATTCATAGAGCCTTAAAGGCTCTATGAATCACAGTTATTTAAATTTATATTTACCAGAAAATTAAAATTCTAAATAAATGAGTAAATAAAAGATTTAAATATTATATTTACTACTTCAAACAAAGAAACTTGTTTCAGTTTCTTTACTCTTAAAAAATCATGTTGAAATTAGTCTTACAAAGGCCGATGTTGTGTCTTCAAGACTGTTTTAAAACTAATAGTTATAAAAAACAACTTAGAAACACTGTAATATAATACAATAACATTAAGTTATTTACTGGCTGTGTCCTGTGGTTCAAGGATTGCCTATGTGTTATTGGGAAATATAAGCTATATTACTACAAAGTGGAAGGCGTCAGGACTTATTGCACGATATATGCACCCATTCTCGGCAAAAAAAAAGTAGGAAGATAGACCGAACGATGGACTGATGACCTCATAGAGATTGAACTAGATGTACAAATGCATTAGAAGAAAATTGTGGAAGAAACTGGAGGAGGCGTTTACTCAAAACGAGATCCGTACCTCCAGAAACAAAAGCAACTAACCTTACTAACACAAAATCATATACTAGAAGAACAAATTACTAAGAATACTAACATCATTTGAAATGTTAAAAAATGAGATATGGAATAAAGAGGCTTTATTATTATCACTACTAAGTTTCATCAAAATCTATTCGGTAGCTTTTGCATGAAACAGTAACAAACATCCATTCATCCATTTTCACACAGTTTCTCATTTATAATAATAGGTCTTTACCTATGAAATTGCCGTTTTGTATGAAAAAATTTAAACGAATTTTTTTCATGAATTTTTTTATTTGTATTAATCGAAGTAATCACCCATGCAATCAATGCATCTTTGCCATCGCAGTGGCAGTTTATTGATGCCCTTCTTAAAGAAATCAGCTGGACGGGAGGCAACAAATTCTTCAAAGGCATTTTGTACTGCCTCTCGGGTATTGAATTTTTTTCCCGCCAAGAAGTTATCCAAATTCTGGAAAAAGTAGTAGTCTGTAGGCGCAAGGTCTGGTGAGTAGGGCGGATGACGGAGAGCTTCCAACCCCAGTTCTTGCAACTTGGAGACCGTCTGCTGTGCAGTATGAGGTCGCGCGTTGTCGTGCAGGAGCAGCGGAGACGAGCGATTGACCAATGCTGGTTGGAGATGCGCCAGCTTCTCCATCATTGTGCTCAGTTCTTCACAGTACACATCTGCAGTAATGCTCACCCCGTTTGGTAAGAAGCTGTGATGAATCACACCGGCGCTAGACCACCAAACAGTGACCATCACTTTTCTAGGGGTAAGTTTTCGTTTAGGGCATTGTTTAGGTGCTGAACCAGGATCCAACCAACTTGCTGAGCGCTTGCGGTTATCAAACAGAATCCATTTTTCATCGCAGGTAACAATGCGGTTCAAAATTCCTTCATTTGTGTGTCTGTTGAGCAGTGCAAGGCACGTCTCGACGCGTACTTCGCGCTGGCGATCATTGAGTTCGTGGGGCACCCATTTGTCAAGCTTTTTTACCTTGCCAATTTGACGCAAATGGACCAATATTGTTTTGACGCTAACGTCGAAAGCTGCTGCTAATTCAGCCGTAGATTGTGTATCATCAGCTTCCACAACCGCCTTTAATTCGTCATTGTCGACCAAAGTCTTCGGACGACCGCGAGGTTCATTTTTCAGGTCGAAATTTCCAGAACGGAAGCGAGCAAACCAATAACAGGTGGTGCGTTGGTTTGTAGTGTTAGCTCCGTAAACGTCGTTGATGTTGCGTGCCGCTTGTGCCGCGTTGCTGCCACGACGGTACTCATATTCCATAATTACTCGAATTTTTAACGTATCCATGATGACGAAAAAGATTGAAATGCGATGAAAATGTAACACTAATCAATAAAGAAATGACTACTTTTGGAAAAAAGAATCCATGTTTTTAAAATAAAATTAATTTGAAATTAGAATTCTTAGCCAAACAAAAATTATTTTGATTTGAAATGGCCAGTACTGCAGAACGGCAATTTCATAGGTAAAGACCTAATATTAGTAGATTTTATCATTAGTGCGTCCACACACACACACACCACCCTTTCGCAATATTTCAAACTAACTGACAGAATTGCCTTCCATCCATCTAAAACTTTATTTTAATCCAAGGATTTTGCTTCTAAAAGCCGTGATATGAGTGATATAACATACTCGTACATTGGTCTCGTTGATCTTGAGGTAGCGTCTTCAAATACCGATAGGTCCTGGGGGCTACCGGCTAAGTGGGCGAACATGATACGAACGGGATACTGATCGACGTTCAAATAAATAAAGGTTAAACATGACTTAATCAAACGTTAAATCGGCTTCCATCAGCATCTGTGATGTCATAAATGATCCGAAATCGATTTTCAACGTCGGAGCTAATTTAACAATTGATTAAGTCATTTTTAACCTTTATTTATTTGAACGCCGATCACTATCCCGATTTTCGGCGACTTAGCCGGTAGCCCCCCTGGGCTCAAATCGCCGGCCAAAAAGATGTAATGGGATTTTAGTATGCGGTGTTAGACGTCCGTGCCTCGAAGAGTACCTATGTAAAGCTGTTGACGCGTCTCTTCCTGGTCTGTTCTGATAACCATCATACAGTTTTATAACAGTGATGCATCTGTGTTTGCGCAGACGCCTGCGTAGTTTACTATTGTAACAAAATAATCAAGCAGTCTAATTTAGAATTTTCTTTTTTAGAAGTCTGTAAATTGCTTTCTTTTTACTAGTAAGAATTAGAATTGGATAACTCTCTACTCAGTAAATAAATAAAATATTCAGATACTGAAATAAAATGTCTTTTTTACTTATCTAGTGACCTAGTCATCACATCTTATTCAAATTGTAAATTTCTATACTAAGCGACTGTATACAGAAGTATGTAAATTTTCTTATAAACACTAAAAGAATTTTTATTCAGACTTCGCCCAAATATCTTTTAAATATGAAGGTTATTCATAATAACCTGATTTCAGGATACCTAATTTTGTACTATCTTATTTAGAAATTGAGGTGAAAATAAATTTACGTACACTGATCTGTCGCCGTGAGCTTAAAACCTTCTAACTCTCACTCCACATCAATAACTGAGTCGAGGTTCGACAATAATATAGTTTTACTAGCAGTGCCCTGCGGTTTCACGCGTGTTAATCGTTACAAATCATAGCCTATGTATTATTATCGGAAGACGCAGCGTGGGGGTCTGTACAAGGTGGACCGACGATCTTGCAAGGTTCGGGGGAAGCCGTTGGATGCGGGCAGCGCAGGACCGGCTATTATGGAGATCCTTGGGGGAGGCCTTTGTGCAGCAGTGGGCAGCTTTCGGCTGATATGATAATGATGATTATGTGTTATTCAGATAAGTATATAAGCTATATTACTACAAAGATTCTAAAAATCCAGTTTTGCGTGAAAGAGTAACAAATATCCATACTCAAAAACTTTCGCATTTATAATATTAGTAGGAAGAAGAATAGTAGGATTTGCTAAAGCTTTGCTGTTCGCTTTTATTGTCCGGTGATGCAATTAAAGCCTTATAAAACATTGTAACGCTTTAACACTTTTTCGTGACATCTCAAAACATCTGGTCGATGCTTCACGTGATCAGAGTAATACTTAGGTCAAAGAATTAGCATTACCATTCAACGTGGCTGCCAGCCTTCTGGGTACGTTCCCGGCTCAAAGCGATGTCGACGAATTTTTTGACGCATAAGCTCATTGGTTAGACTTTTTATTTATGTTTGTATTTATTTTATTTATGTTTCTTTAGTTCAATTGAAGTTAGGTAATTACAATTGTGAAAGTGATGTTAAAAATAACGAATTTGAACATTCGGTGCCAATTCAATGGGCACACTTGCGCTATGAAAGTCACAACATGTCTTAAAGTCGCTGACAAAAATAAAGTGTATCCTCTAATTTTAAAAGTTGCTTTTTTTTAAAAAGTTATATAGAAGTATCGTCATTTTTAGAGCTAGAAGCTTGTAACTTATTTTCCAGGCTGTTGACTGGATATAAATAAATATGACATTCAAAGTTTGTAAAGTTTTACCCTCAAGGGTGTAAAATAACAATAAGGAATAAAAAATTGTGTGGAAATATATATAATAATATATATAGTATATTAGGCCTACTCTACATCGTAGATTATATATTAGTTGAGCTTATATTATTATTTGCAATATTTTATTATAATCTTGAATAATAATCTCAACGTCTATACATATTTAAATATATTGTTTTACTAATCAAAAATATTAATTTGGTAGTTTAATAAACTACATAGAATTAATTGTTTGTAGGTCTACTTTTTGTTTTATTTTTGTGTTCAGTAATTAAGAACTAAGAAGTCTTTGAAATAAATAGCGGCGGTCACCGTAGCCTAGTTGGTAGTGCTCCTGCCTACGAAGCTGGTGGTCCTGTTTTTGAATCCCGGTAAGTGCAACTATTTGTGTGATGAGCACGAATATTTGTTTCTGAGTCATGGATGTTAGTATTTATCTATCTATATAAGTATGTATATCGTCGCCTGGTACCCATAGTACAAGCTTTGCTTAGTTTGGGGCTAGGATAATCTGTGTGACATTGTCCCTGAATATTATTATAAAAATATTATTATATTATTATTATTAATATCTTAACATAAATTTATGTTTAGATACTATTTCTTGTTATTAATTAAGGCCAATTTGGAACCTTGACCGTCTCCTAAATATAAACGCCAATAGAATAGAATATAGAACTTATATTCGCACATTAAAATACTCTAAGACTAACGAAATAGTGGTCTGTATAGTTGAGGCCTTTAGAAACATGCATTACACGAAACTCACTCAAACTAAATACAACTGTAGTGGGTCACACAAATAGTTGTTCTTTGCGGCGTCGAAACCGAAACACGTGAGTGTCGAAGTGGTATGTATATTTCAGTATTACAAATAAAATACTCCCCGTGAGAATTTCTAAGTCACAGGGACCGGACAACCCCGCTTCTGAGTTAAGCCGTTTGATAGGGTAACCCGTTCATTGGGTAACTCGTATCGCAGTGTTACCCTTTGATCGACTTACAGCCTCGAAACCCAGTGAAAGGGTTAACACGTTTTTTATGGTAACCCCGGGAAGGGGTTAACCCCTTCAATGACTTAAGCCCTTGAATAGCTTACCTTCTTGAAATGGTTTTATTCGAGTTAACCTGAATTACCCAATCAACTTAGCGGCGTGTAGATGGGAGTAGGTATACTCGCACCCGTGCGGTGCTTCATTGCCAAACTACTTTTAGGTAGGTACAACAAATTTGACGAACGAACGATTTTTTATATTTTAAATTTGAAAGTTTAGTGACGACAAATAGTAGACCTAATAATTAACGTGTTATTTAAAAAACTGACTTACTTTAATCTTAATTTTGTGACAATCTGTATGATGTGATTATATTTTGTTAAATAATTATTATAATATTTTTCTGTGTGGTGATGGCATAGGATATCATCACCCCATTTTATCACGTAGGGGGCGCAGAAAACCACCGAGGGCATACCTACCAGAGAACCGGCAGCAGAGTTTATCTATGAACTATGACCATCAAACTTTCTTTCGCCAATCCGTCTGCCAAGCTATGGGGCTCTGGGGGTCTGCCAAGCTCCCATTCTTTGGGGAGGCTTTTGTCCAGCAGTGGACGTACTTTGGCTGACATGAGGACGATGAAATAATTGACGGGCGTGTTGGCATGGTTGGCAAATGCTTGCTATTCACGCCGGAGCTCGTGGGTTCGATTCTATTTAGGACAGATATTGGTGTGCATGAACATGTCTGTTTGTCCTGAGTCTGGGTGTAATTATCTATATAAGTATGTATTCACAAAAGAAAAGTAGTATATGTAATATATCAGTTATCTGGTTTCCATAGTACAATCTCTGCTTAGTTTGGGATCAGATGGCCGTGTATAAATAATGTCCCTGGATATTATTATTTAAATTATTGTATAAAATGAACTGATATATTATGGGTATTCTAAAACATCATTGACGTGACTAAAATGTTCATTATCATAAGAATATTATCACTTTAAGAATTTTCAGAGTCAAGCAATCTTAGGTTATGTAACTGTCTATATATTTCATATACTATAGACAGCAATCTTGGTCTGATAAAAATACATTTAGGCGACCACCTAGGTACAAGTTTTCCAAGACTAATTCTGTATTCAATAAAGTTTTTACCGTAATTTCATATTAGTTACTAATTTATTTGCAAATATAGTTGAAATAATAATACGGCTTCTGTGGCCTCATTAATTGGCTTAAGGCAACTGCCTGTTTTTTTGTGCCAAGAAGTCGTATGAAAATATGACAAACTGGCTATCTCATATATCTTTTACAGAAACCAATGGCCTTAGAATTTGACAAATGGATGACAATCTAGTAGGACAATCAATTATACGGCTTCCGTAGCCAAATGGCAAAAAACGGAACCCTTATAGATTTGTCATGTCTGTCTGTCTGTCCGTCCGTATGTCACAGCCACTATTCATCGCTGCATTGGAAGATGTCTTTAAGCTCCTGGACTGAAAGGCTTTGGCATTAATCTCAATGGCGAATACATCCCTCACCTTCGTAATCATGGCTGAAACATTGAAATACCTCGGTACAATGCTCGAAGACTTCAGAAGGGTCTCTCTACTAGTGGTTCTCAAAATGAACATGGATAAGACGAATATCATGTTGAACATTCAGGTTGCACCCATTCCAGTTAAGGTAAGGGACTCTGCACTCGAGGTTGTGGAGAGCTATATCTATACCTAGGACAGACCACCCCACTAGGGAGGCGGTCCAACGCGGTGGTTTTCACCGAAATCTGCGTGCGCAAAGAGAACGGGAGGGCGCCAGAAGAAACGTTCATTGAGTACCTACCGACGGGATGACTACCGGCACGAATTAGTGCACTGGCGCGCACGGCTAGAGTTACGCCTAAACGCGCGCCAGCGTGCCGTCGGTTCGACCCTACCTCACCTCAAGGCCTGGGTGGAAAGGAGTCTGCCCAACACACTCTAGCTGAGTGCCCGGCCCGGGTGGCCAAAAGGCGACTCAGGATCTCAATCGGACGGGATCTGTCCCTGCTGGCAATCGTAGGGGCAATGCTGGTGGGTCACACTTCTAAATGGCACGCCGTGGTCTCCTTTCCGTCATGTTCCAAAAGGAGGCCGCCGAGCGCGAACGGGAGAGATCGCAGACGGAGGAGGCGTCGGGGTGGTGGCTGCAACCGGTAGCCCAACTCCCCCTCGGAGCCGCGGCGGCAGTAAGAGAAGTCAATGTTACCAGCTAAAAGAAGACAGCGATCTGTTTATGGCGCAGTCGCTGTGCCGGACTGGCAGAAGTCGGCAAATAGCGAGGACAATCCAGAGCCCTCTCAGGGTACGTGTGGGACCATCATACCATCTGGAATTTTTCGCATAAGGGGTGCACCGGAGCAACATACCCGCGTTTCCGCGGCTCCCCCATCAAGCGCCAAGGGAAGCCCACGGCAGGTAGGTTTAGTCGGTGCGAGTCTGACGCATCCATCCGTAAACATTTCTGCGGGTGGCATGCGTAGGCATTCGACCTGCCTTATCAAAAAAAAGGTAAGAGGTCCACTTCGAGTAGGAGATCAATTGTAGAATCTAACTTGCCTGGGCAGCGTTCGGAAAGCTAAGCTTCTGGTCCCAAATGCCAATCAAAAGTCTTCGATTAGTATGTGTTGCCTCTGATGAATTAGGGAACCAAGACGTAGCCGCTCACTACGGGGCTAATAAAACGGCACATGGTCACCCAAAGAGCAATGGAGTACGCCATGTTCGGAGTTTCCCTCCGAGATCAAATCACAAATCTCAAGATCCAACCAAGAGAGGCAAATCATAAAAACCGACATAGCTTGAATAATTGCTAAGCAAACGTGGCGGTGGGCAGGGTACATAGCTTGCAGAATCTACGGCCGCTGGCGCAGAAAGTTTCTCAAGTGGCGACCATGAACCGGAAAACGCACCGTGGGGCCCCCAACAAGATGAACCGATGATCTTGCGAGGGTCGATGACAGCCGCTGGATGCGGGCAAGGCAGGATCTGCAGTTGTGGAGTATCTTTGGGAAGCAATGGACTTTGCCCAGCAGAACCTTCGGCTGATATGATGATAATGGTGATGGTTATGATGATGATGCATCTATTCAATAACGGTGTACGCCACCACGCCTCCGCGGTTTAACTTTAACAGAATGAAAATCAAATTCTTTGTTATAATATAATTATGTCCTCCTAGCCGAATTTCGGCCCCAGCGGCCAGTCTGAATGGAGACTGGCCATGTGAGTGGGACATACCACAAGTGTGTGTGCAAACACAGGGGCACTATCTATTCCATCACTCTCATTATCCGATGGGATGACTAGCAGAACGACCGGAAGGTCAGGTACAGGATCGACGGCTTTACGTGCTCTCCGAGGCATGAGGCTATAATACCGCCAACTCCCAGACTTCGGGCTGACACTAAGAAATTTTTCTTTTTACGCAAGAATCCCATAGACACTTTTGGCCCAACCCGGGATTTGAACCCAGGACCTCGTTATCTACGTTTAAAGACGCTACCAGTAGACCAACGAAGCGTAACACATACTTTAAAAAAAGAACTGCTAAATTGCTTTAACTTAATTCTGTAGTACCTACCGAGTTCCAAATTAAAATAAATTATGACAATAAACAAGAACAGACACGAAAAATTTAATATTACAATGTTTAGCGACAAGCAAAATTGAACTTTAAAATAATAAATTCCAAATGATTGCGACTAGATGTCACGCGCGGTGGTGTTTATGCAATTACCAAACCAATTTCGATGCGAAAGAGTGCATATTACAATGTCTTGGCTGGAATGGCTTACCCTGTTACAGTGTTACAGGGTATGAAAGGGTAACCCTTTCGGAAGCGGTTCATTACACCCGTTCGAAGGTTTAACTCGTATCATAGGGTTTATTTTTTAAGCGCTTAAAAATACCCGTTCAAAAACCCGTTCAACGAGTATCCGGACGGTCCCTGTTTCTAACGCACGCCGACTAAAAACGTGTATTGCAAATTGCCTGCTTACTTAGCACATTCACGTGTACTTAACTAGAGTGCCGTCCAGTCTGTGAATTTTTAACTGTGTTATCTCATTTTTAGGGTTCTCTATCTTAAAAAGGAAATCGGAACGCTTATTGATACAATGCGTCGCCGCGTACTCCGTCTGTCTGCCAAGACCCGTATGTCGGGTACGCGAGGAAATATCAAATTTAATTTAACTTATTTAAATTAAACGACATTTGTCGTCGCCTAAGCTACCTGTAGCAGCGCGGAATGGTGGGGCCGTGATCTGCGTCCCCGCGCCCGTCCCCGCGCCCGCTCTCACGTCGCGCCCGTATTCGTCTTCGCTGCACTTATTTGCTTTCCACGCGAGCTAGAGATCGGGCACGTCTTTATTGTTGTAAACTTGACCAACTATTACCAATATATCTATTTTATACAGTCCACTGCTTTTATTGTGCACTTGGAATATATACAAAAGTTAAAAATACTTACCCAAAAATGATTAAAGATACAAAATTTTAAATTGATATCATATACTCAGATTGGTAATACGAAAAAGCGATTCATCTACTGGCAATCTAAAGATAAGACTACTTATGCCGCTACTACGGCCAGTTACTAACATTATTATAGTTCTATAATTAAACCTGTACTTACATAATCCCTTTCAAATACCTTAGTATAAGCTAGCTAAATAAGCTGATCATTACTATATTTTATTTCCAAATGTTTTCATTTAGGTCAATATTAACATATAGGTCAATGTACAATCTCCTAAATATCTATATGTATGTCATCATCATCATCATATCAGCCGAAAGCCGTCCACAGCTGGACAAAAGCCTCCCCCAAAGATCTCCACAATTGCCGGTCTTGCGCTATTCGCATCCAGTAGTTTCCAGCGATATGTATGTACCTAGAAATAATTATGTATACTTATCTATTATTACTATAAACATGGTCTGACTATTTACAAGCGCTTTTTAAAGTCTATGAGAATAAAAATCCATTTTATTTAATGAATATATTTTGACGTTGTCCTAGAATGATGTTTGACAAGGTAAAAATCTGAAAGTAGAAGATTACAAATATACTGATTTCAGATTTTACGTTACCTCACAAAATACCTGTAATGTTGTTCAAAGCCCTCGGTGCACTAGTCCAACTCGCATTCGGCCAGTTCTATTAATGTGTGAAAGCTTTAGTTGAATCAAATAAATCTGGCGAAATGAAATAAAATAATTAATACGATCGGACATGCACTCTTTCGTGTAGTTGTATTACTGAATAATAATAATAATAATAACTTTATTTCCAGAAAGTACAATTTCACTTAAAACTAAATCCATACATTTGGTTATTTCTAATCTGTAAAAATTGTACACTACGCAGGTTGTGATCCTCTGACACCCAAGCTAAGATTAAACTTGTGTTATGGGTGCCAGGGCTCTCTCTTAATCCAATTTCCTAATGAATACAATTATTATTAATTGAGTGTCTGCGAATTTAGGAATAATCAATTAGTTATGAGTGTATTTAGAAGAAGTGAAATTAATATTAATAAATTAATTAATACAAGATTTTTACATATAAACTAATTAAGATTACAATAAAGCCTCTATGCTTAAAAGTGTGTATGTAAGGGTGTGTAAGGGGGTGTGTGAGAGGGTGTGTACATGTGTGTATGTGTGAGGGTGAGAGGGTGTGTTTGAATGTGTGTGAGGTGGTGAACTGTGACTGGATATATTAACTTAAAGAGTTTGAGAAGAAATTTTCTACGTCGTCATATGTAAGGGTCATAAGCCAGTCAATCAGATTTCTTTTACAAAGATGGAGATTGGTTCCATATATTTTGCAAAATTTGTTTGCTAAATTATATAATTTGCTACCCAAAAAGAGGAAATGTCTTTCCGCCATTTTTGTTTTGCGGCTTTCAACCGTACAAACGTTTGTATTACGACGTCTTAATGTAAGGAGTGGGTCATAAGACAGATACCTATGTTTGCGCAGCACTGTGTTGAGCACGTAGAGCTTTCTCACGGTCAGAACTTGCCAATCTTTGTATAATTGTGTGGTACTGTACCGAAAGTGTTTGAAAGTCATGACCTTAAGAACGGCTCTCTGCGCTCTCTCTAATTGCAGTAAGTTTAACTTAGGAGCTCCACCCCAGACCGTTATACCAAAAGACAGCACTGACTGGCAGAGCGAGTAGTAAACCATACGCAGTGTATGAAAATCTGCACTATGACGGAGATTTCTAAACACCGCGATAAGTTTCCTCACCCTGCCGGCCAGCGCCCTCAACTGGACGTTCCACGAGATGAAGCTATCTATAAAGATACCCAGGTATTTGACGTTGCTAGACTTTGCCAAGGAGCGGCAGACACAAGTGTCGAAATGACCGTTGCAAGTATGTGCTCTAATCGTAAACTGGTTATCTGGTTGAGAGGATAATTTATGTGAAAAAGTCAAATAAGTTGTTTTGTCCACATTAAGTGTTAAAAGGTTGTGAGAAAGCCACGCCAAGACTATGTATAACGCGAATTCTGCACGCTCGCGCACTTCTACCCAGTCTCGTCCATGTACATACAAGAAGAGCCGTATCGTCTGCGTAAGTATATATATTACAGTGAGGTAGGGATAAGCTACATAGACCGTTTACATAAATAAGGAACAATGTAGGGCCTAAAATTGAGCCCTGTGGAACTCCGAAGGATATGGGGTGTTCATCACTTATTACAGAACCAATTTTGGCACATTGTGTCCGTTCTGATAGGTAGCTTTGAAATAACGCTAACGCCGTGCCCCTCACTCCGATTCTTTCCAACTTGGATAATAAGACAGGACTGAAAAAAAAATTGTAATCGTGTCAGTTGTGGACGAGGAAATAAAAGGGTACAAAACTTAGATTTTAGTATTGCTTTTTATTCACATGAATAAAACGCCACACGAGAGACTCATAATATTGTAAATTGTAATCATGAAATACAATTTTGATTTTGTTTATTATCCGATGGGACGACCGGAAAGAGGCCAAGAGGACAGGGGCTCTACCGGCAAGTTGCCGAACAAAGGATAAAGATGACTTAATAAATCGTTAAATCGGCTTCCAAGTTGACAATCGATTTCGGACCATTTATGACGTCGCATGTGGTCATGGAAGCCGATTTAACGATTGTTTAAGACTTTTGTAACCTTTATTTATTTGAACGCCATTCACGAAAACGATGTTCGGCGACTTAGCCGGTAGAGCCCCAGGACCGACGGCTTAACGTTCTCTCCGAGACACGGGGGTGTAATACCGCCAACTCCCTACTGTCATTTTTCTGAGCGGAATCACTTTTTTGTTCCGACCCGAATTTGAACCTAGACCTCATTATATGCGGTTGAACACGATACCGCTTATAGACTAGATCAACGAGGCAATCTAACATATAATTATTAATATTATTATGATTATTTTAGAATATTGTGTTTTTATTTATTTAACTAGTTTTCTTTTATAATTATTTATCTATAATATATAATAAATTTATTCAAGAAAAAATGTTTACATAATTTATATTAAATCTATTTATATTAAAAATAATTAATACTAAGCTATAAACAGTTTGTGCCTGTACTAGGTTAAACCTGTAATAATATTATATTAACAAAAATTACTAATATTATTAATAAAATTGATACAAAATCAACTAAATTAATTACTTCTAGACCTAGGCTGTCGTTATATTCAGCCGCATCGTCGGGAGGTAAAGTGCCCAGAAAACTGGCCGCATTGCCACGCTAGATGGCAATGCTGATACTTTGACCCAAAAACCCGGCTCTCTTATAAATGAGTTGACCTTCTTTAGCTACTGGCGGAAATCATAACAACCGGTTAAGTAAAAGAGTGGAATAAGAGAGAATAGCGTTCATTAACTCTAAGAGGAACTCCACTGGGAAAGCATCTCCACCTTGCAGAATATACTAAGGGTAATGGGAATAAATTTTTATATTGTGTGTATGCTGTGAGTAAGGTTGCTAGAGCTTACTACTTACTTACTTACCGTATGGGCCCTAGTGTCAGAGTTGTTAAAGCCACCCAGTAGTGGCTTAACGACTGTTGTCTAATGGCTAAAACCGCGACCGCCAGCTTAACTTGCCCTCCAAATCACGGAGATACTCAGAAATTAAACCACTATGTCATTTGACACCGGTATGTAAGTGATCGGCGAGGTCAAGCAACTAGGCTCGCGGTCAATCCATAGATGGGTGACCCGCAAGTTTAGTTGCTTGACCATGCCCATCACTTACGGACCGGTGAGAGCATCTGGCTATGAGCGCCTTAGGGCTAGAGCTCATAGGGGGAACGTAACGAGTGAATAATGACATATGTGTCGCTGGCCTCATAGGCTACGGTGACTTTCAACATCAGGTGATCTAACTTGATACTTTAAAAAAGGCGCTCATAGCCAGTTATCGGTTTCCATGCAACCGGCGCTTCTAAGAACTTTGGCTAACAACCTATTGTGACCTCAAAAGTTCTGGAGCATCCTAAAGCTTGAAGGTCATGCTTAGCTGTCGCTCCTAGCTGCTTTCGTTGTTGAACAGCTCTGACACTAAGGTCAGCAGGGCTCATAAGGTTCCTTGACCCGATTTCATATAAAATGCAATGACCAGTAGGATTCTACGCACACTACTTAAGACCGACTACAATTACCTAATGGGTCGGAACTGGAACGATTTCCGATAATACATTCATTGGAATCGTATTCAGTCAATTGTACGAATTAACTAGCAAAAATTTATCATACAGATGGCGTCCCAATCTGGGGCCGAACAGCCGATCTCAGTTCATCAATCATATTCTACTTACCAGACCCGGATCTGTATAATATACTTATGAAGGGCAAACTATGCCGATACTTAAATTTTAGTCGACATCATCGACGAGCTCTATGTCTACAGATGAAGATCGGTTGACTCTCAAACCGCAAAAGTCTTTAATTGTTTTTCAAGAAGAAGTTTATAGTTAACTGAGGCCTTTACTGTTTCTTCGGACATTAGAAGCGAGTGAAAGCTCTTGCCTATTTAATAAAACCGGCCAAGTACGAGTCGGACTCGCGCACGAAGGGTTCCGTGCCATTATGTATAAAAACGAGGAAAAGAATTCACGTTTGTTGTATGGGAGCCCCCTTAAAAATTTATTTTATTTGATTTTTATAGCGGCCACAGAAATACATAATCTGTGAAAATTTCAACTGTCTAACTATCACGGTTCATGAGATGCAGCCTGGTGGCCGACGGACAGACAGACAGCGAAGTTTTAGTAATAGGGTCCTGTTTTACCCTTAGGGTACGGAACCCTAAAAACGAGCAACTTACATAATAGAATACTTACATTTTTTTATACCGTATACTCCAAAAGAACGCGTGTTTAAACACTTACAAAACCACTTATTGATGAATGTATCGAGTATGTATCCCTTGTCTAGCTAAAAGCGTACGTACAGCAAAAATCTTACATTTAAGTTTGATCGCTCGGCATTTTTATCGCAATAATACGATCCAGTTATCAAGCTATTTACCAAAGACTATACCACCAGTTATTTTAGAGATATTATCTTTATATCGTTATTAATTTCAGCTCGTTCATAAACCTGTCCATATTACTAAGGCTAGCTTTCGTTTGTTCCAAAATTGAAAACTGAACTACTATTTATGCGTGTGAGTCCTCTAATTCTATATCCTTTGGAGTTATCATTAGGACTAGTATCGATGAATGATTTAAAACAATACATCTAGGGCAAGCCAATATAGCTAACGATATTTTGTTACAACGAGGAAGATAAACTTGTGTGATTTTCTACGATTTCATTGGTTGAGAGTTGTAGACAGTTATGAGTGTTCGTCGTTACACGCTCCACTGTCATATTGTGGGACTTCCTATAGTACACCCCAACACGGAACTGTAGACCTGGCTGGCGGGTAGCGGGTCTAAACGAACCCCTAAATTTTAGATTTTTTTTTTTAACCAAATAATGTTATTGAGGCACGCTGAAATTTTGATACGTTGTAGTTTAATTATTATTATACAATACAAAAAAAGACAGGCGATTCTGTCAGGTCTTTAGCACTGCCAGGCGTGTGCAAAAATATTTTGCAAATAATCGAAAAAATGTATTTGAGGCAACTTGAATGTTATTTATGTATTGTATAAACGTTAAACTACAACATATCAAAATTTCAGCTTGCCTCAAATACATTCTTTGGATAAAAAAAACACGAAAATTTAGGGGTTGGTTTAGACCCGCTACCCGCCAGCCAGGTCTGCAGTTCCGTGTTGGGGTGTGTCTGAAGAGCTATAGGACAAGTTTTCAGCTTGCTTCAAATACCTACCCAAAAATGCGTGCCAGCTTTTGGACTACTAGTTGTTCTAGCGGTAGCGTGTATATAAGTACTAAGGCCTAAATGCCAAGTCAGGCTAAAAAGCAGTATTGTGATATTTCTGATAAAATTTCTCACTAGCCAGTGACAGGCAGTGGCTTTAATGCTCCTGCCTACGAAGCTGGTGGTCCTGGGTTCGAATCCCGGTAAGTGCAAATATTTGTGTGATGAGCATGAATATTTGTTTCTGAGTCATGGATGTTTTCAGGCAGTGGCTTTAATGCTCCTGCCTACGAAGCTGGTGGTCCTGGGTTCGAATCCCGGTAAGTGCAAATATTTGTGTGATGAGCATGAATATTTGTTTCTGAGTCATGGATGTTTTCTATGTATATAAGTATATATCTATCTATATAAGTATGTATAGCGTCGCCTGGTACCCATAGTACAAGCTTTGCTTAGTTTGGGGCTAGGATGATCTGTGTGACATTGTCCCTAGATATTATTATTATCACATGTTTATTATCACTATTATTTACAATATATTATATAAGGGTATTTTAATATGAATACAACTTATAAAATATAAGGGCTACATGGAGAGAAATTTCCGCACAATCCTGGCATTCGCCAGCAAAACCGCCTTCTGCATGTAACTCTCCAGCCAGATATCAAGCCCTAAACTTGCAAGGTTGGTTTTCAGGGATTTAGGAATAACTCCGTTTGTATTTCTTTTTGTTTTGTTTTTATTATTATTATTGCAACGCCGTGCTTATGATAGCACTTAAATTACTCTCTCCCTATCTCTGAGATTTTTTCGCCATCTCATCGGGTATGGGGTAAGTGAGTGAAAGATTAGGGATTGCTTCTTTGTTTGTCAACTTATACTATGTTCTTCGTACAGTTCGTCACTGTTTAAATTGGACACCGTAAAGAAATTCATGCAATGTCATTGTTATTGCCCATGTTGTAAGTCATCAAATGTAAGACCCTATCCAGCTAACTTGGATCTAAACTTTTCTTTGGTTTCACTATTATCCGTTTTTCGACCAGGGTCCTTGAAGGGCAGGACATTGACTTGAAATTTCGTGACCCATTTTACGAGTGAGCGCCTACGATCAGGCAAGATTAGATTAAATTTGAGCGCCATGTAGGTACGGCTAAATTAAAAAAGAAACATTTAGTGTCCACCAAGAATTAAAATGGGACTCGAAAACTACTGTGATTACAATTTTCTGAAAAGTTCTTAATATAATACGTATTGTACAGACGCCAGCACATCAAGGTAGGTACCGATCTATCAAATTTAGCCAATTGAAAGTGAACCTTATTCTTATGTAATAAAGTTAAAAATCTATCAAAGAAATTTGACAGATTAAGGTAGCTGGATGTGCTGGCGTCTGTACAATAATAATGAAAATTATTCGCCTCTAATAATATTACGCTCGCCAAAAGTCTCTAGACCTTTTCAGCTATGTCAAGATAAATTGATATAGCTATTAAATAGTTACTTGAAAATTTTGGTATGTATTCAACCTTATTCCATACATACATAGACTCACGCCTGTTTCCCAGAGGGGTAGGCAGAGACAACGGATTTCCATTTGTCACGATCTTTGCATACTTCTTTTGCCTCTATTACTGTGATTATATTCTTCATACATGCTCGCCGGTTTAGGGTACTTCTGACTTGCCCTTTCTTAAGAACATCTCCAATTTGGTCAGAGAATGTTCGACGTGGTCTTCCCCTTCCGGTTGTCCCACTCACACAGGCCAGGTATACTTCTTTTGTCAATCTTCTTTCATTCATCCTTTCTAAATGGCCAAACCATCTCAGCATGCCTTTTTCAATCTTTGTGACTACATCCTCTTTCACACCACAACGGTCTCTTACATCAGTATTTCGAATTCTGTCTCTCAAAGTCACACCACACATACTTCTTAGAGCTCTCATTTCCACTGCATTTATTTTACTTTCATTCTTTTTCTGCCATACCCATCTTTCACTAAAGTTGGCACTAACACCCCATCGTGCACGGCTAGTCAAGCCTTCTTTGAGACTTGCCGGCTACTCATAAAGGCGTGTAGTGCCCCATTCACTCTGTTCCCCGCATTTACTCTTCTAACAATATCTTTTTCATATTTCCCATCTCTTGTAAACAAAGTTCCCAAATATACAGACTCTTTCACCTGTTCGACTTTCTCTCCTCCAATAACAATATCACATGCTGACGTGTATTCATCCCTCTCAAATACCATTAGTTTCGTCTTACCTACATTCATTTTCACCCCTTTCCTTTCAAAAGATTCATGGATATTTGTTACCATCACCTGCAACTCGTCCGCCGATGATGCAAGTAGAACTTGATCATCAGCGTAAAGCAGACATTTGACGAGTAACTCATTCATCCTTACACCGCATTCACTTTCTTTCAAATCTTTTAAACAGCTATCTATGAATAGGTTAAACAACCACGGTGACGCTACACATCCCTGTCTAACACCCTTTTGGATGCTAAACCACTCGGTGTATGACCCGTTAATCCTCACGCAAGCTCTGGAATCCCTATAAAGAGATTTCAGTGCTTGAACAAGGTCGTCATCCAACCCATACATGGACAGTACCGACCATAGCTCATTCCTCAACACCCTATCGTATGCCTTTTCTAAGTCTACGAAGGCACAGTAGACCTTTTGGCTTTTGCCCAAAAACTTCTCTACTATGCTTCGAAGAGAAAAGACCTGATCCATGCATCCCATTCCTTTCCGAAAACCCGCCTGTACGTCCCATATTTTCGCATCGGTTTCTTTCACAACTCTTTGAACCAATACTTTTGCATACAACTTACCAACGACGCTGAGCAGTCTAATGCCCCTATAGCTTTTACAGTCTTGCCGTGAGCCTTTCCCTTTGTGAAGAGGTATGATGACAGCCTTGCACCAATCACTTGGCACTTGGCCGGTGGTATAGCATAAATTGAAAAGGCTGCACAGCTGACTCGCTATGACGCCAAGTCCAGCCTTCAGCATCTCGGAAGTTATCCTGTCATACCCTGGTGACTTACCTGATTTCATACCCTTAATAGCTTTCACAATCTCATCCATACCAATTTCATCTTTACATTTGTTCTTGTCTATACTTAGTGAACTACGTTCACTCTCTATTACACCTCTTTCATACAAACTTTCAAAATACTCCTTCTAACGTTTTAAAACGCATTCTTTCCCTTTCACTATATTTCCATCTTGGTCTCGTATGGATTTCAGTTCTGAGGTTTGAGTTATGCCTCTTACTGATCTAACGGATTTCCAGAAAAACTTAATGTTCGTTAGACAACCTTCTATCAAAATTATCCTTTTGTTCATTTTTCTTTTCGTTCACCACATGCTTTACAATTCCTTTCATTCTTCTATAATCATTCCAGGCCCTTTCTATATCCTCATTCGTCGCCTTATGCATTCGTTCGTTTGCTCTGGTGGCTAGCCAGTCTAACCACGCTTTCTTCTTTTCACATACAACTTTTTGTATACTTTTATCTCACCAAATATTCTTCATCTTTCTTTCTCTTCTTCTCTTTATTACACCACATACTTCACCAGCTACACTCACCACACCTTCTTTGACTAACTTCCATAGCACTTCTACTTCTCTTATGTCTTCTGATCCCTCAAACTTACCAACCAACTTACTTTTGTACTCATCTGCCATTTTTTCCTCTTGCAGTTCCTCTACTTTTATTCTCTCTAGTACACTTTTAGTCTCAGGGATTCGTTGGCGCCATCCTTTGAACAGACCACTTATTCGGCTCATTACCAGAAAGTGGTCTGTATGGATTGCGGTCCCACGATAGACTCTTGTGTCTAGAACATTCTTTCTGAATCTTTCATCTACAATCACGAAGTCAATCATACTCTTTCGCACATTTTTCCTCTCTCGTGGAAACGTATGGATTCTTTTATGTTCAAACATAGTATTTGTAACACAAAGACCCCTATGCCAAACATATCTCAAGCAGACTGTACCCATTCTCATTCTCACTCTCGTCACCGAATTGACCTAGTACTCTTTCATAACCATGTTCCTTATTCCAATGTACATAATATTGCCCGTTCACAGCACCTTAAATAAATAAAAAAAAGAAATAGTTTTGCCGCACCGTAATGAGCAAGTTCATTATCCCTCGCTCTAGATCCGGGCCTGTCGATTACCCAGATGTTCAGTGTACACAGAAGAAATTGAACAGAGCTAATCACAATACATTGTAGAAATACGTTCCTTTGTAATTACAGTAGGTATGTGCCAAATTCCGACCTAGATATTTTTTATACTACTATAATTATGGTAGGTGCCCAATTCCGACCTGGGTTCATATTTTTTATACTACCATAATTAGGTATAGTAGGTGCCAAATACATACATCACCATTTCTAAACTTCCAATTCGGTGGACAAGTTTAAGGCGTAACACACGTGACGGAAAGCGGTTACCGTATCCTATGACGCTTGAAACACGCATTGTATATTAATCTTCCGAACCTTTACTCTTGCACGATGAGCTGTCTTGCAACCTTATTCACACCCATAGTTAGTTAGTTTGGCGATAGGTTTCCGCACTTAGCCTCCTAATTGGGCCATTGTCTAAGTAGACTTGTTTGGCTACTCGAACCATTCCTTCCATCAAGAAGTCCAGGAGACCACGAAAGCCTGGCTTGAGGGTCTCCTGCAGTGTCTTCGGATCATTCAGGAACTTTGCCCGTTGGTAAGCTACACTCTTGCAGTGTAGCAGTACGTGTGCTGGTGTTTCTTCATTTTCAATGCACCATCTGCACACATTCACACCCATGATCTAAACATTTGTATTTTATTTTTATAAATTATTTGACACTATTTCTTATAACTATGGCCTGGTTTATATTAACAAGTTTTTTTTTAAAGACAACGCCTGTATTAGTTAATCTAATCCCTATGTCGCGGGTTACTTTACAAACATATTATAGACGGACACAAATAACATCCAGACTCAGAACAACTATTTATGGGTCACACAAATAGTTGTCCGGTGCGGGACTCGAAACCGCGAGACGAAGCGGCGAGGCGACTGTCTTAGCCACTGCGCCACACATGCAGTCAATTATTGTGTCATTGTGTTTTTTTTAAAGAGATAGCCAGAGATTAGAGGCATTTGAAATGTGGTGCTGGCGAAGAATGATGAAGATTAGTTGGACGGAAAGAAAAACAAATGTGGAAGTATTACGAACGGTAGATGAGAAGATATTGTCATAAAGAACCATAGAAAACAGAAAGGGAAAGATGTTAGGGCACTTGATACGACATGACACCTTTATGAGGAATATTATTGAAGGCAAAATAGAGACAAGGAGAGGACGAGGAAGACCAAGAAGGACTATTTGGATCAGATAAAGAAAAAGTTAAATGTAATGTCGTATCAAGAAGTCAAAGCGCTCGCCGAAAGCCGAGACGATTGGAAGAAGCTCCACCGTCAAGAGCATAGCTCTTAAATATGATGATGATGTGTTTTTTTAAAAAGCTTCATCAATCATGAATGTGTATGTATCTTTCTACTATAATTGAACATTTACATACCTCGTTAAGGTCATAATTCAGCTCACTCCTAATAAATGTATAATATAACCTGTTTCATGCAGTAAATAAGTTGATTGATTGAAATTTACTATTCGCCCGACGACTGTTAAACCCGTGTAGAAAAGATTTCTTTACTCATTGGAACTGCATGTTATATACCAATATACATAATTGTCGCATAGTTTTGTCAACTGAACCACAGAAAATTGAATTATGAAGTCAGGTAATTGTCCATTATGGATTATATTTCTTGATAAACCTTAATTTTAACTTTCATTTATTAATAATCACATAATCGCTTGTAAATAAAATCCTTCGATCATACATAGGTATAATACTTATTGAGTTTATTATTCTGGGAAACACCGCATGTCCGTGAGCGACTACTAATAGATAATAATTAATGAAACACAATAAAATTTGGGCAATCAGTAGGCGCCGAACCCCAACTATACACAATATTATTGCAACTGGTTAAATAAACTACTGAATAAAAGTACATTAAATATTTATGAAGTGTTCATACATAATATTTTTTCCTTAATAATAAAATAAGCAGCATGTAAAAGATTTAGGTAAATAGCAAACAAAATATAAGGCGCTTGAAACAAAGATATTCATATTTTTGGACTTGGTATAAAAACTACTCCACTTAAATACATGACCATAATATGGGGCCAATTCTCAAGCTTCTTCTACACAATTCAAAAAGATGAGATTCTCAAATTCCGGAGTAATCGTTGCACATACACAAAAAAACATCGAATTGAAATTTAGAAGTTTGTAAAAATCATGCGAAAGCGAAATTTGTTCAGTTTGAATCACATATATCATCTATTACGCCACGAAATATTATCCACAACAACACTTCTATAAAAGAAGTAAAATTTCGAGACATTACTTTAAACAAAAATTGCAACTGGAATGAACTCAACTGGGGTCTGTAAAAAAGTAAACAGTTTCGTCTTGGTTTCAAATAGACTTAGGAAAACTTCTAGCGCGAGTCAGTTGCGCATTTATGGTTTTGTTAGTTATTTGTTACGACATGCTATCTTATTATGGGGTAATTCGAATGACTGAGAAAGAGCTTAGTTGTCTCAGTAAAGATACATACAAATAAAATGAGCCCCTTCTTGATTCATGTTAGGAACATTTTAGGAGATGTAATATCTTTGTTTGCATTTTGGAAATATGTCTAGTGTCAGATATTTAAAAGAGCGAAAGACACATTTCCACGCTACACAAGTAATTACGAGAGACTGGATCTAAATCACCCACCATGAAGAACTCTCTTAAAGAAAAAAGGAAACGTTATGTGTGTGAGGATTTATAATTCCTCCTCTTACAGGGATGATACCGTATTTAGATAAAGATCTTCTTTTTGTACAATTCTGATAACGAGCTATATTTACAGTATAATGTATAATAACTTGGTTGATATACAGTATAATGTATGTAATGTATTTATTGTAACCTAATATTGTATCTTGCAAGGGTCGCGAAAGCCGCTGGATGCGGTCAGCGCGGGATGGGCTATTGATGATCCTTGGAGGCGGACTTTGTCCAGCAATGGACGTCTGCAAGCTTTCACAGATGAAAGCAAAATTTGGTGGACCAACCATCTGAACATTTGTAGTTTTTTTTTACTACAGTTTTATTTTTAATATGGATTTATACATTCATACATAGACTCCCGCCTGTTTCCTAGTGGGGTAGGCAGAGACAACGGATTTCCATTTGTCATGATATTTGCACACCTCTTTTGCCTGTATAATCGATTACTGTTATGGATAAATATCTTGGGACAACGATCTGATTGTTGGCAAAGCTGGTATTACAGCAATCAGACAACTAATAAACATACTTATATATTTCTAAATACATACATTTGATTACACCCAGACAGAATGTGCTCATCACATAATGATTGGTGCACACAATGCGATAGAAGAAAATTGCTTGACTTTAAAAATGTTAAAACAGAATATCTCAAACATGTATTTGATTAGAAACTTGGTTGTCTAAGATTTTTCATTAAAAGTTCATATTTTTGATCAATTTTAGCTATCCTGTTCTTGAACACGTGAATAGAAAGAGAAACATAGTTTTACTTATGTATGGATATAGTCCCTATTGCTATTCACCCTCGGTGTTTCTATTCACCCCGTTTTACTGTACTTGTTAGTTTATACCAACGGGAATTGCGTGAAACAACAAAATTAGATATGTCAGATTTTTAAGAAAACTCATTGGTGCAGAAAACTGGTGTTAAGTATGTTCTTTATGAAAGATGAAGGAATAAAATACATCTATATTGACTGTTGGTATAGTGGTTAGTGGCACTGACTGGTAAGTCAGACGACGTGGGTTCAACCCCCACCAATCATTATGTGATGAGCACGTTCTGTCTGGGTGTAATCAAATGTATGTATTGAGAAATATATAAGTATGTTTATCAGTTGTCTGATTGCTGTACTTTGCCAACAATCAGATCGTTGTCCCAAGATATTTATCCATAACAGTAATCGAAACAAAAGAAGTGTGCAAAGATCATGACAAATGGAAATCCGTTGTCTTTGCCTACCCCTCTGGGAAACCGGCGGGAGTCTATGTATGAATGTATAAATCCGTATTAAAACTAAAAACTGCATTAAAAAAAATAACTACAAATGTTCAGATGGTTGGTCCACTAAATTTTGCTTTCATCTGTGAAAGCTTTTACTGTTTATAGGTAGGTATTCTTCAGAACAAAGAAAATCTTATTTCACTTACGGATTTAATACACAGAAGTACCGTTTAAGTATTTATATTGCTGTGAAATGGAAGTCTAGTGCCACATCCCTTATTTGACCTCCCGTCATCATATCTCCTGGATAGCGCTTCAGGCTAGCGACATATGAGTGAGGTAAAGAACAGCGTTCTTTTTGGTACCCAACATAAACCAACTAATCATAGTAGCAGTATTCACGGGCCACTACTATCATCAATATAAACAGGGACTGTCGAATAGCCCTAATCTGCAGGACCTGTGGGGAAGAAAATGAAACATGTTGCATATACTTTGTAAATGGGATGTTTTGGCAAGACAAAGAATACCCAACCTGGGGTTGGCATATCCAGAACCAGGATAATACGAGGATCTACCCCTAAGAAGCATACTGAAGTATGTGCAGACTGCATTCAGGGCTCTAGGAATGAGTAGAAAGTAATGGAGTTTACTAGATCCTGAAGGGCCTAAGTGCTGTACTTAAGTACACCCCTACCAAGACAAAATCAAAACTATTATACTGTAAACAACTAGTCTGTAGCTTGTAATGTTTCTTTCTTATGTAAAAATGTAAGTTGTGGAGATGAAAACAAATATATTTATTTTATTTATTTATTACTGTATACTGTATATAAACCAAGTGTTTATACATACTGTAAATCTAGCTCGTTATCAGAATTGTACAAAAAAAGATCTTTATCTTAATGCGGTATCACCTCTGTAAGAGGGGGAATTATAAATTCTCAGACGTTTCCTTTTTTCTCTAAGCGAGTTGTTCATGGTGGGTGATTTAGATCCAGTCTCTCGCAATTACTTGTGTAGCGTGGAAATGTGTCTTTCGGTCTTTTAAATATCTGACACTACACATATTTAGAAAATGCAAACCAAGATATTACATCTCCTAAAATGTTCCTAACATGAATCAAGAAGGGGCTCATTTTATTTGTATGTATCTTTACTGAGACAACTAAGATCTTTCTCAGTCATTCGAATTACCCCATAATATGATATCATATCATAAAAAATAAGTAACAAAACCATAAATGCTGACTCGCGAAATGAGGTTTTCCTAAGTCTATCTGAAACCAAGACGAAACTGTTTACTTTTTTACAGACCCCAGTTGAGTTCCTTCCAGTTGCAAAATAGGGACTATATCCATACATAAGTAAAACTATGTTTCTCTTTCTATTCAACCCCGGTGTTTCTAATCACCCCGTTTTACGGTATAGGTTATAGAAGATTGAAGAAAAAACTTCTCAACGTGTTCAAGAACAGGATAGCTAAAATTGATCAAAAATATTAAGTTTTAATGAAAAATCTTAGACAACCATGTTTCTAATCAAATACATGTTTGAGATATTCTCTTTTAACATTTTTAAAGTCAAGCAATTTTCTTCTATCGAATGTAAACTATCGCATTGTGTTTATGCGCAACCACTCTCTGCGCTTCGTACAAAGCATCAGCCAAGTACGAGTTGAACCGCTTAGGAAAAGTTTAGTTTAGAGCCCGTGCACACCACGTTTTTTAAAAGCGCTGTCGACGCGCTTTTCTAAAACGCGCGTCGATGGCGTGCTTTTATCCTACAAACCAGTTTGTTTTTGTTTGTATCGATACAAACGCGATGCTAACGCGCGTCTGTATCGCTACAAACGCGCGTCAACGGTACGCTTAAAAAACTTGGTGTGCATATGCCCTTCGACATAAAAATAATATTTAGTTTTGTCATATATTTTTTTAAAGCCAGAACCGATGAAAGATGGTGTCTATGCTTAGCAGGCTGCGGGGCAGTAGTATTGGTATCCATTCCTATAAGCAGTTTGGAGGCCCTATAATCAGACACCTAATTGAAATGCAAACTCTCCCTATTAGAATAAATTTCTAACTATATCTGTTTTGTATGTTATGTAATTGTATTTTTGACGCCTACTGTCTATACCTAAATATAATAAAATAATAATAAACTCGCCACTAAAAATCAGAACGCAAAACTAAGATCCTGAAGTCGAGGCTGAGAATAAATTATACTAGAATTGAAACATTGCAGCAGTTCTTTTAAATAACTGGGTTTCTGAAGATCTCAAATACAGCTTGGACGGTGACGTTTTGCGCTTTGCGCTTGCGCCTATTCGCTGCAAGATGTTGGCTCCCAGATTTAAAAATGCACGACTTCAGATAAAACTACGCTATTTACAGGGTACATAACTGATTATTTTAAGGTATTATCATGATCAAAAAATCCTATGTGATTTTATTTTGTATGTAAGGTTTACATAACCATGTATCAATTATAATGACCGTGACCAGAGAGCTGGCCGTTTTTTGTGTCAAAGAATCAGCATTGCCATACAGCGTGGCAATGCGGCCAGCCTTCTGGGCACGTTACCTCCCGACGATGCGGAGGAATTCTACGACGCCCTATAACTTAGTTATAGTAGTTAGTTATTATAGTTAATTTAGCTGATATTTTTCTGTTTCTTATAAGTTAAGTTAATTATTTAAATATGCATCTCTTTATTTTAACAGAATAAATGAATTATAATTATATGTTTCTGATTTTTGTCAACATACTTCAGAGACATGGAATAATTATATTATTTCTTTATATATTGATTTTCAAGTGGAACTATTAATTTTCTAACACCTTGTTTATTTCTGATGAAATTCGTGGCGGGATCCAAGACAGTTGAATTCCCCGGGACATGCCTGAGCCTCACCGCTCAGTATCATTTCACTGCACAACTGCAGTCTAGATGGATGGCAACCACCAGGGTGACCTCTCTTGGGACGTTGGTTTGCATACAGGAGTTGCAGTGGTGGGTAAGGGTAGCCCCGATAAATATTAAAATATATTTTGCTTCTATGATTGCATTAATAATTAGCTGTGCCCCGCGGTTTTACCCGCGTTAAAATTTATAAATCATCACAGCTCCACCCCCGTAGGTGATAGCGTGATAATATGTAGCTTATATGTTGACCCGCCCTCATAGTTTTATTCATACAAAATTTGAAGTAAATCCATGAAGTAGGTTTTGAGTTTAGCCCGGACATACATACAGACAAACAGATAAACAAACAAAAATTCTAAAAACTATATTTTTTGCTTCAATAACGATTGTAGAGCACGCCACAAGTATCCTTTTTTAAAAATATTCTATGTACAGTTTTGACTTTCCTACGATTTTATTATATGTATATAGATAAGTAAATTAACAAAAACAAAACGCTATAAAAATACTGCAAAATCTCTTTTGATGTGAAAGTAAAGTGATTTTACATTGGAACCCTATTTAAAGCCTACTTCGAAACTTAGAACCTCCACATCAGCGTCCTTCAATGAGATTATAATATTGTTTCTCACATTTTCAATTTGCAATAAAATGTAGTAATCTTCACCTTAAGTTCCTAATATTAGTAGACGGGGGGATTGGAAATTAGCTGTATCCTCTTAAATTCTCTGACGATAATGACGCTTTTTAATAACATTTTAGAACAAAAGGGAACCGTGTGAATTATCTTTGGTACCAAAGTGCTCTTACGGCACTTCCACAAGAACATCAAGTACAGTTTATAATTTATAAACGAATTATTTACGTGACTATGTTATTTCGTGTTCACATTTGCGTCTATTTGACGCATCTAATTAAGCAGTAGCAGCTGGTAGCCGAGCGTAACACGAGTAACATGACTCGACTATATGAGCTATTAATTAATGTTAAAATAATTATGAAAATAACGATATAATACATTTTCAGATGAATACGTCTTGCCTAAACTAGTTGGTAGTAATCACAAGGTTATATAGATAATTAATGTAAGTAATGACGGCTTAGGTTATCCAGACACTGACACTGCCTAGTAATCACGACGTTACTAATGATATTACCACTTTCCACACTAGTATATTTATAAGCTTTGTATAAGTCTACAAAATCGTTTTAACGCGACGCATTCAACATGAAAAATAAGCAAACTGAGGGGCACTGAGCGGCGCGAGACTGCATACAAATACGGATTTACTCCATTTTTACCACCAAAACAGTTTCACTACAACTTTACCACTAAAACAGTTTTACTTTTATAAAGTAAAGGCAATATTTTTTTTCAATTCTATAAAAAAGATCTAAGTGAATATGTAGTTAGGATGGTCTAATCCTGAAACCTAAGATTTAGAGACTTAATTCGTTCTCTTTATTTTGTAAAATAGAAAAATAGTTATTAAAGAGCCTTTTGATATTTTATCTCTGTTGTAAATGTTAACCAATTATGTAAGGCTATAACCAAAAGTAGATTAAGACCTGATAAATAAGATATATTAATATCAATTCCGTATGTTTTATAATAGTTGAAAAAAAAAAATTCTGTACCGCTAATATCTTCAAGAGCAACCCCATGGGTAACATAAAAATTTTTACGGAGAATATATTAAGAACGATTTGTTCTCCGCGTCAGTTAACGCCGTGATTCGTACCCCAAAGGTGCCAGGCGCGAGTTATTTAGCTTAAAGATTTATTCCCTAGATGGCTTAATCCCTCGCCCATCTCGATTATCCAATGAAGCAGTGAAAGCCTTTTAGGCTAACATTTCACGTCACGTTAAAAAGAAATCAAAACTACGATTTGAGCCTTTTTCGTGATTTTCTGTGGCACTATGTTCAACGACCTATATCGTACATTTATAAACAACTTTGAACATTTTTTATTTATGTACTAGCTGTGCCCCGCGGTTTTACCCACGTTAAACTTTATAAATTATCACAGCTCCTCCCCCGTAGGTGATAGCGTGATAATATTAGTCGTATCCTACGAATATTGCCCTAACGAAAATTGGGGCTTTCTTTTTTTATTGCATAATTCAATTCTGCTCATCATACCACATATAACCAGTTCAACAAAACAATATAAAACGGTACAGGTTATAAAATAATAAGTTTTTCTAAAAAGGCACAATTTTAAGCATTATGTTTTCATCAAAGAATAAAGCTACAATCACCACTACGCATTTTTTCTTCGCGTGTAGTGAGAGTACGTGGGCGTGGAGAGAGCGTGCTAGCGCCGTTAGGACACTAGTCGGCGGAGCGCGGAGATTGTTAGTTATGGCGAGCGAAATCTTATTTTTAAACAAATAACATTTTTTCTTATACTACTCAAGTTTAGTCATAATTATCAAATTTACCGCAAAATTTGACATACATAATGAAACGCCGAGGACGAAAGTTGGTGGAATTGGTTAGAAAGGAAGATTGTGTAAATGAAAGAAAACAGACGAATATTATAACAAGTAAGTAAATCAAAATATTTTATAGATCAAGGGATTTTAGGGTTGAAATTATATTTTGTAAAATTTTCCTGTTTTATTTAGTTCACATGATATCAACGAGTTTGTACTTAATTAAGTCATTTTAATTATTTATTAAATAAAATAAAATAAAATAAAATAAAATAAAAAAGGTTTTTATACACGTAGACTTTAAAAAAGCGCTTGTAAATAGTCAGAACATGTTTGTAGTAATACAGTTATTATTTCTAGTTGCATATTACAGATATTTAGGTACACGGAATGTTAAAACATTTATACAATTTATTTTATAATAGTAGTGATATTTAGCTAGCTTGTATTAAGTTATTGTCAAGGAGATTATGTTTAGGTTTAATGATTGAAATTTATATTTTACTACATATTGTCTGAATGTTTCTGTCTATATTAAGTAATGAATTCAGTATTATTATTATAACGGACCTTGTGTTTAAAACGACGGTCGCGCTTTAATGCTACCACCGGATCCAATGCGCCCCAACTGAGAAGACCCAGTGAAACAAACTCAGCAGGTTCATCAGACGGTCCAGCGAAACATACTCAAGCGGGCATGAACACGGGATTTGGTCCACTTAAAGTAATTATTTAGTAGGCAAACAATATCTGCTCGATCGGTTGTCTGAATGAATATTAATTTAGATTATATTTACAACATAACATGAAACAAAAGAAAAAACATCTAAACAATAACATTATTCATTTTGAGACAGAGTCAATCAATTTAAATTTAGTATATGTTAGCAATCCTATTACAGATAGTCACAGATAGTTCACGTAACTCAACAAATTAGTCATGTCTATATGGCTACAAGAGCTCCAGCGAGCAATGTGCAGGTAGGTGGTAATCGCCAGGCGTCTTTGTCATCGATGTACTCTTTAGTGGTATAATAACCCCTTGCCATAAGTACACGTCTAATATGTGTCTTGAAACTTGTGTCAGGCAGATCAGTAATATGAGTAGGAAGCTTGTTATAAAACCTAATACAATTTCCTACAAATGATTTATTCGTTTCGCTGACTCTAAAGCCGGCATTGCAAGTTTGTCTTTATTATTAGTATTAATGTTATGCAGTTCACTTTTTTTTATCGTTATTAATATTTTTTCTAACATACAATATATTCTGATATATATACTCAGATGGCACCGTTAGTATATTTACTTCTTTAAACAAAGTTCGCAAAGATTCGCGACTACCTAACTCATAAATGACTCTGACTGCTCTTTTTTGTAAAATGAAAATAGTACTTATGTCAGCTGCCGAACCACACAGCAGAATGCCATAGGACATAATACTATGGAAGTACGCAAAATATACCGATCTAGCAGTTTGTTCATCTGACAATTGTCTTATTTTCCAAACGGCATAGGAAGCCGAACTTAATTTAGCTGCAAGCTTTTCAATCTGAGGAGCCCATTGCAATTTTGAGTCTAGTGTCAGTCTCAGAAATACGGTCGACGGAACTAAATCTAATATTTCCTCATTTAATACAACTGTTGGTATAACCTGTCTCACATTCGGTAATGATAATTTGATACATTTCGTATTCCCTGCATTTAATAAGAGGTTGTTTGCTGAAAACCATTTTGAAATAAGGCCGAAAATAATTTATTCAATTTTCAATACTGTTTACATAGAACAAAACTCTCATGGTGATTGTGGCCCTGTTCTATAGAATGGCTAAATTGCGTATGTATAGAAGAGACGAAACCCTAATTACGTTTGTATCTTTCTTCTACGTTCAAATTATGTTTTTGTCTTTTATTATGTTTTGATGCATTTGAAATATCCACATTGTTATTATATAAGTACAATATTTTACGCTCATATGATTTTAACCCTTTTGGACAAATTTAAACATTTAATACACAATTTCATGCTTTTTCTGGTTTGGGCTTAAAAGCACTTAGGTTTTTTTCTATTGCTTGAAAAATGATATAAAAGCATTTGTGGCCGCATTATTAGCATTCCGCAAGAAAATTACAATTACGCTTATTTCATTATTTTATCTTTTCCCTAAAGTTTTAGAAGAATTCTGTTTTATATTTGTTTATTATTACATGTAAATTTGTTTGATATAATTCATATTATAGGTGGTTACGGAATTCCGGCAGTTTTCTTTGATAACAATAATTTTATTCTATTTTTTTCAGGATGTTGAAAACATCATGAACAAGCCTAACAAAAATGAAAGTAAATCAAATAAAATAAATAATAATAAAATAAAAAGGTTTTTATTCACGTAGACTTTACTTTCACGTAGGTTTTATTTTAAAATTCGTAAAGAGCCACAAACCGAAGAGACTTAAAGCCGAAAGTCCTAATAGATCACAGAAAAGAAAATACGTTATTAATGAGTGAAATAATTGTAAGAAGTTCATTTAAAAACTGGATACTGCGACCAATGAGCATATTTTACTGGATTTGAGGGGAAATCACCATAATCGACCAAAGAAGATAAAAGAAATCATTGTAGACGGTGTTTAAAATCATTTTTTTCCCTTGCACCTGTAGAATCGCATTACTGTAGAAAAAGTAGTATGAAAAAATACGTTGATGGACAACTTTCTTAGAAGCGACTTCATGATTTATATACTGAGTTGGTTGATCCACAAACTTATAGCTCTCAAATGGGTACATTGCGCCAATATCCAGATATTGTCAACACTAATTTTAATATTGCCTTTTACACTCCCAAAAAACATCAATGTGACAAATGCCATGCATTTTATAATACCAGTGAGCCAACTGAAACTCTAAAGTATGAGCCAGATCTGCACATGCAACGTAAAAACTTGGCGAGAACTATAAAGGCGGCTGATGAAGCCGAAGCTGAAGGAGACCTCACTGTGATAACCGCCGCTTTTAATATGCAAATTAAAATAACTAAATCTTTAAGAAAATACAATTGTTTGGTTTGTAGAATAATAAGAACTATTAGTTTAAGGCGTTTTATTATACATGAATAAAAATATATCTAATCCTATAGATATTTTTTATGTATGAATACAATTTTACTTGTCAATGTCGATTCACTTGGTATGCTTAAATGTTTATCAAAGCAAATTTGTTAATAAAATTCAGATTTTGTTTCGAATTAAATATTATAAATATTTTTTTATTACGTACACATGTTCCCAGTAATGGTAAAATAGTTATTATACACAAATTCCCTTGACATAAAACTGAATACAGAGAATCTGAAGAAACTGAATCAGAATAATATATAAATGGCGTTAAGGCGATTGTGGCCTCGACATTTCCGCAGATAAAAGGCATAATGTAACTTATTGCTCAAGTCAAGCCCTCCTTTGCCTTAACACTACAGAGAATAAGGATTTAAGAGACAAAATCCGTACAAAATATAAAGATAATTTATTGAAAATAATGCTAACCGATATTTAAGATACGGATTATATGAAACCACCAATACATGTTTGTTCATATTTAATTTAATTAAACACAAAAACGTGCCTCCTGAAAAGTAGCTATTATGCAGTTACGCCCTTATTCGTAGGATACGACGAATTATGTACCCTATATGTTGAACCGACCTCTTAGTAATATTCATGCAAAATTTGATGTAAATCCATGCAGTACTTTTTGAGTTTAGCCCGGACATACATACAGACAAACAGACAAAAATTCTAAAAACTATATTTTGGCTTCGATATCGACTGCAGATCACGCCCCGAGTATCCTTTTTAAAAATATTCAATGTACAGTTTTGACTCTCCTACGATTTTATTATATTATGTATAGATATGGAACCAGGTCGGAAGCATACTCTTTAAAGTTAAAGAAAATGTCTAAAAATCTGATCACGAGCAATAGTTGCAAAATAAATGTAAAGTAGAATTCCTTTTTATTTAAAAACGAATGAGAAAAAAACAATGTGATTGGTAAACGTACGACGTCGCGACAGCAACAACTTAATTGAACGTTGTATTCGAATTGAAAACTGGAATTAATATACCTCGCGTATACATAAATTCGTAAGAAAGTCCTAGGTCTAGATAGATCCCGAAATTCTATATAAAGTTTCGGCACATTTATCCCCAACCACCTCATTATAAAGCAGGGTCTAAAGTAATAGTACAGTTGGACCAAAGAATATAAATACAGTAATACCCCGCTTTACGCGAGAGATACGTTCCGGAAAAAAAACGCGTTACCTGAATTTCGCGTAAATCGAGGTTTATGATGAAACATAGTCAAAATTCAATAAAAAAAAATACGAATCATTTCATCTCACAGTCGATTCTGAGAGTCCAAAATCTCTCCCAGCAATTGTAGCTTTTCCTCTATTTTCCAGTCTTCTTAACACTTTTATCTTCAATTCCAAAGTTACGCTTTTACGCTCTTTTGTCTTTATAGGCGACATTTTTGAAATAGCGTTAAATTATGTATGTATGTAATCTCCAATAAATGTTAAAACACGACTGCCAGCCGAACTAAACACGACGGAACAAATGAAAAAAACGAGGGAATCCCCATAAAAACAAAGTCTTAGGACGGGGAATCCCTAATTCTGCAATCAGAATCTTCGGGGGAAGGGAGTCACCAAAGAGAGGTTAATGACTACATTATGTTTATACACATTTATCGCGTAATGCAAGGCATTTGAACGCCATAGTCTAAACTCGCGTTATAGTGAAACCGCGTAGAACGGGGTCGCGTAAAGCTTATCTGCTATATAGCTATTACTGTACCTCTCTATACATCATCATCATCATCATATCAATCAAATTACATCCACTGCTAGACAAAACCTTTTGACTGTACAGGGTCAATTGAATGGGGGGATATGCCATAAACGCCACGCTTGCCAGATGGGTTGGCGATCGCAGTTTGATGGTCACAGTTCATAGAAAAACGTTTCTGCCCGTTCTCTGGGAGATATTCCCTCGGGACGACTTCTACGCTCCCCACGGGATGAGATGGGGTGATGATATTCTTCGCCTACACTACGCAGTATATAAATTATTATATATAGTATATTAATTAAGAATATAAATTGTGTATAAATATATAGTCTATAGATCCCAAAAACGTGATTAAAGTGTGGGCACATTTAAGTTAAACCACCATTATATAAAGAAGAGTTTAATGTAATACTACAGTTGCACCAAAGATTGTAAATGTCGAAATTCGCAGGCGAACCAAAGTAACCGACACGGCCCGAATAATTGCTAAGATGAAGTGGCAGTGAGCGCATAGCTTGTAGAACCGACGGCCGTTGGGCAGAAAGGTTCTCGAGTGGCTACTATGAACCGGAAGACGCAGCGTGGACAGGCCCTACAAGATGGACCGAAGATCTTGTGAGGGTTGTTGGAAGCCGCTGGATGCGGGTAGTACCAGCTATTGTGGAGATCTTTTGGTGAGCCCTTTGTCCAACAATGGTCGTCTTTCGTCTGAAATGATGATGATTAATATTATCTTCGATATTTATTAGGTAAATGTCAATCGGGAATTTTATCAATGAAACTATTATATTTGGTCGTTAGTTAATTCAGAAGTATTTTGCATTTCAATGAAACTTGTTTTCCTTGCATTGTTAAAAATCCCGTGTAAACCTGCAGCGATAATTAATTTACATGTTTCAGCTGAACAGAGTCTATAAACAAGAGAAATCAATAAAATACATAAATGGTTCAGTATCAAATAGAAGGACGTCCGTAAAATGTACCGAGGAAAGAAAAGGGACAACGCCCTCACTCGGTAATTAATCCCTGTATGAGTGACTTTAATGACTGACTGAGACAAAGCATACCCAGAATCAGAACAACAATTTAAGGGTCACATAAATAATTGCCATTTGCTACTCGTGCAGTGTTTTAATGTAGTTAGGTGAATGTAGTTAAACGGACTTTTAACGGAAAAATTGTATTAGTGTTAAGCGCTTTTGACATACCTACTATTGGAATCAAATATAGGTAACAGCTCACTTAGGACCCTTAAATTGACTGTCGGTGCTTTTGCAGCTGGCTTCTCTAGTTTCAATTCTCTCGTTTTATGAGGCTATAGCCTCTTTATATCATTCTGTCTCCCGCTTTGCTCTGGAGGGAAGTAAAACTATTCATTTCTAACTCCTCCTTTTTTCTTCTTTCTGATTAAATTCGTTGCGAGATCCAAGGCAGTTAAAGCGATTCCCCGGGGCATGCCTGGGCCTCACCGCTCAGTGTCATTTCATTGTGTGCCACTGTTGATCCTGGCTTACAGGAGTTGCAGTGGTGGGTAAGAGGGTAGGACTAGTCCCGATATTTAAAAAAACAATAGTGTTTTTAACAAGCAACCCAACATGCAGAAACGGGTAAGCGGTAACCATAGCCTATGGACGATGACAATATCTGGGAGATGTTCGTGATCGTTTGATTCGTGAGTGAGGTCCCACGAATTGCTCACTCCTTCTCAATGTCTAATGAGGTCTGGCAAAAGACACTTAAATACCGGATCATAATGACGTTAGCTGCATGTATTCTTTAATATACTACCACAATTGGAATGCTCTTAGAGCGTAAAAATGCTACTCTTTAGCTCTCGTCGTATGACGTCGGTCTTACATGGGGTTTCGGCATTCTCATTATGAAATTTATTCAGCACTTGGGTATTAACATACACTTTGACTTGTCAAGCTCACAATGCATTATATAAACATAAAACTAAAATTATGAATTTAACACAATTATTTACGTACAACACCTGCATTTTTATTCGGAAAGTTCTTAACAAAAAGTTTATCTTTCATCAAAATCAAGCACACAACTCAACGTAGTACTCGCCGGGCGAGTTTTTTGGTCTTACCTAAGATTAGGACAAATTATGGCAAGAAGATGCTGACTTATCAAGGGGCACAGATGTTCAACAAACTACCACCAGACATTAAACATGTAAACTCATCTAATGTATTCAAAACCCGATTATTTCAATATGTACAAGAATCTTACTCAATATCTTAACCTCGGGAAAGTGGGTACATTAGATGAGTACCAAACTACGAACTCGACCTTATGTAATTTATTATAAGTTATTATTTATTGTTCTCAAGTAAGTGACTTATTTGTTTTTATTGAGAATAAAGAATCTTTAAACCTAAACATAGTAGAATATAGTATAAAAGTAACAAAAAAATATTAATTAGTCCGTCCGTGCGGATTTAAAAAAAAATGGTAGGCTGTGTGATAAGACAGATCTTATCACACAGCCTACCATTTTTTTTTAAATCCTTAAACAAATATCAAGTTACTAAGGTAAAAACACCTATTACGGAGGTATTTCGCAACATTTGAAAGTAAGAAACAAAAATAAGCATTTGTAAGTATTTTTAAAGGTACCAAACAACTTTATTGTCAAAAGTGGAACTTACATATTGTATTGCTGTTGAGTCTATGTTTCTTTTCATGAAGTTTCTTATTTAAAAAAAATATTTAAATAGTCGGATAGTTTCATGATGTTTCTTATTTAAAAAAAATATTTAAATAGTCGGATCGATTTTCCCTAATACGGAGGTATGATTTTGGTCACTGCCTATTACTGCGGTAGACTGCTCCTAATACGAAGGGTCAGAAATTATATTCATTGAAGTTCCGTACAAATAATATTTATTAAATAATATAAATGTGTTGTGACGTGCTGTGTGGTGACGGCGACAAATATCAGAATCAGAATATCATCACCCCATCTCATCCCGTGGGGGGCGTAGAAGTCGACCCGAGGGAATATCAACCAGAGGATGGGCAGCAGCTTCCTTCTGATTACTATGACCATCTTACTGCGATCGCCAACCCGCCTGCCAAGCGTGGCGATTATGGCATATCCCCCCAAGACGATTCTTGAGGGAGGCTTGTCCAGCAGTGGACTTATTTAGCTGTAATGATGATGATGATGAAATGTGTTAGTAAAGTAAATTGTAAGTTTTTCATTCATTGACCATTGATTTGATTACATTGATTCACTTTTAATGAAATTACACAATATATTATATTACAAATATAGCATAAACGTGCATTCGGACACACGTTTTAAAAAGCGTTTTGGGTTATTAAAATAAGGTTGATTTTTCTTTTTACGTTCAGTAAAATGAATTTAGGCAGGTTTTATAAAAAAAAAAACATGCATATCAAATAAGAATCCACAAAAAAAAGACACAAAACTTTTTATTTATTTACGCAACCCTAAATCTTGTAATTTTATGTTCTATGAATAGGGCCGTAATAGGAGTTCATATAACCTAATTCAGAGTTACCTGGAAATAACTACCACCGTAATAGGAAAAATACTCGTGTTTTTAAGAATCCTAATTCTGACCCATCAAAATTTTGATAAACAAAAGAGTGTAAATGCTTAATCAAACGATAACAGTTTTTTGGCTTAGATGTGTAAAACTCAAGTCAACAGTTATACAAAATAAATGATTTGTGATAAATTAAAATACACCTTCCTATTTTTACCCCTTCTAAGAAACCAACATTTTGTACTCAACAGTTTTCATATTTAACTAGATTTCTAATTAAGAACACATACCACAGAATATTGTTTCTAATTTATGAGATTAATAATTATTTCAACTAAACTTGGAACTCATTCAATAAGTTAATAAATTGAACAATTAAACATGCCCAGTATTTTCCTATTTCGGAGTTATACCACCGTATTAGGATTAATCTATAAAATTCGTATCGTATTACGGCGGTATTTTATTTCTTATTTTTTGGCAAAAAATGAGGTACTAATATGAAACGAGCTATTTAAATAGTGGGTGTAATAGTAGGAAAATGCTATATGCTATATGAAAATAATATATAAACAAACTTGAACGCTTATTAATACGAAAAACTTAGTTTATAAATATTAGTGTACTTACTTTTGTTGTTCCGCGTTTGTATGGAAACGCCTCTCACGTCGATGCCGTTACACAGACTGATTGATCTTGTTGTGTTGTATATGTGCTATACTTGCAAACGTCATTTAAGTCATGAAGTAATAAATTTGGAATAAATAGTAATAGGAAGCGATTTTGACTACCGCCGTATTAGGAGCTTTTACCTTAACAATTATTTTAAACTCCTTGACTGTTCAAAGGGCATTTTTAGCACCTCCCGTTGCTTTAATTTTCAAAATATTAGGTTATAGATATTGAAGATAAAATGTGGTTCATCCATGTTCTGCTGGTATGGCATACCAAATTAAATTATGTAAATTAAGAGTTACAATAAGAATACATTAACAGGGGATTGCATGCGTTAATGTGATATGACCCGAATTATTTATTATGCACCTAAACTATGTACAAGCATTCATCATGTTAGCCGAATGACGACCACTGCTGGACAAAGACCTCTCCAGAAGATTTTCACAATGGAGTTGTGTCCATCTTTTGCAGGGATATGCCATAATAGCCACGCTTGGCACACAGGTTGGCGATCGCAGTATGATAGTCATGGTACACAGAGGCCCTGCTGCCCGATTTCTGGGAGATATTCCCTCGGGGCGATTTCAACGCCCCCCACGGGATCAAATAGAGTGTTAAAATTCTTTGCCGCGGCAATAAAAAAAATGCTTTACAAGTATTACTTTTTTAAATTGCTGTTAGACATGACGTCAAATAAAATTCAAATTAAACTGACTGCTGCTTTGAAACTTAACTTAAAACTATTGTAAAGGTGTCAAAAGTTACGAAAATTGTAAAACAAATTAACTCCAGGTGATGCTGTTAGTTTTGCTTTACTTTAGTTCTCACAGCAAGTGACGTTTAATATCCCATTTTACACGAAGACGATATCTCATAACAACTTTACAAGCCCTGGTACAGATTTTTAATAAATTTCTTGTCTATGGAAGCCTTCAAAGAATTATTTATTAAATGGCCATGCCCAACTATAAAATAAAGTACCTACAACACACAAAGAATAAAGTCATTTAGTTGTTAATCTTGGAATTAGTGCATAAATGGTATGACAAAAGATTTCAGGGTACGCAATTACTTTCCACTTATGTATATGTAGTTAATGATTTTTCTCTGTTTCTTGGAATTATTATTTGGAAATAATAATTACTGAAAGAAAGTAATAAAGCTATTTACACCATTCACAATACTGAGAAATAAACAGCTAATTTAACACAAACACGAATCAAAATAATTCTGTGAAGAACTTAGGTAAACAATTAATAAAATTATGTAACCGCGCTGTATTGGAATTAAATGCTTTAGATTGAATCTAAACTGAATTTAAATTAAATTTATTTCGAAAACACAGATTAGATACAGTACAGATGCAGTACCTAGATTTTTTTATATATATATTTAAAGACAACGCCCGCACTAGGGAATTTAATCCCTGTGTCGCCGGGTACTTTACAAACATATAATAGACGGACACAGACTACATCCAGACTCAGAACAACTATTTACGGGTCACACAAATAATTGTCAGCGCGGGACTCGAACCCGCAACACGAAGCGGCGTGGCGACTGTCTCAGCCGCTGCGCCACACGTGCAGTCAAGTCAAGTCAAGTTTACCATGTTAGGTAAACAAAATGAGACTATATAAATTAAAAGTTATAACTGATTGAAATGAAATCTCTATAAGTTATAGATTGTTTATTGGGTGTGAACCACTAACACAAATTTTACATTAGGTAGCTTATAAATAAAATAACAACCTTGGCCTTAATTTTTATTGCTTTATTTATTTATTTATTAAGGTTAACCAAAAATTGTTTACATATAAAAATTTACAACTTAAAGGCTAGGGTAACATTTACAAGTGCAACAATTAATTACAGGTTAACACCACATGCACAAAAAAACGGCTTTAACTATATGATATTTTAACATAATTATAAAAAATTATGGTACATAAATGAAATGAAAAGTGAAATTATACATACAAAAAATAAGTAATCAATTATTATTATTCAATGATGTACAGAGAAACAAAAAAAAAATGGCATGAGGATGTGTGATTACAAGTTAATGGATTAAATTATGGTTGATTAATATTTTAATTATGAATAAAATTTACATTGTTATAAATATTTAACAAAATTACATTCATTACATTAACAGAATTAAAGTATAAGAATATAATATAGTAGTACACTTGATAGCGGTTACATATTTGTGCCTTTTGGGGTAGAAACATTAGGGCCGTGGGGACCAGCGCGCAGCGGCCAAAATTATGTATAAAGAAATAACTGCACGCCTTGTTGAGGCGACACGTTCCCAGAATGCTGGCTTATATTTTGCCCTACAAATAGGTATTGCCATACAGCGTGGTAATGCTTCCAGTATTTTGGGAACATTACCAATACAAGAATATTTAGAATACCTTTAACTTAATGCTTAGTTTTATTAATAAATTATTTTTTCTTACTGTTCCATCTGTGTGGCTGTGTGGTGACGGCCTAGAGAATATCGCCACCCCCTCTCATCCCGTGGGGGGACGTAGAAGTCGTCCCGAGGGAATATATACCAGAGAACGGGCAGCAGCGTTCTCCTGAGTACCATGTCTATCCTACTGCGATCGCTAACCCGCCTGTCAAGCGTGGCGATTATGGCATATCCCCTCAAATGAAGGACACAATCAAACCGCAGCCCCCAGTCCCCGGCAGCCCTGCTATTCCCAGCCGTGGTAACAGCCGTGGTTACGGCAGGGCAGGGGGTGCTAAGAATCCCCGGCAGATTCCGCGTTACCAAAACCGACGACCTCTGGCCCTGGCAACATACAACACACGCACACTGCGGACCGACGAGAAGATGATCGAACTGGAGGAAGAATTGACCAGGTTACATTGGGACATAATAGGATTATCTGAAGTCCGAAGAGAGGGGGAGGACACGATGATCCTGAAATCCGGGAATCTGCTCTATTTCCGGGAGGGCGACCAACTGTCCCAAGGCGGTGTTGGGATCATAGTCCACAAGTCCCTCGTCCACAACATAGTGAAAATCGAGAGTGTGTCGACTAGGGTTGCGTACCTTATACTCAGAATTACCAAGCGGTATTCAATGAAGGTCATACAGGTTTACGCGCCGACTTCGACGATGAGGTTGAGGTCATATATGTGGCGAAGCCACAATTACCACATTATATAAATATAATATATACATATATAAACTTAATAACGTAATTAATAATATAAATATAACATAAATACATATATATATATACTTATCATAAATATCTACATAAATACATATTACAATATACAAGTAATTAAATTAACACTAATTATTAAGTACTAAATATACACTATACTAAACAGATTAATACACTAAACATAAAACATGCACAATACTAAACATAATAAATAGTGCTTACCTGTGTCGGCCACACCGACTAGTCGCCGAGCACCGCGGCCCGCACCCGTCGTCGTGTCGTATCGAGTGAAGCGCCTCAAGTCCCGTTATCGACGACTTCGAGAAAGATCCACGCAACTCCGCCGTGCGCGAGCGCCGGTGCGGCGCCCGCCAGTTCGCTTCGTGCCCTCGCTGCTGACGCACGCTCGCTTGCTTACCGCGCTCACGGATATATAATATATGTTTACGCTTGCTACATCTTACCTGATACCATATAGATATAAGTGGAATAACTCTGGTGCCGATAAATAAACTATTAAGTGGACTAAGTGTTTCTTTGTCGCCATTACCTCACCGGCACCTCCACACTGGTGACCCCGAACACTGGACGCAGCTCAGAGCAACCTGAACCCTGGACGCAGCTTGGAGTAACCTGGAACAGTAAGCTAGTGACAATATCATAACATGTCTAAAGCTCAGAACATTTCAACCGAACAAAGCGATGACGAACAGTCGCATTCCAAAGAAAGGACTTTTACATCGTCCGATATTTTTCGTGTCGGAGTACGATTCCCACCGTTTTGGGCAGAGGAACCTGCGGTGTGGTTTGCCCAAATAGAAGGCAGCTTCGCCCTCTCTGGCATCAAGGATGACGACACGAAGTATAATTACGTCAGTGCACAGCTTGAGCATCGCTACGCCGCCGAAGTGAAGGATATTTTAATTAATCCACCTGCAAAAGGCAAGTACGAAAAATTAAAGTGCGAACTCATCAAAAGGTTATCCGCGTCACGCGAAAAAGAGCTAACCCAGCTGTTAATGCATGAGGAGCTAGGAGACAGGTGACCTTCGGCATTCCTCCGCCACCTGCAGCATCTAGCCGGACCAAACATACCGGACGATTTAATAAAAACCGTTTGGACTAGCCGCTTACCAAGCAGCGTACAGATAGTGGTAGCATCACAGCCCGAATCTTCCCTTATGGCACTCGCGGACCTGGCCGATAAGGTACATGACCTTGTACCAGCAGCACGACAAGTGGCTTCCACCTCTACGGACACCGTCCCGATTACACTAGTCGAAAAATTGACAATGGAAATTGCCGAGCTTAGCCGCCAAGTGCAAGCCCTCTCAGCAAGAGATTCCAGATCCCGCTCGAGAGATAGAGGCCGTGAACGAGGAAGAAGCAACACGCGTTCCCAGTCAAACTACAGAAGATACCCCACCTGTATCTTTCATCACCGCTACGGAGACAAAGCACGGAGATGCCTAAAGCCCTGTGATTATGGATCGGGGTCGGGAAAAGCCTGGGGCAATCATCAGTAGCGACACATGATTGCCAAGGCCCAACAACTGGTCGCTTGTTTATAACAGACAGACGAACAAAGATGCAATTTCTAGTCGACACAGGAAGCGACATCTGCGTTTTTCCCCGCTCTGCCCTCAAACAATGGCGGCCACGTACCACAGATTTCAGCGTTTTTGCAGCGAATGGAACACCAATCGCTATATACGGAGCCCATAATATGGATCTGGACCTAGGCCTACGCCGCGTATACTCCTGGAAATTCGTAGTGGCTGACGTCACCAAAGCCATTATTGGGGTCGATTTTTTATCATTCTACGACTTGGTAGTAGACTGTCGCAACAAACGCCTAATCGACAACAAGACCAGCCTGTCAACAGGAGCCACCTCGGTTGCTTCAGCCGACGCCATATCTTCGGTCAAGACCGTAACCGGCGAGTCTAAGTACTTGGACCTCATTCGAGATTTTCCGGAAATCACTCGTCCTGCAGGCACACATCGGGTCATACGTCACAACACTGTCCACCATATAAGGACAACACCTGGACCACCCGTGTACAGCACACCTAGAAGGCTCGCTCCAGATAAACTGAAGATAGCCAAACAGGAGTTCGACGAGATGTTGAGATTAGGGACTGCAAGACCATCAGAAAGCCCATGGTCGTCCCCCTCCACCTCGCTCCGAAAAAGGACAACGAATGGCGACCATGTGGCGATTATAGAATGCTAAACGCTCGAACGATACCCGACCGCTATCCAATCCACCACATCCAGGATTTCACCCAGAACATCGCTGGCTGTAAGATATTTTCGAAAATAGACCTAGTAAAGGCATACAATCAGATCCCGGTCAACCCCGAGGATATCCCCAAAACGGCCATAACCACACCCTTCGGAATGTTCGAATTCCCATACATGAATTTCGGCCTGAGAAATGCGAGACAGACTTTCCAAAGATTCGTGGATGAGATGACGCGGGACCTGGATTTTTGCTTCACATATTTAGACGACTATTTGATCTCGTCCCCTGACGAAGAAACCCATTTCCGTCACCTACGCCTCCTATTTGAGCGACTGAAGGAATATGGGATGGTGATAAACACTTCTAAATGCGTATTCGGTGCAGAAGAAGTAACTTTCCTCGGCTGCAGCGTGTCTTGCTCAGGCATCAAACCGCTCGACAGCAGAGTTCAAGCCATAAAAGACTTCCCCATCCCGAAAACAGTACGAGAGCTTCGAAGATTCCTGGGGATGATTAATTTTTATCGTCGGTTCATTAAAAATGCCGCTATATCCCAAAGGCCCTTGCATGGACTGCTCACCGGATCCGTTAAAGGCTCTCACCCAGTGCATATCACCGGAGAAAAACTACAAGCATTTGAAGACTGCAAAGAGAGTTTATGCCAAGCAGCACTTCTAGCGCACCCGGATATGGACGCAAAAATAGCACTGGTCACAGACGCCTCCGACATCGCAATCGGTGGAGTCCTGCAGCAACAGAAAGACGGAGAGTGGCAGCCACTCGCATTCTTTAGCCGAAAATTGAGCCCTTCACAAAGAAAATACGCACCATATGACCGAGAATTGCTCGCGATTTACGAATCGATAAGGCATTTTCGTTACCTCGTCGAAGCAAGACACTTTACGGTATTCACCGACCACAAGCCTATCTGTTTCGCCTTCCACGGTCCCAAAGAGAAGTGTTCACCACGCCAATTTCGCTACTATGATTATATAGCGCAATTCACCACGGACATCCGGCATATCACGGGAAAAGATAACGTAGTAGCCGATACTCTCTCGAGAATTGAAGAAATAGTTCAACCTATCGATTTAGAGACCCTGGCGAACTCACAGAGTACCGATCAAGAGCTAAAAAGACTCATAGAAGGGGGAACTTCACTTAAATTCGTCAAAGTCAACGTACCAGGGACAAGTCTGGAACTTTACTGCGACGGCAGCATGCCTACCCCACGACCTTTCGTACCCATAGAGCTGAGAAGGCAAGTGTACGATAGCGTGCATTCACTTAGCCATCCTGGCGCTAAGGCTTCCGCTAGATTAGTGGCACAGCGCTATGTATGGCCTGGGGTAAATAAAGATTGTCGCGAGTGGACCAAACTCTGTCACGCATGTCAACGCACAAAGGTCACACGACACGTAACGCCACAAATGGGTACCTTCAAGCTACCAAGCGGCAGATTTACCTACGTATACATATTGACATAGTCGGCCCATTGCCCCCGTCGGACGGCTACCGCTATTGCCTTACGGCTGTAGGTAGATTTACCCGATGGCCAGAAGCAATCCCTTTGCAGGATATAACTGCAGAAACAGTCGGCAAAGCTTTCGTCTCCAGCTGGATATCACGATACGGTTGCCCCACAGAAATTGTGACCGATCGCGGAAAGCAATTTGAGTCCGCGCTGATTAAACAACTGTCAGAACTTGCGGGATTTCAACGCAACAGGACAACCGCGTATCATCCTGCAAGCAACTGAATGGTAGAACGAATGCACAGGCAACTTAAAGCAGCTATAATGTGCCACGAAGGCCTTAAATGGACAGAAAGTTTACCATTAGTACTCTTAGGAATGAGGAGCGCCTTCAAAGAGGACATACAAGCGTCCCCCGCTGAACTCCTTTACGGCGAACCCCTCAGACTGCCTGGAGAATTTCTGCAACCAAACACTGTACAGCAAACGACAAGCGACCTTACAGAATTTTCTGCAAGACTCCGTACCACCATTAATAGAATTCGCCCTCAGCCAGCCTCGAGACACAATAGACGAAATATCTTCGTATTCCGAGACTTATCTTCTGCTTCTCACGTTTACGTCCGAGATGATACCGTGAGAGGATCTCTTCAACCGGCTTACACCGGGCCGTATAAAGTAATAGAACGTGGTACTAAAGTCTTCAAGCTGCTAATGAAAGGAAGAGAACAAACAGTATCGATAGAGAGACTAAAACCAGCCTATGTACTCACACCAGACAAGCAGCCAAACGCTCGTCCGCTGGTAGAAGAAATTCCACATACTGTCCCGAAAAACCAAGAAAATTTAAAGACTACTCGCTCAGGGCGACATGTGAGGTTCCCCGATTATTATCGCCCATCATAAGATGGCCTCTCAGGGGGGAGCCATGTGGCGAAGCCACAATTACCACATTATATAAATATAATATATACATATATAAACTTAATAACGTAATTAATAATATAACATAAATACATATATATATACTTATCATAAATATCTACATAAATACATATTACAATATACAAGTAATTAAATTAACACTAATTATTAAGTACTAAATATACACTATACTAAACAGATTAATACACTAAACATAAAACATGCACAATACTAAACATAATAAATAGTACTTACCTGTGTCGGCCACACCGACTAGTCGCCGAGCACCGCGGCCCGCACCCGTCGTCGTGTCGTATCGAGTGAAGCGCCTCAAGTCCCGTTATCGACGACTTCGAGAAAGATCCACGCAACTCCGCCGTGCGCGAGCGCCGCGCCGGTGCGGCGCCCGCCAGTTCGCTTCGTGCCCTCGCTGCTGACGCACGCTCGCTTGCTTACCGCGCTCACGGATATATAATATATGTTTACGCTTGCTACATCTTACCTGATACCATATAGATATAAGTGGAATAACTCTGGTGCCGATAAATAAACTATTAAGTGGACTAAGTGTTTCTTTGTCGCCATTACCTCACCGGCACCTCCACATATATGAGGATATTTCTAGAGCCATACATACCTCGAACTCTTATTTCACTGTGGTCATTGGGGACTTTAACGCGAAGCTGGGTAAACGATTCGGGAATGAGCTGAGAATGGGGCAATTTGGAACTGGAGACCGGAATCCCCGGGGCCAAATGTTGACCGACTTCATGGAGAAGGACTCTTTATGATGAACTCCTTTTTCAAGAAGCCGGAAAACCACAAATGGACCTGGGTAAGCCCCGATGGTAAAACAAAAAACGAGATAGACTTTATCTTGTCGACGAGTAGACAGATGTTCAATGACGTCTCAGTGATCAATACGGTTAAAACCGGGAGCGATCACAGACTGGTGAGACGCTCATTGAACCTAAATGTCAAGCTCCAGAGGTCCCGACTGATAAAGTCTACGCTCCGACCTTTACCCATCCACATCCAAAACGCTGAACCCTTTCAGCTCGAACTGCAAAACCGTTTCGAATGCCTAGCAGATTGCGAGGAAGTGGACTCATACCACGACAGGCTCGTAGAAGCCGGCCATACAGCTGGGTCTAAGGTCTTCAAGGCCCACCGTACAAACAGAACCAAAAAGATCTCCGACTTTAACCTGCAGCTTATGGACGAAAGACGGAAAATGGTTCTGACATCCTCTGATGATGCTACCAGATACCGGCAGCTCAACAGACAGATCTCAAAGTCTTTGACTCGCGACACACGCCAATTTAATACAAATTGTATTAAAGAAGCTATTGAGCGGAACAAAGGCTCTAAAGTGTTTGCAAGAGAACTGTCTGTTGGACAGAGCCAACTGACGAAGCTGAAGACTGAGGATGGCAGAATCGTCACGTCTAGACCTGAGTTGCTGGGAGAGATCGAGAGGTTCTCCGGATAGCTGTATACGAAAACCCAGTCACCTGTCGACAATTGTGCCTCAGATCCCAGAGCACGACTAACCCAACACTTCACCGACGACATCCCGGACGTCAGCCTGAGCGAGATTAGAATGGCTCTCGAACAGCTTAAGAACCACAAGGCGCCTGGTGATGATGGAGTTACGGCAGAGCATCTGAAGGCGGGTGGTACACTAATCCTACAGGCCCTTCAGAAGTTATTTAACTCCATCATACTAGAAGGTCAAACGCCACAAGCATGGCACAGGGGTGTGGTGGTGCTTTTCTTCAAAAAGGGCGATAAAACCCTCTTGAAGAATTATAGACCCATCACTCTGCTGAGCCATGTTTACAAGTTGTTTTCGAGGGTCATTACGAATCGTCTCGCACGCAGGTTAGACGCCTTCCAGCCTCCCGAACAAGCCGGTTTCCGTAAAGGCTTTAGTACCATAGACCACATACATACGCTACGGCAGGTTATACAGAAGACCGAAGAGTATAACCAGTCATTATGCTTAGCGTTTGTGGACTATGAGAAAGCCTTTGATTCGATCGAAACTTGTGGCGTACTGAGGTCTCTCCAAAGGTGCCAAATCGAGTACCGGTATATCGAGGTGTTAAAGTGTTTGTACGAAAACGCCACTATGTCAGTGCGACTCCAGGACCAGAACTCGAAACCTATCCACTTGCAGCGAGGTGTGAGACAGGGAGATGTTATATCTCCGAAACTGTTCACCGCTGCATTGGAAGTTGTCTTCAAGATTCTGGACTGGAAAGGCTTTGGCATCAATGTCAATGACGAGTACATCACCCACCTTCGATTTGCCGACGATATAGTTGTCATGGCTGAGACCATGGAAGACCTCGGTACAATGCTCGATGGCCTCAGCAGAGTCTCTCAACAAGGGGGTCTGAAATGAATGGATAAGACGAAAATCATGTCGAACATCCATGTTGCACCCACTCTTGCACACCCCATTAAGGTTGGAGACTCTGCGCTCGAAGTTGTGGAGAACTATATTTACCTAGGACAGACCATCCAACTAGGTAGGTCCAACTTCGAGAAGGAGGTCAATCGTAGAATCCAACTCGGCTGGGCGGCGTTCGGGAAGCTACGTAATATCTTCTCGTCCCAAATACCGCAGTGTCTCAAGTCGAAAGTCTTCGACCAGTGTGTGTTGCCAGTGATGACTTACGGAACGGAGACGTGGTCGCTCACTATGGGCCTTATCAGGCGACTCAAGGTCACCCAAAGAGCAATGGAAAGGGCTATGCTTGGAGTTTCCCTGCGAGATCGAATCAAAAATGTTGAGATCCGCAGGCGAACCAAAGTAACCGACATAGTCGTAAGAATTGCCAAGCTGAAGTGGCAGTGGGCAGGGCACATAGCTCGTAGAGCCCGCGGCCGCTGGGGCAGAAAGGTTCTCGAGTGGCGACCACGAACCGGAAGACGCAGCGTGGGCAGGCCACCTACAAGACGGACCGATGATCTTGTGCGGGTCGCTGGAAATCGCTGGATGCGGATAGCGCAAGACCGGCAATTGTGGAGATCTTTGGGGGAGGCCTTTGTCCAGCAGTGGACGTCTTTCGGCTGATATAATGATGATGACTGTTCTATCTGAATATATATATCAGAATATAATTTTTAAAAACAGGTATACACATAAATTACATTGGATTATTTACAAAAGCTCGTAGGATCTAATTTATATTATCATGGTGTATATCAATTACATATGTCACTGCGGCCATTCATGATTTTGCACAGTCTAGGTAAAGGTGAGTTCGCACCAAGCACAGACCTTCGAAGTGGCGGACACAGAGGTGTTATCTTATTCCTAGAGGGCGCATGGAACCTAATAAGCTTTACTAGACTGGGGCAGTCGAACTAATTGCGCAACAGTTTACAAAGAAATAAATCATCGGTTATATCTTATCGATGCGTAATATTACACTCACTCGATTGACACACGAAAGAAAGCATAGTGGCCAGTTGGCGGCATGCTTTCCCCTCAGGGGCCCGGGACAGACTACTATACGGATGTGCGCGTTATAAAGTTACATTACGAATACGATTGGCGCGGTTGGTAGATATATGCCCTTAACGACGCAGTTCGTGGGTTCGATTCCCACCCAGGACAGATATTTGTGTGTATGAACATGTCTGTTTGTCCTGAGTCTGGATGTAATTATATATAAGTATGTGGGTACTTACAAAAGAAAAGTAGTATATGTAGTATATCAGTTATCTGGTTTCCATAGTACAAGCTCTGCTTAGTTTGGGATCAGATGGCCTAGTGTAAATAATGGCCCAGGATATTATTATTATTATTATCTTCACCTTTACTTCAAAGCAAGAGTCTAAAGCACACTCATTTTTTCCCTTCTGAACTTCAATTTTATGTTTCGAATGGGAGAAGTTAGAATAAAAAAACTTTATAATTTCCACAGATTGGCATAGACTTAATGCCTGAAGGCTGTATTACTGAGAGTAAAACCTTTCTTTTACACGACACAATTGTGTGCCAAAATGGAAATGAATCCCTTATTATGTATGTTAATATCCATCTGTTACGCCGCCTGTTGTTTGTCACATCCACGCGCCGTCTGCAGATTTACAACTTGAACAATACCTATCCGTAACTTCACATAACTTTAGGGTTAGTTGTATTTTTAATTGAATTATGTGCCTTGTTTAATCTAGTTTTTAATTAACATGGAAAGTTCACAAAAATAAAAGTTCTGACGCGTTCCCAGAAGCCCCGAACAATTTTTAGGTGAGCGAAAAATATGTATTTGTAATGTATCAATATCTTTTTTTTATGTTGGCAATTGAATGTGTTTCTACCTACTCTTATCTGACGACACTAATAGCAGATATTGGGTCTGTCGTTCATCTACTGTGCGTGCTTAGATATTGTGTTGATATCGCTTTTGAAATATAATAGAAAGGACTCAAACTGAGCATGATATTTATTCTAAGCCTTCTTCTAATTTCAGTAATAAAATAGCCAGCGATTTTTTCGACATCATTTATTTTAATACGCTCTTCACTGAAAGGGATACAAACTCACTGCGTGTGATTCGTATAAAGGAATGTAGGTAGATTTTTTTAATATTGACTATTGAATGTGTTTCCACCTATTCTTATCTGATGGCACTAATAGCAGACATTGGGTCTAGAGCAGTGTTTTTCAACCTTTTTCATGACACGGCCCCTTTAGTATGAATATATATTTCGCGACCCCCTAACCGTGCCTTTCTTTTCATGTATTTTATTCTGTGACAAATATATCCGCCCCTATAGAAGACTCGCGACCCCCCTAAACAGGCTGCGCGACCCCCAGGGGGTCGCGACCCACACGTTGAAAAACACTGGTCTAGAGTTTATCTACAGAGCGTGCTTAGATATTGTGTTGATTTCGCTTTTAAAATATAACAAAAATGACCCAAATTAAGCATGATATTTATTGCAAGCCTTCTTCCACGTGTGCTAAAATAACATTAGTCGGTGAATATTTTACGGCTACATTTATAATAATATCCTGGGATATCATTCACACACGGCCATCTGATCCCAAACTAAGTAGAGCTTGTTCTATGGAAAACAGCTAACTGATATACTTACTACTTTTTTTTTTGTAAATATATACTTATATTGATAATTTACACCCAGAGTCAGGACAAACAGACATGTTCATGCACACAAATATCTGTCCCGGGTGGGAATCGAACCCACGCACGCGTGTAGCGTATCTACCAACCACGCCAACAGGCCCGTCAACTTTTATTTTAACATGTTCTTTACTGATAGAGACACAAAGTCACTCAGTGTGATTCGTATAAAGGAATATAGATTCTCGCTGGCCGGTTCCTCGGGACTGCGGTGGCAGTATGAGAAGTTACTTTTAAGTTTACTGCCGCTACTTGTTTGTGGCGCAGTTGCTGTGCCGAAACCGAAAAAACCACGCCAAAGTCGATCAAAAGTCATAGTCATGTTGACTGTTTTCTTTGACTATCGCGGTTACTTACTTATCGTATGGGCAGTGGTTACCCTAGTGTCAGAGTTGTTCAAGCCGCCCAGTAGGCCTCTGACATGGCTTAACGACTGTTGTCTAATGACTACAGCCGGGACCGACAGCTTAACGTGCCCTCCGAAACACGGAGACGCTCAGAAATTAAACCACTTTGGTGGTCACCCATGTATGGACTGACCGCGAGCCTAGTTACTTAACCTCGCCGATCGCTTACGGACCGGTGAGAGCATCTAGCTATGAGCGACTCATATCGCGGTCTTGTGCACTCTGAATTCTTACCGGAAGGTCGAACGGTAAATAAAGAAGATTACTTGAGCGTTATGCGGCGTTTAAGAGAGCAAATTCGACGAAAAAGGCCAGATTTGTGGAAAGAATATTCTTGGATTTTGCACCACGATAATGCGCCTTCGCACAAGGCCATCATTGTGAACGAATTTTTGACCAAACACTCAACAAATACCATCCAGCAACCACCATATTCACCAGATATGGCTCCAGCTGACTTCTTTCTTTTTCCTAAACTCAAATTACCACTTCGTGGTACCTGTTGTCAATCGGTAGAAGACATAAAGGAGAATTCGCGGCGAGAACTGAACTCAACTCCGAAAGCAGCATTTAAAAAATGTTTTGATGAATGGATTATTCGTTGGCGTAAGTGTAGGAAGGAGCATACATTTGAAGGAGCATTTTGAATATTATTGATCTTTTCCCGGTACTTTCTTGACAGAGTAGTAAAAAAGAATTATAACTCTTAAAGTGTCGCAATAAAAAGGCTAAGTTGTTGATATACTTTTGATTTCACGTCAAACGAACTTTTTCGAATGATTCAGTATATCATGATAGGTAAGCATATAGTTTGGTACTTTAGTCTCGGACTAAGAATAATAATATCCATGGACATTATTCACATTTCACACACGGCCATCTGATCCTAAATTAAGCAAAGCTTGTTCTATGGAAACCAGATAACTGATTTTATACATATACTACTTTATTTTTTGTAAAATAAAGTAGTATATGTATAAGTATGTACTTATATCGATAATTACACCCAGACACAGGACAAACAGACATGTTGTTGCACACAAATATCTGTCCTGGGTGGGAATCGAACCCACGACCTGCGGCGTGAAAGCAAACATTTACTATCCAGTTAGGGTTTTAGTCTTTAATATGACTTGATGCTGAAAGACTGGTTGTAGAAGTTAAGTATAGTATCGGGATATTTAGATCCAAGTCCTCAAGAATGGGGACAAATAACATGACACATGGTTGCATATCCTATTACCCCATAACGTAGGTAGTCTTCTTCTTATCGTTTCAGTAGAAAGATTTTGATTTTGTCTACTCCAAATTATAATGTCCTCCTAGCCGAATTGCGGCCACGGCGGCCAGTCTCAACAAAGATTAGCCATCTGCGCAGGACATATTACTGTGATCAAGTGTGGGCGCAAACGCAGGAGCACTTTCTATTCCATCACTCTCATGATCCGATGGGACGCCTACCGACACGACCGGAAAGAGGTCAGGTACACGAGCGACGACTTGAAGCGCTCTCCGAGGCACTGGGGTATGATACCACCAACCCCCAGACTTCGGGCTGATGCTGAGATTTCTTTTCTTTTTACAGAAAATTCCGAAAATCAATTTTGGTCCGACCCGGGATTTGATCCCAGGACCTCGTTTTCTGCGGGTGAACACGTTACCGCTAGACCAACGAGACAGTCTGGTTCGTTGGGCGCTAGACGAACGAAAGAACTAAGTAAGTACTCCAAAACTAAGCAAAGCGGGTAGCATTAGTTAAGGCTATAACGACTCTTGGAGATAGCTCTTCGAGGCAAGGAGATGAGCGACCTACGGACATTTGCAATATACCTACTTTAGAAAGTATTATTGGGGACGGCAGGGGAGATCCCGTCGGATTAGCTTAGGCGATGCATTAGATTGCATTGACATTTTCCAATGGAGCCTCTAGAGCGCTTGCTGCGTAGTGGCACAGTGAGCTTCTAGTCGATTGACTAAGCCTAGAGCTGAAAGGCGAAGAGATTATGAAATTAACTATTTGACTTAGAAAATCGTTACGTCTAAGCTTTTCCTTATGGTAATGGCAATACATGAATAATTTAGCGTACAAAAAAGTGTTAAGTATATTTTTGTACATAATATATTAAGTCTACCAGTAATAGTGAATTATGTTTTCGTCCCAAGGGGGCGATTGGCAGGTTAAATGTGATCGTTTCAGATTAACAACTTCAGTTGCTTTGACCTATTGGTCGTTACGTGAAAATTTAACGACGAAATATGAAATGGATATTTATATGTTCGTCAACATATAAATGCCAAAAAGCCGGTTGGAGTGGTTGGTAGACGTTTGCCTTTCACGCCACATGTCGTGGGTTCGATTCCCACCCAAGACATATAATTTGTGTGCATGAACGTGTCCTGAGTCTGGGTGTAATTATCTATATAAGTATGTATTTACAAAGGAAAAGTAACTGATATACTACATAATATCAGCTATCTGGTTTCCAAAGTACAAACTCTGCTTAGTTTGGGATCCGATGGCCGTGTGTGAATAATGTCCCAGAATATTATTTATAGTACGGCTAACATAAGATATATAAATATTTAGGTGGAAAGTAAAAAAATCAGCAAATTGCATATATAATTTTAAGACCTTTTCATAAAACATTAATAAATAAATGAAATAAAATATAAATTTTACTTTTATTGACAATACCTACACTATATTAAAAATAAATAATATAAATTAATTGATTCCAAATGGCATTATTTCTTTTGTGCTCCAACATAAAAGAGGAAATGAATTTTTTATTGTTTGCGTCATAATTCGAAAACAACGCGATATACAAAAAACTATATTCATGCATACACAAAAATGCCGGTTAAGCACGATTGAAACTCATGTTCCGCAAAAAATCTTTATTTGCCACTTCGGTCCTTTTTCCAAAGAATATATTTGTGAACAGTTTTAAATATTATTTAACAAAAGTGGGTTTTACCCACTTTTGTTAAATAATATTTAAAACTGTTCCAACATACGTAATTGCATTCTTTGCTTTAATGGTCACCCTGTTAGGGCAATGTAAACCTTCTAGTTTCGATTCAAATTTCAAATCAAATTTTTTTTGGAAATTTTATCATGACTATCTGTCAGCAATGTCATCGAAAGCTTTACAAATATTAGGAAGCCTTATAGAATCTGAAATCGAGTCCAACCAAAGAAATAATAGATTATTATTAGATTCGAAAAAAAGTATAGATTTCGATTTCAGATGGCCATCGCCAGATTAATTGTGGTACCTACGCCGAAACAAACCATAAATGGAATCCTTTTTACCATTTTCGTATAGAATCCTATCGGTACTAAAATACCAGAACACAAAATGCATTAAGATGTGTTTCTGAAGATTTTTTAATGATTTCTTACAAACTCAGCTAGTTAAAACATCGTTATATTTTTGCTGTAATAAAAAAAGATATTGTGATGTCCAACCTTTTATATTATATGATATATTTTTTTATAAAGGAGAGGATGTTTATATTTTATTTAATATATATTTGTATATATTTAAAAGTTAATGCTTGTATTGTATCTATGTTGGGTGGAGTAACTTAAATTACATTTTTAGAAAGTCGTCATATTAGCCCAATAGGTGATCCTGTAAGGTTCGGTAACGATCGGACGATGGTTTTTATTGGAAAACAAATAAACTTTCTTAAAAATTTCCAAAAAGATTTTGATGAGTTTCAGATAATCATTATATTATTTAAATTTGCAGGAAGATCCAGTATAGCTTTGTATTGCGTAAGTATATATGGATAGCGCCAACAGATTTTTTAGTCTTTACGTGGCATTACAACGTATGCCGGGTACGGTGACAATCATACAACAGTGGGTACAATGCGCTACTAAATCCAATCGATCTAACATGATTCCCAGTTGCAAAGAATAATGCAAATTTATTTAGCATTTTATAATAATACAAACATTTTATAATTTGGGATAAATTCTTTATTTAGTATATATACTTCACTCTAATATCTTTACTATATATTATAAAAATAAATAATAATAAATTTATTGGTTCTACGACAATAACAGCCTGCCATCTGATCCTAAACAAAGCATAGTCTGCACTGTGGTGACCAGACCACCGATAAACATATTTATATATTTCTAAATAAAATACATACATATAATAGATAAATGACACCCAGACACAGAAAAAATAATCGTGATTATCACACAAAGATTTGTTGTGATAACAGCCTGCCATCTGATCCTAAACAAAGCATAGTCTGCACTGTGGCGACCAGACAACCGATAAACATATTTATATATTTCTAAATAAAATACATACATATAATAGATAAATGACACCCAGACACAGAAAAAATAATCGTGATTATCACACAAAGATTTGTTGTGATAACAGCCTGCCATCTGATCCTAAACAAAGCATAGTCTGCACTGTGGCGACCAGACAACCGATAAACATATTTATATATTTCTAAATAAAATACATACATATAATAGATAAATGACACCCAGACACAGAAAAAATAATCGTGCTTATCACACAAAGATTTGTTGTGAGTGCGAATTGAACCCAGCACCTCTGGCTTAGCATTCAGGGTCACTAATTTCTAGACCAAAGGGCTCACGGGCCGTAAAACGCAATTGACAATACAATAATAATTCTACTTGTAGAATAAGACTCCTTCTGGCGCCTGATGGGGGAGCACCGGGAACGCGGGTATACTGCTCCGGTGCCCCCCTTTTGCGCCGTGTCCCAGACGGTCGGGACACGCACCCTGGGAGGTTTCTGAGTTGCTCTCCCTTATTGCCGACTGCCAGTCTGGCACAGCGACTGCGCCAGTTTAATTTAAATGAAGTCTTATATTATATTCATTGTACGTCGTAGCTACGGTTAGCGTAGCGACGTAGATACACACAGGCTACGATTTAGCACTTCGACTGAACTCGTGCATACCAAGACCTGAAAGATATCTCAGTAGACTAGAATTGTGATATTTGGTTTAAAACCAAAAAGTCCCTTACATAATAAATTAAGTAGTCAATGATTGATTAAATCGTACGTACATACATACATACGTACTTAAATACATACATATGTACGTAAAGTATCCTTTCTCCTGTTTCTAAGTAGGTTGTCTGGAAGAGATCACATTTCAGTGATAAGACCATCAATTGTACTGCTCTCTCTAATGTGTATTTTTCTTATACTAATTAATATTTTGGTGTACAATAAAGTTTACAATAAAGTACAATAAAGTTCACAAAAAAAATTCACATTAACAAACATGTTGTAAATTTATTACATTATCTACCGTAATCATACATTATTTTTAGTTAGATATTGCACGAGTTTTAATTGAAATGCATTAAATGAGTTTACACGTTCTATAACAGATGAAAATTGGTGATAAACCTGTTTACCAAAGTTATTCATAATCATCATCATATCAGCCGAAAGACGTCCACTGCTGAACAAAGGCGTCCCCCAAGGATCTCCACAATAGCCGGTCATGCGCTGCCCGCATCCAGCGCCTTCCCGCGAGCCGCACAAGATCGTCGGTCCACCGTTTAGGGGGCCTGCCCACGCTACGTCTTCTGGTTCGTGGTCGCCACTCGAGAACCTTTCTGCCCCATCGGCCGTCAGTTCTACGAGCTATGTGCCCAGCCCACTGACATAAGTTATTATAGCTTTGTATTCTAATTTAGTTTTATATAAATAGTTTAGTTATTTAATAAGGGTCAGTATTTATTTTACTTAACTGGGTTTGTGATCAAAATTATCATACTTTAGTAATTAGGTACACTAAATGTGGTGAGATCGATAAAAACTAAACATTTTCATATCGTAGAGTTATTCTATACTAGTAGTTAGTTTTATGCTTTGATGGCTAAGTATAAACTCAGAACTAGATAATCATAAATAAAATCGTCCGGTAGAAGTCGAGAATCGAGAAATCCAATCAAGTTGAAATGCTCCTACTCCATCCAGGGTCGATAACTCCATCAAATAAGCTACGATCGATTCGGCAGATCAGATCTTTAAATGTAGGTCCCATCTATCGGCATGTTCTATTAACCTGACTGGCAAATATATTCATATTGCTAACATTATCCAAAACATCTAATTTTAATAATTCGTGTGTGCCATTTCATCCTAAACTAAGCAGAGCTATGAGCTATGAACGCAGATAACTGATATACTACTTTACTTTTGTAAATACATATTTGTATAGATAATTACACCCAGACTCACGACAAACAGACATGTTCATGCACACAAATATCTGTCCTGGGTGGGAATAGGACGCATTAACCAAGCACGCCAACTGTAAACGTTATAGCATTTTCTGCAATGCAAAGCGTACGTATGAATTCAAAACCCCGAATATAATCGGGTTCTGAAAAATATTTCTAACGACACGTTGACAAAATACGTAATATACGCAGTGGTTTGGATAAATGTATAATTGATCTAGGTAGTTCTCATGTCGGAGAAAACTAGTTTTGCAAATTATAACAAGTAGTTTTCGGTCGCAGCCTAGTACTACATAATTAAGTGGGACCCACTTATTTCAATACGTATTTATATTAACATAAAGTTTCTGAACTTGCAAAGACGCCTTAAGTGGTAACTTAAGTAAAGGAAAGGAAGCTCCTAATTTGCAAGAAATACAATTTATTTTGTGCTTCCGTTCTATGGCCCCGATTCTAATTTACACCAACTAAGCTTATTTTATTATAACTGTGGTTTTTTCAAGACAATGTAGGTGATAAAAATTGCGCTGTCTTTTTTATGCGATCATAATGATAATAAAATATGCAGAATTGTGTATTTGAGCAAGGAAGTAATTAGTACGAATTATACCAATTCTTCATTTGAGGGGGATCTGCCATAATCGCTTGGCCGACGGGTTGGCGGTCGCAGTAAGTCGCTGGATGCGGGCAGCGCAGGACTGGCCATCGTGGAGGTCCTTGGGGGAGATCCTTGGGCCTACAGCAGTGGACGTCTTTCGGCTGATATGATGATGATGATACCAATTACGTATGACGCTTGAATCTCATCTGGAAAAAATCCAAAATTAATCAAAGTAATCGGGGTCGGGCATAATTCAGTTGTAACGCTTATTTCTATTACAATCAAATGTACTAAACTAAAAATGCCCTATTCATAATATTGAAAACAAAATAATATCATTTCAAACACATTCTACTATTTTCGTTAGTATTAGCCCCGATTCCGACTAATGCTAAGTAAAAAGATTTTAGTATCACTTCTTTTTAATGTACTTGATAAGTATAGGACAACTTTAGTAAGTTATAACTTATTGACGTATTATGCGTTCCAGACAAACAGTTTTATTAGTGTTTGACAGTTCTGTCATTTTCATAGAAGCCCTAATAGAGAGATAATATGTTTTTTCTTTATTATGTAAATCAAGCAACAATCATTAAGACATTACGTGTTTCAGGTTCGTTCCAAACAATCAATTAGATGTTAAAACGTTTATAAAAAAAATATATACCTATAAAAATATTAAAATTAGTTCATTAAATTAATTAAATTACAAAACAATTCATAATTCATGGATAATGTAAGGATACATTCTAATTGAATACATTTGTAGTAAACGGTTAAAATGGACATCATAAGAAATCTCAAGGTCATCCAAAGACCAATGGAGAGGGTTACGCGCTGGTTTAGTTTTTCTTTCTCAGTGAGATCAACAACCAACTGGACAAAGCCCAAACTATTGACAAGTTGAAGTGGCAGTGGCCAGCATAACTCGTAGAACTGACGGTCGCTGGGGCAGAAATGTTCTCCAGTGGCGATCACGAAAACACAGCATTGGCGGGCACCAAACAATGTTGACCGATGATCTTGTGAAGGTAGCTGGAAACTGTGGTATTCGAGTAGCGCAAAACCGGTCATTGTGGTCTTTATATATCTGTGGCGATGTAATGACATTTCAATTACATAGTTTAGTTGTATAAATATAATATACATAATCAATAGCAATGTTAGGAATCGAATAGATCAGGTTAAGAATGCCTTTATAAGAGTACGGTATTCCCATTTTATTTTATTATTATTATTATTAGTGAACAGGCAAGCAGTTGATTCAACTGGTTAGTGCCTGTATCCAGCTCTTCTCCACTAGTTTCTATTGTAGCTTTGATATTTGTCGAGTCTATTTTTGAATTGATTCACATTTTGGGCTGAGGTTACGTTCTCTGGGAGTTTATTCCACGCTTTGACTATTCTTTTGTTTAAAAAGTGTTTAATTTAAATATAGATAATATATATAAATAAAATGTATAGAAGTAGATGCACTGCCAACTACCACTTGGTCTCCTTGCATTACTTTTGTCCATCCAACGCTTGTCTGGAAGAGATTGCTATATTAGACCGCCGCGCCGTTTGTACCTCATAATATGAGTTACATTGTAACTTATGTTTCAATGTTTTGATTAAATTACAAATACAAATATTTATTGCAACCAAAAACAGATAATATACAATATTGTGTGTACGTTAGCAGCTACATTAGTTAGGAAAAGCTGTTAGCGCCCACCTCCGAGGTAGACAACAATGTTCCATAGTTAGGGTAATAATTAAACATTTATAAACAACGTAAAAAGTAAAAAATGTAAAAGGAAAATCTTATGAACTATCAGATCACTTTGAGTGTGTGTAAAGCGCGTGCGTGGGTGTGTGTGTGTGTGTGTGTATGTGTTTTGGATGAGGGTGTTTATAGAGTTTAAAGTTTGTAAAAAGAGTATATTTTAATTTCAGTAATAGGAGATTTAGAAGGAAATTAATGGGTGTATAAAATGTTAAGACTCTACGAGACTCTCCAGGTCTTCATGACTTAGATGCTCAGCCACTCGTGTAAACATTTTTTGCAATTTCATAGGGTCATAGGATATATATCTAGTGTCTTGTTTATTTTATTATAAATGGCTCATGAAGTGGTATTGTCGACTAGTCATTAAATTTGGTGCAGTAAAGTATAATCTATCTATCTCGTTAAAAACGGCGCAGATTTCATTTTCCTATTTTCGGTTGCACTAATATCGGAATAGACGAGTGGCATGTCAACGTGTAGAGAGTTATATTAATTCAACAATTGCGGCCATTTCCGTGTGTAACGTGATCCATTTTCATCTCCATCCTTTAATTATTTTAGAAAGTTGACGTCACGTGGCTTTGACTTTTTATTACAGGATTGTGTGGCAATGGCGGTTTTGGTAGTTGAATCGTTTCGTAGTGTTTCTACAAATGAAATTATTAATGGGGTAAATAATGTTTTAGGATTCTATTCCAAGATATGACTACTATTTGCATGACTTAGGTTTTTTTTATTTAATCTCATGTATTAAATTCATGCACGCCATTGTATGGCAATGTCTGATCAGTATAAAAATAACTATGTAACATCTTGCATGCAAATGATGCTTTTTTGTGTGTATACACATGATTATGCAAATAAATTACTTACTTACTTAAAGGGAACCCTCTTTTTTTCAAAAGAAAGACGCCCACACTAGGTAATTTAATCCCTGTTTCGTGGGGTACTTGACAAAAACATAATCAATCAATCATTTATTTGCTAGAATGTGGTTACAATAGCAGGTAGTAATACATACAATATAGAATCCAACACATTCTGCCGCCTAGGGCGTGCAAATTTAGTAACAATACAATAACACATAATAATAAAACATTTACATTATTAATATTATATTTGAAATGTCCTGTCTTCTAAGAAATCTCTAGTATTATAATAATTTTTATTCAGAAGGAAGTCAAATAGTTTGTTTCTAAATTGTTTGTATATCAATTTCTTAATATCTTTTGGCACATGGTTATATAATTTAATAGGCATACAGTAGGCGTTTTTCTTGAACAAATCTAATTTTATTGGAGGCAGTTTCATATGGTCTCTATGTCTGGATGTAGTGTCGTATTTAAAAAAAAGTTCTGAATGTCTTTTTTTTTAATGTACACATTTTTAATATATATAAACACGGTAATCGATAGACACTAAGTCTATGCCGGTTTTAATAATTAATTTATGTTTATTTGACAAATCATTAGTTTAGATTTATAATTAGATCAGGGGAGACATATAACACTCTACATACATGTTGATCTGGATGCACTAACCCATTGGTTTAGTGGTTAGTGACCCCGACTGCTAAGCCAGAAGTCGTAGGAAGCAAAAATCTTTGTGTAATTGGAACTACGATTCGTCACGATGTGAATGAAATGAAAACATTTTATTGTGGTACATAGGTGTTATAGATGTTACAGAATGACTTGTGCCGCTATGAACCGCCAAATTGGCATACAATAGATTAGATACGAATAATAAACAAAGGAAAATGCCCACTTGGTAAAGAAGGTTTGGCCAAGTAATGCCCAAGATAGAAACAAATGGTAGGCATTAGGGCTGACATCGTAGATAACGAATTAACTATTATTTTTTACCTAGAACTTAGTGGAACATCAGAAACTGTAAATGGAAATCAATGGTAAAAAAATATGCATAATTATAGTTTTCAGGTTTTTATTCATTTTCATTTAAATAAGTTATAAGTACATCGTCTAGGAATTGGCCTGGGGATTTATATTTGACTGATAGGTACCTCGCCCAGCCCAAGAACTACACAATTGTCGAATTTCAGTCCAAACTGCAGTCCAACATGCATGACATACCAAACTGTCGCTCGAAACTTGCACCTAAATAAGAAATATTAGAATTAGATAATGTTTTTACATTATAATGAGCGCAATTCTCAAAAATCTGATGTTTATTTACCTGCTGCGGTCCAACCCATTATTGAACAAGACGTCGCGCTTCAGCTATTTTTAAAAAGTGTCTCCGCATTCTGGTGACGTTCAAACCACAATTGATGCAACGTAAATCTCTGTTTGATCTACTTTCTGAGGGCTGGGAAGAACTCTGACCAGTTTGAATACTAATATTGTCCGACGATGAGTCCAAGTTCATACTGGGGTCATCGTGAGAAGCGGGAACGGAGTCCATATTCAGGCCATGGTCGTCAGACGGCGAATCCAAGTTCGTAGCGGGGTAATCATGAGAAGCGGGAACAGAATCAGTGTTCAAGCCGTGGTCGTCAGACGTAGAGTCCAAGTTCGTGCCGGGGTTGTCGTGAAAAGCGGGAACGGAATCCATGTTAAGGCCTTGGTCGTCAAGTTGATTACTCAAGTCAAAAGAAAAACAAACACACAAACGAAAACGAAAGAAAACAGAGGTTTTAATGTACCAAGCTTTTCAGTTTGACAGCTAGCTGTCACTTTATCATATCGTATTTGGTGTTGCAACCACGAAAATAGCACACAATAAAGTAATCGATAATCAATTGCTTGGTTCGTTGTACTTACAGGTAAGTAGCGTTCGATACTCAAATGTGTTTCACCACACCTTTCAGACGTTTTTTTAATACCCTTGCTATTTAAAGGGTTATTTGCATTAATGTTCAAAACCATATAAAATCAAAACAGCGCGCTGTGTTCATTGCGTCATGTCAGCCGAACGACGTATTATACTGGACAGAGGCCACCCTAAAAGATCCATAGTGAATCAACTTCACTCCCATCATCTGGAGGGATATGCCTTAATCATCACGCTTGTCAGACAATTTGGTAATCGCAGTATTATGGTCATAGTATACAGAGAGACGCTGCTGCCCGTTCTCTGAGAGTATATTCCCTCGGGACGACTTCTATGCCGCTCACGGGATGATATGGATGATATTCTTTGCCGTCAGCCACATAGCAGTAATTATTGCATGTACAACGCAAATTGCGCCTTGACTATCATGGTTGGCTTAATCACTCGAATGACGTGATTAGTAAGGCATTTTGGTTAAATATCCGGCTTAATTTCGATTTGTGAAAGGGAATTTAAAAAATCATTAGATGATTTTTTAAATTCCCTTTCACAATTCCCTACCAACTTGTTCGTATTTACGATTAACCTTTATAAATCATTTTAAAGAGCGTCGTGTCCTATATGATTGATGATATTAAACATATATACTTATTCATCACGGCACGGTGATCAGTAAAAATAAATAAAAATAGTTTATTTCGGTATCTTATACTACTTCAATTTCTCGTACATCAATGTAGTTGAAATTCACCAAATGTATGAAAATGTTGTGTTTATTTATTCCTTTTTAATTTACAATCTATTTTCCCTGTAGGTTAAGAAAATTGGATGTTCGTTGTTTGAAGTAGGTAGGTACCAACTAGAAAATCTATTTCTGTTTTTCAATCTACAAACAAAAGCTAGCGAACGGTTGGAGTATTTGTATTTTCAATTTTCGACAATAGATATTGCTGGCTTCTGTTCTTAAGAGTGAACTAGTCGCACTACCAAAGTTGTCAGTGGACTTAGCCTAAACTAGATGAATATCATGGCAAAAGTGGCGAAGTAACATAATTATACCTACTTCAGAAGTGAAAACACCCAGAACTGCTTGATACAGAATAAAATCACAAACCCCCTTGTTAGTAGGTTCAAGTTAGTGTTTGTGTGCAGTGTTTAGGTTCAAGTTCCACATCCTAGGTGGGGCTAAAAGTGTTATTCGTCAAACACTTCTAAGTAGCTACTCTGAGTCAGGAATCTGGCAGTGTTCCACCCCCCGTGCCTCAGATAGGACGAGAGCATGTAATGCTGTAATTACTGCACCTAACCCATTTCCCGAACTGCGTGGGACGCTAGCCAGTACCATCGGTGGACGAGAGTGAGGGAGTGAGGCAATAGAGAGTTTACCTATGTATGTGCACATACTTGTACACTAAAATATGTCCCACATATCATGGGGGAATTCCTCTTGGAGGATCGTGGTGGAGTATAAAATCTTCTTATTTATAACTGCTACTTATACATTGTCATCTCTGTCTGGACATACATACTAGGCAGATACAAGATAGGAAGGGCAATCCAGAGCCCTCCCAGGGTACGTGTCCCAAACATCTGAAACATGGTGCAAAAGGGGGGCACCGGAGCAGCATACCCGCGTTCCCGGGGCTCCCCCATCAGGCGCCAAGAGAAGTCCACGGTAGGTAGGTTTAGTCGGTGCGAGTCCGACATATACACCCGTAGACACTTTTTATTGGGTTTGTATGCGTAGGCATTCCCCCTGCCTTAACAAAAAAAAAGGCAGAGCCGAGATATTTAAGGTATTTATTTATAGGCAAATTAAGCTCTCTAAGTTTCGTCACCTATTTGTGTCACACCTTGTATATCTCACCCATAATGACATATGGACGTCAAACGTCGAGCTTAACGTAACAAAGTGTGCGCTAACGCATACGTGTCAACACTGTATGGAGCGAAACGTAACAAAAACAAAAGAAAAATGTATCATATCTAAGCATTATGATACATCGTAAGGTATTTTTAGTTTCAGAAGAAAATTAAAACGCAGATGGGTAGTTGATATGATATGGAGTGATAAGGAAAAGTGGGTTATAGATGTTACCGGATAGTGTCCAAGGTAAAATAGTCTTTTCTATTCTTATATTTATTCGAAACTTGACTAGTCACGCCAGATCCATTATCCATAAAATAACTTACAACTAACACATTTACACTAGTATCATGATACTCCGTAATACTAACTACGTAAATCACACAGCATTTTAGCTTCACGTGATATGGGAGCCGATAAAATGCTATGGAAGAAGCCTTACTCAAATTTATTAACAGTTTAAGATCAAAATGGTCTTAGATGGGAAGACAATGTTCGGATAGCAAGTTTTACTTGGAGGAAGAAGACCCAAAATTGCAAAGTATGGATAGAAGACGCCTTAGCGAAAACGCAAGACAGTTTCGATGCTGTAGTCGAATTATTAATATAATAGCTGTGCCGCGCGTTTAACTTTATAAATTATAGCCTATGTGTTATTCGGATATATAAACTATATTACTACTAAGTTTCTTCAAAATCCGTTAGGTAGTTTTTGAGTAAAAGACTAACAAAAAACCATACATCAATCCAAAAATTTTAATATGATAATCACTCAGGGATAGCCCTGTTTGACGGACGTTGCATCACGGCTTTTTCCTCGATTCTTGATTATTTTTTATTCTAATGTCATATATTTTATTACGAGGACATGAAGACAGAAAAGATATCTCATGTCATTCCATTGGATGCCGCAGCATTATATGTCATGCCACAGCATGTCGCCTCATTATAAGGGATGATATGAAACGCATAGATCTTTACGATTCTATGAATGAAAATAAATGCAATACGGTTGAAAAGTAGCCCGTTTGGACGTCTGAATGGATGTAGGGGTGAGGGTCGTTAAGGCTGCGTTCTAATGCTCACACGACATTATAACGCCGATGCTTCCCACACGACGCGAAGTGTCAATAGATCCTTCAGGCAGAGAACGTTTCAATTTCAATCTGTCATGACCGCCACGAAGTCTGTCAACGCCGGCCCTAAATGAAAACGACGGGGTTAACCTTAAGATTTAATGTTTCTAAACATTTTCATTAGTGAATACTGAAAAGGATCTAATTTAAACTTAAGGATGCTGTCGAACGCCGTACCGTATCGGGCATTCGCAGAAGTTAGAATCGAAAAACTATTAACTTTGGTATTAAGAGTGCTGCGATTTAATTACACACGGTGTCAAGTACTAGCTGCATTAATGCAGTTGGTTGTAAAATGAGATCATTAAAGTGCTTCAACGCTTGCAATTCAGATTTATTCGTCGTATTAAATCACTAAGTCGAATGTTATTGGCGAAGAAACAAAGACCGATGTGTCTTAGTCGAAGCACATTGAGTCGCAGTTTTCCGCTCGGTCAATCAATAAATTAGATATACTTACGGAAAGTAAGACAAGGACTGGACTAAGTAGCATAAGTTAGTATAGTCCGATGTCTGTAGACATCAGTGGCGAAGTGTCCTATATAACGGTATTTTTCGACTTCGTTTTTATTAAGGCTGTCAATTATGTATTCTACTTGGATCTTTTTTAAAACAAATTTCCGTACCGATTCGTAATTATTATTTTGTTGGGATGGGATTTGACATTAAATGAACAAAATAAAGTGATTATGATTACAATTGAACCAGTAATTACAGGTTTTAAAAACCGAACCGATTTTTATAACAACCGATTCTTACAAAGTTTATATCGAACCATATCATTCCCATAGACAACAAAAAAAATCGGCAATATCGCTAAACATATCTACAACATACTATCACATACAAAAAGATCGATTGATAAGTGTGTATAGCTTTTTGTTAACAACAAATCTTAAAATATCATCGACGAGATTTTACATTATATAATCTGCAAAACGGGAATAAGCTAGGCTCAAATGAGTGAGAAATCTGAAATTTAATCTTCCCCCCCGCAAGAACCTACATCTTCTGCTACTTTAGGGTACAAGCTTACTAAATAATCATAAAACGGAACCAGACTGACTCACTTGGCAGACAACATGTCAGTGGGCGAAGTTAATAAAATAGAACTTCTGGTGTGTATCGTTCGTTAGCTTGATGACTAAAGCATAAAAAGTGGTACAGACGCCAACACATCCAGCTACTCCAATCTGTCAGATTTCTTTTATAGATTTTCAACTTTATCACATAAGTATAAGGTTCACTTTCAACTGGGGAAATTTGACAGATTGGGGTAATTTGATGTGCTGGCGTCTGTACTTCCTCTTCTCACCGGGAGCAAACATTTTAAGGTTACTATTCTGGGTGATTATGTTGTCACTGTGATTATCTAAACATTATAATCTTTCAGAAGTAAGTACAAGTAAATAAGTACTTGTAGTATCTAAGTAATGGAATCAGGCGTTGTAGTATCTATTTTAAACTAGCTGTTTTACTCGCGTTTATTTTATAAATTACCACAGCTCCTCCCCCGTAGGTGATAGCGTGATAATATGTAGCCTATATGTTGACCCGACCTCTTAGTAATATTCATGCAAAATTTGAAGTAAATCCATGCAGCACTTTTTTAAGTTTAGCCTGGACATACATACAGACAAACAGACACATAGATAAAAATTCTAAAAACAATATTTTTGGCTTCGATATCGATTATAGATCACGCCCCAAGTATCCTTTTAAAAAAATATTCAATGTACAGTTTGGACTTTCCTACGATTTTATTATATATCACTTAGTACCTAATGAGTAAATATTGAGTTAATATCGAATCAGGGCAAGTAGATTTTATTATAATACTTTCGGGGAAATTATTTCATAATGTTTATTTTATCATACTTTTCATTGTAATGGAGACGTTCAATATAGGCAACACCTGCAAAAAAATGTAGTAGAGGTCTTTCTGTACATTAGATACCTTCCATTACATGAACTATGACATCTATGAACTATATGGTTCTCGAGTGGCGACCACGAACCCGAAGGGGCCGTGTGGGTAGGCCTGGATAGCGCAAGTCCGGCAATTGTGGAGATCTTTAAGGGCGCCTTTGTCCAGTAGTGGACGTCTTGCGGCTTATATGATATATATATCATAGGACATTATTCACACACGGTTATCTGATCCCAAACTAAGCAGAGCTTGTACTATGGAAACCAAATAACTGATATACTACATATACTAATTTTCTTTTGTAAATACATACTTATGTAGATAATTACACCCAGACTCAGGACAAACAGACATGTTCATGCACACAAATAACTGTCCTGGGTGAGAATCGAACCCACGACCTGCGGCGTGCAAAGCAAGCATTTTCCAACCCCGACCTAATGATGATGATGATGATACCATCTATTACATTGTTCACATGAAACTGTATATAAAATTCCTGTATAAAAGCCTGTAGCTGACTGTACAAAAGAAAATTGAAAGAGAATTCTTTAACATAGTTGTGGTGTGCGAGTCGATCTCACGCCTCTAGTGTTTATTGTTTTTCGAGTTGCACTGCATTTCTAGGAAATCTTTTAGCTGAAAAAGGCTGCCAACTGTTTGGAAGAAACGTTTCATCACACAGAGTTGGGCGACTTCTTGTTTACTCAGTAACACAGGAAAATAAATACTTAATGCAATGTTAAGAGCTTAAGGCGTCGAGATTTATTTATTTATTTTATTAGGAAGACCAACTGCAATTAACAACATAATGTTTAGGATGTCCATAACCAGCGGAAAGCCTCCACGTGTAGGAACCTGGTAATTAAAAAATCTGTGTAGAATAAATTAAAACCATAAAATACGTACCATCTGCACAATTACGGCCGACTAACCGTCTCACTGTCTCTGATTTGTTACAAAATATGTCAAACTTAAGATTTCGAATTGTAAATCTAACCTAACTAGCTTTTTTTTTTTTTTTTGATGAGTTCCATCTCACACCTGCGCCGGGGGTCGCGGGAACATAACGATACTTCCGCAAAACCTAACTAGTCTAATCTAACCTAACCTTAACTAAAATCCAAAATTCATATTTGCTGGTCTTAATGGCGTTAAATTTTCATTCTTTTCAAAACTGACAGGTACTCTTTGTAATCAGCGCTATAACTTTACAGGAACTAACATTATTAGGTTTTTAGATGTATGGTAAGTGGGCAATGTTCTTTGAACAATTTAAATAAACTTTATTTAAAGAAAAGCAGTGAAGTACATATATTTAGTACTTTCTTTAATCGGTCACTTGTTTTAACTCTCTTTCCTTCGCCGGATACTTGAAGGAAAGAGGCTTACAAGAAGTCTTGTGTTTTCGCTTCGAATTCTAAATCGACTGTTCTTTCCGTTTCCCACACGACGTGTTTATATTTGCGCCACTTTCATCTCGAACTTTAAAGAATATTCGAACCAGTTAGTAGCCCAAAGTAAATTGAGGTTTTATTCCTTCATAAGCGATGGCGCAATTATGTGATTAAGTAATTTATTATGTGTACAGATCGTAACAGTAGGCTCTTTATTTTACTTATATCATCATCATCATAACAATTGTAAATAGTACACTGCTGGACAAAAGCCTCCCCCAAGAATCATCTTGGGGGATATGCTACAATCACCACGCTGAGCAGACGGGATCACAGTACACAGAGAGACGCTGCTGCCTGTCCTCTGGATATTCCCTCGGGTCGACTTCTACGCCCTCCACGGGATGAGATGGAGTGATGATATTCTGGTATTGGCCGCCGTAACCACACAGCAAATTTTACTTATATGCTTGTCCGTTATACATTATTTAATTAAACCAAAAAAATCTTCAATTCGCCTCTATCGCAATATCCGTCAGTGACATCGATCTACTTGCTATAAACTATCTGTCAAATTTCAGCTTCAGAGGTCAATTAATTATCGAGAATTCGTTGTTAGTCAGTGAGTGACGTTTCACCTTTATGAATGTATTATGAAGATATAATATGACCCTCTTTAATTCATCCCTGTCGCAATATTCTTAAACTGGCGTCTCCTTAGTATAAACTTCCTGTCAAATTTCAGCAAAGTTCAAATAGTTTTCGAGAATTCGTGGTTAGTCTGTGAAGGACCTTCGCTTTTATAAATGTCTTATGAAGATATATCATATTAGTAGAGACGCCCCTTTTTAGTTCATCTCATCGGAATATCCGTGATTTTACGTTTCCTTCCTATTAATGCTTTCTATTAATGCTGCATCGTGAGTAACATTAATACAGCAAAAGAGTATTTGCCAAATCATGAGAAAAGAGTAAAGGAGGATATGGTTTTTGAACCTGTTACCCCTATCGAAGTTTTTAAACTAGTTTAGAATATGGAGAGCAAAAAGTCTTTTGGTCATGACGAAATTCCTATGACAATCATAAAAGAAAACATTAATGTGTTGGCGAGCCCTTTGGCCGATTCAATAAACGAATATGTAAATAAAGGTATTTTTCCAGAACAATTTAAATTAGCTAGAGTACTACCTATACATAAGAAGAAGGCTCTAAAACAGATCCAGCGAATTATAGGCCTATATCCTTGTTGCCGGTATGCTCTAAAATATTTGAAAAAATGATGAAAGTAAGGCTCGTCTGTCATTTGAACAAACAGAAAATTATAACAGACCAACATCGGTTATCAAAATAATGTAGGAACAATAGATGCTATCGATATGTTAATTGATAATGTGGTGTGTAAGTTGAATGCTAAACTAAAAGTAGCAGGACTTTTCCTCGACCTAAGTTCTGCATTCGATACAGTGGAACATTGTATTCTTCTAAACAAGTTAGATTACTATCTCATTAGGGGAAATGTTTTGAATTTATTCAGATCCAATTACACAGTTAAAACAGTCCAAGAGGATGGGCACGAACATTTCCACAAATCTGACACGGTTATCATAAATAAAGGCGTACCACAAGGATCAGTTCTAGGCCCTATTTTCTTTATAATATTTATAAATGATCTAATAACTTTCATGAAAACTATTTCAGATGACACTAAACTTGTAGTTTTTGCCGATGACACAAGCGCTATTATAGCTAGCGACAACTTGGAAAAAAAGATTAATTTTATCCTATGTGCTCTTGAGAAATGGTTCACTATGAATGATCTTAAACTAAATCTAACAAAGACGCAATGCTTATTATTTAAAGCAACGGTGCGAAGCAGCGATAGTGTCAAAGTACTTTTGTTGGGGAATAAAGTAAACATTGTAGATAATGTAAAGTTTCTGGGGGTACAAATAGATGCATTTTTAAATTGGAAGAAGGAATTGGAAGTGGTCACTGAGTAGTGCTTGTTATGCTCGCGGGAGTCTTAGAGATGAATTAAATATTTCTCACCTCAGAATGATATATTTTGCTCTCATAGAGTCTAGACTGAGATATAGCATAAAGTTCTGGGGCAATAGCTATCAATACAATATTAATGCTACTTTCGTCATACAGAAAAGAGCCTTGAGAAAATAGAGTCTTGTAGAGATCATTTTAAGAAACTGCACATTCTCACAGTACCATGCCTCTATATTCTGGTCCTGCTTAGTCATTTTAACTACTAAAAATATCCATAAGATTGAGAAAGAGAAACAGAGACAAATCAGAATAATGACGCGTAGGAAGGATCTACCTAATTTGATACAACCTAAGCTTAATGTCGTCAAACATGCCTCAACAGTACAATCAGTAAAAATGTACAATAAATTGCCTGAACAATTTAAAAACCTCCATGCCTCCAAACGTATTCAAGGGAAAATTGAAGTCACTGTTGTTGAGGAAATGTTATTATAGCATAGAAGAGTTTCTCAAAGATAATACCCTCTAACCTCTAGACATAAAAGTACCGTCTACAGTAGCGCTTTGAAATTAAAAGTATGTATAAATATGTTAATTTTTATTGAATTTTATTAATTATTATTTATGATTTGGCCACAAATTTTATAATTATTATTTTTAACTCTTTTGACAACTCTTGCAAATTTTACTGTAATTAATTTTTATTGCAATTATTTTAAATGTCTAAGGTTTAATCGTGTGTAATTTATTGATAAATGTTGACATTATTTTTTAATTATTTTTATTGTAAAATTGTAATTGTGTGATTTATTTATGTGTGTAAATTCAGATACAAATGATTTTGTTTATGAATAAATGACTAAACTAGTTACCTGCTACATTTCAGCTTCCAATTTAATTAATAGGTCAAAATGTTTTCGAGAATTCGTGGTAAGTCGGCGAGTTCTATACTTAGACTAAGTGTAACAGCTGAGGGTATCTAAGCAATCTGTCCATACGACTGACCAAATGAAAGAAAACTAGTTTGTGATATGTGAAACAAAATTATTGTGCCTCCCCATACAAAAGGTGTCAACAGATCGACTTTTTTGTTTAGAAAGTCACTGTGTTTTCACAAGTAAATTGATGTTCTACACGATGTTCAGTTTCTCAGGGAAATTAAGTCCTTAATTTAGTCCACTTTTTATTATATACTTTTATAATGAAAATCAAGACTCATTAGAATAAAGAATAAAGCATCGGTAATAACAATATCCCAGGACATTATTCACACACGGCCACCCGATCCCAAACTAAGCAGAGCTCGTACTATTGAAACTAGATTACTGATATACTACTTTTATTTTGTAAATACATACTTATATACTTTATATATAAATAAAATAAATATAATTGAGGTCTTATTTTGTCTTATTTTCTTCGGTGAAACATGCTGTACCTATTGTAAAATGTATTTTGTATCATCTTTGAAACCATGTTTAGAGCAAATAAAGTATTCTATTCTATACTCGTTATGAATTTGGGACGGGATTCCTCAAATTGAAATTAAAAATAAGTATATAAAAAAACATACTGATTACAAGAAGTATTTTTGTGGATAACATATGAAAATATCTAACGTAATGGAGGTATTATTCTCAGATATCTGAACATAAGATATCTGTGGTACTGGTAATCTTAGAGAATTACCTGAAAACTACAAGTGACATATACTGCGGAATGGAAAAAAAATGTTGGTTTATATCCCTAATAGCAATAGAAGCTATTATTGGAATAACAATTATTTTTAATACCGTTATAGGACGGGTGACATAAATAGTATGATGGACATCAATCTGACTAGTATTATAAAGGCGAAAGTTTGTGGCTGTATGGATATGTATGGATGTTTGTTTCCCTTTCACACAAAAACTACCGATCGGATTTTGAGGAAACTTTCTAGCTTATATATCCAAATAACACACAGGCTATAATTTATAAAGTTTAACTCGGGTAAAACCGCGTCGCACACCTAGACTAAACATAAACTATAGCACTTGTACCAAATAGTACCGGGGTAAAGTAGGTATAAGTACTTAGAAGTTTTCCAAAGCCTGAGCCTTTTTAACATCTACCGTCAATCCCACGGGGAACGTTTAGGTATACGTGATAAGAAGTAAGTAAGGATGTTGTGAGTCCATAAAGTCCATTATATGAAGTATTATCATATCGAGTTTTCTTTGAAATGGTCTTGTTAGTTTACCAAAAATAAAACTGGCTTCAGTACCGTAAAATCAAATATATTTTACTAGCTATGCCCCGCGGTTATCCCGCGTTAAACTGTGTAAATTATAGCCTATGTGTTAATCCAGGGTGTCAGCTAACTCCATACCAAATTTTATTGAAATCGCTCTAGCCGTTTAGACATGACGAAGTAACAAACATACACACTCGCACACCTAGAAACTTACGCCTTTATAACATTAATGTGATAAACAAATTTAAACCCGTTACATTTTTATAGAAGTAAACAATATAACTACGCATTAATTTGCTTCAAAATGTTTAACAGGCAATGGCAATATAATCGCCCACACATTTTTAACTCTCAATCAGTCATTACAGCTGAAAGAAGTCAACGGCTACACAATCTCCCCTAAGAATCATCTTGGGTGGATATGGCATAATCATCACGCTTGTCACGCATCGCAGTAAGATAAGAGAAGGCAATTGCTGCCCATCCTCTGGTAGATATTCCCTCGGATCGGCTACTACATCCCCCACGGGATGAGATGGGGTGATGATATTCTGATATTTGCTGCCGTCACCACACAGCATCGTTTTAACTCTACTGGTATTTAATTAATAATATCTATGGACAATGTCACACAGATCATCCTAGCCCCAAACTAAGCAAAGCTTGTACTATGGGTACCAGGCGACGATATACTTACTTATATACATAGAAAACATCCATGACTCAGAAACAAATATTCGTGCTCATCACACAAATATTTGCACTTACCGGGATTCGAACCCAGGACCACCAGCTTCGTAGGCAGGAGCACTACCAACTAGGCTACTACCAACTAATTACGTTCAAAATAAACTTTATTACACACCAGACTCAAAACGCTTATAAACATATCTATTGCCCAACAGAGAGTAGAGGACAATTTATTCTCCATCATGAATTACAAATCTCACCGCCGCCATGCGGGTCGTGTGTTTGCTGGCCTACTTCGGTATATAAAAAATATCGGCCAATTCTAAATCGGACTCACAGACTAAGGGTTCTGTATCAATTTACAAGATCTAACAGTTTGTACTTTTTAAATAGTTTCATAACAAAACTCGACATTATATAATAATTTACGGACTATATATTATAATAAGAATTTAAATTGCGTTGTTTACACGTATATTTAAGGAGAAATGAAAAACAACACTAAATCTAAAATAAAAAATGTGAAATTTTGGCTAAAATAGTATTATAAACTTAACTATAGTCCATTCAGTAGTCGCTCCGCATCGGCATCAATATGTAACGTGCCCCGAGAAGCATTTGTCATACAACATTGCCAAGTTGTATGACAAATGCTTATGGTCTGTGCTAAAAATAGGCCAGCCCTCTGGTTACGAGTAGCGAATTTTTTTAGACATGCTCTTGAAATGTTAACGACCTCCTGGTCCATGAGTTTCAACCCCAAACGGCTCCAAAACGTAATTACCTAATCGGTAATTGTGAGTGTGAGTGGAAGTCATCGCGCCGTTTGAAGTACTCCGCTGATGCAACAGCAGTGCCCGCAGAATTCGAGGTTTGGGGAAGGAGAGTTGATGCTAAGGTGTCCACGACTGTTGCATCCCACACCAAATGCCTTTACTTCTATTAATTGCCTTTACTTCTAGTAAAAAAAGATAAGTAAACAGGTATTTGCTATTGTAATACCCATTTTTTGTATATTTTATGTATCGACTTATTACTAATCGATGTTTCACTATTACATACAGCGATTGTTAAGGTCGGTCGTCGTTCCGTTTATATGGGGGCTCCCTAAAAGTTTTGTTGTTGAGGTATATCCCACTCACAAACAAACAAACGAACGGATCCGTCGGCACACTTTGGGTACGGAATCCTAAAAAACCTAACTTCTTTAGATCTACTAACTTATTCTTTTCAATGATTAATCACCTTATCAGCTAATATTATGAATCCCACTTTATACTTGAAGGAAGTGGAATCTACTTTTTGATCGCCTCCAATAACTTTTGATTAAAGATTAACTTTGGATCTCAGGTATACCGGGACCTGCCTGAACGTCACGGCTTAGCGTCTTTTCATAACATGTCATTGTTGATCCTGGTTCACGAGAGTTTCTGGGACAGATGTGTCCGTACCCATTATAAAAATGTGTCTCAACATAGAACAAATAATTTAATGAAATTCCTTATTCCCAACTTAAGAAAAAATTAAATGAAATTCCTTAAACCATAATATTACTTAAGGAATTATAAAAAAAACTATAAAAATAACATTTTTATAAACATTTTTCGAAAATATGTTTTTTTAAGGCAGGGGGAATGCCTACGCATGCGACCCGCAAAAAGTGTCTACGGGTGGGTATGTCGGACTCGCACCCACTAAACTTACCTGCCGTGGACTTCTCTTGGCGCCTGATGGGAGAGCGGGAACGCGGGTATGCTGCTCCGGTGTCCCCCTTTTTCGCCAGGTCCCAGATGTTTGGGACAAGCCCTCCCCTATTGCCGGTACTCCTGCCAGTCCGGCACAGCGACTGCACCACAAACAGATCGCTGTCTTCCAGGAGCTGCTTGCACGTGGCAGTAGTAGAGGACACTTCTCACAATGACACCGCAACTTATAAAAAAAATAACTAAGATCTAGAACTTGAACCTAGCTTTAAAGACACGATTTTTCTATTAGTATTCTCTAGCTTCATTCAGTAAAGATAATGTGTGTGTAAGAGCCCAAAAATAATAATAGGGCCACCTCATACCAGCCCATGAGAGCCGAAAAGGCGACTAAGGGATACACCAGGTAGTCGGGCAGCAGCGCCTCCTGTATACTAGCTACCACCTTATTGCGGTCGGCAACTCGCATTTGGCATGCGAGACTGCTCGGTAACTATGGCAAGCCTGGAGGGGTATGCCGTAATGGCAACGTTAGGGTGTTACCACACCAATCGATCGATCGTCGATCGATGTCATCGATCGACATCGGTCGACGTTGATCGATTGGTGTGGTAGCTTTAATTGATCGATGGATACCGGTTGACTAACCACTCGAACGATTGCCGGTCGATGGCATCGGTCGACGGCATCGATCGACGTAGATCGATTGACCGCAGCTATATTCCATCAGTTTCTTTCGAAATGTATTCACCAGAGGACGCGTTGTTATTGGCCAGTACGATTTTGCTCGTACTATTATTACGGAGACGCAAACGCAGAACACTCTGGATGCGACTGTTTTTTAAAGCCAAAGATCGCTTACATTCTGCAAATTACATTTTAAACAGTGGTTTTTTGGATGCTTTTCACAACTGAACACATAAACTCACAGGCCACGTAGTAAGCACACGGGGCGCGGGGTGCGGGGCGCGGGCGGGCGCCTGGTGACATGGGGAACTCAAGCAGCTCGATCGACGTCGACTTATCCATTCTACTATCGATCGACGTCGACTAATCCATTCTACCATCGATCGATGGCATCAGTCAACTATCGATCGATTGGTGTGGTAGAAATTATCGATCGACGTCGACTAATCCATTCTACCATCGATTGATTGCATCGATCGACGATGGATCGATTGGTGTGGTAACACCCTTATAAAAACCTTTGGGGAGGCCTATCTCCAGCAGTGGATGATATCACGCTGATGGTGATGATAATGATGATGATAACTTAGATAAATTAACTTTGTAAGTGCTGTGGTGGTTTACATAAAAAACCTGTATTTCAGTTCACCAGTCCCCGGTCCCTAGTTCATACAGTGCAATTTAAATACATGGCGTGAGAAGGGATTTCCACAGAATATTATTGCCTAAAACTAATTAGAAAGAAAATGAAACACATAAAAAAAATAACAAACATCAAAATAAAAATAGAGCATTTGAAGGTGTTTTTGTTGAATAAAAGATTTCTCCATTTTCTAGGTGCCTATTTGTATAACAAATTAAATAATAGACTTGATTTTTATCCATTAAATAAATGCCGTTATAAACAGAGGCTTTCTAAGAAGTCTGGCGTATGATAAAACAGAAAGTCTGTTAAAACAAATTATTTAAATTAGCTAGTTCATATAACTTTATCTTATTTGTTATTGTTATTATTATGGTAATAACAATAACATGTAAAGGCCTACGCAGACCGGGACGGCATGGCAAGAGATTTTAATTTTTACTAATGGACATTCAAACGTATTGATACAGAAATACGACATTAAAATTCGTTAAAATAATGCCGCGGCATTGAAAGGAATTTTCATTGCACGGCATTAAAAGACGAGCCACAGGCTCCCGTAGCGGGATACCGTGGCGTACTGTGGCAACCAACGGCATTCCACAGACTCCGGCGCTTGTTGTGACTAGTAGAGAATGCACACTATTTGCGCCCGCATCTTGGCGACTGTGTACGTTTTCGGAGACCACGTGTTTTTTATTCCAACATGGAGGAAAAATTAATAACCTTAGTACAATCCTATGATTATTTATATAATATGTGATCCAAACATTATATGAACTAAATCTTTGTCGGAGTGCCACGGCGTGCCGTGCACGTGCCGTGGCACTGGAATGTCGCGGTATCTAAGCGGCTAGTGGGCGCTAACTCATGGCAAAATCCCTTGCCATTCCGTCCCGGTCTGCGTAGGCCTTAATTTACTACCATAGACACCTATCCAGAACCCATGGAAATTATTTCTCAGTTATGAGGATTCGTCTATAGAACGCAAACATGTAGCTGTTGTTCTGTATCTGGGTGTTATTTATCTATAACTAGCTGTGCCCCGCGGTCTTACCCGCGTTAAACTTTATAAATTGTTAATCCAGGGTGTCAGCTATCTCCATACCAAAATTATTAAAATCTCTTCTGCCGTTTATACGTTAAGAAGTAACAATCATACACACACACACACACAAACTTTCGCCTTTATTAGTGTGATATGAATGAATTTAGGAACATATAAGTATGTTTCTAAATTCATACAGACTCTACCTAGTTTGGGATCAGATGGCAGTGTGTAAGTTGCCCTAAGATGTTTGTTTAATTTAAATAATTTGTTTCAAAAGATTTTCTGTTTTATCGTAATCCAGACTTCTTAGAAAGCTGGCTACCTTTTGTTTGTGATAGATTTTATTTGATGGATCAAATGTAAGTCTGTTATTTAATTTGTTATACAAATTGGCACCTATACAATGGAAACGTCTGTAGGAAAATCTCGTGTTACATGTAGTGGTTTGGCGTACGGAACGCTTGCGCCTTTTATCTTTTAATATGTTAGTGTTATATTCGAATTTAAGATGTTTTATTGTTATAAGATCCTGCCTGTTCATGAATAGAAGTATTCGCAATAGGCGTTTAGGGATGCTAGTATAGATTTTATCTACTTGCATGATTTTCGATCGAGCCGCTCTTTTTATACTCAACACTATTGTTATAGTGTCGAGTATAAACGTTTGTTAGACCGAATTGACGTCCCATTTTTATACAACTCAATGGCTGGAAATTTAATAGGAAGGCCGGCAGCAACTTTGAGTATAAGACGTAATGTTCTTTCAGCCTCAAGTAATTGGATTCTAGCCACTTCCCCCAAGAGGTGACACAATAATTGTTCAGCGATTGACATAAAGGGTAATATACCTACTATTTTTATGGCCCTATTGTCAGCCACGTGTTTGAGGTCCTTAAAAATGTATATACCAATATGCCAATATGGGGTTTGAAACTGAGGTTGTGGTCAGCAATAATTCTCAGCAATTTGTTTAAAAATAACATGTGTAATGTCATTAGTAATTTACAATATTAGTCCCTGTGTAGCTACTGTTCAAATACGAAGTACATCCAGTCTCAGAACGACTGCTTATGTGTCACACAAATTGTATTGTAGTTGTTTTGGACAGGAATCAAACCTGGGACACAACCGCTTGTTACAACGAGTCAACGTGTGTCGACCCGTGCGACACATGTTGACTCGTTTCGACATGAGCAACACGATAACGATCAAACCTCATTCGTGATTAAGAAAATAGTTTTGTGATACGTAACAGAGATTGATTAAAAACAAACATTACAATTCGTCTATAGAACGTAAACATTTTTATATACTGTAGTTGGGCAGAAAATGTTCCGTATTTTTACATTCAAATAGAATTTTAGCCAATGTTGTATTCCAATTTCCATCCACTCTGGAACCTACATTAATTCATCACCCGAATGGCCTAATCCAATAGCGTGGTTCTAAAAATACCCATGTCACATAGAAAAGCTTTTATTACAGTTTTATTAAAATTATCATTGAAATGTCTAGATAAAAAGAAAAAAACCGGCCAAGAGCGAGTCGGACTCGCCCATGAAAGGTTCCGTAGCAGCAAGTATTTCAGTTGATTAAATGAAAGCAAATTGCGGTCTATGATCTATGACGTATTAAAAAAAACTACTTGCTTGATCTCGTTCAAAACAATTTTCGTTGTTAGTTTGCATGGTAATATACATCATATATTTTTTTTAGTTTTATCATTCTCTTATTTTAGAAGTTACGGGGGGGTGGGGACACTCATTTTTCCACTTTGGAAGTGTCTCTCGCGCAAACTATTCAGCTTAGAAAAAAATGATATTAGGAACCTCAATATCATTTTTTAAGACCTATCAAAAAAAAATTGAGTTTCAGTTCTATGTATGGGGAACCCCCAAAATTATTATTATTTTTCTAATTTTGTGTTAAAATCTTAAAGCGGTTCACAGAATACATCAACTTACCAAGTTTCAACAGTACAGCTCTTATAGTTTCGGAAAAAAGTGGCTGTGACATACGGACGGACAGACAGACAGACATGACGAATCTATAAGGGTTCCGTTTTTTGGCTACGGAACCCTAAAAAGGTAGGTACTTGTCGACCACCTTATGTTAAATTTAATAATTTGCGCCAGGGCGTTAGTTAGTTGGGCGATTAGTTTCTGCACTTTACCTCTTGATTGGGTCATCGCCAGTTTCGTACTGAAGTCCTCGAAAGTCCTCAAGTATCTTCTCCAAAGTCTTTGAATTATTCAGGAGTTTTACCCTTTGTCAGCCTGTTTCGTTGGTTCGCCTGCGGATTTCAATCAAATGCGGAGATCGAATCATAAATGTCGAAATCCGCAGGCGAACCAAAGTCACCGTCATAGCCGGAAGAATTGCAAAACTGAAGTAGAACCGACGGCCGTTCGGGCAGAAAGGTTCTCGAGTGGCGACCACGAACCGGAAGTCGCAGCGTGGGTAGGCCCGATGGTACAAGATGGACCGATGATCTTGTGTTGACAGCCCACACTTTTACAGTGCAACAGTACCTACGTGTGCTGGTGTTTCCCAAACTGCTTCTTCTTCTTTGCACAGGGGGCACAAAAGAAGTTTCGTCTTTGTGCAGTGTCCAGCAGTGCCTATCACTAAGTTAGATCCTGCCTGTTCAGGTATAGAAGTCTTCGCAAAAGGCGTTTGTTTAGGGATGGTAGTATGAATTCTCCATTCGCTCTTTTTCATGATGCTGGTTTTGTCTCGTAAGCATGTTTTCAGTTGATTAAAGGGTATGGTTACAATAGGTTCTGGGCCCATTGCTCTCGGATCCGAACTCTTTTTTGCTATTTAGTTTGCAGTGCCGTTTCCTATAGATCCACGTATCCACTGTACTTACCTTGTTATTTGATGCGATTTTTACGAGTTCTTGGGTTCATCCCCCTAATGTACAGTGGGACGAACGAGAACGTTTTTGAAATTAGTTATTTATTGGAAAGTGGATCGCTGCTTGTGGTAATAAATTTGTTTCTAGCTTTGGTCGCAGTTCTAACCTAACCTACTTTTCTAGTAGCGAAATTAACACCAAAATTGTAAGATGCACGAACTGGAATATTTTTTAAATATTTTATTGCATACGTCCACCTGTGGGCAGCCAGTGGTGAACGAATGGGAATGCACTTCTCGACTCCAGGTCGAGATTTTCTTAGACCTAGGAATATGGCAAATGGGATTTTCATCGTCGGTTATCATTTTACCTACATGGCGAGAAAATAGAAATAATATCCTGAGATCTTATTCGCACACGTCCATCTGATCCCAGATAATTGATATACTACATATACTAATTTTATTTTGTAAATACATACTTATATAGATAAATAAACCCAGACTCAGGACAAACAGACATGTTCATGCACACAAATATCTGCCCTGGGTGGGAATCGAACCCACGACCTGCGGCGTGAAAGGCATGTATGTACCAACTGCCTTAATAGAAACTCATACTTATGGAATCACATAGAATACGCCTGCAATGGAATTGTATAGTCAAAAGATTTTTCAATATTGGAAAAGTGCTACGTGGCTGACCGTATAAACGTATACTTTAGCAAGTGAAAGTACATGGAACTAAAGGATCCGTTGACAATTCACGTTGTGTCAAAATGGTTTCTAATGAAGCACTTATTATCGTTTATTTTGAACTGTGATTTTAACCATTCGTCATTTCTTTTTTTATTTAAAAAACTAAAATTGAATATTAAATAGTGCCAATGTATAAAAATAATACTTACTTTTTATAAATCCTAAGTGAACCTAAGTGACTGCACGTGTGGCCCAATGGTTAAGACAGTCGCCTCACCGCTTCGATTCGCTGGATGTGCTGGCGTCTGTACATGGAACTTAAGGATCCGGTGACAATTCACGTTGTATCAAAATGGTTTCTAATGAAGCACTTATCGTTTATTTTGAACTGTGATTTTAACCATTCCTCATTTCTTTTTTTATTTAATAAACAAAAATTGAATATTAAATGGTGCCAATGTATGAAAAATAATACTTACTTTTTATAAATCCTAAGTGAACCTAAGTGACTGCACGTGTGGCCCAATGGTTAAGACAGTCGCCTCACCGCTTCGTGTTGCGGGTCGAGTCCCGCGCCGGACAACTATTTGTGTGACCCATAAATTGTTGTTCTGAGTCTGGATGTAATTTGTGTCTATTATATGTTTGTAAAGTACCCCGCGACACAGCAGGGACTAGATTCCCTAATGCGAGCGTAAAACTTAGTGCTAAGTGTCCGTGAAACAAATTGTGAGTAGGTATTAACGAACCTTTGAACACTATTTTGTATTAATACAGAACCAACAACTCGTAATGTGTGTTATTCCAGCTTCCTCATTAATATAATCGAAATTATAAGTATACGATTTTTTTTATTCTTTTTTTATATCATTGAGGATGATGGACACACTCCACTCGTAAGTATGATTGCCAAAACACCGGGGTGATCGCGTCGTGGATAAAAATTAAACAAACTTATTAATATGGACAAAATTTATTTGATAAGTCTTACGGGTCGTTTACATTACTATATACAAAATTGTAACTTTATTTTAAGAGTCATCTTCATTACTTAAGCTTATTACTTATAAGTAAATTTAAGGCCGCGTTTCCAGGTTAAGTGCAATTCAAAACCAAAAGAACATTTAAAATAGGAGAAGATCCCTTACTTTTGCCGCATATAACTCTTTAACTGGCAGATTTCTAATGTATTGCTTATGAATTTTATTTCAAACTAATAGGGTTCAAAATACGGTGGCGAATGAATTCTCCAGGCACCATAAAACATTGACTATGGCCCTCGGAGACGCATTCAATTATCGAACTAACATAATTGTTGTTTTATCTTTGTTAAAGACAAAGATTATCAATATTTAAAAAAGTTTCCGAGTGCGCCAGTAAGATTAGTAATCAAAATTTGACAAGAATTAGATTAAAAAAACACTAATAAATTACAAATTCAATGGCAGCCTAATCATTTGACATAAAATAGTTCTGCCCCAAGACGCACTTGTTAAGCATAGAGTTAAAACGTCATAAATTTACAGTAGGTACACCTGCATGTAGTAGATTATGCCTAAGCACCGTGTTCGTGGTACAATGGCTATCGTCACTCATGTCAGATCAATGAATCTCTATTAAGCGGGTAAATCAGTCTGATATGGGCAGATATCCAATGAAGGCAGATGACGTATTGAAAATCGACATACAAAACTATTCCCTGAATTCGATATCTCCATATAAAATGACACAGAACGTGAAGGGAAAGCTTTTAACTCTTAACTACATGGAAACGCGGTCTAACATTAAGTAGATCTAAAAAAAATATTGATACATGGCATACATTTATATACTTAGAGCCTTTTGGGGAGCATTATTGTGCAGTCGACGTCACATCAGTAGAAACATTAGCCCCACATAAATCACCTTTATGCCTACTGCAATAAAGACGCTTTTAAGCTTAATGTGCGCCTACCGACGTAGCGTCAGCTGTTAAGTTTGACATTTCATATCACTAAAGAAATATTTACAAGAAACTACTCCTTCATATTATTAGCTGCCTTTAAAGAGATCAAGTAAATATCATTTGTATCAACATCTATTTCCGTGAAAGCTTATTAAACTTATATAAATCGTTTTTAGGTATATAAGGGTACCTAATGTGTGACTCACTGATGTAATTCTGTGATTTGGGCACTTCGAACTTAATCACATCAAATAACCAGAAGAAACGCATAAAAAATGCATATAATTTTACGAGTAAATTTTTGTAGAGCAATATAAATTTAATAATTGGCAGTGAAGTTTTATTTTTATGAGATTCGATCGATTAATTTTATACAGCACACACATACTCGTAAATGTAACATTTGCAGAGAAAGCCTTCGTATAAGTTCAAGTAAAGTCCTTATTTAACTTAATGAATCCTCTTATAAGTTAGCTTACAGTTCCCCTACTATTTCTCCAAGGTCTAATTGATTGGTACTTAATTGTTTGAAAATTCAAATATATGAGAGAGCTTTTAGCAGTCAGTTCAGACGAAATTCAATATGCGGAACCAAATACATTAATTTAAATTATAACGAAGTTGTTTTATGGTTTTAGTTGAGAGAGCAGTCGCATAGAAGTGAGGTGCGGGATTTAATTGAAATAATGCTGACCCACTCTTTAATTTCGGACTCTAAATGAAAAAGTATTTGTAAAAAACATTTATCCACCTTATCTACGGTAAGGAAGGTTATTTTAAATATTCATAAGGTCTTGAGATTCATTTAGAATCTTCACAGTGTCAGATAGAGCGTCAGTGACTGCCATTAAGTCCTAGCTAGTTCTATTATTTGTAAATAAAAAAATACATATATCCTTAAACATTCTAATTTCTTCATGCGTGATGATAAATAAAATTGAATGAATTCATTTGGTGGCCATATCATTTTAGAGGTGGGACCTTTCGTAAATTTAATCTTAACAAATTTACTATAATGAAGTGGTATGAGCGAGATTTACTACTAAACATTAAGTAAGTACATGATGAAAAAGATCTGTAATGATATTATAAATAAATTGAGTAGGTTTACTGAAATAAATGAAACTCAAAATCTCGTGTTTCGTTTATGTTAGACAATTGTCCTTTAAAGAATTAAGTAGATATTTCCGTAAACAAATTGAAATCAGATATTACAAGAAACGTAGGGCGTAATCGAACGTTTTATTAAATACGAAATGTAACAAAATGAAGGCGTGAATCTTAATTCTGATTCTGATTCTGATCTAAGATGCGGAGGACTTTTTTGTGAAGAAGAATTTAATTATACATATTAAATTATTTTGTTTCAAAATAATACATTTAAATATGGCAAATAATAAACTGTCCGATTACATAGATAAATAGCCATTATTTTCAAAAATCCTATCATAACAGAAAATATGGAATATTAAAGCGTGAAGTTCTTTTTATTCCATAATTTGCATATTTTTAACAGATACCATTTAAAAGTATCATTTTTCGATAAAAAATCTTATAATCTTTATTTACCCACAATATTTCATTAATTGAATCATTTATTTTATTACTTTATATTCGGGGTTAAAAATCTGCTGTTTGACAATTTCTGAGCCTGTAACGCCTATGAAGGCAATAGTTTTATATACTTACGTATATATTTATAGATAACTATATAACAGGAGCCTTACATGTCTTTACCTAAAAATCTAAATGTTCTTGTTACACTTAATCCATATAAGAGACTTTTAAATTCTTAATTAAGGTATAATGTACATAGCACGTGTGCAGTGTAGACTTTTAGGTAAAAAGATCATAAGATACCTGTTATAGAGTGTTTTTCAATTTCCGATACAAATACCTATCACTTGTTAAATTCGTTGAATAGCACTTATAAAGTATATTATAATTTACACAATTTCAACCGTTTCATATAATTTCATAGCTGAATACAAATAAGTTATTCAAAAATGTCGACAATATTTTCTAATATTCTATTACAAAGTATAATAATGTAAAGCGTTAGCGTTTAAATAGCAATAACAGATGAAGTATAATAGTTACATTAAAAAAGTAACTTCCGTAGCATACACATATAATTACGTGTAGGCTAAAAGTAATAATGCAAAAGGAAATTTATTTCCAGGCTGATTCGACTGAGGGTTGGAAGGGGAATTTTATCGATACGAATGGAAATTAAGTGTTATGGGCACAGTTGATTACTATGCGTTAGTGATGTCGTAAGATAATTACCCATTGGAGGATACTTTTGCATTTCTATTATTAGTTATGGTACCTATTATACTAGAATTTATAAATTTTATGTGATTATGCTGAGGAAGGCAGCTTTTTTAACAAAATTTATATAAACCAAAGTTAGTTTTTAAAAGAAATATATATATATATATAACGCACCAAATTGATAGACGTGTCCGCATCCAGTCAGGCAGACTTTTATATGGGGATATAGCCATGGCATGTGGGTCACGATTTAGAAAACCATATTATAAAAACCAACAATAGTTCTCCTTCCAAACGTGCGAAGATCTCAGATAAATCTTCCAAAAAGGTCACGTACCCCAATGGATATTGACTCGTCCAATATGCTGATATTTTATCATGTGTATAGTTAAACGGCGTTTAAACTATCCGATCTCTATGTATCTAAATATACTCAACAAAGTCGTTAACTAGCATCGAAACGTTAATTGAAATAAAAACAGACAAGATTAAATGTCGTGTACCCCGACCGAGATTGACGCGACGTATCTGACACGCTAATAATATTATCTGTGTATATTTAACCTGTGGGAACGAACCGGGGTTTTTCGTAACTGAATATAGGTACTCGACGAATATAAAGCCGACACGTGACGGAGAGTTGTTAATTGACATCGAGAACAAAAAGAGCAGTTAAAATCGCCGATACCATCCATGGCTATACCTATCAAACTTTATAAATTGTGCGAGTAAACGATTTTTATCAAAATGACAACTTCATAATAATATTTTGGTAATAAACATCCTATCCTATAAATATAAAAACTTATGATTATATACTAGGGGCCCTAGTCAAGTGGCCAAGTGATACGAATGCAATTGTCCAATAGATATCATTTCTTGATATAACTCTGGCAATTTTCTTCACGCGCAGGTCCACAAATTTAACATCATAATGCTATTATACTTTTTTACCTTTACAGCAAAGGCAAAAAAGCACTATGCTCTATCTCTCTTCATTGGTCGAGAAAATTGCTATAACAATTCTATTCGGCTCTCTTGGCTATTTGGCTAAAGTCCCTGATGAAAGATACCAGCGTTATGATTGAAATAAATGAATGACGAGAGAAAAAAGTATCTATATATACCTACATATTTACATTATATATTTAGCCTTACGCTCTTGTCCGAAATACTGAACTTAAAATTACATAGTGTATAATTAACTTAACATTACTTAGCGTGGCTTATATTTTCACTCATAATTAGCCGTAAACTATACCATATTAAATAACCTAATAAGTACATATAATTTGCATAATGTGTTTTGTGATGCATGCGGCCGAAATTCGAAGGACAGTTATAGAGTAGAGATTGAAATTCGAGTAGTTCGTATAATCCCATTCATAACTTCAATCAGAGGTAATAACGAGTGCCCCAGAGTTCCCTTTCGCTTTGAATTGCAACCTTATATCATGGACTTAATGATAAATTTGCGTTGATAGTATGTTAAACTTCCAACAAAAAGAAGAAAATGCCTAACCAGCCAAATTAAACTTATTTGCTGTCACAGAGGGTTTACAATCCAACAAATATTTTTGTATGCTGAGCACTTCTGCATTCGTGCAAGTAGGTTTAAAATGAATTTAATGTCCTGTTGCAAACCAGTGGCTGTGCTAACGTATGTATGCATAAAACATTCATAAGTGCATAAGCCGGCTACATATTATACTCCCAAAAGCGTCCGCTTAATGCACATGTCAAGTATTTTTTTATACTTAGATAAAAGAATCAATATAATTGTGACCAGTAGGTGTACATACAGATCAGAATTAAATTGATTCTTATTGCCTGAAAATATATTTACCATTTTGAGTGTATTTAAGAACTAAGTACATAATATAATTGATATCGATATGTCAATCACATGCAACGTGATACTGCTACAGGATTAATAAACCGGCGAACGTAAAACTTTGAAATTGAAGTTTAGAATGTTGGCTGACATGCCATTTGTAAAATAGGTACTTACGCGTATTGACTCTGATTATTTGATGAAGGAAAATAATATATTAATATAACACGTAATTTTAATATAAAATGAAATTACGGTTAATATACAATAAAACGTAATTACGGTCGTTTGTAAACAATGTTTGGGGGAGTCCTAATCTACTCGGCATCAGTGCAATACTTATAGTAATTTTGGTCATTACCAGATGCCGTCTTCGTGCCGTCACAAGGAATTTGTGATTTCGACAGGATTATTTCGTTTCCTATGTTAGGGAGGGAGATTTTAATCTGCATTTAATTTGGTACGATACTGGGTGATTTTCCATTGTATTACATGCCAAAATAAAATGTAAGTAAAAGCTGGTTTTCTTTTTGTAATAATCTAAAATAACTAAAGGAAAGTTCACAATGATGTTTGCTCGGCTTCTTTCTATATTCAAAATAAATATAACTGCTTTGGCTAGGATTATTATGTGTGCCACGAAATCAGAGTGCGCCATCAGCGACAACTTAGCAGCCAAATGTGGGGAGTTCACAGATAGGTAGTAGGATAAGTTGATACTATCCTTGCAAGTTTTTTTTATAAAAGTTCATTATTTTGACTTTTCCAACAAGATCATTAACAAAATGTTTAGAGATAAAAGCAGAAATATGCTGATTAGCCATGCACAAAAATAATTTATATAATATATAATATATAATATTGATGTGCAGCATAGACTATATAACAGATATTGACACTTCACCGCCGAATTAGGGTCTATTTTGTATAGGCTGGTTCCTTGTGATATTTGTTTGGTCAAGACAAAATCCTGGTTGAAACTACATCAGGTTATCAGGCTATAATAAGTACTAATGCATAACCAATAAGCGGTCTCGTGCCACAAAATTTAATACACTTTTCAAGTCCCATCACAATTGACAATAATTATTAGAAACTATACTAGGTATTCGATGATTTATTTACATATCTATCTAATTCCCTTTCATATCTAATATCATCCTGATTTATTTACATTCTAACATCTAGATCGAACCACGTGTAGACCAAAATAACGAGCTATAGAGATCACAAAATTAAGTAGGTATGTAGGTAATATACGTACAACTTGTAACTTAAAGGATGAAACTCAACAAATTGTAAACGACTGATAAAAAATAAACAATTTATCGTGTTGATATTCTCGCGCAAAGTTCATTATTCAGTATCAATATCAAAGACCGAAATTGAGAGATGTATGAACCTTGTATGACACTTCATCCAATGCTATCAGTATATAAAAAAGTGAGTCATTTAATCCATATGTTTGTATGGAGAATGTACATACATTACTTTGACGCGCATTTCAAAATCTTATTTTCTGGAAGTGTCTCACTTTTATGGATAGATTAGGATTAAGCTCCTGAAATATCCAACATCATTAATATAACGCGTTGAACCTACATTTTTATTCTGCCGCCGTATGAAAGCGTACATTAAAATACAATACATACCTACACATTTCGAAATTTGAGCTTAAGATATAAGCCGCTATCCATACTTCACATAGTTGTGTACGAACTTAGTGTACGTACAACCAGTACGTACCCTAAGCTCGTACATAAAACTCGTAAAAGACAACATCGAATGTAACGAACGAACCGACGTACAATAAGATGAAACGATTGGAAAGACGCTCAATTTAAAAAGAGATTTTATGTATTTAAAAATGATATTTAATATATCTAACGTTTTCGTTGCAGTCTATAGTTTATCGACAGATAACTTAACTATAAATATTTCTTTCTTTATGGCCACTAGCGTTTTTAAACTTAATAAACACTTAAACAGTGAGTCAAAGTTTATCAAAAGCCTTCAATCTAAAATGATTGAGCGGCTTCAATATTGACTCTACCAATATTTCTTCATCGTCTTATCGTATATATTCAATATTTAATTACACTAAAGATAACAAACGTGTAGTGAACTTAGTGTTAACAATTTACAAAAATAAAAATAAGATAAATCTTAAAAGATTTTATATCTTAAAGGCAGTAGCAATCAAGTCGGCAAACAGCCGAGTAAAATGAGACATTTAATTATAACAATATTAACGCTATAACAGTCGAATTGCAAATAAAACGTCTCTTAAACGTGATCCGTACAGTTATAATACAATTTAGACACCGCATTTATCTCCGAGCACTTTTTGGGCACAAATCCACTTTTATAGTCACAAGCACTTCCCTGTATAAAAAATATCGAAGTCGATACACAATCACACGAGTGTCAAATCAGAAGTGGTTCAAGCACACATTAGCTACCATACACTTACAATCAATTAATCTGAGTTAGATTGTTTTAACGTATTAGGGGTGTCGGAGTAGGGCGGATTCGATGGGATAACACGCACGAGTATTAAGTGTCACTTCCATAGAGCTATCGATAACATGGAGTGGTGGCTTAGCACAACCAGCTGAAGGAAATTTAATCAGAAAGTTCTTTCGGAGTGATGGAAATTGCTCATTTTACTGAGCCTTTGATATTTGATTCCGCCGGTTACACAAAGTTTTCACTCCAATAAAATGAAGTGGCTTAGTATAGTCAGCTGAAGAAAATTCCATGTCAAGTTTTTTTTATCTGTTGAGTAAATTGTAGATTTTGAGGAAAAAATTAGTTTCAGCTGGCAGCACCGAGATGGCACTCAAATAGAATGGCTCTAGTCACTATACCCAGTGCGCGGGGTGCAGGTCGCGCGCCTACAGTCGGGTTCATACGATGATCTCGCGGATGACGCGGCGCGCGCGCGAGTTGGGCGTGGAGTAGCCCGACTCCAGCGACTCGTCGTAGCCCAGCGACATGTGCAGCGGCTTGTCCTCCGCGCCGCCCTCCTCGCCTCGCAGCCCGTACTCGGGCAGCCCACTCACTTCGTGGTACGGAGATTCTGTGAACACATATCAATTTAATCCTAAACTATACATTTCACCAAGAAAGGAAACGAATACCGTATTATTTTTTTATTGCTACGGAAATTTTTTGGTCAAATTACTGTTTGCACACCACTTTACTTCAGTCGTAGAGCACACTCGTTTTTTTTTTTAACAGATTTTATTTGTCTGTATATATGGTATACAGACAAATAAAATCTGTTTAAAAAAAAAATGAGTGTGCTCTACGACTGAAGTAAAACTTAGATTTGCGGAACTTAACTGGCTATGAGAAAAAGAGAGAAAGAAAATATGTGCACACACATCTCTATTTTGCGTCTACAGTAATATACAAAACGTAACTCCCTCTCTTTCTATCTTCAATAACTTATAACATCCCTCTCATATTCCGTTCAGCTCGCCCGATCACACTTTTCGTAACGCTCTCGTCACGCATTCACCAGCTGACTTCCTAAGTGAAACGTGCGTTAATAAGATTTACTTCAAAAACACAACCGTCCTAAATTTTTCTTTGTAACACTCGACTTAAACAAATTTTTGAGACAGAAATATCACAATTAGTTCAAAAACAATGGAGAAAACATACATTAATAATATTGAAATTGCATATAGATTTGTTTTGCAGAGGAAAAACTAGGGATTACCCCGACGGATGCAAGGTAACCATATCGACTATTTGTGTCAGCTAATGAACGTCGGTTGGCGAGGGATTATGTGCCCAAATTCAGAAACTACTTAATGATCATCAGCCTGATATTGTCCACTGCTGGACATAGGCCTCCCCAAAGGTTTCTAACGTTGCCATTTGGACGGGTTTGGCGTAGTCACCACGCTTGGCATGCGAGTTGTGGCCGCAGATACGTGGTAGCTAGTACACAGGTGGCGCTACTGCCCGATTACCTGGTGTATCCCTAGAAACTACCTAATTTAATTTATTTCAAGATTAACCCTAATTTAACATTCACATTCACCATAATTATGGAACAATTTAAACAAAACTAGTTTGCGATCAATTAAAAATGACCAATTAAAAGGCTCCGATCGCACATCTTCATTCTATGGTAAAAGCTGTAAACGTAGTTATTGCTAAGTCTAGTGGGAATTTCTCTAAGCACCTTGCCATTTCAAAGTGGAAGCTCTGTCTGTAGTATGAATGCATTTTATTAGAATTAATTCGCGTTACACTAAGCTAGCAATGCTACGCCGTAGCATGTAATAAATTGCTCGTTCGAAGAGTGTAATTGCGTAGTAAAACATTAGTCTGCCGAGAATTTGCTGCCGGTTTATTGCTGGTTCTATGTGGACGTGAGGTTTTAACATTATAGGATGATAATCTCGCGCTCACGTCGTGTGGAGCTCCTCTTTAAATGTTATTAAGTTAGGTACACAAGAGTCGCTACGTAGAACAAATATTAATGTAACTCTACATTAATATTTGTTCTACTTAAAATGTCTAATTATTAGATTTGTATCCGTATTTCTGTTATGGGTTAGAGCCTCGGTGGCTTTTTGCTAGATCGACCATCATTGATGATCTTTTTTAGTAAAGCTCCTTGACTTTATTATATTTCACTGCTTTGTCTTAAAGCTTTTGGGAACTTCCAATGTTTTGGAGTTTTTGTATCTATTCCGAGAGTGTCAAAGTTTATATATCGTATGGGCAGGGGCAGGGCAGGGCATTCTATGCTTAAGGAAATAGATTATCCAGAAATCGAATGATATTTTCAGTAATTCCTGTCCAAATTCACTTAAGATCTCTTAGAAGTTTTATTGTTTTCGAAAACAGAATTATTTATATGGTCTGGGTATAGTCTGGGAGTTGGCCGTATTACACCCCCTTCGTGCTTCGGAGAGCACGTAAAGCCGTCGGTCCTGTACCTGACCTCTTTCCGGTCGTGTCGCTTGGATCATGAGAGTGATGGAATAGAAAGTGCCCCTGTGTTTGCGCACACACTTGTGGACTATAATATGAACTGTGCAATTGGCTAGTCTCCATTAAGACTGGACGCCGTGGCCGAAATTCGGTCGGGATGACATCATCATTTATATGGAATGAGAAAAGTCAACCTTAATCTGGGTTGTCTTTATGACACGTTGGGTTGCTTTTGATGCAAGGACTTTTGTCTGGGGACTAGGCGTTTGCGAACGATCAAAGAAGTTTGCGAACGACATAAAAAGTAGAGTAATCAAAAACTTACCAATATGATGATCCATCCGCTTCTTAGGCTTGTGCACCGAAGCGTACGGGTCTGAGCAGTAGTCTTGCCGCGAGGGGTTCTGTGCGGCGCGCAGCTCGTAGTCCGCCGACGGCTGCGCCTGGCTGGGGTGCGGCAGGTGCGAGTAGTGCGCGTAGTCGTCTATGTTCCGGTACCCCCCGTGCGATATAGGGTCGTAGTCGTAATTGCTCTGCCTATCTAGCACAGGCGGCATCGCGGCACTATTCGCTGCCGCCATTTTCATCTGATACAACGAGTCCTGAGAGTTGACGCTACCTCCATTGTTACTATTTGTATAACTGTTCTCCATGAATGCCATGTTCACCCCTGAAAATAATCAACATTTTAATGGTTGCTTGATAATTACAAAATTATTCTGATGCTACCGAATTTTAAACTCTCTTCGGGGACAGAATTTCATTATATTTATAGTCAACCAAGCCGTAGAACGGTTGATGGAAGTATCGTATGATCCACCTCGCTAGTAACCACATGTTTGTGCGTTTGAATGTATTCCACCGTAAGTAGAACTATGTCAGAGTAAATGGCTATAGTGGTTTACTATAATTAGCGAGTTGTATCTTACCCACCAGACAAAATTGATGAAAGAAACCCATTCAAGTCTCCATAAAAAAGGCATGCAAAGCGTGATGTGATTACGATCGTTACCTTCTACGTCGATTGTGGCTAGTCCTTAGTGATAGCATAAGAGAAAATTAATTAAAATAAGAGAATCAAAATCAAAGAAGAAGCTAACGTTTATTCAAAAGACAGATGAAATAAAGATGAGAAATTAAGTCAGAAAATAGGCTTAACTTACAATCAGAATTAGGCATCGGTTGTCCAGGATGAGGTTGTGTGTGCGGAGGTACATGATACGCGTACCCTCCTTGAGTTGCGTACACTGCTGTCTTCGAATCTTCCATCGACAACGCCATATCAATGGAGTGTTCAAGCGCTTTGTTCTCCATCCCCGAACTAGGGTAGTACGGAGGTGGCGCTTGGCTCGGAGGCGTCACTTTAGCTGCCCTCATTTTGTCCATCTCGAAGTCTTTCGATCTATCGTTCTTGTTCGGTCTCCTTCTGCAGCGGTAGATCAAGAACAAGAGACCCAGGAAGATGAGTACTACGACTACTGTGGCGAATATTCCCAGGAATGCTGCTGTTGTGCGGCTCGATGTTTCTTTCACGTATGAGGTGCCAACTGTTAACAAACACTTGCATTAGAAGCTAATCATAAAAAAGAGGTACACGTGTGGCGCTACTATCTCGACGCGCACATGTCGATCCCCGTATAGGACATTATTTTTGTGACCCATATATATATGCATGAGCAATAAGCATGATGTGAGGGTCGCTGGATGCGGATAGCGCAAGACCGGCAATTGTGGAGATCTTTGGGGGAGGCCTTTGTCCAGCATTGGGCGTCTTTTGGCTGATATGATGATGATATATAGTGCAGTGTAGTTGCTCAGTGTCTAAGTGTGCTTTTGGAATTGCATGTTTGTGAATAATACCGCAATGAATTCGTTTAAAACAAGAGTTTGTTTTTAGAAACAAACAAAATACCGATAAAGTGATATCATACGGGAAGTAAGAGAAGAGTGGGTACAGTCGATAAATGATTACTATAAATAGTGAAGTCTTTTGGCTATTCTTGGGCAGCATCGATCTATAATAAATCATAAATATATAAAAAAAGGATTCCTACCGAGTTATCTGACAGTGTTTATCAGAAGCTGCCACGTCATACACTGCACGACAAGTAAAACGAAATCGATTCCACACAAATATTACAAGCAAGCGGGTCATGGCATTTGATTAAAAGATAATCTAATTAAAGTCCTGCAAAACCTGAATGTATCGAAGGCATAGTAGTTAGGTTATTTGCCGCTAAATGCCGGTACAAATACGCGCGTTGCAGCCTAATAGCCGCACCGATAGATATGTGTTCCATGCATTCTGACTTAATTAGTGCCCCGAGAGGCATTTCCCAAAATTTGAATTGTTTTTTTTTTCTAGAAAATAAGCTAATGGCATGCACAGAAATAGATAAATCCTTTTGAAAAAAACGTTGTCATATACAGGAATAGGGCCAAACGTAGAATTCCTAGTAATTTTGAAAAACAATATCAAATTTGTCACATTTAATCTTGTTCCAAATATATTAGCTCAGGCTCCTAAAAGACATGATTATTAAATATTAGGATATTTTTATAACAGGCAGTATTAATTACTGATTGAAAAACTAAGTAAATTTTCTTTATGGGTTCTAAGTAACATAATATTGTCACGTTTGCGCTTCGAACCCTAGTACCACTAACGGTTTTTGGTGGCTTATGGAACAGCGATAGAATGTTCTAGATAATACCAGAACAAAAGGAAAGGGTAGCACATGAAAAGGACATACAAAGTTCTAAATGTAAAAATTTACATTAGATGTTTCCAGAATAATTAGAAAGATTTAGAGCGATTTTATGAATGAAAAGAAAGAGATAGCTGAAGACAAGGACAGAAGCATTACAACTAATCTGTCAAATAGGCGAGTTTTCTAGAAAGAAATATCTGCCTTACGAAATGTTTCAAATTTGGAATAATTGAGGGGTATATAGCGGAATGTTAAAGCAGAACGGTTTTAGTTTGAATTCAAGTGATATCGAAGGCGAATTAAGAGGAAGTAATCTAAGTGGAAAGCTGAACAAGTGCAAGTGATCAGTGACAGTAAACAGTGCCAAGTGTTCCCTACAGAGTCAGAAGTGAGCCGTGTACGTCGGGACTTTAACTTTGGCAGTGCTCGTCACGGGAACTGTACTGTACATCTGAAGTGCGCTACGTGTTGACTTTAACAAAGAACTAGTCGCCGGGACTCTGAGTACGTGTGTTCCGTGTTGTAGTGGTGAACCAACTGTCAACACCAATAAAAGTTCCTGTGCAATTACTAGTTTTTTTCAATACCCTGACTAGTGTTGAAAATGACTAAAGGGACTGAATTAGACTGACTGTCATTTACGGTCAAATTGGTCAAAAATGGTCATGAACTGTCAAAATGGTCATTTTCAGTCAATTTGATTTAAGTAATATTTTAGTACTTACCTTTTAAGTTTTGGTCGTTGATAAAAGTCTTCAACTTTTAAATTGAAACAAAAAGGTGTTTTTTATGACTTTATAGTATTATTATATAGTGTTAATCATTTTATATTTCTAATCATGCGTGCATTTAAGACAAAATGGCAACGTCGCATTGCCTCGCGCATCGACTTTGATGTCGTTATCCTTTCATGATATAATTCAAAATAAAACGTTGCTACATTTAAACTTGCATATAAATTGTGTACCTAAATAAATAAATAATTGGGTGGTAGTCGGGAATCATCATCATCATCATTACAGCTAAATAAGTCCACTGCTGGACAAGCCTCCCTCAAGAATCGTCTTGAGGGGATATGCCATAATCGCCACGCTTGGCAGGCGGGTTGGCGATCGCAGTAAGATGGTCATAGCAATCAGAAGGAAGCTGCTGCCCGTCCTCTGGTAGATATTCCCTCGGGTCGACTTCTACGCCCCCCACGGGATGAGATGGGGTGATGATATTCTGATTCTGATATTTGTCGCCGTCACCACACAGCATAGTCGGGAATAGACAATAATATTTGAGTCAAATTGACTGAATTTGACAGTAAATGACCGGTCATTTAACGTTTATGACAATTGTGACTAGTCATATTCAGTCATATACATCTCTAACCCTGACCCACCGCTCGCCACAATATATAAAGAAAACATACCAACAAATCGAGAACATCCTCCTTTTTAACTTGTTTTACAAGAAGGATTAATCATAAATGTGTGTTTATCAATTTCTTGTTGCCCACTTATAAAACGTGTAATATAAGTAGGGTGGGGTATTTATGGAACTCAATTTACCCATGAAATTAAAGAACTAATGCAATGTATATAGTTTACAATGTACAGACGCCAGCACATCTAGCTACCCCAATCTGTCAAATTTATTTTATAGATTTTCAACTTTATCACATAATCACAAGGTTCACTTTTAATTGGGGAAATTTGACAGATTGGGGTAGCTTGATGTGCTGGCGTCTGTACGCAAAAAAATGGATCCACGTTCACCTGGCTCTCAGCGGCTGCTGTGTACGTTGCCGATAAACTGATATTTTACAAGTTGTTTTCCGATATTCTTTTCCTGAGAAGATTGTTTTATCGCATCTCCCTCTCCCCCCTATCTCTATTGCTATATATGAATAATTAAAATGGAAAAAAGAAGGTTTTTATTCACGTAGACTTTCAAAAAGCGCTTGTAAGAACATGTTTGTAGTAATATAGTTCATAAACATAATTATTTCTATGTACGTACATATAGACGGTTAAGTACACGGATTGTATGAAAACATTTAGATATAAAAGTTTATTTATGATTTTATGATTAAGTTATTTTGCTAGCTTATAGTACGTTATTGTCAAGCTTATATATTTAATTGTCACATTTTAAAGTTTTAGATATAATTTACTACAATTAATCTGAATAGTTCTGTCTACATTAATATTCCTTAAGGAAAGAATCCCATATTATTATTATGAAGGACATTCTGTATGCTATTCATATTCTCTCGCATAATGTTTATGTGAACTAATAACGGCCAAAACTAAACAGAAATCTTGCACTAAAGTTTGTATCAAGTGGTGTAGGATTCGATTACCAACTGGCTAATCCAGGGGGGAGTGAGCCGGGGCGGATTGCTTAGTATAATACGTGAGGTTGTGGTTGCTAGAGTGATAACGCTTTGTGCGCGAAAAGCCACATCGCACTGATTACTGCGTCTGACCAAAGAGTGAAATACCTATTGTACGTTAGGTCTGTTGTACTGTCAACCATAAAAGAACTCGCACATAGACTAAAACTTAACCCGCTACAAAATAAAACTACTCAGCAGCATGACAAAAGGGAAAGATCTAGAATCATGCATCACAAAACAACCGAAGACCTGATCAGGTAGGATTTGCGCATAGTTATAGGTAAGATTACAGCAAACCACACACTAAATCAACACCACTTCAAGATTGGCGTCAAGGACAAGCTGGCCAGAGATCGCAAAGAAATTGAAGGAATACAAGCACACGCACACTATACTGCCAAAGCGTATATTGAAACTTCCTGAATAGTCCGAAGGCGTTGCAAAAGGCACCCAAGAACTTTTAAGGACTTTTGGACTTCTGGACAGAAGTTAAATCAGTTGGGGTAGCCAAATAAAAAATCAAGCAAAATGACTTTAAGAGCGAAACCAGGCCAACTGTACCGATAGAGGATGGTGAAAAATAGAAAAAAATTAGGGCTAGAAAAGTACACAAGTCTCCTCCTCTCGCCCAACGCTGTAACTACCCCGGCCAGTAAGTAAACCAGGCCAGACCCAATAAGTACACACATAAAAATTCTTTGAACAGCCAGGACCCAGGGAATATCTAGAATTATCAAGTTTAACGAGTTCATTCAGATAAAAAAAAGGAGTTTGAAGATGGCAATTTGCCCACTTCTCGGTCCTATGTCCAAGCGGCTTCGTTTCTAGTGCTTAGGTATAGTTATGAACTCCGCCTCCAAAATCGATTCCCGAGTAGGAGTTTCTTCAACAAACGTCTTAGTAGTAGGCTGAGTCAGGAAGTTTGAGGTGTTATACCGAATTTCGAAGAGAACCTTTTTCATGTTATATCGGTTTCCGTAGAAAATGTCCCTGAATTCACTGCCGTAGCCGAAATTCACTTAGGAAATGGAATATTTATTTTTACAATTGTATAATACATAAATGATTTCAGATTCAAATTGCCAATAGTTGAATTCACATTTTATAATGATTTGATTCGACTCGCACGACGAACTTACATTTCCATTTGCAAATTCATCTAGGACTTGCATATAATAGATGCAAGTACTAAATGAATAAAGACCGATGGTTTAGTTTAGTCTCTGTGAAGCTTTTGGTGCTGACTGTACAGTCTACAAAGGAGATATCTATTCGGGTCACAGCTATGATTGCGTCCTATTTCACAGGGAATTACAATACAGGGTGTACAGGGCAGTGTTATACAAAACTGCTATGGTACAGTTTCATATAGCTGCCCTTTACACCCTGTATTGTAAGTCCGTGTCGCGTGGTTAACTTTGATGTTAGTAAGACACTATGTTAGAATAAGACTGCCAGAATATAAATATATCAAATGAATGAGTGAATGCAATTTGAGTGATTTAGGTATTAACTAGCTGTGCCCAACGGTTTTACCCGCGTTAAATTTTATAAATTATCACAGCTCCTGCCCCTTAGCGTGATATTATATAGCCTATATGTTGACCCGACCTTTTAGTAATATTCATGTAAAATTTGAAGTAAATCCATGCAGTACTTTATGAGTTTAGTCCGGACATACATACAGACAAACAGACACACAGACAAAAATTCAAAAAAATTAATATTTGTCTTCGATATCGATTGCAGATCACGCCCCAAGTATCCTTTAAAAAAAATATTCAATGTACAGTTTCGACTTTCCTACGATTTTATTATATGTATAGATATGAAACCAGTCGAGTTCTCTACTACTCTGAATCTGAGATATATTGGCCTCAAAAAAATTATTAATTACTATATGTTCTTGTAAAATTTAGTAAATATTAATATATACTTGTTAAGATTCAAATATCATCAGTTTAAATTTTTGATTGCTTGTATAACCCCAAATATTATTTTAGGGTCTGTAAATTGGCAGTTTTAGTGATCTGCGCCTCGGTAAGCGCCTAGACCTACGCCTGATATTAAAAACTTATTCAGTGAGTTATATTTTATTCGTAATAATAAAATATTACTCAGAGAATAAGTTTTTTGAAAAGTATATAAGTACAGGGAAGGATTCAAAAATAGTATGCAAGGATAGTAGAATAATAGTATAAAGGAAATCATATATCTCTACCTACCCCCCTGGAATCATGCGATAGTCTATCTACGAGTACATACAGTATTGTGTAAGTATCTTAAATGTATGAAAACCTTACCGGCTTCATGAATTTTAAATATTAATCTTAAATTTAAATTCTCTTCTTACAACTTCATTCCGAATACACTATTAGAATATGTACTACATCTTCCATCACACCATCCTCAGAACAATTGCTTGTATCAGTTTTATTCATCATGAATGCAAACTTATTCAAAAGAATGTGTCTACAGCTTGGCACAATATACAGTGCTCTCCTTTGTGGAAATAGTAATAAAAAACGGTCAAGTGCGAGTTGGACTCGCACTCAAAGGGTTCGTTACCACCGAGATTTTTTTTGTAAGCTTTATTTAATTTAGATACGCGGCAGCTGTTTTTTTTCCTATAAATACGTAATTTTTGCATAGAACTAGGCATTAATTCAGATATCCATTCTTTTTGCGGCGAAGCCCACAGCCAAGCATAATTTTTACATTGAACTTGGCTCTCCTTTTTTACAATTATGTTTTTGGTGGGATTTTTATAACAGGAATAGAAATACACTCTCAGTGTAATTTTAACCATCTGCCTATGTACGTTCACGAGACACAGTTCGAAGATTGAGAGACGAATGAACACGAGCGTTAGTAATATGGTTCTGTTGGTACTCTTGAATACAGAACCCTAGAAAGGGGAAAATTGGAATACAATGTTTTACACATTTACGAGCACAATGTTCATCGTAAATAATAACTACAAATTTATAGTAGAAATTTATGTTATAATTATAACCGAACAAATAAAAATGTCTAAGTAGTTTCATAACCCGCAAAATAAACAAATTCAAATATCTTATAATCTTTTATCGAAATTGACAGATTAGATCTAACCAAAGATCAGATATCGAGATTGGAATACTTAGAATCCTAATCAAGTAGAGTCGACAACGTGTCAGTGGATACGATTGCTCTAGGAAAACCAACCTTATGCCAACGTAATAAATACGCTGTTATGGCCGAAGTGACCGGTATCCATTGACGAGGTCGGCAATTGTACAATAGATAAGTCCCTACGGGCTGGAATTCCATTCCAAGTGATGTTTTTCCTTGGCGGAAAAATCCCATTTACAGTTTTTGGCGCGAGCCGGGACTTGAATCCAGTATCACATTTTTTTATTTGGTTTTACGCGCTACCGCTACACTATCGCGGCTTAATACATAGAAAAGGACCATCCCGATTAAACCATAGATTACTAAGTCTATGACACAGAGTAATTTAATCTATGGATTAAAGTATGTATTTTAATGGATTTGTTTGGAGACTGACATTTACAAAATGACATTTACATTTTGGGTTCGGGTTAAAAATATGTATTATTATCAAAATGCGGCCTTACATTACATAGTACCGATGTAATGGTATAAATGTGACTATTTATTAAATAATATAATGACGTGCCTATTTATTAAATAAATATTTACGTTTTAAACTTCAACTTTTATTAATACCGATAGATTTATAACCTTTTTTAATTAAACTCTACAGAAAGAATAACAAACAAAAAATTTGCTTTTAGTATAGCTCACTTCTGGTAGTTCTTTGCTCTGTGTACCTACAATGACCTCTCTGTACCATCCTAAGGTTGACTGACAGAAAATGCTTCGGGTATTAACACTTTCTTAGCAAAACAAGGGGCACGTTAAGCTGTCGGCCCCGATTGTAGTCATTAGACAACAGTCGTTAGGCCATGTCAGAGGCCTACTGGGCGACTTGAATAACTCTGACACTACACATTTGATAAGTAAGTAAGCAAAAAAAGCAACAATTCCTTTGTTTTTAAAAATAGTAGGTACTCACTGTCAGCCTCAGTATAGTCACTGCAGACGTCTTGATTGACTTGCAGGCAAAGCTTTAGACGGATTCGAGGGTTGAAGTCGTCGAGAGGTGGGTCGGTCACGTGACGCGCTGTGTTGCGTGCCGCCTTGCTCGGCAACTCGATAGTGCCCTCCTGGACTGTAGCCACGGTCCCCGACAGCCGGAGAGGGATCGTATCCACCACCTGTTACATTGTCCAAATATAAATAAGAAAACAAGCAGAGGTGATAATTCTCTTTATTACATCATAAAATCCCTATTTTTTGGGCAAAATATAAGCCAGCATTTAGAGAACTTGTCGCCTCAACAAGGCGTGCAGCTATTTCTTTATAAATAACTAGCAGTGCCCGCGGACTTCGTTTCGCGTTATAAATATTATTGTCCCTGTCCGTTTGTCCCGCAACTTGAATTACATTATTCAATTTTTTAGCCTATGTCACTCCACAATAAAGTAGCTTTCTATTGGTGAAATAATTTTAGTTCAGTAGATCAAGAGATTACCCCCTAGTTACAATGTCACAAACTCACAAACGTTACCTCTTTATAATATTAGTATAGATTTTGGCCGCTGGTTAGGTATTGCCATACAGCGTGGTAATGCTGCCAGTATTCTGGGAACATTACCAATAGAAGAACATTTAGAATACCTTGAACTTAACGCTTTAAGTATTTAGTTATAATATATCTGTATAAATTCTTGGAGTTATTGTAATTTAATTTCCTCTGTAAAATAACTTTGTCAGATACAAAATTAGCGATAAATATGTAGCGTTAATTCGGCTAATTAACACTTCAATCAATCCGAAATGTAATTTCCACCGTCACGCCGCATAAATTATATGCGGCATATTTATTGTCGTTCTTGCATGTCTTTTTTTTTTAATTATTTATTCCCATTTAAGTTACATTAATGGTGCATATATATTGCGTAGGAGTGCGGTTCAAATTATATCTCGGCTTGATTATATTGATAATTAGCCGAACTAATACTATATGCTCTCTGTACACAACGAAATTAAATTAATAATAATGTCCTGGGACTTTATTCACACACTATCTGATTCCTAACTAAGCAGAGCTTGTACTATGGAAACCAGATAACTGATATTTATAAATACCTACTAATTTTTCTTTTGTAATTACAATTTTTTTTTGAATTTTTTTTTTTTATTTATTATTTACCATAAAACTTATTCTATTATTACAGGCGAGCCTAATGCGACAGAGTAGTTAAACTTATATCTATCTAAACTCATATAAATAACATACTTATATAGATAATTACACCCAAACTCAGGACAAACCGAGATCATGCACACAAATATATGTCCTGGGTTCGATTAACCAATCACGCCACGCCGAACTTCCTATAATATTAAGCGATATATAAAATTCAATGTATTAAAATTGTTCCATCGTTTTCACTAGATATTTAGGTCAAATAAATGATATCAATATTGGCTTTGTTGGTGCTGGTCAGGATCGAGGGGAAAATTTACTTAGTGGTGACGTAAAAGAGCGTTCATTTTCCCACGAAATGTTGTCCATACAATCTAATTCTGTTCATTTTTACGTATATTCATGAGAAATAGAAACAAAGCCACATTCAAAAGAAAATCCCCAAACTGTGCAACAGTTCATTGGCGTTGGTTAAAATAATTACTAAAAATTATTATTAATTAATATTAGATGTAATTTACCTTTAATATGTTTGTATTTATTCATATATATGTAAGTATGTTTATCAGTTGTTTGGTTGTCCAATTTTGGAATCAGATGGCAATGTGTTAGTAGTCCCAAGCTATTATTATTATTACTTTTTGAAAGCAACAAATCGTTACGTCATAAAGTGGCAAGACTTAGCTCTGTTGAACTGTGTTCGTAACTATGGAGAAAAGAAAGAATAGACATTTATTGCAGTCCTAAAATCTAGCCTTTTTATTTCGCTAACGAAGTCGGCTTGTTAACGGAATTGCGAACAGATTTTCACTGAAATCTATTTTCATTTCATGCTTCACAATAATTACACCGAACTCTGTAAGTATGGGCGGCGAACTGAAATATACATAGAGAAAACATTTTAGTGTATAATATACCCCTATACTCCGCTGAAAGTTATAGCTTTCGTTCTCGGAAATGGTGCCCTTCGCTTATTCTCTATATTCAGCCATATTTGATTGCTTCCTGTAAGGTGTGCGAGGTTATTGATAACGTGACGTCAGACGTTGTGACGAGGTGCAATATTGAAAATCACAGCCTCTTGTACGCTGACAATATAGTCATAGAACTGTGGGTTAGACAGGAATCGATGAAAGAACAATTTGTAGCTCTTATATAACACTTAAAGCCAAAGGCTGCAAATAGACTATAAGATTCTTTTATTGGAAAAGGGGCTCTTTGACCTGCATATTAACACGGATGTGTATAGTTTAGTATATGTAACCAACTTTAAGAAAATTAATATAGATAACGAAACGGTTGTGATTGGATCTGGTTGCGACATATTACTGGCAATATGTGCGTACACCAGACCTATTCTTCCTTAAGCTATTCTTACGAAAATTGATCTTATTTAGTTGCTTTATACATTTTTTTACATTATACTTACAGATACAAATACTTCTTTTATGTATAAGGTCACTACTTAAGGTCAATCTCGAAAATGTTTATAACGTATGAACAAGTCGGGTTTACATAAAATAGTTTACACGATTTGAATTAAACTATTTACATTATACTTACAGATACAAATACTTCTATTATGTAATAAGAATGATAAGGTCACTAAATTTAATTTTAAGGCGTCGTAAATTTTACTTTGTGTCCAAGTAGTATCCGTTTCTAAGTTTATTATTTTTCATTTTTACAAAGCACCCCATATACACCTCCGTGTTAAAAATTATAAACATGTATTTCATCCTTCGAGCATTTAAGTGCTCGAAGATTTCATCTTATAGTCTTATTTTTATAATCTATATTGATGCTGTGCTGTGGTGGTGTCAAAGCATGCTGTGCATATAAAAATGAAATTAAAAAAAAAGTACGAAGATATAGTTTACCTGCCATCCGGGCGTCCCTCCGAGTGTAGCGAGGCCTTCAACAACCCCTACAAGAGCCAGACACGTCGGACTGACGGTGAACTGTATGCCCTGCGTGCTAGGGTTGAAAGTCACTTGATCCGGCGCGCTAATCTTATCCACTTTCGTAGTCACCGTGATCTCGTTGGAGTAATTACTGTGGCCCTTTGTATTAACAGCTTTCACCTGATAGAAAAAGGAATAGTTAGAATACAAGTTGAGTATCTCAAGTGTGGTTCGTGAGCGTTCTAAAGCGTGTCGTAGTAGAAACGATAGCGACGGCACAATAAGGTATTATAACAGATTGGAAACTTAAGTAACTGCGGCACCCGCCGGATGAATTACCTTGAAAACAAATGTGAGATGCTGTCGGTAGCGATAATGAAAACAAAAAAGTAAGTTAATACCGTATACAAGATACTACAATGTAAGACATATTGATGAACGTCTAGTTTATGCACGGTGTTAATTAAGTCGTGTAAAAGCCTCAAACCATTGTATTCAATTCTTAAGTAGGAACATAAAATAACCCTACATGGATTTTTGTTTCTTATTCAAAATAAAAAAAATTATGCCGTATATCAGTAGTTTTAGGCTCTTACACCATTTAGAAAACAGCTTTCAATGACCGACACTTATACACATGATTCTACAGGATAACAAAAAAAAACTCGCAAAGATGAATTTTATTTCCCATTTACTGAAAAATAATAAAAGATTAACGATATAACCGTATGGTGGCGGTTTATGATTTTTTTATTGCCTATAAAGTATAGTGTCTTTGTCAATGTTTTCTTTCGCGAATACAATCATGTGTTTAGGCATTGATCACTAATTACCAATCATTCTATATGTACTACTTATACTATTGGTTTCGTTATTCTGTCTTTAAATACTATTAAACTTATTGAATCTCATTTCTTTCTTTATAAGGTAGTGTGAAGAGAACAGGGCCAAATTGTAGTTTAATTGCCCATCAGGTTTGCAGTGAATTACAGTAGGTACACGGGTTCAATCATAACGCTTATTTTCCTTGAGTAACACGCAAATAAACTTGTTTGAGTGATGTACAGACGCTAGCACATCAAGCTACCCCAATCTGACAAAATTTCCCCAATTCAAAGTGCACCTTATGCTTTTGTGATAAATTCGAAAATCTATAAAACAAATTTGTCAGATTGTGGTAGCTGGATGTGCTGGCGTCTGTACAAATGCCCTGGCCTTTTCATATCCCTTTGTTTAGACCGAAAAATCATGATATTTATGTATACATGTAATGTTTGTAGTCATCATATCAGCTTAAAGATGTCCACTGAGGGACATAGACCTCCCCAAAAATCTCCAGTCCAGTCTTGCACTAATCATTTTGTGGGGTTTTGCCGCAATCGAAACGCTTGGCAGTTGGTTTGGCGATCTTAATGTGCTGATCATAGTACTCAGAGTACTGCTCACGGGATGACTGTGGCTTAGAAGTCGGGATGACGGATGATGATATGCTATGCCGTCAACCACACAGTAATAGAATAGAATAGAATGTTGTCTAGAATGTTGTAGAATGTAGAATGTTTGAAGTAATGTGCACAAAATATTTGTAGTATGTGTAAACAAGAATAACAATGACGCATTAGGTGCAGACGCCAGCACATCCAGCTACCCCAATCTGTCAAATTTGTTTTATAGATTTCCAACATTATCACAAAAGCATTAGGTTCACTTTCAATTGGGGAAATTCGACAGATTGGCGTAGCTTGATGTGCTGGCATCTGTACGAGGCACGAAAATATTTTTTATTATATGATAAACCAGTTTTGTTTAATTTGATCAGTTTCATGGGTAGATAGCGTTAGTTAAGTTACATTCACTATTTATGTTACAATTTATACCTATACATAAACATCGTCTTAACGAAACTTAAGTCAATCATGTGACGCATTCTGTATTGGAGCAACAAGTTACACTTGCGTATGTTGCTAATTGGAGTTCTACAAGTTCTTTAATTTCATAAGTAGATTAAACAGTTATATTTTAGTAGAGGTAGGGCATAGCGTTCATTTGCTCAAAGAGCAGCCCGACTGGGGAAGTACCTCCACCTTAGAGAAGACACTCCTTAATAATTTATACATTAATAATTTTAATGTAGTGTTTCCGAGTGTGAGTAAGGTCGCCAGAGCTCATTGGGGTGGGGGCAAGGGTCAGCAACACTTGTTTGACTTTTAAAGGCCGGCAACGCACCCGCGACACCTCTGGTTTGCGAGTGACCATGGGCGGCGGTGATCTCTTACCATCAGGTGACCCACTTGCTCGTTTGTCGCCCTCTGACATATAAAAAAAACTCATCTAGTAGGTACTTACACCACATGATTTATGCTACACGTTGTAAGTAAGGAATTTAATATTCATTAGTCTAGCGGCGTACTCCACCCAAGATAATGAAGAAGTTTTTTAGCCCAGCCTGGGCACTCAAGTATTATTAGGAATTTTTAGAGAAAACATTAAACAGCTACGAATGGCTGTGTGGCTGAAGGCATGGAATATCGCCACCCCATCTCATCCCGTGGGGGGCGTAGAAGTCGACCCGGGGGAATATCTTTCAGGGAACGGGCAGCGTTTCTCTATGTACTATGACCATCATACTACGATCACCAACCCGTCTGCCAAGTGTGGTGATTATGGCATATCCTTTCAAACGATGATCACACACACAACTCCACTGTGGAAATCTTTTGGGGAGGCTTTTGTAGAGCAGGGAAAGTCTGACATGATGAACTAAATATCCTGGGATATTATTCATACACGGCTATCTCATATCAAACTAAGCACAGCTTAATGGAAAGCAGATAACTGATATATGTACTACATATACAACTTTTATTTTGTACTTTTGTTTTGTTATTGGCAATGTTACATTGAGATCTTATATTGCATAAAAGTCGGAGTACGTGTGAGGAGGATATTGCACTTGTTGTATCATATTTAACCTTACACTAGGTTTAATTAAATTAGTGGGCAAAACTTAGCAAGTCTTACGAATGGCGCTGTGGTTAAGGCTACATCGCTACCTCGTGTTTCGAATTCGATTTCCAGGACAACTATTAATATGGTACTTAACATAATTGTTCAGTGTCTGTGAATTGCATGTTTGTAAAGTGCCATTTCCTAAATTTTAATTTAAATACAAAGATGTTGCTGTAAATTATCAACGATACCAAAAATAAACTGAAACGTAGTTAAGAGGCGTCTCTATTTAAAAAATATAATGTATTATCTAGTACCAACTTACGTAGAAAAGTAAAAAAAAAGTCAAATAAAAATAGTTTTTGTTTTTACCACCGTTGCTGGGTATCGGCCTTCTAACTAAAACAAACACGTTTACTACTGGGAATTCTGTCTGTAAAACCACTAAGCTAATATAAATATCGGTACAATAATATCGGACAGACGCCAACTCATCCAGCTACTCCAATCTGTCAAATTTCTATTATAAATTTTCAACTTTATCATTTAAGCATAAGGTTCTCTTTCAATAGGGGAAATTTGACAGTTTGTGGTAGGTTGATGTGCTGGCGTCTGTACATATATTTCTAATATAGGTCGTATTTTATTTTTATTTCAACAGTTATACAAAGTAAAATATATGGTTCTTAAACTAGGCGTAACATAAACTCATTAGAATTTTTTTAAAAGAACATTCGTAGATTCGTAGATTCGTAGAGCCTTCTAGAACCTGGTTATAGCGAGCCACTTATTTTCTCTCAGTATTTAGCGCTGAAAACTAAATTGACACAAATAAAAAGATGGCCATCTTTTTATGGCCTGTCCTTTTCAAAAGAACTATGTTACTATTACTATGAACTATTATACGCACTAAATTCACGCAATTAATGTAAATAAATACAAAAAAAAGACTACCTACAAAAAAAATCTGTACCGTAGCTAAGAGGCCTCCCTATTTAAAATAAGTATTCTATTCAATATTTTGTACCGACTAGATTATTTTTTTAGAAAATTGTAAAAAAAAAATACGTATACTCAGTAGTATACGTATTTATTTTATTTTTTATACAATTTTAAAATGGGAATTCTGTCTGTAAAACCACTAAACTAATATAAACATACATATTACATCTCTCTCTAATATAGGTCTTATTAAAAGAACAGGGCATACATACATAGAACTGTCAGACTACTAAAAGCTACTTCTAATTATGAGCACCGGACGCATTATTAGTAGACATGTCATAGCTAGTCACTTATTTACTCTCAGTATTTCGCGCCAAAAACTAAATTGACACAAATGTCATGGCCTGTCTTTTACAAAAGATCTATGTTAGGAATCAATGCAATGATATAAAAATGAGTTGCTCTGGCATAGAATCGGGGCATATCATATAATATGTTTGTCCTAACTTTAATATCGAAACCTCCCTTTTCTGCGAAGTTAGGCTAATCCTGCTAATATAAATGTGAAAGTTTGTGAGTATGGATGTATGGTTGTTTGTTACTCTTTCACACAAAAACTACCGAACGGATTTTGTTGAAACTTTGTAGTAATATAGCTTATATATCCGGACAACATATAGGCTATAATTTATAAAGTTTAAGGCGGGTAAAGATGCGAGCACAGCTATTATAGAAATCGCAAATATTCCTTGGTTTAGCTTATTTAATCTTTAGTTCAGCTAAATTTATGTGCTTCACTGTAATCTTTTAAGCTGTATTGCGACAGGACGCCACGGCTAAATTCGCTCAGGAATACATTATAATCTATGTGTTATAAAGACAACGCCCGCACTAGGGAAATGATCGCTGCATTGCGGAGTGCTAGAAACATACATATAACCGAGGAGTTCATAATCACCCAGAATCAAAAACTACACATAAGTAGTTTTTTTGAGTCTGGGTGATTATGAAATTCTACGTTGTCACACAGATAGTAGTCCTGTGCAGGAATCAAACCTGGGACACGTGGTGTCGAGGCGACTGTCTTAACCGCTGCGCTACACATGCTGACAAATTAATAGGACTTATTAAAAAGTATATTGTTGTGTTTGTATAAAGTATAATATTAACATCTACATTCTAGTATAAGCAAAACTGGATCCAATAATATTTTGTTTCTACCTCTGACACTGTCATCACAGGTAGTATTTCTAAGTAAAAAATAATGAACACACCTTCTATTTGTCAAACCAAATATGTAAGTACAGTTATATTGATATAATGATCTAATTTTAAGTAAGAGTAAATATAACGCTTATGAATAAGGCAGCTATACAGAGCACCTTAAACAGTTGCCTTACATGAGCACTGACAATCGAACCTACTTCATATATAAATGGGATAGGCCTACTTATAATCTTTAATTAACACCAAATTATTTGTTTTAATATTTTTATATACTATTTTAATTTAACTAAACAGATTTAGTTTAAGCTGATTGCCGTAAAGAATATCGTCACCCCATCGAGTAGAAATCGTCCCGAAGGAATATATATCAGAGAATGGGCAGAAGCGTTCTAATTGTTTGGTGTTCGCAGTAAGATAGACATAGGTCTATCTTACTGCGAACGCCAAACAATTGTTGGTTTAATCATATAAATAAATATTATCGATTCCTTCTGTAAAATGAACGATACACATAATATAAATACTAGATATAAGAATAATCTTATTTTGCATACTGCCATAAAAGAGTTACATATTTAGTGGAGAAAAAATAAGTTACTCTTTTATGGGGCAATGTATAAGATTCTAAAACAAACTTCCCAACAATGTTAGAGAATTGTCTACGAAAAAGTTAAAAAAAAATTCAAATTCAATTCAATCACAAAATTTCTGATTATTTAAGTGACAAAAATGCTTGGGATTTAGTTGTTCTGAGTCAACACACATAATTGTATATTTATTTTATGATCTTAAGTATATTTTATTTAAAAAAAAGGATTCTTACTGAGTTTTCTGGCAGTGTTTCTTAGTAGCTGCCAGGTCATGCACTACACGGTAGGGGAAAGAATGACGATCCACATAATGTAAAATTTTTGCGGATTAAATTAATTTTGAATTTTAATTTGAAAATAAATTAAAAGTGTAACTGTGAGTTAAGTTTGTATTGAATTAATTGGTGTTATAATTTATCTCGGAACCCCGAACTCGTAACAGTATATTCTCGAATCATTTACCGATACCTATTATATTGTAAGCTGCAAAGTAATAGGGGGTAATTACCAGCACTGTGCAGCTAAATGGGATCTCTATCCATAACATTGTAGAGTATATCATTATGACATCTGTTTCCAATTGGGTCATTAAGGGGATATTGATTTAAGGCCTTAATGCCGTACAAATACATTCATCATACCAATATAAATAGGTACTATATACTATAGGTATAACATATTTTATTTATTTTAACTAACGGTCCGAATGGGTAATAATGCGTTATATCATTATTGATGATTAAGATTTCAGAGAACCCAAAATATACAGTGATGGCGCTTCTGTTTTTTCACTACTAGGCCACTCTAGTGTCAGAGTTATTCAAGCCGCCCAGTAGGCCTCTGACATGGCTTAAGGACTGTTATCTAATGTAACCGTGACCGACACTTAACATGCTCTCCGAAGCACGGAGACGATCAGTAATTATACCACTTTTGAAGTCACCCACGACCCTGATCGCGAGCCTAATTGCTTAACCTTACAACTTAACTAAATTAAATGTAATTACGTCTCTCTTTCTTATGTACCCTGTATGAAAAGAACAGGGTATACATAGAAGAGGCAAAGAACTAAAACTACGCACTTATACGCGCACTGGGGCTCTACCGGCTAAGTTGCCCAACATCGTTTTCGTTAATGGCGTTCAAATAAATAAAGGTTAAAATTGACTTAATCAATAGTTAAATCGGCTTCAACGTTGACAATCGATTCCGGACCATTTATGACGTCACATGTGTCATGGAAGCCGATTTAGTAGAGACCTTGGGTACAATATTGAGCGATAGGGGACTTACCGCCTAAGTCGCCGATCATCGTGATCGTGTTCGCCGTTCAAATAGATGAAGGTGAAAAATTACTAAATCATTCGTTCAATCGGCTTCAACGTTGAAAATCGATGCCGGATTTATGACGTCACATGTGTTCATGGAAGCCGATTGAACAAGTGATATAGTCATTTTTAACCTTCATCTATTTGCACGGCGATCACTATCACGATGATCGGCGACTTAAGCAGGAGGTCCTAACAAGTCGCTTATTTTTGCACAGGATTTCGCGAAAACAAAAGATGCCTGTAAAGATACACTGTCATTAAGTAAGCTGCTGAGTTTGTTTCGTTGGGTCTTCTCAGTTGGGGCGCATCGGATCCGGTGGTAGAATTTAAGCGCGACCGTCGTTGTAAACACAAGGTCCGCCATAATAATAATATTGAATTCGTACCTTAATATAGACAGAACCATGCAGACAATATGTAGTAAAAATATAGCTTAAACTTTAAATTTCGAGAATTAAACCTTTACATGATATCTTTGACAATAACTTGATATAAGCTAGCTAAATTATTATTATTATTATTATTAAATATCATAACTATTATAAAATTAATCTTATTGTGAATGTTGTCATACAATCCGTGTACGTAAATAAGTATATGTACTTACCAAGAAATAATTATAAATTAATTATATATTGCTACAAACATGTTATGACTATTTACACGCGCTTTTTTAGTCTTCGGGATAAAAAACCTAAACCTTTTTTATTTTATTTTTATAAGAACTAAAGAAATGCAATGCTCTTGAAATTAGTTTATTTGATATTGAATGGAATTGGGCGCAATATGTGTAATGCCCGACCCAGGATTTGAACCCAAGACCTCATTATCTTAGTTGAACACGCTACCACTGGACCAATAAGGCAGTCATACATCACAAGACCATTGAGAAACACACTCCACCATGATAGTTCCGAGTGAATGACGTTGGGTTTAATTAGACTTTGGTATAAGTGACTCATTCGCAGTGAATCTTCATTCGAATTATGAAGATTCGCTGCAGGTGAGATAATTGCTCTTCAATGCCAAAAGCTGTATTACATCGCTGATACGTTTTGCAATTGAAAAGCAATTATAGTGCGAATTACGCTACACCTTGGCATATGCAATATTAAATAAAATCCCACCGGGTATATAAATAACGAATACGTTACAGAAGTATCTAGAACTCCCTCATATCTAATAGAATTCGCAGACCATATAAGACAGTTCTCATAACTTTATTAAACTTATACCTAATATAGATTTTAAGTTAGATACCTACATTTTAGGCATCTTTAAACAGTGGTGAAGGGTTATATATGTATTTCATAAGCCGATCCAAAGCGACTTGTTCTACAAGGTTTAGTAGTTAAGTAATTAATTAATAACCGTGTTCCCCTCCAGATTGGTTATATAAAATAAATAGTGTTCTTCTTCCCACTTTTAACGTCATCATTCACAATTTTTTAACGTAATCTAATATTACGATAAAAATAAAAGTAATAACTTTTTTTAGTTAGCTCCCACTGGCCAAATAAAGAAAAATATTGCTTTTCGTTTGTTTATAAGATATGCTATTTTAAAAACAAATGAAAAATAATAATTCGAAAATGTATGCCACCAAGTTATTTTTTTTTATTTTTTAAACGCAAATTTAGACGCACTGTATTACATGAACCCTGCTCCACTGGTAAATGCGTCAATGAAATGCATAGTATCAAGTGTACTTAAATAATACAGCTATAAAAATTAAAACTAATATTTACAATAATGAGCATTTGACAATATAAGAGGGGTAATATACCTTGAAAGTGTAAGCATCGTGCTGGTCGAGGCGCGTGACGTTGCAAGGGTTGGCGCGTCCGCAGTCGTACTCCAACCAGTCCAGGGGCGCAGCCCGCTCGGCGCAGGGCCCTGCTCCACGCCGCGCTACACGGCGGTACCGCACAAAGTACTTGGTGCTGGCTAACCCACCGTCGAAGCCTGCCTCCCAGCGTAGCGTCACATACGAGGCTCCCACCTGCAGACACAATGTAATACAATAATTAAGCCTTGCTCCAACTTCAATGGAAACTAGAGATCTGCGATGCACACACGTTATAATATCCTGAGGCATTATTTACACACGGCCATCTAATCCCAATCTAAGCAGCTTGTACTATGGAAACCAGATAACTGATGTACATAAATACTTATATAGATAATTACACCCAGACTCAGGACCACAGATATCTAAATTCAGGACAAACATACATACATGTTCATGAACACAAATATCTGTCCTGGGTGGGAATCGAACCCACGACCTTCGGCGTGAAAAGCAAGCATTTGCCAACCATGCCAACAGGACAAAGAAGTTTACAAATTTCTATGAAACAAAGTCAATTTCTTCCAAGCGTGTCAATTCTTCTTGAGACGAAAACTACCACATTCTGTGCGCAAATAATATCCAAGTTCCCGTGATTAACTTTTGTGTGTTTTCTGCAAAAGAATCTTAGTACTTTCTTTTAGTAAGCATCACTTTCATATCTAGACCCAGAGCTAGCAGATCTGGAGTCTGTGGGCTCGGACCCTTTAAAATTCACAGCATTAAAACTAAAGCCAAAGAAATCCAAGATATCCTCAAAAAAAAACGAGTGTGCTTTAAGAGATCAATTTACGCTAAACTCAGCTACATGACGCTGAACTGAGTTTGGCGTCGATCGATCGCGTTTAATTATAACGGTGAAATCGGCTCTTAGACAATACGACTGAAGTTAAACTTAGATATAAAAAACGTCACTGGTTATGAGAGAAAGAGAGAAAGAAAATGTGTGCTCGCACCTCCCTCTCTTGCCCCTACAGTAATATACGAAATATAGGTAATTCTCTCACAGAACATCTTCACTAACTTATATCACCCTCTTAACTTCTGTTCGCTTCGCCCGATCACACTTTTTTTCGTAACGCTTTCGTCACGCCTTTACCAGTTTACTTCAAAAAGAGGTTATACTTCTTCATCATAATATACTTCAAAAATTATAAATACCTTTTGGCTCGCCAGACTACGAGGTGACTCCGGCGACCCTTTCGGCTGCAGTCGAATCTGTGGCCGGATACTGCCCAACGAGTTCTTTACTTTGCAGTAGTAGTCGCCATAGTCCTGAGACTTCACCATCTTGATCTTCAGCACACTGAGGTAGGAGTCGTTGTTGTCTGTGGTCGTGTTTATCTCATAGTGCCCATCCGAAGACATCTGCAGCGGCGCCGTGTTTGACCCGTAGAACCATTGGAATTCCGGTTTTGGGTACGCCTGCACTCTACATAATATTTCGGCAGTTTCCATAGCGTCATATGCTACTTTTTTATGTTGTCGAATCGATATAGGTTCGTCTAAAATAAAAAATATATAAATTTAATACTATACTGTACATAAAATATCGATTATCTAAAATTGTGACACTCGTAACATAATACTAGGTATAAGAATAATCCTGTTGTACGTGCTTTCCTTCTCTATATAATAAGTAATTCTTTTATATTTTATACCTATACCTACCTACCCATTGTATACCTACAACAAACTTCCCGATGATTTCAGACGATTGAGCTACTCCAAATCAATGCAATAAAGTAAGAATTGTAATTAAATTAAAGCTTATACTTAAAAAAGGATTCCTACAAAGTTTTTAAGCACTGCATGGTAGAGATTTTTTTTTTAAGATTTTATAAATATATTTTGAGTAGGAAAACGAGTTCGATAATTAAAATTATTCATCACAAATAACCCGGAAATAATTTTATCCAATGTATTAGAACTTGGCATTTTTCAATACATTAAGCTTCTTTAAATAAACAATGGTTAATGAACGGCACGTTATTTATTTACTGGAACTAATTTACGGGGACGTAGATAACATACGCGGTAAGGTAACCGTGTATGAAGTCGATATTGTATAATTCAGTACGGATCGATATGAAGCGGTACTCTGGTGAAACGACATTTAATTTGATTGCAAATGAGATGAAATAACGAAACTTTACTTACGTTCTATTCGTAGATGCATCGTAGATTCAACCTTCTTGACTTCATTTTCAAAAGCGCATGAGTATAGACCTCTATCGTCTGGCAATAAGTCATTAGTGGCTGGTCTTGCTTTTCCGTTAAATCTGAGTGTACTTTGCACGGTGTAAACTGCACTTCTTCCTTCCGTAATATCAGTTTTAACTTCGTATAAATTAGTGTCGGGTCTTATTTCAGCGTTGTCCTTGAACCATCTGACGTTGGGTCGCGGTTTGCCGAGGGCGCTGCAGGTCACTGCAAAGTCTTGTTCTCCAGCCCGTTTCGTCATGTGAGTTTGTAATTTACTTTGAAAACGAGGTGGTTGATGAACTTCCAATACTACGGAGGCGAGCTCGCCATGGCCTAATTCGTTAGTGGCCTGACAGTGGTAAGTACCCTCACTGCCGAGGTGTGCACCAGGTATGGAATATTGATTGCCCGTCGCTAGCACAATCGGTTTTGTATCTGAAGAGTCCATGTCTCGGAACCAACGATACTGAGGAGCGGGCCAACCCGGAGGCTTAGCGCTACATGTAAGAGTCACTCCGGCTCCTTCCTGTGCTATAGGTTTGTCAGGACTAATGCGCGCGCGACCCGGCTTGTGTCTCACTAGCACGGCTACAGACGCGGTGTTAGCTCGTTCCGTACGCTTTCCGTTGCTAGAGGATATAACATTAACCGCCCGACATACATAAGTACCTGCCATTTCAGCGTTTACTCCTGATAAATTAAGAACTTTTCCACTCTGATGGAAATCTGGTTTGTCTTCCATCGTCCATTCGATAGAGATCGGCTCTGGGTTTGCGGATACTTCACAGTTAATTTCGACATTTCCGCCTTCTTCGGCTTCATATGTTTTGGACTCCACCGTTACACTAGGAGGAAAAAGTACATCGAGGTACATTTCTTTCTCTCCTGGTCGGCCAAGTCCATTGTCAGCACTGCAGGTGTATTTGCCCGCGTCCTGCACCGTGACGCCTTGAATGGTGTGTGTGAATGAATTAGAGATATATTTTCCGTTTCTAGTCCACCTCACGGTGCTGACTTTAGGTTTCGCGTCTACTTTACATTCCATGTTGGCAACGCCGTCGATTTCTACTCGCAACGGATTCTCTGGGGCGACTTCGACTCGAGGAAAATCTAAAACAAAAATAAGTATATAGTGTAAATAAGTGCTAAAAGTCACCTAGTCGAATATGGTGGTAATAGTATCTATAAAATTTTATGAACGAATCTAGGTGCTTATGAAGAGAGCTCGTAAACATGAATCAATCAATATGAAATAAACCGATCTCCTTTTCATCATCTGATTTGTATACTTGGCTGTCGATAGTTTGTGATGTTAACGTGTTACAAAGGAAGCGGATGTGCTGGTCCGGTTTGCTGCACATAGCAATAATAAATCTGTTTACAGAATGTGTCAGAATTAAAACATGCAGTGCAGTATACGCGTGCTTCATCTGGCTGAAGATGTTGATTATTCAGGTCAGCTCATCATAAACATTATCCAGATGGTAACGCAAGGTGCACGTCTCGGAACGGTTGAATTATTTGTTTTTTCGTTTTATTATTTTTAAAACGTCCAACGTAGGCTTGTCCAACTTTTAAGTTTTTTGTTATGTCAATGAAATATTAATACATGTTTAGGTGAACTGGGCGTAGATTCAATATATTGTATGCATAGAGGCCACCAAATAGTTTATTTTATATGGAGGTCGATAATATCTTGACGTGCCTTTATTGTATGCATCTTATGGGTATCTGATAAGGAATACTACGGCTGCGAGTATCATACATTGTATTGGACTTTTATTAAACTACTGAATATTGCTTTATATTGTGCTCATGTTACGAGGCCCTGAGCTTATGAGACATTGGCTCTTATCGCCAATATAATAAGGGCGTGTTAAAGGTCACAGTGTATCAACAGAAAAGGCGTCGACTGTACGTACTGAAATCATAAGGGTGTATAAAGTATGCATATTTTATATGCATTTTCTCTCGATATAAAACTTAGAAGAATTAAATACACGACCGAAGTTTAGTGTGTGTTAGATAAAAACAAAGTTTTTAAGACTTCGTATTTTCTAAGGTAACCTATATGTTCTTACTTTAGAAACTAGTATTTTATTAATGCTTTTAAATACGAATACTTTCTGAATTTTGAATATGATATAACTGAAACGAAAACGAGTAGGGTTTTCTTTCATACGACAGATTTTGTGAATATTTATTATCATAATGAAACAAATTTAACATATTCGCACATTGGGTATCAGTCAAAAGCGAGTTGAAAGACGGATTTAATTTGTTTGTTTACATACATATGACGTCTGTTGTTGCGATTAGCGTTTGTTTAACGTAAATATTACATTAAAGATTTAATGGTTTATTACGGTATATTACGGTATACGGTAAATTTTAAACGTTAATATTTCACAACAATTACATATATTATTATTATAAAGTAATTCCAAATAATCTAAAATTAGGTTACCTAATTTTAGATTATTTGGAATTACTTTCCCATTGCTTATTCAGCTTAATAACCTTAAAAATACTAAGTTTAGCTAAGACCTTTTACGGATTGCACTAGATTTCAGGGCCAATCCGTTTGGGATTTATTATGCCCCAGACAAGCAAACACTCATACTCCTCTTTATCTGACAGCGGGAAAAAGTAATATAATACCGCCTGAAAATAGAAGGTTTTGAAAGGATATGATGTCCTAGATACAGATAATTCTAACCTACGTCTATTTTAAGAATATAGAAGGTTATATATCATACAGGTGTACAAATAAGTGTAAAACTCTTCCCAGCTATTGAAAAAAGGAAGGAAATATTTTTCTTTTAGCTAAATTGGAATCTGACTCACAATTCTATTCTATAAATTAACGGTAAGTATTCGTTTGTTTTTTTAAAACAACGGCTGCGCTTAGCTAATAGTAATAATAGTTTTATAAATTCGTATGTCGCAGAGGCCTTCCCAAAAATGAAACTCATTTACATAAACTGACTCCTGTCCTTCTCCAGGGAACAGATCCGAAACATGTAGGCACCGTAGGACCAAAAAGTCCTTTAACCACTAAGTCATAGGTACGTGCAATTATTCGAGGTATCAAATTAACTTATTCGACGAAATCGTGGATTCATAATGGCTTTCCATTCCACAATAGAAGCTGTGTAAATAGTACCAAGATTTCATCCCGGAGGTAGGAGGAGCAAGTTTAACTCATTGAGATTATTTGCCAAGAGAGCTTTGCGTTTCCTTGATGGCCTGTGGCAGCGCTCAGGGATTGCCTGGAACATCTGCATTTGAACGCGGGAAAGGAGTTCGTACAAACACTATCTTGCACCGTTTCTTTATACTCCACGTAGTGCGACATTTTAAGTGACACTTTTAAAACTGGCTTAAATAGCCAGCGCGACTCGTCCCAGTAAAAGGTTTTCTTGGAACCTTTAGTTACAATGTAGTTTAATACTAGTTTTAAAATGTTCAGGTTAACGTAGAAGTTTTTTATAGATTTTTAAGACGTCGCAAGTCGGAACCTTTAATGTAACACTCTCGTGCCCGTCTGTCACAGAAGTTTTACTGAAAAAATATGAAGGCAGTAAAGGAATTTCCCAATTGGTATTTATTTTTGGTGCATATGTAATACTTAGATTTTTTTTTATTTATTAGGGACAAAAAACAGTTTCCAGTTCGGTATAACAATAAAAATCTTAAGGATAATTGACAAACATAACCCACACCATTGTCCACAAAATAATTTAAATTATAATTAGAAAGAAGAAAACGAATTTAAATCAGCTTGATACTTCACTGATAGTAATTCAATTTTCCTTTACGTCTAAATTGATTATTTGATAGAGAGAATATATCGAGAGATGTTTGAATGTATTTGTATTGAAATCGGTATTATTTTAATATATAAACGTAATTAAATTGTACGTCAATTGCCATTACCATCTTGGATGCGAGTAATTAATTCAAAAGAACTACCTTTTTAGGATTGTAAACATGTGTATTTTTCATCTAAAAGTTTTGTATTAGTGACTTTCATGACCTCAGCATTATTAGCATTGCCTATGATAGCATTGTTCTATGACATTAAAGAACACGTTGTAAGCTGCAAGATAAGTTGTCATGTTATTGTTATTGTTGATTGATGAACACAAAATACTTCATTTTTTAATATTTATTTGTATTTTTATTATGCGATTACTCCATTATTTGTGAACCGATTTAATATATACTTAAATGTACGCATCATTTTGATTAGCGCAATCAATGAAACAATAAAATAGAATGATTAGCAAAGTACTCTAACAATAGACTCCATAAAGTATTAAAACTATCTACAGACATACTCAACCAAGCTATACTTTAGTTCTCAAATAATGGAGCCTTGAAACCCATAACATAAATACAAAAACAAAGTTAAAGAACTATATTGTGTTCATCAATCAAACGAAGAACATAATTTTACTGTGAATGTTCTTAGCTCTAAATAGAGCGACATATCGAATAGAAAGTTTAATGGGAAAACCTTATTCCTTATTTGCAATTCATGTATCAGAGTCACTACAGAATATAATTAAAGTAAAATCCCTTGTCGCGGCTGTCAGTCTGTTTTTAGGTTCCCGGACCAAATTGTGTACAAGGTGAAATTTAAATAGGTACTAGAAGAAATTGAAGGACCGCATTATATCCATTAAACATAACAAATTAAAAAATAAGATTATCTCTGTGGTTTTATTTAAGATTTTCTATTGTTTTTTTATTAAATTTTGTCGTATATTTTCACGTTGAATATCATTAGTATTCTAAAAAGTCAAATAATCCAAATTATAAATAAAGAGATACAGCCGTTTTCGTCACATATTTTAACATACGCAAGCAAAGAAGTGGGATCTAGAATTATGAAATTTGACAATTTCATAATTCTAGGACAACAGAATGAAACTGAAATGGAAACGAACTGAATTTGAAAAGGATGAAATCCCAGAACTGTTATTTGGTAGTCACATCACATGACTGATGTTAATACATTTATAAATTAAAAGTATTTACGAAACCCTTGGTAAGTGAGACCGACTCGAACTTCACCCATTTTTGTTTTAATAAACAAAAACGTGTTTTATATTTAACGACAAAATTTTAACTTATGGAAAGTGGTTGTAGTCTGTTTGTTCGTTTGTTACCTCTTCGCTTGCTAAAATCTTATACGATACCAATATTTTCCGGGAAAATATTCAGTTTTCCAGGAGAATTTTCTACACGGGTGAAGCTCGTTTATATTAATTAAAATGGGAGTTTATTTAATCCAAAGAAAATCGTTCTAATTAGTTTACCGTACAGGATATAATTTTATATTAAATTCTAAGGAAAAAGGTACATGAAAAGTATTATGCAGTTGATGTTGGGAAAGCACAACATCTATAATTATTTAAGTTTTTAAATCTAAATATGATAATGACATGTGACGAACGAAATATCCCTTTCTTAGAACTTTCTTAGTTTTTATCTTAATAGAGTTCGTAGTTAGTGTCATAGATAAGATATAAGTTTTATCGTCTGTAATGCGTCTTAAAATTACCTATATAATAATAATATCAATTTTTTTACCTAAAAAGGTTTGTTAGCATAAAGCGAATATCACATATTTTTATCTCAAAAGATAAAAATATGTGTTTTTCGCTTTAAAAGACGTACAGGTGCCAGCTCATGCAGCTACCCCAATCTGTCAAATTTATTTTATAGATTTTCAACTTTATCACAAAAGCATAAGGATCACTTTCAATTGGGGAAATTTGACAGAATTAGTATAATAGAAATATAGTAACCGTAGCTTGATGTGCTGGCATCTGTACATCTAGTTTACTACTATAGGGTCATCCATAAATTAGATCACACCTTTAAGGGTGAAGAAGGGGCTCAAGAAATTTGACATCTTGTGACTAGTAGTGTCATAAGATCCGTGACGTCACATGAATAAATATAAAGAATTGAAAATTAAAACACTTAAGAAAATCCTTAAAATATCTTCCACTCTTTTTATATTTTACAATGTTTAAATTTGTATGTATCATATACTGTTTTAACCCCCGACGCAAAGAGTGGTGTTATAAGTTTGACGGCGATGTCAGTATGTATGTATGTGTCTGTCAGTGGCATCGCAGCTCTCAAACGGATGGACCGGCTTCGATACAGTTTTTATCATTTGAAAGCCGGTTTCCTTGTGGTGGATTTTAGCCATGTTTGGTTAATATCAGTCCAGCAGTGTTAGAGTATCAGCTCTTTTCCTTAATGATGTAATTATACTTGGAGTCGGGCGGTTTTCTAATGGTTAGGTTATGTTCTTACTTCTAAATAAAAAATGGCAAAGTATGTGCCTTCAAACTAGAGGAGAAATGAGACCTGAGATAATGCGGAAACAATCTAATTATGAAATTTGTGTCTTGTAATTTATGAGACATTCATAACTAATGGGACTGGTTTAATAAATATGCAGGTACCAAGAAAATTGTTGAAAAAAAAAACACATTTCTCCCTTAACATATATTCTAACGCTGCTAAATACAAAACAAATAATGAAACAACACACAAATTACTTCAATAAACAAAATGAATAGAAGATTAAGTTTTGGAAAATTTTGTGGATGAAACGGATATTATTTACATTTGTTGTGTAGGCCCTAGCACCCTTGCCCAAATGTCTGAATAGATTTTATTTAGAGCATGAGAACACTGAGTGACGTAAATCAGCTGGTTTATTTCCCGACATTTTGTGAAGTCATAGATTAGTTACCTACGGAGTTGGTGTTTTTCACAAGCACGGAAGAGATATCATGGGTACTCACCCCAAGTGCTAACGCTAAGGCTACCTAAATATTTGTCAGAGAACCGTCGAATAAACTAGGTGTTTCCCTGTGCGTGTACAGACGCCAGCACAGCAAGCTACCCAATCTGTCAAATTTCCCCAATTGAAATTAAACTTTATGCTTATGTGATAAAGTTGAAAATCTATAAAAGAAATTTGACAGATTGGCGTAGCTGCAGGTGCTGACGTCTGTACCTTAGTCGGGAAAATTAAATAATCGATTTTTAAATGAATCATTTAAAAATATATTTTCTTGAATTTGCGTGGTTAATTTTAAATCTTGCTCGTGCAAAGGAATAATCTACATACATAATGCTGTTTTAAGAAATAATTATTGTGGCATAACCATTAATAATTACTCAATCGCTACACAAATAAGAATACTGATGCTCATTGTTTACTTGGCCACTATCATACTTAATCATACCATCAATGTCAACATGTTAGCAGCATTTTGATATAATTGTGTGATATTTGATATTGTATTCCAAAACAATTTAAGTACATAACTATACTACGCCAGAAGATACTAGTACATGATCATACGCAACCTCCAAAGGTATTCACTCTATGAAAATAAGAGAATGTACATCCTCAATCCTCACACATGTGATGAATGAAATTGTTTAAATATTCGTGTTGCCCTTTAATATTATAACTCTCTATGTAGACTGGTTTTTACCCTATTTTTATCTATTTTACCCTCTGGCTAAACGGAAACGTAGAACGACAAGGGCACACTGTCTTGCTTAAACGTACGTAAAATGCTCGACTTTACAATAATATTTGTGTTTAATCAAAAAGTTGGGCGTCGGATCTACCCTTGTTTTGCTAATAATTCAAGAAAATGCGTTCCTAAAATACCGTAATTTAACTTAAACTTAAAGGAAGTATTTATATGTGGAAGCTTGTCATTAGTAATTTTTATAACAATATATTTCTTTGTATGTGGTCTGTAAGTTTCCTTAAAAACGATTAAATGTAAATAGTTGTAACATATTACATTTCTGTACCTACTTTATTCAGATGAGATTAGTTTTAAAGATATCCTAATAATTTTAAAAGGTTTTAGCAATAGAATCAAATCAATCTTTTCTTCTGTAATTATTCAGTCTTAAAATAATAGCAGAAAGTCCACGACATTATTTTAATCGCATAAAATTAGTTACATCCAAGTTATAACAAGTAATATAATAATAATAGCAACAAACTTATTTTTTATTTAATGTTTTAGTGTTAACTATTTTTTTTTATTATAGCAATGATTAACCATCTACACGGTAGCATTGATCAGTAGCTTGACATAAAGTTTATCAATGGATTATAAAGTTGAAAGAAAAGAATCTTGAAATAATAATCCTCCACCATAACTCAATTTAAATTGTCATTTAGTGAAAAAAAAAAATGCCATCTACCAAATACATCATCTTAGATATTCTACTATTTTATTCGAGGTAAGTACAGAATAGTATATAGTATAGTATTATGTAGCTTCAATAAAAAATATCATCCAAGATGCAAGATCTCCTTAACAGCTGCTGAACACTAGACGTCTCTACAAGCTCTACATGGGATAACGAGTTTTCAAATATTCATGTAGGTAGCTCTTAAACGGTAAGCATGTAGGTAACTCGTTTTAGCTTTCGTCCGGCCCAGTAATGTGGTCTTTATCTAATAATAGTAAGGACGAAAATAAATTCGACGTCGACCAAAATACAATTGACATCTAAACACTTCAATAAAATGAATATGAAGCCCATTTAATAGCTTACATCTACAAATAGGAGCCGTCAAAATATTTATTTTCCAGAATATCAAGGCGGCATACAAGAGTACATAGTCTTTGAGGCCACAGTGATCACTTGTTTATTGTAGTCTTTGACACTGACAAGAAACTCATTATGACAAAGATACTGCCCAGGTCGAGCTGCTGACAGTGCAATAGGAAAAAATGTTTTGACTTGTTGCATATATTTAGTACTAGCTGTGTGCTGTTTTACCCACGTTAAACTTTATAAATTATAGCCTATGTGTTAATTCAGGATGTCAGCTAGCTCCATACCAAATTTTATTAAAATCGCTCCAGCCGTTTGGACGTGAAAAGTAACAAACATACACGCTCACACACTTACAAACTTTCGCCTTTATAATATTATTGTGATTGCTGTTGAGAAATTCATAAGTCCTTTTCAAATAAAAGTATTTTAACAGGAAACGCAGCGTTGTCTATTTTAACATTGAATTAAAGTCTTCAAAGACCATAGAGAATTTAAACTTTTTGTAAAACTTTGACCGAAGACGATATTTAAATTTGGAAATTTATATAAATTGCCAGGGTCAATTCTACTAAATATATAAATGTGTTATATCATTTTAAAAAAGAGGGTGACTTGAGAAAATCCTAGTATAACACCCCCTCGGATACTAATTATATGCAATTCATGAACGAAAAGCTCACACAGACTCAGAAAGAGTGTGGTGTATGAGTCGTCTTTCGGCTGGCATGAATGAGAAAATAAATAAATGAATAAGCTAAAACCTAAACCAGGCGGAGCATGTGTTATAGCAACTAGACCACTGATAAACATACTTATATATTACTAACCACATACATACACATTATTAATAAAATACAATCATTCAATAATACATTCCTGGGTGGGGATTGAACTCACGACCTCTGGCATTGCTGTGAGGGTGAACGACCACTAGACTAACAGGTGAGTTAGAATATACTATAAGATAAAAATCGCATTTTAGTAAAAAAAATGCACTAACGATCGTTTGGTCTATATGTGTACCTCCCTAGGGTTTACGTGAGATTCACTGCAAATTCAATTGATTATTCCACTGAGCAGTGACCAGTAAGTACGCTTAATGACACAAGGGGGACCGGGACCGTGTAGCTCGCAAACTTGATAAATTGCACCCAACTACTTTAAACTCACGCTCTAATCTAATCACATACCTAATCCCAGAATCTAAACGCAGGGTATGAAATTGGTGCAGTGGTGAATATATGCATTTAGATTCTGGAATTTTAAGCTTAGAGTTGAATCTGGCTATCTGTAGCGTTAAACGTTTTATGTGGTGGTCATACTCTACAACGGTCACTGGTAAACTAAGATAAGATGGTAAGACAACGGCGGTAACTGTTGGAGCTCCCTAATAAAAACTGTTTTAATATTTAACTTAGCGAGCCAAAAACTATTTTCAAGAAATAAAAAATATGAGAAAGATTTTCCTTTTCCATATCAGCATTGGGAAGACAACTTACTGATACAACAAATCGATGAGACAAATAAAAAATAATTATATTTAAAATACTCAAATGACTCGAGAACAGTAATTATTGCTCTTTAAATACATATACAGCGTCAACAAATGGCGTTACGCGTTTACATTACATTAACTTAATTGAACATCGAATGGATTGTATAAATTCGAGCCGGAACACATCGGTGCGGTGGCGGAGAGGTTAAGGCATATGGGACCGACTACCCCGTAGTTCGTGAGTTCGATTCACAATCGCACTTAAATTTATAAAACTCATTTTAAAAATGTGCAAAACTTGATTTGTATGTTTGTTAGTAGACAAACTTTAAACATGTTTTATAATAAAAGAGGTTGAGGATTAAAGGAAGTTTCTAGCAATGTTTAGTCTAGAATAAGATTGTTTGAATACGGGGCACGTTCGTGACATGCTTTAGGAAGTATTTACCGGCACTCCACATAATCCTATATCCTTTCACCTTTATTTTTCGAGTCTCATTTTCTTTTGTTTTAAAATTAGGTTAAGTAGTATCAAGACAAGTAATACGGAGAACAAAGATAAAGCTTGTGTCGTTGCCAAATTGTACTCTTTGTGTCTCTTTCATGTTTAAGTGCAGTATAACTTTTCACATTTTACTACTACCTACATCTAATCTAAATAAAAATATCTTGTAGGAAGGACCCCATTATTTTGAGGCAATTTAAAATAAGATAAAGATTTATTCACCAACATTATTTACATATATTCATAAATTCCTTAACAATTTTACACATAACATTGAAAATACAATTTCGTAACAAAAAGGAAATATCTTTCATTAAGTAATGATCTCCACCCTAGGTTATAAGTTTATGAAAATATCGTTCCAGATTGCGTGTAATGTCATCTCACGGTCTAAAAACCTAACAATATTATAGGTCATCGCCATATACGAGTAGAATAGAATTGAACTCAGAGAAAGAAAAGATTTGATAATTCTTTTTCTTTTTTTTTTGTTACTCGAATGTTTCGGGACTTTGAGTCAATGTTTGAATATGTCAGTCCTGTTGATCTTACAACATACTCTAAACACAATACAAGAAACACAAAATTAACAAGTTTACATTAATTAGTAAGTACATACTATCAGAAGGCTAGTTTACTAATGGCTTTATACAAAAGTATTGCCTGCTCAGACAGAGGTGCAGACAGGATACTCAAAAAAAACCAACGTTCAAGACATTTTCCGTATATTTATCTTTAAAATACTTTCTTATCTCTGCATTCCGAATTGATCATTCATAGTTTTAAATTCAGACTAATACCTGCTGTGTGGTGAAAAATATCATCACCCCATCTCATCGTGTGAGGGATATAGAAGGGGTCGGAGGGTATATACCAGAGAAAGATCAGAAACGTTTCTCTAGGCACTGATATATCTGGCTGACTTCCTCGTTGGTCTAGCGGTAGCGTGTTCAACCGCAGAAAATGAAGTCCTGGGTTCAAATCCCGGGTCGGGCCAAAAAGAGATTTTGGGTTTTTTCCGTAAAAAAGAAATTTCTCAGTATCAGCCCGAAGTCTGGAAGTTGGTGGTATCACACCCCCGTGCCTCGGAGAGCACGTAAAGCCGTCGGTCCTGTACCTGCCCTCTTTCCGGTCTTGTCGCTAGTCGTCCCATCGGATCATGAGAGTGATGGAATAGAAAGTGCCCCTGTGTTTTCGCACACACTTGTGCACTATAATATGTCCTGCGCAATTGGCTAATCTCCTTTGAGAATGGCCGCCGTGGCCGAAATTCGGCCGGGAAGACATCATATCTGGCATATCACCTCAAGAAAGAAGAAGTCCCCCTAAGAAGTTGCTGGATGCAGCTGGCGCGATACCGGCATGTGTGGAGATCTTTGGGTGAGGTCTTTGTTTAGCAGTGGACGTCTATTGACTGACATAATGATGACTAATAAATATTACAAAGTAGCTATGCCACCCCGGGTCGATAGATAGAAAGATAAATTGGCTCCCCAAGTGAAAATCAAATTATCTAAATCGCCTAAAGAGGCATACATAATCCTGAAGCTACACAAGAGAATTTAAGTTAAATTGCCTACTTTAAGCGTAGAAGTTAGAACATCCATCGCGTGAACTACCGCCCCGAGTCGAAGAATGAACCCCAATGGTAAAGGTTTTATTTTATTTGCTAGATCGCTTGTTCTAGTTAAAAGCGGTTTTTAAGAATGTTTTTCATGACGTTTACAGCTAACCTGAGATGCTTTCACTGCTTTATCGGACAATAATGACGACGTCGCTCGACCCATAGAACAAAGCTTAGCATTGTTACGACTCATTGATTGACAGCGATCGATGGTTTGTCCATACAAGTACTTAACTATGCAGCGTGCCGTACGTATCCTTTCGTATTGCGGTGGTGAACATGATGCGACGGCCGACTGACCGTTTTAAAGTTAAAAGTCTGACGTCAGACTTTTTGTAGGACCATAAATCGGTCGCATTATTATTTCTGTTCATTTCTGTTCCGAATTTTTTGTACGACGTGTGCGTTGCACTATTGCAATCAGATCGTTCTATTTTTCGCTTACAAAAATCGGTCGCCGATTAGCGGACGTGTAAGGGCTGCTTAAGCCGTCGAAGCATCTCAAAAGCATCCCCTACGCAATAAATAATTGAATTATCTAAATCGGTTCAAATTAAATGGAGAAATCTCGTACCAGACAGAAAACTATAAAGTCAATTTCATAACATCTCCTTTTCAAAGCCGGTTAAAATAATATCTATTGGAATGAGAAATATAAAACTATTGCGATATCTTTATACTAACAACTGCTTCGTTTCCATGACAGAACTGACAGAGCGGATAGATTTAAAAAGCGCTTTCTCTTATGTTTAAATCCTTTATATTGCTATAAAAATAAGACCGGCAACGTTGCAAATTACCGTCAAACCGTTTAATTTTGATTTAATAACGTAATTATTTTTAAAATAGCGTTTATATTTAAAATACCTACCATGGTATTGGAGAATTAGGAGATAAGTGAGAAATATTTATGTAAGTACTTTATCATTATTATTATGGACCGACAAACATACATTAGTAGGCAATAAATTGCGACGTTGCCAATCTTCAGTGATGGCGTCTCTTATACTACTACTTACGTTATAAAAGCGAAGTTTCCAAATATCTGTTTGAAAAACACTGAACGAGAGAAGCTATAAAACTAGAAGAGCTTTAATTGTCTATGGGAGAATGTACCAAAAACGACGGCTATAAAAGACTTTAAACACTGAAATAACTCAGGACCGGCGCGTCACAGGCATGGAAGGAACGAGAGCCCTACATAAGATTTGACAAATAGTATGGAAAGTAATTACGTATATTACTTCACTAGCTAGGCCCCGCGGTTTCACCCGCGTTAAAGTAGTTTTGGCGTAAAAGAGTAACAAACATTCATCCATAAATCTATTCTCACAAACTTTCGCATTTATAATATTAGTAGGATAGGTACGTCTAGCGGTGCAGCAGTGCACGCCGGAATAGATAGCAGATGGTAGATTTTATCCTACTCACTTGACACTTATCGTCATATTTTGTACAATTCACACAATATCTTTATTGTAGCCTGTATAAGCTATATTATTGTAAAGTTTCATTAAAATCCATTCAGTAGTTTTTACGTGAAAGAGTAACAAACATCTATCCATACTTACAAACTTTCACGTTTATAATATTAGTGGGATATGAATAATTGATGAGCACCAACAACACATTCTTTGATGAAATAAAAGCACATAGAGGAGTCGTTTGATTAATTACTGATTTGCTAGTATAAAAGTGTAATAAAAATCCAATTACAATGTTCATTACTAACGTAACTATAATTGTTGGGTAACAATGTAAGAGTAGATACCTACTACTAGTATCTTATGGTGATCACTCTGTTCCACACAGTTGACTTTACAAATTCGCGTGAGAATATATGCACCTGTAACTACATAGGTAAGTTAATAGTACTTTGTTTTCCTTCCATCCTCACCGAGAGATCCTTATAACTGTTGATGTTGATATTGAAACACGTAGAGTATAGTGCAAAGGCATTTAGTAGATAATCTACGGACTAATGGAGGACTTCATTTGATATGTAACGTGTAAAGCGGCGAGGACGACGCGTTGGCATATATTTTTTTACGGCCGCAGTAAGGAAATACATCCCTATGTCGTGGGGTGCTTTACAAATATATGTGTAAAATACTTCACGCATGACACAGGGATGTTTAACCATTATTTTCCTTCGTGACACATAAATTCGATGATGATTGTATGATGATGGGATTTTATACGCGGAGACCTATCAATGGCTCTCAGTCATATATAACATAAAAACCTACCATGACACTGAAATGTGTTGGTTTTCCTAAGAAACTTAAATAAATAAAAGTCAGCACTGCGCGCCTTTGGTTTGAACTCATGACACTGACCCACAGTGCAATGGTCTAACCACTAGGCTATTTCATCTTTATAAGACTTTACCTATTAATAGAGGTAATTACGTATTATTATCAAATTGAAGTTTCTAAATATCTATCAAAACTGCTTTTTTATTTATAAAATATTAATATTTTCTACATTATGATTCCGAAATTGCAAACGCAAGTGAATATCCGAATACTGATTACATTAAATTTATGATTAGATCAGAACAGAAATATAGTTACGCTGTTAATAATATCTTGCGGACAATTGACCATATGAAGTTATTTTTAATCCTACTGATATTATAAATGCGAAAGTTTGTGAGTATGGATATCTGGATGGATGCTTTTTATTTCTTAACGCAAAACCTGTCGAACGGATTTTGATAGTAATCACCGAAACGTTGTGGTAATATTACTTTTATATCCCAACAACACATAGGCTATAGTTTCTAAAGTTTAACGGAGGTAAAACTGCGGGGCATGGCTAGTAAAATTATATAAGTTACTCCACGTTTAACAGCTGCATAATTGTTAAGCTGTGCACAGAGCACAGTAGAGAGTTCGTTTCCGCTATGTTTATTTATCCGTACCCCAGCTCCACTTCAATCGGAACCGGTTAAATTATGTAGGTGGCAACATTTCCCCACAATTTGTCGAATAAAAGTTTCTAAATAAATATCTAAACTGCTTTTCTAATTTTAAATTACTACATGATGATTCCGAAATTGCAAACGCAAGAGAATATCCGAGTACTGATTAAATTAAATTTATGATTCGATCAAAACAGAAATAAAGTTACGCTGTTAATAATACCTTGCGGTCAATTGATCATCTGAAGCCATGTTAGATAAAATTATATATGTTACGCCACGTTTACCAGCTGCATAATTGTTAAGCTGTGCAAAGAGCACAGTAGAGAGTTCGTTTCCGCTATGTTTATTTATCCGTACCCCAGCTCCACTTCAATCGGAACCGGTTAAATTATGTGGGTGGCAACTGCTCATTTATTTATTTTCCCATTTCCCCACAAATTGGCGCTGAAAATTATTTTTACTGTGCACCGTCGTAATACTGAGGTAACACGTTTCCGACAACTTGTTTCAGTATAAATGAACTGATATTAACTGTTAATTCGTCCGAAACTGTTAATTTGGAGCAGAACACTTAAAATATCGCAGGTTTTCGGTTTGTTTTGCACGTAAACTCCGGTATTATCGGGCTTTTGAATGCGGATGGATTAAAATAACCATCTGTTATATTGTTTTATGTTGGTAATGTTTACTTTAGTACTTTAAATAAGAATATTATTATAGCATAGCTGGCTGGTGTGTGAAATTAACCCGGTCGAGTATATAAAACAATACAGTAATTTCACACTCTAATTATATTAGCCTTTCGTATTTACGTGAACACCAGTATTCTAAAACTGGATAAAAACATATTGTCTCGTATTCTATTAAGCAAGAACTTTAATATAAAAATGACAAAAAGTTAGTGTGTTTATGTAGCAATTATTCGTTATATTTTGACAGCTACTTTTACTGCTTCAACTGACTATAGATGCGAACGTAGGCTCAAAACATCTTGCCAAATATAACTCAAAATAAAAAACCGGCCAAGTGCGAGTCGGACTCGCACATGAAGGGTTCCGTAGCAGAAAGTATTTCAGTTGATTAAATGAAAGCAAATTGCGGTTTATGACGTATTAATAAAAACTAATTGCTAGATCTCGTTCAAACCAATTTTCGTTGTTAGTTTCCATGATGATGTACATCATATACTTTTTTTAGTTTTATCACTTTCTTATTTTAGAAGTTACAGGGGGGGACACTCATTTTACCACTTTGGAAGTGTCTGTCGCGCAAACTATTCAGTTTAGAAAAAAATGATATTAGAAACCTCAATATTATTTTTGAAGACCTATCCACAGACACCCCACATGTATGGACACGATGATTTTTTTTTAGTTCTATGTATGGCGAACCCCCAAAATTATTGTTCTTTTTCTATTTTTGTGTAAAAATCTTAATGCGGTTCACAGAATACATCTACATACCAAGTTTCAACAGTATAGCTCTTATAGTTTCGGAAAAAAGTGGCTGTGACATACGGACGGACAGACAGACAGACTGGCTACGGAACCCTAAATATGTACCCGCGCCAGAGTCGAGGTTCGAACCTCGACTATGGATGATTACTGACATGAGGGGGTCGGTTGTTTTAAGGACGATTTGTGCAAGTGCCAGACTCTCGCCTGATGGTAGTTCAAAGAGAGTCATGTGATGTCGCACATGACTCTCTACAGAATCACTGTCGGAAGACTATGATGATTCTAAACATAAACACAGCAAAATATGGCCAATCTCACTGTCCTTAGATCTAGTTTTTAAAACATGTTTAAATTTCTTTTTAGAACTGCTCTATAGTGGTCATAATTTAATTCTTTATGACAAGGAATAGTTCTGGTTTCCGGTTCTGGTGGTGACTAACTAATCACTTTTCTATACATATGACGCGTGTTAGAATTTAAAATAATACTTACAATTGACGCTAAGGTCTACAGTTGCGTCCAGTTGCTGTTCTTCAGGCATGGCTCTGTTCCACACGACACATCGGAAGATCGCGCCATCGTCTTCCCTGGTCGGCATTAACGTGAGCGTGGCCACTGTCGGCTCCGACCTCGTCTTGGCGTGCACCACCGTCGCATCCAACGGGTACGTTGAACCTTCCCGGTACCACCTTAAGAAAAAATATACTCATTAAAAACACATCATAAAAATGCACACGTTGTGTACCACCTTAAGAAAAATATCACTGGTTAAAAAAAAATAAGCAGGCAACTACGTCTTAGAATTTTTTTTATACCAACTCATTTTAACAAAATAATTTATGTTTCACTATCTGGAAAGTATTCGCTATCACATAAAAATAATATTATTAAAATCCTACTAATATTATAATGGCGAAAGTTTGTGACTGTGTGAGTGTGTATGTTTGTTACTTCTTCACGACTAAACAGCTGAAACGATTTTAATAAAATTTGGTATGAAGTTAGCTGACACTTTGGATTAACGCATAGGCTATAATTTATAAAGTTTAACGCGGGTAAAACCGCGGGGTATAGCTAGTCGTTCCATAAAGTCAAAACAACGGAGAAAAAGAGCACAAATACGGGCCAGTTTACGTGGTTGGTACATGCTTGCCTTTCACAGGTCGTGGGTTCGATTCCCACCTAGGACACATATTTGTATGCATGATTATGTCTGTTGGTCCTGCGTCTGGGTGTGATTATCTATATAAGTATATACAAAAGGAAATTAGTATATTATGTAATATATCAGTAATCTGTTTTCCAAAGTACAAGATCTGCTTAGTTTGGGATCAGATGGCGGTATGTGCATAATGCAAGGACATTATGCACATACCGCCATCTGATCCCAAAGTAATACATACATACATACTAGTAGCTACGTGTTAAAACTATGAATATCTGGATAAGTGCGTGTTAAACTTGCGTGGAGAGGGCTGTTGGGTTCCGTCGAAAATTAAGTTCATACCCACAAATATTGTGTAATTTCTTTTGATGCTTTAAGATCATAAGAATATGATATAGATAGTTCTCATAGGTTTTCCTGTAATCTATAACGATTACGATTTGACGAGCCTGTCGGCGTGGTCAGTAAATACATGCCTTCCACGCCACAGGTCCCACCCAGGTGATTCCCACCCAGGACAGATATTTGTGTGCATTAACATGACTGTTTGTCATGTGTCTAGTATCAAGTATAAGTATATATTTACATAAGAAAAGTAGTATATGTAGTAGGTATATCAGTCATCTGGTTTCCGTAGGGCAAGCTCTGCTTAGTTTGGGATCGGATGGCCATGTGTAAAATTAAATAATGTCCTAGAATATTATTATTATAATTATTTATATCATATTTGTAAATATTTTAGGTATCAATATATTTTCTGTACGTTTTTGGGATCAGTACTTTCGGAGATAAAGAGCGAGAAATGGTGAATTTCCACCTATATGCTTAAATAACTCAATTATTCATATTTCAGATTATTATTTCATATATGACACATTATAGTTTGCAAAACTTATTTGCCTCCATACTTGTCCAACAAGTTTAAAATTAATTTATTATCGTTACGTCTTCCTTCGGCTTCCCTCAACATATGTATGTGTACCGAGTTTCAATTCAATCAGTCAAGTAGTTTCAGAGTAAATTGGCTGTGACATACTGGCACACGGTTCCCAATTTACCTTTTGAAGTACGGAACCCCAAAAATCTAACACAGTCTCCATACAGTCAAATTAATAACCTCCTTTTTGAAGTGGATTTAAAAAATAACAAACTCAGTTGTACTGGTTGAAATAACAGTTTCGCGTTGAAAAATATAATATGCATACAACTAACCAGAGTTTATTTAACTTAATTTTGTTCGTGAACATGTAAGAGTTTAGTATTTTTTGTTGTTCTCCATTATCTGAACAAAGCCGTGTTATTAACCCTTTTTAAATCTCAGGGGGTTAGAGTCGGTGTTATTTGAAGGGTGATTAAAATGTTATAAATATTTGAGAGACATCTTTGGACTTTTGATTATAACCGCGTCAGCTATCTAGCACCTCTCTATAAGGTTTAAAATTAGCTCTTAACCCTGTCCCGGGCAGTGGGGATATAGTTACCACTATATTATCAACTATATTGGCTTGTAATAAAGTTCATAATTTATTACCTCTATTTTTTATATCTAGTATTTTGAAAAATAAGGTTTAACATTATTGACGATGTATTTGACTAAAAATCTGTTCCCAAACATTTAATGCTCTTAGTTATATAAAAGATACTGATTAGCTTGAGAGGCGTAAAGTTTAGGTTCAAGGAATTTATGTTCTCAAAGAAAATACAATATTCATTTACATGAGGTTTAAAGTAAAGTAATTGCTACAGATACACAGCTTTCATGCCCGTATTAAAATTAAATATACTATAACAATATAGACATTATTTTTACTACACGCACGTATGTATGCGCAACATGTTACATTAATAGATTGATAGATAGAAACACTTTATTTCACAACATATAAAAAAGAAGTTTACAGGAAAAATCTTAATATTTAAAATAATGTACAATTGGCGGTCTTATCCCATAATAGCGATTTCTTCCAGACAACCGAAGGATGGACTGGTAACAATTGGAAATGACAGGTAGCTCTAACCTAGTAATATATATATACTACATAGGTCACCGTAGCCTAGTTGGTAGTGCTCCTGCCTACGAAGCTGGTGGTCCTGGGTTCGAATCCCGGTAAGTGCAAATATTTGTGTGATGAGCACGAATATTTGTTTCTGAGTCATGGATGTTTTCTATGTATATAAGTATTTATCTATCTATATAAGTATGTATATCGTCGCCTGGTACCCATAGTACAAGCTTTGCTTAGTTTGGGGCTGATGATCTGTGTGACATTGTCCCTAAATATTATTATTATTAATGTACTTACATACATTCATATTCATACATAAACAAGTATAATAAACTAATAAATATTTCTAACACATTTTATATATTAACAAATAAATAATAATAAAAAATAAATAATTAAATAAATTGTCAATTAGATTAGTCTAATTAGTATTCTAATTATTAACAAGATAAATAGTGGTTTTTAACCATATTTTTGAAAGATGATTTCTACACGTGCACGTTGATGTATATACATACCCAAAAACATTCAATATTTTATATATATTTATTATTCATAGAAAAATAAACGTGTTTAATTTCCTTATATTATTTTATAGGAAAGGTTTTATTTTGTAAGAAAAGTCTTTCATAATGCAGTTTTTAGTGTTTTTAAATCGGGGTGTTCGTTTTTAATTTCACATAGATAGTTAGTCTTATGTGTTAAATCAGCCCTATCATTACCTAATGACTTCAAAATAACGTGAAAGTATAATTATTTTTGTAATTAAGCAGAGTTGCAACAAAAAATGTTACCCTTACACCCCTTTATCCGGAGATAAATTAGGATAATTAAGTATAATTTTATTTGCAGAAAAAGCACGGGGATTACTAGAGGTATAACAAAAGAGCGCATAAAATACAATATAATGCCCTTAAAATGTTTAGTTTAATGGCGTGTTTCAATTATACATGCACACACGTACATAAGTACATATGTATCAAAGCCACGCATGTTTTCCCTGAACCCACTCAGAATAGAATTTAAAATTTAAACAGGAAGGCACTAAAGTTTTCTGTTTCGTAAACCTTGCCTTGCGTACTATTTAGAGAGCATTTACTTAGCTCCTTTAAATTTAAACAACTGAGTGATAGAGCTAGTTTTGATCAGAATTCTAAACGAGTTTTCCCAAATTTAATAACGCTATGCTCCACTCTTTAATGTCCGGTTAAACCTACGACGGTAAAAAAATAATAATGAACTTAATGCAGACATAATACAGGCTGCCATATAATAATAATAATAATATCTAGGGACAATGTCACACATCACCCTAGCCCCAAACTAAGCAAAGCTTGTACTATGGGTACCAGGCGACGATATACATACTTATATAGATAGATAAATACTTAAATACATAGAAAACATCCATGACTCAGAAACAAATATTCGTGCTCATCACACAAATATTTGCACTTACCGGGATTCGAACCCAGGACCACCAGCTTCGTAGGCAGGAGCACTACCAACTAGGCTACCGTCATCATCAGCTTCATATCGTCCACAGCTGGACATGGCCACCCCCAGAGGTTTCTAAAACGTAGCCATTTGGAGGAGTTTGCCGTTGCCACCGAGCTTGACATGCGAGTTGGGGACCGCAGTTAGGTGGTAGTTAGTATACAGGAGGCGCTGCTGCCCGACTACATGGTGTTTCCCTTAGTCGCCTTTTACAACACCCATGAGATGATATGGGTTGGCCCTATTTCTGTTTCTGGGCCGGAAACTACACGGCCAAGTCAGCTAGTCTGCCATGTATTTAATTAAATTAATGCCATATTTTTATTCATATAAGGAAAATTGACAAACAAATAAGTTGGAAACAGCACATACAAAAAGTAAAAGCAAAAATCTCGAAATTCACGTATGCTCTCCGAGAGATTAAGACAACCACGGATCTAAAAACAGCACTCACCACCTACTACTCATATGCTTTCGCATGGCTTAGCTATGGTATAATAATGTGGGGAAATAGCACTGACGCACCTACTCTCTTTACGTTACAAAAAAAACTAGTCAGAATCTTAGCTAACATACAACAAACCGACAGTTGCAAACCACACTTCCAAAATTACAAAATACTTACTTTACCAGGTATCTACATTCATGAAATATGTAAATTCGTTCGGAAGCAGCCAGAATTGTTTAACAAAAGAGGAAATACATCAACAAAATACACATTTCGACATAAAGACAGATTAAAATTACCATCATCAAGAATAAAAATGCACTCTTCTAGTCCACTTGCTATGTCGGTAAAACTCTACAACAAACTACCAGACTGCATAAAAGACGAAGAAAATATCCATATTTTCACAAGAAAATTAAAAAGCTTCCTCATACAAAAAAGCTACTATTCAATAAATGAGTATTAGAATGATGAATCATTATAATAAATTAAAAAAAACGTTTGACATCTTTAAATCGTAATAAATATTAATTCAATCATAAAATAATAGCATATAATAAATAATAATAAGCGCAAATGCAATTAGTAAATAATGTGAATAACACAATTAATTTTTTCTCTTTTCTTACTCTGATTTACATAACATAAACTCAAGACCTGACATCACACATCATGACAATTATTTATACCTGTACCTACTATACTACCTCCCTTATATGTTTAAAATGACAAATTATATTGTAAAAATATTGCTGTGCCCTAGCAGGGTTCATGTTTGGTACTGTACCTATTCTATTGTTAAGACCTATGTAAACCCTTGAATGCAATAAATAAAATAAATTGAAATTGCAATAAATAAATTGAAATTGAAATTGATTCTTAACAACCAATTCCGACGATGAAAACTAATTACCTAAAACCTTGTATAGTAAAATCTCTTTAAATTGTAAAGAATTATGCGTGCTATGCTAATCTATGCCTTTTTTTTGTCCCACTGTTTGGAAAACTTCTCCTCAACTCAAAGATAGCGTTGAGGTCACCGCGCCATCCTTTTCGTGTTATATCTAAGGATCAATGACCTTACGTGTTTTACAGTTTATTAATTCGTTAGTCGTTTGAGAGGTATGGCTTTTACGTATTCGCAGCGTAATTGCGGTCCTTGGTGGCTTTAATGGCCGGGTTCTCAGTCCATAACAAAGCCACAACTTTTTGGTAAGGCAGAACAAGAACGGGCAGCGCTCAGGTGTAAGCTACGAACTCACAGCGGCGTATAATTTATTACCGAATCCCTTAGGTTTAATTAAAAAGAAACTTGTTCTGACTTATGCAATTTTCATTGCCATGTCTTTGTTATTACGTCTCCTTGTGAATCTCAGTAGACACGCTATAAAACTTATATTATGAAGATAACATAAACCGTACATTAGGATTGTGAGATTACAACGTAACAAAATCATTTTCTCAACGGAGATTTAGGAAGACCAAATAAAACTCACCTAAATCAAATCTTGACTTTATTTACTACCTAACTGACATAAACAAGATTTATAGAACAACCTGTCAAAATACAACAGCGAATACGAAAAATTAAGAGATATTTCATTTCCTATTTTCTTGTTTTGAGCGTTCTTAGTTGATATATCCGGGCCGCATCCGGTAATGTGGAGCACCGTAGACAGTTTTTGTTACCTGGATTCGGAACACCTAGTTTCATGCGACCAAGATGTGACCTTTTTATGCAAACTAGTGTCAGCTTCACAACTCGGCATTGATGTAACGCATGCAAACTGGGAAGCAAAACTGAGGGTGAATTCTGTTTTTAAATTCGGGAAAGCTAGCTTGATTCAGAATTACACACAACAACTAGCGTCAACAGCACTCTACTTCGTTGTTGAGTATTTTATGTATATTTCTACCCAACAAGGTACCCCTCTATGAACATAGGTATATATGTACAGTATCTATGCTTCTGTTACAATAACACCACATTATCAAACGTACTAGAACTACGGAAACTACTTTTGTACATGTTTACTTCGTGCCTCATGAAAACTTCAATACAACAGGGAGTAACAACTTACAAACTTTATAAGGAGCCTTAATAACCTTGATAAAATATAACGATTTTAAAGAGAACGACGGAGTTGGATTAAAAGTTTTTATACAACATATATCTTGGGAAAATTGGGAATATTGTATTGTAGATGATATGACATGACAGAAGTAATTGTAATATGAAATGCTTGGTATAAGGACGTCCGAGGGGGTTTCTCAGATAGCTAACAGCGTTAAAACTTACATAAAGTTTTAGCGTTCAGAAAATATATGCGATAAAACAAACCAACCAAACAAACAAACCGCACGGACGGACTATTTTTTTTTTGTAACTTTTATACTGTCGAATAAGTTTATGTACTGCATTGTGAGCTTGACAAGTACAAGTGTGTGTTAATACCCAAGTGCTGAATAAATTTCATTTCAGTCCAGCGCATTCAAAAATCATCCTTGGCACTGTGTACATTTACAGCATTATTAAAATAATACTGCTGACGGCATAAGCCCCGGAATTAATAGAGAAACGATATTTAAGTAATTGGTAAATTTATCAACGTTCAGCTCAAAACGGACCAATGAAGAAAATTGAGGAGAAATTTTCATAATGTTGAAGATGAGTTACTTTTGATGAACTAGCTGGTAAATAAAAATGTATCTATTTTCCTTTGTATTTTTCACATGAGTGGCAGTTTCGACAGGATGGAAGCAATTAAAAAGTATAAAAAGTTTTTAGGTAAGGGATTTCAACATTTTAATTACGTGGAACGGAACGTCATGTCAAATGTAACAAAATTCATAATTGTAGACAGCTAGTGTAACTGTATAACAATAAAATATTTAAAAGTAGCTATTGGAAATGTATAGCTTAATATGTATGTGTACGAGATGTAATGTGATTTAGGTTAATTTCGATGCGATACTGAATAGCCAGTAATAGAATTAGTATAAAATCATTTTACATAAATAATAATGAGAACAGATATTTTGGATTTAAATTTCCCTAGGTAATAACACTGTTCATTTTGTGTAAATACTACTGGATTCATTAGTACATTAAACAAATCAAGCTTTTGTTCAACTATTGGGATTTCAAATTGCTACTTATTCTACTTAGAATTTATTCGGTACACAGGTTGTTGTATTTTTACCATTAATAATTTATATTTACTCGCAATTGGGAGGTTTTGCGCTATTTAAATGTTTATTAAGTAATATAAGTTGTCCAGACGACTTATAGAGCACTCTGGTGATCAAAGAGCTGGCACGTACCTCGGCCAACGCATAAGCCTTGCGATCCAAAGAGGTAACGTCGCTCGCTAGCTTTTTGGGCACCTTACCGGCAGATGGTGACTTGAAAGCGGTTTTTTATCTATAAGTTATTTATTTGTAATTTAGTATTTTGATTTTAAGTTTATAATGATAGTTTTAGTTTGTACGTAGTTTTAATCTATTTCCAATATCTATGTTGGTATAGTTTTAATTTATTTATTACATTTATAATTCAATATTATATACTTAGATTATATATCTACTAAATGTTCCCTGATATAAAAACCAAAACCAGTAATATAAGTAGAAGGATTTAAATCGATAGTTTTTAGATAAAATAAAGCAAACTGAAATAACACTACATTATTACATGTTTTTCTACTATCACGTCTTAGAGTCAGTTCAGACCGATAGGAAAAAAACTCGAAGAATTTATAGTAACTCAATTAGAAATAGGAACGTAATACCATAGGGTAAAGTATAACATTTTATGAATATCAACATATTAGACTCGCGTATGTGAAGTATTTTGATGGAAATATGGTCTAATTTAGCCTGTAAATTGCTCGAGCATTTTACTTCTCGGTATGAACTGAACCTTAGGAAGTACATCCTCACAACCAGGATCCTTTAAGATCTCGTACGGTATAGTCGTAGCTGAATTCCACCAATGTAAGCTGAGGTTGAGGAATAAATTCCCTGCCACGAGATTCACAAGCATCAATTTATGTATAAAAAAATTAAAATTATATCAAGACATTTACTTGTTAAATTACCTAAATCTGAGATAACTCATACCTTTCTTTCATATAACATAACATTTAGGTGTATACGGCCTTATACAAAATTCTTTGACATATTATTTTTTTGCTATAACCTTAATATCACGAGTTGATAAAAGAGAAATTACGAACCGTAAATGTATAACGTAGTTTTTTCGATAAATAATGTTTTTTCTTATTTTAGGTCTTTATGTCATGTCTGTAGATCTCCCAATCGGAACATGTCCGATTTCTTAGTATTTCATCATTTTCTATATATCATGTAATATGATATTTATCTATTTTGGTCTACTTGAGTAGAACATTACCAGACAGAATTCTGTTCGCAATATTTCTAGTCTTTTACTTCTTTCTTTATTTTTATCATAAAGGCAGTGGTTACCCTGCCGACAGAGTTGTTCAAGCTGCCCAGTAGGCCTCTGACATGGCTTGTATGGAAGAGATCGCTATGCATTGTATATTAGTATGTAACCTTTCCTTCTTTAAAGTTATCCTTTATATGCTGGATGAGTTTGCGCTTGCCCACACTCTCACCTGATGCTAAGTGAAGATGTGGTCGAAGGTGGACCGCGTTTACTCATAAGATGCCTGTTCGTGTGCCTTGAATAAACCCATGTTATAAGAGTCTGGAAACACGTCGTTCGGGAGGGTGTTCCACTGCTTAGCCGTGCGTGAATGATGAAAGACCCAACAGGCCAGTCAAAGTTTTAGTCAATATATTTATAACATTTCTAGTAGACATCACCGCTGCGACACACACACCGCTGACACAGCGCTCATCAGCGCTGTGTCAAACTGCATATTCTACCACTGCATACTAACAACATATCTGATATAACTTTTCTTCTCAATATTGCCCAGGGTGATATCGACTGTCCTACCTGTAATACCTGTAAGAAATTTACGTAAAAATCTCTTGTTACACTGTCCTCCATGCCATACCAATTTTAGAGTTAACATCTTTCTGCCTAGAGTATTCAATGAATTTAACAAGTTAAATGGTGCCAGTCGTTTTGATTTTATTGATCTGTTTACTACTAGCAAAAATTCTACCAGATCCAAATTAACTAGATATTTCATTGATAATGTATAAATCTTTGTAAACTATTGGCTCAATCTTTTAAAACCATTTGTAGAATTGTCATTACTATAATTAATTAAGTAGACCGGAGATGCATCCATTTAGTTAACTAGTTGTGGAAGCTTGTTATTGGCATTTATTTACCAAAATTTGTAACCAATTGTTTGCAGCTGTTAGCTTCCCTAATAAAATAAAATAAATAAAAGAACATGGTATCACCAAATATTAACATATTTGGTGCCATATTTGGTTACGGGTAAGCTAGTGCATCGCTCCTCTAACATGATTTGTACCGTCGAGTAATATGTCCGCCGACAACGGTCATTTGGACCGGCTGCCCTCCGGCCACCATACCCTGCCTCTCCCCGCCTCTAATTGAATCCGAGTCACTGCCTACATGAAATTTATCACCACATTTATCAGCTTTTTATCTTCCCCGTACGCCGTTCTTAATGTGTTAGGTAAAAGCCAATTACGGTTTTGTAGGAAAACGTACAAAGTGGAGTGGGATTAGGCCAGTTGTTTTTAAGCCGGGTTAAGTTTAGAGCAATTTGTAAGAGAAAGATTTAAAGAGTCTTGGGCGCTGTTGCTTAAATGTTTTGGAAGGTGAAAATTAAACGGCCGGCGTAAGTTTAGGAGTGACTTGTACCTACTTGTGAAAACAAACATCTATTTCTTTAGAATGCGCGTTTAAAGAGGTTGAATAAATACAAATTCGAAAGCAATAACATGCTAGGATAATATGTTTGAACTAAAAGTGGAAACGATAAATTTCTCCCCAATAGGATACGAACCCATAACCTCTGCTTTTATATGGCAGCGCAGTTTACAAATTAGCTATCAGATATTCAACTAACAGCTACTATTAAATTCTTAATTTGACTATGTACTGGCAAATTAGAAACTAAAAAGAAATATTACGTTTTTATTTTGGAGTCGAAATGCACAAATTCTATGGTAAACTGTTTTAATTAAATCATATAACTTTTAGTGAACTTTATATGTATAATAATAACATACAACATCTATGTAAATTAGAGAGTATATATATACACACATCAACACAATCTAGGGATATTGAACATTTCATTGATTATCTAGAAAACTATAAACATTTTGTTATGACTGTAAATGGAAGAATTAAAGATAATTTCATGGCCGATATTTAAACATTAACAACACGATGCGATTTTGTTTTTCTAATTAATAAAAGTCTTAAATTAATTAAGCCATAGAAAATTACTGAGTGAACAAAAACATTTTATTCTTATAAAATTATTCAATCGAATTAAATGAATAAAAATCTTACCAAATCTGATAATCAGTAATCGGTATTTCCTCCTCTAACATTAATCACACAGCGGCAACGATTTTCCATACTTAAAATTAAGGTGTCAATGTCTTGCTGGGGTATGCAGTCCCAAGTTCTTTTTAAATGTTCGAAAAGTTGTTCTTCTGTTGTCAAGTTGGGCGGAAAATCCCTCAATGCTCTTCGCTGTAACATGTCCCAGGCGTGTTCAATTGGGTTTAAGTCTGGCGACTGTGGAGGCCAATCTAATACCTGAACATCGTGTTCTCGAAGGGCGGCCCTCACCAGCCGCGCTGTATGGGAAGGTGCATTGTCATGCATGAGCTGAAATTCTTGCCCCGTTAGGGCCCTGAGCGGGACAATGACACGTTCTACTACCTCCTCACGGTATCTATGGGCAGTCATGCTGCCCTGAATCCAAATGAGTTGGGTTCGTCCGCCGATTCGTATTCCTGCCCACACCATAATTGTCCCGCCTTGGTAAGAGTGGACCTCCTGTGGATGTCGGAGACGGCTGACCCTGCCTGGAGTTCTCCAAACGCGTGTTCGTCTCGAATCTGGATGAAATCCATAGCGGGACTCATCAGTGAACAGCACCAATGACCATTGTTGATCACTCCATGTCAAATGTTCTTGAGCCCATAAAAGTCGCCTACCGCGATTGCCACGTCGCAGCGCTGGGACTCGTAGCGGTCTGCGAGCATGAAGACCAACTTCATGCAGCCTCCTTCGCACGGTTTGGTCGCTCACCAGCAGCTGCTGACCCTCCTGGAGCCTTTGCACTAGTTGCATCGCTGTGATATTGGGTAGTCTTCTGGCGGTCATTTGGAGAAATCGATCCTGTCTCTGAGTGGTAACACGATATCTACCTGTGTGCCGTTCTGCCACATCTCCAGTAGCGCGATAACGTGACCACAGCCTGGATACCACATTTTGGCTTGTGCCCAGAGACTCAGCAACGACGCGTTGAATAGCACCGTTTTGTAACATGCCAACTGCCCGTAACATTTCATCTCGACTCAAATGATGGCGTGGCATGACGCTAAAAAGCTTACACAACCAATTGAGAAAAGAAAATAAAACAATTTATCAGGTTTTCTTCAATTAACACGCAAAAAAAATTTTAATGCAACTTCTTGAAATTAGATACAACTCAAGATTGCGCTGTGCTTTGCGTGTTTTCATTTGTTTCTCATTTTAATTTTTAAATTTTGAATAAAGAATAGACAAGGTTTAAATCTGTAAATAAACTTTTTAAGGAAACTAAATAGGTTTTAAACAATAAAGCCATGTTCGATTTCAAAATAACGTATCCCTAGACTTTGTTGATGTGTGTATATAGTGTTAAGAGTTGGTCTAACTGTTAACATCAAATGTTAAGCAGTCTGAAATACTGCACTTCTAATAAAAACTACTTTTAAACACATTTATTATATATAACAGTTATAACAATAACTGTTTGATATCTCTTCTAAAGACATTCAATCTTTCTGTGCGCAATGATGCTATCTACGCATTTCCATTGTTTAGGAAAAACGTGGAGTGTACAAGTGAATAATTAAATGCCCGGGAGAATATTATGACGACTATAATTAGTCTGCGATACTGGCTCACTGGATTGTGGGTTTATGGCGTGTACCCGGAAATTCCCGGCACAAAGCCAATCCCAGGCTCTAGGACGGATAGGGGCATGTATAAGCAAAATCTTCCAGAGTGAAATTTAAACTCAGTTGCTCCATTATAAAAAGCTAAATCTACTTACTCAGAAAACAAACTCTAGCAACTGCGTCCGCCAAATCTATCAACTGAGATTGCTAAAGCTAAAAATATCAGTCAGCAAAATCTATTAACTAAGACAGATATTGCTCATAAATGGTCGTGAGTCTCAACTTCTTTTTCATTCATGTCGTTTAAGTCTAAAGTTTATACCAAGTTATTCAAATCTATCTATACATCTTCTTGCCATCGTAGAAGATTCCATCATATCATAATAGTTTAGGACCATCGTGTTGTTCACGGACACAGCACACTCAGATTAAGAACAACTATTTATGGGTCACACAAATAGTTCGAAGCAAAACAGGGCGCCGAGGTAGAAGCGAGGCGAGCTTTTGAAGTCTTAGAAATCTTGATTGAGTGTGTGTTTTTTACGTACTAGTAAAAGTACTTACGTACTAAAGTAAAATTAAAATGTCTGTTTAAAAACTAACAAAACCATTGCCTCGTTACGTTAGCGCGAAGCGTGCTCAACTCTTCGTTGATTTTGCATTTTTAAGCGAACAAAATCATCCGAGTTTCTAGACTATTTATTACAAATGTCTGTTGGTAAATTATATTTTTATGTATCCGCAACTTATATTGAAGGACCAACTGTATATGAATAAATTAGAAGAAAAATAAAAAAAGAAGCAAATTAGAATATTCTGACATTTTTGTATTGGCAGTCAATCTTTTATTTTTGTTTGTCATGAAACTCGATGTTAGATGTATTTTCAATTGTTTTATATTGTTTATTACACCACTAAGGGTCTGTTTCACAATGTACGAATAAAGTGTCGGATAGCTTACTAACAAATAATAAACTGACAGATATAAGTTCTGGATAAAACACATTGCGTTTCACCATTGCGTTTTATTTGACAGATAGCTATTCGACAGTTAACAATAGGTAGGTTTGGCAACGTCGCATTTTGTCGTTCCGTCTCCGAAACAGACAACCTATAAACACATTTCTTATGATAAACACACCTAAAAATATCTTTTACTCATTTTTTATGGTTAGCATTTTCAGGTTTGCATAAATATTTTCAAATTTATGTTCTTACTATTATTTTATCAAACAAAAATACATACATAAATTGTTTTTTTTGCGTGAAATTAAACGTACGAAAGTCAAATAATAAACGTCAAATGTTAATATCAACAAATGCATTTTGTTTGTTGCGCTGTTTCGGTGGTGTTTTTCTTAGCGGTGTCGGATTTATGCGCGGTTTAATAATAATAATAATAATTTTAATAATAATAATTTTAATAATAATAATATTCGCAATAAAACACAGGTCTAACAATAAACACCACCGAAATAAGCATCGAATGACATCTGTCAGATAACTTATCTATCAAATAGTTAAATTTGCTATCTGAAGCTTGATCTGACCAATAGTTTACTTTGCAGTTTATTTGCCAGTTAGTACTATTCATGGATTGTGAAACGCAAACGATGTCTTTATTCGATAGATAAGTTGCAAGTAGCTTATTCGGGACTTTACCTGGACATTGTGAAACAGGCCCTAACTCCACTAACTATTTTTTTATTATTACCTTATGTGTCTATTCGGTAATATATAATGTATTTTGTATGGATAACCAAATAAAATTCTTCATACCTCACAAACTGCTTTGTTTCATTTGTTTGACATACTACTCCTTAACTTTCCGCCACTGTAAATGTTACAACATGTACATTATACAATTAAATTAAGTTTGTCCAATACCGAAAGACTATTAGGAATACATTCCGCACTTTATAATGCAAACGGACGAAATATTTTGCTCCTTTTTTGAACCTTCAAATAATCTAAAACGAAAATTCGGACTTTAAGGTTGTTTCGTTCCGGAATCGGCGAAATGGAACCTGTTAACATAAAATCCAACCCTATAGGATTGCTAATAATGACTTTCGTGATCACTCGGGATTTGTATACGATAAATAAATTATCCTTATGCGTGAATGGCGTACGTTGTGGCCCGGTGTTACAATACAATTACTAGTGACACGAAACGTATTACGTGTTAAGGTAGGTCTGTGAATTACTTAATGTCATCGGAATATAAATATTAATATCTTAGGGCATCTAACGCACTGCCATCCGGTCTCAAACTAGTTTAAAGACAAAACCAAAATCGACCGCAATTAAACTGAACACAATATTGAACCCTGAGATATCCATCAAATTAAGCGTACTCCACGCATCCAGGTGAAGCCGTGGTAAGAAAGTAGATTTTTATTATTACTAAGATTTAGAACAAAAAATATTTGAAACTCATTATTAGGGTTGCGCCACTGGAAGATCTTCATAGGTTCGACATAATTATGTTGGTTAATAGGTGCCCAACGAAATAAGGAACTATCTACATAAAATAGATATATGCAGCGTGCATGACGAGCACAATGAAAGCATGGAGCATATTCTATGCACATGTGACGCATTTGCGAGGATTCTAGAATTCCCCATAAAGCTCAGTGACAGGGTCTTGAATGGGACATCACTAGATATGCTCGGTTTTATGTAACTGACACTCTATGTTAATATGCAAAGACACGGTCCACTCCTCCGTATGAGGATCGGAGAGGGCATTTCATAGAACACGAATGCAATCTAAAGAACATGGAGGGATTTCTTTTTCAACTGCTAGCCAATACGTGTCTCAGTGAAATAACCGAATTCTGAGCCTATAAACTTTTTATAATGAAATTCTACACTAACAATACATAATTTAATACAATAAATTGAATACTTGATTTAAATTTGTTTACTATTTCTGATTTATGAGAATTCTAATAAGTTCATTACACATTTGTTTGTTCGCAATCAATGCTCGTAATCAAATATCGTGTTCCAAATATTGTAAAACAAAATTAATTCGATCAAATAGTTACGGCAATTCTAATATAATAACAATCCTATGCCTAGAACAAAGCTAGAATTGTTTACCAAACTAGCACAATAATTGTTTTACATAATAATTTATAACAATAAATTTATTAAATAATAAACTCAATGAATAAAAAGACACATTTTGTGTTAAAATAATGATCAACAAGACGTCCACGTATTTTAACCCTTTATCGGATAATGTTATAAAAGTTACCACCTGATTTTAAACTCTATTATATTGCAATAAGAAATAAAACCAATGAATTACAAACATACGCTATTAGCATTAATGGTTAATCATTGGAGTTTTTGCTAATAATTATTTTAGTCATAGCAGCATAGCCTAGCATTTAAACTAAGAATAATATAACATATAATACCTATGTGTAAATAGGACCAGGTGCTTTTCAAAAAGCACTATAGTTACAAGCATTGTAAATGTATGTATGTTGTAACTGCTTGTTGCCAAAAAAAAGAAAAACAATATAATAATATTGTAATGTTCAATTCATTTTAAACGTTATTGTTTTGTAATAAGAACAACCAATGAATTATGAAGATACGTTATGACCTATTAAGAGTGAATAATTGGACGTTTTGGATATAATTATTTTAAGCTTGCCCGCATAACCTAGCATTAAAAATAAAACTATTATATACTATGAATAATATATTATTATTTATAATAAACTAGCTGTACCCAGCGCGCGTTTCTACGGCAATATATGAAATTCATTGGAATAATAGTGGCGCCATCTGTTGAAAAATAGTAGTACTAACTCAGAAACCTTTGTCGGCTCATGCAATACACTTTATTGAGGATCATCACATGATCAATGCTTAGTTTAAGATTATGTAAAGGACATACAGACGAATTTTTTTTTATATAGATTAGGCCGGTGTTCTGTAGCATTGTTGTAAAAAGCCATGGACATTTTGGATATAATTATATTAAGCATAGCAGCATAACCTAGCATTAAAGCTAAAACTATTATATAATATGAATAATATATTATTATTTATAATAAACTAGCTGTACCCAGCGCACGTTGTTACGCCATTGTATGAAATTCATTGGAATGATAGTAGCGCCATCTATCGAAGATTGGTCGTACTAACATAGAAACCTTCGTGGGCTCATGCAGAACACTTTGTTGAAGATCATCACATGATCAAATGCTTAGTCAACGATTATATAAAGGACATACAGACAAACATTCATTTTTATAGGTATATGTATATACTTAGGTTCCGGTGTTCTATAGCATTGTTGTAAAAAGCCATATAGTTATAAGCATTGTTAACTGTTCGTTGCCACAAAAAAAAAGAAAGAAATAAATTTCATATAATATTATATTATAAAGTAATGATCAATTGCCACCGAGCGGACGTGACACTCCGAGCTCTAGGATACTATCTCCCGGGAGATAAAGAGCTTCGTTTAGCTAAGTGTCGTCTGAGACACGAGGAATTTTAGATGCAAGCTTTTTAGATGGTTCAATTAAGAGGCTGAGAAGACTTTTACTTGCTACCCGGTGTACAAGGTGTAACATAAAGTGGACGTTACTTAAGAGCGCTAACTACAAATGACACGGAATTAATAAACGAAACATGCAAAATACAGAACAAAAGTATATTTTTTAAAGAAAATAATAATAATATTTGGGGACAATATCACACAGATCATCCTAGCCCCAAACTAAGCAAAGCTTGTACTATATACATACTTATATAGATAGATAAATACTTATATACATAGAAAACATCCATGACTCAGAAACAAATATTCTTGCTCATCACACAAATATTTGCACTTACCGGGATTCGAACCCAGGACCACCAGCTTCGTAGGCAGGAGCACTACCAACTAGGCTACGGTGACGTCAACCGTCAAAATGCCAGTACTAGTGTATTATACTCCCTGTGTCGCAGGATACTTTACAAACATATAATAGACGGACACAAATTACATGCACTACAACTATTTATGAGTCACACAAATAGTGGTCCGGCGCAGGATTTGAACCCGCGACACGAAGCGGCGAGGCGACTGTCTTAGCCGCTGCGCCACACGTGCAGTCGAAATAGTAGTAGTATTAACTACCCATACAAGAATAAAGATCAGCAGAGGCATTTTGTATGGGATGGCAACTTTGTTATTCATATTTCACAGTTGTTGATGTATTAATGAATGTGCAAATTAAGCTCCTTAACTTACGTCTAATAATTATGTTACAACTTGTATTTGTACAGACGCCAGCACATCCAGCTACCCCAACCTGTCAAATTTCTTTTATAGATTTTCAACTTTATCACATAAGGTTCACTTTCAATTGGGGAAATTTGACAGATTGGGGTTGCTTGATGTGCTGGCGTCTGTACTAGGTATTAAACCAAAAAAAGTATTTTTCTATTTCTTTATAACCATTCGTAAGAATGTTCTGGGACCCACTGATTCCGAGAAAAATACAGATAAGGCATTTTCCGAGACGAAATTTGACCTGGTTTCACATCTGGAAGGCTATTTGCATCCGTTATGTACTAAATGTATAGGTTAGACGCCCAGATTCTATTATATCATGCGAAAGCAACACATGTACTTTGAATCAAGGCCGGTTTTCCAGGAGGGCATTCGGCTACTTATTACAATTTTTCGAGAATATAATTAATATGAATAAAAATAAAATAATATTATTATTTTAGGACTTCTAACACACTGCCGTCTGATCCCAAACTAGTCATAGCCTTTACTATGGCAACCAGACAGTTGATAAATAATACGTAAATACATATTGCCCCCTACAAGATGGACCGATAATCTTGTGCGGGTCGCTGGAAATCGCTGAATGCGGATAGCGCAAGACCGGCAATTGTGGAGATCTTTGGGGGAGGCCTTTGTCCAGCAGCGGACGTCTTTCGGCTGATATGATGATGGCATATTTTTTGATAAATGACATACAAACATCTTCGAACATTTAGGCAAAAATGCTAGAAGACAAACATAGAAGAAATAATCGTACTCATCATACAAAGACTTGTCATGGGTTGGGATCGAACCAACGACCTTAGGCTTCACAGTTAAGGTCACTAAATACTACTCCAACAGGCCAATAGTCATCAGTCACCAATATCACCGCCATGTCAAAGAAAGATTGACTGTCAATTTCTATTTACCATAGTTAGTTGGGCGATTGGTTTCCGCACTTAGCCTCCTAATTGGGCCATTGTACGTGAACTTATCTGGCTACTCAAACCATTTTAGTTCCATCCAGAAGCCAGTAGCATTATTTACCATAAGCAATAACTAATTGGTCAGTAGAAGCTTTCATCTTAAAACTTACTTGATGGTAGGTTCAGGTGAGCCCCCGGAGCTGGAGCAGGACAAGTTTAATTCTCGGCCTTCCTGCGACTGCGCATGCGATCCCGGCGTGAGCACTGGTGGGCGTGGGCTTGTCAGCACGGTAAGCGCATGGCCCTGCGCGTGCAGTGTCCGCCCTGAACCGCCAGCTTTCACTCGGCACTCGAACCGCCCGTTGTCACGCTCGTACGAAACGTTAGCTACCAGCAGATCATACCGACCCTCGGATGGAGCGTATGAAATTCTGAAACAAAGAACAAATGATTAGCAATGAAGTGGCTTAAATACATGTTTGAATATAATGTCTATGTTGAATATCGGCCATGGCGGCCAGTCTCAATGGAAATTAGCCATCTTCGCGGGACATATTTTAATCCACAAATGTGTGCGCAAACACAAGGGCACTTTCTATCCGTCACCCTCATGGACCGATGGGCCAGATAGCCGACACGACCGGAAGAAAATCAGGTACAGGACCGCCTCCTTTACATGCTCTCCAAGGTATGGGGGTGATTCAATGCCAACTTGAGAATTTTTGTTACCAGAAAAATCTCGATATCTCTTTATTTGGCTCCAACAAGGATTTAAATCTAGGACTCTATTATCTGTGGTCGAACACGCTGACACTTAATAGTACTTACTTACATAATAGTAGATCCATGATCTAGGTACATAATATAATATTCCTTGACGATCCCGGAGAAGACATTCTACAATTTTAATGGCGGACGGCCTACTTGATTTTTTTTTTAATTTTCCCGACACTGTATCGCTTTCTCCAATTTTTATTTGACGCCCCTCTATTTTAATCATTGTACACCAATAAAAAAGAGAGGCTCTTACAATGACGCAATTAAATTCTAAATTCAAATATCTCGCGTATTTTTCATCAGCCCACGTAGAAACGAGGCAATTGAACTACTTTTCAGTCAAACATTCACAATGAAATCGGATTATCAATTTGTAAGCATCCCACACGGACGCGACGGAAGCTTATAACCGTCCTTTTTGTGTGTGATTATAAAGGAATAACAATGGTCAAATCATGCAATGATTCAGAATTACAGCTATTTTTTTTTCCAAAAACTAAATTTGTAGTTCTGCAGCTGTGCCAGCTAGTTACATTTACCATTAATTAACAGACCGTAATAATTACTGCAGGGAAAAGCTCGCTTTGAGCGGTTAAAATTATAAAGCTGAATATAGTGCGGTAAATATTTTTTGCGGTCCAATTCAATTTCAACGAATCCTTTGCGTATTGTTTGCATGTACAAGCTTTTTTGGATTATATCGTTCATTAGTTGACTTCGTAAACGACATGTAACGTAAATAATGTGAGGAAAACACAGTTTTTGTTTATGTAATCACTCTATTTAAGGAATTTCGGCTGCAGCGGTCATTCTCAATGGGCTGTGAATAACCTAAGATTGACTTACTAACGCCGGCCGGTGTGCGCAAACGCACGTGGACTCTCTCTACACCCACTCTCATAGTTAATCTGATGGGACAGTTAGGTGTCACGACCGAGGAGAGATCAGGCGCAGGAAGAAAAGTTCTGTACTAGACGTTTTTCTTGCAGAGAAAGTTTTTGGCCCGGCCCGGGATTTGACCTTATCACACTAATATTATAAAGGCGAAAGTTTGTGAGTGTATGAGTGTGTATCTTTGTTACTCTTTCACGCAAAAACTACTTGACGGATTTTTTTGAAACTTTGTAGCAAAATAGCTTATATAGCCTAATAACACATAGACTATAATTTATAAAGTTAAACGGGGGTAAAACCGCGGGGCACAGCTAGTTTCTTATAAGTATATGTAGTTGAACACACTCTAGACCAACAAGGCAGTAAAAGTAAATACATTACAAATGAAAAATAAGAGCTCAAAAAAATATTGCAATATAATAAATGACATCAGGATTTCCACGCACTACAGTATAGGTACCTATTCTTTGCTTTAGCACTCGTCTGACACTCCGACCAGAACAATCGTTTCATTATTTGACACTCGCGCTTGAGAAATGATGGCTCTGATATCATTCTAAGTTTTTCTTTTGTTCTCACGAACACACAGGTACCTATAAACTATACACATGCCGTAATCTCACCGATTCACTCGCCCAGATACAACTTTGCGAAATCGACGTAATGAGTTAGGAATCTGTTTGAGCGATTCTACAAAGAACAAAGCATGTCTCCCCACGGTCTCTAAGATCTATACGAGTAAGAAGCACGCGATCTTCAGATTGCAGAGCGCCTGCAAGTCGTTTGCAAATACACTCATGCAGTATTCTCAATGTTCACCTCTATGCTTTCATAATCGCTTTGTGAAAGTATAGTATAGAGCGTTTTAATTCTTTTGACTTAACGATCGGATTTGAATTTTAATCATTGCTTGGTCACGAGATTTTGTGAAACAATACTGATGTCAGGTAGACAATTTATTAAATATGAAGTAAAGAATAATATTATTTGAAAATTGTCAGATTATCGAGTACGTAGAAAACTACAAAATTGAAAGGATGCGTGTAATATGATGAAACTGACGGTCTTATCGATAAAATCTTTCAATACCACACAGAGAACTGATAAACATAGTTATATATTTTTAAATACATACATATTATAAATAAGTAATAATAAGTATCTTAGGACAACGTAACACACTGTCATCTGATCCCTAACTAGGTTGAGCCTGTACTGTAGTAAGCAGACAACACACACAACAAAAAACCTTACATATTTCAGAATATATACATATTTTTTGATGAATTACATAAAGACACAGAACGTTATTTTAATATAATCTGATTTTTTTACCAATTATTGTAACGGATCTATTTACATGTTATTTAAAGACATTTTACGTTATTTACTTCTGATTATGAAAGTTGATATTTGTGCAATTTAGTCGGTGTATATTTATGACTAGCTGTGCCCGCGACTTCGTCCGCGTGTTAATTAGTTTATTTAGTTTTTTTTTGTTTTTATAGTAAAATAAAATACTTTTTCTAAAATAAAAGTAGCCTTAGTTACTCCTTATTACATCCGCTACCTGCCAATAAAAGTCCCGTCAAAATCGGTCCAGCCGATTCAGAGATTAGCCGGAACAAACAGACAGACAGACAGACAAAAATGGTAAAAAATGTTATTTTGGTGTATGTACCGTATATTATATTCATATTTATGTAGTAAAAACGGGTTATTTCAATATTACAAACAGACACTCCAATTTTATTTATTTGTATAGATAAAATAATAAACGATAAACTTAAAAAAAGCCGAGACAATTATCACCTTAGCAGGGTCGGTTTTAGGAACGTCTTGTGTATTTCATCGATACGAATGCAATCTGGGGGTCATTGAGGTCGCGGCGCGTTTACATTCGGTCTCTCCCGGCCGACAGGAGTGTCAAATAACCATGACTTGTTCAAAGTACTTTCCGATGAGAATTCTACCCGTTTGCAGTTTTTACTAGCTACCAAAGTAGACGACCCGAAGAAAAAATCAGTATGAAACTCCAGGCTTGCTTGTTCATAATTTATAAACGCTTGAAAAACATTACCCTTCTTGGCGGCCGGGTATAAAGCAACGTTCAAAATATTGTTTCAAAATTAATGGAAAGGCCAACACAATTTACGCGTACCTAAGTATTAAATAGGTGTAGAAATTTTCAAAGCGAAAGCTCTTTAAACCTCGTGAACATTTGAGAGGATGGTAATCATATGTACGAGTATCTAGATAAAGAATGACACAAAGGAAGTTTGGGTAATTCCCTCTTAGCGGTGACAACGCCCCACGCAAATACCTTAATATTATTGTGGCTGTGTGTAAAATGTATCCTGTTATGCTGTAACGTTACAACTATATTCCATTTACATGATTAGTGTGTATTATGTACGATAATAGAATTTGTCTGGCGAAAAATAAGTTATTCTAATGGCCCATGCAATGTTATTACCTAACTAAAGAGACTATTTGTATTCTATTCCAAGCACTGGAGCGAGCCAAATCTAGGTAGGTTGTACCTACTTGTGTTCTGTACGTACAGACGGAGTAGATAAAATACAAGTCGGTGTGTTTTAAAATTAAATTAGTGACCAAATTATTTCGATATGAGGCTTAGTAACGGAATAGTACAAGATCCGACGACAGTATATGTATACCCATCATTTAATATTTTCATCGTAAAGCTATTCGTAAGTAATATTTTTATTTTTTGTTTTTTATAAACGACAACGCGCGCATACCGCAGGGTATTTCCCTGTGTCGTGGGGTACTTTACAAACATATGATAGACGGACACAAATTACATCCAGACTCAGAATAACTATTTATGGGTCACACAAATAGTTGTCCAGCGCGGGACTCGAACTCGCGACACGAAGCAGCTAGGAGACTGTCTAAGCCGCTGCGCCATACGTGCAGTTATATGTTCTACATATGTTTTATTTCTTTTAACGAGCTAGAGTTGAAGAAGAATCACTAAAAAAATAATTTAAAAATACTTTTAGTAAACTTCACTAAATACCTACAACCTAATTTATTTAATACTAGCTGTGCCCGCGGTTTTATCGGCTTTAACTATATACATTATAGACTAAAAATCCGTTCCGCATTTTTTGCCGGAAAGAGTAACAAACATCCATATATCAAGAGTCTCAAACTTTCGCATTTATAATATACTAGGAAGTTGGTTTAGGGTTCATAGGCCACAAAAGGTTTTTGCTTTGATAACAGTTTTCCCATAAACTTTACCGTATTTTCAAGAGCTTTATATGATACGAATCTTGTTGCTTGCTAACACTCTGTCAGGATAAGCACAAAACAATTTGTCGAAAACAGTTTTCATAAAACGTTCTTGTACGCCGAATCGTGCTTGTGTTCTTCTGACAATAGATCATAATATCAACAAACTGTGTTTCTATGTGAGCATAGATAAAATGTTCTAGTATCTCGTAATAAGCTGTTCATGTTTCAAAACAATTAAATGTCATGTAACATGGAAAGCATGTCCAAATTACGAACAATTAATTGCTTATATTACGTATATAGAGATAGCTTATACGTAATATATGCAAATAATCGTCGATCGGCGTGAAATTCGTTGTCTAAACATTATACCCTAGTAGTAGCAGCATAGTAACGACACCAGCACATCCAGCTACCCCAATCTGTCAAATTTCTTTTATATATTAAAAAATAAAAATAAAATAAAAAAGGTATTTAATCTCGTAGACTTTAAAAAAGCGCTTGTAAGTAGTCCGAACATGTTTGTTGTAATACAGTTATTATTTCCTAGTTACTTATTACAGATATTTAGTTACACGGAATGTTAAAACATTTATACAATTTATTTTATAATGGTAGTGATATTTAGCTAGCTTGTATTAAGTTATTTTCAACTTTATCACAAAAGCATAAGGTTCACTTTCGATTTGGGGAAATTTTATAGATTGGGGTAGCTTGATCTGAATAAATGAAGAGACCAACAACGTAGAGTGCTTCCAGGAGTACAGACGCCAGGTCTGTACTTCTGGAAGCACGCTACGTTGTTGGTCTCTTCATTTATTCAGATCATGTGACAATGTGAGAGAGAGGGATTCAGAGACTAGACCCGTATTTGAAAAGGAATGACAAAATGTTTATTTTTGACAAAAAGGAAATCTTACCATACAAGAATAAAACCAAAATTTAGTTGAGAGTCAAAAAAGACCCATATCTCAGCATTAGCTACGGCAACACACATAATTACTGCAGCGCTAACTGTGACACTAACTCGCAAGCCAACCGCGAGGACTACAGCAAATCCCTCCAGATGATTTCATTTGTGTACGTTAATAATTAACGCATGGATGGATGAGTCCATTGAGTTAATCTACCAATGCAGCCTATTACTTAATGAGAGGGAGGCCATAGCCCACCACGATGCATTGGCAGACTTCACATACCATCATTTTGGAGAATTGCATGAATGCAGGTTTCCTCACGATGTTTTCCTACACCGTATTAAATACGAGATAGTTAATTAAATCAGTGGTGCAAGCTCTCTTGGGTTTCAATTTGAGATCACCGACTGCACATTCCACTAGTCAATATCGTGTGTGTCTATTGGGCGTCCAGAACACAGACATTATTATTCTGATAATACTATCATCATCGTGTCAGCCAAAGTAAGTCCACTGCTGGACAAAAGCCTCCCCAAAGAATGGTTTATATGCTACAATCGCCATGCTTGGCAGACGGGTTGGCGATCGCAGATTGTTGGTCATAGTTCACTGAAAAACTGCTGCCCGTTCTCTGGTATGTATTTTCTCAGACGATTTCTACGTCGCGTCGCCCACGGGATGAGATGGGGTGATGATATTCTATGCCGTCACCACACAGCAATATAATATACAATAAGCTATATTACTACAAAGTTTAATCAAAGCCCGTTCTAAAGTTTTGGCATGAAAGAGTAACAAACATCCATACATCCCTACTAACAAACACATCACATTTATATTAATATAAGTAGTATGTTTAAGATGCGTTGTAAATGGAGCACAACATTAAACCGACATGTTTTCTTATATTGTATTATACAGAAACATAAATGTCATTCTGATTGCTCAGCCGTCGAATAAAACTGGTTTCATTTTCTACGAATTCAATGACTTCAATAAGTAGTATTCCATGCAGAGAATTACTTTGTGATACTGTATTGAGAAAGGAAATGTTACAGAACCTCTAATACTAAGTACGCACGGTACCAAAAAATAGTCCTTTCTCTAATTGTACCCAGCTACCTTTTCTTCACCCTTGTTCGATTCGAAGGTTGCCTGGAAGACATCGCATTTAGCGATAATGGCCTATCTCCAGCAGTGGTTTCCACATCATTGTGATTTGAAGGGGTTTTCCGTAGTCCTCGAGGTAGGCTTGCTAGTTAGAGACACAGGTAGCGCTGCTGCCCCTGGTGTATCCCTTAGTCGCCTTTTACGAAACCCACGGGATAGGACGGGGGGTACTGTGTTTCTTGCGGGATATCTTAATATTGATTATCGTAATTTTGGTGCACATTACTTGCTATGCAACAATTTTTCTGACATTACACAAATTTAAGCCATTTCTTCGATAGAATAGTGGCCTAGTAAAAAAATAAGCTTTTAAAGATGATTAGAGAATACCTAATTCCGCAAGGCAGGTGCATGAAGAGGGCATACAACGGTTTTGTTAGTCTTTTGCTATCCTTTAGCCTGATGTAATGACGTAATTCGGCAGACTTTAAAAGTGCTTTCTAAGCTCAACAAGACGCATACGTGCTATAGTTGAAATACTTCTTTATGAACCATGTAAGAAACATTCTAAGAGACTTAATACCTTACCAGTACCATGTACAGACATTTTTGAAACGTGTATCAGTCAGAACTTACTCTAATATCTTCAAAAGATTTAAAGACATATTTCCGAGTAACATATTAAGCGCCGAGAGACTGCTAAATCAGTCACCGCGAACAATTCTGTTCCAAAAAGATGGTTACGCTATGTCTGTTATGATCTGCTCTAAGAGACCAAGTTCAGTTAAAAAGCTGCCTATTTTACAGTTAAGAAAATTTTATAAATACAAAAGAAAAGTAGTACCTCTTTAGTTTGTAGTTTAGCTTAGTTTGGGATCTGATGGCAGAATGAAAATAATGTCCCGGGATATTATTATTACTTTACGCCTAATATTGTGTAATTGTGACATTAATTAACTATTGGTATTTTCTTTTTATTTTCAATAAAAGTATATTTTGATTGAACAACCTTTCTAAATTAAGTCGTGAATTGACCATCAAAATATAATCAATAGACTTTACTGAAGTATATCTTAAAAACAAATAGTATCAGTAAAATAGGAATAAAGAAAAATTGATCTCATGCAACTGTGAGATATAATCATCTGAAGTTCTAGATAGAGCATGTTCTGTCCCTTTTCCGCATAACAAACAGTTTGAAGCTATAGCTCCATATTAAGAGTATCGTAATAGGGCTAACTTTATGCTATAACTTTATGATTTATATATAAATTTATATTTCATATCGTAGTAGGTATTGTACCCATAAAAGTATCGACATACCTCCCTTTGGTATCTATAAATCCTAGTTTTACTTTCACTAATTCAACACAGGTTTTGGACATCTGTCATATTAGTTCCATTTAATTTAGTTAGTCTCTTTAAAATAGCTTATTCATTTAAATTATATCAGCATCATGACATTTGCATGGCAGTTCGGCGAAACATGACTGTTACATACCTACACTCACTTATTGAGTTTATTGTACTGACCTTCTTATCATCTGTTAGGTACAGAGTTTAAATTATTTCTTGTGAATAAACGATTGATTGATCGCTTTACCGACTTTAGTATTAATTTTATTATTTATATGTTTTACCTTTCGGATGAATAGTTTTGGACTTTGTTCTAGATCTTTAAAGGAACCCCTAAACAGAAATATGCAATCAATAACATTTATACTGCTAATTTGCTATGTCATTCCGATAACATAAAAACCAAATTTTAAGGTTCAAGTTGGGGATGTACGGACGCCAGAACATCCAGCTCCAGCTAATCTGTCAAATTTCTTTTATAGATTTTTGCGTTATCACATAAGCATAAGGTTCACTTTCAATTGGGGAAGTTTTACAGATTGGGGTAGCTTGATATGCTGGGCTCTGTACCAATTAATTTAACAATTTACCTTTTATATTTAATAGCCAAGCAGGTCACCTGATGGTAAGCAATCACTGCCGACCATGGACACTCTAAACAATAGAAGGGCTGCATGGCATTATTGCCTGCCTTTAGAAATAAATGAGCTCGTTTCTTGTAGATTGACTCCCCAGTTAATTAATAGATTTCACCGAGTGGTAGTGGGTAAAAAGTTTCTTATGAAACGCACAGTGGTAGCCGACCTTTTCTTCCAGGTGATATGCAAGTAGGTCATCTGATAGTAAGTGGTCACTCGAAACACCAGAGGAACCACAAATAACACTTCTTGCGTAAGAGTTTGTGGCGGAACGTGGCGGCAGGTATAAGTTCGAACGATTCCTCAGAACACTGCCCGTGATAAATGTGGTGCATAGTTATCGTATGGGCAGTGTCAGAGTTGTTAAAGCCACCCCGTAGGCCTCTGACATGTCTTAACGACTGTTGCCTTATGACTACAACCGGGACCGCTTAACGTGCCCTCCGAAGCACGGAGACGCTCAGAAATGAAACCACTTTGGTGGTCACCCATCTGTTGACTGACCGCAAGCCTAGTTGCTTAACCTCGCCGATCGCTTACGGACCGGTGAGAGCATCTAGTTGTGACTAAAGGACGCATAGTTTCTTATCCGTTTAGCCAGCAAGTTGTGGATATAAACAATAATAGTCATAAATTCTAAAATGGTGGAGCTATATTGGTTACTAGCTGTGCCCCGCGGTTTTACCCGCGTTACATTTTATAAATTAACATAGCTCCTTCGCCGTAAGTGATAGCGTGATAATATGTAGCCTATATGTTGACCCGACCTCTTAGTAATACTCATGCAAAATTGGAAGTAAATCCATGCAGCACTTTTTGAGATTAGCCCGGACATACAGACAAACAGACACGCAGACAAATAATCAAAAAATTTTTTTTATGGGTTCGACATCGATTGTAGATCACGCCCCAAGTATACTTATCAAAAAATATTTAATGTAAAGTTTTGACTTTCCTACGATTTTATTATATGTATAGATTTCAAACAAACTCCTCATCTACGTTAGAACACACTACACTAGAACTAAGGCTAACTTTCGTCTACACGCAGGCAGACTTTAAGCTGTTACTAAAGTCGAGGTAATTTTAAGCAACGAAAAGGACTCGCTTACACGTATACCGGTGTAAGCAATGGCGTAAGTCCCCAGTAATCATTCCATTTTCTCATAATTTAACTTAAGGATTACGTTTCTTTCATTTTATTACTATATAGCTAACCGCCAGAGTTGGTGCAAAACATAATGACTACCTACTTGGAAATTTATGACCAGAAACCTGAAATGGGCCACTGAAGTAATATCATCTTATGCTAGCTAGCTCATCTCTAGCTTTGAATACTTACTTGGGATTTATTCAGTGGAAAATTAATGAAGATAAAGTTTCAGCTAAGTACTATGATACATTTGTGTGATTAGCTTTATCTTTGAAAAGTGTGTAGGTACCGAACGTCTTGATGCACGTGTTTAACAGTAGGTAAGATCACCTTGGGACCTTCTCTGCTTCGGAATTTATGTAACTACTAGCTGTGCCCCGCGGTTTTACCCGCGTTAAACTTTATAAAATATGGCCTATGTGTTATCCTAACTATAAAAATTAGCCTATGTTCTTTCTCAGGGTCTAGATCATCTGTATACCAAATTTCATTCAAATCCGTTCAGTAGTTTTGGCGTGAAAGAGTAACAGACAGACAGAGTTACCTTCGCATTTATAATATTAGTTAGGATCAGTGTGACTAATTATATAGTTCTTCTGTGTCTGAATGTGGTTTGTCTCCGTGAATTAAATGTTTGTAGACTTCATAGGATTCGGGCGTTATGCCTAAATGGTAGAGGTAGGGCACAAGTTCATTCGCTCAAAGAACAGCCCGACTGGGGAAGTACCTTCAACTTGCAGAAGACATTCCTTAATAATAATAATTTAATGTTGTGTTTCTGTGTGTGAGGAAGGTCGCCAGAGCTCATAGGGGTGAGGGTGGGGAGGAGGTCAGCAACCATTTTTTACGGACTCTTTGGTGTTGCGAGTGTCCATGGATGGGTCACCTTATAGTAAGTGATCACCACCGGTGATCACTTACTATAAGGTGACCCACTTGGTAATTTTTCTCGCCCTGTTATATAAAAAATAAATAAATAAAAGGTTAGTATTGCTCTTAAAGGATAAAATAAATAAAATGTTTTCTCTTTATAATATTAGTTCAGAAAATATATCGAATAATTTATACAAAACCTACAAATATGTTATGCTACTTCTGACCTTGTTTAATTATATAAATATCGTTCATATACGGATTTTTATACAATTCAAAGTTGCCTTAACCCAGATATTACGGGCAGCAACCACTTACTGTCGCAATCACTTTACTTGGAAGAAAAGATCCAGCAACAAATTGGTATAGAAAGTGTATATAATGAGCGACAATCCATCCTTATTATGGCCTTAATCTACCACTGTTCCTAGAAATGTGTGACGGTCACCGTAGCCTAGTTGGTAGTGCTCCTGCCTACGAAGCTGGTGGTCCTGGGTTCTAATCCCGGTAAGTGCAAATATTTGTGTGATGAGCACGAATATTTATTTCTGAGTCATGGATGTTTTCTGTGTATATAAGTATTTATCTATCTATATAAGTATGTATATCGTCACCTTGTACTATGGGTACCCCATAGTACAAGCTATGCTTAGTTTGGGGCTAGGATGATCTGTGTGACATTGTCCCTAGATATGATTATTATATTATATTATTCCTAGAAAAGTATTCCAATATTCCATCAACGGGTTAAGAACAAACCGTACGGGAGGAATATTTCATGCTACGCATATTTTTCTTCGGTCAATAAATAACATATGAAACGTTGAAAGAATTTTAACCCCACGATATTTTTGTACAGTAAGTTAAACATTCAATTACCTATACAATTTAGAATGGAGTAAATAAATGACTTCTTTACGTGACGTGTTTTCGTATTTATCGGATTACTACATAACAGTTATACCTATAGTATGTTGCTTACTAAGAATGCTCAAGATCACCCAAAGAGCAATGGAGGGCTATGCTCAGAATTTTTCTGCAAGGTCGAAGCAGAAATGTCGAATTTCGCAAGCAAACCAAATTAACTAACATGAAATCGCTAAGCTGAAGTGGCAATTGGCAGAGCACATACTAGTAGCACGTAGAACAGACGGCCGCTGGAGCTGAAAGATGCCCGAGTGGCGACCATGGACGGGAAGAATGGAAGCGTAGCACCTGCCCGCTTATGGACTAAGGGTCAATTTATACTAGCGCAGAGTGGAAGCGCATCGAAGCGTCTATCCGAAACTGAACATAACAAATTCAACCGCACAGCGTGACGCTCACATTACTTCTGAGATTTTAAAAAGACGCGCGCATTCTTCGGAATTCTCGCGTCTGCGCGTGACCAACGCTGATTGGTGCGCGCGCATTCTCGCGTATCCGTGCGCCCACTAGCGAACCTACGCGTCATCAGTCAGAAATTGGCCTGCGTCGGTGTTGAATGTGTTGATCACGATGGATGTATTCTGGCGAATATGCGCGCATTCGTGCGGCTTCGCTTTAGTTGTAAAGAATTTGACGCTTCGATGCGCTTCGACTCTGCGCCAGTATAAATTTACCCTAAGGGTCGCTGGAAGCGGATAGCACAAGATAGGCAATTGTGGAGATCTTTAGGGCGGACCTATACCCAGCAGTGGACGTCTTACGGCTGACATGACGGTGATGATGACAGCTATATTACTGACTAGCAGTGCCCGCGGACTTCGTTCCGCGTTATAAATATTTGCGGGTTAAAAGTTCGGGATAAATAAAAATTAAGATGATGAATCATATCCTATGACAGTCCACAATAACGTAGCTTTCTATTGGTGAAATAATTTTGAAAATCTGTTCAGTAGATCCAGAGATTACCCCTTACAACGTTACAAAATCACAACCTCACAAACGTTACCTCTTTATAATATTCGTATAGATAAAGATTCATTTGGTGAATTTAGCCTAATGTTAATAAAGATAGAACCTTCATTTTCTTTTAAGTAATAATATTTATATTGAAATACCAGCGGTGTGGCGTGGAGCTCTCTTATAAAAGTAAATTGTATCCCTTTTAGTCCCTCAGGGACGAATTCTAGGATACCAACCAATCTTAAGTAGTCATTACGCTTATATTGAGCAATGTTCTGTAAGTAAGTATCTATAGAATGTGTAATATAGATGTTCAGGTTGCGAAATACGCCATCCAAATAATTGCCTCTTCATACAATGTGCGTCGAGTAACCTAACTTGAATTTTAACCGACTAAAGAGGGAAGAAAGGGTTCATAAATTCAATATCAATATAATATATAGAGGCGTCCATAGCTAGATGAACTGGTGAGAGCCACCAGTTGGTAAGTGATCGGCGAGGTTAAGCAACCAGGGTTGCGGTCAGTCCATAGATGAGTGATCGCAAAATTTAATTGCTGAGCGTCTCCGTGTTTCGGAGGGCAGGTTAAGCTGTCGGTCCCGGTTGTAGTCATTAGACAACGGTCGTTAAGCCATGTTGGAGGCCTACTGGGCGGCTTGAACAATGTCAGAGGGTAAATGAACCACATAATCATTTATATATTTTTGTATGTATGTTACGTGATTTGTATCGAAACGTGTGAACCAATTATATCTTTTTATTGGATCGAAAATTCTTACGATATTATGATCCACATATTAGACACGGCCGGTTGGCGTGGTTGGTAGATACTTGCCTTTTACGCCGCAGGTCGTGGGTTCGATTCCCTCCAGGACAGAAATTTGTACGCATGAACATGTCTGTTTGTCCTGTGTCGGGGTGTAATTGTCTATATAAGTTTGTATTTACAAAAGAAAAGTAATAACTTGAGTATACCAGTTATCTGATTTCTATAGTACCAAAAGCTCTGCTTAGCTTGGGATCAACTGGCCGTACGAGAATAATGTCCCAAGATTAAAAATTTTATTGAAATCAGTTGTTAGGAAGGAAAAATTAAGTCGATAGTATGTTTTTTTAAAACGCCCACGTTAAAATGTCGCCCTATGTGTCGCCCTATGTACAGACACCAGCAGATCAAGCTACCCCACCTGTCAAATTTCCCCAATTGAAAGTGGACCTTATGCTAATGTGATAAAGTAGAAAATCTATAAAAAATATTTGACAGATTGGGGAAGCTGGATGTGCTGGCGTCTGTACATATGTTACACGTTGTATATATGGTTTTAGGTAATAAGTGTCTCTCTGCCAAATTGGATGTGGTGAATCGTAAAAAAGCAATCGAGACTATCGTAACTTTGTTAACGCTAATAAGCCAGATCTTTTTTCAACCTTTCTTTTTAATCTGGGGCTAGGACTCATAAATATTCTATTTGAATTGTCCATCGATAGTCCGGGTTCAGACTTCAGTTGCTTAGTAACATCGAGGAGACTAAAAACAAAAGCCATCTAAAAGAGGCGTGTATCCAGCCTTATCGAATTCGGCATTTGTTAATCGAGGGGCTGAACACCCAATTGGAAGATATCCACTACTTACTTTTTTGACTCCACGTGTATATGTGTGTGTATGTATATACCGCGGCTAAGACAGTCGCCTCGCCGCTTAAAGTCGCGGGTTCGAGTCCCGCGCCGGACAACTATTTATGTAACCCATCAATAGTTGTTCTGAGTCTGGATGTAATTTGTGTCCGTCTATTATATGTTTGTAAAGTACCCGCGACACAGGGATTAGATACCTTAATGCCGGCGTTGACATTTAAAAGAAAAAAAAAACTTAAACTCTGTAGGTAACCAAGTAAGATAAAGGCTTCTTCGAATTTATCTTAATTGCATAAACGAAACTTAAGACCAATGATTTTTTCTGATTCTTAATAGACAACTAGCTGTACCTACACAGCGCGCGTGGCTACGTCACTAACTAAAATAATTGGAATGACAGTGGCGTCATCTGTCGAAGATTGGTCGTATTAACTCAGAAACATGCGTGGGCTCACGTATAACATTTCATTTCATCTTTTCTGAAGATCATCACATGATCAAATGCATAGTTTACGATTCTATAAAGGACATACAGATAAACATTTTTATATTAATTTATCTATGAATATAAAAATAAGTAATAAGTGAAATAAATCCCTGTATGAAAGAGCACGTTACAAACATGCCATCACTGATACAATGTAAACCAAAACTCAGAACAACTAAAGTGGTCAATTATTGGACTGTAGGTTTTTTAAGCGGTTTCCCTGGAGTTCGTGAACCGATTTGATATATAGTGTTAGGATGATCGCTTATAATTAAAATTGAGTAAATATCTTCTTTTGAGGTGCTCACCGAGGCACGGGCATTTAACGCCTCCAACCTTGTCAGAAAATCTTGATAACAACAATTTTGTGATGTATGTTATATTATTCTTGTATTCTGTGATGTTTTGGTGTAGAAAAAGAGTTATCTAAACACTTTTAGGCCCGACCCGGGATTTGAACTCAGGACTTCATTATCTGCAGTTAAACACGCCACCGCCTGACCAATGCGGCAGTATTACTCAAAGAACTTGTTCTTATCGCGAAGCCTCATTTAACACGGTTCTGCACTAAGGTCCATACTTAGAAAAGAATCTCAGCTCGAAGCCATGCTTAATTTATTTGAAGCTGAGTTATATAATATAGAATCATCAGCTGATTACCAGGCTGGTTAACTAATTATCTTCAAAAATGAAATAACATTGCCCAAATAATTTCTATGAATCTTATAATTCGGTTGCAATTTCAACAACAATATCACATATTCACGACATATCAGTCTTCTTCTTCTTCTTCTTATCGTGTCGATGGTAATAATTATATTCTAAGAGACATATCAGTAGGGTGGCCATTATTGTTGAGAACTGATACGGAACTTATTAGCAACGCTTTATAATAATAAAAAACAGTCTAGCGCGCGGTCGACACCGCCCCTGCATCACCTCTCCTCGCAACCGCGCGCCCCTCCGTGTCTAAAGAATGAACTATTCTAAAGAATCAACAATTAGTATGTAATGTATGTCAAGACTCAAGTAAGCGTCTATTTACCTATAATGTAACATTTTTACATTACAATAGTACCATAGAACAGTTGGCCGTCGACGCATACCAGCTATGCAAATGAAGCAGAAAGAAAAACGCCTTCAAATTATTCTCACTTCCTACCAGTAACTTTTTACTAATTTTAAAACGGTCTAAAGAGTACATAAGGTACAATCACAACTCCCAAACCATTGTCTGCAAGTTTCCTTACGACCCCGGGTTCAAAGAGTCGGCTCAACCATCTTTTTTTACCTACGATTACATTTGTACAAAGCACCCTTTAAAAGATACGTAGGTATCTCTTAAAATGTATATACCATACTACATCGTAAGAAAAAGGTGAATTTATCTTCTTCGTATACGGGATGTCGTATCGCATTCAATGTATCTGCTCGTGCATGAAATTACAAACATATTTCTTATTTGAATCTTACATAATGTTTCTATATTTGTATAACATTACTTATAACTTTTGGCGGTCGAATGTACAAATTAACACTATATATTATTATTTTATTGGCTCTCAGGAACTATAATAATTGCAAATGATTGTTATTATTTGCTGTTGGTCTTCCTAAAAATGAAAAGAACAATATGTACAGACGCCAGCATATTCAGCTACCCCAAACTGTCAAATTCCTTTTATAGATTTTCGACTTTATCATGTAAGCATAAGATTCACTTTCAATTGGGGAAATTTGACAGATTGGGGTAGCTTGATGTGCTGGCGTCTGTACATACAAAGAACGATGCAAACAAACTCATTAGAGTCCTCCTGTCGTGCATCATATTTGACGAGTCATTCGAGTACTATAAATAAAAAAAACAATAATACAAATAATTCACGAGCGCCGTAGCAATCAGTGTTGTAGCAACACGAAAATAAAAGTAAACAATAGACTTACACATCGAATTGAGAACGCTCCTCCTTTCTGAGGCAGATTAAACATAAAATAAAAAATACACTTATTTGAGGGTAATAGTTAAAATTATTACCCGCAAATAACATCGAACAAATCTCGGCATCCGAACTGGCCGCTATCTAACAACATTGTTAGTGGAGAATGTAATGAAGTCTATACAGGTTGTTACTTTTAGTTAGTTTATATTTTTCTGGTAATTAATGTTGTGTAACTTTTTTATTTTATGACGCATTTTTGGGTATATATTGCACAAACTATAACACAATATTACTATTATTAGTATAATAATATTGTTAGTATAATAAATTATTGTACTAACTACTTACTAAGATCCACGGCCATTAAAATTAGCCATCATTAAAAGACGTGTAAATCCGTCGAACAACTTTTCTATTGTTCACATTTTTAAATCTTTTTGTCAATTTTGGTACAACCATGTGTACCCAATGCCCATAACATCGCCAATCAATTGACATATTTTTTTAGAGAAACAAAATGCGACTATCTTTACATATAATAAAATCGTAGGAAAGTCAAACCTGTACACTGAATATTTTTTTAAAGCATAGTTGGGCCGTGATCTACAATCGATATCGAAACCAAAAATATAGTGTTTAGAATTTTTGTCTGTTTGTCTGTATGTATATCCGGGCTAAACTCAAAAAGTACTGCATGGATTCACTTCAAATTTTGCATGAATATTACTAAGAGGTCGGGTCAACATATAGGCTACAAATTATCACGCTATCACATACGGGGGAGGAACTGTGATAATTTATAAAGTTTAACGCGTGTAAAACCGCGTGGCACAGCTAGTAGATTGATAATATGCTTTTCAACAAAGTGATTAAAAACTTACGGTAAATAAATAAATTTGTCTGTCAGCCCTTTAAAGTTCGTAAGGTCGTCAATAGTTCATGTGATAGGAGTAAGAGTCGGGGGTGTGAGTTTAGTAAAGTCAGGTGTTCTGTAAGCATTATAGGTTACAGTAGCCTCTTATCATCGGATGGGCCGTATACTGGAAATAAACGATAAACATTTATTAAGAGTAAATAATTAAATTAAATAAAATAAAATTATAAGCTAAAATAGAGAAACTACAGATAGATACACTATTTACCCTAAAAGGCGTCCATTAATCCCTCCGCATCGCTTATGGGAAATGTGCCCAGAAGGCTGACCGCATTGCCACGCTGGATCGCAATGCTGATCCTCTGGCCAAAGAATAGTATACTTGTTTACGAAATAAAAAGTAACATCGTATTATACTGGGTATTTTGTTTTTATTTTATTTTTTTATTTAAAACTTTAGCACAAATAATATTGTACATAGGCGGACTTAATGCCATAGGCATTATCTACCAGTCAACCTTTGGGTGGTGCAGAAAGACTAAGGTAGGTGCACTAAAATTGTGAAATATAAATTTAATAGATTCTTATTGTAATTTAATTATATAAATAAACACTAGATATAACATAATACATACTATTTCTACATATATACATGCTATATAAGTACTTACATACATAAATTTACTTGTATACATAAATACAATATATACTTACACAATATATAATACCTATACATACAGACATATTGATTTTCCTATTATTTTTCACTTTACCCAGCAGTCTGGGTAGAGTGTATAATACCCAGACTCGTTTTCAGTTCGAAATTTACTCAGACCCAGTGGTCTGGGTAAATTTCGAATTGTTACAAAATAAAATTTACTTTAACTTTGGGAGGCCACCTCAAAGTTTCGTTTCACCCATGGTGCGTCTTATATGATAAAAGTTACGAACTTGTTAAATGAACTTGGTTATATCCTCATTAATTTTGCTCATATTTGGAAGTTATGGGGGTACCTATTATTTTTACTCGACAGGCAAACGTTGCATAATGGGTTTTAGCTGACTTCAAAGAGAAGCAAGTTCGTCAACAAAAATATACACTTCTGCTATGTTTTTTTTTTAAAGACGGCGCCCGCACTGGGGAATCTAATCCCTGTGTCGAGGGGTACTTTACAAACATATAATAGACGGACAAAAATTACATCCAGACTCAGAACAACTATTTATAAGTCACACAAATAGTTGTCCGGCGCGGGCTTCGAACCCGCGACACTAAGCGGCGAGGCGACTGTCTTAGCCGCTGCGCCACACGTGTAGCCTTTTGAAATTAGTATCGATAAAAAATGGCTTTATCGATACTTATTCCAAAAGTGTATAGATTTTTAGACGATTTTCAGGTGTTTAACATTTAGTATAGCCACAATACGAAACAACACCAGAAAATCGTACGCAAACGAAGCTCCGGGCAGAAGCTATATGAGCAACTCAACCGTACCTCCACCTTACTGGAGTGTAATCTACACTCCAGGTAATGGCCACACACATAGCATCATTCACACGTTAACGACCTAAGCCCCTCTGGTGAACTCTCGTGACCTTATACATATGCAGAAACACGCCATCAAAATGTTAGTATCATAACCGTGTTATTCAATACCCGCAGCTATTCCACAAGTTAGAAGCATTGACCAAAAAAAATTACCACCTCTCATAAACCTCTTAGCTATTTTATTTCAAGTTTTAAAAAAACTCATTATTGTTAGTAAAACTTAGCCTAAGTGTTAGTAATAAAATAAAATAGTTCTTTTCATTTCGCCACTACGATGTGCATGTCGCAGCATCTTCTTATAAACGGACAGACTATCCTGTCCGCGATCATTTTCAGCACTATGATGGAACAAGCTCGCACGCTATGTTCTCATAAAAAGCGTTGAGGCGGAGATCAGTCTACAGATGAGTCACCATCAAAGTGGATTAATTTATTAGCGTATTCGTGCTTCGGAGGGTACGTTAAGCCATCTCAGAGCCCTACTGGTCAGCCTGCACACGACACCAGGGTAACCACTCCATATACGACAAATAAAAAAGAAAGAATAAAAATCCGGTTAGCTGTTTAAAAGTAACAGATCCTTTTCCAGCTGGAGTCGGGACAGTTATTGTATTTATTTCATGAATAATTAATTATTTTTATAAGGGTTGCCAGATGTCTCGTGCTCACTCAAGAGTGTTGTATTTATTTGAATATCGTGTTTGAGGGGAATATAAAAAGGGTTTTGTGGGTCTACGAAGCGTTCTATATTCAACTTGAACGTCATAAGAAGCTACCAGAGCGTAACTAAAAGTTGCTCGTGCCACATTAACCTCAGACCTTGAGTACACAAAAATGTATACTAGGTACACACGGCTACATATCAAGCTACACATTTCCAGTATAAGCTGATCTCGCGTTGTATAGGATTTCCATACAATGAGAGGTCAGCTTGTATAGTCATAAATCGTAAACATATAGCTTGATGTGGAGCCGTGTGTACCTAGTTACTTTACGATGTTTATTTAATTTTTCTTCTTTATACTACGAAATTTGCAAAGAAGCGTACAGCTCACTTAATGTTAAGAGGTTACCGTAGCCAATGACAGTTGCGTCACTAAATCGATGCCAACACTTATCCGCTCCTTTGAGCTTTAAAGATCTTAATAAATAACACATAGAATGATAACACTAAATATATTATAATTAAATACAGATTGATTAGCGCAGGACCGGCTATTGTGGAGATCTTTGGGGGAGGCCTTTGTCCAGCAGTGGACGTCTTTCGGCTGATATAATGATGATATATATTATCTGTTACATCAATTAATTAAGTATAGAGCAATTGTTTACTTACTGGTAGTTGGTTTCGAGCGGGATGTTGCCGATGGCGACGTTGTCGTGCCCGCTGGCGGTACTGCGGACCCAGTAGTATGTGAGGCTCTCGCCGGCGAGGGGCTCCAGGGCGAATCGACATTGCATCGTGACGTCATCGCCTTCTCGGGCATCGTGCTGTTCGTCTTCACCACGCACAAGGCAAGCTGCAACAATTAATAAACATCGATTTAAAAACAAGAAAATATGAACAGGTTTAAGTTAGCGGGCATATCTACTATTTTATGATTTTATAATAATAATATAAGATCCTGGGATATATATGTATATTTAGGGCACATAGCTCCCGAGTCACCGTCGAGTCCGCCACTGGGTCACAAAGGTGCTCGAGTGGCGACCACGAACCGGAGGACACAGTGTGGGCAGGCCCCCTACAAGATGCAGCGGTGATCTTGTGGCTGGAAAGCTGGATGCGATTAGCGCACGAGCGGCAATTGTGAAGATCTTTAGGGGAGGCCTTTGTCCAGCAGTGGGCATCTTTCGGCTGATATGATGATGATCTTGGGACATTATTCCCAAATACCCCAAATCCCAAATACTTAGGAAACCAGATAACCAATATATTACACATACTAATTTTGATTTGTAAATACATACGAGTACTTATTTAGATAATTACACCCAGACTCAGGATAAACAGACATGTTCATGCACACAAATATCTTTCTTAGTGGGGAATCGAACCCAAGACTTGCGGCGTGAAATGCAAGCATTTACCAAATACGCCAACCGGCCCGTCACGATATTATAGAAATATTTTTGTCACTCAACGCCTAGCTTTATGTATCATTCAAATTAAAATCATAAATAAATATTCGATACTTATATAAAACAAAAACAAAAGAATAAAAAAGAAAAATCGTTTATACACTGTTTATTAGGTGTTTTAACAAAAAAAAATGCATACTTCTGCCAAACTCCAGTTTCTTGGCAAGCGTAGCTATATGCTTATCACATTTTTTAAGATACAAATTACAGATAATAAATGTTAACAAATAAAACAATATGGCTACTTTAATTTGATACTGTCTGTATACATAAAAGTAATACAAAAGAACAAATAAAATAAGTGATCATACATTATGAAGACTATATGTTTATTTAAGGCTTTGTATAGCCAAGGTAAATACGAATTCTCACTGACTACGTTCTGAAGAAACTAGTTGCATTGTAATGATTAGTTTGACATTGAATTACTTTCAATATTTAACGGTACGTGCATTTTAAACAGCACTGAGCAAGCACATATACATAAACTGGTTTTTATTTTATGTCCTCAAGAAACATTTAGAGCTTTCGACGGCGCTTAAGTTTACAAATTTGAACGAATTTGATTCCGATTTCTCACAAAATAGTTTTGAAGTATATATACATTTCCAGAGGTGTGTCACTTAAAATATTGATGGGCCTGTTGGCGTAATTAGGAAATGCTTGCTTTTCACGTCGAAGATCGTGAGTTCGATTCCCACCCAGGACAGATGAACATGAAGGTATGTTTGTCCTGAGTCTGGGTGTAAAATATCTATATAAGTAGGTATGCAACTAGTATATGTAGTATATCAGTCATCTGGTTTCCATAGTACAAGCTCTGCTTAGTTTGGGATCAGATTGCCGTGTGTAAATAATGGCCCAGGATATTATTATATCAGATATACGGTAGCTAGACAGAAAATGACTCTCTCTATCTCCTAAATAATTAAGTCAGTCCATATGCTGTATGTATATGGACTGTGAATATTTCTACCTAAAGAAATTAATTACTTTATCAAATCTGCTATTGTAATGGTTTCTGATTAGCAAGGCCCTGGCTTAGTAACGGTTTCGCCCGAATTTTGCTCGCCCGAATCGGGCGAATGAACTACTTTCAATTTTGAATATTTTTTAGGGCCGGTTTCGCCCGAAGCAAATTTAATGGCGGGCGAATCAGGTAAAGCAAAATTCAGTAGGGTACGATTCGCCCAAATACTATTATACCTCAGAAAAATAAGTAGTACAGTCGGGCGCACCAATTTAAAGAGGATTTAGCATACTTGGCTCAAGAGTATAAAATAGATGGGTGGTATATGTGCAAGCTGAAAATAAAAATGAGGATTAAGTAACGGCATTTAATGATTACTTTGTCAATACTTGGCTTTAAGAAGAAACACATTTTTCCGACAAATGGTCTTTTTATAATATTCCTCACAAAACCAACAATCCGATTGAAGCTTGGAACTCGCTTTTTAATAAAATGTGCAAACCAAAGCCAAATATAATTGTATTCTTAAATACTATTTTGAAAGATTCAAATAATTATTTATTATTACATAAAAAATCAATATATAACTAAAATAAAGTCCTGAGTCTATTAAATTACACAATAGGATCGATGATATCCTGCAACAATTATTTGTTGGGGAAATTAATTTACCATTGTGTATTGAAAAATACCGTGTCTTATTTTGTATCTTTGTAAAATCAAAACACTAATTACGAATAAATACCAAAAAAAATATGAAAAAAAAACTGTGATAATGATTGTGATTAAAAATTAGATTTAGTTTATAGATATTATAGTAAAACACTGTATATATATACACTGATTATAATTACAAATACTGTGATTATTATTAAAATCTGCTATACTTTTTATGTAACTCAGATATTTAACATTTATATTTCATAAGTACAAAATAATATTTGTAAAATTGCTTTGATGTTTTTAAAACTACTGTGATTAATTATTAGTAAGTACAAAGTTATAACGAGTAAAAGACTGTTAAGTATATTATAAGAAATATTTGAGTGTTGCTATATTATTAATAGTTTTTATTCCAAATAGTTAGTGTGAATTAAAATATATCTGATTATTATGTGTGATTTTTATTTAATACTTACCCACCCGTTCTGGATCCCATCTAAACCAATTGACTGACATAATAGTTATATATATTCTATTTTTATCAATAGCTCGTTTGTTGAGTAGATAGTACACAGGAATAACCAGATTCACCAACAGAAATTTTGTTATTATTGTAAGTAATAATTGTGTACGCAACTGTACTTTTTTTATAAAATTTCACATTTTATTATTAAATAAAGGCTTATTTTTGAGGTATTCGGGCGAATCGTACCCTACTGAATTTTGCTTGACCTGATTCGCCCGCCATTAAATTTGCTTCGGGCGAAACCGGCCCTAAAAAATATTCAAAATTGAAAGTAGTTCATTCGCCCGATTCGGGCGAGCTAAATTCGGGCGAAACCGCTACGAAGCCAAGGCCCTGTAAAAATGTGTGGATGTTTATTGTTCCATGTATATACCCAGTTTAACAACTTCGCACAGTATTTCTAGTAAATAAATAAATTCTCTTTTAACCTAAATGTCCTCCCAGTTTGTGCTAGTTTTAGTTTCGCGATAGTGTCGAGAGGTGGCGTAACATTTCCCATTTTATGTCGATATGTTTCACACTAAAATGAAAAAAAGATCCGTTCCCGAATATAACACTGCATTGTTCACGTAACTGATATTTTCGATAACCCTCCGGCAGCGTGAGTTCGAACATTAGTCCCATTGGGATGAATCGAATCTATGATTTCGTTTATTGAATTGTTCAATCGACATGTGGCCATTGAAAACCCAAACTAAATAACCTAACCGTCAAAAATCCCGACTTCAATTAGAAAATGTTTGCAGGCAGTAGTATGATTGCCTATTCCGGCATTGATTTGAGTTCTTTTGGTATGTGGAACAATCGAGATTCAGTCAGCTTCGCTCTGTAGATAGGAAATAGGTTTTCAAAACGAAGAGGCTACTGCGGATAGGACTGTTGTTAATTTGCTAAAATATCCTGGGACAGTATTCACACAAATCACCATGAGTGGAGGCTTAAAGCTATGATTCAGAACTAAAACGGAATCTCATAGTGTTAGTTAAGCTGTTTCGGAGAAAAAATCGATTCACAAATAAATGAATGATCTCATTCATTTATTTCGTAATATTTAAATAGCTGTGACGAACTACGAATAGAGTCGACAAATTTGTGCGCAAGTTTTTGACAATAATCGTTATAACGCCACTGTTCAGCCTATTAAAAATAATATAATAAATAAAATATATAAATAAATAATATTCTGGGTCATTATTTACACACGGCCATCTGATCCCAAACTAAGCAGAGCTTGTACTATGCAAACCAGATAACTGATATACTACTTTTCTTTTGTAAATACATACTTATATAGATCATTACACTAAGACTCAGGACAAACAGACATGTTCATGCACACAAATATCTGTCCTGGGTGGGAATCGAACCCACGACCTCCGACGTGAAAAGCAAGCATTTGCCAACCACGCCAACAGGCCCGTCTATTTAACCTATACTGAAAAGAAAGTTGCTGCGCACATAATACGATTCATCTACTTGCGCCTGATAGAAAATAATATATACCTTCAACTGGCAAAATACCAAAGTATAACACCCAACTATGTTTAACTTTAGTCTCTACAATGAGTGCTGCGTATTAATTGGTAATAGCTAGTTCAATTTCCTTTTTTTTCACTTTATTTTGATTGGCACTTGAAACGAGCGGATTTTGGGGAAACGAGTATAATCGAACTCTTAATATAATTTCAGTACTGAATAAATAAAATATTACATCGGTTGTTATCTTAGGACTTGTTTAAATGAACACACGTATATTGATTGAAATTTTAATATCCCAACGCTTATATTTTTCTAAATAAAATATTACGCAAAACGTTACTCATCTCACGATTGATGATTTCAATGAACATTGGTTCCGCGAATTAATTTCTATTCACTGATTCGTAATATAAATGGAGTCACAACGGAATGCTTAAAGATTTAAAAGGGTTTATTATATAGTACAGCGCAATTTTCACCCGTATATCTTTATAGGTACGAGTCAAAATTGTCAGAACGGCAACCTGTCATGAACAGGCTAATAATGGCCAAAATATACAAAAAGAACCAGGTTTTTAGATACTTAAATAAATAAAACTTTTAAACAATTTATATTCGCCTTTCTTGATGTTTATATAGACTGGGTAGCATCATTCAATACTTAAAAATAATTATTTAGATTTAGATAAATCACTAATAATATGAACGAAGTTACAACTAAATATCTTAATCTGTATGCAACATATATATTTTGACGAGCCAGTTGGAGTGGTTGGAAAATACTTGATTTCACGCCGCAGGTCGTGGGTTGGATTCCCAGCCAGGACAGATATTTGTGTCCATGAACATGTCTGTTTGTCCTGAGCCTGGGTGTAATGTAATGTAATTATCTATATAATTAAAACTAACTAATCGAGAGTTAATTTACATTTTAACGTAATTCATAATGGGCATTGTCCAAAAAATATAAGCTGCAATTATTTAGAGGTTCAATACTGCACTTTAGAAAACAAAATTGTATATTTTGGTTACTTGTTGGATTGTATTATCTTTGTTGATATTTAAATGTAAATACAAACTGATAACTTATTCTCTACAATGCAAGTTAAAATTCTTTGCTGCTCTGTTATCTGGGAGTGAAATTGATAACAAGCTCCGCCATTTGACCTTTCAATGTGTCATATTATAAAAGAAAATTATGTAACTACATTTAAAAATGTCTCAATTCAATTAATAGTACCTACTGGATTTAAAATATCAAAAATATTTATTGTATATTATGAATAAAACCTCAGTGTTTTCGCATGTTAGGTAGATAGATTTGATAACCAACGTTATACATAGTCTTGGACATTTTTGACTAGTACCTACTATTATATTACTAGTATGGAGTAGTAATATAATAGTAGGTACTAGACAAAATACAAAAAATAAGACAAATAAAAAAAAAATTAATTACCTTGATGTGCTGGCGTCTGTATAATTTAAAGTAGAGGCAAATGTTGGAAAATTGACAAAACAAAGTAAAATATAAAAAAAAACGATTTCAATATTCAATCGTTAACTATTTTGATTCTCGTGGTTGTTTCAATATTTATCAAAGAGAAAATTCCAAAGCCGTTCACGATTGCAGTTATGATACATACTGTAAAGTTTTGTCCATTTTTAATATAATCGACCTTCAAATATGACGGTTACCGCTCAAAAATTATTTTTCTCCGAGTTTCGCTACAAACATAAGCATATTTCGAAAATTACAATGACTTAACGTATTTTTTATACTGGTTTCTCTTTTTCTATCGCGTCAACAGGATTGTTGCTGTCTCAGTCACGCTTGTCTGATGAGATGGAAAGACTATCTCTTTTACTCGACGTACTTTAAACGGTTTCCGTTAGGGTTGTGCTATCATCATCACGTTAAAACTTAAATTCATACATGACATACATAAATTATAGTTGTTTCAACATGACTTTGTCTTGAAACTACAACTTCAATATGAAACTTGCTTTTGTCTTTAGAAACAATCGACACCACATCAGTGAGTAAACTTACACTACCGAACTGTCCCTACTGGCAACATAATAAGACCTTGTCAATGTCAAAGGAGAGGTATTAATGTCGGGCAGAAAAAGAAGGGCAGAATTTTAAAAGTATTATAGGAATTATATTACTTCAACAGAATCGACGAAATGTCAAAAAATTTATTATATTGCAATGACAGTCTACAATTAAACCGAAAACCTGAGGAACCACAGGTTTTCAGTTTTGTATTGTACCTATTTGTATTCTGTCTGGAAGAAAAAACGAAAAATATTGTAAGTACACACGGCTACACATCAAGCTATACATTTCCAATATAAACTGACCCGTCATTGTATAGAAATCCTAAACAATGCGAGATCAGCTTATACTGGAAATGTGTAGCTTGATGTGTAGCCGTGTGTACATTACAATGCACTAAAATAATTATTAACATATTAGACTTTAAGACAGTATGGCCGGAAAAAAATTATGGCGGTAAGAAGTTCGCGGGGATAGCTAGTAGATATATGAAGATTAACAGAAAAATTAAATAAAACTACAACTTTTTATACAGGTTAGTTGAAGAGTGCTGAATGAAACAAAAATAAAATAAAAAATAAACAAAAAATACTAAAGTTAAATAAATAATCTATACCTACATATAATAAAATCGTAGGAGAGTCAAAATTGTACATTGAATATTTTCTAAAAAGGATACTTGGATTCATCTACAATAGATATCGAAGCCAAAAATATCGTTTTTAGAATTTTTGTCTGTGTGTCTGTTTGTCTGTATGTATGTCCGGGCTAAACTCAATAAATTATACTGCATGGATTTACTTCAAATTTTGCATGAATATTACTAAGAGGTTGGGTCAACATATAGGCTACATATTATCACGCTATCACCTACGGGGGAGGAGCTATGATAATTTAAAAAATTCAACGCGGGTAAAACCGCGGGGCACAGGCAGTTAATAATAACAACCTGAGACATTATGTACACACGGCCATCCGATCCCAAACTAAGCAAAGCTTGTACTATGAAAACCAGATAACTGATATACTACATATACTGCTTACCTTTGTAAATACATACATACTTATATACAGACACGACTCAAGACATACAGACACGTTCATGCACACAAATATCTATCTCGGGTGGGAATCAAACCCACGACTACCGGCGTGAAAAGCAAGCATATGCCAAACACGCCTTTAGGCCCATCAATAACAACTGTTAGTTGGAAAAGTTGCGATAGAAGATTTGTCAAAGCAACGTGCAAAACTCATAGTTGTGAATCTTAAAGGACACTTATTAAAAAAAGATATAATAATAATAATAATATCTAGGGACAATGTCACACAGATCATCCTAGCCCCAATCTAAGTATATAAGTATTTATCTATCTATATAAGTATGTATATCGTCGCCTGGTACCCATAGTACAAGCTTTCTATGGGTACCAGGCGACGATATACATACTTATATAGATAGATAAATACTTATATACATAGAATACATCCATGACTCAGAAACAAATATTCGTGCTCATCACACAAATGTTTGCACTTACCGGGATTCGAACCCAGGACCACCAGCTTCGTAGGCAGGATCACTACCAACTAGGCTACGGTGACCCTGATGATGACTACCAACTAGGCTACGGTGACCCTGATGATGATATCACTCTTGTACAATTATTTCATGAATCTGTTATAGATTCCCAAAAATTCCTGTGAGGATTATTATACTATGTGTGATAACTTGAGCGTGACAACCTTAAGCTGACACCCATTGCCGCAACGGCATCGGCGCGGGCTCAGCGGTCAATGACACCAGGTCGCGTGCGCAGCCTACCAAGCTTCCAAGTTCCAAGTACACTCCCCTCCCTCCCCCTTCGTCACCCACACATTTACACCTTGATTTAACACGGTCACTTATGAAATTATCATAATGTATGTAAACACATATTTTAATGTTAAATACATAGATTACGACACAAATCTGATGTATTCTTTTAAAAGGATAAATGGCTGATTTTCTTAACAAGACCCGTCTTTAAATATACCAAACAGCTAGATAACAATCAAGTGGTTCGAAGTATGCAACTTAAAAAACTGTTTGGGAATTCCTCCAAAGTGAGGGGTTTTATAAATTAGAACACTAATAGAGCTCCAGGCCAAATCTGAATAGCGGCGGCTATCCTCATCGGAGAGTAGCCAACGATACCGAACTTATACTCACTTAGTGCATAAGTGTCTACGCAAACATAATTACATGTTCTATTCTCTTTAACTCATAATTAGATGGGAGTGCAATGCGACACGTCCGGTCCGGGGACAGATCAAGAACGACAACCTTAAGTGTTCTAAGTCATGGGCGCATAACAACGCGAAAACTAGTGATGCTACTGTGAATTTTTATACTTTTTGGTAATATCTAAACTTGGAACTGAGGACCCGGTACACTAATGAGGCAGACAATTTCGACTGATTCGAAAATTCGTGACTGACTGTGGCATCGTAACTCTGAGTTAGGAGATGAGCACCTACATAGAATAGGAAGTACCCTCCAGCTAATAGTAATATTAATTTAATGATCTTGGGTGCGAGTAAGGGTCGACAACACGCGAGTGACAGCAAGTGACATATACTACTGACCGCTTTCCGGAGGTGAGTTATAAAATGTTCTTCTTAACTGACTTGGACGTTCATAAAACATACCGATATCCGGAATATCGAATAACATACCTTTTCAACGTTCCCACAGATTTCTATGAAACTTAACAAAGGAAATTTTCAATGCAACAAGCTTTTAAGTTAAAACAAATCAGACACCACTTACAATATACCAGATAAATACACGTTTATGTAACGCAGTGGTTAAGTTAGTTACCCAGTCTGTACACGCACAGGACAAATTTTGTGTGACCCACAAATATTTATTCTGAGTCTCGGTGTACTTGACTGCACGTCTCGCTGGTTCGTGTCGAGTCCCGCGCCGGGCAACTATTTGTGTGACCCATAAATAGTTGTTCTGAGTATGGATGTAATTTGTGCCCGTCTATTATATGTTTGTAAAGTACCCCGCGACACAGGGATTAAATTTACTAGTGCGGGCGTTGTCTTCTTAAACAAAAAAAAATTAAATAACCTTTATATCCGTTAATTGCATGTTTATAAAGTCCCCCGCGATAAATGTATTTATTTGCATGGTAAGCGTGTTGTCTTAAAAGAGAATATTAAAAAAGAAGATGCTACAAAATATACTGGCTATGACTCTATAGTCAACAAGTTGCGAAGAGTTTTCTAACTTGCTTACTTTTCTTGTTACCACCAACGTGTTCATTAAAAAGTGGCACTAAAACGTATTTTTTTTCGTAAAAGTTAAATGTCATGACTTTAAGATTGCGAAAAAATGCGTGACGGCATGTTTCGGCCATTGTTACAGTCCAATTTATTTCATAACTTAACTTTACAATTTCAAAAGTAATAATAGAAGTTATACAACGAAGTGGATTTATTTGTAAAGTCGTGTGGCCAGTGCTTATCATTGTATTGCATTTGTTTAAGCCCTTCACTAAGCAACTGACTTTGTTTAATGACCTCCGCTGCGTCGGGACCAACTGCCGTCTGAAGCACGACTAAGAATTTATATCGCTTGGACCCCAAACGATCGACAAATTCAATCCATAAATGTTGACTCTTGGTCTTGTGGTTAAAGACCCTGGCTACTAAGTGGTTGTGGGTTCGATTCCAACCCGGGACAAATCTTTGTATGATGAACACGATTATTTGTTCTGTGTCTGGGTGTAATTTATTTATAACTAGCTGTGTCCCGTGGTTTTACCCGGGTTAAACTTTATAGCCTATGTGTTAATCCAGGGTGTCAGCTAACTCCATACCAATTTTTATTAAAATCGCTCCAGCCGTTTAGACGTGAAGAAGTTACAAACATACACACGCACAAACTGATATGTGTGCAGTTATATACTCGTAAGTGCTAGTTGTGCCCCGCGGTTTTACCCGCATTAAACTTTATAAATTGTAGCCTATGTATGTGTCGCTCCAGACGTTTAGACGTGAAGAATACTGAAGAAGTTGCAAACATACACACTCACAAACTTTCGCCTTTATAATATTAGGGTGATACCTAGTAGTAGCCATAGTACATGCCGACTTTGTTTGTGCTCAGATGTCTGTGTGTTAATTGTCTTAAGTTATTTATTTATCTTATGTGACCCATCTATGTATTGACCGCGCGCTGAGCGCAATGAAGTACTACGTGACTATTGATTTTTCATTATCATCACGTCAGCCGATTTATGCCCAAATCCGGCAAGAGACTAAACCGCTTCGCAGACAGGTTGGCGATGGCAGTATGGTTATACAAAGTTCATAGAGAGACGCTGCTACTTGTTCTCTGGTAGGTTTTCCTTCGGGACGACTTCTACGCCCCCAAGTGAATAGTTGGTGATTTTGGACGGCCATTTTTTAAGACCCAGAACTCGCACAGATAGCAATTACGAATTTCTTTATGTGTCCCTACATATTACAATTATCTGCGCTTGTTTACGAAATAAATATATTTTCTTTCTTTCTTTCTAATGATCCTCACCCATCTGAGATTTTTAGGATATAAAGTGATATTATGCCCTTTTGTATAAAGTATCTTGGTCGCCTTGCGAAACATATTCCAATATATTTAAATAAAGCTTGTATTTCTGTAGCTTTTCTATCGACTGAATTTTGTTTATTCTATTAGGAATTATCTAACAATATGAGTGAAAGTCATTTTTCGAAAGAGCATGGAATAAATGTATATTAAGTATATAAATAATAACATAAAATGTACGAGCGAGATAGCGACCCTTAGTACTCTGAGCCTTAATAACAAAATAATCTATTAACATTGCATTACCCAAACAAACATGATTATGAGAACCCTTAGATACAGCGTAGGCACATTAATGCCCAACAACATATTTTATTAATGAGTATACCACAACATAACAGGTCGCTACCACAACAATATTAACCCCGTACATTAAAGAGAATATTCTATCATCAAATACGATATTAATCACTTCAGCTAAGCAACAAGTTCGCAAAATATACATACCTACAGCATATAAATTCGAGTGTAGAAGGATTTACGCTGACTCAGTTGCTAATTACAATCGCTAATGACACTAATTCTGGGTAACAGTCATACCTAGCACTTACTTTGCCGTGTGAGGTTCTTGGTGACCTGAAAATATTCGTGATTATACTTGCGTTTCCGTGACTAAATATGCATGTCCTGCTCAATTTAGCTTAGCTGCACTTGGATAATGAGAGCGCCAACTGTTTTGTGTTTTTATAAATATTTTCAGTGGCCGACCTCGTTATGAAAGATGAGAACGCCTGCAACTACTGAAAACTTGAGGAGAGGGCTAAGTGGCTGTGGTTAAGAGTTAATTGACGTTTTATATAGAGTTGCCGCGCTCATAGTTATTTAGCCTGACTACCTACAACTAATCGTTTGGTGCTAACCGACCAAGCAAGACCAAGGCTTAGACTATAGATGGGTGTTTAATTTGACGAAGTCGTTAAACCATGTTAGAGGCCTACTTTAGAGCTTAGAGGTTGGCTATATGATTAAATAATAAAAAAAACATTGCAGGTCCTCTAAATAAATGCAGACTGTGTTTCTAAATAACAACTTAACTACGACGGATAATTCTAAAGGATTCTAAGTTTTTCAGCATATTTAAAAAATAATTATATTAGGAATGTGCTTTGTGAATAAATGTGTCTAGGCTATATGCTCGACTATCGCTAAAAAAGGAAAACAAATATTTTTCGTTGACAGAAAAAGAATTTGATAATTCTACTAATATTTCAAATGGGAAAGTTTGTGAGTATAGAGGTATAGATGTATCCACGTTTCACGCAAAAACTACCGAACGGATTTTGATGAAACTTTGCAGTAATATAGCTTATATATCCGAATAATACTTACATCATAGGCTACAATATATAGTTTAACACCGGGGGGAAACCGAAAGTGCACAGCTAGACAATCCATATTTTCCATGTCATGAGAATATTAGACCGATAGATAACCCTTTATTTTACTACGAAGACACACACTAAGACTAGAAATATTTATAAAAACCGGCCAAGTGCGAGTCGGACTCGCCCATGAAGGGTTCCGTAGCAGCAAGTATTTCAGTTGATTAAATGAAAGCAAATTGCGGTTAACGATTTCTGACGTATTAAAAAAAACTACTTGCTAGATCTCGTTCAAACCGATTTTCGTAGTTAGTTTGCATGGTAATGTACATCATATACTTATTTTACTTTTATCATTCTTTTATTTAAGAAGTTACAGGGGGTGGGGGGGACACTCATTTGACCACTTTGAAAGTGTCTCTTGCGCAAACTATTCAGTTTAGAAAAAAATGATATTAGAAACCTCAATATCATTTTTGAAGCCTTATCCATAGACACATCACATGAGTGGGTAGGCCGAAAAAAAATTTATGAGTTTCAGTTCTATGTCCCAAAAAAATATAATGCGGTTCACCGAATACATCTACTTACCAAGTTTCAACAGTGCAGCTCTTATTTTTTCGGAATAAAGTGGCTGTGACACACGGAAAGACCGGAATTGAACGGAAACTAAACTACAAAAATAATAAAAATATATAAAAACCCTAAATTCGACTTTCCTTTTTGCCAATCGATTGGAACAAATGCTTTCCTATCCAAAAAAAATGAATTATCAAAATCGATTCACAAATGGGTAATGTTCATAAAAATAAATTACTATTAATAAAAAAAATATAGTATTGTTGAAATAATAATGATTAGGTAACTTATTCTTAGTCAATGAGCAGTTTTATTTTTTCAAACGTATTTTTTATTGGTAATTTTAGTTTAACTCATAATAAATTAAAATGTCGTTTTCGTTGTTGTCGCCAAAAGAACTCTGATGCGACATTAGCGTTCCCTTAGCGTAAAACTTAACGTGCTCTCCGACCACGGAGCCTAGTCAAATCATTCAAACAAACCGGAAAGAAATCTTCGATTTTACACAAAGATATCATCTATCCGACTCATTGAAAGTAAATTTCACTATATTCATGTAACATTTATTACTATTCGCAGCATGAATTACGTTTAAATTCAACGTTCATTTAGTGTTTAGCAATGTGGTACAAAGATTGAGGTTTCGTCGGGTTCCTAGCAAACCCTTTTCTTAATTGAGTATTCATTAGTGCCTCGTTAATTTACTTCATCAGGCCTAAGACTTCTTTTAAAAGTAAATTAACGTTACCAAGCTTATAAATTATATGGTTTAACTAGATTTATTATGTTCTACATTAATGGGAAAACGAAAGGGAAAATTTGCATTTTCCTACATAATATGTATACTATGAACTATATATTAACTTATAACCCACCCCTGTTCCACACGGGTATCAAACCATATAAGCCTACATTTTCCTATACCCTTTTTTAAAAATAATAATAATAATATAATATAATAAGTTATTTATTGAATCTAAATAATTTAGTACATTTCAGTTTAGCATATTTACGAGTACTTAACAGTAACAATACAGGTAATTGAACTTTGGCAGTCCACTAGACTCCACACTAGGATTCCCTGTGTCGTGGAGACTAGTGTCTTCCCTTATAAAAGTATACAATGTTGTAGTATTCTAATTTCTAATTTAACTTTAGTACGATAATCCTGCCCATACATTGCCCTTTATACATACATATTTGAAGATGTTGGTACTTATTCTAAAATCTATTACATATTCAAAGTATTTACCGTGACTAAACTTGCACATTTATATTTTGACTACGTAGGTAGTTCACTAATGATGACATTTTTGCGTGAACCGCTAATAGGCAGCAAGTAAGTTTGACATGTGCAGGGCCGGATCTAGTTTGTGATAATTAAAGTATTTTCTTTATTATAATTATTTGTATAGCACATTTACATTTTTAGATATAAGAATAGAATTTAAAAGAAAAAGATATGTGTGGTTTGTTTGTGTGTGTGTGTGTGTGTGTGTGTGTGTGTGTGTGAGTGAGTTTGGGGGTGTGTGGGTCTGTGTATGTGTGTGTGTGTGTGTCAGTAGACTCATAGTACAATTTGTATAATTTGCTCCGCTTCAATATAATTTTTGGACTGGAGCCATTTGTTAAGGGTCCATCGACACTTTAACCTAGTCATATCAAGCAAATTGTTATTTAATTTAAATGCTTTTTCGTACAGATAGGGACCTAGAAATTTGTATGATCTACGTGCAAATGAAGTGTTCACTTTTGGACGATCCCATTTAAGAGTTCTACTAGCTTGTCGAGCTTTTTGCTTTGCATTTTTATGAAATCTTAAAATTGTAGAAATTATATAAATTTGACGCACTCGGGGATATTTACAATCACTATAAAGCTTGTCGGTAGGGTAACGCCATGGCTTTTTGTAAATTATTTTTAATATAGCTCTTTGTGCGCGTTCTAATTTAAGAAGGTGTGTTTTATTTGCTGCCCCCCATGCTACTATACAGTATCCCAAAATGGCTTCGCATAGACTCTTGTATACGATTTGTAGTAAGTTGAGATCAGCGACGGCGCTCAATTTTTTAAAAATATGTGACATCTTTTTCAGCCTTTTTGAGAGGGTGTCTATTTGGTTATTCCAATTGAGTAATAATTATTTCCGTAATACATAGTTTTCGTGTAAAAGTATTGCGCATGCCAGGCAAGCTACGACAGGTATAGCGGGCATGTTTTTTGTTTTCTCCCGTCATGTTTAACAAATATCGACATATTTCTGCCAATTTATACAAAACTCTTATAAATTTTACACCTTATGAATCAGTCCGTCTATTAGTGGATACCGAAGGAAAATCTGTTCGGTAGTTATTGAGTTTATCACGTTTATATAGTCTTGGCGGGCGGGACGTCAAAACCCCGTCTGGAGGAAATTGTTATAACGCGATAAGACCGCCAATAGCGTCCAACCAACTGTATGGCAATTTTAATGTTAGATAAAAGATGTGGGAGACTGGGATTGTTGCAACGTAGCCAGTATCTACTTGATATTAGACGCGCAGCGGCTAAGATCGTCGCTTCGTGTCGCGGGTTCGAGTCCTGCGCCGGACAACTATTTGTGTGACCCATAAATAGTTGTTCTGAGTGTGGATGTAATTTGAGTCCGTCTATTATATGTTTGTAAACTACCCCGTGACACAGGGATTAGATTTCCAAGTAAAAAAAAAACTATTAGTGATGTTAATTTGACCAGCAATAATAACACCGCCGCCTAACGGATTTATGTGGTGCTTTTATAAGCCATTGTAAATTACTATGACTCATTCGTTTTTTTTTTTTTAAGCTGTTTTTACATCCATCTACTTAATCGATCTCACTGAAATTTTAAAACAGAAATATTTTGAAATACAGAGTAGCATATAGGCCGTTTACCTTCCTGGAATAGTCTCCTCAGATCTCATACGTCTTTGTGGATATTTACAACAACGCGATCTATTATCCAGATTATTAAACTTTAAATTGAATTTAAGCGTGTTTTCGAAAACGCTAGTGCCGATGCGTGGTCAGTCAGTATGTAATAAATTCGACCCAAAAAAATATTACAAATAGTTATTAGGATTGCGTGTATATTTATATAATATTTATAACCAAAATAACAAGTACAGTAACTATATAACATTTATCAGTAACTACCGTGTTCGTAAATAACCTCCATTTGGGAAACTAAAGAAATTATTCACAGCAATTATTACCAGCGTTGTGTTAATTCATCATACATGACAACAAATCGTAAATAATTACTCAAGTTTATTATTATTACAATCGATAAGGCTAACCGTTAGCTTTATGTAATTTACTGTTACAATGGCCGTAACGTGTTGTGTAAAAAGTTACGTTTTAAAAAATGCTTTGACACGTTTATTCACACATTTATATGAGAAAATAATGGTTTGCCGCCGCGGTTTCTATGTACAGACACCAGCACATAGAGCTACCCAAATCTGTCAAATTTCTTTTATAGATTTTAACTTTATCACAAGAGCATAAAGTTCACTTTCAATTGGGGAAATTTGACAGATTGGGGTAGCTTGATGTGCTGGCGTCGATACCTTCCCCAACGTTGATATGTTATTGCTCTGACCTCGGCAAAGGTTTAAGACCTTGTTTTTCAAAATTGATGATCGTAAATCTTTGCGGAGCCCAGACATGTAAACATGAAATACTGAATTTCAACTGTAGGTACTAGTTAAGTAGATTGTTTAGTTGAATAAATTACTATAAGATTAGAGCATTATATATATACTTGTTCACACATATGTACAGACGCCAGCACTTCAAGCTACCCCAATCTGTCAATTTTGCCCAATTGAAAGTTAACCTTATGCTTATATGATAAAGTTGAAAATCTATAAAAGAAATTTGGCAGAATGGGGTAGCTGGATGTGCTGGCGTCAGTCCATGCGCCTGGTGGCTTGCTGGTCTAGTGTTTAGTGACACTGACTGCTAATCCAGAGGTCGTAGGTTCGATTCCCGCGCGGTACAAATATTTGTATGACGAACACGATATTTTCTTCTTTGGCTGGGTGGGATTTATTTATAGTATGTATTTAGACATTTATAACTGTGTTCATCAGTTGTTTGGTTCCCATAGTTCCGGCTTAACCTAGTTTTGGATCAGATGGCAGTGTATCAGTTGACCCAAGATATTTATCTATATGTTTCAACCGAGTACAAAACGAATGAAGTAATCAATGTCACTATATGTGATATTTCACTATATGACGGTCCTGTTGGCGTGGTTGGTAGATACGCTGCCTTTCATGCCGCAGGTCGTGGGTTCGATTCCCACCCGGGACAAATATTTGTGTGCATGAACATGTCTGTTTGTCCTGAGTCTGGATGTAAATTATCTATATAAGTATGTATTTACAAAAGAAAAATTGAATATGTAATATATCAGTTATCTGGTTTCCATAGTACAAGCTCTGCTTAGTTTGGGATCAGATGGCCGTGTGTGAATAATGTCCCAGGATATTATTATTTCACTATATAATTTTTTGAACCTATGTTACACAATATCTTCGTTATTAGCGAACAGATTTTGACTGTTTGTCTTTTATATTAGTTTGAGAAATAATTTGCCCCATAGATTTTTACAAATCGGTTCTTATTAAATAATGTTGGATGACGTTCTGATTTTTTCATAAATAAAAATATAATAATAATCTATAATAATAATATCTAGGGACAATGTCACACAGATCATCCTAGCCCCGAACTAAGCAAAGCTTGTACTATGGGTACCAGGCGACGATACATACTTATATATGACAGATAAATACTTAAATACATAGGAAACATCCATGACTCAGAAACAAATATTCGTGCTCATCACACAAATATTTGCACTTACTGGGATTCGAATCCAGGACCACCGGCTTCGTAGGCAGGAGCACTACCAACTAGGCTACGGTGACCGTCATAAAAATGACTATATAAACTGGTTCATTGCATGTAGATACATCGGTATTGATTAACACATTCAGACATGTTTGCCTTTTATAGTGCCGTGCAAATGTTAAAATTATGACATGTACCTACGATTAAATATGAACAATAAAATTATTAACAGTCAATACTACATATTTATAACATCAATATTAAAACTGCTTTTTATCAACCTCTTTAATTAAATTTAACAGGCGAAAGAATAGGTAATATAAGATAAGTCTTTATTTACCTTAAACATGGTATGATGGTGTTACAAATTGGTTACATATTGTGTTCCACATGTTTAGCTTACAAAAAATGTAAAAATAGCATGCAAAATAATTAATAATATATGTCAATATACAAATAAAACTTAAAATTTATACAATATAATCACAATAATTAATTAATCTAAGTACAGTCATTAACAGTCAATAAACTCCAAAGGTTGCTCCTAATTAAAATTTACCTTACTCAGTTTAAGGATCAGCTGAATGTACAGTGACAGTCACACAAAGCCTAAAGTTGCCTGATAAGTCATTCATCATATCATATATCAGCCGAAAGACGTCCACTACTAGATAAAGACCCCCCCCAAAGATCTCCATAACTGCCAGTCTTATACTGCCCGCATCTAACGGCATCCCGCGACCCTTGAAGGATAGTCGGTCCTCGTTGTGGGGGCCTACCCACGCTACGTCTTCCGGTTCGTGCCTGATAAATACCTAGTATTTATAATATCTTTCTATAGAATGGGGCCTAACCCTCTTAAAAATTGAAATTATATTTTCGTGGTTCACCTGAACCAAGTAATATACAAATAGTCGACTATTTGTGTGACATATAAATTGTTCTGAGTCTGGCTGTGCTATGTGTCTGTTATTTAAAATCATGGTAAAAGTTATTTCCATGCCAAAACTTATACAAGTAAAACCAACATATTAGCTCACACAAACTTTCGCGTTTCTAATAATAGTGTAACTGACTGTTCAGCTAACTGAGATAGTATAAATACGTAACTTTGTCAGACCGTGGCCCCAACTCGCACTTGCCCGGTTTCACATAATTGTATAAACCCACTTCCGTCAGTGATGTATGATGCCCAAATATAATTTTCCTTCATCCGCTCATAATGAAATGCAACGTCAGTTCGTATTCCTCATAACTCCACAATTCCTCCACTTTTACGCTTATTTTATGTGGTAAATAAAGTGACAGGCCTTTGTGTACATGTAAATTGTGTTGATAAAATGTAATTACATGATACGATCCAAGTCCGTGCCATGTGTACTAAACATAAAGTATAATATACACAGATTCCTAAACAAGCTTACCTAAATGATTATCAGTAAATTCTGAAATTCAATTTACTTTAGGTTCATTGTGTTAGCTTATATTGTACCGAAAAGAATGTTTGCGTGGTGCGCAAACAAGGCTCGGTAAATCCGTAGAAAATAGTATAGGCCCCGGGCTAACGCTGCCGCGTCGTAGCAGCATTATCCTTTCATATGAACCTGCGCGATGTAGCTCTACAATCCCCTACATTGCCTAGTTACCTGCGCCGCCGCTGTGAAATGAAATGAACTGCGACGGAAAATTACAAATAGCAAACTTCAATTTTAAGCTGTCAGTAAAACAGGGCTGTTGTTCTCTTTCAATCCGAACACTTTCTTAAAATACTTTTTTCTTATTCCTACAATTTAAAGAAGATCTTGATTGCGTCCTTTCACGGGCGGCTTATTTTTTATTAATTTCCATGAGCGACGCCTTTGTTACAGAATAATACAGTAACTGAAAAATGCTATTTTGATAATAATAAGCATTCTCCAAGCTTTAAAAAATTCATAGAGGTTATGCGAAAAATGTCTTTTGACTTTTTGAAAGGGATTAAAATTAAGCAAAATCTTGGCATGTTTTCTTGCATTAGTTATTATTTAATGTAAAAATAACGTGGTCTTTATTAATTTTATAACGGCGACATTTCTATTATATTTCACAATTTTCGAAGTGGAATCTTCTTTCGGCGCATTGAGCACTTTTTGGTTGAACAGAAACCATGAAACTATAAACTCTATATATAGCTTATTATATTGCAGATTACTTATATGAAAAGTGTAAAAAATAGTTTGCACTTCTGTCGGCAGTCCCCAAATACTGCTCCGTATGTTTTTCCAATCGGGGTCACAATACCAACAATATAAGTATTGCATAACGATATCGGTTATAATTTAACCAGAATAAGTTCACGTGGAGTCAGAATCAGACACGTTTCCTGTGGTTTTATGCCTGATCACGACACAGACAAAAGATAATAGGTATAGCAATGTAGTGGTGGTAAAAGGTAATAAGGGCAAGTGTGAAGTGAACAATGAGTGCAAGGTCACAATTAGTGTTGAAAATGACTAAAGAGACTGAATTAGACTGACTGTCATTTACGGTCAAATTGGTCAAAAATGGTCATTTTCAGTCAATTTGATTTCATTACCTTTTAAGTTTTTGTCGTTGATAAAAGTCTACATATTCTAAATTGAAACAAAAAATTGTTTTTATGACTTATAGTATTATTATATAGTGTTAATCATTTTACATTTCTAATCATGCGTGCATTTAAGACAAAATGGCAATGTCGCATCGCCTCGCGCACCGACTTTGATGTCATCTTATCCTCTCATGATATAATACAAAATAAAACGTTGCTTCATTTAAACTTGCATATAAATTGGGTACCTAAATAAATAAATAATTGAGTGGTAGTCGAAAATAGACAATAGTATTCAGTCATTTTACATCTCTAGTCACAATATATTACACAATAATAATAAACACAATCAAATTGACACACACTTAATAGATTGGCGATTTGGCGACCCGGTTGGCGTGGTTGGTAATTAGGTACTTGCCTTTCACGCCGTAGGTCGTGGGTTCGATTATTTATGTGCATGAACCCGTCTGTTTGTGCAGAGTTTGAAATGATCTATATGAGTATTTAAAAAAGATATGGAGTATATCTGGTTTCCACAGTTCAAGCTCTACTTAGTTTGGGATCAGATGGCCGTGTGTGAATAATGTCCCAGGATATTCATCATTACAACTAAATACGTCCACAGCTGGACAAGCCTCCCTCAAGAATCGTCTTGCGGGGATATGCCATAATCGCCACGCTTGGCAGGCGGGTTGGCGATCGCAGTAAGATGGTCATAGTAATCAGAAGGATGCTGCTGCCCATCCTCTGGTAGGTATTCCCTCGGTTCGACTTCTACGCCCCCCACGGGATGAGATGGGGTGATGATATTCTGATTCTGATATTTGTCGCCGTCACCACACAGCAGGATATTATTATTAAATTATTTATTATTATTGTAGCTTATTGTGATTTAGTTGACCTTTGTCCGTTCACCCGACTAACAAATGGAGTATTATGTATGTAATAAAACTTAGTTATATTAGAGATAGCCTTATCTAATAGTAAGTAAGTACTGTAACACTAGCCACAGTTCGCAACGACAGACAGTACCGGCATTTCAAGGTGAGATTTTCCAATGAAATCAATTATACTGTAACGAAGGTATTTTTCTCAATTTGAACAATAACATATTCATGTTTTTTTTAAAGACAACGCCCGCATTAGGGAATCTTATCCCTGTGTCGTGGGGTACAAACATATAATAAACGGACACAAATTATATCCAGACTCAGAACAACTATTTAGGGGTCACACAAAGAGTTGTCCGGCGCGAAGAGGTGAGGCGACTGTCTTAGCCGCTGCGTCACACGTGCAGTCAAATCAATATGTATCTATAATAAATCAATATGTATAATATTATATCGCTCTTTTTTTCTATTCTCTAGGTTAACACATTAGCAACTATCTATCGGCTCCCGCACAGTATAACTGTTTGTGTGATGCATAGGTTTTTGCGCTAAATTATGAACATGCCCATGTAACTAAGCTTTAAAGTTTGAAGTTTTTTTTTTAATTTAAAAGACTTCTTTGTTCACAGGATATGTTGAAGTTTATTTTATAGTGACTAGGATGTTGCCATGCAGACTAAGATAGATGGCATTATTGTTGGTATTTTTATATTATTATTTTTTGGTATTTTGGTATTTTTATATTATTATTTTTATACATATACATAATTAATTTATACCACATGGGCAGACTCACCGAACCTTACATGCTGTTAAGGTCTGCCCATGTGGTATGAATTCATTATGTATACTAACATATATGGCCTTTGCGTCTGATACAGACGATTTACGGCGTATTGTCTGAGAGATTTTTTTTTTGGTGGCTAAACAAACCGATGCGAGAGCGACATAGCCTGCCACAGGCCTGACAAGAGAAGTTTGCGGTGGATGGTGCCGAGCCGCTTTCATGTCGCTTCTGTCTCTTATCAGCAAGTACACCGAACCAGGCTTCGTCACAGATCTGACGACCCTCCACTACACGTTTGCGCCATTCAACTCTATTTTCAGCGAGCTTTTCCCAGCTACAGTGGTCAATTTTAAAAGCGCCCATGTGGTATGAATTCATTATGTATACTAACATAGCCTGTAAGTTATATTGTAACTAACACTATCTATGGGTCTGCTGGCTTGAAAATAAATGATTTTTATTTTATTTTATTATTTTGTTTATTATTAAAAATGTATTATAATTAATGTTGCCTTTACATGATTTCATAAAATGTCGCATGTCATTGTAGACAAAATATGTGAAACTGTAATTGCGATGACTATAAAATCTGGTCTGTACCATATTTTGAGCGAAATAAACATTACTTACTTATGATTTAATATAATACAAGAACTTAAACAATACACGAAAAAGAAATAATACGTTCCCATTAAAAATATGTTTTCCCGCCTAAAAATCATAGTATATTTCCTTTTAGTCCAATAATACTCGCGGTCGCCAGCCTATCGTCAAAAACCCCACTACGGAAAAGTTTTACTGAAAAGTATACATATGTGCAGATGCCAGCACATCCAGCTACCCCAATCTGTCAAATTTCTTTTATAGATTTTCAACTTTATCACAAAAGCATAAGGTTCAATTTAATTGGAGAAATTTGACAGATTGGGGTAGCTTGATGTGCTGACATCTGTACAACAGGACCAATCCTATAAATCAAAGTACTTATTGGTTTTGTAGGGTAATACCCGTGGTCGAATGATTGAGCTTGCGACCTCACAAGATACATATAGACTATCAAAACTTAACCTGCCTTTTTTGTAGTCGGGTAAAAAATATATTGAATAGGTATCCTTCTCACCGACGCTATATACGCGTTAAATACATCTCACTTAATATAATTACATTCGTATTTAAAAGTGTTCGTCCTATTTTCAGCATGATTAAACTTCAACTTCCTGATCATGCATTATTTTAATGTTTTATAGAAACAACTCGAACGTATATAGAAAAGTGAAAATATTGCAAACTACATCGGTATGCTAATATATGACTTCCTAACAGAGCAATGGCCGGGCTATTTCGTAGCTTCAACGTTTCCTTACATCAACAAACACATTGCATGTAAGAGTTTATTTAAATCGGTCTAGTTTTTTACCATCTGCATCGGCGTACAAACAAACATACGTTTTAATATTAGTTTTAAATATACAAAGTAATGCAATCATAAGTAAAAGTGGGTCAACAAATGGCTCCGTAGTACACTGTGCCTACGAATTAGTCGGAGCTCCGATACAGAAAAACTACACTCATACATAGCTCAGAAATTACAGCTAAGAAATTTTAATATGTTGTACGTTGTAAAGATTAGATTTTTTAAATTTTCATGTAACACATAAAAAACAACATAAAGCTTTTTTATTTACTACCTATAATACGAAAAGAGGTTTGGTTATTTGATTATTATTTTATTAATTATATACTGAAAAGAAAATGAACTTCAATGACTTTGAGACTAGTCTCATTTCATAGTAAGTAAATTTCTCTGTCTAGACAATTATTTAGATCAAACACGCAAATTCTAAGCTACATAATCTTAGAAATCCAGAACTTTTGGAGACTTTTCAAGTAATGTTCCCAATACTATCTTGAAGACTCTCAACAACGCTCGCCTTCAAATCAAGAAAGGAATGTGTTGGCTGTTTCAGTCAAGTGTTTCAGTTTTCTTGTTACTGCACAGATATTGTAAAATAGTATCGACGACAGTTTATTTAGAAGACTGTTTTTATTATTTGCTTATGTTCTATTGTCATTTATAAAGTAATAGAATAATAACAAATGTAAGAAGTAATAGAAGTATTTTAGAAAATTCTATCTTTTATACTATTAAATTAATTTTAATGTCACTACAATATATTTAATATACGTCGTATGACAATAACAGGGTATTATACATTAATACTCACACTAATGTTGTGCACCGGGTATGATATTGGCCGACAGGTTTCTGTATTATATTTGTACCTTTTTATAATAAATTATCTTTAATAATTCAATATCAGTCCGATCTACTGGTTGTCAGGTTTTAACGGGTCGGTTATTTTCCTACAGCATTTCGCGTCAAATCTTAATTGACACAACTAAAGATGCCCTGTCCTTTTCATATGAACTATGTTAGAATGAAATACAATGATATGAAAAATTGTATATATGTAATATAGTTGGTATTGCATCGAATCAGGAGCACTGTCCACCTAATGGAGAACATGGGTATACATACATGACTAAACAATATTTTACTAAAAATAATACATAATCCCGATAAAAATCGTGTGCGAAGAAAGACGCACATTACTGTCTTAATGTCCTACATTTTGTCCTATCGGTTATTCTTATCGGAACAGATTTTCTTCATGAGAGCTCCTACAGTATCGTTCGTTTTCAGTTTTGATTTATGGAGCAATGTTCGTGAACTCGACGTTATACGCATTCCTCATCAACATACACAACGTACAAGAGTAATCTACCAATATGTAGATACCTCTATATACCTACCTAATTTATTGTATATATTATTGTGTATTGATCTGTTGCAAACACAGAACATTAAAGTTATAGAGTTTTTAGTTTTATAGCATAAACATAAACTCAAAATTGAGTAATCATAAATGAAACGTCCGGCGGGATTGAACTAGACCAATCCGCGGTGGGCGCTCTGGTCGTTATGCTGCGAATTGGTTGAGGTTTGATCGCCGCTGGAAGATAAAATTTATGATATCCCAGTTTTGAGTCTAGGTATAGACTTTGCAATGCGAATACACCATATGGATTGTATAGCCGTTAGGTCTGTGGCACATAGTTTAAAGCCTATGAAGTTTACTAGTCTGTGGAAATCTAGAATAAGCTATACAATATTTCGATATGGTTTTATTTCCATCAGAAAACTTGTTTAATCGAGTTATTTTTAGCTGTTGTTTCTTGTGTGTGTTTCGAAGAAATCCCTTCTGCATGATTTATTTTGGAGTCGAAGGATTTTGACATTTAGCTTATGTTAAATTCAGGGTTTTGTTCTACTTTCATATATATTTTTTGTATATAATGAAGCCTATATATAGAATAAATGTATGTGACGGTCCAGGTGTTGCAAGTATCCATAGACTACGGTGGCCGTTCACTATAATGCGGGCCGTTGCTAGCATACGGTCTTTAGAACCAAACCATACTACATGCTGAAATCTCATGGGGTTAAACTGGCAGGGAGCTCCTTCTACATTTTCAGCGTACCTACGTGTGAGGAAGTTTTGCTGAAACCGTACCGTACGGTGAGCGCTCACCATAATGTAGGCCGTATGCTAGCAACAAGCGTTCGCCGTAGTCTATGGATACTTGCAACACTTGGGGTATCACTTACGCGTCCCTTTAGAAACCTTATCATTCCACATGTAAAAAACGTAACAGGGACCTCCTAGTACAGCCTCAGCGTACGTGGTTTTGCTGCTACCCCACCGCACGAGATCGTAAAAGAACTCGAACTCCTTGTTGTTGGCGAGAAGCACGATGCTAGAAAGGAGCCACAGGGATAATATTGAACAATTATCCCGAACACATCTCATTATATAGACGGTAGAACACACACATGTGAGGCAAAGTCTCTCCTCAAAGACAAACTAAACTAGCTAAAAGCTTTTTATGATAAGGTTAAATAGGACACCCGTTTATCATTAGCCTTATCAACACATGGCGAGTGAGAACTTACTTGTGCTCCCCGAGGTTAAAGTAGACGTGCCATCTTAACTTCAACAGATAAAAATAAACTTATCTTCAGACTGAAGGGCATTTGTACTCAATAACTCTAATAATAATTGTTGAACCCCGTTAGAACTTCGTCGCAGAAAATCAATGCCTCGTTTTAGGGCATTGGTGTCTATTTTAATATTTAATTTATTACGGCAAGGAGCCATTTGCTCCACAACTTAAGGGGCTGACAATTGCCAAATTAGTTTTTTTCCGAACTCCTTAGAAAATACAACTCGAATAGCTTTATTGATTTAAATAAATGTAAATTTTTACCAAATTATGAAAAAAGAAACTCATTACTTCTGATTCATCAAATTTTATAGACAGATAAATCACAGTCAAAAAAGGCTTAAAATTATGTTTATTCCTTTTATTTTAAGTATAAGTAGTGCATTTTATGATTAGGAATTGCTTTGAATGTCTTAGATTTGACATACATTTTATATTTTCAGCATCATCACAGTAACCGCTAATTGATTTTCTTTATACTATCAGGTTGTAAATAAGCAAACGGCACACCTGATAGGGCCGTGTGCTTATTTAACAACTTGGTTGTATAAAGAAAATCAAGGGCAGATATTATTAATAAAAATCTTGGAACAATTAACACACTGCCATTAGATAGAAGTAGAAATAAATTGAATTTAGATCCCAAACTAGGCCGAGCCTGTACAATGGCAACCAGACAACTAATAAACATACTTATATATTTCTAAATATATTCAAATTATAGATAATTTACACCCAGACATTCAACAAATAATTGTGCACATCACACACATATTTGCTCTGGAGGGGATCCCCAACCTTTGTGTTATTTCTAAAACACCAACAACCTCGCAGTATTACATAGTTAACACCATAAGCAACAACTTTTGTTCTACAACTTTTGATAATTTGTTAGATTTTATTTTCATTCAAAAATAAGAATTAATTTAATTTCCCGCTTGAATATTTATAACTCTACGAGCATCGCACACTGGCGCGAGCGCGCGAGCTTAGCGTCGTTCGAGCGTCGCCCTTTCTTTTATGAATGAAACATAGACCTACAAATGTCACGACAGTACAAGAAAAACGCTTATTTTTTTTCATGTATTGGGTTCTGTACGAACGCGTAGAACAAAAGTTATTGCTTATGATGTTAACAATATAGTTCTGCAAGGTTGTTGGTGTTTTACAAAGAACCCTATATACATGTACACGATCTCTGGTAGCAGTCAGGGTTACTACAACCACTGTACACACGGCTACACATCATGCTATACATTTCCAGTATAAGCCGATCAAGCGTTGTATAGGATTTTTATACAATGACAGGTCAGCTTATATTGGAAATGCATAGCTTGATATGTAGCCGTGTGTACCAACAGGTCAGCCAGAAACGGTTTTATAATTTTTAATTAAAATGTTTAAGCTGCTGCCTAAACATTGACAAACCTAATAATGTATCTGCAATTTGTATTAAAGTAGAGAGTTGAGTAATTAGCAAGTGCAAGGTACGTTTGCGGTACACAATTTGCGAGTCTGGTTTATCTCGGTCGTCAACAACCAACTCCAAAGACTGAACTCAAATGTAAAGGTTACATAAATGTAACTTATATAAATGTTACACCTAGATGCACAGTGGGAATGTTTCGTACTCTCACATGTATGAAGATTTAATGGGTGAACCTACAATATTACTGTGAGGTGAAACTTTATACTCAGATATTAACAGGATTTAGGAATTAACCTTTTGATTTACATACATACATATGTCGTTGGGTGCGGGCAGTGCAGGACCGGCTGTTGTGGAGATCTGATGAATTATAAATGAAATACAGGCTTAATTTAATATGATAAGTATTTATTATAAGCACACAGTCGTTCGGTTACAAGAAAGATCCGCCATGACACATACATCAAAAGAGAGAGAGAGATAACAAGCAACAAGATACTATCTATACTACTCTAACTATTACATTGCACTGTCTTTATTTTAACACCCCCCGTCAATGTAATAACATTAATTAACAAATTATGTGACAATTTTAATCATCCCTTTTTCATTTATCATAAACATCAAAAAAAATAAGAAAACCATTGAACCAAGACTAATTTACATATTCATACCACATAGCTTCACAAACTTCAAAAGTGTATTACCATTGAGGGACTTTGTTAACATATCAGCAATTTGATCTCTTGTTGTCACATATTGTATACATATCTTTTTATTTTCAATCAGTTCCCTTATATAATGATATTTGATATCAATGTGCTTTAACCGTCTCACTTTGTGTTTGCAATCATTATGGCAGCTTGATTATCACAATGCAAGATAGCAGGACATACATTACTCACATTGAAATCACATAACATATTAGTAAGCCAGCATGCCTCACTTCCAGCCATGCTCATTGCCACATATTCGGATTCTGCTGATGAGAGACTCACAGTACTCTGCTTTTTAGAGCACCAAGATATTAGGCAATTTGAATACATAAAGCAGTAACCAGTAGTGGACTTCCTGTCTCGAAGGTCCCCTCCCCAGTCAGCATCACAAAATCCAACCAACTTGCTATCATCACATTTATAAACTAATTTATAATTCAATGTGTGTTTAATGTATCGCAAAATTCTTTTTAAGTTGGCTAATAACATGTTACTAGCGCAATCTTGATATCTACTTAATATTGATACAGCAACACAAATATCAGGTCTTGTGCCTGATGCTGCATACATTAAACATCCAATGATCTGTCTACAGATATTCTCAACATTACCTTTACATTTATCATTTTCAAGCTCTTTACAATTAAAATTCTGATCCATGGGAGTGGAAATAGGTTTACAATCATACATATGGAATCTTTTTAACACATTTTCTAGGTAAGTCTTTTGAGATAATTCTGTAACATTTGTTTTTAAATTCTGCTTTACAGTTATCCCCAAAAAATCTGAAATTAGACCTAAATCTTTCATTTCAAATTTTGTGTTTAGCATTGATTTTAAATTATATATATGTTCTTCATTACTTCCAAAAATCAACATGTCATCAACATATAGAAGAAGATATATTTGTTCTGAATCATTACATTTAGAGTACAGACATGAGTCACATTTAGATCGTTTAAAACCTTCCCTGATCATAACAGAGTTAAACTTTTCATTCCAATATTTTGGAGACTTCTTTAGCCCATATAATGATTTGTTTAGCTTTACAATATTTTTATCATTGTCATAAGCGCCATCTGGCAAACTTATGTATATATTTTCTTCAATCTCCCCATACAAAAAAGCTCCGGTTACATCCATTTGGTATATAGATAATTTTAATTTAGTTGCTATAGCCAAAAATAGTCTGAATGTACTCAACTTTGCAACGGGTGCATATACATCATTTAGATTTAATATATCATTTTGCTCAAAACCTCTGGCCACCAAACGTGCCTTGTATTGAATATTACTATTGTTTTGTTTAATTTTAAATACCCATTTACTACTTATAACCTTTTTATTATCTGGTATGTCACAAATACTCTTACGCCCGGTTCCTATATTCCAAAAACGAATCGTTTCTACTACGAATAGTTAGAATTTCTACCAGCCGTAACGCAAAACCGTTCCTAAAAAATACTAGTCGTTATCCAAATAACCAACGTCTGGTTACTAACGGATGGGAGGACGTTAGTAAGCTTATTGTATGGAGATGCGTTCGAAAGTGTTCCTATAAATATTTTCTACTGTCACGGAACTGTCAAAATAACGAGGCGTTACTGCTTTGATTACTAGTCGAATTCGGTCGGTTTACCAGTCGTTTGTATTTTATTTTGGTAGTTAACATAGTGTTTGAGGAGATTTCCGTGATGTCTAGCTCTGAAACTGATAGAGAATTCATGGCTTTGTTTTCCGTTAGAAAGGGTTGATTATTTTTCTATCTTCTAAGATTTCATAACCACAAACCTTAGATTAAATACTCAATTTTAAAACTTATTTAGAAACCATGAAATACTCCTGGACAGACGTCAGACGACAGACGCATGCGCCATGCGCTTTCATGTTACGCGTTTTGTTCACACCATGCACTCGTAACATCAAATTTTCAATACTAATGATTTATAAATATTTTAAACCTAAAACGTAAATTAAATTATTACTGTAACTATAAGTACAGTAATTTGTACTATTACTCACATAATATTACAGAATAATAAATGATTTTAGTTGCATAATTGACGTAGACGTTTTGTTATAACTAATCGTGAAGAGGAGCGAGAGGTTCATCGCCGAACGAGTCGTAGGTGGTTTAAACTACGGATGTTCGTCGCAGGTAGGGCATTGTGGAACACTAGCTTTGCATCGGTATCGGTAGCTGAATTACGGATGGTAACGTTGGTCCAATGACGGATCGTAAAATAAAGGAACCGGGCACAAGTGTTATTATCTTTGAGGGTTTTTAGCTCCCTTTGAATAGCTTCCTGCCATTTACATGCATCCGGACTATTCATAGCTTCACAATAGGTTTTTTGGCTGACAGTTATCTAATATTACATTATTACAGTTATAGAAAACAGTCTGCTTCCTAATACGTCTGTTTCTAGGATCCACATCACGTCTCACAGCCTCACCACACTCATCACTATCACTGGGTTCATATAGGCTACCCTCAGAATCACTCTGCATGGTGCACTGAGAGTCATCACTATTCATGGTCTGTGATTGGGGACTAGGCTCACCTGCAGCACTGGTATCTTCTACTTGAGCACCCACCTCAACTGTAGCTGGAACCTCAACACTGTCCTCAATATAATTATTTGTCTCATATTGTTGTATCGGCTTCACTGGACTGTTGTTCACAAAAACAATGTCACGTTTGGTCTCAACTTCATTTTTCTGTGGAAAATATACTCTATAGCCTTTTATTGTTTCTCCATACCCAACCATAATGCCCTTTTCACCTTTGGCATCCCACTTATGTCTTTTTTCTTTGGGTATGTGGACATAAACAGCAGTACCAAATATTTTGAGGTTATTTATGTCATAACTTTTGTTTGACCACAGTTCATATGGAGATTTTCCTTCTACTGAGCTTTTACCAGTTCTATTAATCACATAGGCAGCTGTATTAACGCTTTCAGCCCACAAACTGATAGGTAAGTCTTTAGCACATAACATTGTTCTAGCCGCTTCCACTAGAATCCTATTTTCCCGCTCAGCTGCTCCATTTTGTTCAGGAGTAAAAGTCACAGATGTTTGATGTATAATTCCTTTGTTCTGAAACATTTCTTTGACCTCTTTGTTTATAAATTCGGTTCCATTGTCACTTCGAAATATCTTTATTTTATTTCCTGTTTCATTTTCAGCCTGCGATATGAAGTTCTTTAAACACGATTTAATTTCGTCTTTTGTTTTCACAAAGAACACTCGCCTGTACTTTGAGTATTCATCTTTAAATACCACAAAATATCTGGAGCCTCCAATCGATGGCTTTTCCATAGGACCACAGGTATCGACGTGAATAATTTCGCATACTCTCGACGTCGCATTGTTACTTACAGGATACGGCAAGCGGTGAATTTTCCCTTTTAGACAACTTTCGCATGTTTGAATATTAGCATTTTTTACGTTAATATTATTTTTCTTCAGCACATCTTTCACATAAGCCATGTTTTGGTGTGCCATCTTTTCATGCCACTCATGCAAATCGCAACACACGTCAGCAAGGTTCGCTGTACATGCATTAAAATAGCGAAAATCCAAATAATACATGCTTCCGCGTCGCTCAGCAATAGCCATCACCTTGTTTTGTTTATAAAACTTGCATTTATTTTCTTCCGTAACGATAACATAACCTCTGTTTGTCGCACAATTGACAGAGAACAAATTTGTTTTCAACTCAGGAACATGAAGTACATTGTCTATGGTAGTGTCTATCCATTCGTTCCCATTCCAAACTTGCAGCGCCACCTGACCGCAACCCATGACATTAATTTTCGTTCCGTTCCCAACTATTACGGATTTATCTTTGACGGTCGAATATGAATTGAATAGTTCGTAATCACAACACATATGCTCGCTTGCACCTGAATCGACTAACCACTGAGATTTTTGTAACTGTTCATCAAAAACACTGTTGACTATAAAAGCATTACTTTCTTTTTCTTTGTCCTTTTTAAAACGGCACTGGCTCTTTAGATGTCCAGGTTTATTACAAAAATAACACTTGAGATCTGGACGACTGTCTTTAAAGTTACGAACATTTTTGTTCACATAATTATTATTATATCGACACTCGCTTTGATAATGTCCAAGTCGGTGACACTTATAACACTTTACACTTTTTTTATCTACTTTCTTTGCCACAAACGCCGTAGACGACGATGGCCCGCCTTTTTCTTTAATTCTTTCTTCCTCTATCAATAATCTGGCTACCAGATTATCATAGGTCTGCTTGTCATCAGGAGCAGACTCCCATGCCGATATGAAATGCTTGTAATCTTCTGGTAAGGACATAAGAACCTTGGTGATAACAAATTTATCAGACATATTTTCTCCCAGCTGTTTTAATTGATTCTGCATCTCATGTACTTTTGATAAAAACACAGACATCTCTGTTCCTTCTTCAAACTTGAATTGAAAAAAGCGTTGTTGCACAATGTGAATGCTAGTTTCAGATTTTTGTTCATACACGCTTAACAATTTCCTCCACATAGCCGCCGCAGTATCGCACGAGATGATATGCAACATGACTTCTTCCGACATCCTCGTAACTATCAGCGTTTGAGCTCGCGCATCCTGTGTTTCCCAAGTACTACGCTGAGTCTCATCTTCAGGTTTTACTGTTGTCCCATCCACGATTTTGTAAAGACCTTGACCTCGCAGCAACACGGACGTTTGGAACTTCCAAATATTCCAATTCCTGGAACCCTCCAGCTTCATGACGTTCTGTTGTCCACTTCCCTGTGTCGAATCCATTTCAAAACCTTCCTGTAGGCTCTCCTGCCTTGCCCAACGATAGTAGGACAAGTAATTTTCCTTCCCGGTATTAGCTACTTAACCTCAAAAATGGCGTCAACCCACGCCGCCGGTATTTTATACTATTATTTTTCACTGCAGTATTTGCAATCCTTCAGCCTACATTTATCAATCCATGCTAGTTAGTGACCTGGGCCCATAACCTGATGAATTATAAATGAAATACAGGCTTAATTTAATATGATAAGTATTTATTATAAGCACACAGTCGTTCGGTTACAAGAAAGATCCGCCATGACACATACATCAAAAGAGAGAGAGAGATAACAAGCAACAAGATACTATCTATACTACTCTAACTATTACATTGCACTGTCTTTATTTTAACAAGATCCTTGGGGGAGGCCTTTGTCCAGTAGTGGACGTCTTTCCGCTAATATGATGATAGATGATGATACATAGATACTATGAAATATTTAAGGGATAAAAGGTTTAATGTGTACAAGTAATTGTTATTTAAAATTCTAATAGAACTAATACAATTCAAGTGCTATTACTTCTTAACGAATGATAAGATTGCATAAATAGGCAATTTATATACAAGTCCCATGCTTTTCAAATGAAACAAACGAATTGATTTAAAAATAAGAAACTTAACACGTCTTTCGTCCTTCTCAGTAGATTCGAAATTTCAAACTGAAAAAAATCAAAGTAGACTCACAGTTGAACTAAATATGGTTCTCTTTAGGTTATACTACGAGTATTATAACGTAAGCATTAAGTTAAGCGTAAGTTAAAAAGTTTCAACCAAGTTAATTTCAAACTTGAACCTTTAAACCATTCACCGTTCTTTTACTAAGGGCTATTTATTTAGCAATTTGAAAATGAACATTTCTTAAGTTTCATAATCCACAAGATAAAAATTTATGAAACAACCCTTGACAGTGATTGAAAATTATTAAAATACAAACTCAAAGCGATTCATTAATAACAAGTTGAGTCGACTCAAAGAAGCAAAGAAGGTTTAAATTCCGTATTTTAATCATAATTTTTAATTTAAAGTAAAGTGGGAGAGTTATCGATATAACCACAAGACACAGTAATCCATCAATCATTTTGGTGTTGTATAAACGTTTATAATAATGTCCTCCCGACCGAATTTCGGCCACGGCGGCCACTCCCAATGGAGACAAGCTAATTGCGCAGGACATATTATAGTGCACTAGTGTGTGCGCAAACACAGGGGCGTTTTCTATTCCATCACTCTCATGATCCGATGGGACGACTAACGTTCAGATACAGGACCGACGGCTTTACGCGCTCTCAGAGGCACGGGGGTGTAATACCAGACTTCGGGCTGATACTGCCAAATTTCTTTTTACGGTAAAAATCCCAATATCACTTTTTGGTTCGACCCGGGATTTGAACCCAGTACCTCATTATCTGAGGTTGAACACGCTACCGCTAGACTGATGAAGCAGTCAAAATTATACAGCTCTATTAAAACCAATCCCGATGTTATATTTCCTACATCGGGTTTGGTGACATCCACATAATCATAATATCTAAATTTAGTTAGTTACTGGTATAAACTTTTTGGGACAATTATTTGCGCCTATCCATCTTACCCTTGTCTGGAAGAAATCGCTTAATGCGACAAGACAACTTAAACTTGAGTGTACAACAGAACTTTTATGGTATTATTATGGTGTACAATAAAGTGTATTGTATTCTATCTAACAACTTGTAAATTTATTCATTTGTTTTACCTAAAATTGTTGTGTTATATATTTTTTTGAATATATGAAATTAAATCAGGGACACAGAGTACATCCAGACACGGATCAACAATTCATAGAACACACAAATAGTTTCCCTGTGCGGGCCTCGAACCCGTGGGCGAGGAAGACGACCAGCTTAAGCATTGCGCAACACTGCAATTTCACTGTAGGTTAACACCAATGGGATTAATTTAAATTCGAAGCTAATCTAAGCAAAATCTAGTTAGTAGACTACAAGGTGTGTGTTCTTGTGTGTGACTATGTGTTCCTTTAATGACTTTTTACGAGTAGCATATTGAAATGTAAATGTGCGTTTTCAATATGCTACTCGTAAAGAGAAGAATTGGACGATTTTTGGCTGATGTGGTGAAGTTATTTAACGAGAAGAATTACAAAAAAAAATCATTAAAAGAGTCTATGTGTTTTTGTGAGTGTAGTCTATGTGTTCTTTTAATGATTTTTTTTTGTAATTCTTCTCTTTAAATAACTTCACCACATCAGCCAAAAAACGTCCACTAATGGTCGTCCAATTCTTCTCTTTACCAGTAGCATTTTGAAATGTAGTGCGTTTTCAATATGCTACTCGTAAAGAGAAGAATTGAACGACCATCAGTGGACGTTTTTAGGCTGATGTGGTGAAGTTATTTAAAGAGAAGAATTACAAAAAAAAATCATAAATGTGTGTCCAAACACAGCGCGGCATTCAAGCGCGGCTAGACGTACGTTTTTCTTTTATCAAGTAAAATGGATAACGATACATCCATTCGTGTAATTGAAATATATGGCTCCCACAGGCGGAAAGAATTTCACAATAATAACGTAAGAGAAGATCTATGGGTTGAAATAGCAAAAGAATTTGCGTCCCGCCAATGCCGCGCGTAGCTGCCACGCTCCTTGCACGCTGTGTTTGGACACACCTTTAAAAGAACACATAGACTAACCTTGTAGTCTGTGTGTAAATTTATCGGTCATCAGTGTCATCACGCTCACAGGCAGTTGCTCTCACCGGCCCTTAAGTGATCGGCGAGGTTAAGCACCTAGGCACGCGGTCAGTCTATAGATGGGTGACCGCCAAAGTGGTTTAATTTCTGGGCGTCTCCGTGCTTCGGAGGGCACGTAAAGCTATCGGTCCCGGTTGTAGACAGTCGATAAATAATGTCAGAGGCCTACTGGGCGGCTTGAACAACTCTGACACTATGGTAACCACTACCTATAAAGTATAATCACTATATTTTTAAGTATTTCATAATAATATACACCAGACTGTTTTTTATATTTCATACGCGATCAACTTCATATTATTATTAAACAAAAAAGTGTACAAAACATTTTACAACCGATTTTTTCTACGAATTAAAAATTATTTTAACTCGGCGGTACTGTTGTAGGGTTTATTCCACTAGGTATCTCCGGTTAAATTCAAACTAAATGAACAATACATTTTAAACAAGCATCAAATGTACATTTTCAATGTAATATGCTGATTCCTGTTATTCCTGTATTATATGAACACATCAAAGTTAAAACAAGTCAAATCTGACTAAGACTAAAGATAGTGGATTACTACGTATCTTGCAGAAGCCTAGCGATATTGATGTTTGCGTCACAATTTGTTGTTTTTTTTTCAAATACGTAGAGCGTATCATTTACATATAATACTAGCTGTGCCCCGCGGTTTTACCCGCGTTAAACTTTATAAATATAAGCCTATGTGTTAATCCAGGGTGTCAGCTAACTACATACCAAATTTTATTAAAATCATTCCAGCCGTTTAGACGCGTAGTAGAAACAAACATACACACTCACACACGCACAACTTTAAACTTTCGCCTGTATAATATTAGTGTGATGTTTGGTTTCTGCTAGTAGGGAATAAAGGTCTGTGATGCTTCTTTCTGTGTACTATAACCATCTTACTGCGATTGCCAACCCGACTGCCAGGCGTGGCAATTATGGCATATCCCCTAAGATAAATCTTGAGGGAGGCGTTTGTCCAGCAATGGACTTCTTACAGATGTTATGATGATGATGATGTTTATTAACCCCTGACGCAAATATAAGGGTATTTTAAAGTTTAAGGCCTATGCCTGTTTATAAGTAAACCTGTTCTCCTACTTCTTGGCTATGCTTTATAAAGTTCTGTTCAGTTACTCAAAAGCAGATCTCTTTCAACTTGGAATAAATGCTTTTTAACGCTTGAGAAATCATAATCGCTTATAATTATTATGAAACGAAACAATATGATTTTCCTACGTATTTGCAATCGAAGAGCAAACATTGTGAATAATGATGGGCCTGTTGGCGTGTTTGGTAGATACGCTGCCTTTCACGCCGGAGGTCGTGGGTTCGATTCCCACCCGGGACAGATATTTGTGTTAATGAACATGTCTGTTTGTCCTGAGTCTGGGTGTAAAGTATCTATATAAGTATATATTTACAAAAGAAAAGTAGTCTATGTAGTATATCAGTTATCTGGATTCCATAGTACAAGTTCTGCTTAGTTTGGGACCAGATGGCCGTTTGTAAATAATGTCCCAGGATATTATTATTATTCTTTATCGTATTGACAGTTGTTACCCTGGTGTCAGAGTTGTTCAAGCCGCCCAGTAGGCCCCTGCCATGGCGTAACGACTGCTGTCTTATGACTACAACCGGGGTCGACAGCTTAACGTTCCCTACGTTAGCCTTGAAAACATAATATTCCTTGTACATACGCCAGTACATCAAGCTACCCCAATCTGTCAAATTTCCTCAATTGAAAGTGAACCTTATGCTTTTGGGATAATGTTGAAAATCTATAAAAGAAATTTGACAGATTGTGGTAGCTGGATGTGCTAGTGTCTGTACTATTAATAATGGAAACGATAGACATAGCTGTGGGTAATTAACTCAAACCATGCAATGTTATTTTTATCGGTATAGCAACCGGTATTAAAAGCAACACAACAAGTCCTCAGCATGCAACGTGCATAGTAACTTTTGAGCTTTCCCATTATCACCTCGTTGTCACACAAATTGCATAATATTATCATACAATTCGGAATGAAGCAAATACAGAGTTGCACGACTTGCTTTTCATGTTTCATGGTTCTGTACCCATAGGTTGCCAATTACTCAAGCTCAGATGAACGTCCATCTATCTATCAGCGGTCAGTATCTCATAAACATTTAGATATACAATTGTTTTTTCACAATGTGTATTTCTATTACTGCTATAACAACAGATAATAATAATTATACAAGTTAACAATAAAAATTTAAGATGTTCTCTTGGTGGAACATGTGCGAGTACGGCTCGCACTTGACCGGTTTTTAATGACCACGCCCACACATTGGAAATCTTTGTGTTGTCATCGTTAAAATTACTGAGTCAATTTATGCGTATTTCGGGGTTGAATCCTACCGCGTCCGTAGGATTCTAGGAACAATACACATAACCCATAGATATCGCTAAACGGTGATAACATTGATATGGGGTAGGACAAAGCGTTCTTTTGTTCTATAACCAGCTCGACTTGGAATTTACTTCTACCTTACATAATATCTTTTAGTCATAAAATTATGCCTAATGTTAATATTGTGGTCCTGGGTGCGGGTAATGTTGCCAGAACTGTTCTGCGAGAATTGATGGATTCACAATAGTTCAGGCCGGCCATTCGATAGGACTCTTAAAATTTCCCTTTGTTGCTTTTTGCATTCTGACTCTCGGTTTTTCTGATGTAATTCGTTGCGGGATCCAAAAGAGTCAAAGCGATTCCCCAGGACATGCCTGAGCCTCACAGTTCATATAATTTCATTGGGTCCCTCTCAATGTTGATTCTGGCATACAAGAGTAGCAGTGGTGGGTAAGTGGGAGGGACAAGACTCATTAAATAAAGATGAGGTCAGCCGTAAAATTGTTTGCCGAAGTAGTAATAGTAGAAATAAACAAATTCGTAGATGCACATTTGTAGCTTCGTCCGAACATGGACTGAAATCCGCTGAAAAAATACTAGTTAGAAAACTACTTTTTTTTCAAGCTTTGACTCGAACTCTGTCTATACATTATTCGAAATGTCGCTCAGTTAACTTTTTCCAGTAGTGAAATATCAAACTATCCGTTTTAACCGACGAGACTAAAATAAAACTGAGACTCACATTAGAGATGGAAAAATCTAAGAATTTATTTCACACGTATTTTTTGCTGTCAATAAAATCTGAAGATATAGGCTATATAGCATTAATACAAACGCCTAAAACTCGTGTAAAACCTTATGTTTAAAAGTAAAAATAGATAACACTTTTCTCTTTCGTAAAATTTGGGCATCGCCCTGCTTTTCATAAAATACCGTATGTACAAAATTAAATTGAAATGAAATATATATAGCCTGATTGCGAAAGACTCGGAAATCTGGAAAACCAAGGGCTTTCCCTTTGCTCAGCAGTGGGACACAGATATAATCTAGTATAAAAAAGTAATGTACAGAATTAAATTGTTCACTCGTCATTGACAAAATAATAAGTATTTGACGTGGCTTGCAAAAAAAAATAGAACGAAACAAAAGTATTCGGTGAAAATTTGCAGTCGCATTAAATTACTGAATATTCACACGTAAATCTGAATTTCTAAATATACGAAATTTAATTACGTAACGTACAAATAAAATTGATAAGTATTTTATCTGGTGTCAGTTCTATATATGAGACGCTTTGTGATCAATTTAAATGACAAAAGCAAAACTTTTGTGGAATTTGGAATACGTTTGATTATTATTGTAAATTTATTTCAATCAATCATAATTTCTATTTTGAGAAACAGACAACTGACTTCAACTTGTTTTGATTAATCCTAAGTTTGTTATCCTATTTAAACTGAATTGATATCGTACCACCTCGAAAGCATTCAGTATCGAATAAACAAGAATTATCAAAATCGATTCGCAAAAGAGCAATCGGTAACACAAGAAAAATGTGTTTTTATTTTTTGATGTCCTTTTTTTTTAATTATGTGTCCACAAACAATTATGAAGATCTTTTTTTAGAACCGATAACAAACTACAAAGGTTCAGCGTGATATAAATGAAATAGATCGTTACAGTAAATGTCGCTTATTTAGATGTTGAACTTGCGCGGCTATTGTAAAAGATTTATTTCTTTATACTTCACTTTTCTTGCCAAAGTTTGGAGAACCCTTAGTTAAACTAAATATGGGTTACCAATGTGCCGTGTTCCTGAACGGTTCCGAGTCAATACTACTCAATTAGTGAAATGATTTGAGCAGCCAAATATGGTCACGCACAATGGCCCAATCAAGAGGCTAAATCAATTAATGTGCTTGCTTTGCATTAATGGGCTAATTAGTTAGGCGCACAGTCAGCATCTCCATGCTTCTCCTTACACTATTTATATTATATAGCAGCCAGATGCACCTGGCCTATTGAACAGTCTGTATAGTTCTGACTCAAGGTTTGCCGACAAGAATAGATAAAAGAATCGATTGACTGCAGAGCTTCTGGTGGTAATACTAAGGGGTCGACCTCCTATTTTTTTTTAATAATAATATCCTGGGGCATTATTTACACACGGCCATCTGATCCCAAACTAAGCAGAGCTTGTTTGTACTATGGAAACCACATAACTGGATATACTTACTACAAATAATATTTTTCTTTTGTAAATACATACTTATAATATATATATATATAGATAATTATACCGACTCAGGATCAACAGACATGTTTGTGCACACAAATATCTATCCTAGGTGTGATTCGAACCAACGACCTCCGGCGTGAAAAGTAAGCATTTGCTGACCACGCCAACAGGCCCGTCGTATAATTAGGTAAGTAATAAATTTAAATGTAGAGCAGAACTAGTAATCCCGGCCTAGTGCATGTCAGACTCGCGTACCCAGGGAGTATTCCATATTGACTTAAAGTTAAAGGTCCTCTTCAACCACTGAAACTCGGAATGCATGACTAAGTTTATTTGCAAGCCGAAACAAATCCCTTTTATACAAGGTGTAATAGTGGACGTAACTTAAGGAGCTTAATTTGCCAATGAGAGTGAACACTGTGTAGCACTTTTACAGGAAAAAGAGACAAAAAGGAGATTCTCTTCCCATACAAGAATAAAGATCAGCTGCTCTCATGTATATGGGTAGCCAATATAATACATTTGGTATTTAAGAAACTGATCATCTTTAATTTGTTCAGTTTCTGGTTCAACAGCAGAGTCCTAGGTTCAAATCCCGGGTCGGCCAAAAATTTATTTAAAATTAAGGTATTCCCGTGCCTCGGAGAGCACGTAAAGGCGTCGGTCCTGTACCTGACCCATCGGATCATAAGAGCAATAGAATAGAAAGTTCCCCTGTCTCCCCACACACTTGTGCACTATAATATGTCCCGCGCATATGGCTAATCGCCATTGAGACTGGCCGCCACTACCTATCCTACTTAAATTTGTATCCTTACTTTTAAATGCACATCATCCTCACTTTTCGACCCAGTTTGCAAAGAATGCAAAATATTTATAACTTTGTTCATTCTAAAATTATGTTGGGTAAGCAATACCCATTTTAAACTGCAAATCGATAGTAGAAATAGTTGTTAAAATATACAGCTGTGATGGACAGACAGACGGAATATCACCCTAAGGATTCTTTTTTACCGTTTTGATTGGGAACCCTAAAAACTGTAATAAAAACTTTATGTCTGGCTATCACAGTGCTTCGTCTGGGGAATGAAGTCATGCTATGATCTTAAACTAACATAGATATATGTACCAACAGACATAGCGAAGCAGGGTTACGAATGTGTCATGTGAGTATTTGAGTCAACATTGAATGTCAACGGGCCGCGACAGCGGTTCGCCGCGCTCCGAGCTCTAACAAATGGCCGCCATTTACGTGAAAGAATTTTATTGATAATATAAATTGAAAAAAAGACATATATGGCCATAGATTTTTTTTATTCGACGGTAAAACGTGAACTATTTTCCCAACTATGTATTCTAAAGCTATAGTTTCACAGAAAATCCCGTTTATGTGTGTCGTCGGACCGTGTTTACGGACTATGTAGCTTTTGTAGGACAAATGTTATAAAAGTTATTGCAGTTACATTGCTTTTAAGCCCTGACCTGGCTGTGACCAGCTTCAATTACAGAATAAGTACATACAGTCAGTAACAAAAGTAACTTCACAGCTACTAAACTATTACCCCTACGCGGCCCGAGTACACTTAGCGCACCAGTTGAATAACTGGAATGGAATGAAACAAAAGTAAAATACAACAAAGTATTCTAGCGTTCTAGAAAATTCTAGAATATATTTGATTATGAACTTGCTCAGATGAACATAGCTTTAATAAATGAATAAGAGCCGTTCCGTACCCGTGCCATAATTTGAGCGCCCTAGGCTTTCGCCTAATTTGCCTGTCTTACCGGGCCGGCTTTGGCTATCATCCTCTGTTAATTTCCGACCCACCAAAGACCGTCGGCGAAACGATAAAGTTTACGCCAAATAAATATTTTTATATACTGGGGCTCTACCGGCTAAGTCGCCGAACATCGTTTTAGTGAATGGCGTTCAAATAAATAAAGGTTAAAAATGACTTAATCAATCGTTAAATCGGCTTCAACATTGACAATCGATTCTGGACCATTTATGACGTCACATGTGCTAATGGAAGCCGATTTAACGATTGATTAAGTCATTTTTAACCTTTATTTATTTGAACGCCATTTAAGAAATCGTTTTTCGGCGACTTAGCCGGTAGAGCCCCTGGATGAAATATTGATATATGAACTGTTAGCGTGGTTGGTAGATACGCTGCCTTTCACGCTGGAAGTCGTGGGTTGGATTCCCACCCGGGACAAATATTTGTGTGCATGAACATGTCTGTTTGTCCTGAGTCTGGGTGTAAATTATCTATATAAGTATGTATATGCAAAAGAAAACTAGTATATGTAGGTAGTATATCAGTTATCTGGTTTCCATAGTACAAGCTCTGCTTAGTTTGGGATCAGATGACCGTGTGTGAATAATGTACTAGGATATTTATTTATTTATATTAAAGTTACTAAAGCACCAACAAAATAAAGTTCCGTGATGCTAGGTTACTCTGAGTGAAGACTCTTTGTTGTTAATCGAACTAACTTCATGTATTCAATATGGATACAAATTAAACTATAAATACATAATATTTTAAATCATACGCGATAGTTTTAAAGCGCAGACAATTACTGTTATTTTTAAATAGCATGAACATATTTTGATTTCGTACGTAGGTTGTCGATGTTCAGTGCACGCGACGTCGCGTCGGTTGGAACATTTACGAATTTGACAGGGTTTTGTTGTGTAGGCAATAAGGACGATTTTTGTAGCACAATCGTATAGAATGTTGTCTACTGTAGGTACACACGGCTACATATCAAGCTATAGGTACATTTCTAATATAAGCTGACCTCTCATTGTATGGAAACCCTATACAACGTGGGATCAGCTTATACTGGAAATTATAGCTTGATATGTAGCCGTGTGTACCTTACATTTTTGACACTTAATGGTCAAACAAAAGCGTAATTATATTTTGACATCAAATATCAAAAGACAGGAAACCAAAAACTTGTTAGATCTGAAATTGCAAATCGATTTCTATCTAACTCAACTATTATTAGTTTACTGCGACTTAAAATAAAATGTCAAATTCAAATGCTTGATTTCTGTCTGCTTTACTGTCTTTTTTTTAAGTGACTCCGGGCATTCATAGTGTGGATTTTAGTTCTTTATTTGTTATACAAAATAAAGCATCAATCAAAAATAACCTCCCACTCAAAAGGCTCCCGACCCAGTATAATAATGACGCTAAAGAATGTTTCTTTTGACATAACTTAAATAAATAAATAAAACAGCTGACGCATTTTGTACGGGAAAATAAAAAATATAATTTTTGTGTTTCACTAATTGGCTTATTTTAATATGTACAGTTTATGTTATTGTAGATGGCGCTCGTTAAATTTCCTCGACTATTCATGTTCACAACGCAAAGCTAATAACAATCCGGCAGAATAAATAGGATTGAACTAATTTAATAAGTTAATTAAACAAATATGGTACAAAAATAAGCCGAATACCGAAAAAGGGTAATTAATATAATTATAATTTCGTTTTTATTCCAATAAAAATGTCGGTATTACAAATAAGCATATAAAAAATCATGTCAGACAGAGTACGCAAGATGCTTTGTTGTGACGTCACATGCCAGTCGCCACGGGATTCGGCCGTTTTGTCAAAATTATTTTGACAAAATTTCGCAACACACAATACAATATTTCAAATGATTTTAGTACGTATTTTCATTTGGTCAAATTTTTCCTCGGCAGGATTACCAATGACATTAAGACATTTGGTCGTTTATTGCGAAAAAAATCCCAATAGCACTTTTTGGACCGCCCCGGGATTTGAACCGTCGACTATCTGAGGTATACTCGCTACCGCTAGATCATCCATGTGAATTATCTAAAGCCCTGAATAGACGTATTAAGTCACATATAAATTTAATATTGCGCAAGCTGCGAGTAAATAGACCGTGTTATAGCAAAACCCTGCATGAGTAACCGTTTCCCGCAATTGATTTTTACAACATCCGTAGGTTGATAGCCAGAATAAAGATATGTGATACATACCCTACGATATATCAGATATTTTCCTTTCGACCCACAAAGGCCAAAAACAACAACCATGTAGAAATATTTCGTTTACATTGCTTATTGTGGCTCGTTACCTTATGTTCAGAGACTTCATTAAGCCCGTTAATGAGAATATCCTTGTCTATATTACAGAAAATAAGTAAGAGTATCTATATACAAGATTTGCCCTAAGATTGTGTTTTCAGAGAACCGAATATGTTTACATGGGCTTATATTAGTCGCTACATAATGATGCTTCACGGGAAAATAATATTGTTATAATATCAAATAATATTATCTAAAAAGGACTGCGAAAAGGCAATATTGAACCTTGTTATGGAAAAATGTTTAGGAGTATCTAAGGGTTATTTGAGTTGTATCTTTTTCATATATTTTGTTTTAGCTAATAATTGTCGAGCGCAGAGCTGTTCGTATCCATAAGTCGCTGATTCATATCCGGCTCGAAGGACCATGTCGCGAGCTGAGCTGTTGCTAGTAGAATGTATGTAGATTGTAGGTATAAATTTAGGGCTGAATGCACGCCACAACCACTAACACAATAAAAGGTGTAAATTTACTTGTAAACGTGTGTATTTTAGTATTAATGTTGCCATGCAACAATCATTGTCACATAATAACTATATATAGTAGTGGCTTATTTCAAAACTTCATAAACTACAAAACTAGTTTAACCTACTTGTGTACTTGTGTGGTTCGGAGCCGAATTTAAGTTATTCGATGTTTCATTACTCAACCTATCTATGAAACGTAAAGAACTTTCAGAAAATCAGTTTAAACAAAACCACATTAGTTCTTCGTACAGAATTTTTTTTTCGTCGAGACATTTAAATAAATAGCTACTTTCGTGCCATCGTAATAAAGTTCAATCTTGTTAGTGCAGACACTGTATGCCCTTGGTATACCTGGCGTAGTTGTGCATACTAATATGTACCGAATCTGTACGCACGAGAGCGCATCTGTCTTGCTCGCTAGTCCTACAGATCGGACCGGGTGCTTCAATGTATGAGTAGCGCAGCGCTAGTGTCTACTAACAGAGCCGTCAAATGAAGCAAAAGCCGGCCATGTGTCAGATAAAAAAAATAAGTATCTACAGATGACATTCCAAACGACACTCTTTTGTTTTTGCTGGATCTTAATAATATCAGCACCAACCAGTTTTAGTAGTTAGTTTGACATTTCTATCTATACCCCATTATTTTCATACGAAGGTACATTAGAAGGAGATGTAGTGACATTTAGCCATTTGACCGCCAGTCATGTATAGTTGACACATTCACACTCTTATGCAAATTTCAAATGTCTATATATTATGGCTCATAGACACAGCCCGGTGACACGAACGAACAGCGCGGACGCTTAGTAATATTGTTTCTTCGGGTCCTTTCGTGTACAGCACCCTAAAAATGGTTAGTGTTTTAAACAAAGTCTTTTTATAGCTGATTGGCGCTCAACAGGTTAGTATTTATTCAGCATCTATTCACAGTTACATGTGCATATTTTTAGCGGGCGGGAGCGCGGTGCAAATTGTATCCCGATATCTGATTAAACTGACAATTAGTGAAATTAACACTAAATATTCATTCTGTATTTTGATTAAATATGATGCTGTTATCTCTAACAATATAGATAATGTGAGCTGGAATACATCTAGTCGTTTAAATACACCCATATACATTTCAATTTTACCTATTCTAGGAACCCTGTTAGTAAATTACATCTAAAGTCACCGCGACATGTGTGGAAACGGGCATTACGAAAACAGCTCTTTATTCTTCAGGAAAAAATATCAATAAAGATACTCTTATTTTCAATTTATTCACAAAGAGTCGGCTGTACTATTGTATGTTTGGTACGAATCGAATTCATGAAATATATTTACTATTCAGTATAAAACCAAAATATACCATACCTGTCACAGTAAGCTCAGTTCATTAATATGTAGGAATAGTTTTTAAAACTGCAATCCGACTTCCTACTACGTTATTTGAAAAATGTGAAACTTTCCACCGTGTCTGGGTGAAACTAACCGGTAACTCCCGTAATTTTTTTATTTTGAATTCGGTCAACAGTTTCAGTCTCTTCAGGAGACCGGTAACGCTCGTAATTAATTTGGTGTTCGATTCGGCGAACAATTTTATCCAGTCAGGAGATGATCTTCTGAAGAGTTTCAATCTAGAGAGGTGAATTTTAAGAGAAACATAAGTACAGTATTACCTTACAACCATTAACACACATAAATTGTGAATGTTTTTTTGCTTTTGAATCACACTAATATTATAAAGGCGAAAGTTTGTGAGTGTGTGAGTGTGTAAGTTTGTTACTTCTTCAAGTCTAAACGGCTGGAGAGATTTTAATAAAATTTGGTATGTAGTTAGCTGACACCCTGGATTAACACATAGGCTATAATTTATAAGATTTAACGCGCACAGCTAGTTTTATAAATAAGAAGCTTTTGTGCTACTCTGGAACTAACCAAGTCTAGGTACAGACGCCAGCACATCAAGCTACCCCAATCTGTCAAATTTCCCCAATCGAAAGTGAACCTTATGCTTACGTGATAATGTTGAAAATCTATAAAAGAAATTTGACAGATTGGGGTAGCTTGATGTGCTGGCGTCTGTACCATTTTAGTAGAGAATGTTACAGTTGGTATTTCGAGCAAGTGTATCTTTGTGTAGATGTACATATATGAAGTGGAACCGTCTCTTTGTTCTATTACAATGTAGTTATACACATCGCACTTGGACACACGTGTTCCGCATTGTTAATGACGAACAAGTCTGCCTGATCAAGTGGGAAGGCGCACGTTGGTAAGACGAGACCGTGGGAGCGTATATGCGGGCGCCCCACGACGTGTTAGATTCCGTTTTATGGCCGACATCATTCGCAATCTGATTGGCTATCTATCACTAACATTGCTTCTGTACAAACAGGTACAAATTGTTGGAAAGGCTAATATTGGATAAAATGTTCTGACGGGCCTGTTGGCGTGGTGGGCAAATGCTTGCTTTTCATGCCGGAGGTCGTGGGTTCGATTCCCACCCAGGACTGATATTTGGGTGCATGAACATATCTGTTTGTCCTGAGTTTGGGTGTAATTTATCTATATAGTAAGTATGTATTTACAAAAGAAAAGTAGTATATGTAGTATATCAGTTATCTGGTTTCCATAGTACAAGTTCTGCTTAATTTGAGATCAGATGGCCGTGTGTAAATAATGTCCCAGGATATTATTATATTGTCCCAGGATATTATGTTCTGTGTCCTGTTTTATAAGGCGATCTCGTTTAGAAATGTTCTTACTATAAGTTTGAAGTCTGTGGACTGACAGGTTCTGTTCGAATTGACAGACGTTAATCCGTTTTGTTATATGATAGCTGAATTCATGAAAATCGTTCCATGTCATTTTATTCCGTTCAGGAATTATAGCTCTTTATCTAGTTGGAGTCGGGAGATATTTGACGGTTAGTTATTGTTTCGAACTAGAAAAATCTAGAACGATTTTTATTAGGTATTTCGGTGAATGAGTATCATATAGTAGGAGAGCTGGCACGCAATTTTGGGTAGGTATTTGAGGCAAGCTGAAAACTTGTCCTATAGCTCTTCAGACACACCCCAACACGGAACTGCAGACCTGGCTGGCGGGTAGCGGGTCTAAACCTAAAATTTTAATTTTTTTTTTAACCTAAAATGTATTTGAGACAAGCTAAAATTTTGATATGTTGTAGTTTATATATCCCAGGACATCATTTACACACGGCCATCTGATCCCAAACTAAGCAGAGTTTGTACTATGTACCTATATAACTGATACCTATACCATACCAGATAACTGATATACTACATAAACTACTTTTCTTTTTTGTAAATACATACTTATATAGATAATTAACACTAAGACATAGTTCATGCACACAAATATCTGTCGTGGATGGAAATCGAATCCACGACCTCCGGTTCCGGCGTGAAAAGCAAGCATGTGCCAACTACGTAAACAGGCCCGTCAATTATAATCAATGGATATCATTATATTCTTTCCTGAAGCCTTGAAGTAATATAATAAAACGTAGTCACGCGTGAATCGCGTAAGATTGTGCCAATATCAAGTGAAAATGTAGATTTTATACGGCTTCTTGTATCGATATTTTATATTGATAATATCAATAAAATACACACCAGATAAATTTATAGGTTATCCGTTCACCATTATTCTTATTATAGATTAGGACCTTTATTTGTGAGTATATAATATACTAGCTATGCCCCGCGGTTTCACCCGCCTTAAACTCTATAAATTGTAGCATATGTGTTATTCGGATATATAAGCTATATTACTACAAAATTTCATCAAAACCCTTTCGGTAGATTTTGCGTGAAAGAGTAACAAACATTCATTCATCCATACTCACAAACTTTCGAATTTATAATTTTATTTATTATATATGCTCTATATCGTCAAAAAGGAAAATTTAATAACTTGACACTTTCTTATTTTAGACGTTGCACAGTATCGGGGTATGTATGCCCTCAATAAGGGTTGGCTGCACCTGTGGCGCAGTGGTTAAAGTGGTCGCCTTGCTACCACTTCAACGCTTTCCTGTCCCGGGTTCGATTCTCACACAGGACAACTATTTGTTTGACCGTTAAATTACTGTGCTTTTCTCTGGATGGCTGCGTCAATAATTGCAATATTGTAAACAGGGCTTGAAACAAATAGAACATTGGACAACACTTATATTCACGTAAGACTAGACTCGTGTACCCTTAGATAATAATCTTGATTTTGTCCGTGATAAAATGGCCAAGGACGGGTAGCTCAAAACAATACCTCAAACCAATGCCCCAACACAGTAAGTAACAAAAGATAGTATTGTAGAGAAATGAATAGAATTCTTCTACATCAGGAATCACTGTTTATTTTATTTATGTCATTTCCAGGGCCAAAATTACAGGAATAAATTCTTATTCTCCGATTCCGATATCGTAGAGTAAGTATCGTAGTATTCTATCACTTATTTGTTCGTGCATATGTTTTACAAAGCTACGTATATTTACGAGTAAGGACGCCTCTATGGATATGTAACAATGAGTATTGATAAAGATATGTATACGATGTAAATACTTTTTGAAGTAAAACTTCGTGGAGTAAGTTGGAAAATGCGTGACTAGAGCGTTACAAAAAGTGTGATTGGGCGAGGCGAACTGAAAACGAGAGGGAGATAAAATAATAATATCTAGGGACAATGTCACACAGATGATCCTAGCCCCAAACTAAGCAAAGCTTGTACTATGGGTACCAGGCGACGATATACATACTTATATAGATAGACTAGCTGTGCCCCGCGGTTTTACCCGCGTTAAACTGTATAAATTATCACAGCTCCTCCCCCGTAGTTGATAGCGTGATAATATGTAGCCTATATGTTGACCCGACCTATTAGTAATATTCATGCAAAATTTGAAGTTAATCCATGCAGTACTTTTTTAGTTTAGCCCGGACATACATACAGATAAACAGACAAAAATTCTAAAAACTATAGTTTTGGCTTCGATATCGATTGTAGATCACGCCCCAAGTCTCCTTTTAAAAAAATATTCAATGTACAGTTTCGACTTTATATATATAAATGATAAATACTTAAATACATAGAAAACATCTATGACTCAGAAACAAATATTCGTGCGCATCACACAAATACTTGCACTTACAGGGATTCGTACCCACCAGCTTCGTAGGCAGGAGCACTACCAACTAGGCTACGGTGACCGTCGATAAAAGTTGGTGAAGATAGAAAGAGAGACTTACGTTTCGTGTATTACTGAAGGAGCAAAAGACCAGAAGTGTTAGCCCACATTTCGTCATTTTTTACAAGTCAGTGAAACCGTGAAACTATACCTTCTCTGTCCTTCCTTTTGTCAGCGGATTGCATTTCAAGAACGGTACGAGGATAGCAGTTGAAACAAAATTAACATTATAATTCGTGACGGGCCAGTTGGAGTGGTTGGAAAATGCTTGCTTTTCACGCCAAAGGTCGTGGGTTCGATTCCCACCTAGGACAGATATTTGTGTGCATTAACAATATGTCTGTTTGTCTTGAGTCTGGGTGTAATTATCTATGTAAGTATATGATCACAAAAGAAAAGTAGTATATGTAATGTAACATTTATCTGGTTTCCATAGTACAAGCTCTTCTTAGTTTGGGATCAGATGGCCGTGTGTGTAGTGTTCCAGGATATTATTATTATTATTTTATTTTACAAAAACCACATTTTATTTTAATGACTGTTATCCTTTATAAAAATCTCTATTAATAGCGAGAATACTTTTTAAAAAATCCTTTCCCATTTATGCTATTCGTAGTATAGCTGAAATAGTTTTATACGTTAGCCATAAAGTGTTATATTAATATTCTTTAATACGGTCATTCAGACGTCCACCTGCGTCATAAAATATAACAGGCCTCGGCAATTTCCAAGTCGGTTAAGTGTTGTGTATATGTTGAGTTACAGCTGGCCAGTATTCGAATCGAACAGATTTTAAGTACATAGTTAAATCAAATATACAGGGTAGCAGAGGAGTTGACGTTCAAACGCATAATTTTGATACTTTGTGATGAGGAGTATCCGAATCACCCCCATGTATAATTATTACCCCCCCCCCCCCCATCTACGATTTTAATTTTATTTTTATACTTTGAAAATGTAAGAGTCCTGAGCTCAAACCCTAATTTTGAACTTTCGAATAAATTTTAAGTCAGTTCTGCAATGCTTAGATAAAACACACTTTTTAGGGTGTTAGGTTTATCTATGCTAATTATTTATCACAAAAAACTGAACCAGATATGTTCGACCGAACGAGAAAAAATCGAAACCTGATGTTAGGTGAAATTTACGTCAAAAATCATTAAAAAAAAATTATATCTGGAAAACTAAACAAAATCGTATAACATACATGGGGGTGATTCGGATACTTCTCATCATAAAGTATCTAAATTGCGTTAGAACCTCTTCGTGTCGCGGTTCGAATCCGCGACACGAAGAGGCGAGGCGACTGTCTTAGCCGCTGCGCCACACGTGCCGTTAAATCAATTGTCTGTCGCAGCCAAAATTCTACAGTAAATAATATATATAGGGACAATGTCACACAGATCATCCTAGCCCCAAACTAAGCAAAGCTTGTACTATGGGTACTAGGCGACGATATAAATACTTATATAGATAGATAAATACTTAAATACATAGAAAACATCCATGACTCAGAAACAAATATTCGTGCTCATCACACAAATATTTGCACTTACCGGGATTCGAACCCAGGACCACCAGCTTCGTAGGCAGGAGCACTACCAACTAGGCTACGGTGATCGTAAATATGTAGTCATAACACAGAAAATCGTACTCCCGGCTGGCGGTAAAGCTCTACTCTCTCTCTAGTTCTATTTTCTACCCGTGCAAAGCCGGAGTGAGTCAGTATTTTCTTATTAAACACTTTAGTAAAAGGTGCGCTAAGAGAGCTACTTGGAAAAGGCTGTTGAAAGCAATAAAAGTATCCATTACCATTACACTTATAAAGCTAAATTATTAATACCCCGATCAAACTTTTGAATTCTAATTTAAATTTAATCATTTTCAATCAACCTTATTCACATTCAAATCTAATAAAGCAAATCTAAAATTTGTCTACGAACTAAAACTACTTAAATAAAGAAGCTAAAGTTCTATAAAACCTCTTATGTCAATTGCAAAATCTTGTTATTAACTCGACTTTAATATAATCTGGCTTTTTCACGGATACCTTGTTAAATTAATTTCATAAGAAAATAAATTCTACCAATCTCCATTGCCATGGTGATTAAAATATAATTAAATAGTACTAGTACTAGTCAACGTACTTTTTTTAATGACAAGTCACGTGATGGTATGTTATGTGGTCACAGCGTCCATCGACACTCGCAACAGCAAAAGGGCGGCAAGTACCCTTAAAGAATGGAATATGCTCGCATCTTGAATGAAATTGTCAAATGAAATCATATGCCCTTCAATAACGGAAGGAATCAGGTTTCTAAACGGTCGGCAACGCGTTAATGGTGCCCCTGGTGTTGCAAACGTTCATAGGCTACGATGACGACTTTCAGGTGGGCCGTATGCTTGTTTGCCAACTAGATTGTATAAAATAAAATGTGCTATCCGACAATGATAATTATTATGACCTTTTTATACATTTTAGGATGCCGTAATAAAAAGAAAACAGTGAAACCGTATAACTAAACCTCCGCCTGTCCTTCCTTTTGAAAGCGGGTTGCATCTCATGAACAGTAAGAAGTAAGTAGTTAAGACAAAATTAACATTAATTTTTTTTTTATGTTATTTTAAGCAGAAGAATAATTACTTTTTCTGTTTTTGCTCGAACTTAACAATACGATGGATGATGGTGATGGTGGAACTTTGCGTGTGAGTTGGCAGGATTTTATATTAGAAACTAAAATCTAGACTGTATTCTTACTACTTCTCTATTCTCGGAGTAAGGACATTAACGCATTTTGTTTACATGCTTTAGAATAGAATAGAATAGAATTTTATTTGTATAAAATGTAGGTACATCAAGATGGATACATCATTAGTAAGCAGTGCCAGATACATTTTGTCGCATTACGACATACAAATATTGAATACAGTAATATTCATTTACACTGGAATTTTAAATAATTTATTTTTATTTAGCTACGCCGACGTATATAGTACGGGCCGGTTGGTGTGGTTGCCTTTCACGCCGCAGGTCGTGAGTTCCATTCTCACTCAGGAGATATTTGTGTGCATGAACATGTCTGTTTGAGTCTGCGTGTAATTATCTATATAAGTAAGTATTAACAAAAGAATAGTAATATATGTAATATATCAGTTATGTGGTTTCCATAGTACAGTTCTGCCTAGTTTTCGATCAGATGGCCATGAGTAATGTTTCAGGAAATTTATTTATTGTTGTTTATCAGTGTCCGGGTTTATTTAATAAGAGTCATAAATAATAGTGATATATTAATTTTCATACCTTTGGTCGTATATGTATAAAGATGTTCAGACATGACAAATGAAAAATGCAATATCGAGCCTCTAAGTGGGAAAGATTGGCAGCATAACGACCAGAATAGCGCGATCTTGTCAAGAGGCAAATAAGTGTTTTGGAGGAGCAGCGAAAAGCTGAATTTGATACAAAACGCGATGAGCTGAAAGACCCGCGATTTTCAATACAATTATGGTGATGGGAAACGCACGAGAGTTTACTCTGACGCTGGGCTATGGGAGCAATCTTCGGGCGCACCAACGCTGTACCGACTAGGAGTTGAAGTGGTTGCCATGACCCAAATTCATTTATTTCGTATTAATATTACATTTGTGTGGAATCGTCCATTTTTCTCTACTCTATCATATAGTACAGACGCCAGCACATCAAGCTACCAACGAAACCAAAGACATTTTACAGATTGGGGTGGCTGGTGGTCTGTACATGACTTGACAGCTACTGAGAAAGACTGCCAGAAAACTCAGTAGGAAACCTTTCTGAAATATTTATTTCTTAACGTAAAATTACATTGTATTTAATGGGTTAATTTAGAGCGACTCAATCCCTAGCTGTTTTGTCACTTAAATAATCAGAAGCTTCGTAGTAAACCCTGCTACACAATTTGGCTTATATAATTCTTAAAAACTTATTCGTAAAAATGTCTCTGATATAGGGATATCAGAGAAATTTAGGAAAGTTTGTTATAGAATCCTAAACATTGCCCCATAAAAGAGATCCCAATGATCATCTCAAAACAGTATATATGTACATACTTGTGATAATGTAACTGTTTAATTCTGTCATTTGAAGTTCACACAATTATTCATCCAGTATAATCGACTTTTAAAATAATAAAAGACAATAATTTTAAAATCTGTATTGCGCCAGCCCATTATTTTGCAACACGTGATATTTTAATGAGGACCCTAAAAACCTGAAGAGCCTTGAATTTCATTCTATTGTTTGTATTTCATAATTTAGTAACAAAGTTTGTATTGCAATATTAGGCATCTTTCCAAATGTCATTCTAAGAATAATAAATTACGACCTAACAGTATTAGGTTATTTAAAGATTTGAAATTAAAATTTTTGTCTGGCGGTCTTGTTGTTTGGTACCCTGACTGCTAAGCCAAAGGTGATGAGTTTGATCCCCATCCAGGACAAATCTTTGTGTGATGAGCTTGTGTGATGATTATTGTTTGTGTCTCGGTGATATTTATCTATAAAATGTTGAATTTAGAAATATATAAGTATGTTTATCAATTGTCTGGTAGACTGTGACTAGTTTTGGAGTGTTTGGTGCGAAGATTATTATTTATTTGAATGCGTTATTTCCTGTCATTTCATGCACTTAGCTGTTGGGCTATTGTTTTTTTTTTCGTTTGTGTGTGTACTACAGTAAATATTCATCAACGTTGAGTATAGACGAATTAGCTAAGTATTTAAGTCTTCCCCAAAAGTGCGTGTTCGAATCCTGCCAGTGGCTTGAATAAATATTTTCAAAACGTACAATTATTTTTATCAACATCTGTAAAGCACATGTATAAGCAAATTGGAATCAAAAATATTGTAGGTAATTATCAAACACTTCAAGGCCAAACAGTTTAACCATGGTAACGTTACTACACCACTACAGCGGAGTAGATACGCCACTTTGTAGTAATTTATACCACTCTAGAAATTTGATATGCGTTTATCATTCATGAGAAGTATTCGTGGCTTTACTAATACCGCGTAACTTCTCCATTTACCTGCAGCATTTACGTACAGTCGACGCATCTCAGATGAAACACCTTGACCTTGATTGTGTCTTTATTACGAAGACATTATGGTTGATACTTGTAATGCAACTGACGTGGTATTGCTTCTACCTAAGTATATTTAATGCAATGAATAGTTTTGTATGTACAAATGCATACAGTCTTACGGCGAAATAATATTCCCCGCAAACTCGAACAGCGGCAGCATACCTAAAACAAAAGAAAATCAAAATTAAAAAGTTGAACCAGTACTTTTAAAACGCAGCGAACATTATAGTTTTATTTCAGTGACTTATTGCTCAAGTTAATTCAGAGCATAATATCTAAAACATCGTTATTTTCTGTACGAGATCCGTATTCCGTAAACTGTATCCCTTTAGAGGTGAGAAATCCAAGTAAGAAGCAGATAATTAGTGTCAAAGTAAGTGCGTGGTAAGTGGTTAGGTCGCCGCGGGGACGAACGGTTCCATGGATCCGTGGATAACGGTCGTGACAGTTCAACAGCGCAGCGTGCGTACGAGTAGACACCTACTTACGTGAATGTATGACATGCGTATTATAGGTACCGTTCACACAAAGACATTCATGTGAATATCTTGAACATAATAGCAATTCGAAGTAGAGTTGCTACCGAAAGGATCTACAGGTGGAGGCGGTAAAGGAACGTCCAAAAGACGTAGTGGTTAGTTGCTGATCACACTAATATTATAAAGGCGAAAGTTTGTGACTGTGTGAGTGTGTATGTTTGTTACTTCTTCACGTCTAAACGGCTGACGCGATTTTAATAAAATTTGGTATGGAGATAGCTGACACCCTGGATTAACACATAGGCTATAATTGATATAGTTTAATTCGGGTAAAACCGCCGTGCACAGCTTTACTTATAAAAATTAACGCGTGTAAAACCGCGGGGCAAAGCTAGTATAAAATAAAAATACAAAATAGTTACTCACACTAATATTATAAAGGCGAAAGTTTGTGAGTGTGTATGTTTATTACTTCTTCACGTCTAAACGGCTGGAGCGATTTTAATAAAATTTGAATTAGCTGACACCCTGAAGTAACACATAATTTATAAAATTTAACGCGGGTAAAACCGCGGGGCACAGCTAGTATTATTTATATGTGTTTAGTAAAAACTGAGAAATTTCACAATATAATACTAAACCACCGCAATTCTGTCCAGAAACCTACAAACCTGATTTTACGAGTTCCTAGCGTAGTATATGGTTTGTCGAAAATGGTTGATCGCAGCAAAAACACATTATGAATCTCTTTTGTGTGATAAATGACATAATTTTTTCATGCGTTATGGATCGATGGCCGAACTTAGAAATGGCTTTATGTTACCAATGGTGCAGAACAGCGCCTTGCGAGTTATGAGATTAGTTGAGAAGCTACTATATTGGTAGCTATACTTTGATGTTGTCAGCGCTCTTATTACGACGTATTAAGACCGGTTTCCACAAATCAAAAACATCGTATATCAGAGCCACAACTTGACCAACCTATACTCAATACTGTATAAACTAAACTGCTGAATGTTTACATAAGAAACATTTGTAAAAACAGAATATGTATAAAGGCAACGTGTTTGTCATACCTACTTTTATATTTGAACTATTTATATTATGGTTATTATTTTTCTGGGGCAGAGAGGTTCTCAAGACTACGAGCCGGAACCCAGCGTGGGCAGCAACGCCCCTAAAAAATCATCGCTCCAGTAGCGCTAAACAGGCAATTGTATTAAGGCAAAACACAGAGACCTCTTTAATATTTTCAACTTTATCACAAAAGCATAAGGTTCACTTTCAATTGGGGAATTTTGACAGATTGGGGTAGCTTGATGTGCTGGCGTCTGTACATCCTAATATTGACTTTTGTTTATAGAAATAACTAAATTGCATTGGAGAACTTCACGACAAATACATTCAATTCTAGATAAAGAAGTCTCTTATGAGTCTAAGATCTTTGGGGAAGTCCTTGCTATGTCCAGCAATGCACCACGAATAAACAAACACAAGCATTATCTTATTAAGTGACACTTAAACCTAATTGGGATGAGTGTGCCACTTTGCAGTTAGTCTCCGATACTAGGTATCACATAGAGAAATACAGAAATAGACTATAAATAAGATATGAATAGAATAACATTAATAAATGACGGGCCTGATGGCGTGGTTGGCAAATGCTTGGTTTTCACGCCGGAAGTCGTGGGTTCGATTCCCACCCAGGACAGATATTTGTGTGCATGAACATGTCTGTTTGTCCTGATTCTGGATATAATTATCTATATAAGTCTGTATTTACAAAAGAAAAGTAGTATATCAGTTATCTGGTTTCCATAGTACAAGCTCCGTTTAGTTTGGGACCAGATGGCGTTGTGTTAATAATGTCCCAGGATATTATTGTTATTAATATAAAATTTAAAAAAATACTTAACGGTAACGAACAATAACATACTAGGATATAAATATTGTAATTAGTTAAAAAGTGTATTTTACACCCAGACACAGAATAAATAATCGTACTCATCACACAATGATTTGAGGCGCTCACAGCCAGATGCTCTCACCGATCCGTAAGTGGCGAGGTTAAGCAACTAGGCTCGCGGTCAGTCCATAGATGGGTGACCGACAAAGTGGTTTAATTTGTGAGCGCCTCCGTGCTTCGGAGGGCACGTTAAGCTGTTGGTCCCGGTTGTAGCCATTAGGCAACAGTCGTTAAGCCATGTCAGAGGCCTACTGGGCGGCTTGAACAACTCTGACACCAGGGTAACCACTGCCCATACGATAAGTAAGTAAGTAATGATTTGTCCTGGGTGGGGATCGAACCCAAGACCCCTGGCTTAGCAGTCAGGGTCACTAACCACTAGAACAGCATAGTCATATAATAGATTACATATTGTTAAATGTAATAACAACAGATTACATATTGTCAAATGTCATCAATCATATTATAAGATAACATACGCGTATAACATTTGTAGTCATATATATCATGATCTAACTGTTATTATATGCTGACAATCCGTGCACGAAGTATAATGCATTTAAGTTCAGGATGTGACGTACACGAAATTACATAATCCACCAACTTGAGATCGATGATATAATTTGGGTACTTTATGAACCCGTATTGTGATATGCCAGTACTACTATTCTATACGCGGATGGGCAAATTCACGAAAACCATATTCATTTAGATAATATAATATAAAAAAAAATTGCCGTCAGTTCACTGCCAATATTACTTTTCTGAATATTGTTTAGTTCTGATAGATTTTGTTACAAAAATAAGTTGCACTGTCGTCATTATTCTATGCCTTCATTGCTAATTATATATTTAGGTTTATAAAAAACAAAATACATAATACAATTCAAAATAAAATTAGGAATAAGGTAAATACACTATTTACCTTGTATAATAATTTACAGTATACATTTAATTTAGTATTAAAAAGGACATTAGGCGGTTTTCTCAGTACAAGCGATCTCTCATCGTTACAAGCGATCTCTTCCAGACAACTTTTAGTTGGACTATATTTTATGTATAACGTAAGGAATTAAGAGTAGGAATAGTGTGCTTGTTTTCTGATATTTTAAACTCACGTACTTTCAAATATTTTTCTATGTTAGATATTTCAAAGAATTGTATTCTTCTTTTGGTGATACCAGAACTTCTATTCAAGATACATATATACTCACAACTCAAATTCGTAATCTATAAATAATTCATCGTCATCACGTCAGCCGAATGAAGTCCACTGCTGGCCAATAGACTCCCCCAAGAATGGGGGGATATGCCAAAATCGCCACGCTTGTCAGACGGGTTGGCGATCGCAGTAAGACGGTCATAGTGCTCAGAAAAACGTTCTACAAACCCACGGGATGAAATGGGGTGGCGATATTCTTTATGGCCGTCACCCACACGGCCTATAAATAACTATTTATAGATTACAAACTTGAGTTGTGAATATGAGTAGAATACATGAACAAACTGCGATCATTTTTCTATTTGAAAACAGATGTAAACAAAAATAATTGAAATAAAATCCTACCAATAAAATAAATGCGAAAGTTTGTGAGTATGGATGGATGTATGGATGTTAGTTACTCTTTCACGCAAAAACTACTGAAAGGATTTTGATGGAACTTTGTAGTAATGCAGGTTATATATTCGAATAACGCATAGACTATAATTTATAAAGTCAACGCGAGAAAAACCGCGGGGCACAGCTAGTATGACAAATTTCCGAAAACATTCCCATCGAGTAAAAATAACTTACAGCAACTTGCATTAACTTGAATTGAACTCATGTACCTTAAGAATTGATAAAGACTACTCGAAGTAAGGACGGTCATGAGCGAAAAGCTTCAGCAATGCAGGAATTAAACACTTATCTGTTACTAGCTGTGCCCGCGACTTCGTCCACGTGTTAGTTATTTTTTTTAGTTATTTTTGTTTTAAGTTAAAAAAAAGACTTTTTCTAAAATAAAAGTAGCCTAAGTTACTCCTTATTACATCAGCTACCTGCCAATAAAAGATCCGTCAAAATCGGTCCAGCCATTTCAGAGATTAGCCGGAACAAACAGACAGACAGACAGACAAAAATTGTAAAAAATGTTTTTTTTTGTGTATGTACCGTATATATATTCATATTTATGTAGTCAAAACTGGTTATTTCAATATTACAAACAGACACTCCAATTTTATTTATTTGTATAGATTTATTTGGGACACATAATATACGGCGGGCAAAAGGTCGTTTCCAAATAATGCACCTAAGCCTAGCCTTTCCATATTAATTTACGCCACTGCTATATTATTTATAGTGGTATAGTAATACCAGTAATTGGCTGAGCGAAATGTCTCGAATATTTTTTTTTGTTTTAATACGTCGGTAGATAGATGGTCAATCTGGAAGGAACAAAAGGGACCACACGGGAAGCACCAGCTTTTTAATAAGAATCATCAAAATCGGTTCACCGAGTCAAAATTTATAAGGTAAGAACATAAAAATAAAAGTACAGTCGAATTGAGAACCCCTCCTTTTTTTGAAGTCGGGTATTTAGTAAACTATGCAGAATGTATTATCTCCACAAGTCCATGCGCAAATACAGATCAACTCTCTACCATCGCTCTCGTAATCATATCTGTCTGGATTGCCCAGGAAGAGAGGAAGAAATCCGACGAAAACCCAACAGCTTTACGTTCTCTCTGAAGCACTAAGTTATAATACTGGCAATAGGTACTGACATTTTCCTGACTCCAGGGTGCTAATGAAATGAAATGAAATAATGAAATTTATTCAGCACTTGGGTATTAACATACACTTGTACTTGTCAAGTTCAAAATGCAGTACACAAACATAGTCGAACACAGTATAAAAATTACAAAAATATAATTAGTCTAAAAAAAATAATCTATTATTTTGAAATTTAGTTGTACAATATTAAAATTAAAGAATTGAAGGCAATGAGCATTTGGCTAGCGCAGAAGGCTCTCATCCAGTAGCTTATATTAAACGATTAATACCCGAGGCCACCCTTTTAGGGTTCGGGCCACAGCTCAGGGGGCCGCTGAAGCAAAAGGACAGAATTCTAAGAGAGGGTGTTATCAGTTGCACGGGATCACCAATGACGTGTTAAGGGGCCAAAGCGATCCCCGCCGCTGAGGAGCCTACCCTAGCTAACCTGCGGCTTTCTCTAGCTACCTAGGTGGACGATGAGAACCTTTCATACCAGATATATATCCCAATAACACCTATTGGGCCCAATCTGGGATTTGTACCCAGGGCTGGATCTACAGTTCAACCAAGGTGACTTACATGTTGATGAGTGGTTAGTGACCCCTGACTGCTTAGCCAGAGGTCGTGGGTTCGATTCCCACCCGGGACAAATCTTTGTGTGATGAGCACGATTATTTGCTCCGTGTCTGGGTATAATTTATCTCTATTATGTATGTATTTAGAAATATATAAGTATGTTTATCAGGTTGGTTGCTATAGCACAGGCTCAGCTTAGTTTGGGATCAGATGGCAGTGCATTAGTTGTCCCAAGATATTTTTTTATTTATTAATATAATGAGGCACACCTACTTGTACTAAAATTGTTTTGATTCTAATGAGGTGCCATTATCGCAATATGGGTGTATAGTATGTAGATACGAAACAGCTTAGTTAGAAACTACTCAACGATTTTAATTAAATCCCGTGGTGCTTCGTATTCAGAGAACGCTTCCCGTCTTGAACAACTTGCACTAAAATTTTAGTGATCAACTCGTCGTAATATTAGCAGCATTACTAACGATTTCATGGAATCTTGTTAAAACGTTGAACAGTTGTATCCCGGTACAGTTGGGACACCTATTACACTGTCATCAGTGCCTCTAGCACGAGTTCCTGCAGTTTACTTACTCGATCACACGTACAGTTTCGTCCCATACATTGAGCACTAGAGTTTTAGTTCTTAATAGTTTCCGCGAGAGGTGCTGGTGCTCAATGTATGGAGGAAACTGTACGTGTGATGGAGTACGTAAACTGCAGGAACTCGTGCTAGAGGTACTGATCGCTAACTAGGCGGAGCTTGCAGCAATCAGACAACTGATAAACATACTTGTATTTCTAAATTTATAGATGAATAACAGCCAGACACAGAACAAAATAATCGTGCTCATCACACAAAGATTTATCCTGGATGGAGATCGAACTCACGACCTCTAGCTTAACAATCAGGTTCACTAACAACTAGAACAAAAGGCCAAATAATCTATAACTAAATAACGCGAAACGTATGAAAGATAAAGAGATTTATATGAAACTAGCTGTGCCCGCGACTTCGTCCGCGTGTTAATTAGATTATTTTGTATTTTTTTCAAAAATAAAAGATTATTCAAAAATAAAAGTAGCCTAAGTTACTCCTTATTACATCAGCTACCTGCCAATAAAAGTCCCGTCAAAATCGGTCCAGCCATTTCAGAGATTAGCCGGAAGAAACAGACAGACAGACAGACAAAAATTGTAAAAAAAATATTTTAGAGTATGTACCGTATATATATTCATATACATGTAGTAAAAAACGGTTATTTGAATATTACAAACAGACACTTCAATTTTATTTATTTGTATAGATGTATAGATAAGCACCCAATCATGTATATATATCGAGAGCTAGAATATGTTCGTGTTTTATAATAGGCCCAGGCCTACTATGAATTTGATAACATAAAACTGAATCCTTAATTACTCTTGATGTCCAGTCATCAAGGGTAATTAAGGATTTCAATTTAAGCAAGAAAAGATTTCAACAGAAACCGGATTGACTCAGGAAGGTACTTCATCGGAAAAGTCGCTGTATTAGACTAAGGAAATACATAGAGATTGATGATGTTTGTATACACTTTATTATGTTACTCAAATGGCTAACATCTTTACCAAGTTTCGATATCGTGACTGGAATACGCCTAATAATTGGTTATTCAATTCCTAATGGAGATACGACCAGTATGTTCGGTTACATTGTACAAAAAAAAGAAACAACGCCTGCACTATTGAAATAAATCCCTGAATTTGAATTGAAATGTATACATGTAATTCACGGAAATTTGAATTGAAATGTATACATGTAATTCACGGACACAGAATATACCCAGGCCCAGCTAACGAGGGATCACCCAAATATTTGTGTCCTAGAACGTACAAGAACGACGATGGTGTCGAGATAGAAGCGAAGAAATGTGCACTGGCGCAGTCATCGTCATTATAACTTCGAAATTCGATTTAAAAATAAATAAGGTAATAAATAAAATTGTTTGTGACTTTTTTATACGATACGAAAAGTTAATGACCAATACCAAGAAAACATGAAAATAATATTAATGAATTTCATGGAACAGTGTTGTTTGCTTAATTACTTTAGTCTTTATTTCTCTTCCATATTCAAACAAACAACATAAACTAGTTAATGTTATTGCAATATTATAGAGTATAATTTAGGGTAAAATATAATTAAAGGCACTTCTACGTCTCGTTGAGTTTCATTGAAAATTAAAATAATTTTTAATTGGTAAGTACCGATTTGATATTGTTTATACAGGTTGAAATTTTTTAAACAAAAGGAATCAAATGCCCTGAGTAGATTTTATATTTTGAAAATATAAACGCAAGTGTTGTGCACACACACAGGTTGTTTATAAATACAATTATGTCGTTGTCACAATAATATAATCAATTTCGTAACCATACAATTATATACATCTACAAAAAAATCCTATCATCAGCATTATCAGTCTTTGGGTTGATATGATGACGATGATGAAGACGGGGTCGGGACGACTCTATCAAAATTATATCACGTATTTAGAAGAATAAAATATAACTTCAATGTTCATTGGTAGGTAAACATGTAATTTGGAATTAAAACATTTAAGGCATAATTTTAACGACACTTTTATCGAATAAAAGAAGTTGTAACGTGTTTGGATATGAAGAACCCTCAAAAGAATGGCTATATACAAGACTTTTTGCACTTCTCACAATAAGTAAATATCAAATAGCTTTTTACTTTAAAAGTATTTGTAGGTGTGTCTTGCGCACTGTATATCGAAGGCGCTAATTGCTTTCCGACCCACTATTTAATACAAATATTTAATTATACACAAATGGCTTTTAAAGCGTTTTCAAAGATTTAAAGACTAAAATTAAATCGTCAATTGTTGGTTTATTTATAGCACATTCTTATTGTCACAAACTATACGCCACAAACATTTTAATTAGTTTCAATTTGAACTATTGCAATTAACGACTAGTAAAACTATTAAGAATGTAGAGCAACATTTCGTATTAAGTGTTCGGGCTATTCCCACACGATCTGTTTTAGGTACTAAGAAACATTTCGGCTATTTCCATAATAGGAACTGTTAAATTATGTATGTAGACAAATGTATACATTACGGTGTGTGTGACAGACTTTGGTCCCAAAGTACCTAATAGTAAATGTCTTTGGCGACCAGGATATCCCAAATATATTCGACCTCTGAAAACCGACTATCCCAGGAATAGATAAAATAGGTACAGTATAAAGTGGCATACAATCGGGTTATAGGTAACTCCTGGGACGAGTCTTTACTGGCCATAGAACTACATATCATCACATTTTATCAAGGTTAATTCGACTAGATAGGGAGTTTAAATACCAAAGTGTTATTGGAATTTTTCTATGAAGAAGAATTCTTTCAAATCTTTGTATTTGGTGGTGCTATCATATTAAAGCGTGGAGCATAATCATGGCATTAAACGGCTACTTGCGAGAAATGTGTCCAAGCCATTGAAAATAATTGTCCACAACATAATGACGATAGCACAAGGACCGCTAGTAGTGGAAGTATCTGCCTTTGTACATGTGTTATTTGAAGAGTCTGCCCTTCTGAGAGAAGGAATGTTTATTTGAGAAGCTCGACTAAGAACAGAATTCTAATGTAATTAACGTAAGGGAAATGTAACGACTAGCAAAGCGAGTCGTTTTGATAACTGCTTACTCTGAATGTTTCCTACTTGGATAAAAATCACTGTCAAAGTGAGTTAGATTTCATTTACAGTCAAGACTAAGTAAGTATATGAAATTTATTCTTACTTAATGTTTACCTCAATTCTTAAGTGGTTTGCTGTGAACTACCTTACAGTCGCTATTGACGAGTCAAGCTATAAATAATAATGTCCATGGGTAAATTGATTCTCAATACGATTCGATATTAAGACGAGCCCCCAGCATCTTTGGCTACAAGTCTTTTATGTTCACTATGGCCATGAAATTATAGTAGGTAGTTATTTAATGACTATTACTAATAGGGTTCCGTATGAAAATGATGAAAATTAACCTTTATGCTCTGATGCAATTCGTCCATCCGTGTCTCACGGTAGTTGTCACAGCTCCTCATAATGCTAGAAATTTCAAATTTAGAATATTTGCGTAGATATCGCATACTCCACTTTGCAGCAAATCAATATATTTCATTATTTTAAAAAAGAGGCCGATTTAAAAGATTTTAGTTATTAGTCCCTGATCAAATAAGGCATGATAAAAAAAGGGTTTTATTTGAACATTCTCAACAAGATTTATGCTTATGCACGTTACTTTCAATTTACAATTATTATATACAAAAAATATCATTCTACGCCTTATTTCTAAACTATGTGATGCTAAAAATTATAAAAAAATTATAATAATAATAAAAAAAAACAGTTGTTGTTTAAGATAAATAGAGCGATAGTTATAAAAATATCCGTTTTCTTTATTTTTCATAATCAAACTAGCATATTAAATAAACTTTAAAGACTTTTTAATCCTACAACTGGGGAAATATCAAAACATGTCTGGAATGAGTGCCGTGTAACGTACAATGAAGGCACGGAACTCAGTGCGCGGGACCGATTTGCACTTAATCGATTTCTTACTATAAAAGCTAGTGCTAGTGACCCTCAACATTTTAATTTACTGTGTATAAATTGTAAAGGAATGGAATAACATGACGACCGTTTTGTGGCCTAATTTGAAAGATACATGTGAGATGGTAGTGAGCTTATAATTAGTATTACAATTATAGACCCAGTCGAGAAACATTGGTAAATAGGACAGAGGAAGGCATGCATGCTGTTATTCTTTATAGAATGGTTTTAAATTCTATAAATGTAAATCTCATCTTTTGGAACACAATATTCACAGACTAACTAAATAAAATTTTGCGTACTGTGAAAAGGATTAAGCAATACACTTTTACTTAGTCATTATCTGTTATTTGAAAGCAAATCTAATTATTCCATGGGTCACAAAAAAGTAATGAAAAACCCCTCACCTATTATAAATATAACTTAAAAGAAATAATTATCATAAATGAAACACTATTTAATCAGTCATATTAGTCTAACATATGCTTGATGAAAATGACAGATCTTTAAAAGTGGATTGTTTATGTAAATTTTGTTTCTGGCACTCGCCGGTCGCTGCCGCGGCGCTTGGTTCGCTTCGGCTCGTGGCTTGTATAATCGCAGTTCAAAACCTAACCTGACCTACTTTAGTGTGTTAATAAAATAACAAGTCAAATTGAGAGGTAATTGTTGAAGTTTTTTTGGTGACTGTACTTTTTTTTCTATAGGAATTTATGTGATCTTTATGATACATCCAAATTTGACATATATGCATTAATACAATAAAGTGTTGGTTAAACGCTTGCTGAAAAGAAGAAATTTCTCTGTTGACAGCGCGATAAGCGGGAGGATGATAGCTCTGCTAAAGAATAGATCTTACTAATGTGCTGCTTGTTTTCATGAATTTTAAGAAACACAAAAATTCTATCTATCTACGGGCATGGTGTGGTCTAATTTATACAGTAAACATTATTTAAATACCAGTTAAGCGAAATCCATTTACCCAGCTCATGGTAAACGGTTACTGCTATGACGCTTGAAACACAATAATGCTATTATCTATAGTTTATTCTGCTGCTCTAAACCAAACTTGCTTTACCTCATTTAAATGTAAGTCCATAAGTCATATGAAGGATTACATAAAAGACCTTAAACCTGTGTGGTAGCATTTAATCCAACCCAAATTAGCAAATTGATTAGTTACAACTAAGTCAGTAGGTATAAATAGGAAAGTAATTATATATTCGTGTGTATTTAAGAAGAGACTTCATAATATGATGTCTCTTTTTTCCATTTATTGGTCTACAAAACTGTATATAGACTACATTGGATAAAAATAAAGTCTATATCCTACTCTGATGTTGACACAGCTTGCTAAATTAGACAAATTTTTAAATACACATATAATATATCATATTAAGTTCTTAAATACAATATAATTATATTACGAAAAGAGTTATTTAGATTCAGTTGGATGCTGGCAGCGCAAGGCCCGTCATTGTTGAGATCTTTAGAGAGGCCTATGCCTAGCAGTGTGCAACTTCATCGATAAAAGAAAGTAGTCGTGGTAGTAGAAAGTAGAAATTATATAGTTACTTCATTAGTTTTACAAAAGTAATACCCAACTTAAAATGTTCTGTATGACAACCGATTTATAGTACAACGATGTAAAACCATCGGTTAAAAAACAATTATCAGAATCCGTTCACCAACAATAGAGAAATTTATTAATAGACAACCTCCTATTAAAGCCGAAAAAAAAGATGATTAAATAAATTATGTTTAACAACATCTAACAAAGAGGTATAAGCGTTTGGGTACTGAAGTAAGTATTTTTTCATTCAAATAAATTTTCCTTACAAATAGCAAGATTGTAAAAGAAATGTACCTACCAGTAATGTTTTTCCGAACGGAATTATTTATGGGGCATAGGAATTAATTCGGAAATGCGTGCTTAGGAGGCCTTATTCATAATCCATAGCGCAGCCATTTCTTTTTATGATACGAAAGCGGCTCTCTACAAATGATAGAAAATAATCCCGACAAGGAAAACGACTGTATATACGTATAATAATTGTAACTTAATCGAAATGATAACAGTAATTGGCCATATTCGAACATCGTTGAGCCAAATTGGTTTACATTGAATTTAGCTTCCGGAACGTTTTTTGTGGCATGTGATACCGTTCGTTCTAGAGCCTTAGTTTTTGGAAAATATTACCCAAAAACTAAGGCTGCAAATCAATAAATTTTCCTGTTGTATTACAAAAAATTCTGTATCCTCAGGAAAAACTACTGATTGCAGATGAAAATAGTTATCTCAAAATGTTATAATATCCCACAGAACGCAGCAGCGTCTCTCTATGTACTATAACCATCGTAGTGCAATCGCCAACTCATCCTTCAAGCGTGGCGATAATGGCAGATCCTCCAAATTATGGGAACCTTTGGGAAAACCCTTGTCCAGCCGTGGACGCTATTCGGCGGACATCATAATGATAATGATCATAATTTTAGCAGCGATTTTTCTTCTTGGTGTATAGCAATATATGTATAATATTATGAATTTAAAAGTGTATAGTTTATGTAAGCAACTTGTTTTGCTCATATTGTATAGTATGGTCGCAGTTCAAACTCAACCTAACCTACTTTTCTAGTAGCGAAATACATTTTCAATTATGAGATCAAATGCAAACACTAAATAAATTAATACTTTATAAATGAATGCCTTGGGACAACTTTGACAGAGCCATCTGATTCCAAACAAGGCAGGGCCTGTACTACCAGACATCTGATATTATATAATATATAAATTACACCCAGCCGATATATAGGAGTTAATATTTCTTTGTGTCTTTCGCATTTTGATGTGCTACATGTTGTTCAGTTTCACAAGCAAATATTTTAAATTTTTTTTTATATTGTTTATATTTTTTTAAATTAAAATTCCGCTCTTAAATTACATCCACTATTAATGTTACACCTTGTATACACAGTTTTCACATAGACATATTTCCAATTACCAAAGAACACGCAAAGAGCTTGTTAATATTTACCAATATTAAAGTCAATATTTTTATTTGTTATATACTACTTGTATTTTTATTTTGCTGTGGTGACGACATAGAACATCATCACCCCATCTCATCCCGTGGCCGTAGAAATCGCCCATAGAACGGGCAGCATCAAACTGCGATCGCCAACCCGCCTCCTAGCGTGGCGATGATGGAATATCCGCCATTCTTTGGGGAGGCTTTTGTCCAGCAGTGGACGTACTGACATGATGATTTTTTCCTTAGTTATATTACTTTATTTTTCCCTTTTATAAAATACACATGACACATAACGACCACTCTAGTAAAAACAAACAAAGCATTTCAAATGTTTAATAGCCGGAGAAGGAACACGAAAGAATTTCATAAACGGAGTATTTTCCTTTTCATAAGTTATTCCGTATTTTTCGGAGCATCACTTACACATACTTAGAAGCAACGTTTTTCTTTGTAAGTTTATAATAATGTCCGTCAGTGCCTGTAGTAAGACTGTTGCTAGTTAATTCTACTCATGCTATGTCTAGACTATGTACCTACTCATTATTTTCTTGTTACGACTCGACGTAGTTAGGCGGATGGGAGTTTGGCTGAGAAGTATGCACTGTCGACGTTTTTATGAGAATAGGATGGAGAAAAGTTTGACCCAAATGCTTAGTGTCTGAGGTTTTATAATCAAGCGTTATTTATAATATGGTAAGACCTAATTCTTAGCATTCCATGTATTCACCGTGGTACACACGGCTACATATCAAGCTATACATTTCCAATATAAGCTGATCATTCATTGTATGGCAATCCTGTATAACGCGGGATCAGCTTATACTGGAAATGTATAACTTGATGTGTAGCCGTGCGTACATCGCGTAGTAGAGGAGAAACACTCGATACACGTAGGTTTAAGGAGGACCCTTGTGGTGCTTCAAAAACATAAATATAGTAAATTTCAGGAGTACCAAACTGATTTGAATGGCAGAGCAAGCCAGAGGTTGTGGGTTCGATCCCCACCGTTTGTGTAATAAGCACGATTATTTGTTACTAGCTGTGCCCTGCGGTTTTACCCGCGTTAAATGTTATAAATTATCACAGCTCCTCCCCCGAAGGTGATAGCGTGATAATATGTAGCCTATATGTTGACCCGTCTTGGTCACATTCATGCAAAATTTGAAGTAAAGCCATGCAGTACTTTTTGAGTTTAGCCTGGACATACATACAGACAAACAGACAAAAATTCTAAAATCTATATTTTTGGCTTCGATGTCGATTGTAGATCACGCCCCAAGTATCCTTTTAAAAAAATATTCAATGTACAGTTTTGACTTTGCTACGATTTTATTATATGTATGTGTCTGAGTGCAATTTATCTTGATAAGAAAAATTACACAAATATACTTAATTCAAAAAGCAATAACGTTTTAAAACCGGTTGTTAATCTTTTTTAGATATAAGTATTTAAAGTTCGTGGTCGTTATATGTTCTCACAATTGCTAACTAAACGCTAACTGTTAGTGTAGCGCATTCTTTATTTTTTGATTTTATTTTCACTGTTAAGCTAGGTTAGGCTTTAAAAAAATATCCGCAACCCTACCATAGGCGTACACATCATTCTCATTAATATTACACAACATACAGTGATATTAAATAGAAAGTCATTTAAAAAAATAAATATAGACCATTTGCGGAAATCCATAACATTAAAAATACAAAATTAATTTGTAGTGTTAATTCCGCTAATTAGCAACAATTAGCGGAATTAACACTACATATTAATGTTGTATTTTGAATGTTATGGGTTACCGAAAAGTAAGGCCTGATTCCATTACTTATAGACCCGAAAATTAAAAAATATACTAAACATAATATTGAAATTAATAGCACTACGTAACAATATAGCGTAGTGTTAAGCAAAGGATATTTAGGTTCACTGTATTTATAACACTGTGGTACACACAGCTACATATCAAGCAAAAATAATAATAATTATGTCCTCCTAGCCGAATTTCGGCCACGGCGGCCAGTCTCAACAGAGATTAGCCATCTGCGCGGGAAATATTATAGTGTTCAAGTGTGTGCGCAAACACAGGAGCACTTTCTATTCCATCACTCTCGATCGATGATCCGATGGGACGCCTATGCGACACGACCGGAAAGAGGTCAGGTACAGGACCGATGGCTTTACGTGCTCTCCGAGGCACGGGGGTATAAATACCGCCAACTCCCAGACTTCGGGCTGATGCTGAGAATTTTTTCTTTTTACAGAAAAGTCCCATTATCACTTTTTGGCCCGACCCGGGATTTGAACTCAGGACCTCGTTCTCTGCGGGTGAACACACTACCGTTAGACCAACGAGGCAGTCAATGTATCAAGCTATATATTCCAGTGAAAGCTGATCTCGCATTGTATAGGATTTCTTATATGATGAGAGGTCAGCTTATATTGGAACTGTAGAGCTTGATATGTAGCCGTGTGTACCTGCTAGTTGCCAGTTTGGCACAGTTTGCTCTGTTTTATTCGGCACGCTACCCTTGGTGCCATAGTATTTAACGTAACAATAAAATATTCGCACATCTCTCTTAGCAATTTCAGAATATTCTCCCTAAACTGATTTCCATAATACCTATCGTAGGTGCGTTAATGTACGTTTAAATTAAATATTAAAAAGTAACAATATATCTACTGATTCTGAAATACTAATAATTTTCCACTACTTGGAACCTATTTAAGATCAGGTAAAAAACTAAAACTTGAGAGGTGTCAAGGGACACCCGGATGGAACGAAGTTATTTCTTATTATTTATTATGTACAAAAATCCTGTATACACTCAACAAAAATAATCGTCGCGACACCACACTGTTCAATGCGAAATAGAAATGAAAATATCTGGCTTGCTTTCTATAAGAGAGAGAGAGAGACAGACAGAGAAACATGCGCACGCCGCACAGCTGAAAAAAGTGTCGTGACAACTTTTTGTAAGATTTTTTTCCGTCTAGCCCCCTTTCACAACGCGCGATAAGGAACTTCGTTCCAAAAAATACTATTCGTATGCCTTATTTTAAGGTAGAATATAGAGGCACAATACCAACACTATAACAACTTTTGTATTTTAAACCTGTATTCTTTAAATAAAGATTATGATGATGATTATGATAATGAAAACACATATTTTAACATTTAAATATTAAAACGCACACGGACTCACGCCCACTTTAATACACAACCGCCCAAGAATTGTTCTTAAAAAATATAGTCAAACTGTGAACGTCCTCCCTTTTTAAGTCGGTCAATAAGTAGTTTCGGATGTGATTTACATCAAAATAGTTACACAAAGACTATATATACACGTTGGGTACCTAAATACATTAGCGTAGAATTTATATAAAACATACACCCACACTCACACAGACAAACACCCAATACTTAAAATATTGTTATACTAGCGGTAATTTGGCTTACCTACTTAATTTTTACTGCGTTATTCAATTTCGCTTGTTTACAATTAATTAAGTTTAGAACTACTGCTTATTTCATGTACATTTAGAACCCGAATAGATAGTCGCAGTCGCAATACGACTGTTCTATGCTGCCGTACATATGCGAAAAAGTCGTAATGTAGTGAATTATGCCACGCTTAATAGTACTCTATACAGACGTAATAAAGTGACTTACATTTAAGTGATTGGACGGCAGTATGGCTCTCCTACAAATGACGTCTTATGTTGGCATAGGAGTACTTTATCTAACTTGATCATGTAAGTTCTTTAATTTAGAGGTTATTAGAACCCTATTGACCATATGCCAAGTCTTTTCAAATTTATAAATGACTGCAGTGATCAAACCGACTTTCACCATGACTCACGCGCAACATTAAGATCTGCAGACTGAACTGTCTGCTATGCATATGGTAACCTTGTAACATACGTGTTTGTTCTCTTAATATTTACTAATCGTCACTCTGTTCTTTATTGCTATAATTCTGCTGTTCACGATCAGTATTAACATATAAATTTGCGTAATGCCGTTTAAGGTCAGCTACTATTTACATATTTTTTTAATTAACCAATGAAGTCTTTACCTCTAAGAGTTTGTTACAGTATCACTGTTAGTGAAACAAATCCTACTAATATCGTCGTGCACTGTTGGTGAAACAAATCCTACTAATATTATAAATGCGAAATTTTGTGAGCATGGATGTATAATAATAATAATATAATAATAATATATATAGGGACAATGTCACACAGATTATCCTAGCCCCAACCTAAGCAATGCTTGTACTTTGGGTACCAGGTGACGATATACATACTTATATACATAGATAAATACTTATGGATGTTTGTTACTCTTCCACGCAAAAACTACCGAACGGATTTTGATGAAACTTTGTAGTTAGCTTAAATATCCGAACAACAAATAGGCATCTATATATATAATAATATTAGTCTGTCTGTCCGTTATAGAATCGTAAATTATGCATTTGATCATCGTGATGATCTTCAGCACAGTATTATGCATGAGCGCACGAAGGTTTCTGAGTTGGTACGACCAATCATTCTTCGACAGTTGGCGCCACTCTCATTCCAATAAATTTCTTATATTTTCGTAGCAATGCGCTCAGGGTAGAGCTAGTAATTTATAAATAATAACGCGGTTAAAACCGCGGGGCGCTACTAAATAAATACAAGAAGTATACCTAAATCGTCGAGGCAGCTACTAGGTAGGTATACTTTTTAATTGTTAATTCTTAAACCGTTCCCGCGCCAAGGAAGCGACAACAGCCTACGGCGCAGCTGGTTTACTTTTAATGTAAGTACATTAATAATTCATGCGAATTTATTTATTTACAAAGATTGAAAGAGACTTATTATACGAAGCTATTAATATTCAAACGCTTTTCTCTCCTTTACTTAAAATTACTTTGTTATTGGTGACAAAACCTGCAGCCGACAGCGACAGTTGAAACAAATACTTTTTTGATTTTCCTCTTGGGCTTCAGAATACGAAACTCCCAAATTGATTTTTCTTTCCGTCAACATGATGAAATATTACCATAATATTTAAATAAATCTCGGAGTAAATAATGCTATATTAATATTTTAATATAGGTACAGGATGCTTCCTTAGTCGTAAAGCCTTAAGCCATATGATACAACAAATGATAATATAATTGATTTGTCTTTAACCAAGTCTTGAATAATACAGTAGGCACAGGTAGAGTTAAAATACTATCGGTACAAATCTTTTATTTGATAGATCCCTATAAATATATAATTGCCAAATTGAAGTGGCAATGGGCGGCGCACATAGCTCTTAGGACCGACGGCCGTTGGGGCAGAAAGGTTCTCGATTGGCGACCACGAACTGGAAGACGCATCGTGGGCAGGCCCCTTAAAAGGTTGACCGACGATCTTGCAAGTGTCGCTGGAAACCGGCCATTATGGAGATCTTTGAGGGAGGCCTTTGTCCAGTGCTGGACGTATTTAGGCTGATATGGTGATATATGTGATTTTGAACAACCAATTTTGAGTGTTGGCACAGAACTTGAGTAGGTACAATACGCATATTTATAATCTTGAAAGATTTTGTCTTCGACATTCAAATGCGACTTTACATCTGAGCCAAGAAATGGAACTATATTTCAAAACGAACAGTGTCTATAAGTAATGGCCATAATACTTAGGTACACACGGCTACATATCAAGCTATATTTCCAGAATTAGCTGACCTCTCATTGTAAGTAAATCCTATACAACGCGGGATCAGCTTATACTGGAATTATCGCTTGATATGTAGCCGTATGTACTTCAACTACTTAATATACTGGACCGAGAGTAGGAACTTGTATTATTATGAATTTGTCAAATAATATTATGGCTTCGGGAATGGAAAACTAATTCAATAGCTCGTTGTGACCGTCTATAATATTATTTATAGGCACGTATTTGAATTGGCTCAGGTAAGAGGTACACCTTGCGTTCTTTGTTGTGCGCCAAAGCGGTGCCAGGTTCTTTGTCACTACAGCTACCTGTTCAAATAAGGGCTCACAGAACGAGAGGAGACATTGTAGGGCAGCATACTTTGCAAAATTGTGTATTAATGCTCTATTGTAAGGGAACGCCTTTGTAACAATGTAAGTAACTAGGTTCCTATTATCAAATGGCAAACGTGTATTATTGGTTTTGGTTTCTACATGGGTATACTTCCTCTAATGTAAAATTAATGCTGTGTTTATTTTGGAGTATTTATTCTAAACTATCGACAGCTCTTGCATCACGGGTTAGTGGATTTTCCTTCAAAAAGCCCATGAGAGATTCCAACTTTTTATTCATAAAAACACTTAGAACACTAAAAAAGTAGCCTAACTCTAAACTTCATGTAAAAAATACATCTAAGTCGGTTAAGCCGTTCTCAAGTGATAACCTTTAAAACTTGCGACCGGCTTTTAACTTAAACTTGAAATGTACGTTAGAGCGTTAACTTGAGAGTTAACGCTCTAACGTATATTGCAACAACGAGCATGAATTTCCATACAGAATGATTAATTAATAAAATATCTTCGGATATCTAATAATCTGCAATTTGATCCCAAACTACGCAGTCTGTGCTATGGCAACCGATAAACTAACAACATATTTATAAATGCATACATATTATAGATAAATGACACCCAGACCCAAAATGAATAATCGTACTCATCCCACAAAGATTTGTCTTGGATGGATCGAACCCACGAGTCCACGACCTATGACTTAGCAGTTTGGGTCATTAACCACTTGCACAACAGGCCAGTCAATCGACAGAAATTTGAAAAATAATAGATAAGCGTTTTTTTTATATATAATAATATCTAGTGACAATGTCACACAGATCATCCTAGCCCCAAAATAGCAAAGCTTGTACCATGGGTACCAGGCGACGATATACATACTTATATAGATAGATAAATACTTAAATACATAGAAAACATCCATGACTCAGAAACAAATATTCGTGTTCATCACACAAATAATTGCACTTACCGGAATTCGAACCCAGGACCACCAGCTTCGTAGGCAGGAGTACTACCAACTAGGCTACGGTGACCGTCAAATACGGTGACCGTTTATATATAGATCGACTTTATTAACAATGTGGTATTAAGTAGGAATTCATATTTCAATTCCAACGGATTTAGTAAGCTATATCAGGTGCAATTGGGATCTGAATGCCACGAAAATAATACTGCGTAATTAATTTTGGAAACGGCCTTTGACGCATTTACAATGGGTCCTCAATTTACATTATTTTGTGACCAATTTTAGAAGTATACTTAGATATGGACCAGGGCCTATACTAACAGTCGTTTTAATGGTATTATATTAATATCACTGTAAACTTACTTTCGTTTAAATATCTACCTTATATTAACAGTAGCTGTGCCCCGCGGTTTTACCCGCTTTAAACTTTATAAATTATCACAGCTCCTCCCCCGTAAGTGTTAGTGTGATAATATGTAGCCTATATGTTGAACCGACCTCTCAGTAATATTCATGCAAAATTTGAAGCAAATCCATGCAGTACTTTTTGACTTTAGCCCGGACATACATACAGACAAACAGACAAAAATTCTACAAACTATATTTTTGGCTTCGATATCGATAGTAGATCACGCCCCGAGTATCCTTTTTAAAAAATATATAATGTATAGTTTTGACTTTCCTACGATTTTATTATATGTATAGATAAAAATAGTTATTTGGTTATTACAAACCTCAAAGATGGCTTATTACGGTCTTGTTCCCACTGGACCTTCATAATTGTACCCTACCTACAACATAGGACCCATTAGTCCAGCTGACAAAAATATTTCCGATGGGACCTGTCATTTTCTCACATTTGACCCCTTTTTTACGGAAAGTACAATCATGCATAATACTGATAAAGATAAGACGGGTCCTAAAATTAGGGGCCAGTAATTTTTTAAATATATTTTTAGCAGGTTGATTGTGGTCTCCGAATTAGGTCCAGTGGGTACTTTTTACTATGTGGAAGGTTCACCAGACCCTTATAGCAACGCCGCTAATACCAAGGAGAATAACATCCCAACAATGTAGGTGAACCAAAAAGACCCCTTTAATTAGTAACAAGAAAAACATAAGCTTATCGTGCCTCCCGAAGCTTAACTACTCTGGTCTGTGTAGTCACTGGCTACAGGCGACTCTACTCAACTTGGTTCAAACATTTTAAACAGCTTACGAACCTTCAGTATATTCTTTAATTTTTTAATTACATTCACATTTCTATGACTAAATATTACAGCGAGCTATACAAAATCTCAACAACTAATTTAAGATTTATCACAGTATACAAATATAGACAGTAAGGAATCTACCTATAAAAGCTCGAAACAGCACAGTCGTACACGGCTGTTTAAAATCGGCTTTATCAAAACCGGAACTCGTATTTTAAATTACATGCTGATTTTTTAAACAATATTTTGATTGGAAGAGAAATCTATTTCAAAAACAATAATAATAATATTTTGGGACATTTTTCACACACGGCCATCTGATCCCAAACCAAGCAGAGCTTGTACTATAGAAACCAGATAACTGATATACTATTTATCTTTTGTAAATACATACTTATATAGATAATTTACACCCAGACTCAGGACAAACAGACATGTTCATGCACATGCACATGGGTAGGAATCGAACCCACGACCTGTGTCGTGAAAGACAGCGTATCTACCAACCACGCCAACAGGCCCGTCAAAACAATAAGAGTTATTACCCTATTGCTTCAATGGAGTGTAGGTAATAATTTCATCAACTAGGCTTGGTTTCCGTACTGTTCATATGTATTCTGTGTTCTCGTGATGAAGCTTTAAATCACTTGAATTGCGCAAATGCAGCAGTGTACATTTAACAACATGCACACATTACCCGCCGGAACAGTCGCTATGTACTTACTTACCAACTCTAAATATGTTATACTCGTTCATAACAAATTTTGTACTTACCCGAAAATGTTTCTCCTCAAAACCACAGCCGACAATGTTGTAACATGTGTAATACTCGTATTAGGGTGGGTCGAAATCAGTACTTTGTAAATGGCGTTTTGCTCACTTTAAAAAGTCGCATTTGATCAGAATAAGTTTTTGCAGAGAAATATAACTTTTTTATAAGGTTTAACAACTATTTTTATAACCCCGTCGGCTGGCGTATGTTGTAGGTGCAGAGTAATGAATAGCATATTTGTTCTCCAATTACCATGTAATTTAGTACGATATACTTACGAATAAACTCGCAGACAAAACATCCTGTTATGCTTATATATTGTCAAAAGTAAAAAATATAGCTTGTCGTATAAAACCTTTAAAATGTGTATAAATGAATTGGCCAATAATTCTCTCAATTTCTTTAATAAACCAAAAATAGCCTCTATAGAGCGAGTATATTTTATTGAGACATTCTTTTGAGAAAAAACCTATGTTAGTTTTCAATACAAATACTGTATAGATAGCTCCCGTATTTAATTTTCGGATCTTTTAGAGTGAGTGTCATTATTCTAATATAAAATATATATTTTAATATAAAATATAATATATTAAAATATTGTTCAGTACATTAGAGGCCTATCCTAATAAGTTAATCTTTTTTTAACAAACAAGCATAATTTGATATTGTATCCACGCGTTTATAATTATATTTACTCGTGTATAACATTCAAAGTAAGTAAAAATACAGTTCAAATAAAATTTGGTCGCGTCCCTTTCCGAATTACATCGGAAGTATCATGTTTATGTTCGGGTCCAGTCCATCACATTTAAGGATATCAATTTAGATCAATATTATTGGTGCTTATAAGCCCTTCTGCAGTAGATATACATACGTATTCGTTTAAAAATTCAGCACTTCCGTACTTTTACACATTAAATGAATTAACTTTAATACTACCGTAATTTGTTATCCCATTTTAATTGATGTCTCGATATCGGCATGGAGTCAAGCGAATTTCCTAGGAGGAAGTTTTGTCATTAGTTAGATTAGATTCCCACTCGAGTCGCTTCTCCCTTCACTATCGGCAAATTACCAGTAAATGAATAAATTAGTAGACCCTTAAGCTAACGGAGATTTTAATTATATAGGTAACGATAGTATGTTTTATTATTAGTTAGAAATATATACACTTTCCAAAATTTATTTTGATTATGTTACGTTTAAAAGTTGACTGTTTATTACTTTTAAGTAATCGAATTGAAATCATATATTTTACATGTGCAGTGTGTGTGTACTAAAATGTCACTTTGTACCAAATTTCAATCAGATCGGTTCAGGAGTTGAGGCGTAAAGAGACCACGAGCAAACAAACTTGTAAACAAACAGCGACGCTTTAGGATGTTTTATATTAGTATGGTTGAGGATATATTAGATACCTTCACATGAATATCAGTAAAATAAGTATAAGTAAGTTTTGACAACAGAAAAGTAGTATATGTAATATTAGGTTATCTGGTTTCCATAGAACAAGCTCTGCTGAGTTTGGGATCATATGGCCGTGTGTGAATAATGTCCCAGGATATTATTATTTTTATGTATAAGAAACACTAAACTTTTATGCCGCTAACTCTCAAACATCGGAACAGAAATATGGCAAAAACACTTTTTTGATCAGGACTTAATTATTTGCGGTTGAATATGCTACCGCTAGAAAAGAGTAGTCAAACCTGTAATATTATATGATCTATGGAACTTAACCAAGACAAAATGCTACATAACGAGAGCACTTCCTGCCGATTCACTCCACAAAAGAATTTATTCAATGGCATACAGGCCAAACAAAATAATATATATACAAAAAAAAAGTACCTACCTGACTCGTAATATCTGCAATCGATTACTTTTTCATTGGAAATTTGATGCTACAGTTGATACAGATCTTAAAAATATATTTTTAAAACTTGTATGCATTTGTAATTCATTTATTTATTGTAGATCGCCTTTGAAGGGTGCCGCGTTGAAAAAAATATATTGTGAGGCTCATTAAATAAATAAATAATAATTGAAAAATAAGACGTGTCAATCAACTAATGATCTAGTATAATGAGCTTTGTTTTAACCATAATTATTGTGAAGCTCATTAAATAAATAAAAATTGAAAATCAAAACATGCCAACCAACTAATGCTCTTAGAATAATGAGCTTTGTTTTAATAATTTTCTTTATTTATACTTGACGTTTTCAGTTAGACCCAAATGATCTCAAGATGAGAGTAAAATATATCACTGCTTCTCTAGACAACAGAGACGAACGGAGGCTTAAGCCATCTAGCAAATAGGACTACAAACTATTACGAGCCAAAGGGTTTGTGATGCAAGATGTCCGTGTGGTTTCCGACCTAGAAAGAATAATAATAATAATAATATCTGGGAACAATGTCACACAGATCATCCTAGCCCCAAACTAAGCAAAGCTTGTACTAAGGGTACCAGGCGTCGATATACATACTTATATAGATAGATAAATACATAAATGCATAGAAAACGTCCATGACTCAGAAACAAATATTCGTGCTCATCACACAAATATTTGCACTTACCGGGATTCGAACCCAGGACCACCAGCTTCGTAGGCAGGAGCACTACCAACTAGGCTATGGTGACCGTCAAAGTAACAGGGCCACCTCATACCATCCCGTGGGTGTCGTAAAAGGCGACTAAGGGATACACCAGGTAGTCGGGCAGCAGCGCCACCTGTGTACTACCACGTAACTACGGTCACCAACTCCCATGCCAAGCGCGGTAACAAAGGCAAACCCCTCCAAATTGTTGATGCGTCCATAAAAGAATACAACATTCTAAAGAAGGGTAGAAGTAGAAAGTAAGAAGAAAATATGTTCCTTAGCAGTGCCTCTAGCACGAGTTCCTGCTGTTTACTTACTCGATCACACGTACAGTTTCGTCCCATACATTGAGCACCAGAGTTTTAGTTCTTAATAGTTTCCGCGAGAGGCACTGGTGCTCAATGTATGGGAGGAAACTGTACCTGTGATCGAGTAAGTAAATTGCAGGAACTCGTGCTAGTGGCACAGGAGGGACAAAGTAGTCTAGAAATATAAATAACATAATTACCTCTACAAGCAAGCATCATATCTATTCCATTAATGAATTTTTAAAACTTAAAATTTTTATTTATTTATTCTTTAAGATCTCTTAATTTAATATTGTTGTCTTTTTACTTTAAAATTGACATGAGACAACATCATGATAATTATATTAATTTTTTACTTGCTAACTACTTAAATGTTTCTTTTTTTACTTAATGTATTGAATAATATTATGAACTTTTTAATAAGAATATGTCGTGAATCAACTGGAATTGGAGGGGTTTGTTACTATATTATAGAAACCTACATATGTGCAGCAGTGGACCATATTAGGCTCACGATGATGATGATGGGCAAACTATGCATTATTTTGAGAATTTATATTAAGTTTACGTTTTCAGAGAATATAAAACAATGAGAGTTTCGATTCAACTTTTTACAATTTAAAAGGACATACAGAACAAAATTTTAACCTACCCGAGCGTTACAATTCCCGACTGAAGCACACAACACGGTCCGATTACTCGATTAAATAACTTTGTTCAGGACTGACAATAAAAATATATTTCGCACAATTTGTTAATTGAAATTCTCTACAATGTTCGTTTACTTAAAATTGACAATGTTTTCAAATAAATATATTACCTAATTAGATAATGAAACATTAAACAACACCCTCTCTGACCGATCCTAAAGGGGACGAGCAATAGAGCGATAGTTAAAGACGAAGTCCCTAAAAACTGACCCTATAATGCTAGTCAGGAACCGACCTGAGACGAGCTTCAGGCCCCAAAGGGGTTATTTAAATTTTACTGACTTGATAGAGAGACTTGAACGTACTTTTATTTAGAAAACAAATAGTGGTATGTATGTTGTATATCTCTAGTGTATAAGGATACACGTATAGTGCAGTTATCTATTGCTATATGGTTATAAATTTCAATTTGTTATTAATTTATGAATAGAATAAACATTTATAAACAGAAGAACAAAAAGAACGCATTTTTATATGTCTACAGCAAAATATTAAATAGAATTGTAGAGATAGAAACATATATATGACTAATTTATTCCGATATAATATTTATAAATTAATTACATGTAATGTGATTAATTACATGTAATGTGATTAAATTTAGGAAAATTATTAGGTATAATTGTAATTGACATTTATTTTATTGTTGGTCGTATTTGTAATATTGACATATTTTTGCATGCATTATAGAACACTGTACCCAACATCTTAATACCCTGTTTATTGCAAATAAAGATCTAGTATTGTCTAGGTGCCAGTTTAAATAAAAGCTCTCGACCGCACTTCAAAATAGATAGTTCACATAACAAGTTCAAAGTACCATTAAGAGGAACACGTCATGCCGGTATGGGTGCGATATTTTTCATCGTTTTTTACTCAACCCCGCTGTCGGGGTTAGGACATGTGTGCGGAACGAAGGGCGAAGACGGCATGTAAAACCCTAACATGTGGCGCTCTCCACGAGCGGCGACACATCCGGGACAGAATCCGCTGTCCGGGCCCTTCACCCGGTCCACACTCCAACTAATCGCTCGCTAACTTTGTAATGAATATTCGATTTAGCCGTTACTTTCTCGATTGCCAGTTATAGATGCAATCATAGATGAATATACTATACTACATATATGTATGTATCTCGGAGTGAAATCAAATTAGTGAGCAAAACTTCGGCACTTGTCATTTGTCACATGTATTACAATACACAATCTTGTTTTGTATAATGTATATCACCAACGTATATTTTTGTCGCAGTATTTTCGTTTATTAAAAGACCCGAGTTAATATAAAATTTAAATATATACATATAACATGTGATAATATATTTAGGCATAGTCAATTAGGCCATAGTGATTATAAGAAAAACATTATTAATTGCAATTTATACTGGATTTCGAAAATATATGAACGTTAAAAATTTTTTGGGCGGGTAATAAAATGTTTAATATGCAACACCAAATATTTAAAAAAAAAATATATATTTTTCCCACATAGAGTTTTATTTTTAGTTATAAATGTAGATTTTAAATCTTGAATAATACCTACATTAATACATCACACACTAACATTGTTATATTTATATATATATTTCCCGGAAATACTTAACCTTTGGTTATACTCCTATTTTAAATACAGTCATTTATATTTGATACTCCTTAGCAGCCTATTCTGTTACCCCATAGACAAAAACTAAGTTTCCTTACTGTTTTAATTATCTGGAATATTAACAACGCATTACGGAAATAAAGACGCACCCTTATCACAGATATATACACGGAATCTTTAGGACGAAACGTAGTTTTGTCTCCAGTGGCAAATGGATACCATACCTAGGACCCTTGTAATGAGGAAAATTGACATAATAATACCTGGCTTTTTATGGCTATATTTCATGAACTTTTTCACTACATTCAATGTTGTGTTGTCTACGGACGGAGTAGCACTCTTCCCTAGGATTGCCCGGAGTCCGAGAAATGCGACGCTTTAATAGTAGTAAAACCTCATTAACGATACACAAAAACGCTGTTAAAAGCTGCAGAGTAGAGAAGAGAAGCTGACTGATGAATATTTATAATATTTCAACTTTGTTTAACACTGTCATTCTCTAAGTGACTTTTGTCAGTAGATCTGAGGTTAACGGATGCGATAGCATTCATCCCCCCAGGATGGCCTGGAGTCATAACCAAAATACGGACGATTGATGAAGAAAAAACGTATCTTAGGTCAGGAAATAATGAGACCTCATCAACAATACACAAAACAAAGTCGAATAATGAAACACTGCAGAATAGAGACGACAAGCTGACTGATGAATATTTATAATAATACAACCTTAGCTAACACTGTCTTTCTCTCCGATGAAGTTTATTACTCGTTTCATCTTATTCAAGTGAGATGTTAGTTCCAGATTTATGAATTTCAGGATAAAACGTTGAATATATTTACTTTTAATGGGATTCATTATTATTTATTTATTATCGTTATCTCTTATTTCAAAAGGAACAACTTTGGCAATAAATATGCATGAGGTGCAAAGCTTTTTGATTTATTACACAATTTAGACGTGCCGAATTATTATCCAAGATACTTAGTACTGCCTACTTATCTAATTTTCAGTTGACGGCGCGTCTATGGAGACAGTTGTACTACGATAACCACCCTTACTGCGTACGCAATAAAGATGCTGTCAGGACAAAGTGTGTCCACCAATGTGGCGTCGAATGTACAAGCCATCTGGAATCCAAAGCTTTCGCGATATTGAAGAGGGAAAAAGAAGTGGTGTGTTTTGATATTCAAGTGATATGCGTACTCTCGTTATTTTGATTAACAAAAAATACAGATTTTTTGCTAAAGAGAATGTATTTATTCTGACACGCGTCGTGTTCCAAATCACGTAAAATATGCTTTACCGCATTATAAGTATATAAGTCAAGAAAGATAACTGAATACATGTGTGGTTCATTATTGCTAGCTCCGATGGAAATATTATTCAGGGTTCACATCAAGCTATACATTTCCAGTATAAACTGATCTCGCGTTGTATAGGATTTCTATACAATGAGAGGTCAGCTTGTATTGGAAATGTATAGCTGGATATGTAGCCGTGTGTACTCAAATGGTAAAACGGATCCCGAATGCATATGCGAAAATATTATTTTTAACGAATACTTAATACACTACAGTTTCGTTCACGGATTCTTACGAAGTCTTTATATGGAACCCAAATAGGATGACTACCCGACCCTCACTTGGTCAGTTTATTTTATTTGACAGGGTATAACTTAACCGTACCATAAAGCTGGATGCAAACCACTTCTATGTTGAATTAACTCTCTTGATATTACTTAGAGACTTAATTTTAAGCCTGACTCCTTATAACGCATTTTGCAAAAGCCAAGCTTTAGCAATATTTACGCAATAGTTGCATTTCAATCACAAATTTGATATAATATGATAATCCGTAATAGAAGAGCGATGATTGCATAATTTTGCTATAGCTTCGCTTCTGCAAGATTCTTAATAAGAGACCGGGCTAATATTTATAAATCAAGCCCTTTTAGTAGGATGATAGCAGAAGCAAATTCTAAAAGTTATTAATCTCAAAAGATTGTAAATGTAGAACCACGATGAGTGAGTATAGCATATGGTGCGGTTGGAAAAAAAATCGTGAATCTACGATGTAGGAGCATTAATACACGGCTGTGGCGAGCAGGTAAGTAAACCGATCACGTTTCGGTGCGGCTGCGCCGGCGCGCATGTCGACCAGCTTGACTGTCAGTGCTGCCAACACCGCGACGTTGGCACTTGGTTCATTAGAAATGCAACTCACATTGAAAATGACAAAGTACGTGTCGAAATTTTTGTCTTTTACCGTAGAGACTAATCATTGAGTTATTTATATAATACGCCTTTATACCAGAATAAACAACTAAAACTCGAAGTCTGTTTTGGTTTAATCAGAATTATATTATTTAAAGTTTACTCTAAAATGTAAAAAGAGTACAGTCTCGGTACGCAAAGCAACAAAATGAGTCAAATATTCATGATAGTTTGCACAAAATGTAGAGGTAATAAATATTTTTAGTTTATTTCAAATGTCAAACTCTACAATGTAGAGTCCATTCTAAAATAATGACCATGTACGCACAGAATAGTAGCACTTATGTAAGGATGTCAAGGAAATATTAACATTTGACTTGCTCTTTAAATTATCTATGGTCCCAATACAAAGTTCGCAATACACGATGATTTCACAGACACACTTATTAATATGTTCTCATCATAAGCGAAGGAAAGAAAGTTACAACCTACATCTCAATTCGAATCATTTTACCGTTGGCACCACTGTTTATACGTAGAAGCGATGTTGCATGGTTACATTCACGTGGGACAGAGAGATGTATACGTCAGAGTGAAAAAAGGAAAGAGACAGCAAAGACCGGCTAGGCAGGTAAGAGGCGCGGGCGCCGTGGCCGTATACCGAAATCACGCAGCCAGATGCAACGACCTTCTGTTCACTAAGCTACATACGTATATATGCTATACTATGCATCAACGGCTATCTATAGAACCTACTCAACCTTAAAACGCGGTGCGTGGGCCGCATCGCCGTAAAATACCTACATTGTATGATCTGTTCGTCTTTGTTAACAAAAATCCTGTAACAACAGCTTTGTTTTTAGACTATAACTAATGTTCTAATAGAAGAAATGAATAGACACATTAGGTATTTTATCACAACAAAGGTTTACTACAAAATACTTATTGTACCTATCTATAGAATTTTATAATTGGATAATTAAAATGCGGGTTTGCGAAATACCTACACTAATGTAAAAATTTTATACTAATAATTCAGCAGAGAGGCATACGGTCCACCTGATAGCATGTGGTTACCGTAGTCTAAGACATCGTACACAATCACATCACTTATCATTTGTCGACTTCCCTCCAAGATGTTCTCTAGGACCTTATGCACGCCAGGACTACAAAATTAACATTAAAATGTTATTACCTGCTCATAGTGAGTTGCTCTCACCGATCCGTAAGTGCTTGGCGAGGTAAAGCGACTAGGCTAGCGGTCCGTACATAGATGGGTGACCGTCAATTTGGTTTAATTTCTGAGCGTTTCCGTGCTTTTTGTGGACACCTTAAGTTGTAGACATCAGGCAATAGTCGTTAAGCTATGTCAGCGGCCTATTGGGCGGCTTGAACAACTCTGATACTAGGGTAACCACTGAATATTCTCTACCGCTCTTAGAAAGTAATAACCACTATTCACTAAACAGAAGCAGGTTAAAATTCAATGCATTAAAGAAACTCTTACTTACATATTTTAATTAAGCATGTAATCAATTATATCTGTCATTAGCATTGCATAAAAGTTAATATTCTACTTAGCTTAGTTTTATTAAAGTTTTAATCAAAATCCTCGGGCGGTTAGTAAAGCAAGAAAAGCGGGGCAATTCATTGGCCGGCATGGCGGCACCGCAACGCTTATGTGCACGATGGGGGCCGTTCGCCATCAGTGACGTAACTAAGGGCTGAACTTCCGCAACGAAATTCCACGGGCCCCGAACGTGGAAGGGCCCCGAACATAATGACATAATCTGTTATTGCAAACATTTATAAAATAAATACAGGGAAAACATAAGGGTTATAATTTTGTTACATTTTATTGTATATCCTATTTCTAAATTACTTACTGTGCCCCTACTAACCTACTTTAACTTTAAATTTATACAAAGTTTCATCAAAATCTGTTCGGTAGATTATGCGTGAAATAGTAAAAAGCATTCTTACATCCATACTCACAAATTTACGCATTTAAAATATTAGTTAAGATTAGATGCCAGCCCTAATAGGGGCCCTCTTGGAAGCAGTGGCGAATACTACATAAAGGCACAAAGCTGGACTCCTGAACTCATAATTGAAAAAATAAAAGCTTAGCTTAAGTTTTTATTTAGTTTCGTAATATCTCACTCCACTAGACGAAAGTCCACTTATAGTATAAGAATTAAAATGTTGAACTAATAACGTTTTGATTGGTTTCATGTATGATTTAGTAAAGAATAATTAATAATAATGTCCTCCAGGTAGAATTTTCGGCCACGGTGGCCAGTCGCAATGGAGACAAGCTATCTGCGCGGGACATATAAACTATTTTAATATTATTATTAAATATTATAAAATCAAAACATTATAGTGCGCAAATGTGTGCGCAAACACACAGTGGCACTTTCTCTTCTATCAATCCCATAATACGATGGGACAGCTAGCGACACGACCGACCGAAGGCTTTATGTAGTTTTTGAGGCACGGGGATGACAATACCGCCAACTCCTATTTTTTTATCGGATTGCGTCGGTGGCCCCCTTTCATTAGTTATTTTCATGGGCCCCACTCAGTGTAGTTACGGCACCTTTCAACATTTCAGCACACTTTCGTTCGTAACCGTTATCTACCATTCGTTTTTAAACCTAATTAAAGTACAAATGACGTGTAACATCTTACTCGCAGATCCGTATTACAAGTACCAGTTTCATTAAGTTCAATAGTGTTATCGTTCGAGTTTCATTTACGACACTACGAAGTCGAGAACGCTTGGTTTAGGCAGCTTTAATGACTTGAGCGCAACACTGTAGCTTTAGCGCCGCGTCGCCTTGTGTAATATTTAGTTCCCTAGTTGACAAATTTCCTCGTTGGCGGTTTCATTCCACTTCATATAATAAATTAATTATAGCAACGTTCTTTCATATTTTATAGTCATAAATCTTGCAACAATCATTAATAATACCGTAATACAGTTAATTTAAGGAAATGAAGGTATCAAATTTTGAATAGGTAGTTATCAAAAGTTCGCCTAACATGCAGTACAAGACTGTTGTAACTCAAAAATTGCATAGTTTTGAACTTGATAATATATTAGTACCTACAAAACGTGCACTATTTGTAACAGTCGTGTGATATATGGACGTTAAAATATTGTTTTAAGCTTATTCTACGAAATACTTACTCGTGCAGTAGAAACTAGTTAGTTTTCTAGGATGATTTATGTAGTACATTCTACCACGTACTTAGACACCAGTATATTGATGTGCTTGCCGCGGTGGGTGCAATCAGTATTATTTGAAGCCAGACCGAGACATGCTACAATGGTCAGAGCAATAGAAACTCTAATGCGTATACCGCACTTTAAGCAAATATAATCAAAGGCATGTATGTAGCAATGCTTACAATAAGCTTGAACTTTATTACGTGGCAAAGAGAGCGTCTTATTTATTTAAGTATCCACAATACATAGGCACAAAATACATTTGTTCTACGTGTACATAGAGATAATCTGTATTATGTGTTATTCCAAATTGCAAAAATATCAGTTTTGTAGTTTAAGCGTGACAATGTAACAAACTGGGACAAATGAGCATGACAATTATTGTATAATTCTGAAGTATATCTATCTATGGTTGGTTTCCTCTTTACCTAGTATCATTAGGTACATATAAAAATAGAACAATAGGTTGTGTTAGTACAGTAACGCTTGTGAGGCTGTGAAGCCCAGACAGTTCCCAGAACACCTTGGATCCCCCAACAAAATAATTCAGAGAATTTTCAGAGGGGAGCCAAAAAAAGGCAAAGCGGGAGACGTGATTTGACCGGATGAGGTGATTAATGTTTATTACTTATACACTTTTATTAATTCTTATATGTAATTTTCTGGGTAGAGCAGCAAAATGATAGTCATTATTATTTTTCGCACATAGGACCATCAATCAGTAAATAATGAACGAGTACATTATCATTAGGAATGAAAAGAACAATTAATAATAAAGTAATGATCACAATCTCGGTTAGATAACGCATTTACTAGATCTACAACATTATATGTAAGGTAAAATTATGTCGGCTATGTTTCCTTTCAAATATCGACGTTACAAAAAATTGAAATAAGGTGATCGCTATAAAAATTTAACCGTAATTTTTTACATCATTAGTGTACCCCCTTGCGTGTAGTTTACGATAGATACATTGTAAATTTCAATAAACTTTGTTATTGACTTTTTGACTGACCCGTTGGCCAATTTGTCAGTGACCTAGACTACCAGACCAGAGATCATGGGTTCCACCATCCTGCACAAATCTTTATATTTGTCATGTTGTACAAGACAAATATTTATGTTAATATCGATCGAATTGGCAACTTTTTGAACAGAAGGCTACTACCAAGTAAGCCACGGTGGCGTCGTACGCTTATTTGAAAATTAAAACAACACAAACAATTAATAAAAGAAATCTTTCATATGTTTGATTTTGTTTTACAATATATGTATGTTCGTGCGAGTTGTCGCATTCGTATTCTCGCAATCAATTGACGTCGTTTACCACCATAGAAACCAGTATTTTCCCAGCACACGGCGGACAAGCTCACGCGTGCCAGTTCGTAGGACAAATACCACGACGACCCTAGAAGCCTGTCGCCGACACGGACTCGCGTCGAATACCTAATGCCTTCTCCGGACCATAGTACAAAGTGATATAGTAGTTTATTTTCTAAATAAACTCGGCCGACGCATGCAGCGACAAAGCATCAGTGTAATGATAAAAAAAAAGCAGTTAATCTCCCATAATGCCATTATAAAGATAGTTCGTACAAAGAATTTACTGCGCCAATATGATTTAAACAGCAAAGTAATCCCCAAAATATGTATTCCATTGATTACAACAACCTAAAATGCGCGTATGGAATAATATGTACTTCTATATCTCTTCGTCTTTGTGCCTTTAATTTGACCTCTAAAGGATCTCTCTTGGTCTAGTTCACAAAATAATACGAATGTACTGCAAATAGAAAGTTCCGGTGCATCAGGCAAATGGGTACGCAATTGACGACTTTAATAGCTGTATGAAGTTAAACTGTGCCTATATCTTGAGTGTGAGGCAGTTTTGTTAACGGACGCTTCACACGTGACACGGAACGCAAATGTACAGAGCCTCCATCTTTCAAACTCTGATTAAGGCTTACATCGGAAACTTTTAAGGTAATTACGGTAATCTGTCAAATTATTTTCTCATTTCTCCGTGACTTTTTTGCATTATTTGAGTTCTACCCTTAATTAACGCATTCCGCAGTACCTATATCCGTTCCGTTCCGTCCGTCCGTTAATGTTTCTCTCTCTTGGGCACTAGTGCTAAGAGCTTAATAGACTCAAAATACCACCGGGACTATCCTAACCGATAGTTGTGTATTCTGTACTTACTCACATAACGGTTTTCTCGGCAAGCATAATTTGTGAGCTTGGCGTTGGAGTAGAAATCTTGGTAGTATTGGACAAAGTTTTACCCTTGTTATTGTTAGGTACGAGTTTCTTTACTATGTCATAGGTAAACGTTTAGCTTTTGTTTGCGAGTGCTAAGAGCTTAACATACTACAAGCGATAATCTACATTCAGTATTTGTTTTATAGATTTTATACATTTTGCGTTTTTATTAATATTTCAATCTTAGACCGAAGTATATTATCTGTCTTGTTTGTATGCAATAGCTAAGAGAATTATAGAGTTTGAATACAAAGACTAAGAGTCTTCAAACTCCATAATTTTGAAAACAAAGAGTAAGAGCGTTATAGTTTCAATTAGACGGGCACTAACCTCACTCATTGATCAGTAGATCATTCGTAATAGTTTGTCTTTAGATTCTAAACCTAATCAGTAGGAATTTAGTCCGTTGTATTTCTCTTTTAGGCACAAATTTCTTTTACTTTATGATAAGCATTAAAAGAATTTTAGAATGAAAATATGGCGTTTTCATGACTTATCACAGAGGCATATAGAGCAACCAATTAGTCTATATTTTGTATACGTTTGTTTACATATACACCTTGACGTTTGTCTACATTTCTACAATTATGAATTGTGTTATTTATTTTCCGTGGTAGTTGTAGGTTTGACTAATCATGTCCGTTGTGAAACCTCTATGTAACGTAGGCACGAATTTCGTTTTCTAGCATCTGTAGATGTGTCCCTTTTGAGCACAAGTGCCAAAAGATTTATAGATTTAAAATATATTTATTATTATGGGGACTTCTCACTCATTGATTGATAAATGTGGGGGAGTGTGTATGACATGTAAGCTTTCTCAGTTTCATTTGAAAACTTCTCGTTGCCGTTGAAATGTCGGTAGTTTGTCAGACCTACGTCTACATCCCACGCTTGACGTTAGATGCGTATCATAACAGCAGATTTTAGATATGAGGTAACAAACTAGGCTGTAGACGGTCTGAGTAAGACATATACTTGATTCTGGGAATATTTATATGGAAAGTGACAACAGAACTTGTCAAAACGAAGTTTGAATATATAAAAATGAATAACAATAATGGATCTTGTACAAATTGTTTAGTGTAATAGATGAACCTATTTATGTAACTTGGTATTATATTACTAAAGTAACGGAGGCATTTAAATATAAAATAAAGTATAAGATTTATATTATTAAATAAAAACATTTACTAATCACTCCCTCAAGTTTGACGTGTTTCACTAATGAAATTTCGTGAAACACATCAAACGTCAGCCGAAAGACATTCCCAGTTTCTTTTTTTTATTTCTGGACAAGACCTGCCCCAACGATCTCCATCTGAGAAGATATGCCATAATCGTCACGCTTGGCAAACGGGGTGACAATCAAAGAATGAAGGTCATAGTATTCAGAGAAACACTATTGCCCGTTCTCTGGTATATTATTATACTAGCTGTGCCCCGCGGTTTTACCCGCGTCAAACTTTAAATATTATCACAGCTCCTCCCCCTTAGGTAATAGCGTGATAATATGTAGCCTATATGTTGACCCGACCTCTTAGTAATATTCTTGCAAAATTTTTAATAAATCCATGCAGTACTTTTTAAGTTTAGCCCGGACATACATACAGACAAACAGATAAACAGACAAAAATTCGAAGAACTATATTTTTGGCTTCGTTATCAATTGTAGATCACGCCACAAGTATCCTTTAAAAAAAATATTCAATGTACAGTTCTGACTTTCCTACGATTTTATTATATGTATAGATTCCTACGGGCTGACTTCCATGCCCTCCACGGCATTTGATGGGTACAGTGGCTATATTCTTAGCCATCATTACACTTAAGCTAGCTAACATTTAAACTTAAGCGTAGTCTTATTAGACTTTCATCTTCAAATACGGCACTTAAAGAATGAAAATAATGATCTTATCCCCATAATTGGATATACCTCAATTCGTACAGGAGCATATGAATTACACAACAATTTGACCCAGACCCTCTCCGTACGCCGCTCTTGTTTTCAACTCCGTATTTTTTACCACTCATACTTTCCACCAAGTTTCAACAACCTTAGTTCTTCTAAGTGTTTCTTAATTGTGTTCAAGTTCGGTTCTTAAACAATTCCCGAAAGCGACATTCCGCAACTTTCTGGCCGAAATAAACTGAAAGTTATTCCACTTAACAAATTTCGTAGATAACTTCACCAATGCCTTTTTGAATGAATGCTGAAAATCGCGAAGCTTTGTTTGATACTGTTCGCTTCGAGATCTTAGAAAAAATGACCTACAAAGTACACAATAACGTAATGACATGAATACTGACGCAAGAGTACAGGAGAAAGTAACACAATACTTTATTCTATAGTACCTACCTACGTACAATTATAACTTATGAAGTTTAATAAATGCATCAGTAAGAAATAATAAATATCCTGGGACATTATTCACTAAAAGATACGGATTTTCGAGCACACCAAATGATCTGGTACCGAACCGGAACTTTTTTGCGTTCCCGAAAATCCGTACTTTGTTAATTAATGATGCCGTTGATAACTTGATTATACCAATTATGACTTAAACAAATCTAGTTTGCCAATGTGCTTTATAATTATGATATACGAGATTTTAAGTCTCCTGAATTTCGGCCATAGCGGTTAGTTTCAACGGAAACTGCGCGGGACTTATGAGCGTGGCACTTTCTATTACACTCTCTCATGATCCGATGGGTTGACTAGCTACACGACTGAAAAGAGCTCAGGTTCCGGACCGGCGGATTTACACGCTCTCCGAGGCGCCAGGGTGTAATACCGCCAATTCCCAGACTTAGAACTGATACTAACATTTTTTCGTCAAATCGCAGTCACTTTTTGACCCGGGATTTCAAAATGCATACAAATGATGAGATGTTCATATTTTCAATTAAAGTTCTGGAGAATAATACAAAAGAAAGATACTACGAAATGAAAGGGGACAACTATATTTCGACGCTGAGTTTCTTATTTCACCGTAATTGCATAACCTTAATTATGTGCAAACAATGATGCCGAAAAAATATTAAAAAAATATCACTTTGACAGAACCTGAAAATGCTTTTTTCATGCTAAATGCGGACATGATATGCATACAGAGATGCCATTGTGAACCGGATAGCTTAGAATTGGTGTTTCCGAAAAACGTCACTGCGTTGTAGAGAATGGGCGGTAAAACAAATGAAAAGACGTAAATCTCCCGCCAACGTGCAGTTTTAGCCGAGTCAGGGGTTAGCCTGTACCGATAGTCATCTTAAAGCTTGCCAATATTACTGGTGCTACGTAGGGCTATGGTTTATTGATGAAACGTAATTCGTGGCTATTCATTTACCTAATTAGTAGACAGTATATACAAATTGTGAATGGAGTTATATGTTATTATAGTCACAGTTTGATGTTCAGAATCGAACCACAAAGCATTTCATGTCCGCATTTAGCATGGAAAAAGCATTTTCAGGTTCTGTCAAAGTGATATTTTTTATATTTTCTCTGCACCATTGTTTAAGTTAAGAGCCGACCCCAAAATAAATGGGTAATACAAGAAGAAGTGACTTAAAACTCAATGTGCCCATGAACCTAAAATGTTAATTACGAGAATAACAATATTTCGCCACAAACCAAGCGCTAAGCTTTTCACTTAAATTTCTACCTATACCAAATCAAATATAGATCAATCTATATCCATGCATATTAACGAAGATTGGCACTTTACCGCACCCTGTCAGAACAGGGTAGATTATCCTGTAACATGTCCCGCAGACGCCTAGCCGCTCGCTCTACTTAGTAAATTACCAGTTAAACCTAATATCTTAACTAACTTGCAGTAATTATCAACGGAAGACGGATCTAAAGATGATGACTACATTAGTGCTCTCAGACTTGTGTTGTCGAACATTGATAAATTAGGTAACAAATTCATCTAGGGTAGTGACAATTCAAGTTAATGACGACAATTAAGTATACATGGCTACTTTTTAAAGAAGGCCTCAGGGCTCTGTTTCAGAAAAGCGGTAATGATTTTCATGTCAGTTTCACATGTCACTTTTATTAAACCGGGCAGTAAACAACAGACAGCTCTGCTTTAGATAGTCTGCTGCCCTTATAAAGTGCTCTAGTAACAAGCGGATACGGTATCTATAGACGTAGCGTTCCTCATAGTGACCACAGTGAGCGACAACGTATACTCATATTTAGCGCGCTCTATGTTACTTGAGCGAAGTGACTACAGAGAGGGACATCGTATGCTCATATTTAGTACGCTCTGTTACTTGAGCTAAATTACTACAGTGAGCGACTACGTATGCTTACATTCAGCGCGCTATTTGTTACTTAAGCTAAGTGACTACAGTGAGTGACAACGTATGCTTACATTCAGCGCACTCTTTGTTACTTAAGCTAAGTGACTATAGTAAGCGACTACGTATGCTTACATCCAGTGCGCTGTTTGTTACTTAAGCTAAGTGACTAGAGTGAGCGACTACGTAAGCTTACATTCAGCGCAATATTTGTTACTTAAGCTAAGTGACTACAGTGAGCGACAATGAATGTATACTCATATTATTAGCTCGTTTTACTTTACATGACACGGTATAAGCTCTGCTCCAAGAAGCCTGCTAAGCCAAATAATGTACTCTAACCTACCCTAGACTAGTAGTTTCGAAACACACAGAAGTTTTTTGCAAAAAGCCACCAAAAATGGTAAATTGAACCCGTTTACTTCATTTATTGTGGTTGAAGTAGCTACAGCTAGACTAACGAGGCAGTTTACTAAGTAGAATACAAGTATGAAGATTTTCTTACGCACATTGACCTTATTCAGTTATAAAAAGACGTTAAATGTAATGAGAAAATTTTGTGCGAATGGGATAGTGGGAACGAGATAAGGTACAAACACCTATTGTATCTGGTCGAACGTTGTTGGTGCAAACACTCCGCCATTGTTTCGAGCACGCTAAACAATACACACACAGAAGTACCCACTTACATAGGTATTAATACGAGATACGACGACAATATAACTACGTTCATGATTTCGTTCCTGTATTTAGAACATATTTCGGGACGAATATTTTATGTCTTCAGACTTACCTATCAAAATATAAATGCATTTTTCTTTATAAAAATTATCTTGATGGTGTACGGCCGGTCAAAGTTATACTTTTACAAACTATGACTTCTTAAACATCCTATATATAACTGTCTGAAAGAAATCCAACTTGTATCAAATGAAATCGCTTCATGCCTTCATGCATTAATTATGATCAAAACCAGAGTGCAAAACTAATTAACCCTTACGTAAAAACTTGCGAGACTTCAACCCGAAAATGTGTTGTATACGTTCGAACGGATTGTAATCACATATAATAGAAAAAAATACATATCAAATTTGTTTACAGATCCAAAAACATTTTGGGTATCGGTCTATGTATGAGTTGAGTTTTGAGTGGTATTCCAACTTATAACATACCAATTTCGGTGACAGGGAGTAACTACAATAGAAATGACCAAATTTTTAATAAACCAGCTACCAAATGGTGTGTTATGCACTCGGCTTCATTGATAGAAGTAGTAGCAGAAGAAAGCTATTATAAATTTAAAAAAATAATAAACTCATGAGTGTAGAAATGTTGAAGTCAGATCTGGGGCTATATGTAACGACGTTGCAGTTACTAGAAAATGGTGCGGAATAATGTGGATCACACGTTGCTACTGCATAATGGACGACGATTGTGTGACAAAGTCCATAATTGAGTTCGTGTTTTCATATCTCCACGAGTTTACGTATGCATCAACTCTCCTTTCATCGATTACTTTGTGATCAATCGCCCATAGCCTAGCGCCAAAATCGTTTCGAGCAGGGGGGCAACCGCTTAATTCACGGGTCACCGTGATCGGCGTTCAAATAGATGATGGTTAAATATTACTAAATCATTCGTTCAATTTGACGGTCACCGTAGCCTACTTGGTAGTGATCCTGCCTACGAAGCTGGTGGTCCTGGGTTCGAATCCCGGTAAGTGCAAATATTTGTGTGATGAGCACGAATATTTGTTTCTGAGTTATGGATGTTTTCTATGTATATAAGTATCTATCTATCTATATAAGTACGTATATCGTCACCTGGTACCCATAGTACAAGCTTTGCTTAGTTTGGGACTAGGATGATCTGTGTGACATTGTCCCCAGATATTATTATTATTATAATTTAAAGCCGATTGAACGAAAGATTTAGTAATTTTTAACCTTCATCTATTTGAATCACCGATCACGATCAAGATAACTGGCGAATTAAATATGAAGTTTATTATTTGTTATTACAAATATTAATTTATACTTAATATCACTTTAAAAAAATTAGTTATTTTACGCTTACTGTTCATATATTTACATAGTGGATAGCTACTGTAAATTGCCTTTTTTAATTCAATTCAATTTTATTTTATTCGCAAAAATATGGGTAGGTACATACAGATGGATGGAGTCTTAAAATAAGTTCCACATATTTTGTCGTACTGACATGCAATTATATATATATATTATTATATTATAAAATACATTATGTACAAGCCATTCTTTCAATCCCTTTTTCATTCCAAATAATGGCAGTTCACTGATGCCTTTGGGAAAATTGTTAAACACTTTTATGCACATATTACTATTCAAGTAATTATGTATAGTAATTTAATGTATGTCGGCTGTAGTTATCCAAATAAATTAGGTGGTACATCCCCGAAGATGTGGTTTCTAATATCTAGACTTTTAACTTTACAATTTTCATATTGAAATAGAAAACAAATCATTTGAATGATGTAGTATGTGCACTAAAATGCTAATAGCGATTGTCATAATCAACAGGTAACGAAATGGCTGAGTAATCGATTTTATAATAGTTGTTATTCCATGACTCGGAACGGTTACAAAATAAGTTATCGTGCGTCATGCAATGGAAACATAACTCAGTTTAAATGAATTCACCGCATAAGCCAAGTCGTCAAATATCGTCTGCCATAAATCTCCACCGAAAAGCCTAATGTGCACCAAGGTTTAAAAGCCTGTAACTGCCTTCCTTGAAATAAACAAACAATTTTTTTTCGTTGAATATCCCCTTAACCCTAAAATGTAAACGGAAAAGCCGCGGAGGGGTACAATGTGACAAAAAGTTGTTTATACATTGGGGCTTGAGGGTAGCCAACAGAAAGGTTGTCAGCGGCGACAAGTAGACACCACGTATGATTAGGATAAGTGATTGTATTTAATTTTAATCTATATTTTAGAGGTAACAACGTCCCCGTAGCTGAATTTCGGCCACGGCGGCCAGTCTTAATACACATTAGCCATCTGCGTGGGACATATTATAGTGCACAAGTGTGTGCGCAAACACAGGAGCACTTTCTATTTCACACTCATGATACGATCGGACGCCTAGCGACAAGACCGGAAAAGGTCAGGTACGACCGATGGCTTTACGTGCTCTCCGAGGCACGGGGGTATTATACCGCCAACTCCCAGACTTCGGGCTGATGCTGAGAAATTTTTATTTTCGCGGAAAAGCCCCAGAATCACTTTTGGCCCGACACGGGATTCGAAACCAGGACCTCGTACTCGGCGGGTGAAATCGCTACCGCTAGACCAACGAGGCAGTTAGAGGTACTAATTATACCAGTTTCCTTCAGTCTCAGTATCGAACTGGCCTCGAATACGCTGCCACGGCTATCCTTTCACTACCTATATTATGTAACCCAGGTTAAGGGCCTACCTCGAAAATGAAGGGATATGTGGGTGTATTATTATTATAATTAAATATTATTAAAATTGTGTTGTGCTAACGATTTATTACTGAGAAGCTAAGAAAATGAGCACCCATCTGGCAGGAAAAAACTTATATAGAATGCGTAATTTCCTTTTATTTTAATAACAGCGCGTAAAAGATAAATTAATAAATTACTACACCAACATATGTATAATTCATAGTAATTATTAAAAAAAAACTTCAATTAATCTTCCTAAGGATAAAATTTGTGTTGCCAGATCTCATACCAATAATTCGTTTGGGATTGTAAAGTAGTTCAATCTAATTAGGAAACAAAGCATTAATTTCCAGAAACACGAAATATTTTTTGATTACCACACAACACGCTGGCACTTTGTATGAAGCGCACAAAATCACTTGTCATACAACCGACGACTAGCCAACGCGTTTTTGTATGAAATATAATTTTTATTAATCCCGGACACATTAACAGGGGTGGGGTAAGGGTACAGACACCAGAACATCAAGCTTCTCCCATCTGCAAAATTTCTTTTATAGTTTTTCAACTTTATCACAATAGGATAAGGTTCACTTTGAATTGGGGAAATTTAACAGATTGGGGTAGCTTGATGTGGTGGCGTCTGTACGTCTCTGCGTTTGTATAAATGACAGTCGACTGACCATTACATGAGTTATCATTATTATTAAAGCTCTTTATTTTACACCAAATAAACAAGCAGTACATGAGAACTATAAATTACGAGATTTATTTCTATGCAATTATTAGATCTAGCATTGCATCCTTCTGGGACAGAATACGGAGCTCAGCTAATCAATTGTTAAGGATGGTTAGTGAGGATATTTGCAGCCCGATTTACAGGTACTGGATTAAAGTCCACCAGAGTCCAAACCTTAGGTAATTAAGATAGTTATAAGAGGAATATAAGCATTTTAATTTATTTATATTGAACATTATTGTAATTTTATATTTATATTGTAATTTAATTCTATGTAATTGATTTATTTAATTGGGACTTAATGGCTGACAAAATAAACTTTTATTATTATTATTATATTAATAAATGAAATTAAATGAAGGACAAACACAGGTTTCGTGTATATGAACACAAATATTTATCAGGACAAACAGATGTACGTTTGTATCGATTCTGGTTGTAATTATCTATATATATGTATTTACTAAATAAAAGTAGTATATGTAGTAAATCCGTTATCTGATTTCCATAGTACAAGCTCTGCTTAGTTTGATATCAAACAAAAAATGGCCGTGTGTCACCTTTAAATAATAACGTCCCAGGACATTATTATTTAAAGGTGACCCTCTTGTTCTCGTTTTATATCGAATGTTTTAGACAGTTAGGTTATTAATTTTAAAGAAGATTGTAGTTCACTACCTCTAGTCACATGTTGTAGTTTATTTATACTCGCTTTGAACCTTTCCTGCCCTCAAGCATAAAATTTTATCAAACTGCGAAAGTCAAACCGGTTTCGGTTAGTTATTAAATTCTCACTTCCACGGACGTACCCGCTAAGTAGGTTGAGTCGTCGAGACCAAAATGCCTTCGTGATGAATATTTCAATGAGAAACCACTATTTCCCTGCCAATATTGTTTTATGATTCCGGTTTTATACCGTAAGACATTCGCATAGACAAAAGTTATTTTCAAGTCCGATTTCCCATTTTCCTATTTTGTGTGGAAATAGGTACCAGGGGTATCATTACAGAGGTACACCACTATAGAGGAAGCGGATTTATTTAGCGTGTATTGAATTTATTTATTCAACGCTTAGAAGATTGAAATACCTACGTTGCGGTCACTCGACCCTGCCAAATGAATTCGTATATGACCCACTCTAAAAAAGTTTACCGAGTAAGAAATATTTATTTTGTAAAGTTTTTTTTGGCGTGTTTCTTTTGTTTGAATAACTGGCCAGTCGTGTTCATTGAACGGTTAATTTCGTTCCATTACGTATCACGCACATAGCGAATAAAATAAAGTAATTTGGAGCAGAAACATTTGTTTACACATAAATATTTTGATTGAGTTCATATTGTAATAAATTATGATAGGATAAGGCTAAGATTGACAATACATAACCAATTTACGGTGTATTCCCAACCAGTAACACCACAACTTGCACTGGTACTGGTTGGGAAAAAAATTCACATCCAGTAACAGTGTTACTGGATGCAACTTTTTTTGTCACAACCAGTAGCACTGTTACTGGATGGGAATTTTTTTCCCAACCAGTAACACTGTACACCCAATTTACCAATTCCGTCCTTATAAACCTACCAGTACGGGTTAGAATATAGTGAACAGAACTGGTACAACGTTCTCAAAGTAGCACTACAGCCTAACCAAACCAACCCTCTACTTAGAAGCAGAAGTGGAAGTATCTTTGAAAACATTTAACACGCTGTGACAGTTTGAAATAGAACCAAATCTCTTAATGCGGGGAATATACATATAAACTTTATGTGAAATCTAAGACAATCCAAGTTCTTCATAATCGAATAATAATTTAAGATATTGCGAAATGTTTTATTTCAAACTTACCTTTAAACAAGAACGGTAAATATAAGGCTAGATATATTTTTGTTAAAATCGGATAGTGGTCTTAGGATTTATGAGGAAATTGACAGTTAGAAAATTCAAGCACCATTGAATAGCACCTAGTTTTTTTTTGCAAAAAATTGCAATATTAATCAGATAATAAACGAAATAATAATATACGTAATCTGATCCCAAACTAAGCAGGTCTTGTACTATGGAAACCATGATAACTGTTAAATTACATATATTACTTTTCTTTTGAAAATACATACTAATCTAGGATATTTACACTCAGAGTGAGGGCAAACAGATATATTCATGCACACAAATATGTATCTGTCCTGGGTGGGAATCGAACCTACGACCTGTGGCGTGAAAGGAAAGTATTTACTAACCACGCCAACCGCCCCGTTAATGTACTGTTACAGCTATATGATCACTTAAAACATAAAATTGATGCCAATAAGGAGAATGAGAAACATCTAAAAATCTCATATTATTTGATCTTATATTATAATATGTTCTATATGACACCATAATTCTAAATAAACTACTTCCTTCTCATATAAACTAAATACATCGTAAGCCGCATAAAAATAGCGTCGGCTAGCGGCTGTCTATGCCACATTCTCTACAAAGTTATTCTCTTACTTATGCTTTATAACAAAATAAACTTAGTTGCAACAAAATCTAGCACTTAATACTATCCTGGGACTTCAAACACAGCCTCTCCCAAACTAAGGAGAGCTTTTACTATGGAAACCAGATAACTGATATATTACATATACTGCTTTTCTTTTGGAAATACATACTTATAAAGATAATTACACCCACACTCAGGACGAGCAGACATTGAAGCCCGTCCTATCTATCTATACATAAATCGTCAAGTAGCTCAAAAGTCAGTTTTACAATATATTTTAATGAATTTTATTAATATTTTGCTTAATGTCAGTTTTGAGTTGACTCTATATTGACCTGAATATACTACAGCATACGGGCTATAATTGCCTAAAATGATAAAAATACTGGTCATTAGCCTCTTATTTCAAAGGGTTAATTAATCTAATGATGAATATTTATTTTATGGTACCAAATTTCTGTGTTAATGTTATCATCATATCCTCGTACATATATTGTTGCCGAATAAAGTACAAAATCTTATATTATCAAACCGAAAACAGAAGTTTTCGTAGCACCGTACGTAACAGACCGTATTCATGAAATTATATTATTATCGAAAATATATTTTTAGTCTAAAGTTGAAAATTGATTCATAAATCTAATTGAATACGCTTGTTAAGCTTTAAGTAAAATTAGATTAATTTATAATTACTGATTAAAGTTATACTACAGAGAATACAATTAGAATGCATCTCATTAATATTAAAATTAACTAAAATGTTTAAATTTGAAGATAAGATAAAATATTATCGGCTCTTTTGTTAAAACTTAAACTACGACCGCGATCTGTCATACGCATTTGACAGTGTAACAAAATACACAATACAACCGTAATAATAGTATATCTGTGCTACTGCGAGTTGGTACAGTTGTACCTATATCAGTGGATCCACTTGCACTACAATCGCCTTTATTACATACATAATAAAGACGCTATCGAGGTCTTAATGTATCCACCGACACGATGCCGCGTTGTCTGCACAGTTATTGACATGAAAGGACATCGGGCACTAGTGTTAATTACCCTAAATATACATTTAAACTGTAAAGTGTAGGTTTAAAATTGAATCGTATTGATATAGCGGTAGGATTAAATATTCAATAAAACAGCAATTGCTGGTTGATATTTCAACAACTAAAGCGAAACGGAATGTGGTTACTGGCAACTAGCCTCTTCATATTAATGCAACAAGGAAATTGTAGACAAAGCATGCTGAGTTAATTGAATGGGAGTATGACACTGTTATTGATTCCGTAAACAGAGCCGGTTGGCATAGAATAATAGGTTCAAACCACGTATTGAGAACTAAATAAATATGATTTGGTCCTTTGTGTGGTACGACTCGCCACAAAGGATACAATCATATAATTTAGGAGCGGGACCGATTGTTTTGTTTCAAATATGGAGTAGGTAGAGCTTTTGTTAGTCAGAATATATTTTTACCTTGGATTGTTAACAACACTTAGGCTGAGATCTATAGAGCGTACTTAGACTTTGCTCAAACTTTACTTACGTAAAACTTTGCTAAATGTATGCTAAGCTTATACTTTGATTTGGTATTTATAGACTTTTTGAAGTTAAGATTATGCTTAGCATAAGCTAAGACAGACAAAGTCAAAACACCAATTGTAATTTCGTTACATGCATTAACTTCTGTCTAAGTCTGAGCAAAGTTTAAGTACGCTCTATAGATCTCAGCCTTAGTAATTATTTAGTTGTGCCTGGATGAGCGAGCTCCGCATTTTATACGATGCGATACGGTTGTAAACGATTTTTAATAACAAAAGAGCAGCTATTTCATAATTTCACCCTCAGATTTCCAAATATTTAAGTTATTACCACATGCTAGTGTACGTAGAGAACATGGTAAGCAAGAGGTGTATTGCATGAAGCAATTTTGAACGCCACTGTCGGTCAAAAAGTCTTATGACCGTAAAATTTCTAACTTAGTATATAAATATGTTTTAGTTTTGTTTAAAAATAAGTTTCAGTTGTAGCTTTATTTTTAATAGTTTATTTCATGGAATATTCTTATTATTTTATGTGTCTCTATTATGAAAAGTAAGCTTTAAAATCTGCATTTAATTTTTTTTTATTCGGAATTTTTGACTTATGTCACCCCGGTTCCATCATACCACAAACCAACTTACAACACGCTGCATTTAATTATATTTGTAAGCTGAATTATGACCCACGAAACAATGTAACAACTATTGGTAAAAATAAAATAAAAAATGTACTCCACAACGAAATTACTGACTATAAATTCTTTCATCCAAATAAAGCTACATTATCAGTAAGAAACATGCGATGTATTTAATTTGAATAGAAACCTAGGAATATTCCTATAATGTAACCTAAGACCAAAAAAATATGCCTATAAAAGTCATTATTAGGCGTAAACTAATTACTTACGCACTAATTTACATTTCTATTTAACTTCCCGGGCGAAGCCGGGGCGGGTCACTAGTTAAAAATAAATATAATAACACTATTCTTACGTCAAATCCTGATACAGATTGTATAATAGAGTTAACATATCCATTTCTGACTGATCATTAATTAATCTATTCAGACGTTTAGACAAGACTCATATCATGTTCTCGTTTCATTTTAAAATATCTATTTCGCCATATAATATTGTATTGGTATTTCGATATAGCGTATTGTATGAATAATTAATACGTTAATTAGGCAACCCTTGATAATAACTTAATTATCAGAAAGCTTTCATTTATACACATTGATTGTATAATGAAAGCTCTTGCTATCATTGGCGGTTAATACATTTAGGTATATTTAGATTTATCGTATTGAACATTATCTGCAATTTAATTATAATATAATGAAATCGTCTATGCAACTAATTGACTGCATTATTGTTTTTTAATAGTGTGTATAACCGCAGATAATTGAAACTAACAAGATTATGAGCGCGAAAATGTTTTTTTTTTAGCGATAAGGTTTGAGAAAATATAGGTAATTACCTACTTACTAGGTTACGCAGTAGGTTTCTTAATATATTATGTATTCCTTAATGTATTACTAGGGATTTTATTAACATGTAATTTACGTACACAAAAACACCTAGTTTCAGAATAACCATGAGGGTTTAATATTATTAATACGTGAAGCAAAAACTTTGTACCCCTTTTTACGAAAATTGCGTAGACGGAGGAGTATAAAATTTCGAAAAGTTAAACTTCATATGGAGAAGGTGTGCAGAAAACTAATATTTTTATAGGCATTAGAAGTAAATTATCTTAATAAAAAAAACCACCAAAGAAGCAACAAAATCGAAATACCACCACAAAAGAACTACCATGTCTGTGACAAACTGACCAACTGAGAAGAGATTACAAACTGAGGTCATCTCTTCTCGTTCTGTTCTTTCTTCTTTTTATTAAAATAATTTATTTCGTAGCGTGTCAAAATTTGGAACAGATTAATATTTGTCTGTAATGTTTAGGTCTTTAATAGACCTTAGTGGTCGAATTTAGAATACGTTACAAACGCTTTTTTATTAAAATCATACTTTAGTTAACTAAGTATTACCGTTTCCTACTCTTGCAGCGTACCCGCTGCAAGAGTAAGTTAATTTTGTTTATTATCCTTAAGCTCTTTATATAAGAAAAAGGGTACAAATTGAAACCCCCAAGAGGCACATCCCTAAGGTAAAAGCTGAGCGTTAACAACAAATATCGACTGTAAATAAATACTTTAAGAAAATATTTTACGAAAACTTCCTACCTAAAGTAAACAGTGTTTTCTTCACCATAAAATTACGAAATAAAGAAATTTTACGGAAATACTTAGCTTATACTTTCAACATTTTCTCAATTCAAAACAAGCAGTGTTAAATATTAGGTTAACTTAACTAACGTTATCGCGTTTTTTCATTTAAAAAAAACCTTTTAAAAGTAAAGCTTAAGCCCCGTTAACTTAAAAAGCCATGGGTCACGATGGGCATAAATTACGACCGCCATATTTAATAGGTCAACCATACGATGATTAAGGAGCTATTAAATATCATTCTTATCGGAACATGAAAAAAAACTTTCCTTAATATAATAATAATGGTTACGTAAGTTCCAGCAAAGCGTTAATGATTACTACCTATCACTACAGGAGACATTGAAAGAACAAGTAGGTATTATTGTAATATGTAAGTAGTAGTATTATATGTATCATCATGTCAGCGTCGAAGTACGTCCACTGCTGGCCAAAAGCCTCACCGAAGAATGGGGGATATGCCATAATTGTCACGCTTGGCAGACGGGTTGGCGATCGCAGTTTGATGGTCATAGTTCACAAAAAAACGCTGCTGCCCATTCTCTAGTAGGTATTACCTCGGACGATTTCTACGACCCCCACGGGATGAGATGGGGTAATGATATTCTATGCTGTCACCACACAGCAATGTATGTATGTATGTATATAGTTCTTGTACCGAGTACCCATGGGATTACTTTTTTAATACTCGTATTAACGAGTATTAAAAAAGTTTAAATAAGTATACCGACAACTGCCCTCTTAAATAAACCCTATTATTGTCCATTGCTTGGTTGACTGGAAGAGATCACAAGTTAGTGATAAGGCCGCCAATTCATTACTTCTTAATTATATGCTCTTGTACTGTGTGATTTTTATTATTGGTGTAGGTACAATAAAGAGTTAATATATGTGTATCTATCTAACGTCGATTATAAAAAAAAACCGAATTGTGTAAATGTTTGCAATAAGGAAGACGCCATTTTATCCCATTAGTCTGTTAGTGATGACCGTGAGGGGTTAAGTTCCTCGCACGCGGCCCAGTCTATAGGTGGATGATCGTCATGGGTTTGAGCTACTCTGTTGCAGGTTAGGGGCTGTGGAAGTGAATGTGTCCAAAACACATTTGGCTTTTTGTAACGAAATCAGCAATATTGATTAAAAATCTTAAACAATAGGAAATTTATACAATATTTTTGCACATCTGACGATAATATAGACAGACTCCACCAGCCTTTTATGCTTTAGACACGTTTTCTCTCCTGATCACTCCGACCATCACTCCTCACGCTTATCCTCACATCCTGGAACCTTTACAATATCGTACGGTACAGTTTCAGCGGAACTTTATTTTTATATAAGAGGGCGGCAAACGAGCAAGTGGGTCACCTGATGGTAAGTGATCACCGCCGTCCATAGACACTCGGAACACCAAGGAGTCACAGGTGCGTTGCCGGCCTTAAAAAGAAAGGTTCTTTCTTTTTAAGGCCAAAGAAGGGTTGCTAACCCTCCCCACCCACCCCTATACGCTCTGGTGACAGTACTCACACTCAGAAACACAACATTACATTATTAATGAAGGTACTTGTCTGCTCTTTGAGCGAATCAACGCTGTGCGCTACCTCTACTAAAGTCCCAATATCTACTCTGAGGCTGAGGAATGAACTTCTTGTCAAGGTTTACCCAAGTGACTAGACTACAAGGCCCTTTAAAAAAGGAGTAGGTAATAAGATTATTTAAGTGATATCTGATTATTTAAGTGATATAAGTGCTTGGGATTGAGTTGTTCTGAGTCAACACACATGATTGTAATTAATCTTAAGTATATTTTATTTTACAAAAGGATTCCTACTGAGGTTTCTGGCAGTGTTTCTCAGTAGCTGCCACGTCATGCACTGCACGGTACCTTTGACTTTGATTTCTAATAGGTCGGCAATGCATAAATGACGCTTCAGGTGTTGCAAGCACTTATAGGTTACGGTAATTGCTTTCTATCAAGTGGGCTGAAGTTGTATTAAAAAGACCTAATTTATCACATGCACAAGTTAAGAAGTTTAGACTGCACGTGTGGCGAAGCGGTTAAGACAGTCGCCTCGCCACATCGTGTCTCGGGTTCGATTCGCGCGCAAGCCAACTATTTTTGTGACCCATAAATAGTTGTCTGAGTCTGGATATATTTTGTTTCCTTCAATTATTTGTTTGTAAAGTACCTGGCGACAGTTTCGACAAAGGGGGCGTTGTCTTCTAAAAAAAACAAAACTTCTAACAAAAAAGGTACTCCACATCTCTTTCTTTGACTTAGATTAGGTATAAATACGTAATTTATTCGAAGCACAGGTACCTATAATTTAGAATTTCATAAGAATTAACTTAAAAGTATATACCTAATATAAAGTTTAGTTAAATAGGTAATTTATACGAGGAATCACCGAAACAGTTAGTATGATAAACTTTAAATTAAGAATACCTTAAAAATTTAAATAAATTCTTATACAATTTATTACATTGGTATAGTTAATTAAGTTTTTCCACAAAACCGATGTCTTATAAAACTACGAAATAAAAAGAAAATTATAAATAGTTGAAGAAATACTGGCTGAACACAAATAGTAACCTAAACTGGTACCAGTGCAAAAACGTCGGGTTAGTTAAATAACATCGGAGAAAGCCGCCACAGAACCAGTCATTCGTTAGATTAGAACTTTTCTACTTTTTTTTAATCTGCTTCTGCATTTTGTTAAATGGATGGTTTCGTTTAAAAACTGTATTACATAAATAGTAGTCGAAATTTGTGGATCTTAATTTTCCTATGAAATTTAGCAACGTACAGAAAAAAAATATTAACTTCGCATAGTTTCCAGATTAATAATAACACACGGCCATCTGATTCGAAACTAAGCAGAGCTTGTACTATGGAAACCATATAACTGATAAACTATATATAATACTTTTCTTTTTTTTTATACATACTTATATAGATAATTACACCCAGACTCAGGACAAACAGACATGTTCATGCTCACAAATATCTGTCCTGGGTGGGAATCGAACCCACGACCTCTGGCGTGAAAAGTAAGCTTTGCCAACCACGCCAACAGGCCCGTAATGTTTAATAAAGACATTATACCTTCACAATAATTACAATAATAACAATGCTATCCTGAAAATCAAATACGAAGCGCGGTGGAACAAAACACCCCAGCAAATTAATTTTCCATCTGATAGCTAATATTTAAACACGCACACATATGGCGTTCTATTTCAAGCAAATAATTGTCATAACATTGATTGTACGACTGCGGTATATACGAAGTTATAGGGACTACCCTATGGCTATGTCTATACCATTAGTAAGCAACTATGGCTCTAGTGCAATGGTATAGACATAGTTGCTTACTAATGACGGGCCGGTTGGCGTGGTTGGTAAATGCTGGCCTTTCACGCTGCAGGTCGTGGGTTCAATTCCCACACGGGACAAATATTTGTTAGTATGAACATGTCTGTATGTCCTGAGTCTGTGTGTATTTATCTATATAAGTATGTATTTACAAAAAGGAAAAGTATTATATGTAATACTAGTATTGCCCCGCGGTTTCACTCACGTAAAGTAGTTTTAGCGTAAAAGAGTAACAAACATACATACATACATCTGCACTCACAAACTTTCGCATTTATAAGAATAGTAGGATGTGTACCTCTAGCGGTTTTGCAAGTGCACGCCGGAATAGCTCGCAGATGGTAGAGTTTTTCCTACTTACTTGACACTTATCGTCATATTCTGGACAGTTCACACAATATCTTTATAAATTGTAGCCTATGTGTTATTCTGATGTATAAGCTATATTATAGCAAAGTTTCATTAAAATCCATTCAGTAGTTTTTACCTGAAAGAGTAACAAACATCCATCCATACTTACAAACTTTCGCGTTTATAATATTAGTAGGATATCAGTTATCTGGTTTCCAAAGTACAAGCTCTGCTTAGTTTGTAGTCAGATGGCTGTGTATGAATAATGTCACATGATATTATTATTGCTTACTTTGACTCAACTTCCATAGAGACAGGGATCTCTTCACCATTTAGTAGTGGCCATTCCACACTAAAGTACTAAACGCTTCCCTTCTTATTTTCTCATGTGCATCATACCCTGTCATTCCACCCTATTTCACTACGCACCATAGCCTCGTATAATAATAATGACATTCAAGTTACAGGTCGTCCCACCCCTAGCCGTTACATCTCACTTACATGTAACGCTTGCAGAAATTATTTCGTAATAAAGCAAAGTGATAAGTTCTATATTACGCGCGCACACACACACACACGCACGAACATGCACATACACGCGTTCACATTCTTAATAAAATGAAAGTAGTACTTATGTGAGAAGGAAACACTGTATTCAATCCCAAGGAGACGGCACTGTTTCTCTTTATTACAGGCTATCCTGTACCTATCTAACAGTACCCTAACCATTTAAGTGTAGTATTTTGGAACGAAGTTCCTTATCGCGCGTTGTGAAAGGGGGCTAGACGGAAAAAATTCTTACGAAAAGTTGTCACGACACTTTTTGCAGCTGTGCGGCGTGCGCATGTTTCTCTGTATGTCTCTCTCTCTCTCTTTTAGAAAGCAAGCCAGATATTTTCATTTCTATTTCGCATTGAACAGTGTGGTGTCGCGACGATTATTTTTGTTGAGTGTATACAGGCTTTTTGTACATAATAAATAATAAGAAATAACTTCGTTCCATCCGGGTGTCCCTTGACACCTCTCAAGTTTTTTTTATGTATTTTTTACCTTAATATGCTATTTGTATTGTACTACAGCAACTATTCTAAGAAATAAAGTTTATTATATTATTATTATTATATTTATATTTAAAGTTTTAATTAGAACAGAAGAACTTAAGCTGACTGCGAAGAATTTCAGAATATCAGCACCCCATCTCATCCTGTGGGGTGCGTAGAAGTGGACCCGAGGGAAGTTATTAATTATATAAAGTTATTAATTTTATCAACAATTGTATTTATTTGCTGCTTTCAAAATAATAAGTACACCTGCACAAATGGGTAATAGGAATAATATTAAAATGAGAAAAAAAAACAAATAATATTCGTGGTAATAAGTAGTTACTTACCATTACGCTACCTTTATAATGGTTTCAGCCGAGCTAAATGCTCGAGCTCGACTCGATGCGTAGTGTCAACAGCTGTGAACAAACCTACCTACTTGTTTGACTGTTCTGCATAGATGTAATGTAACCTTCTTAGATTTTAATATAATTTTGATTCTGTTCTTTATAATAGCTGAGGATAACTGTAATTGGTCTAATTAAGTAGTAACAGTGTTTTTTGTTAAATACATTTGTAAACGACTGTTGTTATCCCTAATGAATAAAAAAAAAAAAAAAGAATATTAACTACAGAACGGGCAGCAGCTTCTCTCTAGTACCATGACCATCTTACTGCGATCGCCAACCCATCTGCCAAACGTGGCGATTATGGCAAATCCCCCCAAGATTATTCTTAGAGGAGGCTTTTGTCCAGCAGTGGACTTCTTACGGCTGGTATGATGAATTAGATCAAATAAATAAAGTTAACATTATTTTTTTACTTACTTATCGTATGGGCAGTGGTAACCCTATTGTTCGAGCCGCCTGTTCAGACATGGCTTGACAACTGTTGTGTAATGACTACAGCCGGGACAGTTTAACGTGTCCTCTGAAGCACGGAGACACTCAGAAATTATACCACTTTGGTGAGCTGATCGCGTGTTGCGTGCTTATCCTTATCGATCACTATCGGACAGGCGAGAGCAATTGAATATGAGCGCATTAAAAAAAAATCATTACTTCACTCTTTACTCCTAGTCTATTGAAACGTTCATTTGAGGTTGCATTTGTCAGAGGATGCAATGTTATTTTTTAGATATCATTTTAAAGTTAAATCCAAGTTTGTAGGGTTGCAATTCTTGTGCCACGGCCGCTATATTGACAAAAAGGGTTCAACTGACGAACTTTTTGTTCCAATTAAGTTTATCTATAAATTTTGTTAATAAACTTTTAGTCGTGGAACAAAAAAAAAACGAAAATCGATGAAAGGCAAACGGCAAGAATGTATGAGGCTTTTGTACCGCTAGTAAAATTTCGTGTTACGGGATATTTTATGTTTTAATTGGTGGTTAATGTGATAGAAAAGGCATTTATAATTTCTTAGATTTTTAGAACTTGGGATATAAAAGTTATAGCCAGTTTTATTTTAAGGTTACGTTTGGTAATCTGTGGGTCAACCCCATGACCGTGGAAACATTGCAGTTCGAAAATCACTCTTACTGCCTAAGTAATAAAGATACTGTAAATATCAAAGTGTGTCTACTGATGTGGCAATAAAATGCTAGTGTTAACTAGTGTACCAATGAAGATTGTTACATATTATATTTAGTTGGTAGTGCTCCTGCCTACGAAGTTGGTGGACCTGGGTTCGAATCCCGGTAAGTGCAAATATTTGTGTGATGTGCACGAATATTTGTTTCTGAGTCATGGATGAATACATAGAGTATTTAAGTATTTATCTATCTATATAAGTATGCATATCGTCGCCTGGTACCCATAGTACAAGCTTTGCTTATTTTGGGGCTAGGATGATCTGTGTGACATTGTCCCTAGATATTATTATTACATTTATTACATAAACCAATGTTTTTGTAATAAATGTAATAATGGTGATAAAGTAAATGTTGTAGCTCTTTTTATAGTTTTTTACATGGATTTATTCCGAACCTGCCCCGAAAACCCTAGACGGGTCGCGAGTTAGGTTAGGAAGATTCAAACAGCTATTATTTGTTGAAATAATGAAAAGGTCTTTATTTCCATTAATTACATAGTTCATAACCCAGTGTACATTTGTTTGAGGTTGCGAGGGGTTATATATGAGGTTTTGAGTGGAGGTAAATAAAACAATAGATTATTTGTTTTTTGTAACTACATTAATTTTATTGATATTATTACTAATTTATCCTTAGTATTACTTCATCTAAGAATATCTTCATCTAAGTACCAAACAATAATAATTATCACATAGCACAAAGCAATATTGGGTTTATTGAGAACTTCACTCATTCGGATAATGCTTGTCTTCTTAGTCGGGGCAAACGAATGTTGCAATTAACACATTGCAAACTCGTCATTTTAATTAAATGATAGAGCGTCTTTTCGTGAATCCAGACATATATTATAGCACGGAGGAACTGATGCTGAACTCACGTAATATCTGCAAGATTATTTGCTAAATTGATGACATGTATCAAAACAACAGCAATAAATACCTGACAGATTGTCTTTGCCTTTTTTTATGTTTTCGGCTCTGACTTCTTCGGCCTTATGAGCCTTGTCTTTGCCTGTCAATAAATAATTGCCATGAACAAAAAAATATATTGACGACGAAAATCGTTCCTATTCTAAATCATTAATTATTACGATTTAATGCAACTAGGTACTGTGCTTTCTTAGGTATAATAAATAAGTCTATAATTATATGATTTATATGTAATGTTGTTCCCATTTATAAATAATTAATTATAATTTCGACATTTATATTATTTTACACATGGCAATTTCTGTAAACGTAACTGCGTTTAGTTTACGATTTTAATACGTTTATTTATTGAAAATAATTGAAATATTCTTTTTGATTTTATTAATTAATCCCAAGTTCTAAAAATATTATACTTACATTAAAATCAATACCTTAGTTGTCTTAACAAGTGGTACAAATTATATAGCTGAACAACAACGGAAGTATGCGATACGAATTCTGCCATTCTCTTTTGAGAGAGATTTCCTAAAACATTTTACGTTTTACGTTTATTAAGACTTAATTTTTTCCACTGATGTGAAGATGTTAACTATCACGTTGGCACAATTACTGAGGTATTTTACTGTGTAATCGAGCTAGCTAGTCTTATTAGGTTATGATACGCATGACAATCGGTCGAACTCCCTCCCGTAGGGTGAATACGTGTATTGTATGATGGCAATATTCTTACTAGGCTTTTGCAAAGAAACGCAATATGTCGGTTACCGTCTTTAAGGTCACCTATAACATGAACTTACAACGGTCGAGTAAATAGGTATTTTGTGGACAAGCACGGTACATTCTAGAACACATGTGCTCTTGAGAATATATCACACTAATTTTATAAAGGCGAAAGTTTGTGGGTGTGTGAGTGATTTTGAGGGATTTTGATGAAACTTTGTAGTAATATAGCTATCTGAATAACACATAAACTATAATTTATAAAGTTTAGCGCGGCTAAAACCGCGTGGCACAGCTAGTGCCAATATAAATTTAACAGGTGAGATTGTGGACGCACATAAAAATCTTAAATACCAAATTCTTTCCCGCGAGGTCGGGACTCGGAAGACTAAATTTAGGATACAAATTTTTCACACCATTAAAAAACCGGTATACATATTTCCAGGTGTAATAAAATAAATTTACTTGCTATTTATTTCGGTTCATATTGACTGTGTCGAAAAATTGCCTCATAAAAGACAAAACCACGAATACTGGTGGAATATGGTACCAAAGCATTTTGTTTTAATTTAATATTTACTGTCAGGTGGGTACAATTTATGGCAATGCCTAAATAACATTGTTTTTGATGGATGAGCAAGCCCAAGTGGGAGCGACATATTTCGCCACAAGCCTGGTTTGGAAAGCTCGCTGACAAGAGACAGAAACGAAACCAAGGCGCACCCGTCAGGCTTGTGGTAAATTATATGCATGCTGTGCCCCACGGCTTTACTCGCGTTAAACTTTATAAATTATAGCCTATGTGTTAATCCAGGGTTTCAGCTAACTCCATACCAAATTTTATTAAAATCGCTGCAGCTGTTTAGACGTGAAGAAGTAACAAACATACACACTCACACACTTTCGCCTTTATAACTTTAGTGTGACTAATAATATCGTTCGGTTGAATTTCAGCCATGGCGGACTATCCATCTGCGCGGGACATTATATAATATGTGCACAAATGTGTGCGCAAACGCAGGTGCACTCTTTGCCTCACTTCCATGATTGAATGGGACGGCTAGCAGACATGACCGGAGCGAGGTCAGGCATAGAACATTCGGCTTTACGTGTTCTGCGAGGCACGGTACACCGCCAACTTAGTTGACAGTTTTATGTATGCCCTAAGGTGATATGTAAAGTCATTTAAATTAGTTTTGCGTTGTAAATGACAGAATCACCAACATTCTGACGTTTCGGCCAAGTTTCCCATCCATGGGCTCTACCGGCTAAGTCACCGAACATCGATTTCTTAAATGGAGTTCAAATAAATAAAGGTTAAAAATGACTGACAATCGTTAAATCGGCTTCAACGTTGACAATCGATTCCGGACCATTTATGACGTCACATGTGCTTATGGAAGCCGATTTAACGATTGATTAAGTAATTTTTAACCTTTATTTATTTAAACGCCATTTAAGAAATCGATTTTCGGCGACTTAGCCGGTAGAGCCCAGGACAGATATTTATGTGCATGAACATGCCTGTTTGTCCTGAGTCTGGGTGTAATTTATCTATATAAGTATGTATTTACAAAAGAAAAGTAGTATATGTAGTATATCAGTTATCTGATTTCCATAGTACAAGCTCTGCTTAGTTTGGGATCAGATGGCCGTGTGTTAATAAGTAGGATATTATTATTTTATAGAATTAGATAGTAAGTCTTGTATATAAGGTTTAATGTATTCTAGGCAAACCAATTTATTGTTAATATTTTATAGGTACCATTCGGGTGTAATGTTCACTGTATGATTGATGAGAATTTAATTACTACCTAACATTATTATGTAATTAGGATGTTGGTTATTTGGTCTACTACAGTGCTCTTGATCAAATTTCGGCTAAAGCACCAATACTTTATGGAAACTAAAAAACTATTAGACTTTACAGAGTCAGAGACCGGCGGGTCTCGAACTAGCATAATCTACCAATCCGGGGTAGGCGCTCTGCGTTAAGCTACGAACGATACACACTGGGAGTACAAATTTAGAATCCCCTTGCTGACACCCTTCTGGAGGATGTAGGTATTATCCATCGGTTTTATTTTCTAAAAACATAAAATTCAAATTTAAAAAGAAATATGTATATATCATTTCTGGATAGGTTTCTTTTAAATATTTTTATGGAAGGAAAAGGCGAATCGCTTAGGAAACGCTAGAAGTATGTGCGCAACCATAGGCGGACTATCTAACCCTCACTCAATAATATATAAGACGTCCAACCAACGTGACCGGGGACAAATCAAGGGTACAGCCGCCGCCTATACCAGACTCCGGTCTGCTACTGGAAGCTTATCCCCGAGAAAAGTCCCATGACGTCCACTGCTGGATAAAGGCATGATTCTTTTTTTAATATCAGAGGGCGACAAACGGGCAAGTGGGTCGCCTGATGGTAAGTGATGATCGCTCAATGAGCTCTGGCATCCTTACTCACACGCAGAAACGCAACATTAAAATTATAAATAAATAGTACACGCCCAGTATTAATATTATTTATTCATATGCATAATCAACACAAACACATTAATATCGGAACAACACAAATTAGTAGCCACTTAATACAACCTCTGGTTTATATTAGTTTAAATCTTACTTTATTTTATTTTACTATTTTTAGCTTACGTTATAGAAATGTCAATAAGGGGAAATACAAAACAAACATTCGATAACACTTTAAATAATATGGAAAACTTAGATGCTGTGTCCGTTGCGGATTCCTCAATCTGTGACCTAGAAAATTGTTTACCACTTAACTTCATACCAAATCAATCTCTTAAAATTATTACTCAAAATATAAGAAGTATAAGTAAAAATATGACAGGCTTTATAACAACACTCGCTAGAACTAAACTTGACTGGGATATAATCATTTTAACTGAATGTTGGCTCCCTAACACGCATAATATACCTGTGTTAATCGATTACAACTCTTTTTTTACCACCAATAACGTTACACAAAATGAAGGTGTGGTAGTTTATGTCCACAAGCAACTTCAACCTGTCGTAGACGAGCCATCTTTCTTGGAAGCAAATTGTCTTCGAGTTAAAGTTGATACACAAACAGTTCTTCTAGCAATATACCGCCCGCCTGGTTACAAAGACATTACCAATTTCCTAAATTCGCTTCATTTAACCTTAAACGAGCTTTCTCAAAGTAACAACATCATCATTGCGGGAGATATAAATATTAATATACAGGAACAATGTCGTGATTCCGTTAAATACGCCTATTTAAATTTACTGGCTACACACGGCCTACTACCCGCCCATACAATACCGACAAGACAAAATGCGTGCCTTGACCATATTATACTAAAAACGCGGCTGCCAGCCTCCGCTTTAATAGCTCACTCCGCTCTAACTGATCACGAGACAGTATTACTATTCATCTCAAAACGCGTTACTAGGGTAATTGCAAAAAAATATTCTGTCCGGATTAACTACAACCAACTAGATGAAGATTTAAAATTAATAGATTTTAGTGCGGTATACAATACACAAGATCCCCATATAGCAGCGGAAACAATGATTAATCTCATTAAACATGCGATTGATTCAAACTCAAAACCCTTTAAGCTACCGAATCGTAAACAGATCACGAAACCATGGATTACTCCTGGTCTTCTTCGGTGTATACGCCATCGAGACAGATTGCACAAAAAATGTAAACAGGCGCCTCAAAATGAAATCATGCGAATTAGCTTCACAAGGTACCGAAATTATTGTAATAAATTATTAAGAAAGACTAAATTAGAATATGAAAAAAATGAATTTCGCAAGGCTGGTAGCAGTCCCAGGCTGATATGGTCGGCTATTAACAGCATATCAAACAGGTCCGCAAAGAAAGTTAATGCATCAGCTAACTTATTAACCTCGTCGTTTACTCCACAGCACTCTGTAAATTGCGTTAATAATTATTTTGCTAAAATAGGTGAAAAATTAGCAAAACAAGTAAACAATGGGCGAACGTCAACCACTCAGGCCAATCTTCCTAAATTAACACTACAATCGATGGTAATGCTTCCGACTGATGAGCATGAAGTGGCCAACATATTAAGATCTCTTCGTAACAACTGTGCTGCAGGGTGGGATAAAATAACTAGTAACCTTTTAAAAAAGCATGAGATAGGTGTTGTTCCTCCACTCACATATATATGTAATCTTGCCCTCTCCACAGGGAAATTCCCCAAGGCGTTCAAAAAAGCCATTATCCACCCGATCTACAAGAGTGGGGACAGCAGCCGTGTTGATAACTATAGACCAATAGCTGTGCTCACTACCTTATCAAAAATACTAGAGCGAATTATGAACCATAGACTTATAAGTTACCTAGAAAAGAACAACATAATTACAGAAACACAATTCGGCTTTCGCTCTGGTAAATCCACCTCAGATGCGGTTCATGAACTAACTGACTTTATAGTAACAAAAATGGATCAAGGGGATAAAGTTTTGGGTATATTTTTGGATATTGCAAAAGCTTTCGATACGGTTTCTGTACCTATTCTTGTAGATAAAATGGAAAGCTTGGGAATCAGAGGAATCCCGCTTGACCTGTTTAAAAATTATTTGAGTGAGCGTACCCAGAGAGTAAAGATAGACGAATTTCTAAGTGACGAGCGTACACTTTCTTATGGCACGCCTCAGGGTAGTGTTCTTGGACCTACCCTATTTCTCATATATATTAACGATCTGGGTAAGCTCAACCTTCCCAAAGGCAAAGTTATTAGTTTTGCTGATGACACTGCCCTCCTGTTCAGTGCGAAAACGTGGAAGGAAGTTTTTAAACAAGCTCAATGTGGCTTTAACTTGGTATCTAACTGGCTACGAAGCAACCTATTGACTCTCAATGTACAGAAGACCAACTACATGACATTTTCCTTAAAAAATTGCATACTTTCTCAAGATTCTATGCTAGAAAATACTATAATAGCACATACATGCACGGAGATACTCAACCGTAGCTGTACCTGTATGTCGCTCTCTAAGACTAATAAAGTAAAGTACCTAGGAGTAATAATCGACAACAACCTAAGATTTCATGAACACATTAACATCCTCAACGGTAGACTACGTAAATTGATATATGTGTTCAAAACTCTGAGGTATGTGGTCGATGAAAATGTTATGAGGTCGGTTTACTTTGCATTAGCTCAATCAATAATAAGCTATTGCATTACCTCTTGGGGTGGTGCCCCGAAAACAACTATGCTAGAATTAGAGAGGGCACAGAGAGCCATTCTGAAGGTGTCGTCTTTTCGCCCATATCGATATTCTACTGAACAGTTATACGCAGAGAGCAAAGTCTTGACGGTGCGTCAATTGTTTATACTACACACGATACAAAGACAACATACTCTCTTAACGTATAATCCATCTCTGTCCATTGGCAAAAGAAGGTATAATCCTGTAGGACGATTTCATAATCTACATAAAACCTCTTTTTCTAAGCGCTATTTTTGTCATCTAGGCGGATTTCTTTACAACAAAATTAATAGTTTACTACATATATTCAACCTCACAAAGGATAAATGTAAAAGAAGGTTGACAGATTGGCTACTGAAACTCAACTATAATAAGACCGAGGATTTGATTACAAACAGATTTTAATAAATTATGTTCCTGATATTAAATCAATTGTATACACTTAAAAGCACAAACTCGCACTACACACCCACATACACACACAGACACATACACACACGGACGCGCGCGAGCGCGCGCTTGCACACACACAAACATCAAAAATAGCTGTAAATCAATTTGTTTATGTATTTATCTTTATTTTTAAATGCCATTTTACCAACTAGTTATAATTATCTTACTGCGTATATTTCACTGTGTCAGCTCGCTAATACATATAAAATGTAATAATGTCAGTGGAGGGGACCTGGTGTCCTGAAACACAGGCCTCGAGCCTAGCTTAGGCACCAGTCTCCTGCAATATATATGTATGTCTACTGAAGTATGTACCTATGAAAAGTAATCATTATGTAAAAATTGTACCTGTATATTGTAGTGAAATAATAAATAAATTATTATTATTATTATAAATATTATTAATAATTTTATTATTAATAAATAATCCTTATTTATTTAAGGATTCCAGAAAATATATGCGATAAATCAAACCTCACGGACGGAATTATTAATTTTCTTTTGTAACTTTATACTATCCACTATGTTTATGTACTGCATTGTGACCTTGACAAGTACAAGTGTATGTAAATACCCAAGTGCTGAATAAATTTCATTTCATTATTTCATTTATTAAGGAATGTCTTCTGTAAGGTCTAAGGTACGGTACGGTACTTCCCCAGTCGGGCTGCTCATTGAGATTTAAATTGCACGTCTATCAATTTCAATTTGACAACATCAGTATGAATTTTCGCTCGCTATCTAAATCCCATATACCAAAGAATCTAGCTTAAGCTAACACACATCTAAAAGTAGTTAAAGGTTATTTTAGTAACTATCTCTGCTTGAACCTTTAGGAAAATATTATTACTTGCTTTTGCTCCAATTAAATCGCAACTTATTATCATACTCATAAAGTTCTTTGCCAAGTGTGTTATTACAAAAAGTTTGTATCAATTATGCTAGAGAGAAAGCACATAAGCATATATATGTACTTGACTTTAGTACGCAAATACCTACATATAAGTATAAAAGTACAACTTGTAACGTAATTAACGCACACCCTCAAACACCCCAATTAGAATATTATGTTGTAATCTAATACATACACTGAATTATTAATTTAACATGTTTATGCATTGTTATTTACTTAATAAGTTTCTTGGAATAAAGTTTATTTTTCTTTATTTTGTATTGAATGATGGAATTTGTATGAATACAAATAAAACTGCGATTTTAAAGTCTTATTATATAAAGTTTTGACTGTACCGGGTTAATATGACAATATTTGCGTAGTTTTAATTATTTTGGAATAAAAAATTACCTATATTAAAAATGATATAAATCGAATCAGTAAACGATTCTGAACAAACTATATTCAGGATGTGTGTAAATTAAGTTACATGTTGTATACGCTGTGTGGTGACGGCGGCGAATATCAGTATATCATCACCCCATCTCATCCCGTGTGGGGCCCGTAGAAGTCGACCCGAGGGAATATCTACCAGCCTACCAGCAGCTTCCTTCTGAATACTATGACCATCTTACTGCGTTCTCCAGCCCGTTTATTATATCCGATAACCCGATTATGGCATATCCCTCCCAAGGTGATTCTTGGGGGAGGCTTGTTCAGCAGTAAACTTGTGTGCTGTAATGATGATGTAGGTATTATCGGTTCCTTTAGTTAGTAAGCCGTCATTCTCGTTAGTCTTGCGGCAGCAACTTCAAACGCAGGAAGGAGGTTCTTGGTTCATATCCATCAGTGTTATTGGGATTATTCTGGTAAATAAAGTTAGTTACTTGAGTTTTAATCCAATTTGAACTAAACTTATATTGAAACATTCCGAAATCATTTCCTATTGATTCAAATATAATTATTGAAATCAGTTCAAAAGCAACTAAGAAATCCCGCGTCATAAATACAAAAAAACATACTGTTCACTCGATAACCTCCTGTTTTGAAGTCGGTTAAGAAAAGCTATTTGTGCTAGCATGGAATCCGTTAAGTACATATTTATTATTTTTACTTATTTATTCAGTAGCAATTTTCATTAACAATACAATTCCTTAAATAAAAGCGTAATTTAAAAATCCATAGGTCGGATCGGCTCGGATATCAAAGTTATTTTAAAGGTTTTCTTAAATGTATATTGCATTGCTTATTTGTTTTTTTTTGATTAAGCTAGAAGTAAGTAGTTACATTGGTCATCATTTAAAATTGTCGCGGACGAAGTCGCGAGCACCAGCTAGTTTATGAATATAGCAGCGAATTCACTCAGAAATATTTTATTTAGTCAGCACTTAGTAATACCGCAGAGCCCTAACGATTAATATGCGATTCAGTATTATATATTTGGTAGTATACGGATTCGAATAAGATTCTTCTCACTGTTTTCAATAAGTAACTCGTGATAAATAGAAACCGTATGTGTGTATCTACTGTGATTCGTTTATCTGTGTTAATTTATTTGAGCGCGTACATGATTGCATGGTTGCCGGTAAGGTTACAAGAGGAGAGTAAGTAAAATCAGTAATAGTCTAAAAACAGGGGCTCTACCGGCTAAGTCGCCGAACATCGTTTTCGTGAATGGCGTTCAAATGAATAAAGGTTAAAAATGACTTAATCAATTGTTAAATCGGCTTCAACGTTGACAATCGATTCCGGACCATTTATGACGTCACATGTGGTCATGGAAGCCGATTTAACGATTGATTAAGTCATTTTTATCCTTTATTTATTTGAACGCCATTCACGAAAACGATGTTCAGCGACTTAGCGGGTAGAGCCCCTGATCGCAAACCAAAAAATATATATTACGTATTCGTAGGTTCTGCACATTAAAACTCCGAGATGTTTTCCATTGAAATAATATTTAATCGAACATTCGTTCTAATTGACCGTCGTACAAGGAATGCCTCTTTAATAATCTCCTACCCTATTTATATATTTATCAGTGATAACCATTTGAAAGTCTAATATCTATTAATAATTGTTTTAAGACGTAAAATTATTATAGTAATTAATAAAATGATAATCACTAATTATATAAATGTAAATATATAATTACTAGCTGTGGCCCGCGGTTTTACCCGCGTTAAATTTTATAAACTATCACCGCTCCTCCCTCGTAGGTGATAGCGTGATAATATGTAGCCTATATGTTGACCCGACCTCTTAGTAATATTCATGCAAAATTTGAAGTAAATCCATGCAGTACTTTTTGAGTTTAGCCCGGACATACATACAGACAGACAGACAAAAATTCTATAAATTATAGTTTTGGTTTCGAGATCGATAGTAGATCATTCCCGAAGTATCCTTTAAAAAAAATATTCAATGTACAGTTTTGACTTCCCTACGATTTTATTATATGTATAGATAATATAGCAGCTACGTCATAACCGTTGCGCGGCTATTGAGTACTTGATATATATATTATTATAATGAAAATGCCCAAGGCACGGGGATGTAATACCGCCAACTCCATGCCTTCAAGTGGATACTGAGAAATTAAACATTTTTTTTTTCTTTTTGGCCCTACCCAGGATTGACCAAGTACCTCATCATCAATAGTTGAACGCGCTACCTAGACCAATGAAGCAAATATAAAGTGAAAGTATATGTGTGCGAAATGTTCACAATTCTCGTGATCCCGCTAATAAGTCTATGTCCTCATTTAAGTGTGAAAGTTGTAGGCAATATCCGATTTCATCAGTTCCCCAGTACACAATACGCACAGTCTTGATGTTTCGTATAATATATGATCAACCGAACTTCGGAAGTGAAGTTCGATCAATATTATATGAGTTGATTTATTCGAAGATATATATAGAACCAGGTAGTACTTTGATCCTACAAGGCAACATCGCATTCATTTTTATAGAACATAAAGTAAAAATTGTTTCTATTCTACCCCCCATTTGCACTATTCTCTATTAGTAACCACTGCCGCGCTGTGACCTCATTTCTTTTAGAGTATATTCAGTTGTATCGGCAAAACTTGTTGGGTTAGGGTGGGAGGGTCATTATATCTTCGAATAAATCAACTCATATAATATTGATCGAACTTCACTTCCGAAGTTCGGTTGATCATATATTATATTTCGTTGTTTTATTCGAAGATATATATAGAACCAGGTAGATGTTTAGAGGTATCTCAAAAGTTTTGCTATTAAAAAGAAGATTTATAAATTAAACTAATTTAATTTCAAATTTGATAAACTTTACAAAGTTTCACTGTGTTAAGTTAATCAAATGTTTTTTATGTTTCTGTGTTTGTTTCACATTAAGTGATACAATTACAAATCAAATATATAACATACATATGTATCATAAAAAATATTATGGATTGTTTGGAAAGAAAACCGATCTTTCAAAGTTATTGCCACTGTCCATAGTTCGGTGGTAAAACTTGGCGAATGTTTGGGAATTAGCTGTCCAGCCCAGCCGGCTGTACTTCTAATGTTGTCGACAGACACTCCGGATGCATGTGCGGCGGACGTGGCCGCGTGCCGCGTGCTTTGCGCGCTGAACGTGGTCACGTCTACTCCACACTCTCCCATTGCCTGTTTAATCCAACGTGAGATGGACTGTGCCGTGGCAGTTTTATGTGGCAGGACATATGCTAGGCTTTTATTTAAAAAAAACGGTAAAATCGAGATAGGTTGGATTTTCCTGCAGGAGAAGTTTTTATAACATAATTTATATTAATTCTTATTTCGTTTTCATGTTATTTAACTTAATCAGCGATATTGTTTACACTCTGTGGACTGTACACAAAACAAGCAGAATAACCAGTTTCTTAGAAATCATTTCCATACTAAGATCTAGATTTGGGTATTTGAAACCGTATTGAGAACTATCTGTGGGTCCCATGTAACTTGATATTTTGGGTCACAAGGTCTTCATTTAAAAACACCTTTTAAAAGCCATGTGATACGGTCGTCTGAACCTATATTACTGCCCAACCATAAAGATAATGCAGATCGATGGTTTTTCATCGATCCGTACGAATCGCCTTTATTATACTATTCGGTTAGGAATAAAATTACGGAAGGCACTGGATATTATTGTTCCTACAAAATTACCACCACAATTTGAAAGTGACGATGTATTGTCGCAGCGTATTAGATCATAATGAAGCACATATATGTGCTTCATTATGATACCTCATTACGATACCTTACGATACCTTCATTATGATATGAGGCCTTAGACCTCATATATAAGGTCTAAGGCCTGTTCTGGCACACCTCGGCGGGAGTAAGTCTCCCAGGGTAACATGTAGGTGACGCTCCCGCTGCTGGTTCCTGTTATCAGACCGAAGTGCGCCGTTAAGGATAATGATTTCTGTATTTATTTAGTTACGGGAACCATGGCTGAGAACCCTGTAGATCTTTTGCACACATTTTAATATTATTAGAAAGGGTGGAAAAGCGTCAAAATCATCGATCGATCTTGTTTACATGAAACATAATTGGTACATTTGGCATTGGTGTGTGAGGCAAAAAGGTCTATTTGAGGTTTTCCAAACTTCTGACTGATTAAATAAAAACCACGATCACACAGTTCAAATTCCGTATCCTTATTGATCTTCCATGATTCTTCATCTGCTTCCTTGTTTTCTTTTGTGTTTATCTACGATGCAAACCAAAGATGACGCTCCTCGCACCATTGCCAAATTAATTTAGTTCATTCAGTTAAATTAGGAATTGTATTCCACATCCATTCTATTAATATAACTGACTGCTGTGGTATTATCGATCCGTAATAATATAGCACAGTTATTTTTGTTTTTGGCATAAGATTTTAATCCCACGAATACTGCAAGGAACTCTAATTAATTATTTTATAATTATTAATATGGAATTCTTTTCCGTTATTCTATCAGCTCCCATTTGCGCGCTGGTTGTTACAAAAGATTCCCCATCCTGATCCACTAGCGTCACTAAATATTTCGTGCTGGAAATCCTTCATTCCAATAAGGTTCTTGTACTCGAAATATTTATTTCCCACTATAATATAACGGGTAATACAGAATTCGATATTTTAAACTTACAATCATAATTACAACACTTGGCTAGGGCAAGAAACTTTTCTCTTTCCATGTTTTTTGTATACAGCCACCTATACTTAACAGCTGTATGTGCCGCAGTTAAGGTACCTATAAACTGGGCGAATTTGCGAATTGTACACATGGGTTAACTTTAATATTTTTTAACTAACTGTGCTATACTATTTCATTTTCCTGCAGGCAATGATATAGTCATATCAACTGAGTTAAATAAGAATCCTAAAAAAAATACACTTTTGCTCAGCTTCCAAGCAACTTTTTTGGTAATTAATGATGAAACCTTGACACTCGAGAAGTCGAATGGTGGCTTTAGCATTTTGAACACAATCGTTATCAGTTCCGATACATAAAATATCGTCCGAATATATAACAGAAATATACCCGTGGCGCCTTAAATGCCTAACAACCTCCTTCATAATTTTAGTAAATATTCGTGGCGCTACCGATAATCCATAAGGCATACCATAGAACTAAAAGGACAAAATTTGTGAATTTTCATTCTCCAAATTAAATCTTAAATATTTCCTATCGCTGTGGGCTACAGGAATTAACAAATATGATTCTTTGAAATCAATGTTTGCAGTCTTCCATTATGAAATGGGTTTTGTGGACAAATGTATTAAAAGATTTTAAATATAATATAAATCATTTATCTCCGTAAGGTTTTGTCGCCAAGAATATTTTCGAAATATACTGATCAAGCAATACCACATTGTGATATAGCTCCTAAATCTAGTAATTTATTAATGGACAACTGAAGACTTTGTCTTTCTAAGTGACAGAGTGTATTACTGTGAAGGCGGCGCTCTTTGTGTGACCGCAGTCACGAGTGGAACAGTGATGCCATCTCTGATCCACTGGAGAACTACGTCATTAGTAGTAATCGATAGCCAATAATCGTAAAATAATTGAAGGCGTCCCGCATGTACCTGCACTAGCGCCGTGGTGCGGTACGGCTCTTGCTGTTGGAGTAATTAAATCGTAAAGTAATTAAGGCGTCGTGACGGGTGCGCTGGCAGAGGTAGCGGTACCGGTACGGTAGACCGGTAGCGATCGGCTTAGCCCCGTCGCCCGGTGGCCTGCTCCCCCCCCCCCCCTGGTTGACGGGATACGGAGGGGTCCCGACCAGTTTCCCAGTTGGGGAACTCGTGATGGATGTGGATGATGAAGTAGGTGTCGGTTCCGTGTTCACCTCAATATTTTTAATTGAGAGGCCCTACTTCACGACTGACTTTGCGGTTTTAATTTTTTTTTTTTTCACGTAAGCCACTACCGAACAGAGTCCATCCCTTTCCTCGTTCTCTATTATGTTAAGAATCGATATAAACTCGGTGTAAGGAGTTTAATTCTTTTCAAGAAATCTAAATAATGTAAATCTGATAAGATCCGTGTGGCATCGGGCAAAATTCTGATAGCTTGTAATTTGTCTTCACCAGTGAGTAACACAGTAACTGCACTGTTCATGGCAGTGATACCCAGTCCTAATTGCAGCTGCCAATTCTCAAACTATTTATCCCGATTTCTTAGAGCGTCTGTGACAGCAGCCACAATTTCGGGATTTAGAGCGATGCCTTTAGTAATGTACAATTACTTGCTATTAAATACTCGTTTAACAACTTTTCCTTGCTTTCCTTATGTAAGCCTTTTCTTATAATCGGTGACAACCTCTGCGCCATTAAAATTATCATAGATAGGCTAACCAAATATAGGAGAATCGTCTATTTTATCACCGAGTGCGTGTAAATACTCAGGAGCGAGCTCCGGGATCTGTGTGAAGGTTTTCCGGAATATCCACAGATGTATGTGGCGTCATGGTCGTCCCTTCGTTTTACTGCTTATTGTGTATTTCGTTGTGTAAAATATACAAGTTAATTTAATAGGGCAGTTTTTGTGGTAGAACGAAGGTAATGGTTTTTGTCTCGATTTTGACTCTCGGCCAACATTCGAGTACACGTTCCTCGAGTTTGACTCTCGGCCAACATACGAGGACTTTCCTTTGTCTGGCGCTCGGCCTAACTCAGGAATATTCTTAATATCGTGAAGACATTCGAAGACACACTGATATTATGCTCACATAGATTGAACTTACCCGAGTTTTCAACGTTCGAAGTATCCGACGAATCGGAATTCGGATTGTTTCGTATAAAAATTAAAAATATTATCAAATTTGATCAGACAGGAATGTTTAATAACTAAGCTATTTAATTTGGGTTCAGTTTAATGCTGGGGGAGGTTTTAATGAAATAATATTCATTGTTTTGAGGATCTATTAATATATGCCAAAGGGATATTGAAGCGCTTTGATTTCTATTATTATGAGGGGTTGAAGTAATAATAAATATAAATACATAAATATCTTGGGACAACACATTGCCATCTGATCCCAAACTAGGCAAAGCCTGTATTAGGTAGGTACTATGGCAACCAAACACTATTGTATCTGTATAAAAGAGGGAACATCTATCAGAGAGCGGGCTGCGAACTGCGATTGCTAACCCAGCTGCCAATCTGTACGATTGTCTTTACAATCATCATTATATCACATAAACACACACACCACCCACACTCACACACACACACACACATACACGCACACACACAGGCATGTAAACACTAGCATTTAATAATAATACAAAAAAAAAATAAAAAACATGTTGTAACCTAGTTTGTAGTATGTACCTTTTTAGCACTTCACCTGATCTATTGCGAATAACACCTTAATTTACTTCCTAGGATACGTCACTGTCTCCCCTAATACAGGCTAATTAGTAGCCTATCTAGGGGGGCAGCAGGACAACGATTTTGCGTAATGTGTTATGTTCTAATTATTATGTAATAACTATATGTATTTTAGTGAAATAAAGATTTATTATCATTATCATCATGTCAGCCTAATAACGTCTACTGCTGGACAAAGGCCACCCCAAAAAATTTCAAAATGGAATAGTGTCCATCATTTGGAGAGATATAGCACAATCGCCACGCTAGACAGACGGGTTTCCATGGTACAAGCTCTGCTTAGTTTGGGATCAGATGGCCGCGTGTAAATAATGTCCTAGGATATTATTATTATTATTCTATGCCGTCAGACACAGCAGAAATATTAATAATCATTAACTTTGTCGAATAGTCGACGTCTTCATCTTCAACCAGCTGTCATAATGAATTCGCAACAAAGGTTGTATCCATAAAATCATGACATTTATGGTTGCACCATTGCATACGTTACATAAAGTTTACATAAAAGGTTTAATACAAGTATGTTTGCGGCAGCTAGCGTGATCAAAAACAATTTCCTACTTCTTACGGCCTACTAAGTTTGAGAAATAATCGTTGAACTGCCTATGTAGCTTTAGATTTGAGCAACGATTTTTATAACGGTGTTTAAAGTAAGAGGCATTTCACAAACTTGACGTTATAATCAGTCTGTTAACACAAACCAACCTGAGTTGGTAACTCAACTATTCTGTTTAAAATCAAAGGCCATCGTCTTTCGTACATCATGCATACGTTATCATATAAGAAAGAATTTTTAATTAAGAAATTTTAGTAGGTATGCAAAGCTTTTCAAACGTTTAAAATCCCACTTTATTATGAAAAGCCTCGCAAAAAACTGTGTTAAAATTATGTTACTTAAATATAATATTATAAATGTGAAACTTTGTGGGAGTAGATGTATGGATGTTTGTTACTCTTTCACGCAAAAACTACGGAACGGATTTCATTGAAACTTGGTGGTAATATATCTTATATGTATATCCGATTTACACATAGGCCATAATTTATAAAATTTAACGCGGGTAAAACCGCGGAGCACAGCTAATACAGATATAGTTTAAATTAATGTACAATTGGCAGTCTTATCGCATAACAGCGATTTCTGCCAGACAACCATTGACTATATTAATAGAAATGAAAGAACCTAGCTTTGAACCTTAAAATAAGTCAATTCTAATTAACTAAGTAAATACCTGATTTCACATACTAAAAACATAATATATAAAATCACACTAATATTATAAAGGTTTGTTACTTATTCACGTCCAAACGGCTGGAGCGATTTTAATAAAATTTGGTATAGAGTTAGCTGGCACCCTGGATCAACACATAGGCTATAATTTATAAAGTTTAACGCAGGGAACAGCTAGTACACAATAAAATACACAGAAAGATGAAATGCACATGTGCTTGCGCACACACTCGAGGACTATATTATGTTCAGCCTAGTTGGTTAGTCTCTGTAAAATTTGACCGTCTCGTCGTATCGAAATATAGCCAGCAACATCGTAGCAGTATTTATTAACTAATCTGATGCCCTCCAACTGACACAGGCTTTGTTTTGAGGCAATTCATTATGATATAATCAAAGCCACTAGATATCTTAATGTAATGTAGGTACCTAATTAAATTCGGCGGCGCGTCATTAACAGACAATTCACGTACAGAACATGTGCGTCAAATTGTCAATAAACGGGATAATTTGATCATTTGGTAAACTTGAGGCGTAAACTGACGATAACTGTAACTTAACATTAACGAAAATAGCAAGGATAAGATAGATAAATACACTTTATTGCACAAAATCCAAATAATAATATAAAAAATAGCAAGCATTAGATAGATAAATACACTTTATTGCAAAAAACCGTAGCTTAGTTGGTAGTGCTCCTGCCTACGAAGCTCGTGGTCCTGGGTTCGAATCCCGGTAAGTGCAAATATTTGTGTGATGAGCACGAATATTTGTTTCTGAGTCATGGATGTTTCCTATGTAAGTATATAAGTATTTATCTATTTAAATAAGTATGTATATCGTCGCCTGGTACCCATAGTACAAGCTTTGCTTAGTTTCTGTGTGACATTGTCCCTAGATATTATTATTAATAAAATATAAAAACAATTTACAGAAAATTTAATATTTAAAAGATTGTGCAATTGGCGGTCTTATCGCGAATAGTGATTTCATCCGGACAACCGAAGGATGGACTAGTATAAAATTGAAAATGACAGACAGGTACCTGGATTATTACTCGTATTGTCCTGGACGAATTTCGGCCATAGCGGTTAGCATTTTCAATGGAGAGTAGGCATCTGCGCGGAACATATTATCGTGTAACAAGTGTGTGCGCACTTTCTATTCCATCACTCTTATGATCCAATGGGAGGACTAGCTACACTACCGGAGAGTGATCTAAATTACTGACGGCTTAACGTACTCTCCAAGACACGGCTATGGAATACCGCCAACTGCCTAAGAGCTGATACTGCGAAATATTCTTATCAGAGAAATATCAAAATCACTTTTTGGCCCGACCCAAGTTTTAAACCCAGGATCTCATTGTTGAACACGCTACCACTAGACTACTACTACCAATTGCCCTCGTTCTACTCCTACTTTTACTTCCCTATACTTTTCCTTCCAATATGTTTGTAAAAATGCTGTACAGAATCTAGTATCTCAACAGTTTTCCTCGTCTCCACAGCTCCCATACATATGCCAATAGCAAAATTATGTTTTAGGCTCTCGGAAATAATCATTGTGGCGCATGTGTGGCGCAGCGGTAACGAGAGTTGCCACGCGAACAGTAGCGTCCCATGTGATTCCCGCGCACGACAATTATTTGTGTGACCCATAAATAGTTGTTCTGAGACTGGATAGTCTTAGATTCCGTCAATTATATGATCGTAAATTACCCTGGTAATTATTATCCTGCTGCAGGCGTTGTCTTTAAAAATATTGAAAGAGATCTTATATGAACTTGAACTATTTATTCATAATTCTGGTTACATAGCTTTGTAGGATAATTGTTTTCGAAGGCGCCATATTGTTCTGGTCGATCGGGCACGAGTTGCAAAGAACTTCTCGAATGTCGGTAAGTTTGAAAGTTATTGACAATTCGTACAAAACATTCAGATTACCAAGCAATACGATATTTATACGAAACTTAAAGTCCTATATAGTGTTACTTCTAATACCAGCTTTGATCTCGAAGAGAAACTTCAAACGAGAAATAAACGTTCGATAGCGGAAAGCGTAATAACATTGTTTACGATCGTATTTTAATTCCAAATTGCACTTTCTTACTGCTCACATTCTTTTATGTAGGTACATTTTCAAAGGAAAAGAAAGGACTTGTTATTTAATAAATAACAAGATAACTCGCTGAATAATATATTCCGGTAACATAGTCACACAAGTGTTGACAACTCGAGGAACATTGCTGAAGAATTAATGAACGCCGGAGAAAAGTTTCACACTTGTTATCGAATGTCTTAGTTCGAAAATGTTGAGAAGTTTACTTATACTAAGTTTAACGAAGCAAAACTGTTCTTTTCAACTAATCTTAATGCTTGTGGTCATAAGTTTTGCAACTTTACTGGCCTATTTATAGCATTTGAGAACTACGGCCGCCATTTTAAATTGCCTAGTTGTGGCGACACATTCCTGGAATGCTGGCTTAAGTTTAGTCCACAGAAAACCATTGCCATTCATAATGGCAATGTTAACAGCATTTCGGGAAAGGTTTTTAAGGAGTTTTATTTTATGTATGTTTTAACTAGTTTCATAATTATCGTTTTAGTTTGTCTTTTAGTACATATTAGTATCTTTATTAAATCGAATTCAACGGAGAATCTTGTTTTATTACTGATCGTAATAAGTTTGCTAGTCTTACTGCTACTCGTGCTACGGACAGACAGACAGCGAAGTCTTAGTAATAGGGTCCCGTTTTACCCTTTGGGTACGGAACCCTAATAAAGGACAGACATATGACGTCACTTGCAGCAAAAGCATAGAATCTCCATACTAACGTATTGCGAGAAAGAGACAGAGTATCCCAACTGTATCCCAGACTATTAAAAAGAAATTAGCAATTTTTAGGTAGACACGGCTACACAACAAGCTATAATTTCCAGTATAAGCTGATCTCGCGTTGTATAGGATTTCCATACAATGAGAGGTCAGCTTATATTGGACATTCTTGATATGTAGCCGTGTGTACCTGAGTCATATTTGTATCACTTTTATTGAAGTCTGATATTTTTAGTTTATACAACAAGAGTTCGATCACCTGTTTTAACCGCGAGCTAACCGCCGCAAAGGCCCGGCCGGGTGGCTTACATAGAGGTCGTCCACTGCCCATACGAATTAATAAAGTAGTTTTTTATTTGTTTTATATTTATTTAAGTAAATAAATAACAAAAACATAAAATGTAATCACACAAAAAGCTATAAATGTTTGTCTAGTGGGAGTTTACGCACCTTTACTAATTGGAGTCGTTGAGTTTTTACCGGATATGTAGGTACCTACGTAATTTGAGATAGTTTTAAATACTGGCATAGCTGGCAGCGGCAGTAGCGGTGGTAGAATGTGATCGCTGGACAATCCAGTCAATGTAACGCATCGAGGGTCGGACACGCTCGATACACAGCAATATAAACGGTTCATTAGACCTATAGATAGGCTTACAGGTTAAATTGATGATTATCGGTTACCCCTTCCGCCTCATCGTAAATAAGATCATACTTAATTTATTTTAGTAAGAACCGTAACGGTGGCTTGGTGAGTAATGTTTCATAATATTATTATTGAATCAAAGATGTCATATAAGCGGTTAACCAAATTCAATAATTCGGCCTTCTTAGCACGTATCTTGCAGAACCCAAATGACAGCAAAAATTGTGCAATGATAGCCGTTGAACCAAACAGTCTTTATATCACAATTTTACGATATAAGAAAAAATATTGTGCAAGTTTTGCTATCGCTTGGCTTTACTAACTAGTTTAAAATTTCTTATAGGAAGTTAGATACATACATTTAAGTTACTTAAGAAAGAAAACATAAAAGCATGTAGATAGGCCAGATCAATTCATTAATGAATTTTCTTCTAGCAAATCATTAAGACAGTGAGATTTTAATATTATGGGCAGAAATATAATTTTCATAAAATATTATAATTATATTATAATTTATATAATACTGGGAGATAACATATTAATAAAATACATACTAATATTTAGAGATAGAATTTTATTAAAAAAAAAGTAGTTTTTTTAGTAGTAGTAAAATGTGGTTGAGCTGGGTTTAGGCGTGACCAAACGGATAGACAGAATTTTGAAGTTATATTACTAGCCCCTTTATTCTAAAAAACATAAATTAAATCAAGTATAAGATTCCCCTTCACATCACTGTTTCGTAGACATCAGATAATAACGAAGAATATAATTAAAACCAATGCATTTGCGACATTTTTTGCATAATTTGCCGCTTTTTGTAATAGCTCCATTTAACTTCACTTAAATAACAAAGCCTTGAAACAATCTCCTTTGTTCTCTGATCTAGAGGTAGACTCGTATGAAAATATTTAACTTCAACAGGTTTAGTATGATATTGTTCTACTAACTCTTATAACTTACTTAACAAATGGACAGTGGTTACCCTAGTGTCAGAGTTGTTCAAGCCGCCTAGTAGGCCTCCGACATGGCTTAATGACTGTTGGCTACTGACTACAATCGGGACCAACAACTTAACGAGTCCATTCGAAACATGGAGACGCTCAAAAATAAAACCTCTTTGGCTGTCACCAAGTTACGATTCGTCTCAAATATGAAATCAATCATAACTCGCCGATAATTTACGAACCGCTCAGGAACCTAGCTATGACTGCTATGAGTGTCTTTTATTGAATCTAATAATTGAATATAGACCAAGCACTAAGACAAATCAACTTCATAATACTAGTGAGATAAATAGTATAAGTTACTTCAATGTATCCATTAAACTGAACAAGTAAAATATGATTCTTTTACTACCAAGTGTGCAACCGGCGAACGTGCGAGCTTATGGCGAGATAATTTGTAGCCCGATTGCAACACTGATCTAGATGACAACTAGCTGATCTAGCTAGATCAGTTTTGCTATCAGCTCACAACGGCGTAGCAGTGTAGCAGCTAGATCAGTTTATTTTGTTAACCTTTACAAAATAAACTGATCTAGCTAATGAATTTGACAACCTTACTCACATAGTGCCATTACTTTGATACTACGAGTATTATACTAGCATGCAAGGTATTCTGTAAGGTGAAGGTACAGACGCCAGCACGACAAGCTACCCCGATCTGCCAAATTGAAAGTGAACCTTATGCTTATGTGATAAAGTTTAAACTAGAAAGTCGCGTCTGTACATCCCCAGTCAAAGGGTTAATAGAGCGAAAAGCTCTCCGTGCGTGTGTTCATTAGTTGCTTGTTATTTTTGTATGGTTAAAGATTATTTTTGTCAGTTATTAGGTAAACTGATTTACAAGCTGTTTACTTTCATAGTCATGCATCTACTTATTACGCGTTTTCACATGACTTTACTGACTGCACGTGTTAGACAGCAGCAGCGCGCAGCGGCTTAGACAGTCGCCTCGCCGCTTCGTATCGCGGGTTCGAGTCCCGCGCCGGACAACTATTTGTGTGACCCATACATAGTTGTTCTGAGTCTGGATGTAATTTGTGTCTGTCTATTGTATGTTTGTAAAGTACCCCGCGACACAGGGATAAATTTCCTTAATGCGGGCGTTGTCTTTTTAAAAACTATTAAAAAAAAACTAAAACACGTTGTGTGATTTTCTTATAAAATATAAATCCTCAAAGTAATATAACGGAACAAGAAGGTACTAGTCAAACCAAAACGTCAGCAAAAACCGTTGAATCGAAATGGCAAAAGCAAAGAATATTACAATATTAGGTAAAAGCATCAGCATTCCGGTTAAATGGATTGATTTTTAGAGACCGGCAATTTTCAACATATTATGGTGGTCCTCAGGAAGGTCCCCCTCTTCCTGTGGGTGTCATAAAAGGTGCTAATGGATTATAAGGTGGAGGGTGCACCGTTCGCAAGGGTACAGATAAATCATTTTATCGCTATGACCGAGCAGCTCAGATTCACGAGGACCTTTCATAATTAGATACGCGTATATTTATGTATATACGGTTTACGTAAGTGATATCCAAATGACAAGTTCAGAATTTTAGAAAATAGAATAATAATACTTTTAGTTTCCTCAACTAGCAAGTGAAAAATCAAAAGAAAAGTTAACGATTCACTATTGCCGTTAACTTTTCTTAGTTAAGTACTTAATTCCTTACATTTTACTACAGGTTTACAGAATCTAACAGTTTTTTTAATATACATAGGCATATATAGTATAAATATTTAATATAATACAAGTAATACAACCCTGGGTCTCCTGATACGTGATATATGTAAGTATTATATGAAAATGCAGAATTGACTAAAAACTAGCAGAAAACTAAAATGTATATCGCCGCTTAAGCAACCAATAGCTAGTACAGCTCGTTTTATAATTCCGAAACAATAGATCCTATGTCTGTTTATCTCCAGCTAAAGCTGTTTAAGCTTGATATAAAAATAACTTTCGCTTTGAAAAGATAAGCCATGTTTTTCTGAAACATTCAAAACAACGTGGGAAGTGGGAACGAACAAGATTAAGTATAGCGATAAGTAAGATAGAATACACAGAGGTTAAATTACTTTCCAAGAGCAGGGTTGCAAGACGTCAGGATTTGACTGACATGTCGGGACTTTTTGGGCGTTGCGAGGATCCGACCGGACTTAGAAAATGTCAGGATATTTCAATTTTCGAATATTCTTACGAAATACTGAGTAAGGAGATAACATAAAAACAGCTTTATTAGAATATGAATAGTTAACATGAAATAAATTTCCTTTATGTTTCCTTTTCCAATAAAAAAATATCCTTATCACATAGCGCCTTAACCGACAAGGTATTGTCCAGTTGACCTAGAATCTTGAAATTTGGCATGAAGCAATGTTTGACATGTAAAATAAAAATGCCGAAAACCTAAAATATTTAATTACATCACATATTTTTATGGTTCCGTAAGTCAAAAGAGGAATATATAACACAGGTTTGTGCGGAACCCTCGGTGCGCGAATTAGACTCGCACTTGGCCGGTTTTTTTAAAAGAATCTAAAGACGCATTAGCGAAATTATTATAATGTTTGTAGTCTTCAATAAATAATATAATTGTGTGTCTGTTTTTACTCACCGCGTTTGGGACATAGAATTTTGTATAGGTTATCAAACCACGCTCTAGTATTACGCAACCCCTTTAAATTGCTTCTAATGAACATTAATTTTATAGCAAGTTGTAGGTGAAGGGCGGATAGAGTAATGAAATATTTTTTTCTCGAGTAAAGATCCTACAACAATATTTCAGCAGTTCTATGTAAACCAGTCATTTATCGGGGAATTTTAGTTTTTTCATTTGGTAACCCTATCCCAGGCAACAGGCAGAGCATTAAAGCACCGAGTTTTAAAAGAAAATGGTGTAACAACACCAGTTATTTGATGAATTGGTTAACTTTATCTCATATATCTATAAATAAACCAAATTGGATTGCGTGTCTCATCACGTGCAATAAATAAAAGGAAAAGTTGGGAAAATGCGGAAAACATAGAATCATCGGCGAACGCAGCAAGTCATTAGACATCAGAGCATGTAACCGCTGGGGGCATAGCGAAGTTATTATTTCGAGCTACTGTGTATGTTCTGTTCCTCGTAAAATCAAATAAATTCATGGGATATTTAAGGTCTCTGAACACAGCGGGCGCGGCGCGGCGGGACGGGACGGCGACGCGACACTGAGGAGTTGTAATGTACTAGATATTACGGACGACGCCACACAGAGCCGTCGCGTCGCGTCGAGCGGGACCGGGCGGGACGGCTCTGTGTGGCGTCCTCCGTAATATCTAGTACATTACAACTCCTCAGTGTCGCGTCGCCGTCCCGTCCCGCCGCGCCGCGCCCGCTGTGTGCAGAGACCTTTAGCCTTGTCTAATGTTTGGTACTAGATTTCTCGGGTTTTTGCCTTCAAGGAGGGCCAACGTCAGGTACAACCTAATTCTCTTAAGGAGCTGTGATGCACTGTACTGAATCGTTGAACAGATTATCCTGAAACATAACCATAAAGCTTCTTGATTAAACTAGCGTTCAAATTAAAAACACCGTTTAGGAACTACTATGGGATTTAGAGACATACTTTGCATTCTTACTCAATTACGGGTTAAAATATTAATTATTATATTATTTTTCGTAAAGCAGCTTATTGAACTGATCAACTACACAACACGAAATTGACAAATGCATAAAATAAATATTCAACATTTTTTTTGGAGATATGTATGGGGGCAGAGGTAGCAAAATCCATTCCCTTAGCATTAAATTTTTGGTATAATCTAATAATTTACACAATCTGATGGCCTGTATAGTACACATAGTATAAAAAAGCAAAAAAAAGGATTTGTGTCGGTACCTTTGACCTACGAATTTGAAGACACATACAAATTTTCATTACTTCGTAATAGTTGAGCAGAACCCGAATAATAGTTGTAGTAGTCCAAGATATGAAAGTTACAAATAACCTATTTAAATTTTACATCTGTTCTTAAATCTCTTTTCAATTTTTTTTTTATATACACCGCCCACATTAGGTAAATTAATCCCTGTTTCGCGGGGTTCTTTACAAACATATAATAGACGGACACAAATTACATCCAGACTCAGAACAACTATTGATGGGTCACACAAATAGTTGTCCGGCGCGGGACTCGAACCAGCGACACGATACGGCGAGGCGACTGTCTTAGCCGCTGCGCCACACGTGAAGTCCTTATTAGGTTACTTACATCTACTTTATCCAGACAACGGATTAGAAAAATAATTAGATTATTTAAAAAGAATATATATTATTATATAGACTGAAACTATTTGCTTCTTCATAAGGTTTGTTAGTTTTTGTTAGTAATTATTTTTATTTTAATGCTAATAAATTTATTTTTTTTAGTTCAGTTCGGATCAGTTTAATTTATATTTTCTCTCATTCTATCGAACTAAACAATACAACAAAAAAAACCTCAAACTAAACATTGTTTATAAGTACGTAAGTAATGCTATACGAGTACAACATATATTTTCGTTCACTCGCAATACTTTGTACCAATCTCGAGTGTGTGTTTATTTACGTTTTGTTATCCGAAAACGAACTGCTTGCAGCTTACATTGATGGATGAGGAATTGAATGGAAGACATTGACACATTCAAATATAAGGAGCAATGTAAAAGTGTCACACAAGATCGACAGATACAAATGAATCCAAAAGCGTTTTCTTCTGATAAACGATGGATCACTTCCTTACACTGCCGTTAATGAATTTGTTGCGAATACTGGGGATAAACAAGGCTTGTTCTTTCAACTTGTTTAACCCAGGTATTTGACAATCTTATGAAGTCGTCTAAGAAGCATATTGCTGTTTATGCCTGTAAATCAAAGACGTCCAGGCAAAGCGACAGAGAAAGTTGTGAAGGGGGAAGGGTCTTGGAGAATAATGGAAAGAGTATTGCGAACAGCAAATATAAATAATGGAGAACAGAAAAATATATACATTATGAATAAATTGATAATAGAACAGAAATGATGACGATGTCATTCACAATGTCATTGGATCGAAAGTCGAAAGCAAAACTAATGCCAAAAGAAAACGTGCAAGGTTTACGGTACGATTTATGGAATAGCTAGCTGTGCCGCGCGGTTTTACCCGCGTTAAACTTTATAAATTATAACCTAAGTGGTATTTGGATATATGTATAAGCTTCTAGCTCTGCCCCGCGGTTTTACCCGCATAAAACTTTATAAATTACTAGCGAAGCACGTACCGGTGCTTCGCTACATTTTTAAGTATTAGTACAAATTGTTTGTATATGGGAGTATATAAAGATGTTGATTTTACACTTTTTCAAGACTTTTTTAAATTTTCTCTACGTACAAACCTTCCCTGAACTTCCACGAATAATTCAAGACCAAAATTAGCCAAATCGGTAAAGGCGTTGTTGAGTTATAACATTACAACGAAAAGTGGCATTGATTTTTATATATATAGATTGCCTATCCAGGGTGTCAGTTAACTCCATGCCAAATTTTATTAAAATCGCTCCAGTCGTTTAGACGTGAAGAAGTAACAAACATGACACACTCACCAACTTCCGCCTTTCTTAAGTAAGTTTCAGATATTGGGGAACGCATGAGCTCTGCCAAAGCTGGTCTGGGTGTTCTTTATGAAGTACTTAGTAAAAGGCGGGTTAAGATAAGTCCTCTTAGAGCCGATTTCACCGTTAAAATTAATCGCGATCAACTGACGCTAAACTCGGTTCCGCTTCCTGTAACTGAGTTTAGCGTCCATTGATCGCGTTTAATTTTAACGGTGAAATCGGCTCTTAGTTATCTTACTCTATACTACATAACACATATATTAAGTACAGCATGAGCTGTGCTTTATCTAGTTCCTTATTGACTAACCGGTAGTCCTTTAGTATCTTCTAGATAACTTTTGTTAACCCCATCTGGTCTGAACTATTATGAAGCTGTATTACTAGTCTTTTCTGTACAATCTCTGCGATAAATCGCACGGACCATTACAACATCCTTAACAGAAACAAGCGGTAGCAGTGCCTGTATCTGAAGTATCGATGGGAGGATATTTCCGTATCCTCGTTCACCCCCACTGCAAAAGGCGAAGCTTTTACTGGTGGGCGGACGGGGTTTCGCCATCAGTGTTGCAGAGGTTTACAAAAGTTTAAATTACTTAGCAGATAATTAAATTACCAGGGCTGTCCATTATTTGGTGGCTGTTAATCATAAATGAGACTCCACAATACAATCTATACATATAATAAAATCGTAGGAAAGTCAAAACTGTACATTGAATATTTTTTAAAAAGGATAGTTGGGGCGTGATCTACAATCGATATGGAAGAAAAAATATAGTTTTTAGAATTTTTGTCTGTTTATCTGTTTGTCTGTATGTATGTCCGGGCTAAACTCAAAAAGTACTGCATGGATTTACTTCAAATTTTGCATGAATATTACTAAGAGGTCGGGTCGACATATAGGGTACATATTATGACGCTATCACCTACGGGGGAGGAGCTGTGATAATTCATAAAGTTTAACGTGGGTAAAACCGCGGGGCACAGCTAGTACTTTATAATCCTTCTTACCACAATTATATTCTATGTATTGTTACTATTCTATGTTCTCTGGATTTTAAACGGTTGGACATAGTGTGTCAAATTTATAAAAAAAAGCATTAAAATATCATTGAACCTTAGCATGACCTTTTTTGACGGTCACCGTAGCATAGTTGGTAGTGCTCCTGCCTACGAAGCTGGTGGTCCTGGGTTCGAATCCCGGTAAGTGAAAATATTTGTGTGATGAGCACGAATATTTGTTTTGATTGTCATGGATGTTTTCTATATATTTATCTATCTATATAAGTATGTATATCGTCGCCTGGTACCCATAGTACAAGCTTTCCTTAGTTTGGGGCTAGGATGATCTGTGTGACTTTGTCCCAGATATTATATTATTAGCAATAATGAGGTAAAAAAGTCAAAGTGTTGTGATAACCCTTATAGCTAGATACTTTCATCGGTCCGTAAGCGATCGACGAGGTTAAGTTAAGATTCGTAGTCAGACCATAAATGGGTCAAAGTCGTTTAATTTCTGAGCTTCGGAGGGCACGTTAAGCTGTCGGATCGGGTTGTAGTCGTTAGACAACAGTTGTTAAACCATGGCAGAGGCCTACTAGACGGCTTGAACATCTCTAGGGTAACCCCTGCCCATACGATAAGTAAGTAACGCTGCTTTAGAAACACTACATTGGTATATGTACCGAGGTGTATACATAGGTGTATACACTTCGATTCCAACATCATCTTTATACTGTACCCAATAAAGACGGTATTTGTAGTGCAAGTGTATCTACGAACCAGCCAGTTCGTTTTGGTCGTCATTTCTTAATTTCTTAAGCGACCCGAAAACGTCCACAAAACATACTTTGATGAACGAAAAGATAAGAAGGAGTTCTGTTGTCGAATGAACAAACAGAAATCCATTAAGCTGATTGTAAATAAAGATGCAAACTGTAATAACTGAGGGCCAGGAGATTACAGACTTAGCATTTGGTACCTACAAGTACGTACCTCACAGATTAGGTAAGCTTCTGTTTATATTATAAGGACTTAAGGTTGCCTTTTTTTTTTGTATGACGCTATAGTTAGCCTAGGAGGCTTTCACTACTTCACCGGACTATAGAGGGAAGCAGAGGGCTCGAGCCGTCTAGCAATTAAGTAACCCGCGCCGGAGGGCACCCCCTGTGGGGTTCGAACCTCGACTCTGGGTGATTACTGGCGGAGAGAGGGCAAGATCATCATTTTAGGGAGTTTTGTCCAACTTTCGCTCTACGTTAATGACATGACGCGTTAAGGTTGCCAACAGACAATATGTATATGACATTTTACAATAATAATATTAAATATCTTGGCAAATAACACACTGCCATCTGATCCCAAACTAGGCCGAGCCTGTACTAAGGCAACCAGACAACAGATTTTTTGATCAGTTGTCTACTTATATATTGCATACATATGTATTTAAGATCAATCACAGCACAAATAAACGTACTCTTCGCACAAAGTTTGTCTGGCTGGGGTTCGAAATCACGACTTCTGTTTAGCAGTCAGGGTCACAAATCTGGGTTATATAAGTATCTGTTATCTATGTATATACCTAAGTATATATGTATTTACAAAAGAAAAGTAGTATATGTAGTATATATATATATATATATATATATATATATATATGGTTTCCATAGTACAAGCTCTGCTTGGTTTAGGATCACATGACCGTGTGTAAATAATGTCCCAGAATATTATTTATTAATTTGTATTTATACTAACCACTCGACCAACTTAACTTGTAAAAAGGAGAACGTTATCAATTGGACTGTAAGTATGTTATTTTAGTTCGTTTATATATATATATATATATATATGTTTTGAGAACAGAGTCTAATATTTAAATTTTAATGTATCAGGATGATGGAAATGATAACTTGGTAAAACTTTAAAAAATCTCATGATTTAATAGGTCTTTACCTATGAAATTGCCGTTTTGTATGAAAAAATTTAAACGAATTTTTTTCATGAATTTTTTTATTTGTATTAATCGAAGTAATCACCCATGCAATCAATGCATCTTTGCCATCGCAGTGGCAGTTTATTGATGCCCTTCTTAAAGAAATCAGCTGGACGGGAGGCAACAAATTCTTCAAAGGCATTTTGTACTGCCTCTCGGGTATTGAATTTTTTTCCCGCCAAGAAGTTATCCAAATTCTGGAAAAAGTAGTAGTCTGTAGGCGCAAGGTCTGGTGAGTAGGGCGGATGACGGAGAGCTTCCAACCCCAGTTCTTGCAACTTGGAGACCGTCTGCTGTGCAGTATGAGGTCGCGCGTTGTCGTGCAGGAGCAGCGGAGACGAGCGATTGACCAATGCTGGTTGGAGATGCGCCAGCTTCTCCATCATTGTGCTCAGTTCTTCACAGTACACATCTGCAGTAATGCTCACCCCGTTTGGTAAGAAGCTGTGATGAATCACACCGGCGCTAGACCACCAAACAGTGACCATCACTTTTCTAGGGGTAAGTTTTCGTTTAGGGCATTGTTTAGGTGCTGAACCAGGATCCAACCAACTTGCTGAGCGCTTGCGGTTATCAAACAGAATCCATTTTTCATCGCAGGTAACAATGCGGTTCAAAATTCCTTCATTTGTGTGTCTGTTGAGCAGTACAAGGCACGTCTCGACGCGTACTTCGCGCTGGCGATCATTGAGTTCGTGGGGCACCCATTTGTCAAGCTTTTTTACCTTGCCAATTTGACGCAAATGGACCAATATTGTTTTGACGCTAACGTCGAAAGCTGCTGCTAATTCAGCCGTAGATTGTGTATCATCAGCTTCCACAACCGCCTTTAATTCGTCATTGTCGACCAAAGTCTTCGGACGACCGCGAGGTTCATTTTTCAGGTCGAAATTTCCAGAACGGAAGCGAGCAAACCAATAACAGGTGGTGCGTTGGTTTGTAGTGTTAGCTCCGTAAACGTCGTTGATGTTGCGTGCCGCTTGTGCCGCGTTGCTGCCACGACGGTACTCATATTCCATAATTACTCGAATTTTTAACGTATCCATGATGACGAAAAAGATTGAAATGCGATGAAAATGTAACACTAATCAATAAAGAAATGACTACTTTTGGAAAAAAGAATCCATGTTTTTAAAATAAAATTAATTTGAAATTAGAATTCTTAGCCAAACAAAAATTATTTTGATTTGAAATGGCCAGTACTGCAGAACGGCAATTTCATAGGTAAAGACCTAATATAAATAACCTTCGACCCGCCCAGACTTCACACGAGTGGAAACGATAAATTTGTAGATATTTAAAATTAGTACTTAGGTACTTAACGTGAATAGCGTAAAGTAAAATCAATGAAAAACGTAAATTTTATAGTGATTTTTATTACTGAAACTATCATAGGGATCTCTATTTTTTGTGACAACAAAGTACAGCCTACGATACTCGCTTATAATATGGCAATAAATAAAATAATTTTTAAAATTAGTTACTCCATAAGAAATAAAACGTCAAATACTTTGTCTTTATTATAATAGTACAAAAATTCAGATAGTTACAGCTGCATGTCTTTTTAAAACTTTTGTCTTTTTTTTTTATTAAAACGTTGCGACAGCTAAACTTGAGACATATTTTATGTAAGACTGGTCTGACTACTAAGCCAGAGGTTGCGGACTCTATCTCCACACTGGACAAATCTTTGTGTGTTGAGTATGATTATTTGTTATGTATCTGGGTGTAATTTATCTAAACTATGTATGTATTTAGGTATATTTAAGTATGTTTATCAGTTGTCTGGTTGCCATAGCACAGGTTTTGCCTAGTTTGGGATCAGTTGTTAGTTGTCCCAAGATATTTATTTATATATTGATCATACTCACCCTACCAAAGAATGAGACAAATATTAGGTATATAAAATACAATATCCTGCGACATTATTGACAGACGACCAGAAGTACTGAAAAACCAGAACAATAACTGATATACTACTTTTTTTGTATATACATACTTATATATATAATAACACCCAGACTCAGGACAAACAGACATATTGTTGCACACAAATATCTGTCCTGGGTGGGAATCGAACCCACGACCTCCGGCGTGAAAAGCAAGCATTCGCCAACCATGCAAACAGGCCCGTCATGTCAAATGTCTCTCAAGCTATTGCTTAGGTATTATTATTAGTGTTTACTAACCATGCGATTTATTTTAAAATGCGCGGAAACAGGTAGACGTTAGGTTAAAATATCAGTTATTTAGTTCACGCATGAGGAGTGCAATGACGGGGTCACTCTGTGGCAAATAAGGACTGGCAGACAATCGGTCCCATGTAAACGGAAGCGCTCATTCGATGCGAGCCTCTCATAAAAGAAAACGAGCTCCTTGTGAACTGAACCACGACGACCAAACGAACCGTTGGGAATGAATTACTTATTATTGAAGTATTATCATATAATCTACGAGTCTAGTTAGTCGATTTGCGACCGTAATCCAGCGGATTTACGTGAAATAATAATCATACTAATATTATAAACGTAAAAGTTTGTAAGTATCTGGATGGATGGATGTTAGTTAATCTTTCACGGAAAAGCTACTGAATGGATTTTAATGAGACTTTACAATAATATAGCTTATACATCAGAATAACACATAGGCTACAAATTATAAAGATATTGTGTGAATTGTCCAAAATATGACGATAAATGTCAAGTTAGTAGCAAAAAATCTACCATCTGCGATCTATTCCGGCGTGCACTGCCAAAACCGCTAGAGGTACACGTCCTATTAATATTCTAAATGCGAAAGTTTGTGAATATAGATGTATGGTTGTTACTCTTTTACGCCAAAACTACTTAAACGCGGGTGAAACTGCAGGGCATAGTCGTAGCTAGTCGAATATAAAACAAATAACAGCATTCGGGCTATTGAACTCGCCTATCTAAAAGTTCCCGCAGACATCATTATTTTCAGTATTGGTTCATCTATCTTTATAACCTGCCAGGCTTTACCGGATTTCGCAAACTATGAAATACGCTTCTTAGCCACAGTATCCGTCTAGAAATATTGTTCTGTCATCTTAGTTTTCTCTTTTTTGCTATTTTATTTCTTTTCAACTCAATTCACGGCGCCGAAGAAACTCTTAGAAATACAGATTTGCAAGAAGTATCATAAAGTTCTTGAACCATCGTTAAATTAATGCGTTTACTTAATATACAGGGTGTAACAATGGAGGAAACTTAATAAACGCCAATTACTCGCAAAACTCAATAAAATAGACCAAATTAAAAAATGATTTTAGCTCCCCATGAGTCTTTAAATTGATGTTCGCTTTTAGCCTATGAGGCTTTCATTACTTCACGGGACTATAGAGGCCAGCTGGGTCTCAAGCTCAAGTAAACAAAAGTTCAAACTAAGTAACCCGCTCCAGAGGATACCCGATGATTTCATTGGTAAATTAAGCTTATTAAACAACGTCCACTATTCATGTTACACTTTGTATGGGAAGGTTAGAAAGGATACAAAGAGCAGACAGCTAAAAATGGACACGCATTTAAAGGAAATTGTGATGTAAAAATAGAAAGATCTGCATCGCATGTCGGGACGTTATCTGCTCTCTTCGGATAGGCAGCTGAGTGTAATGCAGATTGAAATTAGTCGAGATTCTATTTTAAGCCCAGCCGAGGCGTCCAATAAAGGAAATACATTTTTACTGTTTTTATTTATATTGTTGGGTAAAATATAGCGCAGTTAGGAGTTCCGAGCCGTAGCTACGATTGCAGAGTTGGAAAGTTAAATAATCAACGTTATTTGTTTTTACGTAGTACTTAAAGGAGCTACTTTAATAACCTAAGGAGTCAAGTGCTATTATTTTTACCGAAAAGTGGTTTTTGGCGAGGCATTTGGGTTCAATTTGAAAAGTTTGGTGTCACGGCCCGCTTCATCGTTTTATTTTATGGCTCTCTTGGAGTTAGCTCGAATGTCGGCTATTACGTACCAACGCTGCATTGTCGAGGAAATGTGTGTTACAATGTTATGGTGTTTATTTTATAAGTCAAATGGGAATTTTATAGTAATATTACATAGTATTTTATTCTTTTGTGCACTTAACTGCCTCGGTAAGTAGTTGTAAAGATATTTATTAAGATAATATAAATATACTTTATTGCACAGATGATAGATTTACAGATAATAGTTGCAAGATTTTTAATAATATTTAAAAAAAAATTACAATATGGCGGGTAATGGCGGTCTTATCGTTTACAGCGATCTCTTCAACCTACAATAATTGCATACGATAGTTATTATTTGCTCTTGGTTGTGGTGGCTATAAATAATTTAAAAAAATACGATATACTACAGGACTTACTTTTTAATTAATCGATCCGCTGCCTCATAAGGATGGGTAATTTTTTTTTAAATCAATTATGAATGTGTTTTTATTTTCGTCAATATTGATATCGAAATTTCATTCAATTATCTATATATTATTTAACACGGCGGTATTTTTATACCGCCGTGTTAAATAATACCTATATTGTATTTTAATTTTTTCATACAATCAGCTAAACGAAATAAGAATTGTAAATTTAAATTGTAGGTAGTTACATGTTTAAACTTATTAATTTTTAAGGAAATATATATATATATATATATTAAAATAAGTTATTAATCGACAATTTATTTTTCTATCATTGATTTATAATTCTTTTTTTTTAATTCATAGGGCATGCTTACGGCATGGTCTCATATACCTAGGTACATTTCGTTTCAACCGGTAGACTCGAAAATTTGAAGTCATTTAAACTAAGGATTATTTATTAGTTACTTCTAATGATATTCTTTAAAAATAATATCATTACGGGTGACTAATATCTAAATATTAGTTAAAATCGTTCTATATTTTGAGTTTAATTATGATATTCACATAACTAGGTACAATAAAGTTAAACTAAATAGCAAACCATATAAATATAATAAACATTATTACCATCGAGGGCCTTGAAGAGCAACATTCTTAAACTAAAAGTAGATTAATTACTAGTATAAAAGTACCTACACAAAAAGAATACAAAAATAAAATAAGTTGGCCAGACCACTATAGTATGCTCTATTCTACCTCAAGCCGCACACCTGCACTCAAACCAGTTTCTTTAAACATGATTTCACTCTCTCGGCACCATTGCTGTTGCCTAATTTACGCATTCGAGCTTGAATCGACATCCAATAGTAGGGGACAGAGACCCTCTTAAATAACATTTTGATTACCTAAAATGACTTGATAAGCGATACTGATGCCAATTAAGCACTTACTTAAATACCGCAGCAAATTGCACTAATAGTCATTAGGCATTGTTCATGATAGAATACACGAAACAATTCGAAAGTACCTGAATATAAATACCTATTAAAAATACTAGGTATACCTATAGCATATTATTCTATGTGATTTAGTAGTTACAAGACGATAAGGATTTTTTTAATACTATTGTTATTTTTAACTCGTTAGAGCGTTTTTACTACACAGTGCTGGCATTCAAATACTTTCATATACCTACTAGGCATGCAGGTTATAATAATATCATATTCCCCTACCAAGATTTAAATACTCATAAACTCACAACATCACAATGCACGTTTTGTAAAGGTGTACGTATAATTATTGCGGAAGGATACCGCAATGCGCGCGTCACACAATATCAAAATAATGTAAATTACAGTTAAATATCGTTATTTTATCGTACAACATGAATTGTGGATTCGGCACAATTCAATTAGCACCATAACGGTGTGGTTGAAATCATATAATATTAAATACGTGAGCGTTATAATCCCAAACTCGCTAAGTAGATACTCCGCCGCACGACGTGTACAATAGTTTACCTTACCCTATTCACATAGCTGAACCAGCTTCCCTTGCATACGGTTAAAAGAGTCAACAAACTCACACATAGATATTTAGTTACACCTTAGCACACAGCCGTGCTGAGCCTGCCTCGGTTGTTGTTACAGCGACGCAGCGTCGAGCGTGGCGAGCTAAGGTGACTCAGAAAATAAGTAGGTAGTTTCGCTTACCTGTACAAATCAGTAGCAGAGTAAATGGCGAAAGTAGCCGATTGGTCCCCATGATGCTCCGGTTACTTTCTATCAATTATTCACCAGGAAACAAATCTTATGCGCCCATGTTGCAACACATTTTAATAAGTGCTTAACTCCAACTTAGCATGCATATCGTACACACAAAGTAAACGTTAACACAACAAATTCACTTTTGTCAGTTTAAATGACTAGAACAAGTTATTCACACTTTTAACTTTATTCACTTCATAAAATAATCCTCATTTTCCAATCCTGAATGTAAACTTTGGCGCGAAATATATCCGTTGCTGGCGGACACGAACACGTTATACGCGGGCGACGGTTAGCCCAAGGCTGAATAAATTTCAAATCACAAAGCGGCGCGCAAGAAAGAGACGGCACCACGATCGGAGTGAAATAGACAGATAATAAAGTTTGCCTTGTCTTGTCCGGGAATGAAGTGGCAACAACTCGCTGGGCCGTTTTTAATGTCGACTTGCGAGTTTTTCACTAGATGGCAGGCAGAATTAAACTTTAAACTGGTAATTCAAGTAATGGTATTGATATTCTATATTATTTTACTGTTAAGTCTAAGTTTCTATACAATTTGTACTAACTATAATATTAGTTTATATTGTAGTTAGTACAAATTGTATAGAAACTTAGACTTAACAGTACATAAATATAGCTAGCTATCTTATGCATTGTGTACCTCATATTAATAGTTTTTAGTTATAATTAGTAGGTAATAATTTAAGTATCTTCAATATGATTCTGACTGGCCTGTACCTTGTTTTTTTTCTTATCAGTGTTACTCACCAATGTCATTGTGCATGTTGTGGCACCTTTAGAAGCTGTACATTTAGATTATATTAGGTACTAGCTTTTGCCCGCGACTTCGTTCGCGTGGAATAGTGACTTCCGGCAGATTTTTGGTTTTACCCACATAGTTCCCGAGCTCGCGGGATCTCTATTTCGATCCCAACGCCATCTATCGAGCATAGTGTCAACTCGGATTGTTTATCTATACTCCATTCGGGCATTTTCTTTGCACTAAAAGTTGTATTATATTATATTATATTTTCATACCATTTTACTATTTATTTACATTTTTCCGATGAATTTTCAGTACTGAATTGATGCCGACTCTTGACCAATAGATGGCGCTATTTTATTTTTATTTTATTTTTTGTAATAAAAACTATCCTATGTCCTTTCTCAAGTTCCAAACTATGTCTGTACCAAATTTCACACAAATCGGTTCAGTAGTTTAGGCGTGAAGCAAAGACAGACAGACAGACAGAGTTACTTTCGCATTTATAATATTAGTTTGGATTGTATTGATTAAAACATTTTAGATTTAAGTAGATGTAACAGCACAGCTACTGGATGTCCTTAAATAAATAAAATAACACAAATAAAATACTATTGAATATATTACCTTCTTCTGATATGTAGTGCGTAGATTTTTAATAACATATTTAGTATACCTTTTGACTATGATAAATGTATTATAAATAATTGACAGCGACCTTTATTCGCGTGCTTCCATTTTATTTTAATGAGATAAGTAGTGAGTAGCGAGATCGTAATTGTGTCACTATTTGTATAATAATATATTTATATTATATGTATGTCATGTTTATTAAATCCTCGCAAATTTAAGACTTAAAGGCGATAATTTAAACAGGTATTAATCAAAAGGCCAACCCGAAGTAAATTACAGAGTATCAAGTTACTGGAATAAAAGCTAAGTTTATTTTGAGAGGCGTCATTTCTATCGGGAATGGCTGAACAGAAAACTGTGTTAATGGTAAACTTGTTGAGGTCCAATGGGTGTTGTGCCTGGTCCATATTTAAAGACGAAACTAACTTTGGAGCCCTTCTTAAATTGAAGTCAGGCGAGAGAAGAATCATATTGATTAATTAGCTTGTCAAGTTTGAACTTACGCCCGGATCCGACCTGAGTTTGTCTGTCTCAAAGGAGTATTTAGAAAGGAAACTCAAGAGCGGCGCCGCGGCATGTTGAACTTCTCAGTTGAAGAACTGATTCGTAAATGGAATTATTAGAACATTAATTCAAGTGTGAACTTAAGCTTGGCTTAGAGTTTTTAATTAATATATACGAACTCTATTGTATGATTGTACGTGTGGCGTTTAAGGCAGACGCCTCGCAAAAAGTCGCGATATTCCCCGATTGACCCCGTATTCGATTCTCGCACATTTCAACTTTTTGTGTGACCCATAAATATTTGTTCCGAGACTGGGTGTATTTTGTGTGCATCAATTATATGTTTCTAAAGTACCCCACGACAGGGATTCATTTGCATAAAGCTAGCTTGGTCATTAATAAAAAGAAATTGAGTCTAATAATAACAATAGTGTTCCTACCTGACATTGTAGCTAGAGCGGCTAGTTTCAACGGAGGGTGGCTTACCAAGTGCGCAAACCAAGTTCTTTAAGACACATCCCACTCGCCTATTGGTCTTGTTATCTGGGTTAGTGGCCCTGACTGCCAAGCCGGAGGTTATGGGTTGGATCCCCACCCAAGGCAAATCTTTGTGTGATGAACACGATTATTTGTTCTGGGTGTCATTTGTCTTTATTACGAATGTATTCACAAATATATAAGTATTTTTATTAGTAGCCAGGGCCTCTGCCGGCTTAGTCGCCAAACATTGATTTCTTAAATGGCGTTCATATAAATAAAGGTTAAAAATAACTTAATCAATCGTTAAATCGGCTTCAACGTTGACAATCGATTCCGGACCATTTATGACGTCACATGTGCTCATGGAAGTAGGGTCCCAGGTCTATAGCAAAGGCTCTGTCTAGTTTGGGATCAGATGGCAGTGTGTTAGATGTCCCAAGAAATTTATTATTTTTTATTTATTATTAAACAGAGGCGCTCATAGCCAGATACCCTCCCTGGTTCATAAGAGATCGGCGAGGTCAGTCCATAGATGGGTGGCCACCATAGTGATCAAATACTGATACTCTCCGTACTTCGGCGGGCATGTTAAGCTTTTGGTAGGTACCGGTTGTAGTCAGGAGCTGCAAAAGTAGCGAGGATCAATTCAAGGGTCCTAAGTGAGCTATTATATTCGATTCTAATAGTAGTTGTGGCAAAAGCGCTCAAACGCGGTGAAGTTGTTCCTTGTTGCTTCATGAACCGTATAATAAATTACTCCTGATATTGGTTGCAACCTATTTAACATAATACGACGCTCATTTTGCCAGAGATCTCACTCCCAAAGTATGTTGTTGGTGGTTTCTTCATATTCGCTATTGAAAGTTGAACAAAGACAGATTGGTGAAGACACTAATTTGAAACTGAACCAATTACTTTTAAAATTGCCCTGTCCGGTAAGAAATTGTGCCACACTATGATCTATGATTACCCAAGCTTTACTTAGCCGTTCGCGAACGTCCGGAATGAACTGATCAATTTGACTGCATGTAACGCAATTTCTCCATTTTTTGTGAACCGATTTTGATAATTATTTTATGCCGATCGGTTATTACAAACAAAAGTCGGAATTTGTAAACAGACTTCAAAAGAAGGAGATTATTAATTCGACTGCATGTTACACATATTCTCCATAGTATGTGCACCGATTTTGATAATTATATTTTTGATCGATACAGGGTTGCTGTCGGTAAGGTCCCATATCAATTTTGTTCCGATCGGTTATTACAAAAGTAAGTCAGATATTTTCTTACCGACTTCAAAAGAAGGACATTATCAATTCGACTGCATGTTACGCATATTCTCCATTTTTGTGAACCGATTTTAATAATTATTCGATACAGGGTTGCTATCGGTAAGGTTCCACACAAATTTAGTTCCGATCGGTTATTACAAACAAAAGTAAGTCGGATTGTTTTACTGACTTCAAAAGAAGGATATTATCAATTGGACTGCATGTTAAGCATATTCTCCATTTTTTGTGAACCGATTTTGATAATTATTTTTTTATTCGATACAGGGCGGCTTTCGGTAAGGTCACATATCAATTTTGTTCCGATCCGTTATTAGATTCAAAAGTAAGTCAGAATTTTTAAACCTACTTCAAAAGAAAGGAGATTATCAATTCAACGGCCTGGAACGCAATTTCTCCATTGTTTGTTAACCGATTTTAAAAACTATTTTATTATTCGATACATTTATTATTCGAATTGTTTTATTATTCGACTTCAAAAGAAGGAGATTATCAATTCGACTGCATGTTACGCGATTTCTCCATTGTTCGCGAACCGATTATTTTAATTCTATTTTTAATCTGTATGTTTATGGTTGTCTAGAATACAAGTTGGATTTATGTATTTGAATATAATTGATTGATTTTATTATTATTAATTGATTGATAATATGACGGTATTAAGTACAGACGCCTACACATCAAGCTACCCCAATCTATCAAATTTCCGCAATTGAGAGTGAACCTTATGCTTATGTGATAAAGTTGAAAATTTATAAAACAAATTTGACGAACTGGGGTAGCTGGATGTGCTGGCGTCTGTACACGTTTTTGAATACGGGTGCAAACTCTTAGAACCTGTAACGCAGGAAATCTTAAATTCCTTTCCTTTTAGAGTTCAGCAAACTCGTTGTATATTTACCTAAATAAAACCCTGTTGCCCTCTCGTCGGTCCGTTGTTCTTCTCGCGCCATCTTTCACTGCCAAGATAATATAAAAGCTATCTACATAATAATTTACACAGTTTAACAGTTTATGTAAATGCTGAACCCAAATGCGGACGTCGAATAAAATTGTTGAAATAACGATAAATGAGATTGGAGGAGTAAAAGGGCTTTCGGAAACCTAGAAAATTGGTGTGGATTGCTACTTCTTTAAACCTCTGTCACTAAATGATGGATTTATAAGACAGAGTTATAAATTTGTAGTTTATGAATGTATATGTTGTTATAAATAATATCCTACTAAAATTATAAATGCGAATGTTTGTGAGTATGGATGATAAGTTACTCTTTCACGCCAAAAGTACTGCAAGGACTTTGATGAAAGTTTGTAGTAATATAGGTTAGATATCCAAATACCATAATTATATGCTGTAATTTATAAAGCTTAACGCGAGTAAAACCTCGGGACACAGCTAGTAACATAATATAATACATCCTGGGACATTATTCACACACGGCCCTCTGATCCCAAACTAAGCCGAGCTTGTACTGTGAAAACCAGATAATGGATATACTACATTTTCTTTTGTAAATACTAACTGATATAGATAATTATACCTAGACAGTCAGAACAAACAGATATGTTCATACACACAAATATCTGTCCTGGATTGGAAATCGAACCCACGACCTGCGGCGTGAAAGGCAAATATCTAACAACCACGCCAACCTGTCGTTATAAATAACTAGCTGTGTCCCGCTGTTTTACCCGCGTTAAACTTTAGAATTTATAGACTATGTGTTAATCCAGGCTGTCAGCTAACTCCATACCAAATTTTATTTAAATCGCTCCAGCCGTTTAGACGTGAAGAAGTAACAAACATACACACTCACACAGTCACACACTCACAAACTTTCACCTTTATAATATTAGTGTAATTATTGTGCTCAGTAACAACAGAGATTAACCGATTATGACTTGATAGGACATCTTTTAGTGCTTTATAATATGGGCAGTGATTACCCTAGTATCCGAGTTGCTCAAGCTAGCAGGCCTCTGAAATGGCTTATTGACTCTTGTATAATTACTACAACCGGGATCGACAGCTAAACGTTAAAAACGCTGGTATCTGTGACATGTGGCAACGTGCCTTCAAACGGCAAGACTGGAAAAGTATCAGACCCAGGAGTAAAACACCGTCAATTTCCTGAGTCACTGGTCTGGTGGTGAAAGTGCATGCAGTTGACTTGATAATCTGCTTCTTTTAAAGTAAAAAGAATCCGAGTTACCTACATTTGTTCGTAATAATCGATCGGAACAAAAGATATAGGACCTCACCAACAGTAACCCTGAATCGATTAGTAATAATAATTATCAAAATTGGTTCACAAATTATGGAGAAATTGCGTTACATGCAGTCGAAATGATCAGTTATTTCCGGACGTTCGCGAATGGCTAAATAAAACTTAGCTAATCATAGACCATTGTGTGGCAAAATTTCTTACCAGACACGGCAATTCTAAAAGTAAATTGTTCAGTTTCAAGTTAGTACTTAACTTCACCAATCTGTCTTTGCACAGTTTTCTATAGTGAATATGAAGAAACCACCCACCACACACTTTGGGAGAGTGATCTCTGGTAAAATGAGCGTGGTATTTTATTAAATAGCTTTATTTTTTCTTTAATCATTTAAAGGGACTTTTACGCATAGCGAATGTCAGTCCCATCGTATCCTAAACAATTGAATTTTCACAAAATATGGGCCATGAACTTGAACAAACCTATCGCATCATCACTATTTGGTTGGGATATAATTTTGTGGCACATGCCCACATCGGTTCTGTTCAAGTTCAGGGACCTTATTAAATATCGAACACATTCCATTAATAAATGTTGTAGGTCCTCGATACATCCACATTCCTCACAATTAGGTGAAGTGATCTTTAGTGATTAAATAGTTTGTACCCCTCTTAGAAGAACAATGATTGCACAAAATATTGCTATCTCTTAGCTGACGGACTTTAGTATATGTAGCGCAGGTGCATCACTACTACTCGTAGCTCGTCGCCCTTGAGTTTTAGGTTCGATCACCGCACAGGACAGCTATCTGTGTGGCTCGTATATTGACGTTCTGAGAATGGGTGTACTTCATATCAGTGAATCACAAATTTGTAAAGTCCCCCGCGACACAGAGACGTATTAAACTGTGCGAGCGTGTCGTTTAAAAAAGAAAGAAGGAGAAGGGGCTCGGGGGACCTCATTATAATTGAACGTTGTTCCTACTGCTAGACAAACGAGGCAAAAGTCCCACTATTAAACAGGTAATGAAGACTCGTCCACAGGAAGAGAAAGTAGCTTCTAATAATACAATTATAAACCCGAAAGTCTATTGTTGTATTGATTGTGGAGTAAAATACAATGTTCCATTAAATCATAGCATTGACACTCACGAGGCCGAGCCGTTACTTGGTAATGTATCAATATAAGGATATTTATTAGGGACGAGTAGTAATGCATCCGTAACGGTAGCAACAATTAATCGAAGTAGTCCATCATCACCATAACAGCTGTAATAAGTCCACTGTTGGACAAAATCCTTCCCCAAGAATCATCTTGGGGGATATGCCATAATCGCCACGCCTGGCAGACGGGTTGGCGATCGCAGTAAGATGGTCATACACCGAAGGGAGCAGCTGCCCGTCCTCTGGTAGATATTCCCTCAGGTCGACTTCTACGCCCCCCAAGGGATGAGATGGGGTGGTGATATTCTGATATTCGCCGCCGTCACCCACACAGCAACAAGTCCATCATCATTATCATATCAGCAGCGTTTTTTCGTGCCATGAACAGCTCGACTGAGGAAGTACGTACCTCCAACATACACACGAATGCATTTCAAGTAGTACCTATATATAATTACTAGCTGCGTTTACCCGCGTTAAATAATATAAATAAAAAAATAAAAAAGCCTTTTATTCCATGCACATTTTAAAAAAATAGCTATATACTAAAAAATATTTAGTTACACACCTAGGATTTATAGTTTGACATTCATTATATACTACTAGCAAGAAAAATTAATAAAGTGTTAGTGAAAAAAAAAATAATAAGTTATTAATATATTGCTAGCAGTTAGGTAAGTATGTTAATTAATAAAAGTTTTTGCATAGACCCCTCTCAGGTGAAGGTCTCCTCCAAAGATTTCCATTTTTCTCTACTCTTGGCGGTTAGTATCCAGCTAGTTCCTGCGACCTGTTTTATATCATCCTCCCATTTCATGTAGGGGCGCTCTGCTCGGCGATTGCCAGCGTTAAACTTTATAAATTATAGTAGGATATATCCTACTAATCACACAATCACACTAATATTATAAAGGCGAAAGTTTGTGAGTATGTATGTTTGTCACTTCTTCATGACAAAACGGCTGGAGCGATTTTAATAAATTTTGGTAGGTATGGAGTTACCTGATACCTTGGATAAACACATGGGCTATAATTTATAAAGTTTAAGGCAGGTAAAACCGCGGGGCACAGCTAGTATTATAAATGCGAAAGTTTGTGAGTATGGATTTATGGATGTTTGTTACTCCTTCACGTAAAAACTACCGAACTGACTTTGATGAAGCTTTGTATTAATATAGCTTATGTATCTGAATTACGCAAAGGCTAATTTATACAGTTTAACGCGGGTAAAACAGCGGGGCACAGGTAGTAACCTATATTAAAGTTTCATCAAGATCCGTTCAGTAGTGTTTACGTGAAAGAGTAACTTACATCCATAGATGCGTACAAACCATACGTCCATACTCAAAAACTTTCGCATTTATAATATTAATAGGATATTAGGTGATCGTAGATGTGATTAAAATCGCCAAAGTTTATTGAGTTTAGGGGAATACTATGTTACCGGAAGTTTCTTTAAGGGCATAGCTATGATGTTATTTGCGCCTTTAGACCCTTTAGACTGTGTCGCGGCCTGAACACCTCTCCAATAGAAACCATAGTTAAAATACTTAATACTATACTCATCGACAAATTTTATATTTTATACCCACATGTAATTTTTTATAATTGTCTACACAAATCTATCGGCGTCAGCCAAGCAACACGTAATTTATAAGTAATTTTCCAAAAAAAAATTTCCGGGTTTTATTTCTACCAAGGAGTAGGACCTGCAGTGTCTCATGCATAGACAGACTGTCATGTGACGTAACAAGTTAATCGGATATATCGTAATCGTCACCTGAGAGTCAACCGCAAGTATGCGCCACGACCAAGATAGAATTATTATAGCGTAGAAAAAATACAAACTATTCGAGGGTATTTTCATAAGTCGCGCAAAAGCCCCAAACACTTTGATATGCTAATAATGTGTTAATTCTCAGTGTTATCGTAACCGATAATATAATCAAAACTGTATAAGTACTTAATAATGTTGACTGTACAACCGTCCTTTTCCCTCTATATATGTTACTTATGGCGTAATAAGCAGAAACATAACCAATATCTTCGCTTACCTTCGCGCATGACCAGTTATTGTGATATTTAATATCCTAAATAATTTTATGAAATGGGTACAAACCAATCTGGTTATATTTGCGGAAAACTCCCGACATCAAAGGCTTTATCAACGTATATTCGGCTTAGAAACTTTATGGGCCTCGCATATACGGGCGGTTATATCACACAGCTATAAACTTTCTTATACAACCTGTAACATAAATAGTTGAGGAAACAAAGAAGCGTCATCTCTTCTTTGTTTCCTCCACTATCATCATCATCATCATCCATCCTTCATTGTCATCTACCCTTGTAACTGCAAACATTAATATATAAAAGTTTGTGACATACGAATCATATTTTGGCTCCTTATACTTAATGGTATCATAATAGGTACGATTTTTACCTAGCATAAACATCGTACGAATTCACCATATATCCTGTATGGTAAATTCGTTGATCGGTTTCATAGGCAAATTAAGCTGCTTACGATGGAGGGAGGGGGGAGTATTTATGTATCCGTCCCAGATAATCAAACTATCCATATGTGGAAACTTCATTGAAATTTTTTTGGCACCGTTTAAGATTTCAACACTGTTAAAAAAAACAAAGGGGAGGCCCCCTACAAGATGGACTGATGATCTTGTGAGGGTCGCTGGAAGTTGCTGGATGTGGATAGAGCAAGACCGGTAAATATAGAAATGTTTAGGGGAGGCCTTTGTCCTGCTGTGAGAGTCTCTCGGCTGATATGAAGATGATGATTAAACAAGCGGACGGACGCGGCAGAGGTATCTTTACTATAAACCTCTATATAATATATTATGTACAAACTGATTTTAATTATAATAAGGTAATGATGACCTCGGGTGCCCTTACTTAGGGGCCAGCCATAAACTACGTAAGCAAACAACGTTGTGGTGTTCTTGTTATGCCCGTTCAGCCTGTTTGTTTGAAATAATTCCTAGTAGGTATAGGTATTTACCTTATTGGTACTCTTAGTTTTATACGCATTCTTTGACGAGTGTAAATGAACTGCTACGTTGATATTTAGCGGTTCGTCTGACTTGTGCGACAGACCTAACAGGTTAACAGTCCAAGCCAAATCGTAACATATCACCCCCAAGTCGAAGTAAGTTCTTGTGAATTTCGTGTCATTTTAGGTCTATAAGGGATCTATATCTAATGTAGGTATTATATATATTACTAGCTGTAACCTGCGCGCGTTGCTACGGCAATATATGAAATTCATTGGAATGTTAGTAGCGGCCATCTGTCAAAGATTGGTCATACTGAAACCTTAGTGGACTCATGCCCAAATACTTAGTTGAAGATCATCACATTATCAAATGCATAGTTTAAGATTCTATAAGGGACATACAGACAAACATTAATTTTTATATATATAGATTTAGATTAGTATATAAAATATAAACCATAATTATACGGGCTGTGGGCTCATTAGGCCAATGTTCGTTGCGGGTAGTATAAGTCCTGTTGCAACGATAAATGAACACGCTTTTTCCTTTAAGTATATCAGAATAAAAATCCCCTTAAAGTGACCCTAACTAGATCAAGTTGGAGGTTAAGCCCTAAAACAGAATATCCTCTAACCACTTCGTTACCAAGAGTTAGGCGCCGCATATCGAACGGAACAAAGTTATTTAGCGAGGCGGCAGCCTTAGGCTATCGCAAAATACTCGACATTCAATTAATAAGTTTTGATGGGCAAATGTTTTTAGGTTTCCGTACAAGAATGACCAAAACGTTATCTTATTATATTTTGTCGTATAGTGTTCATCTGTCACACAGGTTTTTCAACCAACTTAAGTTTCAAATTAGTACCTTCACCAATCAGCCTTTGCTCAAATTTCTAATGCGAATACAAACGAATCCCCCACCACATACATTTTGATTGTGATCCTCCGGTATAATGAGCGTGGTATTATGTTAAATTGATAAAAAACAGTTCGACGATCCTTTCACGGACCGGGTTCGAACGCCGCACAAGACATCTGTTTGTGTGACCCATAAATGGTGGTACTAAGTATGGGTCATGTATTGCATAGTTTGAAAGTTCCCCGCGACACTAGGACGCAATTAAATAGTGCGGGCGTTACCTTGTAAAAAATCTGGAATAGTTGATTATACAGGGTGGCCGAAGAGTTGACGTTCAAACGCAAAATTTAGATACTTTATAATGAGGTGTATCCGAATCACCCCAATGTATGTTCTACGATTTTGCGTAGTTTTCGAGATAGATTTTTGTGCGCTCTCTTGCCTCGTGTAATTTATGGTCAGAGGCATTCCGCTAAAGGTGTCGTTGGTAAATTTCAATTTGCCAAGAGTGGGACGTCTGGTAACGCAAGCTTGGCTTAAGTAAGCTCTCAATCATTCACACGCACGTTTAGAGAAAACGTGTTTCATCCCAGTTAGACTATTACACTGGTTTTCTGTGTTTGCTGTGTGGTTGACGACTTAGAATATAGTCACTCCATCTCATCCTAGAGGGGGGCATAGAAGTCGACTCGATGGAGTATCTACCAGAGAAAGGGCAGCAGAGTCTGTGTTCTATGAACAGCGATCGCCAACCCGTCTGCCGAGCGTGGCGATTATGGCATAGCCTTCCTATTCTTGGGGAGGCTCTTTCGACGGAACCTATTTGTGCGAGCCCGATTTGTTCTTGGCCGTGTTTTTTAATGTTTATAGATTCAGCCTTAGGTAATTATGTGAAAATTGTCTGTCAACCTGTCTTTATAATAATAACCTTAAATTTAATTCTTCATTGGAATTAAGGCCTGTCAAATAATGTAAAGAGTTAGCTTGATCTTAGCTTTTAAAACCTCTAGATTGGACATAAGACCTAAAGCTGGCCCTGAGGGCCTTTGTTAATTTCATTGTTAAATATAAGCATGTTACAGAAAGCCTTTTTTCGTACCTCTTAAGAAATCATTATTGCTTCGTTTGTCTTACGGTACACGTTCAGAGTTTTACTAATAAGGTTTCTATGTGGTTACTTACTTACGTATGGGCAGTGATTACCATAGTGGCAGAGTGTTCAAGCCGCCTAGTAGCCGGTGACCACTTCACGTTAGGTGGGTCGTAGTCTTCTTTACTAAGTTAGTAGTACAAAAACAAATAGCTAGTATATAAAGAAGAAGAACGCTTATCATTCTGAAGAAAAATGAAAAATACATGCGATCGTTGATGAAACCCGGTATAGATATTTCCATCGCTGACGGCACATCAAGCTATCCCAATCTGTCAAATTTCCCCAATTGAAAGTGAACCTTACGCTTTTGTGATAAAGTTGAAAATCTATAAAAGAAATTTGACAGATTGGGGTAGTTAGATGTTCTGGCGTCTGTACAATTAACAATGACACAAATGTATGTCAACGCACCGTGTAGGGTTCCTACACGGTGCGTGATTCGACATATAGTGCCACAAACTTATCTGGCCCGGTGGCCAAACGTAGAACTAACGACGCCAGTTGGAAATGTCAATCGGCTGTTATTCCCTGACATTCCTGCCATTGACTGTTTGTTGCGAGTATTTATTTTTCTTTTTGTAGTTTTTAATTGTTTAAAATGCCGAAAGCTTTAAAAAGTGATGCGAGGAACGTTATATTACAAGTATTAAATTAAATTAATGAAGAAAAACACCTTCAGGCACCAATTATACCTTTCAATAAGTTGTATGAACGCGTAGCTGCTGCTACAGGTTAGTGTTGTCAGCTTCTGAAAAAATACGAAACTCCCCCTCGCAGTTTAAATTTAAATACATATTTTAAAATATTCATTATTTATTTAATTTTTGCTATTTCCATTGTAGGTGTCGGGGAGTGATTTGTAAGACAACTTGTGAAAGAAAAAGAGCAAGCAGATGCAAAAATTTATAGCAGATCCGAATATTGGTAGATCGGATTCTGAAATGCCTACATTGATTGCAGAAGCTTTTGATAAAATAACAGTCAATGAATGGCAAAAGCATTGCAATCATGTAAAAAATATTGAAAATGAGTATCGAAAAAGGAATGGAGCCTTTCATCAATCAATTAAATTAAGTAGTGATAGTCAAAGTGAAAGCAGTGATTATGATACTGCTGATGATGAAATGACTTCTGAATTAAACAATTCCGGTGACATAATAATACCTGGAGTATCCCCGTTAGAGGACACTCAGCATACATTTTATGTAAATGATCATAATTATTGTATAAAAATATAAAGATTTGTAATGACAGTATTTGTTTCCTTTTTAGTGTAGTAATATTTACGTTACAATGTGCATATTATTTTTACCCACTTTATTGTAAAAAATAGTTACTAGCAACACTAAATGCGATAACAGCGACGCTGCTAGCGGGCCAGATAAGTTTGCGGCACTGTACACTTATTTTTTTTTGTTAATAGATAATATTTTTGTCATTCTCCGGGACGTGCTTGAGTATCAATCCTTGTAACCACTTCAACGTCTGCCATTCTTGATCCTGGCGTTAGAAGTAGGAATCGAAATCGCAGAAATATACTGAAGATTATACCCTCTTTTATTATTTTTAACAGACATGAACACAGGAGGCGGCTATGAATTTAATTGTTTTTTTTTGTTTGACACGAGTTCTTCCGATAAGCGATAATATATATAACTGTTTATTTTTGTTCGAAACATATGTTTTCGAAATGGTAATATATATGTATTTATGTTCCATGGTCGGTTTTTATAGTATAGTATTGCATAGTATAGTATTGTGTTGACCAGTTCTTACTATTTTTGAAGTCGGTTAGTATAGCCCCCTACTTTCTTACTTTTTGATAATTGTATGATCCGTATAATTGTACCATGCTATCTCTGCACCAACCTAAGGTTGACTGGCAGAAAATGCCTTGGGCATTAAGTCCGCCTGTGTAGTATTTGATGTGCATAAAGTTATAAATAAAATAAAATTAAATTTATGAGATATTTTGTTCCTATATGTTATAAGTTTTATATAAAGAAAAAATCGGCCAAGTGCGACTCGGACTCGTGCACCGAAGGTTCCGTACAAACCTTAGTACAGCTTCAAGGTATTATACACCTGAGTATTTGATATGAATTTCTATTTAATACCTCTACACGTCCATGAGGAAAGGGGTAGTTAAAATTACTAAAAATATTTTTATTGTATGACGTAACTAAAAATTTACGGTTTTCGCAATTTTTCCTTTAATCTGTTCTATATGACGTTGCTTTGTATCAAATTTCCAGATTCTGAGTTAGGTAAGTACCCTATAGGTTTTGATTCCCTTGCGAGTGTCGAAAATTTGCGGCATTAACAGCTGTATCTTTTGATTGCGTTGGCTTAGAAGTTCGTTTTTTTACAGCTCCAAGGGTCAGTAGACCTGATTATTTGATATAAATTTCAGCTTGATACCTCCTCGCGGGCATTGGTTTGTCAGTCAATATTCGTCCAATATTGGTCCATGAGTGAAATATACGATGTGTATCGACTGTGAGTCCAATTCCAGCGCACTTAACATTGCACATAACTCTCCACTCGTCAACTGAGCATTCGATAGTGAATGCTTTCGATATGGTATCGTATACATCGCATCGTTTTTTAAATAAAAATTGTATTACATCGTATTACATTTTTTCGTCTACCTATCGCATGTCGAATTACAGCCGGCCACGGCCAATATGGCAGTGCCCATGGCTTGCTTCAACTGACCGTGTACCATTTACAGTCTCACTCATTTATGCAAGTGCTTCACGGTATTTGTGTTTTGATTAGTATATTGATATAAATGTTGTTGTTCAACGGTTCAGCTAGTGAGTCAAATAAACAGGTCAACTAGGCAAAAACCAAGAATAATGCGAAAATATCCTACATTGAATTAATTATGCACCGTAAGAGAAGAAGTTTTACTTGCATCGTGGTTCACGAAACCACACAACTTTTGTTTGTTATTAAAAAGAAAACTTGTAGTCGTTATTAAGTTTTTTTAAACAGTAATTACCTAAATAAAATCTCATTAAATTTGAATAAGTTAAGTGTCAAATATTGCTTCACTTCTGTCGCTTAATGAACGATAATGGAATGAAATATGATGACGCGACTATTTTAAGAGCACTTGGGAAAGAATCTTGAGAGTTAGTAAGATTTATTAGTTATAAAAAAACGATAGCTATAAAGATTAAGAGGTGATCGAGAGGTGCGATGGTAGTGGCCGTGAGAATCAAATCAAATAACTCTTCCGAACACAGACTATTGCATATTTTGTGACAAGTGATACATTTATATCACTTGTCACAAAATATGCAATAGTCTGTGATCGGAAGAGTTATTTGATTTGATTCTCACGGCCACTACCATCGCACCTCTCGTCATCGACAAGGAGCTCAACCCTGGAAGTGACTAGACTTATAAGTTTTGAGTGAAACTTTCTCCCACGTACGCTTAAGCTGTGGAATGAACTCTCTGCCACGTTTTTCCCCAGATACAGCATGGGTCCCATCAAAAAAGGATATGGTTTTTAAAGGCGCAAGTAAAGCTCCTGGTGCTGTGAGCATCCATAGGCTACGGTGACCGCTTACCATCGGGTGGGCCGTATGCTTTTTGTTGACTAAATTGTATAAAAAATTAAAAAAAATCATATCATCTTTTATATGAAGACAATTTACAATAGTGAGAAGCAATTTACAATAGGGATTAGCTTCTCACTCAGTTGTTCCTTATTGTAACAAAATATCTTTCTGTCCTTCTGAAAATTTTTTGTATGTTTGTTTGTATTGGATAAACTCAAACACTAATTTAGTTTAAAAATAAATTAGATATGCTTAAGAAAAATAGAATAACAATTCTATGTTTATCTATACATCTATACAAATAAATAAAATTGAAGTGTCTGTTTGTAATATTGAAATAACCGATTTTTACTACACGTATATGAATATATATACGGTACATACTCCAAAATATTTTTTTTACAATTTTTGTCTGTCTGTTTGTTCCGGCTAATCTCTGAAATGGCTGGACTGATTTTGACGGGACTTTTATTGGCAGGTAGCTGATCTAATAAGGAGTACCTAACTTAGGCTACTTTTATTTTTGAAAAAAAAAACAAAATAAACTAATTAACACGCGGACGAAGTCGCGGGCACAGCTAGTAAAGTATATAACCAAAGGTACCAAACGTCTATCTACCCGTACAAATTCGGCATCGCCATCCCGTTTGCCAAGCGTAGTGTTTATGACAAATCCCCCATTCTTAGGAGAGGATTTTGTCCAGCAATGGGCGACATTTGGCTGACATGATGATGCAAATATCGATCTAATGCAAGACAAAATTGTGCACCGAGGATTTCCTACTCTCATTACGTATAAGTAGTTATTCATATAAATTAATATTTTTTTGGAAAATCATTAAACATACAAAGCTTATTTAAAAAGTTTGGTAAAAGTATAATGGGGTTCGAACCTATGAACTCTGGCTTAGCAGTCAGGTTCTCTAACCACTAGACCAACAAGCAAGTCAATTGAGAAATCGCATAACATATGTATGTACAGACGCCAGCACATCCAGCTACCCCAATCTATCAATTTTCTTTTCTAGATTTTCACCTTTATCACATAAGCATAAGATTCCCTTTCAATTGGGGAAATTTGACAGATTGGGGTAGTTTATATGCTGGCTTCTGTACATCCTAAATGTAATCTATTATAAATCTGAAAGTCTGTGAGTATGGATGTATAAATTTATGGATGTTTGCTACTCTTTCACGCAAATCTACCGAACGGATTTAGATGAAAGTTTGAAGTAATATGGCTTATATATTCGAATTACCCATAGGCTATAATGTATGGGAGGGCAATCCAGAGGAGCCCTCCCAGGGTACGTGTCCCGACCATCTGGGACATGGCGGGGGGTACTGGAGCAGCATACCCGCGTTCCTGGGTCTCCACTATCAGGCGTCATGAGAAGTTCACGGCAGGTAGGTTTAGTCGGTGCAAGTCCGACATACTCACCCGCAGACACTTTTTGTAAGTGGCATGCGAAGACATTCCCCCTGCCTTCTCAAATAAAAGGCTATAATGTATAAAGTTAAACGCGGGTAATACCGCGGAGCACAGCGAGTACAGAAATAAAAAAACACAAGGCCCATTTGTCAACAACTTTCTTATGAAGTCGGTTAACAATATCTAAGAATTCGTTTTAAAGTAGATTATTTACATTATTTGGAAACTAATATCTTCTGTCGTTCTTTATATACTCTTCTTGGAAGTCGACAATAGATCAATGATTTCAATTGACTTTTACTTATCTACCCCATTTGTTATCATAGTATAGAAAACTATTTATATATGTCTAAAGTATAAGCAATCGGTAGCTCAAAATGAGTCATAAATCGGCAATGGTATTGTTTATTGTATATGTACGAATGACTTTTAGTGGCCAGGAGAGTTTGAAAACCTGTTATCAACTCATTATGTACTAAATAATGTACACGTGTCGTAAAGTTAACCTTTAATTGTACAATGGTGTATACTATCCTGCGTCATTATTCATACGCGGCCATCGGATCCCAAACTAAGTAGAGCTTGTACTATGAAGCCAGATAACTATACTTCATATACTACTTTTCTTTTGTAATTACATACTTATATAGATAACTAGGAGTGTCCGCGGTTTTACCCGCGTTCAACTTATATATTAAGAACCTATACATTTATTATAAGCTGATCTCGCTTTGTATAGGATATCCATACAATGACAGGTCAGCTTATATTGGAAAAGTATAGATTGATATGTATCCGTGTGTACGGTACTAATGTTTGCCCATATATCATAGTATATCCAATACCCATTTCAGTTGAGTTGATTTTCAGCCAATATCATGTTTGGCAGCGTATTGTGAAGTTATAAATCCAATCTTTGACTTTAATACTTAGTACGCTACGCTGTACGCTCCAACTAAAACGCCCAGAAATTTATTTATTTATTTATTTATTTATTAAAAGGTACACCAACAGCTTCTGTATATAACATTTAAAATAATGATTGGTACCGAGTTATGGTCTTATACAGTTGCCAATAACAGGTGAACCAACACTTACAAATAGAAATGATAACCTAAGTCAAAACAAAGTGTAATAAAATTAAAGTGATAATAAACTATATAAACAAAAATATAACAATCAGTTATTAAACTTAACTAAACCAAATTATCAAATAGAAATTAAACCAAATTATACTTCTACTTAAAACCAAGAAAAAAAAAATATATAAAACAAACAGAAATAAAAAGACATCAATAAACACACAAATGTCATAGTATGTAGTATATGAGATATACCTATGTACTAGCATAATATATTATTTGTTTGTATGCGGGTCTTCAAAATTTGGGTTTTAAAGACATTCATGGAGTCATGATATATGTCAGCATGTGGAGTGGACTTTATATATGAATTCATCGCCTGACTGAGCCTATTGATGGGTGAGTAAACTCCTATATTTGTCTTGGATGCTTTAGTGTGAAATAGATGGGTAATGGGATGTCTGGGTATTTTATAGGGCACTTTTAGTCCAACCTGTTCAGATAGTTTATCGCAATCTAATTTATTGTTAACCAATTTGAAAAAGAACATGAGATCTTGTACCAATCTACGGTCGCGAAGAGTAATCATATTGTAGGATCTAATACGTTGTTCGTATGGACACCGGGGAGATATATCTCCAAAGTTATAAGCTAGGTGTTTTGTAAAGGCCCTTTGGATGCTTTCTACTCTTTGTGAGTGTACTGCATAGTGCGGGTTCCACACTACGCTAGCATATTCAAGGTGGCTTCGTACTAAGGTGTTATATAGTATAATTTTCGTTCTAACCATCTTAAACCCTTTAGTGTTCCTCTTAAGGAATCCTAATTGCCGTGCTGATTTCGTTATGATGCTATCAATATGACTTTTAAAGTTGACTTTACTGTCCATGATGATGCCAAGATCACGAACCTCGTTTACGCTTTCTAATAATGCTCCTTCTATATTATATGAGACGGAATTGGAGTGTTTTTTCCTGGTGAATCGGATATGGCTACATTTTTGAACATTAAGTTTCATGCGATTAATGTTGCACCAATTCGCAATTCTGTCCAAATCTTGCTGAATTAGGGAAGGGTCTTCATTTGATGTTATGGTTTTGTAGATTTTAAGATCATCGGCAAACATTAGATACTTACAATGATGGATTTGAGCAGTAATATCGTTAATAAAAAGTAAAAATAGAACTGGTGCAAGGTGAGAACCCTGAGGAACTCCTGAGTCAGCATAATATGGGTAAGATTCGTAACCATTAACGACAAGAATTTGCGATCTATGGATTAAATAAGATGAGAACCAGTTCAGAAGTGAGCCATGTATACCGTTATAATCTAATTTGGACAATAACAGAGAATGGTCAACTTTGTCAAACGCATTGCAAAAGTCCGTGTACACAGCATCTACTTCTAGTCTTTTGTCAAGAGCTGCAGTCACGTCAGACACAAACTCAACGAGATTTGTTTCTACGCTGCGTCCAGCTTTAAAACCATGCTGACTTGGCGAAACAGTTTTTTCAATGTGGCGAGTAATGATTGGACAGACAAGAGACTCGAGGATCTTTGAAAAACATGATAATATTGATATAGGGCGGTAATTTTTAACATTAACAGGATCTCCCTTTTTAAAAACCGGTATAATCCTTGCGTGTTTCCATACATCAGGAAATATTCCTTCAGTGAGAGAAGAATTAAAAATAATCTGCAGCGGTAGGGTGAGTTCATGACAGCACCTTTTTACAAACAAAGGTGGAATGGAATCAGGCCCAGCGCCCTTGGAGGCATCTATATGTTTGAGCTTGTTAAAAATTTCTTTTTCTGTAAACCTAATAATACTTATGGCAGAGTGAATGCCCGAGAGAACATTGGAATTATTGTAGGTAGTGGTTGGATCCTGACTAAAGACAGAAACAAATTGATCCGCGAAAAGGTTGGCAATTTCTGGGCCACTGCAAGCTATCCTGTTATTCATAAACATGTATGCAGGTACGCTAGACTCCCCACGACGCTTATCTTTTATGAATCGCCAGAAAGCTTTTGGGTTTTTAGGAATGTCATTTTCAATTTTATTTTTATATGTATTATAACACTTATTAATTAAAGTATGACAGCGACTACGATGTAATTCAAAAGTGAGTCTATCTCGGGGATTATTATATTTACGATATTTTATCCTAAATTTTTCTTTCTCTGTCAGAGTTCTAATAAGTGAATCAGAATACCAAGATGGATATTTAGATTTTTTTCTTGTATATTTGGGCACAAAATTGTCTATAGCATTCTGCAGTATACTGTAGAAGGTATTTACCCTCTCATTAACATCAACACATTCGTGAAAAGCATCATACCAATTTATACCTATGAGATAGTTTTTGATTTGTGCAAAGTCAGCTTTAAAAAAGTTGTAACCTGAACGGTATTTTGTTTTTAATTGTTTTACGTCGGAAAACGGAATGGTGATGAGGATGTTCGGGTGATGGGAATCTAGTTTACTAAGCAAGTCATTGGGTTTAGTAACTGTTATATCTGATATGTTACTCAATACTAGGTCCAGAATTCTGGTGTCAGCATTAAGAATAGAATTAAATTGGTGGAGTTCATTGATTGACAGGAAGTCTACGAGTGAGTAACCCAGTGAATTCTCATAATTTGATGGCGATAAATGAAGGTCGTCATCACTCCTGATCCAGTCGATAAAACCCAAATTAAAATCCCCAAGAATCACAACATCGTCGACATTATTTAGCACATTGTTAACATTATTTAAGAAGACCTGTAGAGAGTCTAGTTTCACAGGTGGTGGCATATAGATAACACAAAGTGCAATTTTTTTGGTATTATTGTTGACATCTAACTCTACAGATAACCATAAATCTTCGAAGTCACTTTCCCAGTTTTTCATTCTTACAGATTTAATATTTTTACTAATAGCCACCATAACCCCACCTCCATCTTTTTTAGGTATCTTAGAGCTTAATCTATCCCTACGATACAGCACATACCGCGGGTCAATAAACTCTCCATTAATTATATTAGAATTTAACCAAGTTTCTGTAAACGCTATTATATCATAGCTAGTCATCAAAATATTTTTAAAGATATCTTCAGTTTTAGTCCTCATTCCACGAACATTTTGATAATAAATATCAAGCACTGCGAATATAAATAACGCCAAGATCATTTATATATATCCATTATCGGAATAATTCGACTCAACTTTGCACACCGAGGGTTTCGAACTCTCATTAAACATATAAAAAGATATTTTGTTATTAGAAGTGGTATATGAATAACAAACTTAACAAAAAAATTTTATGTACCTACATGACGGCACAGTATTGCTAAGTTTATTAGTGGTGAATTCAAAATTCATTCGATTCCACGCGAATACTATATACTCGCTCTCTTAAGGAGCCGACTGGCATACTGACTACTGACGTATTCCCCTGGAACGATACAGAATTGCCTTCGCTAAACGCCAGTTCTATGTTGAGAGCACAAGTGCGATACTTAAAATAAATAAATATTACTTTGCAAAATGTAAATTTCATTGAAAACATATTTTTACAGGATATCTCCGAAGGCTAACTTATTGCATCACTGAGAATCTTCTGATGAGAATTTTACATTGATATTTAAAGATTGACTCCCTTAAAACTTTCATGTACAGACGCCAGCACATCCAGCTACCACAATCTGTCAAATTTATTTTGTAGATTTTCAACTTTATCACATAAGCATAAGGTTTACTTTCAATTGGGGAAATTTGACAGATTGGGGTAGCTTGATGTGCTGGCGTCTGTACAAAACAGCTACACAAACACCTACACACACATTATTCAGTTAACATAAAAAGTTATAAGACGTATGGCTAGTATGAAGTATGGCTAAGTTTTATAATTAAAACTGATCTGAGGAGCTAACCTGGTGAAAAATGATTCGCGTAACTCACGTACTCAAATGCGCCCTGAAGATGATCTCTTAATGAGGTCGAAACTGTTGGACGAATCCAACATAAAATTAGTTACGTAAATTATCAGTTACACTTTTTCACTATATAGCAATATAGTGAAAAAGTGTTTGTTTGTGATGATTTCCAAAAACAAAATACTTTTCGCATCTGAACTGAACCATATCTGCCGAAATAAGTCCACTGTAGGACAAGGATCTCCACAATGGCATTGTACCCTTCAAATAAATTTATGACTTCCCAGTTTTAACATAAAAAATTTTATTAAAATTGGGAGACTTTTCCAATTCTGGAAAATTTATCACGACTTACCTCACCAATTAATAAAGGGTTGTTGACTTTCGTAGAACGTCGCTGATGTCAACAGACAAATTAATGTATTTCTTTTTTGCCGCTATATTAAGGTAGCGGCAAAAAAGGGCTTCGAGACAGTACATAGTCACACAGGACGCAAGCATTGATGTCCATGCTACGAAAGTGTAACGTTAGAATCTAACACAGTGTTTCAACACCACCATATACATATATGCTGATAAATAAGTTTGAAGCTTCTAGCTATAAACTTCCATACAACTTTTCATTCCCCCCTTTCAACCCCTTACATCCCTTTTCTCGCATTACAAAGTAGCCTATATGCTTTCTAAGACTAGACCAGTGTTTTTCAACCTTTTACATGACGCTGTCCCTTTAGTATGAAGAAATGTTTCGCGACCCCCTAACCGTTTTTTTACCCGCTTTTTTCCATGTATTTTATTTTGTGACAAATATCGAATCCAACATATCCCTTAGGGGGTCGCGACCCACAGGTTGCAAAACACTGGACTAGACTATCTGTGTACCAAATTATAAAAATTATTTAAATCGGTTCAGTAGATTTGGCGTGAAAGCGCGACAGACAGAGCTACTTTCTGCATTTCTTACATTAGTAAGGATTACTTTGTAATATTTAGCTCGTTATTTCAAGCCTGGGTATATGTTGTGTTCGTAAATTATAAATTGGTAAAGTCCCCTATAAAAAGGGATTTCCCTAGTGGGACGTTGTCCATTTTTATTCATTTTCATACCGTATCTACCTGCGTTAAGTTTTCCAAACGCCCCCAACGTTTACTAGGAAGAAACATGTCCTTCTATCGTACCCAGTAATTATAAAAACTAGAACCTACGAAATAATTGCCTACATTTTTCCACTATCTGATACCCTAATGTTAGGGTAATAATCACCGATATGACTCGTAATAGCAGTTTAATAGAACATCAACTATAAGTAACGACTTTTAGGCTTAAATAATAAATTAATTCCAAGTGACCTAAAATAGTAAATGCTGCTAATTGCTATGAGATTGTCTGTCGTGAAGACATTTCGACGGTAGATAATTTCGGCATAATTATACCTACCCAGATTAATATTGTAATTAAATGTTACAGGGAACGTCTACGATTTAAGCACTTGATGACAGGCTGGTTCAGGCAATGTTTTTATAAATATATTTTAGGATTTCTACGGCAAATATGCTTTAATTATATTGTTTGGGCCTAGAATATGGACACATTGGCTGCGTTCTTGGAGACAGCCTGTGAGTAGGTGCTGAGCATGCAAAGCGCCATGCTACATTGTTTGGTTTATACTGTTACTAGCTGTGCCCCACGGTTTTACCCGCGTTTAACTTTATAAATATAGCCTATGTGTTAATACAGGCTAACTCCGTACCTAATTTTATGAAAATCGCTCCAGCCATTCAGACGTGAAGAAGTAACAAACATACACACTCACACATTCACAAACTTTCGCCTTTATAATATTAGTGTGATTAGTTATAACAAATGCGGTATCATTCTAGTCTAGATTGTGCTAGGTTGGATAATATTAAGTGAAATAAAAAAGACTAAACAATAATATCGGTTATTTATCGTACCTGTATATGTGGCAACACTAAGCGGTGATGTTTGACAGTTGGACGATCTTGCACTTTGCATTGGCACTTTGTTCTGGAGTGTGCTATGAGTTAGTCGTATCGAAATAAGGTGTCGCATAATTACACTGTTCTTATAAAGATTTAATTACTAGCCGACTCTGTAGTTATAATAATATTAAACTTTAAGTAATTTAAGTAACAGTTCTTTGACTTAAATTGAATATACAGGGTGTTAGTGTGTCCATCAACGGTCAAGTTACGGTCAGTCGCAGTTACATGGACATGGGACAAATCTTTATAAATCAAATATTATTTCAACCAGTTGATAGCCTCATAATAACCCCCACCCAATTTAAATGACACATTGTTCTCTCATACCAAGACGATAGCCTTTACTATTTATAGGGCATTCCACTTGCGGTATAACAAGATGAAATATCGTATGGTTTTAATTATATCTAGAGACATGACCACAAGTCTCTTTTACTAACGTCTATACTAATTCAAATGTCATTACTTCGACTTCTATCTCTATTCAAGTGAATTATTGAAAGGTTCTGTTATGGATCGTTAGATAAGGACAGAGCAAGTTTTAAATCTGTAAAACTTGATAAATTGTTCGTCTAGAGCGTTGAAATGAATTTATATTTCTTTGGGTCAAAGTTATAGTCATATACAGCTAAAGGCTCGAAGAGTCATATATGTCAATTAAAAGCCAACTATTGATTTTATAATTTACAGCTGTATTTTTAACATCTACCCAAAAAAAGTGATAAATACTATTTTGTGTAGCGTTATGGATATTTACTAATCTATTAGCATTTCTTCTATTTCATCCTCGCTGTGTGGCTGTCAGCGAAGAATAACACAAAATAAAAAAGGTTTTTATTCACGTAGACTTTAAAAAAGCGCTTGTAAATAGTCAGAACATCTTCGTAGTAATATATAATTCATTTATAATTATTTCCAGGTACATATAGATATTTTGGTACACGGATTGTAGGAAATAATTTACAATGAGATTTATTTTATAACAGTAACGATATTTAACTAACTTAAATTAAGTTATTGTCAAGGATCATGTGTAGGTTTAATTATCAAAATATTAAATTTTAGCTATATATTTACTACATACTGTCTAATGGTTCTGTCTATATTAAGGTACGAATTAAATGTTATTATTATGGCGGACCTTGTATTTATAACAACGGTCGCGCTTTAATTCTACCACCGGATCCAATGCGCCCCAACTGAGAAGACCCAGCGAAACAAACTCAGTGGGTGTCTCTACTACCGGTTTCAACACGGCCCAGTTGAGACGCTCCGGCGAAACATACTCAATGGGGCACCCCATCTTACCCCGTAGGGGACGTAGAAGTCGTCCGAGGGAATATTTACCTGAGATCGACAGCAGGGTTTCTCTCAGTCCTATGAGCTACATATTGGGATCGTCAACCCGCCAAGCGCGGCGATTATGGCATATTCTCTTCAACTATGGAACAGCTGGCGGATGGCCCAATCCGCAAATTGTGGAGATCTTTGTTCAGCTATGGACATATTTTGCCGGATATTATTATGATCATTAGTTATTTAGACCACTGCATGCAATGAATTTATCACCCAATTAAAGGCTAACACAATGTATACAAGACCAATGCTGTTCTAAACATGCTTTAATTTTATGCTTCAGCGTATCTAGCATGTCGACGAAGACGTGTCTCTCTACGCCGATTGACCAATCCCCTTGCTCGCAGTCACATAATCGCGAGTTTTTACGTGGTTTCGTGACTATACTTCGTTCTTCGTTGACTATGCTAGGTACGCAGTAAGGTTTTAAACTTTCTTCTTGACATATTGGTAGATTCTTTTGTTGCAATTAAATATATTGACACAACAAAATACCATCACTTTTGATAAAAACTGTTTAAAATAAAAGCAACTATAACAACATAAGTGTATTCGATATGGATTAGAATCCGGCCTAAACTTAACTTTATAGCGCTTTAACGTTTGTTGACTCTAAAATATCATTGAATCGTAAATTTCCTTAAAATTACTACTAACACTCGGGCACCAAGAACAGCTATTTTTATAAAGCCAGTAGTTTAATTCTTACGTTATGATTAAATGATATTGACATAACAAGAATTGCCTTCACTTTTATAAGAATTGTTAAAATAGCAAGCAATAACAGTAACATGCGTTTAGTTGATGTGGATTAGAATCGTTGCCACCGGGTTTCATTATTTTAAGTTGTTAAGTAAACTTGCTAGCGCTATAACGTAAGACAGACTCACGCCCCAGTAACATTACACAACAGCAGTCCGTTTTAAACAAGCTGATTAAACAAGTTAGGAAGTGTATCGTGTTAATAGTTTTACTTTTCTATTTCAAGTTGTTTGCCAACGCTGAGGGCCGACTAAGGCTAGGTTTTTTTATATCAGAGGGCGACAAACGAGCAAGTGGGTCACTTGTTGGTAAGTGATCACCGCCGCCCATGGACACTCGCAACACCGGAGGAATCGCGGGTGCGTTGCCGTCCTTTAAGAGTCAGCAAACAAGTGTTGCTGACAAGGGTGGGGGGAAGGCCCCCCACCCCAATGAGGAACCTTACTGACACTCGGAAACACAATAATAAATTATAAATGCTATTATTAAGGATTGTCTTCTGTAAAGTGGAGGTAGTTTCCCAGTCGGGCTGCTCTTTGAGCGAATGAACGTTGTGCCCTACTTCTCTTTCTAAATCTTATTGGGTTACAATTACGTACATACATAGATTCACGCCTGTTACCCGGAGATTTACCATTTTTCATTATATATTAATCACGCCTCAAGAGAGATCTTGGAAATCATTTTGCTTTATTTTACGGGCTTAACTTTGGGAGCTTAACCCCGAAAAATACAGGAATTTTACACTTTTACCGTAAGGTTGGTTGGTTGGTACACCATCGTTACAAAAAGTGGATTTTTTTATTCGACATTTATATTATTGTGTGCGGTGTTGTAAAACATGCCTAGTCTGTCATGTGTGTTTGCATGTTACATGCAGACATAGTAGGTATATAGGGTCAACATGCCCTGCCATATGAGGCGTACAAACCGGATATAAATGTATAAATGTCAAACAAAATAATAAAATTGTCATAAGAATTGTGAAATCCATCAATTTATACAACTTAATGTAAATTAGAATATTTAATTACAATCACTATTTATCGGTCGAAAAATCTGTTTAATTATAATAAGCCTTCGTAGAAAGCATCATTTACATTTTATTTTTAAACATATTATTGTTACAATTTTTCCTTTCATTTTATTAATTTGTTTTATTCATTCATCATTTTTATATTTTTTGTGCAAAACATAAAGGTAGAATGCTCTTTACTATAAGTGCCGTGTACTGCGGACACATAACCTATAGTTAACACGTCTACTAAGCGTGACAATGTCTAATAGTTGGGGAAATAAATATGGATGCGACCTTATATACATGCTGCATTCTAATAATACTTGCTACCCCTACTTTAACCTCTTTCAAGGTAAATCTTAGTATTCAAACATATTATATACCTAAATGTCAAGTTTGAAGTTGTACAGACCAAAAAAACACGTTGTTCCTTAGAAATTTTACAATCCCTTTTCACTCCTTTAGGGGTTTCATATTCAGAAATCCTTTCTTAGTGCACACCTATGTACGTCACTTAAGAATTTAAAATTTCATGGTCCTATACCAAGATTTTTTTTGCAGGAAATTAAAATGCATTTAGGATTACAGTCAACCAATATTCCATTTTGTGCTGTAAATAAAAACTACATTCCATTAATGTTAATTTATTTGCTAAATACAACAAAGTCGTGTCTTCAATATTTCCCAGAATCAGTATGGCATAAAAAATTATCCCTAAAAATATTACTAACACACTAATATTGTTACAGTTATATAGTATCCAAATAGACTCGGTCGTAGTGTACCAAATAAAACCGCCATTTTGTAGCCAATTCACGTCAGTGGTACGTGATAACGTGACCAACTAAATATAATAACAAGTATATTAAGTAGCTATTCCATCCAGGTGAAAATACACAGCCATTTTAACGACGAGCGACGCTGCCATGCCGTAACTTCATTATCTTATCAATATCGTTTTATACTTCCATGTAATTACATGCATGCATATTATAATGTTGTCATAGCAACAGAAATGCAGACGCCAGCGCATACAGGTACCCCAATCTGTCAAATTTCTTTATAGATTTTCAACTTTATCTGAAAAGCATAAGGTTGACTTTCAATTGGGGAAATTTGACAGTTTGGGGTAACTTGATGTGCTGGCGTCTGTACATATATTCAAAAGAGCGTAACTATCAATTTGGAACTTACAATTGACCATCGGTCAAATATAAAAGGACTGGGTCTCCAAACATTCGCCAAGAGTATTATTTTTTTTGTCTTCAACAAGAACGATGATACTATTTGACTGAACGTTTTTAAGGATGTGTACCTAAAAAGGAATAAACGGAACCCTTATAGAATCACTCGCGTGTCTTGTGACAAACACGCGAGTGATTCCATAAGGGTTCCGTTCACTCAGTTCAGATTCACTCCGAAACGAAACTATTTGACTAATCGTATTGACAGGGAAACATATGTAAACAGTGACCCAAAGACACGTATAATGTCAATAAGTGAATTTTAAACAAGGGAGCCATATTAGGATCATAAAGTTAGTATACCTACGGAACAGAGCAACAAACAAGAGCTGTCAAACGAAACCGAAATAGGATGACATTTGTGTGTGTACAAATGTTTATGTGTGCGTGTCAATGATGTATCTCATATCGATTTTTGCATTAATATCGATATCGATAATATTAAACAGTAATGTGTGGTGACGGCATAGAATATCATCACTCCATCTCATCCCGTAAACTGTGACCATCTTACTGCGATCGCCAACCCGTCTGCCAAGCGTGGCGATTATGGCATATCCCCCTAAATTCTCTCGCTTTACATTGTATAAATTATAGCCCATGTGTTAATCCAGGGTGTCAGCTAACTCCATACCAAATTTCATTAAAATCGCTCGAACCGTTTAGATGTGAAGAAGTAACAAACATACACACAAACTTTCGCATTTATAATATTAGTGTGACTAGCTAAAATTTAAAGCTGGAGAAAACGCGGAGCACACCCGCGTTTTCTCCCGCTTTAAATTTTATAAATTATAGCGTATGGGTTATTCGGATGTATAAGCTATATTCCTATCTTTGGGAAGGATTTGGTCCAGCAGTGGATGTAATTTGGGTGACATGATGATGATGATGAATCAGTCCCAGTGATAGTACTAAAATAGGATGGGATGGGATTTTGCATGGCTGAAACCACGATTCGTAAAATGAAGTAAGAATATTTAAGAAAAACTCCGAAGAAATTTTAAATAATTTATTTTTCGCATTAGAGTTGTCGGTTGTCGCTTAACTCTTCGCTGTTTGACAATTTAGTGAGCGTATATACTTTGAAGATTAAAGATTGTCAATCACTAGATAGGTAATGATATACGCGCTTCCGTCTCAATAAATGCAAATTCTAAATTCATTTATTCCATAAGAAAAAATACATTTATGTGGAATCGTCATTTTTTACCCTACTGTGCAGTACAGGACGTGGCAGCTACTGAAAACACTGCCAGTAAAGTCAGTAGGAAACATTTTTTAAATAAAATTTACTTAAGTTTAATTACATATTGTTTGTGTGTTGACTTAAACCAACTCGATCCCAAGCATTATTGTCACTCAAATAATAAAAAATGTTGTAATATGCCCTGCTATACAATTTGGCTTTAATAATTCTTTTGAGAATCCAACTTTCGTAGAATCCAACTCGGCTGGGCAGCGTTCGGGAAGCTACGTAATATCTTCTCGTCCCAAATACCGCAGTGTCTCAAGTCGAAAGTCTTCGACCAGTGTGTGTTGCCAGTGATGACTTACGGAACAGAGACGTGGTCGCTAACTATGGGCCTTATCAGGCGGCTCAAGGTCACCCAAAGAGCAATGGAAAGGGCTATGCTTGGAGTTTCCCTGCGAGATCGAATCAGAAATGATGAGATCCGCAGGCGAACCAAAGTCACCGACATAGCCCTAAGAATTGCCAAGCTGAAGTGGCAGTGGGCAGGGCACATAGCTCGTAGAGCCGACGGCCGCTGGGGCAGAAAGGTTCTCGAGTGGCGACCACGAACCGGAAGACGCAGCGTGGGCAGGCCCCCTACAAGATGGACCGATGATCTTGTGCGGGTCGCTGGAAAACGCTGGATGCGGATAGCGCAAGACCGGCAATTGTGGAGATCTTTGAGGGAGGCCTTTGTCCAGCAGTGGACGTCTTTCGGCTGATATGATGATGATGATGATGATGATGATGAATTCTTTTGAACCTATTCCTAGACAATTCTCTAATATAATTGGGAGGTTTGTTATAGAATCTTATACATTGCCCAATAAAAGAGTTACTTATTTTGGGGAGATGGGTTCGGATTATGTTGCATAATCTTATGTTGCAATGCTGTATGTATGTATGCAACATAAGATTATTCTGATATCTATATTTATACTACAGTTAGGATGTTAACCTCTTTGAACTTTTCTCTTAGACTCTCTCGGGTCAAGATTATAAATGACTCTAACAGCTTTTTATTGCAATATAAATATGGTGTTAATGTCAGCAGAGCTACCCCAGAGAATTCCATAGGACTATATACTATTAAAATAACTGAAATAAACTATTCTAGCGCAATTCTAATGCAAGCGCTAGGCTTGCATTCCGAGGAGGACTCGATTGAAAGATATTTAGAATTTGGGATTACTTCAATTTCCAGGGGATTCACATCTATACATCACATAGGTACAGACGCCAGCACATCCAGCTACCCAAATATGTCAAATTTCTTTTATAGATTTTAAACTTCATCACAAAAGCATAAGGTTCACTTTCAATGGGGAAAATTTGACAGTTTGGGGTAGCTTGATGTGCTGGCGTCTGTACTTTAATATCAGTCATACATATTAGTTTACCGCGTGATAGACAGTGGACACGAAATATCGATAACTTGATTCAGCCCTAGTGTAAACAGAAAATTATTTCTTTACACAAAATATTCGTAAATTCTGCATTATGTGTATTAGATCGTTGCTTCTTACATTAATAAATGTTTATAGAAGACAATGAACATACTTAGTGCCTAAAATTCGAAGCGCATCGGCAAAAATAAATCCTAAATTAGGAGGTGTCGATTTGGAATAATTTACCTGTGAAATGAACAGTTTTCAGGGTTATTTCTCTGTGTTGTACAACAATCTGTCACTGAACAATCCACCATATTACTGAAGAAATATTTTTCAAAAATATCCACGATTTCACGTAAAATCAGAAAAATTCTCAGGAATCAAATTCGCAGCGTGCCGATAAGTGCCGAAGAACTGTCAAACAGATGCGAAAAACAGTTCTGTTGGGTCGCATCACGCATCTCTTTTTATCATACATTGATGCAGCTATTGCTATTTCGCTCCCTCAGCCCTTTGATGCTCGATTCCGTAGGTATACTAACTCTATGATTAGGATGGATAAATGTTTTGCATATTATTTCGTGTGTCACATCAAATGAAACGGTTTGTGTAACGTAACGTATGACGTGATTGGTACTTGCCTTTCTCGCCACAGGTCGAGGGTTTTATTCCCACCACATATATGTGCATGCACATGTCAGTTTGTCCTGAGTCAGGGTGTAATTAATCCTATTTTTAATATTATAAACGCGAAAGTTTGTAAGTATGGATAGATGTTTGTTACTCTTTCACGTAAAAACTACTTAATGGATTCTAATGAAACTTTACAATAGTATAGCTTATACATCAGAATAAGGCTATAATTTATAAAGTTTAACGCGGGTAAAACCGCGGGCCACGGCTTGTTATCTATGTAATAAATATAAACATTTTCAAAATAATAGTAGTATACCTATGTAATATATCAGTTATCAGGTTTACATAGTACAAGCTCTGCTTAGTTTGGGATCAGGTGGCCGTGTGTGAATAATGTCGGCCGGACCATTATATGCAGCAATATAAAACAATAAACTAAATACCCGCGCCGGAGACCACCTAATTTGGGGTTCGAACCTGCGCGTTGTTGCTTGTCCATATGCGTTCTGAAGAAGGATGCCTTCTAACCCTCGTGGGCATCAACAAATTCTGCAATGTTAAGCAGGGGTTCTGGTAGGTGCATCGCGTTGGAAAACATTGGAAATTATGGGTATGGTGGATATCAAAAAACATGAAGATTCCACATAAATTTAAAAATTTTACGGTATAAATAATTTTTGACTTTAACTTTTGATTTTATCGACGTGACGCACTTTCGCACTAATGTGAATATCGTTGCAGTACTTTTTTTTTATCCGTTTTACGGTTCTGGCTTCGTTGGCCTTATGAGCCTTCACTCGTATATTTTTATATCATTTATTTCCGTCATTGTCAAGTAAAGTCCGTCACAGTCAAGTCATACATAGTCCTTGTCCAACCCCAGTAAAGCAGTGGAGACTTTACTAGAGGCTTTTATGGAGTTTTGGTTATAACACGGAAAATTACAATTCACGGCAATATCGCACTTTCCTCCACTTGTGTACGTTGTCGAAGATGTTATGTCTAAAAATCCACCATATTTACACATAAAAACTCGAATTTACATCAGTTTTTGAAAATAAAACATGCCTCGTTGCGTCTTTTTCCGCGTTGGCGCCAAAACTCTCGTTGCAGTACTTTTATCTAGTGTTGTTATTATGAACTTTGACATTCAGTATGGCTGTAATAGAATATTGTACATTTGTTTTACAAATAATTTCAATTTGGGTGAAGTTTTTTCTTGATCCTTTTAATTATGTTACTCATTATCACACGGATTTCTGCTAGATAGACAAATATTTGCTTCAAATTCCGGGATGAGGATGCAAAAATTTTAATTAAGTTGATTCTGAGTATTTTAGGAGCTCACAAAAACAACAAATAAAATCCGGTTTTACTTTTTATTGCGTAGGTACTTAGTCGCGAGTTATTTGCTCCTTGGAATTATTTGCTTTCCAGTAATAAAAGTTGTCAAAGTTTCTACATATTCCAACAAATTGTGTAAGTGCCCTATTTGCGATTTATGTGATAGGCTGTGGTATTAGTTTTTAGTTAGCAACTCAACAAGAAGGATGTCGTAAGTTTGAAGCCTTTTTTGTATATTTGTCGATCAGTCGCATAAAAGGTCCTAGCCCGATAGAGCGAACTTATACGTATTAGGTAATAAGTAAATATGTTGGGACGCCCTGCAAATAACGCACTGCCATCAGGGGCTCTACCGACTAAGTCGCCGAACATCGTTTTCGTGAATGGCGTTCAAATAAATAAAGGTTCAAAATGACTTAATCAATCGTTAAATCGGTTTCAACGTTGACAATCGATTCCGGACCATTTATGACATCACATGTGGTCGTGGAAGCCGATCTAACGATTGATTAAGTCATTTTTAACCTTTATTTATTTGAACGCCATTCACGAAAACGATGTTCGGCGACTTAGCCGGTAGAGCCCCTGGTCCCAAACTAGGCAGTCCCTGAACCATGGCAACCAGATAACTAACAAACATACTTATATATTTCTAAATACATAGACGCAGAAAACATAATTGTGCTCATCACACAAGATATATCCTGTGTGGCGATCGAACCCATGACCTCTGGCTTAGCAATCCGGGTCCCTAACGGTACTAGCTGTTCGCCGCGGTTTTACCCGCGTTAAAGTTTATAAATTATAACGTATGTGTTAATCCAGGGTGTCACCTAACTCCATACACTTACTAAAATCGCTCCAGCCGTTTAGACGTGAAGAACTAACAAACATACACACTCACAAACTTTCGCCTGTATAATATTAGTGTGATTCCGTTAATGGGGATCTGTAGTTTCTTAGTCCTTCGCTTATTATATGAAAGTATACAAAGTTGTGAAAAATATTTTTAAGGGCATTCCCTTTACAAGAAGTTTAAGCGGTTTCTTTTTGTATCCCAAGTGGGGTTATGTTTGTCAGAAAACTAAACTGTTCGAAAATTGGATTTCTTCGAAGTGGTTAATTTCTTAAGAATCTTATACCCGCTGGAAAAAGTAGCCAAGAAAATACGAATATTATATTTCTTTGGGGTTATAAGTTTAAATACTATTTAATAATAAAAAAATTGTTTAATAATGTTTAATATAATAGAAGTCACTTCTGTAAATCTTGTAAATGAGACGTGAGTAGGTCAATCCAAAGGAGCCAGGGTACGTGTCCCAACCATCTGGGACATGGCGCAAAAGGGGGGTACCGGAGCAGCATACCCGCGTTCCCGGGGCCCCCCTTCATGCGCTAAGAGAAGTCCACGGCAGGTAGGTTTAGCCGGTGCAAGTCCGACATACCGGTGCAAGGCAGACACTTTTTGCGGGTGGCATGCGAAGGCATCCCCGTGGCTTATCAAAAAAGGGTGTTACTTTTTGGAACGAAGTTCCTTATCGCGCGTTGTGAAAGGGGGCTAGACGGAAAAAAATCTTACGAAAAGTTGTCACGACACATTTTGCAGCTGTGCGGCGTGCGCATGTTTCTCTGTCTGTCTCTCTCTCTCTCTCTCTCTCTCTTATAGAAAGCAAGCCAGATATTTTCATTTCTATTTCGCATTGAACAGTGTGGTGTCGCGACGATTATTTTTGTTGAGTGTATACAGGTTTTTTGTACATAATAAATAATAAGAAATAACTTCGTTCCATCCGGGTGTCCCTTGACACCTCTCAAATTTTCTTTTTGATTTTGATTCTGTCGATTTAGTAAGAAATGAAAAAGTTAAATGATATTATACGGTGGCTAGTCGACGTAGTCACCGCGCTTGTCATGCGTGTTGGTGACCGCAGTTACCTGGTTACTATACTATACTATAAAATACTATACGATACAATACTATAAACATATGCTAAAAAAGACTATACTATACTATGCTATTCAATCATAAAAAAGTTATATTTGATTTATAACTTCTGCTAAGAATTTCTAAAAATACATATCCTTCAGAATGTTCTCGAACTTTTATCTCAAATAAGAAGCGACTCTAGACTCTCTTGTGATTGTATGTGGCTTGTCAGTGCTAAAAAAAACGTCCAACCAAACGTAAATATCATAATAAAACGACGTAAAAAGTAGATGACAAAAGTAGATTCTAATTTTTCATAAACAAACAATCAGAATAATCAACACAAAGGGACATATATTTTTAAAATTCTTTACCTACTCATAATAATATGTTGTGCAGAGCTTCTTCAAGTAGGTACATAACAAGGCATTTCCATTTCGACTAGAACGTATTTCAAGAATGAAATCCGCCTCGAGGCCATATTATTATTTTTCTTCTACTAGGGCTTTCAATCTGTCATTGCTTCATAATAACGACAGCAGATAAAAGTACATTACAAAACAAGTACATACAGCTACGTTAGTTAGTTACCATTAGTGCGAAAGTGCGTCACGTCGATAAAATCAAAAGTTAAAGTCAAAAATTATTTATTCCGTAAAAAAATTACATAAAAGTGGAATCTTCATATTTTTTTATATCCACCATACCCATAATTTCCAATGTTTTCCAACGCGATGCAACTACCAGAACCCCTGCTTAACATTGCAGATTTTGTTGATGCCCACGAGGGTTAGAAGGCATCCTTCTTCAGAACGCATAGGGACAAGCAACAACGCCCAGGTATTTAGTTTATTGTTTTATATTGCTGCATATATGGTCCGGCCGACATTATTCACACACGGCCACCTGATTCCAAACTAAGCAGAGCTTGTACTATGTAAACTTGATAACTGATATATTACATAGGTATACTACTATTATTTTGAAAATATTAGTATTTATTATGTAGATAACAAACCGTGGCTCGCGGTTTTACCCGCGTTAAACTTTATAAATTATAGCCTATGTGTTATTCTGATGTATAAGCTATACTATTGTAAAGTTTCATTAGAATCAATTCAGTAGTTTGTACTGAAAGAGTAACAAACATCCATCCATACTTACAAACTTTCGCGTTTATAATATTAGTAGGATTAATTATACCCAGACTCAGGACAAACTGACATGTGCACGCACATAAAAATCTGTCTTGGGTGGGAATAGAACCCACGACCTGTGGCGAGAAAGGCAAGTACCAATCACGTTACACGTTACGTTACGTTACACAATCCCTTTCATTTGATGTGACACACGAAATAATATGCAAAACATTTTTATTATATTCTAATTGACCCATCCTAATAAGGCTCCCTTTTTTAAAATTCACTTACTTACATTATACGTGTCTTTGGGTCACTGATACGATTAGTCTAATAGTTTCGTTCTCAGCTCAGATTCATTCTTCGGAACGCTTATGGAATCACTCACGTGTTTGTCACAAGACACGCGAGTGATTGTATAAGGGTTCCGTTTATTCCTTTTTAGGTACAGATCCTTAAAAACGTTTAGAAAAATAGTTTCATCCTTCTTGTTTAAAAAAATAATACTCTTGGCGAATGATTGGAGACCCAGTCCTTTTATATTAGTTGACTAAGAGTCCGATTGATGACATCGACATTTACACTAGGGACCTAATTCACCAAGAACTTAGAATCGATTTTCAACGTTCAAGCCGATTGAAAGAATGATTTAGTCAATTTTAACCACCATCTATTTGTACGCCGGTCATGATCACGATGACCGGCGAATTAGTCGGTAGCCCTCCTGGGGCTCCTGAACATCGAATTCTAAAATGGCGTTCAAATAAATAAAGGTTAAAAATTACTTAATCAATCGTTAAATCGGCTTCAACGTTGACAATCGATTCCGGACAATTTATGACGTCACATGTGCTCATGGAAGCCGATTTAACGATTGATTAAGTCATTTTTAACCTTTTTTATTTGAACACCATTTATTAAGAAATGATGATGTTCATTGACGTAGCCGGTAGAGCCCCTGGGGTCTATACGTTTCGGTGTCATTGCTTGTCTTCTGGGCTGCGTTGGTGGAACTTCGATACCACGCAAAACCCGTATGACAGGAAAAAAACTAGACAAAAGATTTTTGAAAATAATCCAAAGCTATTTTAAAAACTAATTTGTATTTGAAATTTTATATGAAACCGAGAAGGAATCACACACTAGCGAATATTTAACACATCGGATCGCCGAACACCGCAAAGGCTAGTTTACTTCTAAAGAGTGTTAAGTAATAATTGTTTTACCGTTCAAAATTGATATATTCATAATCGTTAGTAATTGAAGTTATATATCCTGTACATATTACACAGCGCCATCTAGCCCAAACTAAGCAAATCTTGTATTATGGATACTAAACAACGGATAGAAATACATACTTACATAGAATACACAGAAAATACCCAATCCAAAGATAAATCCCATGTACACTACATGGGATTTATCTTTGGATTGTTACCTATAAGTGATTGTTACACTGCTACTTGCATCATATATTTGTTATCTTGTGTACTGTTGGTGTAAACAATTGTTGGTGGACCAAATAAATAAATATCTTACCGAATGAACAAAAATATTCGTATTTGAACCTGCAACCTTTGGATTAGAAGGCAGGTTCACAACCAACTGCAACGCAGCGCGAGGCGCGGCGGTCGGCAGTGTCACAGTGTAGATATGAACAGTAAGGTAACTAAGCCTAGGTGATGAAATCATTATCTACGCTCTATTGAAGCTGTAGGGTTGTAACCTTTAATGTTTTATGTACCTATTATTAAGACATATTATATTTTTAATAAGTCAGCAGGACGGTTAAAATAAGACAGCTCTCGTTTTGATGAAGCCGAGTTCAAACAGCCGTATCCTATGCAATACGCTCGTGGATTTTTAAAAAGATTGCGGAGATAATTATATTATACTATATTATATTAGACTGCACGGTGTGGCGCAGCGGCTAAGATAGTCGCCTCGCCGCTTCGTGTCGCGGGTTCGAGTCCCACGCCGGACAACTATTTCTGTGCCCCATAAGTAGTTGTTCTGAGTCTGGATGTAATTTGTTTCCGTCTATTATATGTTAGTAAAGTATCCCGCGACACAGGGATTAGATGGCCTAGTGCGGGCGTTGTCTTTTTTAAAATAAAAAAAAATACGCGACCACTCGTTTTGACGCGTCACTCACTACCACAGAGGCTAATAGAGGCATCAGCTTGTGTCTATTTCACCAAGTCGCAATTACAAGAACCCATTATATATATGTATAGGTACCTAACATCACATTGACGTATAGTAGGTACCTTAATACTCTTTAAATTATTTTATATTGTTTTGGTACAGGCAGACTTCAATTAAACACACAAATGGAATACGAATAATTTATTATTTCTTTTTTGTTTAATTACAGTAAATAAAAGCTTCTTTCTGGATAGTCTTGTGTGTCCAAAGTACGTGGCCACGATCAAATAAAAATATGGTCCAAAACAAAGCACAGGTCAATATCATTTGATTAAATCACCAAAATCCATAAAATAAAGCCAATTCATGGCGTGAATTAATAAATACCAGCATAACACTTAAAAAACTGCGATATTCACATGTTTTTCTTCTAATTAATGGCAGATTCACATAAAAAAACAAAACAACAAAACAAAACTGGTAAAAATGACTTTACATTGAAATTGACAATTCAAATTACAGTGTTACCAATTGCCATGTCAAAAATTAGAACGATGGTGATTTCATTTGCAGAAAACGGTAGACTCGATGATATTAAAGTGGTTCCACCTGAGAAAAAATACGGCGTTAAAAATACTAATTTCTATTTTAACCGCACAAATTACTTTTTATTGGGAAAATAATAATTTTAATTTTGATATATTAAAGTGAATACTTCATGAGATTTTGAAGACAATACCAAAACAATGACTCCAAGAACACAATTCATATTTTAATGCAATGTAACTAATCAATCAATCAATCTTTTATTTACTAAGAATGTAGGTAAGTACATAGACATTTAGGTGTTTACAATTATTCAAATACATTCTGTCAAAGAAGCATGCAAAAAGGTAATTTTAATTAATAATAATAATTACTAAAATCAACAATTGCAATAATTAATGCCGAGATACTTTAAATTAAATAGAGCATAAGAACAGTCGATGAGTGGAATAATTAATATGTCATATATACAATGACAAATAGTGTTACAAAGGAATAAACATTAATATTAACGTCGGTATGCATATAAATTATATTATTATTTTGGTTAATTTACCATTTCAAATATAATTAAAAAAATTACAATAGTAGTAATATATAAATTATCATTTAAAAAATCTGTAATTGAGTAGTAACATTTTTCATTTAGAAATTGTATGACCTTGCTCTTGAATTTTGCCATCGGTTCGTCTTTAGAACTATTCGATAACCTATTATATATGGTGGGAGCTAAATACAAATCAATTTTTTTTAACAATGCAGCGTGGACCCAGTGCATAATACATTTTTGTATTGCGAACGCAAATGATGGCGTAAAGTAATTCTTAGAAAATAACTTTTAGTAAAAACGTTTAATATGCATACTCAAAATTTGAACACAAACTGTGTGTGAAAAAGTGTCCGTCAAAATGCGTTAAATTAGGGTGGCGTTACAACGGAGGACTCTAGAGGTGATCACTGTCCTATCAAGATATAATCCAATAACCATCCGATAATCTGTCAACAACTGCTACATTCATATCATACCCTGTATCTACACGAGCACCAGTCACAAGGGTTTTTGAACTACATATTTTATACAGCAGGACAATTTTTTAACTGGTCCTCTTAAGTAACGGTAAATTCCCGGGCATCAAAAAATAAAATTTATGTTTTTTTCTTTCTTATTAGTTAAATACTTTTAACATATAAAGGTAGCAATGTGACAATGTTGCCAGTTTATTATTTTTTTAGTAACTATTTGGATTATGGTAAATTAGTGCTGATTACGAAGCATCTACCGTAATTAAGGTGCACATGGCAACACTGTATTGAAATGTGTTTTTGAAGCTTGAAGTTCCGTTCCGATACCTACACTTTTATAAACAATCCATAATACTAGTTATATACTAAAACGCAATTTAATTGATTTATTATTGTTGCGCGGTTAGAAACAATTTTCATTTAGATAGATTAAAATACGGTAGGATATAATCACTATAAATTATTAATATCACTAAACCGAGACTAAAATGAAACGTTATTACAAAATTTAAAATAGCGTCATCTATTGTACATGGTCTTAACTATATTTGCGTGTGCGATTTTGTACTAAAACGATTTTGTATGAGCTGAAAGCACCCTGCTCACTACTGACAGCACCGCGACATCCGCTTTGGGGTCTTATCAATGCGCATGTTTGGGTGAGTCTGCCGTTTCGACAGTTTGTAGGTAGTTTCCGTACAGGGGCTCTACTGGCTAAGTCGCCGAACATCGATTTCGTAAATGACGTTTCAATAAATAAAAGTTAAAAAAGTCTTAATCAATTGTTAAATCGCCTTCAACGTTGACAATCGATTCCGGACCATTTATGACGTCACATGTGCTCACGGAAGCCGATTTAACGATTGATTAATTTTATTTAACCTTTATTTATTTGAACGCCATTTAAGAAATCGATGTTCGGCGACTTAGCCGGTAGAGCCCCTGGTCTATTTTTATACTGAGGCAGTGAGAATCAATCGAGATATTTTCGAGAAAAAAAGAAATTACGTTTACATCGGTTTTGAACAAACAATCTGAATGGAGAACACTAATTACCAAAAACCTGTATAAGTGATTATCATCACTTTGATTACATTTTGTTAAGGATAGTATTGAAATTAAGACACGTCCATAAAAGTAGAGTTTACAATTGATACATGAAAAAAATAAAATACTAAAATTAGTTATACTATGATATGTATGTTTTAATAAACATATAAGTATGTTTATCATTTGTCTGGTTGCTGTAGTACAGGTTTGTACTTTGGGATCGGATGGCATACGTTAGTTTTCACAAGATATTAATATTTTATGAATTTTAAAACAGGCTTTAATTATTGGATTATATATTAGTTATATATTTACCTAGGACAGACCATCCAACTAGGTAGATCGTAGAATCCAACTCAACCAAGCGTTCGGGAAGCTACGTAACGTCTTCTCGTCCAAAATACCGCAGTGTCTCAAGTCGAAAGTCTTCGACCAGTGTGTGTTGCCAGTGATGACTTACGGAAAAGAGACGTGGTCGCTCACTATGGGCCTTATTAGAAGGCTCAGGGTCACCCAAAGAGCAATGGAGAGGACTATACTCCGAGTTTCCCTGCGGGATCGAATCAGAAATGTCGACATCCGTAGGCGAACCAAAGTCACCGACATAGCCTGAAGAATTGCAAAACTGAAGTGGCAGTGGGCGGGGCACATAGCTCGTAGAACCGATGGCCGTTGGGGCAGAAAGGTTCTTGAGTGGCAAACACGAACCGGAAGACGCAGCGTGGGCAGGCCCCCTGCAAGATGGACCGATGGTCTTGTGCGGGTCGCTGGAAACTGCTGAATGCGAATAGCGCAAGACTGACAATTGTGGAGATCTTTGGTGGAGGCCTTTGTCCAGCAGTGGACGTCTTTGGGCTGATATGATGATGATGATATTGGTTATTAAGTAATTATTGTACACAAATAACTTTATCCACAAGAACTAGGTTAGCAAAATAATTTTTTACATTAAATTTTAGGTTGTTGCTTGGATGCGCTTCGACTTTGCGCTTGTATGAATTCACCCTTACATTACCCATCTTTTAGTGGCAGGAGTTAGCAACCTTATACTGTACCATAGTTCGAACTAGGTCAATTATATCTCTAGTTACGCGGATATGTACGAATTTGTTGCTTAATTGTAGCCAATTTAGACCGAGGTTTAGCCTACAGCCGGCCAAGAATAAATGGATATTTGTTGGTAAACGTAGGTAGGCATAATATCTGTGTAGATTCAAATCAAATGGTAAAGTACCCCGAGCAATATTAAATTAGGTTTTGACACTCCAGATAAACTCCACTTAACACTGTTTAACTAATTAAAACTCGTCAACTCATTTTGTGTTTCTACATTTACTTTACCTACACTTCATATAAAATAGGAATTTAGATCGAGGTGTAATTTTTCGAGATAATTTTATTTGAGCATTTTCATGGTGACTCTTTGAGATTTTTTACCGAGCCAAAGTAACTGATATATAGTCCTTTTCGATTTCGAGCCTCTCCCAACCTGTAGGATCAATAGCGGAAGCGTTCAGATGCCTTTTGAGTACCTCCTTATAGCGGAGATGTTGACCAACTTGTTTCCGCTTACCTTCTGCCATCTCAGAGTAAAATACTGCTTTGGGTAAACGGTGGTCTTTCATGCGGAGGACGTGACCACACCTCCTGAGCTGACGCTGCATGAGTAGGGCTTCCATGCCATACATGTGGGAACGACGCAAGTCTACGGAGTAACTTATATTAAGTTACTCTTACCTTAAGCAATTCATCTCATCCATATGCATCTATGATACACTACACTTAACTACCTATTGCCAACAAGTACGGGAGCCCTGGTACCCATATTACAAGTTAATAATAAAAAAGACACATAATCTTTATGAGACCATAAATTAATTATTGTTATACATTATTATTTTTATTATAAATAAGGTATTACAAAACAAATTACGTATTTGGAATTGGAAACACATACGCAAACAATTCGCCGCAGGCAAACCAAAATAACCGACGCAGCCCGAAGAATTGCTAAGCTGAAGTGGCAGTGGGCAGGGCACATAGCTTGAAGAGCCGACGGCCGCTGGGGCAGAAAGGTTCGACCACGGCGACCACGAACCGGAAGACGCAGCGTGGGCAGGCCCCCTACACGATGGACCGATGATGTTGTGAGGGTCGCTGGAAATCGCTGAATGCGGATAGCGCAAGACAGACAATTGCGGAGATCTTTGTGGGAGCCCTTTATCCAGCAGTGGGCGTCTTTCGGTTGATATGATGATGATGATGACCCAAACAATTAAATACAAAATAAATACCTACGGAACTGGGATGTGTGGATATAGTAAAGTCTTACATTTATGTTTTTTAACACGGTGAACTTAGTACTCGTAGTATTGGCTAAAAACAGCGGAATAAGGCAATTTTCAAGAAGTATTCGCTTTAACAGATGTAGGTATAATAACAGTTCTTGGGATTTTACTGTTGAGCAAAATACTTAATGTCCTGTTCACCCGAAGCCAGGAAATTGGCGGTAACGTGTTTGATAGCAACTAAGTGCCAGCCTTCAGTCCCATACCTTTTTTCCGGGGTGGAAAAGCCTGCATGGATGTCTTCCGCCGTGGGCGGAGGGGTCCGTCAGACTCTTATTAACTAAAAACCACCCCGGTGTTTCATTTCACACCTGCACTGGGGGTCGCGGGAACGTACGATACTTTCGCAATCCCCGGGTAGTGAAAGCCCGTCCCAGCGGGCCTCCTGTTAAACTCCCCCCGCAACGTCTAAGAGGGACTTGCGTGGAACGCCTCGGGTCCGGATGTGTCGGGGGCGACTGCCCCTTTTAGGGGGGCCGGAAGAGGGCACTGTATGCCTTCCGCCGACGCCCGGTGCGCCTGTTGTGGGCCGGGTGAGAGGAAGTGATTTCACTTTCCCTTTCCGCAATCTCTTTCCGCGAGATGACCGTCTCGCCGAAACGACAGGGAACCGTGCCTCTTCCCGAGCCAACGGTCGAGCACCGGCCGCCCGGACCGCCTCGATAGTGAAGAGGCCAGCGGTTGAGCGTGAGATTCCGCGACTGACGCAGCTCCATGTGTCGCACTATCGACCACTCACTTCCTGCCCGCATCACCTCGTGCCACCGGTACAGTCCAGGCCACTGGGAGGGCCGGCCCATGAGATAATTATCGTGAAGCAATAGATATCTGTGTTTACAAACACATATTCTTTTGCGAATACCCTCTCCAATCCTCACCAGCCTGGGTAATATTAATGTAGAGCCATTTAGACAAAACGCCCCTAAAAACCAAGTTTGTCGTGCCACTCCACATTAGTAACGCCCAAACGGTGACCTTTATTCTTAATATAGTTTTATTTGTTACATGGCATGAACCCCCATTCATCTCTATTATATAGTCCAATAGTAAAAGACTCTGTAAACGTCAAGTTAATAATAAAAATGTATTTTGCTTGTCTCTGCCATCTTGCGGCTTGTTAAGCCGGCAACCGCTGGACATAAGCTTCCCGGTCCTTGCCGGTCTTATGCAACCCACATCTAACGTCTTCTAGCGACCCTCACAAGATCATCGGTCACCAAAATTATTATCATATAAATAGTGAGAACAATAACTTATTTTTTTAAGTCACTAATAGCTACAACTTTGATTAACGTAAGGACAATATAAATAAAGACATCTGTAATATTACCTACAATATAATAATATCCTGGGACATTATTCACACACAGCCATCTGATCCCAAACGAAGCAGAGCTTGTACTATGGAATCCAAATATAATAATCCTAACTAATGTTATAAATGCGAAAGTAACTCTGTCTGTCTGCCTGTTACTCTTTCACGCCAAAACTAGTGAACGGATTTGAATGAAATTTGGTATACAGATGGTCTAGACCCTGAGAAAGAACATAGGCTAATTTTTATAGTTAGAATAACACATAGGCCATATTTTATAAAGTTTAACGCGGGTAAAACCGCGGGGCACAGCTAGTAATATATATAATGATGACAACAGACATATCTGTTCTGGGTGGGAGTCGAACCCACGACTTGCAGCGTGTAAAGCGAGTATCTACCAACCACGCCAACCAGCCCGTCAATATGTAACTAATCTGAAAACCTACTTTAAAACGTCGTTGGCTTTGTTTGGCATTGTTCACCCATTTCACGAAATGTTCGAAGAATTTCGAGAATAACTGGCTTCCATTTTAGGCTCCGGAGAATTCAGGAGAAACCCCAAAGTAAATGCAGCTCTTGTAACAAAATTGTGTTTTAATTAATGTAGATGGATGAGAGTCCGTGTACACTTCTCAAAATGTGACAATATCTAAAGACGGTTCGTCTGCACTCGCAATAACTTCCGCAATGTTTTCAAGTTCAGAATCAGCAGTCTGGCGGTATTACACCCCCGTGCCTCGGTGAGCACGTAAAGGCGTCGGTTCTGTGCCTGACCTCTTTCCGGCTGAGTCGCTAGTTGTTCCATCGGATCATGGGAGTGATGGAATAGAAAGTGCCCCTTTACTATAATATGTCCTGCGCAATTGGCTAGTCTACATTGGGACTGGCCGCCGTAGCCGAAATTCGGTCGGGAGGGCATTATTATTATTAATATATATCTGAAGACGGTTTGTCTGCACTCGCAATAACTGCCGTAATATTTTTAAGCAATAAAGCTTTAACATCCTGGACGGAGCCTACAATTTCAAGTTTATTAATTAAATTCTCCAAAACGGTTCGAGATGGTGCATAATGTGCGACATTTTTAAACCATCTCTGTGAAGTTTTTATCGTTTCGGTAGTTGATAATTGCATAATATCCGCATGACACACAACAAAAATGATTCTAAATACAACGTTTTGAATTTCGGCTATCCTTCAAACATTTTTATTCAGACTTTTATATTGATTTTTACAGGACCATAACTTCTTCTTCTTAGAGAGACGATGGTAACCTAAATTGTGTCCACCCAGAACTTGGCCACGAGAATCGCATTATGAGTAGCTTCCATCAGTTCTTTAAGCATGCAGTTGTAAGGGCACGCGCTACATGATAACAGATGTCCCATTGTCTGTGGGACTACACCACATTTGCATTGCAGGCTGCGATCATTGATGTATCCCCACCTGAACAAGTTTTCCTTGCTACGACCAACCTGGGTTCGAAGCCTATTCAACGACTTCCAGGGCAGCCAAGGCAGTTTCCATCCAGTGGCGAGAACGACACCAGCTATTAGTGTTGTTTCAATTAACTTTGAGGGGTTCTCTCAAGAAAAATCGGATATCCTTGACGATTTCTGCAAAACACACTGCGACATTATTTGCGTTCAAGAGACCCACCGAGATGAAAACCAAGATGGCCTCACATATCTGGACTCCCGCTTATCGCCGAGATCTGTCACCACGTTACACACGGCACAGCACGGTAACGCAGTATTTGTAGCTCCCGGTGTAAGCATCTTATCTACCAGGTGTTCGACCCAAAACGGAATTCAGCTGATCACCATTGATACATAACTTCTACAAATATACGTATTTGTTAAATAACCGGCTAACTAACGAATTTAACCACTTGAAAAAATTAATAAAAAGGCCGGCGTATTATTTTGCTATCATAAAAACATTGAAATCGATCCATTATGGAAGAGGACCTAGGAGACTACGCAACTTCGACTTTGTGGTTTTAAATATTGTTTTCTTTTTCCCACTTAAGAAAGCAGAGCGAGATAGTATCGGCAGAAGCAATTCCTCCAATATTACAATCAAACGTTTGCTGGCTAATCGACGTGTTGTTAATTGAAATTTGATGGATATTTTCTACATGTTTTCTTTTCTGTTTCACTGGTAGCTAATTTGTTAAGATACTAGGCACGCGGTAAGATTATAGAGGCGTGATTGCCAAAGTGGTTTCATTTCTGAACGACTACGTGCTTCGGACGAGACATTAAGCTGTCTGTTTCAGTTGCAGTCATTAAACATAACCCATGCCAGAGGTTAAATGAGATAAGATTTTTTTTAAGATAATTATTTATTTCAGCATGGCATGAATCGAACAACTGTGACTCTAAGATAATCACTGCCATGCAACTAAGTAAATTATGGGATTTACGTATCCGTGTGGTGTAATCCCCTTATCATCATCATCATATCAGCCGAAAGACGTCCACTGCTGGACAAAGGCCTCCCCCAAAGATCTCCACAATTGCCGGTCTTGCGCTATTCGCATCCAGTAGTTTCCAGCGACCCGCACAAGATCATCGGTCCATCTTGTAGGGGGCCTGCCCACGCTGCGTCTTCCGGTTCGTGGTCGCCACATCAAGAAGACTTAATTCTTAGCATTCCATGGATTCCATCAACGCTCACCTCCTCTATCTCTCAGAGTTCCCCCCTCTTCCTAGCCAAATTTGGTAAGGCCCTAACAATGCCTACTATTTGGTAGGACCCTAATAACCCTTTGGAGACTGTAAAGAGATAAAAAAAAACAAAGTAAATTTAATGGGTAGGTTTTTATGTATGCTATACTATATACGCTGATTTTATACCCAGAGAGTAGGTACCCGTCTCAGTTCCTTATCTCGTAAAACTTGCATTTAGCTACACTTTATCCATTCTCTTTGGATTGTAGGCCAACTAGGTAATGACTTCGAAGCATTTAGTACGGTTGTCTGCTAGAAATCGCAGCTAGCGATAAGAATTCTCATTTTAGGTTAAATAATGTTACTGTTTGCTCTCTACGATACTTTTACATGCAAAGGAACGTATCCAGTGGTATCTCTATTACCCGCAAGTTAGAACATTGTTCCGATATATTTGTCACCAGTTGCATACTTTGTTTTCCAAATATAATACAAAAATTATACAGCGGTGCGGGCATTAATTTTTTATTCTTTATTGCACATAGAAACATACATTTAAGTTAAATGTTAAAAAGAAAAAGCACATTTTACATTTTTTTTTAAATAACTTTAATGCTGTGTTTCTGCGTGTGAGTAAGGTCGCCAGAACTCATTGGGGTTGGGGGAACGGTCAGCAACACATTGCTGACTGTTAAAGGCCGGCAACGCACCCGTGACACCTGTTGCGAGTGTCCATGGGTGGCGTTGATCACTTACCATCAGGTGACCCACTTGCTCGTTTGTCGTCCTATGACATAAAAAAGCACGTATAGACGGCAGCACATCAAGCTACGCCAATGTGTCAAATTTTACCCAAGTGAAAGTGATAAAGTTGAAAATGTATAAAATAAATTTTACAGATTGGGGTAGCTGAATGTGCAGGCGTCTGTACATAGACAAGCTTAATTAATTAATGAATTTTCTTCCAGCAAACCATTAGGAGAGTGAGATTTTTATCTATTGAGTACAAGCAGTGTATGTACTACAAAATATTATAATAAAAATATTGATAAAATACATACATTAATATTTACGTACGATAAGAACGAATCGAGTCATCCTTGGAACGCAAGCGCCATCTGTTAGCGCTATACGGCGTCAACGATTGACAATCGACTCATGCTTGGAACGCCAGCGCCGCCAGTCAGCGCTCGATGGAGTCATGATTCATCGGCTGAGCGGTGCGCTCGACGCTTTGGTAGCAGCCGCCAGTGCGGTCGAATATCGAAACTGATGCGACTTCAAAGTTTATAACTTTAACAGATTTGCAAATTGATCTAAGACTTTCATTTTAATCGTATAAATTAAATACGCTCACTAAATTTTCGAACGGAGTTTTTAGTCATATTTGGCATGATGGCTATTAAGCTAACTATAAAGGTCATATTAAAATAAAGGAAAATCTTCCTACGTAGTTATAAATCTAGTTCAGACTCTTCGAACATTTCCAGAGAAAGATCGACGGCTTTCAGAAAGACATTCGCTGTAAAGTAACTAAGTGCTGGAATAATTTACCTCCGTTCATGAAATACCTTAGGGAACCGGCCAACCGTTAATTCTTTTAAAAAATACATCATCTACCTACTTCAAAACTAACTAAAAGCTTACTTTCTTGACGTCCTAGGGTTGCTTTTAGGTTTATGTGCCTATATATATATATATTGGAAATAATATTTTATTGTTCCTTTATTTATGAATTATTTAATTTCATTGTAGTACTTGCTTTGGCTGTGTGGGTGACGGCTAAGAAGAATATCGCCACCCCGTCTCATCCTGCGAGGGGGGTAGAAGTTGTCCCGACGGAATAGATATCTGAGAACGGGCAGCAGCGTGCGTTCTTCTGAGTACTATGACCATCTCACTGCGATCGCCAACCTCTCTGCCAAGCGTGGCGATTATGGCATATCCTCCCAGGCTCTGGTCCAGCAGTGGATGTCATTCGGCTGACATAATGATGATATTGCTTTTATTTTAAAATAGTAAGGAATATGTATGTAAATTAAATTGTAATAAATATATTAAATCTTATATAAATAGAACTCAAATTCCATAATATTTTCATCTATAAAATAATGTATAACATTTAAAATTTGGTACCTACAAGAGCCGAGAAGGTATTTACGAAATAAATGGCACCGAGTTCAATTTTATTATATTATATTAATTTTATTTCATTTAGTCTTTGGCTTAATTGGTGATTTGTTTTTAAATTTATTGTTTTGAGTGTTGTTAGTGACTAGACAATTGTTTTTATTACTAATTCAAAAACGCGTAATAATTCAACGGCGCCCGAACTATTATTTTCCATACATATGCTGTGCGATTAAAATAAGAATAAAACCTAGCGCAGTGTTGTAACCTCTAAACTGGAACTTGGTACAGTGATGTGTGCAAGAAAAAGAAATGATAAAAAATATTCCTGCAGGTACAGAAAAACGCTTCGAAATGATTTTGGTTAATAATATTTTTTCTTTTCTTCTTCTTTCTTCCAGTCTTCTTTCGTGGTTCATGCAATTGACCCAAATGTTAGACATATCATTGTGCTTTCTAATTTTCGCCATTCATTTCATCGCGGTAGTCGCTACTTTTTGGTTTATGTTATGATCCAAACCAATCCATAAGTCAGACTGTTATTTTCTTTCTCCCTTCTGCGCTTGTAGATTCTAAACAAATAAAAAAAATAATGCTCGCCATTCACGCCGCAGGTCCTGGGATCCCCACCCAGGACAGATATTTGTGTACATGAACATGTCTGTATGTCCTGAGTCTGGGTGTAACTATCTATATAAGTATGTATTTATAAAAGAAAAGTAGTACCTATATCAGTTATCTGATTTCTATAGCACAAGCTCTGCTTAATTTGATCGATGGGTATTATTATTATTAAGTTTCATTAAAGAGACACTGCTGGTTTTTTGTTTGCTCTGCATTTGCACTAATACGCCGTAGATACTTTGCGTGAAAATGAACCAAACTCAACCCTGTCTTGTGCATTTTTATTTTTTTTGCCTAGCCTAGTTACATATATGTTTAAAGTACCTAGACAAGATGCCAGAAAATTTAAGATCGTGTATAAATTTGCCAGATTCTGGGCCGCATTCGGGTATTTTTCTGTCCAAGGAAAACCTTAAATCACTTTTTAATTATTCTCAGGATTTAAGCCCAGGATCTCATAGTCTATTTTTATAGGACTAGTCCTATCCAGCTTTCCCACCTTCTTCTCTTCCATCTCTGCCGCGCTCCAACTTCTGTGAGGGTGGATCCACAGGCCCATGTAGGTCCCAGGGGCTGGCTCAGCCCCCCATTAGTTATATTGATAGTGTGTTCTCCACATAATCTGGGCTTCGTCACGTCGTCACCACTAGACCATCGAGTTAAAAGTGTATAGGTACACCAGATACAAATACACAAAATAACGAGAATAAATTAGCCCGTAAAAGCAGCCAGGATATATTATTCCAGTTCTTTTTCCAAACAAATTGCACGCTGGAGCTTTCCCAGATTAAATCCTAAGTGGCGTATCTTTTCTTAGGACTTAGATCCGTAATCAAGGATAAAGGTTACATTGATCTTTAAATAGGAATACTTTAATGTATACTCGTAGGATTTATTGCTCCATCCATTTGACGGGTACAAGTGTTATGTTCATTGCCAAATGCCGAATAAAATTTATTTATTTCTTCATTATGTTTTAGTGCTGGACTACAGAGGAGATTCGGTCGTTCGCGCGGGTGAATCGCAAAAATGTATGAAGCGCGAATCGTACTTCATAAATAATCTCTATTGCTCGTCACGTAATATATTAATGTTTTAAACATAGAACCTACTTACTAAACCTACTTACTTAAAAACATAGAAACATATAACCAAGTATTCTGCATGCCAACCGATTTGAAAAAAATATGTGGCCATATAGAAATCATCTGACGTTAAGTAAATAAAATAAAAATTGGTTCAGATTTAATGGTTATATCACTTAACATACCTTCCTTCTTTTGAAGTAAGTTAAAAGATACAACCAACTTGAAATTTCTTTACGGACACCGATCTAAGCAAATTGTACACGCTGCTATATATCGAATACAAAATAATTATCATAATATGTTCACAATCTACAGAGAAATCTGCTAACAGACATACAAAAAAAAGTTGACTTCATAACCTCCTATTTTGAAGTCGGGCAAGAAACTCCATTTGTCAAGTTCTCTGGGGCTTTCTCGCGCGGTCGACAACCCGCTCGTTCGCTCTGCACTGTGACTGAGCACCTCATCTTAAGACCTTATCTGTGTTTTAACATTAGGGAAACCTAGAATTAATCAGGTTTAAGTCTTGGTTAAAAATCCGGCCAAGTACGTGTCATATTACACACCCTTCTTGGACGCTTTATTTATTTAGACATTCATCCACCACATAAACTTCATTACTAAGTTGTTAATTGGTGCAATTTAGATTATTAAAAAGTGTATCTAAACCGTAACATTTACCAACATTTATTAATCAACTATAATTGTAAATTTCAGTCAATTATAAATAAACCTTCTACTTCTACTTCTAAATGCTGGATCACATTGAAGCGCGTCAAACTTAATAAATAATTATTTCATATTGTTATTTTTAATAATAAAATACCAGTTTGTTTACAATATTTTTGGCTAGTCATACTACTGTACGGTAAAAACGACGATCAGTTTCATTCAGGCCATTTAACCTTTTTACAGGTTCTAACTTATTAAAGTTAGAACTTGAACTTAAAGTTTCGACCTCAACATGCAAATAACACAGAAGTAATTATTCTATATTTCACATGGACAGCATTAGGATTGCTATGCTGTGGCGGACAGACTACGTCACAGAGGTTCTTATGTACCTGTCAGGTACTGTACACACGGCTATATATCAAGCTATACATTTCCAGTATAAGCTGATCCCGCGTTATATAGGATTACCATACAATGAGAGGTCAGCATATATTGGAAATGTATAGCTTGATGTGTACCCTAGGAACATCACGCTAACATTATAAAGGCGAAAGTTTGTGAGTGTGTATCAAAATCAAATCTTTTATTTGTGAAAATGGGTGGTTTACATTAGGTATTACAAAGGTAGTAGGTGTCACCATAATCAGCTTTTAGGCATGCAAATATTTAAAAAAAATGCTCGCAAACAGACATTGAATGTCATAATTAAAAAATGAATGTCAAGAGAATTACTGAGAAAATAACGAAGAAAATAACTAATACCTAAAAATACATTAATACAACATGAATATAAATATTTATCCGTCAAATAGTCGTTAACAGCATAGTAGCACTTTTCAATAGGCCATCTCTTAAGATTACGCTTGAACACGACAAAGTCTAATGTTTCAAGCAGTTTGGTTAGTAAGTGGTTATAAATTTTATGTTTCTTCTTTGTTAATAAAATTTGGTATTGTCTTAGCTGATCCCCTGGATTAACTCATAGGCTATCCTACTATAATATTATAAAGGCGAAACTTTGTGAGTGTGTGAGTGTGTATGTATGTTACTTCTTCACATCTAAACGACTGGAGCGATTTTAGTAAATTTGGCATGGAGTTAGCCGACACCCTGGATTAACACATAGGCTATAATTTATAAAGTTTAATGCGGGTAAAACCGCGGGGCACTGCTTGTCGTATATATAAATCGATATTACAATTCTAGATAATTTGCACAATTTTGCTATTCAAATGGTCTAATACTTTATTAGGCAAATATTCTTCATTTCATCCAATTCCTTTTTCCAAAGCAATATTTATAATAGATTTCTTAAGTTATGAATTAGGTGAAAATTGGAGGAAGCAGCTTCTTAGCAAAACTTAACGTTCGGAACACTTTGAGCAAATGAACAATGAAAATCTATAAAATATACGTAAACAACGTTACTTGGAATATCGTCAAACGGAATTTATATTAGATATCTTAAAAGTTCAGTTAGCAGCTGAGAATTAGAATTTTCAGTTAAGGAAAGGTGCCATTAAGGATCTTCTCGGAATTATTTCGTACTAGCTGTGCCCCGCGGATTTTCCCTCGTTAAACTTTATAATTTATAGCCTATGTGTTAATCCAGGGTATCAGCTAACTGCATACCAAATTTTATTAAAATCTCTCCAGTCGTTTAGATGTGAAGAAGTAACAAATATACACACTCACAAACATTGGCCTTTATGATATTAGTGTGATTGTATTTGAGTTTGTTGAATATAAAGTTCTTATTATTTTAATTTTTTTTTTTTCGTTTATTGGTCTACAAAACTGGATACAGACATGTTACATATAAAAGTATAAAACAAACAGTATTTAGAGATACAGCAAGAGTCTATACCCTTCTAGATGCAGACACAGCATGCATAATATAAATTAACATACCTAAACAAAACTTAAACTAAATTCTAAATTAAAAGTACTTTAAAAACTTATACGAAAGAATTTAAATAAATTACTAATTGACTTTTATTTACTTAGTGTTTTATAGTTTATCTAAATTTTTAAGTTTTTTCTTTAGTGAGGCGATAGAACAATTAAATATGTCAAATTCATTTTGCAGTGCATTACAAATTTTGGCCATGCGGTATATGGGTGAATGTGTACCAATATTGGTTCTGGAAAGTGGTAAGCAGAATGTTTTTCTGTTGCACAACCTGCTCCCCTGACGAGGAATCGAAAAACATATGCGTTCAAGAATGCTTGGGGTGTCAATTAAACCATTAATGACTTTAAACATAATTGTTACATCAGAGGCTCTCCTGCGCGAGTGTAGGGAAGTAACTTTGTAGTACTTTAGCCTATCTTGATACGATGGTAGAGTGCGGCACTTGTGATCAGTGTATGCTATATGATACATAAACCTCTTTTGGATTTGTTCGATTCGGTCTGAATGGACCTGATATCCCGGGCTCCAAACATTGCAGCAATATTCGAGTAAACTGCGTACTATGGTGTTGAAAATGACAATTGTTAGTGTCGGATTCTGAAAAATTCTCAACTGACGTCCAATAAACCCTGAAAGTTTTGATGCTTTTTTTGTTATTTCGTCTATATGAAATCTAAAAGTCAAAGCGGAATCTAATAACACCCCTAAGTCACGAATGACAGAAACTTCTTTTATAATTTTATCTTCTATTTTATAGACACCAACAAAAGATTTCTTTTTTCGTGAAAATTTTATATAAAAGCATTTGTCCGGATTTAAAGTCATGCAATTTGACACGCACCAGTTCTCAACTTTTTTAATGTCAGCTTGTAAGCATTGCATATCATTGGCACTTAATATACTTCTGTAGATCTTTAAATCATCTGCGTACATTTTAAAATTACTTGTAATGGTATGGGCAAGGTCGTTAATGAAAATTAAAAAGAAAAGGGGACCCAAATGTGATCCTTGCGGTACACCTGTTGGGGCTAAAAACTGGTAAGATTTATATCCGCAAACTGATACTAGTTGTGAACGATTTAAAAGATATGACTGGCACCACCTCAGTAAGGAACCATGAATGCCATGAGAGCTTTTCAAGAAGTATCGAGTGATTTACCAAATCAAACGCCTTCCGGAAGTCCGTATAAATAGCATGGACTTCTTTATTGTCGTCCAAAGCTTCAGAAATATCCGTTACAAATTCTATTAAGTTGGTGGTAGTAGATTTATGTGGCTCTTGCCACATAAATCTACTACCACCAACTTATAATACCAAATAATAATAATCAACCAGCCATGTTGATTATTATTAATCTTGGTGACAATATGCGAGAGAATTTTCCTTTGGACCAATGACTCGAAAACCTTCCCAGGGGTAGATAGTATAGAAATAGGTCGATAGTTAGAGATAACATCTGGTTCGCCCGATTTGAATATGGGTGTTATATGAGCCAATTTCCATGCTGAAGGGAAAACACCCGATTTCATAGATTTACGGAAAATTATTGCAAGAGGAATGTGTAACAGATCAGCACAAGTTTTAAGCAGAATCGGTGGGAGTCCGTCAGGTCCTGCTTCCTTTTCACTGTCTAGATCTTTTAGAGTTCTAAGAACCATCTCGTCAGATATTATGCAATTATGAATGGCAAAATGTTCAACATTATTTAATCTTGAATTATTTAGAGCTGGTGTTAAAACATGTGAATTATAAATGGACTGAAAATTCCTTGCAAAAAGATTTGTTATTTCCTTGCCGCCCTTAACAAATGTGTCATCTAAACGCATTTCACTCGGAATAGTTGAACTGCATGTTTTTTGGGATTTTAAGTATTTCCAGAAATATTTAGGACACTTACGAAGATTTTCGCCTGCTTTTTGTTTAAAGTTATTGTAACAATATTTTATCATTTCGTCACATCTTGTCCTTAGGAGATTAAATGTTGCTTTATCAACCGGGTTGCCATATTTTTTATATTTTGAGTGATATTAATTTTTTTCTTGAAGGGCTTTGAGTAATGACGAACTGAACCACATTGGATACTTTTCATTGCAACTGTTGCGCATAGGTGTATATTTGAAGATGATTGGATTTAAAATGTCGTAAAAAATGTCAAGCATGTCATCAACGTGATCTACATCCTTCCATACGTTATTCCAATCGATTTTTGCAAGTTCTTCATTTATTAAACAATAGTCGGCCATAAAAAAATTGTATTTAAGGTGTCTTTTCGTTTTCAGGGGTCCATTATTTGTTTTTTTTAAATTTATCTCAATACTAGGATGGTGAAAATCTTTTGGTTCAATACTCGTTTGCGCTCCACGCACATTTGTGTGTGAAGGAGAATTACAAAATACTAAATCCAGCATTCGACTGTTTGCATTGGTGACGTTATTACATTGGCATAGACCATTAAATGTAATGGTATCCAAAATGCGATTGACTAGATTATTAGAGGTAGTTGTATTTACTAAACTGACTGTTTCTGGATTCCATATCCATTCAACTTCTGATAAATTAAAATCGCCTACAATTAGAGTTTGTGAGGAGCTCGATACTTTGTTTTGTATAACATTAGAAGTATTTTTCAAAAAAGTATCAATATAATCTAATTTAAGCGGTGGAGGGATATACACTGCACAAATATTAATGTAACCAGTATTAGTTTTTATCGTAATCCATAGATCCTCACATCTCGACTCCCATCTGGATTTTCGAAGAATTTCATAACGTTTTAGGACAGCTATCAAAATGCCACCGCCGTCTTTTTTCGTGGCAGCAGAGAGTGTTGATACACGATCACGCCTAAAAATGTTGTATCGCTGGTCTATAATTTCATAGTCATACACATTACTATTTAACCAGGTTTCGCATAAGACAACTACATCATAATTTTGGCTCAGTAACGATATATAGCAATTTTCTGTTTTTGTTCTAAGGCCTCTAACATTTTGATAAAAAATTCTTAAATTGAATTTTATTTGATATTACATTTTTTTTAACGTGCAGCATTATTATAATTAATATTTTACTTACAAAGTTTTCAAATGATCTAAGTCTTTAACAAGTATTGTGGGGGAATTTATTTCTTTACGTATGAAAATGCGACTATTCCGTACCCATGCTGAATTATATTGTTTTTCCTTAATGAGTTGACGAGCTGCTGCGTGTAATTTTTTATTTTCAGGCGTTAAATGTTCCGTTACATACACGGGTTGCTTATCACCAAGTATACCTAGATGAGAAGTATTTAGTTTATCAGTCTTGTGGTTTTTATTATAGGCTCTTACGGCTGTGAGCAGCTCATCCCGGGCACGTGGAGTAGATAACTTAACGATGATATTCCTTGGTCGTTGAGAGTCAGGATTAAGTTTCGCAACCCAATGAAAGTTAATTATCATTGAATCCGTCATTTCACTGGACACAGTTGAGCTTAGTTCCTTCAAAATCTCAAGCAGATTTTCTGTTTTTCTTTCAGGTACGCACTGTATTTCCAAGTTGCATTCTCTAGCCAATTGCTCCATTTGTTTAATCTTGTTTTGTAGTAATCTAAGTTCTTTTGTTACTGTGATATTTTCAGTTTTGAGCTCAGTTAGAGACTCGTTCTGCTTTTTGTTTAATTTAATCTGTTCGTCATGATGTTCAGAAAGAAATTGTACTGATTTGGTGACTTCATCAAACTCTTCCCGCATTGTAGAGAATTTTGATCCTATATCCTGGATATCCTGTTTTACCTTCATAAGAGTAGCATTGAAATTATTCAAGCTTGTTTTTTAAATTGATCGTTCATTTCTTGCCGGAACTGATGAATTTCGGCCAACACAGTATCCAAAGTATTAGTAGATTTCATTACAGAATTACTAGGTGATGTCATTCTATCCCTGGATTGATTGCTTGTACATGAGGGACATATCCATTTAGACCGCGCTGTCGTATTCTCAGCAAACTTGACGCATTCCTGGTGAAACGCGTTAATGCAATTTCCATGGGTACATTTAATACGTTTTTGAGTCACAAGTATGTTGATATTGCATGCCGGGCACTGAACCATGTTAAAGGGCTTCTATTTTGAGTGTAGAAATACTGCCGTCGGATCTCGTAGTAACGGTTTGTTCTCTAGGCTTAGTTTTGTCCGAAGGTACTCTTATTGTATACGTTACAACTAATACACCAATCCCCACAAACGCAACAGATGCTACACAAGTTGAGTCGAGTTGCGATGGAACGCGCTGACTCACCAACCGCCGGCGTATGACAGCTCACGCAGTTGTAGCCTTTATACTATATGCATAACCGTGGGAATCGAATGTACTCGCCTGGCCGTCACAATGATCTTGCAAGTTAGTGATATATAATCAAATGTTCAATGTAAGTTATTCCGAGTAATTTCACAGGCTCACTTTCATATACACACTGAAACTTTACATGCTTTGTCCACTGCACAGTGATTTTAATGTCTGAATGTATTATTTATTCACAAAATTATTTATTTTAGTGGGAGTATTTACTAATCGGTGTTGACAGTTGTAGGTGCGTTTACGAATCCAATTTGCTGCAATCCAATGCGTTTTAATCAAATAACTAAGGAAAATATATGAAATACTAGCTGTGCCCCGCCGTTTTACCCGCGTTAAACGTTATAAATTTTAATGAAACTTTGTAGTAATATCCGAATAAACCATATGCTTATTCGGATATTACTACAAAGTTTCATTAAAATCCGCCCGCTAGCTTTTGCGTGAAAGAGTAACAAACAAAGAGTAACAAACATACACACACACACACACAATCACAAACTTTCGCCTTTATAATATTAGTGTGATGGTGTTTTATTTCATTTCCTGTGAACATATCAGTCGGCCATGTATCATTTCGTACGTTTAACGCAGAACGCCGAACGCGGATTGGTACGTGGGGCTGGTTCTAGACCCGCCGTACGATTAAATATGATTTTCCATGTTTGAGGTTCAGCATTAATGTCACACTGATATATTGAGAGCAAGATATTGGTATAGCATATGATAACGGTTATGGTAATATGAAAAGGTAATATGCTAATTCAACGCTATCATGAAAATGTGAATTGTATCGTGTATGAGTACCAAATTAGACCAATTAAATTTAAATCCGTATCATCTGAGTAAAGTCACCAATTTTGCCAATTAAGCTACGGTAAATCCTATTAGTTGTAGAAATTTTGATTCTCTTTCTAAGATATTTTACTGAGAATGTTGGCTCCATCCAGGTATCTTTACGGAATTACTTGGCTGACATGTCATTTATATGTGACGGTTTATACAATTAAGACAACACCTGCAATATGTAAAAACAAATAAAAATTATACTCATTTTTACGTTGCCTCAAATTTTTTGTCGATCTATCGCATGTCGCTATTTGGCGGCCCCATGACTCGCATCATCTGACCGTGTATCATTTACATTCTCACTCATTTGTCCAATTGCTACACAGTATTTAAATTTTGATCAGTGTGTTAGTATAAATGTTGTTGTTTACGTGAGGAACAACTATACAGCTAGTGAGTCAAATAAACCGGTCAACGAGGAAATACCAAGAATATTGCTAAAATATCCGCCAACGAATTAATTTTACGCCGTAAGAGATCCATCCAAAGGTTGTCCGGAAGGGATCGCTTAAGGCGATAAGACCGCCCGTTATACATTATGTTCTTTATATCCAATGTATTTTCTTTCCATTTTAGTGTGTACAATAAAGAGTATTCTATCTATCTGTTAGGCCTATTTAAAAATACATACTGAGAATAATAAATTTAAACGACGGATAGGATTTAAACTTCCATTATTTGCACCCCAAATGTTCTGCCAATTAAACTACGGTGAACTGATTGATGGGTGCAGACCACGAACATTAGTCAAAGCGGTGGATTATATGGAATACCAACTAAACTAATCTTAATATCTTTCAATTTCTTTCTAACATATTTCTTATGAAAAGAATAGGTTATCTTTAGTTTTGACAATTTAGTTTACGGTTCAAGACATCTATTTTCTCAAACGATTACAAAAATCACTTGCAGAGAAAATACAATATAACTTTAAAGTACATGCTTTTTAATATTGGCACAGCGTATATAATTAGATAACTTAGAATAGGTATTACAAAATATAAAAACAGGGTAGTTATAGAATGCATTCACCAAAAAATAGTCCAATACCTACACGCATCGGTCGCAATCAGTAGTGCGTACGGAGATTTAAAGGTGTTTGTTAAGGTAGGTGATACAGCGACAAAAACAAAACTTGATCGTAATCATTATTCCTAAATTAAAGATTTTATACTTATTTATTAATATTTTTATGGTTGATTGTAACGTAATGTTTCTACTTATAGTAGAGTTTATCCATTTTGAAATTATTGCTGTATTTATATGTATGAAAAATCCAACTCTGGCGACCTTACTCACACTCAGAAACACAACATTAAAATTATTAATGTTATTATTAAGGAATGTCTGCCGTAAGGTGGAGGTACTTCCCCAGTCGGGCTGCTCTTCAGGCGAATGAACGCTGCGCACTCTTCGCCTCTGCCCCTCTCTTCAAATATAATAACGTTTAAATTAGTTTAGTGGTATAAAATACAGAATAAGCATTATGTCGTCATCCTGATATAGTCCACAGGTGGACATAGGCCGCCCCCAAAGGTTTCTATAATGTTGCCATTTGGAAAAGTTTACGCGTTAAAAGTTACCGCGATTGGCATGCGAGTTGGCGACCACAGTTAAGTGAGTACACAGGGGCTCTACCGGCTAAGTCGCCGAACATCGTTTTCGTGAATGACGTTCAAATATAAAGGTTAAAAATGACTTAATCAATCGTTAAATCGGCTTCCATGACCACATGTGACGTCATAAATGGTCCGGAATCGATTGTCAACGTTTAGAAAGGATGAATGAAAGAAGATTGACCAAAGAAATATACCTGGCCTGTGTAAATGGAACAACCGGAAGGGGAAGACCTCGTCGAACATTCTCTGACCAAATCGGAGACGTTCTCAAGAGAGGGCAGGTCAGAAGTACCCTAAACCGGCGAGCATGTATGAAGAATATAATGACAGTAATCGAGGCAAAAGACGTGTGCAAAGATCGTGACAAATGGAAATCCGTTGTCTCTGCCTACCCCTTTGGGAAACAGGCGTGAGTCTATGTATGTATGTATATATTTGAACGCCAATCACGAAAACGATGTTCGGCGACTTAGCCGGAAGAGCCCCTGGTGACGCTGCTGCTCGAGCATGGTGAATCCTTTAGTCGCTTTTGATGGCACCTAGGGTGGTCCTGTTATTCTTTCTGGCTGGAAACCACACGGATATGAATACGATTAACGAAATAATAACTGATAATATCACAGTTCATTGACGGTCACCATAGCCTAGTTGGTAGTGCTCCTGCCTACGAAGCTGGTGGTCCTGGGTGCGAAGTGATAAGTCCAAATATTTGTGTGATGAGCACGAATATTTGTTTCTGATTCATGGATGTTTTCTATGTATATATGTATTTATCTATCTATATAAGTATGTATATCGTCGCCTGGTACCCATAGTACAAGCTTTGCTTAGTTTGGGGCTAGGATGATCTGTGTGACATTGTCCCTAGATATCCCTAGATATTATTGATTTGAACGCCATTCACGAAAACGATGTTCGGCGACTTAGCCGGTAGAGCCCCTGGTAACGCTGAATCCTTTAGTCGCCTTTGATGGCACCCAGGGTGGCCCTGTTATTCTTTCTAGGCTGTAAACCACACGGATATGTATACGATTAAAAAAATAATAACTGATAATATCACAGTTCATTATACGTTACAACTGATCAGTTAATTTGAAAACTTTACATCGAAAACTTCATATTACAGTTCATTACAGACCCATACCCGTACTAAACCACATTCCGCAAATAAATGGACCTCAAAGGTTCGAAATAGAGGCGAAATTTTCCAAAGCTCCCATTAATTACTTGTGAAACTCCGTGAGAAAAGCTTTCGAGTAGGAAAAAATGTTTTATTTAATTATTGTTGGCGTTTTAATCAGTCTCTTCATATGATAGGATTAATCACATTTAATTCAAACAAAATTTAAAGCTAGTGTTTAACATGAAGCTCTTTTTGAAACTACAAATATTTTAAATTGAGGAGATCTTGATATTTCTAATTGATAAATTTAAAAACGTTACATTTTTGACGTTGTTTGACTGTACCTGTGGCGCAGCGATTAAGACAGTCGCCTCGCTTTTATCGCCCACTATTTGTGTGAACCATAAATAGTTGTCCTGAGTCTGGATGTACTTTGTGTCCGTTAATTATATGTTTGTAAAGTACCCCGTGACACAGGGATTCATTTATACAGCGGGAGTTATTTATTTAATATAAGGAAAAGGATTAATTCGATAAAAAATTAAGTAGGTACATACAGTAACTTTGCTAAGTAACGTGGTAATAATTTCTTCAAAATAGGCAAATTTGAATCTCTAGAGGAATTGTTACTGCTGATCTTGGCTTGCTCTCTTGGCACACGTTTGAAACTGAAATAAATATAATAGCTGCAACATTTAAGTTTTCGCCTCCAAACTGAACCGATCAAAATTTTGTTTACAGGAATCAAACATCCAGAAACAGGCTAAAGCCGTTTTGATTTTTTGGTTCAAGTTGTTAGATTTGTTAGGCCATTGATTTTGTGTTATTTTTTTTTTTAGTTTTAATTTTTGAGTGTCACAATTACGACAAAAATAGGCTTATCAATAAAAACGCAATGTCGAGCTTCGTTGAGAAAACATACTTATGTTCTAGTTTTCAATACCCGGGAAGGTAATGAAGGATATGTTTGTATGATAAAATAGTTGCTAGGAATCGGTCTTAACTTATTAATGCTTTGTAATTTTTCGACATTGCTTTTATTAAGGTTTTTGTTCACGTAAACTTTAAAAAGCGCTTGTAAATAGTCAGAACATGTTTGTAGTAATATACATAATTATTTCTAGTTACATATAGATATTTAGGTATACGGTTTTTTTAAAGACAACGCTCTAATCTTTGTGTCTCGGGGTACTTTACAAACATAGACGGACACAAATTACATCCAGACTCAGAACGACCATTAATGGGTCACCCAAATAGTTGTCCGGCGCGAGACTTGAACCCGCAACACGAAAACATTTATAATATATAGAATATATATAATTATAGAAATTTTTAATTTAAGCTATAATATTGTCTAATATGTAGTAAAATATAGCTTAAATTATAAATTTCGATAATTAAACGTAAACATAGTCTCTTTGACAACAATTTAATACACTCTAGTTAAATATCATTACTATTATAAAATAAATTGGTCTCAGAATGGGTCTGTCTTATATTAAGGTAGGAATTCAATATTATTATTATGGCGGACCTTGTGTTTCTAACGACGGTCGCGCTGTAATGCTACCTCCGGATCCCATGCGCCCCAACTGAGAAGACCCAGCGAAACAATATTGTTAAACTGTTTATTGTAAATATCACGCTTTAGTGACAAATTTAAAAGCACAATATCACGAGTTTACTCTTAAATTGTATGGTATCCGGCCAAGTTTCGATTTCAAAAAACTTAAAATGTATGAAGGTACCCGACTACTCGAAGTCAAACACCAATAACATGGTCGATTTATTCTACGGATAAGTTTTGGTCACTTGGTGCCCGTAAATAAAAATATGTTGCTATCCAATCGAGCAGTTATACAGGGTGCCAAGTCAAAATTATTACACTTACCATTTTTACTTACAGTTTTGTAATAATGTCCTGGGACATTACTCACGCACGGCCATCAGATCCCAAACTAAGCAGAGGTTTTACTATGGAAATCAGATAACTGATATATACTACTTTTATTTTGTAATTACATACTTACATATTTGAAAGTTAGTATTAAGTAAGTGTAATACATACGTATATAGATAATAACACCCATACTCAGGACAAACAGACATGTGTATGCACGCAAATATCTGTCCTGGGTGAGAATCTAACCCACGACCAGCGGCGTGAATGGCCAGTAGATACATGTCTACCAACTACGGCAACCAGCCAGTTAAATTTTAACATTTTAGTACTTGCCTTATTCGTTCTTAGATGATGATTAAAATATCCCTGCTACGACCTATTTTATATTTTTAAATAATTAAACGAACAGGAAGACGCAGATAGAGCATACCTGAGATCTTAGGCGACCATTAAAGTTGTTAAATTTCTGAACACCGCTGTGCTTTGAGCACTTTAGATAAGAGACGCTAAGGTACTATACGCCTCGAACAACTCTGACACGCGAGCAACAACTGCTCATATGGAGAAACAATAAAAGTAGATCACATGATAATGGCCTTTAGGTATATACATGAGTTAGTGAACATTCTGTACCGTATGCCAATTGCGATAAATATGAGAGTGACTTCTTCTATAAATGTACAGCATATTGTAATGTCATTAATATCGAGTTTAATTTGTTGTCATAGCAGGTTGCGCTCACTGGTCCGTATGTGATCAGCGAGACGAGGTACAGCACCTAGGCACGCGGTCAGTCTATCGATGGGTGAACGTCAAGTGGTTCAATTTCTGTGTATCTCTGTGCTTTGGAGAGCACATTAAACAATCAGTCTTGGTTGTTCTTGTTAGACAACAGTCGCTGAACCATGCCAGATACTTACTGGGCGGTTCGAAGAACTCTGATACTGGGGTAACCACTGCCCATAAATACATATAAAATTTATACTGTACATATTAATGGGTCCATACAAATTGGATGTGTTACAACGGACTCAAATCTGACAGTTTTTTTTGACTCTCTCGACATTAATGATTTCACAATTAAAGATTTATGTTTAATTAATTAATAGCATTCTTTAAGGAGTTTATAAAAATACTAACTTATTATAAAGTACAGTACTTATAGACTTATTATAAAACAGTTCTAACCTTTTCCACTTATATAATAAAATACTTATAACTAACTAATACTAATTACTTAATTTCCTCCAAACAATCGAATTATTTTTATATATTATTTTCATAGATTGCAATAGAAGAGAAGATTAGCACGAATATGAATCGAATTAATTGGCACCCTGTAGTCATCTATCCATGCTGTAGACCGTATATAGTAATTTAGTCAGACTTAGTTATTTTTGTAGATCGTTGTGGTTATTGCTTCTGGAATTATTGGACAATCTTACGTAGGTAGCGGTGAGGCGTTAAATTTATTGTGACACCACATGTGTAGGAATACAGACATCGGCGTGAAAATTGTTCCTGAGAGAGGAACATAAAAGGCTCAAAATGTTTCCTCTCCTTCTCGTCTTTATTTTTAACCTTCGTCGCAAAGGGGAAGAGGCGCATCAGGGGTGTTATAACTTTTTCGAGCCGTTCGTCTGAGGATCGGTAAGGTATGCACGCAGTTAGGCGATAGATGGGTGACCGTCAAAGTGGTAATTACTGAGAGACTCCGTGCTGCGGAGGGCACGATATGCTGTCGATCAACGTCGTAGTCGTTAAGCCATCTCAGAGGATAATTGGTGTCTTAAACAACTCTGACACTTGGATAACCAACCAATACTAAGTATACAGGGTTACGTGTAAAACACCAATCACCTCGCAGGACTAAATAGCTGACACCATTTTTTTAATGCTCGGGGAATACCTACGCTATACACCCGCAAAAAGTGTCTGCGAGTAGGTATGTCGCACTCGCACCGACTAAACCTAACCTGCCGTGGACTTCTCTTGGCGCCTGATGGGGGAAGCCCTGGGAACGCGGGTATGCTACTCCGGTACCCCCCTTTTGCGCCATCTCCCAGATGGTCGGGACACGTACCCTGGGAGGACTCTGGATTGCCCTTCCTTTTTGCCGACTCCTGCTAGTTACAGTTAGTACAAACAAATCGCTGTCTTGCCGGAGCTGCTTGCATATAACGGCAGTAGAAGACACTTCTCATACTGCCACCGCAGCCCCGAGAGGAGTAGGGCTACGGGCTGCTGCCGCCGCCCCGACGCCTCCTCCGTCTGCGAGTGGGATCGGCTCGTTCCCGATGCCGCTCAGCGGCCTCCTTCAGTAGCATGACTGCCTCAAATAGCTAACACCATAGGCAACAACTTTTGTTCTACGAGTTTGGACATAACTCAATACATTAAAAATCAAAAATGGTTCTACATAGACGACTGGTGACTAGAGAAATGGGTCAAGTTCAAAGGTGCTAGAGCTGCACCCCTTCTCCGCGCCCTTCCAAGGGTATATTTTCGTAATCTTTGTGATGCCAATAAATAATTGAGACTTATTTTTGTTCGAAAAAAATCTATTCAATTATCAAAAGTTGTAGAACAAAAGTTGTTGGTTATGGTGCTAGCTATCTAGTCCTGCGAGATTGTTGGTGTTTTACAAGTGACCCTGTAAGTTTGAGGCATCGTAGCTCATAAACGACAAATCTCAATACTACTACTAGGACTAATTTCAATGCGGTTTATTTATGCGTTCTTTTATTCTACACACAAATTGGTCCCTGCTTTTCAACCGACTTCAAAGGAAAGAGATTATCGAGTCGACTATATGTTTTCTTTCGTGTTTTTTTTTATATATAAAAGGATGGCAAACGAGCACGTGGGTCACCTGATGGTAAGTGATCAACGCCGCCTATGGACACTCGCAACACCAGAGGAGTCGCAAGTGCGTTGCCTGCCTTTAAGAAAATAATAGTCTTTTGTGTTTGTATGTATGTCTCCAGCCTCCTTGTGATGTTTTTGTAAAACTTCGGTTCCCGTAGCAAGATAAAATATATAGCACATGGCAAGTCGAACTGTAAGTTGTAAGCAGAAAAGTTGGTCAATAGGTTTCCTGTGATGTTCGAATGTAACAAATAATTCTGAACTCCGAATATAATAAAAGTGAAAAGATGCTTGCATGTGTGTTTTGTCGACTGGATAAACTCAAAACTACTTGACTTCTTTAAATAAAACATGTTTTACTTATAGAAAGCAACAATATCACGGTTTTCCATTTTCAAACATTAGAGATACTTACGAATATTACTACATATAATATAAGGTGTAATTTTCATATAATAGTCATTATTAGGTGTGCACTGTGAAAACCATAAAATAATGTACAGACGCCAGCACATCAAGCTACCCCAATCTGTCAAATTTCCCCAATTGAAAGTGAACCTTCTGCTTATGTGATAAAGTTGAAAATCTATAAAAGAAATTTGACAGATTTGGGTAGCTGGATGGGCTGGCGTTTGTACTACTGCGTCGTTAGTCTAGCGGTAGCGTGTTCAACCGCAGATAATGGGGTCCTGGGTTGAAATCCTGGATCGGGCCAAAAGTGATTTTAGGGATATACGTAAAAAGAAATTTCTCAGTATAAGCTCGAAGTCTGGGAGTTGGAGGTATTAAACCCGTTGCCTCGGAGGGCACGTAAAGTTTTTGCGGTCCTATCGCTAGTCGTCCCATCAGATCATGAAAGGGATGGAATAGAAAGTGCTCCTGTATTTGCGCGCACACTTGTGCAATATAATATGTCCTGCGCAGGTTGGCTAGTCTACATTAAGACTGACCGCCGTAGTCGAAATTCGACCTGGAAGTCATTATTATTATTATTATTACCATTACCTAATCTCTTTTTATCTATTTACCCGTGCGGAACCGGGGCGGGTCGTTATAGTGTCCAATAAATGTTGAAGTCAAGAGGAGTTGAAGGCCCTGGGGCTCTACCGGCTAAGTCGCCGAACATCGATTTCTTAAATGGCGTTCAAATAAATTAAGGTTATAAATGACTTAATTAATCGTTAAATCGGATTCCATGAGCACATGGGACGTCATAAATGGCCCGGAATCGATTGTCGACGTTAAAGCCGATTTAACGATTGATTGAGTCATTTTTAACCTTTATTTATTTGAACGCCATTTAAGAAATCGATGTTCGGCGACTTAGCCGGTAGAGCCCCTGTTACCGCATAACTTCTTTTTACTACAGAATCACCTTTAACAGTTTATAATTGTGTGCTAATAGCCAGCCCGTGTATAGACTTACCGCGAGCTTATAGATAAAGAATAGAAGGGTAAAGGGATCTCAGCGGCGGCGTTGCTAGTAAACTTTTAATTTAATACCAATATCCGTGCAACATCTTCATCTTCGTCATATCTGGATGCGAACAGCGCAAGACCGTAAATTGTGGAGATCTTTAGGGAAGGCCTTTGTCCAGCAGTGGACATCTTTCGGCTGATATGATGATGAATGATGATGATCCGCGCAACACGTAAATATAGTCTCAAAAACATTGACTTATATGTATAACTAGACACGCTGTTCCGAATAAAATCCCTGTCCCAGTCCGGCTGTGCGCGAGGTGAGGGGTGCGCGCGCGCCGGCCAAAATTGCTTACTGAGTTGCAGCGCCCGCGCTGCAACTCGGTGAGCAAATTCTTAATATGGGATTGCGCGTCCAGTAGAATACATATAATAAATTTAATCGCCCGGTGGGTCTCGAACCAGCACCACTTACTAATCCGGGGTACCAATCCTCCGTAAGAATGTTAACAAGGATATCTGAGATCGATCTGCCGGCATGTATCGTTCGTAGCTTAACGCAGAGCGCCTACCCTGGATTTGTGCACGGTGCTGATTCCAGACCAGATCTAAAATCATTAATTTAATCATTAATGACATTCCATTTTTGAGATGAGACGATTCAGCAGTCCCCATGCTTGCAATCGTGACTCGTGTGCTATTCTGTTATTTTATTGGTCGAATTTATTTTGAGAAAGATGAATCTTCATTGCCAAATTAGGCAGGTTACGCGAAGCACGCCGTTTCTTGGGTCCCAACTCCTCACTGTTACGGCGCGTTAAAACAGTCTAAATTATGTCCAACTAGCTGTGCCCCACGGTTTTACCCGCGTTAAACTTTATAAATTATAGCCTATGTGTTAATCCAGGGTGTCAGTTAACTCCATACCAAATTTTATTAAAATCGCTTCAGCCGTTTAGATGTGAAGAAGTAACAAACATACACACTCGCACAGTCACACACTCACAAACTTTCGCCTTTATAATATTATTAGGATTAGGTGCTAGAACAGGTGTACGAACATAAACAACGGTTATGATTTTAGAATGATATGTAGGTATATATCGTTCTAAAATCATAAACGTTCTTTTGTTTAGTAAATAAATAGGAACGAAAAATATAGTCTGTGTGATAGAGAGTCTATAACTAACCATCTGCTCGCCACATTTCCGGATTCCCAGGTATTAAGTACTTATCTTCGTTTTCTATGATGAGAAAAGTTGGCAACATATGGTCTAGCTCTCAAATCATTTACCGCTCTGTGCTTGTATTGCGGTTACAGTCCCGCACATGTTTCTAATCAGATCGTGGGAATCCTTTACTAGAGTGCGACCTGGTCATTCAGCTAGATTAGCTTTGCGATGCATTCTGCAAGGCGTAAACTTTGTAGTGTAATTTTTTAAACTTAAACTTTAAAATAAGAATTACCAATTTTTACAAATTTTGTGTGCCATGATTGGGCTGAAATGTAATTATTTTGATTTTTTTTTGTCAGTCTGTAATCCATGTAAATCTCTTGAAGTGGCAAAAAGCACTTATAATTTTATGCGTACCGAATTATTTTAGATGACAATTAGTATTATTAATTAGTCTAAATACTAATATAAGTATAATACCTACTATTTTGCGATACATTCACCTGCCACTGTTACAAAATTATTAAATGTAAAATTAAAAAACGAGGTGCGATAACTGACAATCTTGAACAATTTCATTATTCCATAATTGGCCCATCATTGCTCTATGGAGAAGTGTGTTGTCTTTTATGACTTTTCAGCGTGGTATTTTCCATGTTTATTTTACGAGCAAAACATATAATCGGGTAATAAATAGCGAGGATTTTTTAAGACATGCACATGTTTAGTACATTGTGCACTTCATAATTGAAGTGAATAATGAAAAACTGAATAAAAGCTATCTATTAAATATTCATACAAAAAGTTATTCAATGAAGAAGTGTATAGCTAAATACTAATCAAATTACACTTACCTACACTTCTAAGTTAAGAAAATATAAACCAGCCAATAAATTGACGGGCCTGTTGGCGTGGTTGGTAGATACGCAGCCTTTCACGCCACAGCTCGTGGGTTCGATTCCCACCCAGGACAGATATTTGTGTGCATGAAAATGTTTGTTTGTCCTGAGTCTGGGCGTAAATTATCTATATAAGTATATATTTAGAAAAAGAAAAATATTATATGTAGTATATCAGTTATTTGGTTTCCATAGTACAAGCTCTGCTTAGTTTGGGATTAGATGGCCGTGTGTATAATGTCCCAGGAACATAAAGCAATTATTATTGTTATTTGCATAGACAATTTAATTGACACAAGCTGTATTTTTCTATGTTCTCATTTTTTTTAATAGCAAAGTGTTAGTACACAGTTCTTTTTAATGGCGACTTACACACGTTACGGAGAAAATCTCGATGATTGTTACGACTAGTCTGAAACTTGGATTAATCTGGTAGTCCAAGACCATTCCCCTATGGATTACAAGGGTCACAATAACGGTCACGTAGTAACACCAAAGGTAATATCTACCGTGCAATACCCACAGTGCTTGTATCACAGATGAAAATAAGGTGAATTAACCTTTACCGCATTTTACGACTGTTTTACGAGAATAATTCGGGAAATTGAATGTCAGTCGTGTAATTATATCTTCTTACGACTCTTATGATGTTGATATTGACTGCACGTGAGGGGCAGTGGTTAATCGTAAGAAAAATAATAGAGGCACCATAACAATATGAAAAAAATTGTAAAATAAACACGTGTTTTATATGCGTCCCACTTTTTTCCTGACCTTTTTGAACGTGTCATCCACCGCCAAAATGGGGATCTAATTTATGTTTTACTTTTTTTACCTATAAAAAATGTTACAGTGATATACAACATGTTACTTAATTAACGCACATCCTGAAAATAGTTTGTTCAGAATCGTTTACTGAATCGTTTTATATAATTTTTAATATAGGTAATTTTTATTCCAAAAATAATCAAAACAACGGAAATTATTGTCATATTGACCCTGTACAGTCTAAACAAATTGAAATGGACTGTAAGGCAATGTAATAAGACTTTAAAAATCGCAGTTTTATTAGTATTCATACAAATTCCATCATCAAATAAACTTTATTCCAAGAAATTAATTTAGTAAATAACAATGCATATACAACTAAAAATCACCATAAAAACAGAAGTAGAGGATGCCATGAAAAACCTACAAAAAGATCTGGATATTAACACAAATCCCTCAAAAGAACAGAAAATTCTAGAGGAGAAAATCAACAAAATTGACACTAAAATACAATATATTGAGCAGCAAATACACACTATGAATAGCGAAAACAAAATAATACTCTACGGATTAAATGAAGAACGCTATGAAACGGAACAGGATCTATACGATCGCGTCTCAGCCGCATTTTATGACATAATGAATATCGACATTAACCCCTATATTGAAGATATAAAGCGTATAGGAAGAACAGGAAACAGAAGACCTTTGATGCTGGAGTTAATTAGTAAGCGAATGGCTAAATACATTATGAACAACGCAAGAAGCTTCAAAGACACTGGATTAGCTGTAGGAACATTTATGGACAAAAAAACTCTACAACAACGATACGAGCTGCGAAAGCATCTCCAAACAGCAAGACAAAACGGCAAACACGCAATAATAAAAAACAACCAACTCTACATAAACGGCAAACTCTACACAAGCACCAATGACAGTACTAGAGAAGAATACTGTGACATAACTCAAACCCAGAATGAGGACCCATACATACGACATGAAGAAAATACAGAAAATCATACATTTCGTGAATAAGTACCATTAATTCAAAGTTCTATTTCAAAATTTTCAAAGTCTTTATAATAAAAAACACATACTAGAGGCTTTCATGGAGAATACTCCAATTTACCAAGCTATATGTGCTTCAGAAACTTGGCTATCTGCAGAAAAAATGGACACAATTCAATTTACAGGATACAGATACGCAGCTAATTACTCCCGGAAAAATCGAACAGGAGGCGGTGTTTGCATTCTATTACAAGAAAATCTTAATTTTGTTGAAATAACCGACATTTCTGACATGTCTGTAGAATACGTTATAGAAGTTTGCGCAACTGAATTGCCTAAAGAAAAAGTATTATTGATCACCATGTACTGGAACAGAAAAGAAGAAGAAGTATTTATTAGACAATTACATTCAATTTTGAAATATGTAAACACAAAATACATAAAACACAAGATCATTATTGGAGGCGATTTTAACATAAACATATTGGAGAATAGCCTTAAATCTAATGATTTTTTAAATTTAATGATGGAATATAGATTCACTCAACATATTACAACACCTACACGAATATCTCAAACCACGTCTTCTTGCTTAGATTTAATTTTCACAAATTTTGTAAATGATAAAATATATACAACGGTTGAAGAGTTAGGTTTTTCTGATCACAACGCTACAATAATACATCTAGAACAAGAACCACAAACAAACAAAAACACAGACTGGTACACAATACAGAGATCTTTCAATGGAAAGAATATGGAAACATTCAAATCAGCATTAAGCTCAATTAAATGGCGTGACTTTATACTAGCTAGCAATAATATAAACGAAAACTATAAAGCCTTCCAAAAAATATTATTAAACACATTAAATAAATGCATTCCATTACGTAGAATAAAATTAAAATCAAAATATAAAAAGCACTGGCTGACAAAAGGTTTAAAGAATTCATGCAAAAATAAAAGATTATTAAAAATACTTACATTAAAAACTCACAATGAAATCCTCCTTAAATATTATAAAAATTACGAAAGAATATTAAAACTTGCAATAGCGACAGCAAAAAAACAACAATATATAAATAAAATTAAAAAATCTCACAATAAAGTAAAAGCTATGTGGAACATAATTAATGAACGTACAAATAAAATTAAAAAATCTGACAAATATAATATCAGCCTAAAAAATAACAAAGATATAATAACCGAACCTAAACTAGTAGCCAATACTTTCAATAACTTTTTTGCTAACATTGGTGAGAAAACCGGCCGAACACCTGGCACTATATTAAACACCCTGAGTGTAACTGACTCAACTACAAACACCATGTTTCTGAGCCCAATAAATCCTCGAGAAGTTAACCAAATAATTAAAAATTTAAAAACCAAAAAAAGCCGTGGTTACGATGAGCTGCCACCTATCCTTTTTAAGAAATGCGCTGAAGAACTTACCTTACCTTTCTACATCCTAATAAATCAGTCCTTTGATGAAGGTGTTTTCCCCGACGAATTAAAAAAAGCTATTATAAAACCAATACATAAAAAGAGCTCTAAATCAGATCCTAATAATTATCGCCCTATAGCTCTTTTGCCGACAGCTTCAAAGATTTTCGAAAAGGCAATGTGTGACCGTGTTTATAGTTTTTGTGAAAAATACAACCTTTTCAATGACTGTCAAAATGACTTCCGCAGGAATCGTTCAACAGTATTAGCAATTTACAAGTACATTCAAGAAGCACTTAATATAATAAACAATAAACGCTATGCTATAGGAATATTATTGGATATGACGAAAGCGTATGACAAGGTACAATTTAATATACTACTAAAGAAATTATATCATATAGGAATTCGTGGAAAGGCTTACGAATGGTTTAGATCCTACTTACAAAATAGAGAACAACATGTAGAACTTGAATATTTTAATGAAACGACAAAAGAAATAACGCACGTCCGCTCTGATGGTAAACATATCACAGCATCAATACCTCAAGGCAGTGTAATCGGTTGTCTTTTATTTCTTATTTATATCAACGACCTTCCAAAATCCATAGACGGACCATGCGTTTTGTTTGGGGATGACATTTCTTTACTTACCAATTGCGAAACGAACTCTGACATTAATTACCAATTGACAAATATTTTCAATACATTAATGACCTGGATGCAAGAACATAACCTAGAAATTAATTTTGCAAAAACTAAACTTATGACATTTCACCCTAATCAGAAGGCACCTATTAACATTGACTTCACATATAATACTCTAAAAATAGAAGTAGTTAACGAATTCACGCTATTAGGATTAAAAATTGACAAACAAATAAGTTGGAAACAGCACATACAAAAAGTAAAAGCAAAAATCTCGAAATTCACGTATGCTCTCCGAGAGATTAAGACAACCACGGATCTAAAAACAGCACTCACCACCTACTACGCATATGCTTTCGCATGGCTTAGCTATGGTATAATAATGTGGGGAAATAGCACTGACGCACCTACTCTCTTTACGTTACAAAAAAAACTAGTCAGAATCTTAGCTAACATACAACAAACCGACAGTTGCAAACCACACTTCCAAAATTACAAAATACTTACTTTACCAGGTATCTACATTCATGAAATATGTAAATTCGTTCGGAAGCAGCCAGAATTGTTTAACAAAAGAGGAAATACATCAACAAAATACACATTTCGACATAAAGACAGATTAAAATTACCATCATCAAGAATAAAAATGCACTCTTCTAGTCCACTTGCTATGTCGGTAAAACTCTACAACAAACTACCAGACTGCATAAAAGACGAAGAAAAAATCCATATTTTCACAAGAAAATTAAAAAGCTTCCTCATACAAAAAAGCTACTATTCAATAAATGAGTATTTGAATGATGAATCATTATAATAAATTAAAAAAACGTTTGACATCTTTAAATCGTAATAAATATTAATTCAATCATAATATAATAGTATATAATAAATAATAATAAGCGCAAATGCAATTAGTAAATAATATGAATAACACAATTAATTTTTTCTCTTTTCTTACTCTGATTTACATAACATAAACTCAAGACCTGACATCACACATCATGACAATTATTTATACCTGTACCTACTATACTACCTCCCTTATATGTTTAAAATGACAAATTATATTGTAAAAATATTGCTGTGCCCTAGCAGGGTTCATGTTTGGTACTGTACCTATTCTATTGTTAAGACCTATGTAAACCCTTGAATGCAATAAATAAATTGAAATTGAAATTGATGTTAAATTAAAAATTCAGTGTATGTATTATGATTACACCATAATATTCTAATTGGGGTGTTTGAGGGTGTGCGTTAATTACGTTACATGTTGTATATGCCTAATTGTTTATGGGATCTGTTGTGTACTGTTTACATCATAGCGTACAGTAGTAAGAACTTACTTTGGCCATCTTTTTCTTTTATTTCATACTTTTGTTCATTCTTGTCATCCAGAATAAATTAATAATTATTTCTAGTAGGTCTTATTACAATACTTAATAGAATACATACTCTAGCATGCGGTAGGCAGAAAATAAGTCTTATTGGCGATGTTTATTTATTTATTCAGGATGAAATAATAATAAGTAAATAAATTATTTAAAGGTAAATCGTAATAGTAACATTTGTTATAGTTAGAAACCCAAATACAATGGTACATACATACATACATAGACTCACGCCTGTTTCCCAGAGGGGTAGGCAGAGACAACGGATTTCCATTTGTCACGCTCTTTGCACACCTCTTTTGCATCGATTACTGTCATTATATTCTTCATACATGCAACACAACGGTACAACTACACAAATACAGAGCTGTTTATGAAACCATATATGTTTTGCTTAAAGACTAAGGCATGCAAATTTTCAGTTCCAGGAATTTCTTTAATGCTAACAAAGTTCTGACCTTTCTTTCTTTCTATAGAGAGACATAAGTTCGTCTTGGTCTCATCATTAACGTCCTTCTGGCGAATGTCTACGATGTATATGTACGTATGTTTTCACGTTCACTTCGTAACGTGATGTTGCACGTAGTACGTCAGATGATTATAATAAACCAGGAGCATTCCGCCCGCTGTTTGCGTAGATTTATGAGGGTCCCGTACCCAAACGAGCCGAATAACTGAACCATATGGAAGTTACGTTGGGCCTGTCGCCGGATTCTGCATATCTTTTAAATGAAGTAGGGTAGATTTTAAATCAAAATTTAGATGGTTGTAAACTTTATTTTTTAAAAGGATGCGTAATTTTTTACTTTAACGTATGGGAAATGGTAACTCTAGTGTAGGAGTTTTCCGCTTAGTAGCTATTTCACATGACTTAAGGCTCTAACATCAGCCAAATTGGTGTATATTTGCAAGTTATTTAATTTAACACTTCCAAATTCATCTTCTTAAATATAAGTACCTATTCTATAAATTTGAGTATACTTTGAAGAACATCCTTGATCCCAAAACATGTTCACCTACATTTACTCGATAACAAAGTAACCTCAAAAAATGCTTAAATTGAATTATTTGAAAAATTATAATTAAATTTAAGTTTTTATTGTAATATTATGGGCACTTTAACAAAAACTTTGTTATATTAGATTTGTCATTAGGTTGTATTTTCTAACAATTGTTGTTATATTTTACCTTGTTTTTTTACGAGATTTAACAGTCTTCTGTTGTACCCAATTTTTTTTTTGTGTTATTAAGGAAAGCTTACAGACTAATAAAATAATAATAAAAAAAAATCGCAGTGTGATGGTCATAGTACCTACTCAGAAAGAAGCTGCTGCCCGTCCTCTGACAAATCAGGGAATCCTGAGGTCGACTTCTACGCCCCCCAAGGGATGAGATGGGGTGATGGTATTCTGATATTCGCCGCCGTCGCCACGCAGCGCTATTTTTTTTTACGTATCAGTAACAAAACCAATCAGTCAACATGGAATCAAAGGTATTTCTTAGTCCGCAATGACTTACCGTATTGGGAAAAGTTTCAGAATTCCCAGTAGGAATTGTCTGGCGGCTGAAACTGCAGGTGGAAACTTGTTGAAGATATTTACGAAATAAAAATCATGCATTTAGTAATAAATAAGTAAATTTAATCTTTATTCAGACACTACAACTATGTATTACATAACATGCGACCAGAGCCAATTTTTTTGACATTTTGGCCAATTTTTTTGACAGCGTTTAAAGCATTGCCATCCAGAGTGGTAACGCTGCCAGCACCCTTGGTACGATGCTCAAAGGCAGCAATACCGATTTTTTTTCGACGCTTAATACTGTCTTGTTAAATTAATATAATATCTAATAATAATATCCTGGGACATTATTCACACACGGCCATCGGCCACGGCATCTGATCCCAAACTAGGCAGACCTTGTACTATGGAACCGAGATAACTGATATACTACTTTTCTTTTGTAAATACATACTTATATATATAATTACACCCAGATTCAGGACAAACAGACATGTTCCTGCTCACAAATATCTGTCCTGGATGGGAATCGAACCCACGACATCCGGCGTGAAAAGCAACGCACGCCAACAGGCCCGTCAATTAACCTAGAGTTAGGCTTTTGTATATGTATTGTAAATATTATTTAATGCCTATTGGTATTATCTAAATAGTGATATGAATTAAATTTACGGAACTAATATTGGAAATAATTATAAGACATTATCTCTTTCTCTCATAGCAGTTACGTTTAGTATATCTGAATTTTACTTCAGTCGTGTGGTCGAAAGCTTTCTCGTTTTTAGGATTCCGTACCCAAAGGGTAAACGGGACCCTATTACTAAGACTTCGTTGTCTGTCTGTCCGTCTGTCACCAGATTGTATCTCATGAACCGTGACAGTTAAACAGTTGACATTTTCACAGTTGATGTATTTCTGTTGCCTCTATAACAACAAATACTAAAAAAACAAAATAGTGTAAATAAGGGGGCTTCCATACAAAAAACGTTTTAGCATTTATTTTAGTTGGTTTTTTTTATTCTTTTTTATGTCAGAGGTCGACAAACGAGCAAGTGGGTCACCTGATGGTAAGTGATCACCGCCGCCCATGGACACTCGCAACACCAGAGGAGTCGCGGGTGCGTTGCCTGCCTTTCAGAGTCAGCAAACAAGTGTTGGTAACCCTTCCCCTCACCCCGATGAGCACTGGCGACCTTACTCACACTCAGAAACACAACATTAAATTAATGTCATTATTAAGGAATGTCCTCTGTAAGGTGGAGGTACTTCCCCAGTCGGGCTGCTCTATGAGCGAATGAACGCTGTGCCCTATCTCTCTTCGTTTTCCCTTCGTGCGCGAGTCCGACTTGCACTTGGCTGGTTTATTTTATGTTAATCTTAGTTTTTTTAATATCCTTAGGCGCTCATAGCCTGCTTTACCTCCCCGATCACTTACACACTCGTCTATGGGATGGGTGACCGTTAATGTTTTTTAATTTATTATAGTCCCAGTGCTTAGGAAGGCACGTATAACTGTTGGTCCTGGTTTTCGGTGTTAGACAACAGTCATTAAGCCCTGTCAGACTGACCGAGATCTAACCTGATGATATTATTGGTGTTCTAAATCGATTTTTCCAGTATTTAAAAGCCTTTTCTTTCTTTCGCCATTATTCGTAGGTATTAAGGGGACTGTCTGGCTGACGGCATAGAATATCATCATCCCATCTCAACCCATGGGAGTCGTAGAACTCGGCCTAAGAGACTATATACCAGAGAATACGTAGCAGCGTTTCTCTGACTACTATCACAAGCCGTCGACGAAGCGTGGCGATTACGATAAAATCAACCAAGATAATGGTCTGTACATTAAACGTGTGGAAATCTTTGGGGGTGGCCTTTGAGGCGGATGATGATGATGATGGAGTGATGATTTTCGTTGAGCAAGAGTATAGTACAATAATAATATCCTGAGACATAATTCACACACGGCCATTTGATCCCAAACTAAGCTGAGCTTGAACTATAGAAACCAGCGCGTTGGATGATGGAGCTGTCATTTGTTCATATACATATGTAGTAGTAATTGGTAAATATTTAGTTATTAGAAATTAAGATGTGAACCCGCGAGAATACTGCCGACAAACTGCACTGCAGATTGGCAGAATACATAAAGTGTGAAAAAAATTGTATAAAAAAAAAGATAACTGATATACTACTTTTCTTTTCTCAATACATACTATCATATAGATAACCACACCCAGACTCAGGACAAACAGACATGTTCATGAATACAAACATCTGTCCTGGTTGGGAATCGAACCCACGACCTGCGGCGTGATAGATCTACCAACCCCGTATGCATTGATTCGCCGTCGATAGTACGAAAACTAACTTCGTATCAACAGCACAGGCATTAACATTTAAATAGGTGTTGCACACGTTGAAATTAAACCTAAGTTCGGTTCGAATTCATGATGAGTTATTGGAAACTTTCTCTGTGTAGGAATTACCGGGTATAGTTCGAGTTGAGCTTATATGCAAAATTCCCTGGAGAATTTGAAACCTGCTGATAACGCTTCTTTACTTACATCGCTTAGAAATATAAGCCTGGTACAACTTATACAGGGATTTAGATCATTGTTTTTATATCAAGCGGCGACAAACGAGCAAGTGGGTCACCTGATGGCAAGTGATCACGGCCGCCCATGTACAGACGCCAGCACATCCAGCTACCCCAATCTGTCAAATTTCTTTTATAGATTTTCTACTTTATCACACAAGTATAAGGTTCACCTTCAATTGGGAAAATTTGATAGATTGGGGTAGCTTGATGTGCTGATGTCTGTACACTTGCAACACCAGAGGAGTCGCGGGTGCGTTGCCGGCCTTTAAGATTCAGCAAACCTTGCGACCAAAACTGGCGACCTTACTCACACGCGAAACACAACATTAAAACGATTAATGTAATTATTAAGAAATGTCTTCTGTAAGGTGGAGGTACTTCCTCAGTCGGGCTGCTCTATGAGCGAATGAACGCTGTGCCCTACCTCTCTTAAAGCGATAATTAGCGTTTACCGTCTCAGCTTGTTATTATACAAGGTGAAACGAAAATAGTGATCGAAATTTAAATAAAGCTTAACTTGTCTATAATCAACGTGTAGAATATCTATTACAATCTATATCCGCTGTAACAAAAAATAATAACAATAAAGTATATACTAAAAAATATGCGGGGCAATCTTTGGGGACTGCCGTTAGAAGTGAAAACAATTTTTTAATTTCTCATTCTTGGAAAGTGGTTTTTATTTGATCCGAGTAGCGAGTGGAAGATGCTACTTCTCTTTCCCTACTACCTTTGGGTGGTAAAGACTCATAGTAATTGCTTCCCTCCCTATGATGGGAATAAATTAAAAAAATAGGACTAAATTTGGTTAGGCAGGAAAAATAACTGCATAACCGTGGCTATAGACTTTCACTTCAAAAATGCTTCGGTCATGTGAGAGTATAAACGGCCAGTGTGAATTAAAAAATAAAACCCTCGCTCTTACAAATATTCGATCAGATCACGTGTCTTGACACGAGTTTAACATTTTCCCAAAAAGTGGTCAACGCCGCTAAAGAAGTTTTCAGTAAAAAAATTGCCTCTCCCCTGTAGCTCAATCCGCAATTGGCTTTGTACACCAAAAGGAATAAGAACTTCTGTATAGACACAAAAAGTTTAAAATAGGTATACAATGGGCGCGTTGATCGTTAAATTTGACATATTATAAACATACCTTTAGACCAGTGTTTTTCAACCTTTTTCATGACGCGGCCCCTTTAGTTTGAAGAAATATTTCGCGACCCCCCGATTTTTACCCGCTTTTTTTGGGGTTTTTAGGGTTCCGTACCCAAAGGGTAACACGGGACCCTATTACTAAGACTTCGATGTCTGTCTGTCCGTCTGTCACCAGGCTGTATCTCATGAACTGTGATAGTTAGACAGTTGAAATTTTCATAGATGACGTATTTCTGTTGCCGCTTTAACAACAGATACTAAAAAACAAAATAAAATACATATTTAAGGGGGCTCCCATACAACACACGTGAATTTTTTGCTCGTTTTTATAGATAATTCTACGGAACACTTCGTGCGAGAGTCCGAGTCGCACTTGGCCTGTTTTTTAAATTATATGATAAATATTGAATCCAACATATTTACTCATTATCATAATTAGAAAAAAATAAATACATTATTAAAATGCGTGTTGAGGGAATGAGTAAGCGAGACACAATAAGCGTTATGGGGGGTAACGCTGGCTATGCAGTGGCGGCACGTACGATTGCAACTCGCGTGCTTTGCGACTAGTTGAGACCGTCAGTCGGTTACTGCTAGTCGAGCGCCAGCCATTGTTTTTACGTATTTAACTGAAATGACTTTAGAATATGGATAAATTTCTGAAAAGACCAACAGAACCGTCGACTTCTAACGGGACTGATAGAATAAAACAAAACTTCATGACGACAGTTATTTGAAATTCGGATTTACTGAGATTGGGAATAAATCACTGTTTGTTATTTGGATATTGCGGATTGTGTGCACTTTCTAGCACACAATCCGCAATATCCGTAGATTCATCCAATTTCAAGGAGACTTTCTGCTACATTCTTTTATTTTTTCCATGACTTGATCAAGAACATCACACGTCATATCGCTTATCCTCGATTGAATAAAATTTGAAAAAATTTTGAAGCAAATAACAAACAGTGATTTATTCCCAATCACAGTAAATCCGAATTTCAAATAAGTGTCGTCATGAAGTTTTTTTTTATTGTTTGTGTTGTTTATTTGTGTGTTTTGAATAGAATAAAATAAAAAGGTTTTTATTCACATAGACTTTAAAAAAACGCTTGTAAATAGTCAGAACATGTTTGTAGTAACATATGAATGAAAAATGAAAAATTTATGCAAGAAATTCTAATAGCGCTTCCCACGAATGCTACAGGTCAGTGCTAGTACAACAGGTTTCTTGAAGGTACGCAAAATATGAATATCTATTGGGCGAAATAAATGTATTGCTGTTTGTAGTGACCGAGCAAAAGCCATGACTGGTGCGAACAGTGATATTGTTACTAGACTGAAAGAACAGTTACGAAACGCCTATTGACCCATAGCTTTTTCCGTCGCCAAGCTCTTGCAGCTAAAACCTTGTCACAGGAATACGATCATGTTCTATATATTATTATAAAAATTGTAAATTCTATTAAAGAAAAAGCGTCTCAGAAACGTCTGTTTCGAAAAAATTGTCAAAATATGAGAGCACTCCACCAAAATTTACTTTATCATACAGAGGTTAGGTTAGTTTTGGAACTTCCCGCTTAACTTCTAATGTATTTGCAGCAGGCGTAAACATAATACTCCAAATTAATTTGCGACCCTGTGACTAGCTTTCCCAACCTTTTGCAACTCCCCTATAGAAGCTTCGCGACCCCCCTACAGAGGCTTCGCGACCCCCCAGGGGGTCGCGACCCACAGGTTGAAAAACACTGCTTTAGACGATCACCGTAGCCTAGTTGGTAGTGCTCCTGCCTACGAAGCTGGAGGTCCTGGGTTCGAATCCCGGTAAGTGCAAATATTTGTGTGATGAGCACGAATATTTGTTTCTGAGTCATGGATGTTTTCTATGTATTTAAGTATTTATCTATGTATATAAGTATCTATATCGTCGCCTGGTACCCATAGTACAAGCTTTGCTTAGTTTGGGGCTAGGATGATCTGTGTGAAATTGTCCCTATATATTATTATATTATACCTATAAACTACAAACCATCATGCAGGGCCTGCCTAGTTTCTGAATAGACGGCAGTGTGTTAGCTGAAAGATATTATTTATAATAATTAAAGGTATACCTACAATATATTAGAAATAATAAATCTTAGATATTAGAATTTTAGAGTACTATGAGCGTTTCAGATGTTTTAGCCTCGCACAAAGCTTCCACCGGTTTACTTTACGTAAAGTACGCATTTTAAGTAAGGACTTGCCGTACCGGTACTCGTAGTATTACGATTTTAGCCTTATTTGAAAACACAAGATTGAAGAAGCAATATCTCCTCAGGTATTCTGTCTAACTGTACAAACGTTCGTTATGCACATTCTCGCGAAGATTTCAACGAAACTATTTTCGAGATCAAAACTGCCTTTGTTGTTTTCCGGGTTTTCAGACAGACAAAAATTAAATTCAAGTCAACAGTTTTCAAACATGAAACAAAACAAAGCTTTTAGAATGGTTCTTTTTAAAATAGTTTGATTTTTAGCTCAAGTAACACACCGTGTTATTTTTCATGGCATCCAAAAATAAATGTGTGTTTGATTTTTGTAAATATATGAAGCTAAAGCTAAGCGGCCTATCACAGTTACGGTATGCGTTTCTGTATTTTAGGGGATTGGCACACTGCACCGCATGATGCAGCGTAGTGCGTGAGTGCGTGTTCTAACGTTGCTTGTAAGTATCTCCGTTTGTATAGAAAACACGCTCATTCCAACACACAGAAATTGCATCCACGCGCGTTATGCAGATCACGCGCCTACAAGTGGAGAAACACGCACCCCCGTGCGTGGGTGCGAGGCGAAACGCAAGGTATGGCACACCGAGTACCGCAGTGTCGTGCGTGATTTTGGATGGGCTTGACGCGTGTTTGAAAATGGATCTCGATATCGATCGATTTATATTCAGAATCAAAAATCACTTAGCTAATTGGAATATGTAATGCGATGAATACAGTAACAGAGCGCGGAAAGTGAAACAATAGGGGGAAATCATATGTTTTCTTTTCTTTATCTACGAAATACAACTACGCGCGTAAGAGCGTAAAAAACCCGCACGATGAAGCCGATCTGCACGCCCGCAAGTACGCGCGTCGACACTCAACATGCAGCGTGGTGCGTGGCAGTGTGCCAGTCGCCTTACTCCCTTTTTGTTGAGCTCGTACTCACATGTGTAGGAAAATGTGCGAAAAGAAAACGGCTATACAAAATACAGATAAATATCTTTCCTGGGTGGGAATCGAACCCACGACCTGCGGCGTGAAAGGCAAGTATCTACCAACCACGCTAACCGGCACGTCCAGCCACTAGGCAGAACCTTTGCCATGGCAACCAGATAACTGATAAACATACTTATATATTGCGCATATTTTCCTTATTCCTTAATACATACACACACATGACGGTCACCATAGCCTAGTTGGTAGTGCTCCTGCCTACGAAGCTGGTGGTCCTGGGTTCGAATACCGGTAAGTGCAAATATTTGTGTGATGAGCACGAATATTTGTTTCTGAGTCATGGATATTTTCTATGTATATAAGTATTTATCTATTTATATAAGTAGGTATGTATATCGTCACCTGGTACCCATAGTACAAGCGTTGCTTAGTTGGGGGCTAGGATGATCTGTGTGACATTGTCCCCAGATATTCCCCAGATATTATACATATTATAGACAAATTACACCCAGGCAAAGAAGGAAAAATGGTGGTCATCCCGCAATGATTTGTCTTGGATGGGGATCGAAACCACGACCACTAGCTTAGCAGTCAGGGTCACTAAGACCAGCCGGCCAGTCAACAGGAATGATAACTGATAAAAAGTCTCTTGATGAATATTAATTGAGTGTGTCATGGAAATGTGAATTGGTTGATATTTTCATACATACATAATAATAATAATAATGTCCTCCTAGCTGAATTTCGGCCACGGTGGCCAGTCTCAACATAGATTAGCCATCTGCGCGGGACATATTATAGCGCTCAAGTGTGTGCGCAAACACAGGAGCACTTTCTATTCCATCACTCTCATGATCCGATGGGACGCCTAGGTGACACGACCGGAAAGAGGTCAGGTACAGGACCGACGGCTTTACGTGCTCTCCGAGGCACGGGGACAGAATACCGCCAACTCCCAGACTTCGGGCAGAAAATTCCCAAAATCACTTTTTGGCCCGACCTGGGATTTGAATCCAGGACCTCGTTCTGTGCGGGTGAACACGCTACCGCTAGACCAACGAGGCAGTCTTACATACATACATAGACTCACGCCTGTTTTCCCGAGGGGTAGGCAGAGACAAAGGATTTCCATGTCTCACGATCTTTGCACACCTCCTTTGCCTCGTTCACTGTCGTTATATTCTTCATACATGCTCGCCGGTTTAGGGTACTTCTGACCAGGCCTTTCTTGAGAACGTCTCCGATTTGTTCAGAGAATGTTCTACGAGGTCTTCTCCTTCCGGTTGTACCATTCAGACATGCCAGGTATACTTCTATTGACTATCTTCTTTCATTCACCCTTTCTAAATGCCCTAATCATCTCAGCATACCTTTTTCAATCTTTGTGGCTACATCCTTTTTCACACCACAACGCTCTCTTACATCAGTATTTCGTATTCTGTCCCTCAAAGTCACACCATACATTTCACAATAAATTATAGTACAATAAAGTATAAAACTAATAGTACTATATGTATAGTAATTTACCGCCATCGGAATGATATATATCGGTAAAGTTTATATGAGAAAATCATATTTCCTCTGTCTAAGTTTAGAGGTAATCCTCGAAACTTTAAACGGATATTGTCCATATATAATCCTATATCTACAGACTGACTATATTTATAAGCGAACATAAATATTCGGAGTACCGATATCTACTACTTCAGATCTCAGTTTCTTTCAAGTACTATTTTAATGTATTTTTATTTAATTTTTATAAGATAAGAACTAGTCTTAAAATCTTATAGAAGTCAAGTAAGAAGACCCTCTCTTATATAAATAATATAGATATTTTATCATTCTAGAGGGTTTTCTTTGAAAAAAACTGTAAGCATTGAAAACGAAGTCCAACCGTTGAAATAATGTGTCCTTGGCAAGTAGTGATCGAATATTCGACGGAACTTTGAATAAAAGTCGAAATTAGGATTGTTAATATTTTATATATATACTAGCTGTGCCCCGCGGTGTTACCCGCGTTAAATTTTATAAATTTTCTTTGCTATAAACCTCACGGAGCCCGAGACCTTTCCAACGAATGCAAAACCGTGGAAATCGGTTCGTGCGTTCTGGAGTTGTAGCGTCAGGAAGGAAAACCCGACTTATTTTTATATAGTAGAATATATATATATTTATTATTTATTTTTTGTACTTATATTGCATGTTGATGTGCCTGTTCAGATTAATACGAAAATTCTACACCAATGCTACACCTTGTATATAGTATAAGTTCTGTAACTAATATTCTTCTTACAACTTAACTAATAGCCTTTTGTCAGAGTAACATTCTCCAACTTCCTCTATTAAAGCCAAAATTATTTAAATTCTCTATAAGTTTCCACGTCCAATTTCTCCTTTAATCGATCCGTAAATTGCCTTCCAAGCTTTCCACGTTTTCTTTTGTCATTAATTTTGTTTTCGACAATGTTTGTTAGAAAACAGTTAACCTGTGACATCTTTTCCGTTTCATTTTCAGTATAAAAAAACTGCAGTGGAAACATACGTTGAATTTAAAAAATATATCATCATCAAAATTCGGAATATTATCCCAAATATGTTCATGACATTTTTCTGTCTGGAATAATCATAAATATAAACTCCAAGTTTAGTAGAAATGGCATTAAACATTACGAATTCCTAAATGTTTTATGCCATCTATGATAAATCGATATCTGTAGGTAGTTAGTCTATGATGTATAAATAATATGTACAGTCGCCAGCACACCAAGCTACCCAAATCTGTCAAATTTCCCCAATTGAAAGTGAACCTTATTTTTTTGTGATAAAGCTGAAAATCTATAAAAGTAATTTGACAGATTGGGGTAGTAATTAAAATGTACAAAATTAATATGAAGTGTTTAACCCGCTAATTGCGAAAATTAGCTGAATTAATACTACATATTAATTTTGAATTCCGAATGTTATGGATTTCCGAAAAGTTACGCCTAATTACTTAACTAGGTATATTTTAGTTCGCCCCAGTTGTCACTCCTCGATGCGGATAATATAATTCTATATAAATCCTTATCAGAAATAGGCAGTAATTTAATTTAAAGGCCGTTAGTAGCCTCTTGAACTTAAATTAATTAGAATTTTGACGGAGGCCGGTGGTGACAGTAGTTCTAGTGTGCCGCATATCTGAACAGGAATACTAAATCCTCCCGACCACAAGACTAAAATGGTCTGCGAGGTTGTGACTTAATTAAATTTATGCCCGACACGGTCTTAACGTTTAATTTGGATATTCGTGCGCATAATATACTTACTATAAAGTTTGTTTAAGTAGGAGACCATGAACTATCGTAAACAAAACTTGGTCCAACCGGGAACCAGGGACTTCTTAAAGTAGGTATTAGGTTATCTTTCCTCGCAGCTTTGGCTAAGTAGCCACTTTTACGGATTCCGTATCTAATGGGCAAAACGGAGCCCTAAAGATATCATGCTTTTCACGCCGGACGTCGTGGGTTCGATTCTTTTTTAATAAAATAAAATAAAAAAGATTTTCTTCACGTAGATTATAAAAAAGCGCTTGTAAATTGTTAGAACATGTTTGTAGTAATATATAATTAATTAATCAATTTATAATTATTTCTAGGTAAATATAGATATTTAGGTACACGGATTGTATGAAATAAATTACAATTAGATTTATTTTATAATAGTAATGTCACCCAGGACAGATATTTGTGTCCATGAACACGTCTGTTTTTCTTGATTCTGGGTGTAATTTATCTATATAAGTATGTATTTACAAAAGAAAAGTAGTATATGTAGTTATCTGGTTTCCATAGTACAAACTGTTGTTTATGTGGGATCGGATGGCCGTGTGTAAATAATGTCCCAGGATATTATTATTATTACTCTGCTGTCTGTGAGTGTATATATATATCACCGGTTTTTAGCTTGTAAGCATAAGGTGTTACACAAACATTGAAGTTCTAATTCAATTCTCAGTTTTGAATGAGTCTCTTATGGGTATGGTATAACTCTTTATTTATGTCATCATGTCAGCCGAAGTACGTCCACAGCTGGACAAAACCCTCCCCAAAGAATGGGGGGATATGCCATAATCGCCACGCTTGGCAGACGGATTGGTGATCGCAGTGTGATGGTCATAGTTCACAGAAAAACGCTGCTGCCCGTTCTCTGGTAGGTGTGCCCTCGGTCGATTTCTACGCCACGGGATGAGATGAGGTGATGATATTCTATGCCGTTACCACACAGCAAATATGACACAGCAATATATAATTATTTATGTATGTAAGTTAAATTTATTTTTAATAGTGTAATGGTGGGATACCAGTTTAGTTTTGTATTCCTACAGAATAGTGTATCTACTGTTTGATAACAACAAGTCCTGAAAGTGATTCATGTATGTATGTTGCGATTCCCTTTGTTCAGAACCGTTTGGGAAAAACTCGACTTGCATTTGGCAGTATTTTTATTACATATAACCAACTGCAAAAGTCGGAAACTTCCTGGACTCTCAGTTTTATTGCTATCTGTTTATACAGAAGGTGCTCCGTCATAAAGCTTTTTCGAATAGTGGAAAATTCATGCAAAGAATATTCAGATATATGTATCTACTATTTCAGAAATTTTAAATGCAGTAAAGGAGAATATAATAACTGAGAACGGGAAAGATGTGTATTTAGGACAAATCTAACGCCAAATTGGCGGCTTTATATTCGTATAAATTTAGTAATGTCAGCCCAACGTCGTCCACTGTTGAACTGTAGACGCACTATGATTCTTATAGAGATATATCACAGTCAGGTCACTAGCACCCTCTATGACCCTTTGTTTGCATTCGTATCGATGGAATATAATATTGTTACTTTTTTTCTTTAATATTAGGTTATATATATATATATATATATATATATATATAACCTAATATATATATATATAATATCTAGGGACAACTTACACACTGCCATCTGAACCCAAACTAGGATGACCCTGTACTATGGCAACCAGACAACTGATAACATACTTATATATTTCTAAAAGTTTGAAAGTTGGTGACTCTGTACTCGAAGTTGTAGAGAACTATATTTACCTAGGACAGACCATTCAACTAGGTAGGTTCAACTTCGAGAAGGAGGTCAATCGTGGAATCCAACTCGGCTGGGCAGCGTTCGTGAAGCTACGTTACATCTTCTAGTCCAAAATACCGCAGTGTCAGTCAAAAGTCTTCGACCAGTGTGCTTTGCCAGTGCTGACTTACGGAACAGAGACGTGGTCGCTCACTATGGGCCTTAAAGAAGAGGGAGAAGAAGGCTCAAGGTCACCCAAAGAGCAATGGAGAGGGCTACGCTCGGAGTTTCCCTGCGGGATCGAATCAGAAATGTCTAAATCCGCAGGCGAACCAAAGTCACCGACATAACCTGAAGAATTGCAAAACTGAAGTGGCAGTGGGCGGGGCACATAGCTCGTAGAGCCGACGGCCGTTGAGGCAGAAAGGTTCTCGAGTGGCGACCACGAACCGGAAGACGCAGCGTGGGCAGGCCCCCTACAAGATGGACCGATGATCTTGTGCGGGTCGCTGGAAACTGCTGGATGCGAATAGCGCAAGACCGGCAATTGTGGAGATCTTTGGGGAGGCTTTTGTCCAGCAGTGGACGTCTTTCGGCTGATATGATGATGATGACCCAGATACAGAACAATAAATCGTGAGCATCACACAAGGATTTGTCCTCGGTGAGGTTTGAACTCACGACCACTGGCTTGGCAGTCAGGGTCACTGAACATAATTCTTGCAAATAACAGTATAATCTAGCATTCGAAATGAACATAATTCTTGCAAATAACAGTATAATCTAGCATTCGAAGTCCGTGAAGGAAACGCGATGGCATCTTCTATGCTCATGCAAGAAATTTACTTATTTATTTGCCTTGGAGGGCGGTGGAAATGACATTCCAGTTAGTTGTTTGTTACTGATTGTTAGCGCAATCAACACTACTTTTTCTTTTTCATTTAGTAACTTAGTTAAATCCCTTAAAAATCACCAAGCACATTAATTAAGTTGGCTGTATAACTAGTTGTTTACGTATTTAATCTTTAGTAAGTATCATCCAGCGGTTTATCGAGACCCTTGCAAGATCGTCGGTATTCCTTGTAGGGGGCCCCCGGCCGCCACTTGAGAACCTTTCTGCCCCTGCGGCCGGTTGTACGAGCTATGTGCCCCGTACACTGCCACCTCAGTTCGGCAATGCTTGGGAAGCCGCTGGATGCAGCCAGCACAAGACAGGCCATTGTGGAAATCCTTGGGGGAGGCCTTTCTCCAGCGGTGAACGTCTTTCGGCTGATATGATGATGATGATAAAGTTCGTCAGTTGCGATAGCTATTTAATGTGACCTGTTTTTTGATTAAGCAGGCGGAATACCTACTCATGCCACCCGCAAACAGTGTCTGCGGGTGGGTATATCGGATTCGCACTGAATAAACCTAACCTGCCGTGGACTTCTATTGATCTATCATGGGAGCCCCGGGAACGCGGGTATGCTGCAACGGTGCCCCTTTTTGCGCAATGTCCCAGATGTTCGGAACACGTACCCTGGGAGGGAACTGGATTTCCCTCCCCTATTGCCGACTCATTTAATGTGACCTGCTAAATATACACGCAACAAAAGACCTTTAGTATTTTTCAGCTATGTTAAAGAAATAAATCTAATCCGTTGACTATGTGCTTTGATATAAGTAAGTACTTTCCCACGGGAATTCTGTCTGTAAACAGATTGAAGGATCGATACTCGTCAAGGAAAAGGTTATACAATAAAATGTAGCAATAATTTTTACTTTTGGCATTTTTATCTTGACTGAGAAGAGAACTTGACCTCTTTTTACTTCAAGTGACCTACAGGGGTGAGGAAAGTGTTACAATCATCAAAAGTCAAGTAGGAATATTGGGAATGGCTGGAAGTGTTGCAAAAAAACTTGAAGGAGATGTGCATAATATTTTTTCAGTTTATACTTCGCAGCGCATGTCGGAAGCGTTTCAAAAAAAGCCCGTGACAGTAAAAGAACTAAACTTTAGATAAGGGTATATTTTATCAACACTTATACCATTCACATTTGTACCTATCTATTCCACCATCCTCCATTTTGTCTACCAATTTCTTCGTCAAGTCACGTGTTAACCAAACCAAATCCGGTAATTACCCCATTTATTAAATCTTACAATTAGATTTTACAAACGAATGTTACAATTCATTTTATAAAAAATACTATTTTTTTTAAATATTATAACGAATACCCGGAAACCCGAAAACCCGCTTAAAAGATAATCAAGAAAATCGTCAAGATTTATGTAAATCTTGACGATTTACCCGCCCAAGGTATACATGGTGTATACCTTGGGCGGGTAGCCAGCAAACAAATTGGAATTAATAAATAAAATAATTGTTAGACATTAATATATCTGTAGAAATATTATCGGTTTATACCCATGTAATCTCACACGATGTATAGACGCCAGCACATCAAGCTACCCCAATCTTTCAAATTACCCCAATTGAAAGTGAGCCTTATGCTTTTGTGATAAAGTTGAAAAGCTATTATAGAAATTTGACAGGTTGGGGTAGCTGGATGTGCTGGAGTCTGTACATAATAATTTCATTTCTGATCTATACGTACGTAAATAAGTTTTAGTCGGCACCGTGGTAGTTTCTTTTATTTAAATCAAACTTGAGAAGTAAACAGACAAGTTTGATACACCACAACAACTCCCCTACCAGCATAATTGGCAAAAGTAGCGAAGTTTGTTGAGTTCAACATTCCAACTCATGCATTTATTTATGTTTGGTTGCTAACTTGATACACGGACGATATTTTTGCATTGTAATACGGTCTAAAATTGCTTAACTTGTTTTATGATGTTAATTAATTTTAAGGGATTTCGTTCAATTGTGCGAAATATTTTTATTTCATACTTACCACGCTTTTACTACTTACTTTTAGTTGAAATGCTAGTTGTAGTTAGTTTGTATGAATTTTTCAAATTTGCTTTGTGGAAAAATGTATTCTGTAACTTCCTATTCATAATAAATAGCGGTCAAGTGCGAGTTGGACTCGCCTAGGAAGGATTGGTAGTAACAATATGTATTTTTTTATTTATTATTTTATTTGAGTTGATTGAACGAAAGGTATATTGTGGTTTAAGATTTATTACGTATAAAAAAAACTACTTACTACGAGTAGATTTCGTTCAAACCAATTTTCGGTGAAAGTTTGCATTAATGTAGGTACATCATATATTTTATTTGGTTTTATCTTTCTCTTTTACCACCTTGGAAGTGTCTCTCGTGCAAACTATTCAGTTTAGAAAAAAAATATTAGGGACTTTTGATCGACTTTGGTGTGGTTTTTTCGGTTTCGGTTCAGTTGGAAGGCGCCACTCCGAAGCTTGTTGACTAGTTTGCATGTCAAACTCGTAAACCCACGTCTCGTCACCAGTAACAATGCGTTTCATGAATGTTGGGTCGGAATTGACTCGTTCTACCATGTCCTCAGCGACTTTCATGCGATTGAGTTTTTGGAGAAAATTCAGATCTTTTGGGACTAGCCGAGCGGCAACATGTTTCATACCCAAATGATTAGTTAAAATGGTACGAATCGACTCGTGAGATACAGAAAGTTCGGCGGCTATCTCTCTCAGAGTTGAATGAGGATTTTCAGATACTATTTCCTTCACTTTTGCGATGTTAACTTCAGTTGCAGACGTAGACGGCCTACCAGAGCGAGACAAATCTTTCATCACATCTCGACCGCTTTGAACGCATTGAACCACTCATAAGCACGAGTTTTTGATAAAGTCGATTCACCGTAAGCCTTCTGTAACATTTTCAGTGACTCCGAACACGAAATTCCATTAGCGATGCAAAATTTAAGACAAACTCTTTGTTCTATATTTTTGTCCATTATGAAATTCGCAATACACACTATATATGATATTACTAAAACCAGCACTGTATTTAATATAAATAACAGATGCAACTCAAACTCAGCGCCAAAATGGAAAACAGTTGTGCCAATCTAACAACAAAAAAAAACAAAAATTTGAATTTGGAACCATAAACAAATCATCCATTCCCGATAATTTGGGGGAACCTTGTAAAGGCCTTTGTCCAGCACGTTGTTGCACGTGTTTGGACGTCTTTCGGCTGATATGATTTAAGAAAGAAATGCAATGATATCAAAGTTAATTGGTATCGCATAGAATTCTCAACTAAGTTTTCTTTTTACATAATTTACATGATTAAGAAGGTAAGCCGGTGTGGTGGTTTATTGATGCAAATTTCCTAAAAAATACTTTTGATTTTCCCTCTGCTGAAACAGAATCCCATACCATTTGAGAGTTACACTTTTACAATTTAAAAAAACAACGCTCAATAAGGGTTCAAAAATACGGGTGTTTCATGTTTAGGACCGGAACTGATAGAACCAGTGGTCCGAAACGAGGAATCTGAAAATAATAGATATTATTGTAAGCCCAGAATTCAGTGCACAGCAGATATAAGAATAATAATATCCTTGTACATTATTCATCATCTGATCCCAAACTAAGCAGAGCCAGAAAATTAATACTATTTTTCTTTTGTAAATACATATTTATATAGATAATTACACACAGACATGTTCATGCACACAAATATCTCTCCTGGGTGGGAATCGAACCAACCTGCGGAGTGAAAGGCAAGTATTTACCAATCACACCAAGAAGGCATATAAGCCTTCGATTGCGTGCAATTCCAACCAAACTTATTTTAATACCGTAAGATATAAAGAGTCCGCTACGCATTCTCACAATACACACAATCCGATTTATCTCACTCGCCCGTCAAGAGTACGACAGTGAATGCGCTGTGACCACCAGCGTCCTCCATTACCCTTTATTTGCATTCGTATCGGTGAAATGCCCTCTCCGATCCTTAATCAGACGTCATAACGTAGAGCGACAGTTGCACAAATCGACCATAAAAATAATGAACCCCTTATTCATCTCCTCGTCAATATCCGCCCAGGGGGGCTACCGGCTAAGTCGCCGAACATCGGGATAGGGATTGGCGTTCTAATAAATAAAGGTTAAAATGATTTAAGCAATCGTTAAATCGGCTTCGACGTTGAAAATCGATTCCGGACCATTTATGACGTCACACGTGCTCATGGAAGCCGATTTAAAGAATGATTAAGTATTTTTAACCTTTATTTATTTGAACGCCGCGCCGATCACTATCCCGATGTTCGACGACGGCTGCTAGGCCCCAGAGTCGAGGTTTAAATCCCAAAGGTGGTGCCCTCCGGCGCGGGTTTGTAGTTTTTAGTTTTACTTGCTAGACCGCTTGAGCCCCCATTCGTCTCTGTTGTCCGGTGAAGCAGTGAAAGCCTCCTAGGATAACTGTAAAAGTCATGTTATAAAAAAAATTTAACACCTGTCGGTGATAACGCATTCTGAGATTCCTTGGCACGTAGTACACAAAATATACAACTTGAATATCCTACTAATATTATAAATACGAAAATATGTGAGCATGGATGTATGTATGGATGTTTGTTACTCTTTCACACCACAACTACCGAACGGATTTTGATAAAACTTTGTAGTCATGTAGATTATATATCCGAATAACACATAGGCTTTAATTTATAAAGTTTAACGCGGGTAAAACCGCGGGGCACAACTAGTATTGAATACAAGTAACTATTAAAATAAAAATTAAATGTTTTAGCCGTCTGCAAACTTTTGGCTAACCCATAATACTTACTAAACAAGCAATATTATACAAATCGGATACTCAGAAATCTGAATCAAAATTCATTATATTTTCAGTACAGGCACCGCCACGTCTGCAATAAAAATAATAATTTGTAACAAGAAAAAATGTAAACCCATTTGCACATGATTTCTTTGGATCTACCAGCCTGGGTACGTAGTCTATTAAAAGTCCTCCAGGAAAGCCATGGCAAATTATGTCCCGGAGGTAATTTTTCCTTTGGCGGGACAAACAGAGGAGGAGCAAATTTATCTCGCCATAAGGTTGCCCTCGTTTTAGTGCATCGATCGCAGCTGTGGTAGTGGCCAGGAAACTTTTACGACTTTTCAATCGTTGGGGAGCTGGAGGAAAGTTATAAAGAGCGTGTTTTTTATCTCTCTCCTGCTTATACCTCTCAACACCACTAGCTCTTTCCCTTCTAACAGCTGGGGGCGCGATTCCTGCCAGCGAATACAGTTTTTAAACTGGCGTCGGCTTAAGGCATCCTGTGATGATCCGAAAAGTTTCATTTAGAGCAACATCAACTGATTTGGCATGGGCAGATTGGTGCCATACCGTTCACCCGCAGAAAAGCACAAGGCAAGACCAGTCGTTCGAAGCACATGCGGTGTGGCTCCCCAATTTGATGAAAAAAAAAACACCTTGTCGGATAAATATTCTCTGGATGTTGGTTTAGTGGTTAGTGACCCTGACTTTTAAAGCAGAGCTCGTGGCTTCAATCCCCGTCCTTGACATAAATCCACAAAATTAATATGACAAGTATTTTTGACGTAACAAGTATTTCGTGGGTAAATCGATCTAACTCTATTCATTTTTCACGTTGTATAAACTACCTTCTTATTGGAGGCAATAAATCAGACAGGTTATAGCAAAAGGAAAAGTTTTTAGTATTTTTGTAAGACTTCCGAAGTGGCATGTAAGTAACTCCTTTGGTAATCGAAATAAGTTACCGTTATTTGAGGTAAAGGAAATGGAGGATAAATAAACAGAACGTAAGTAGTTTGAGTACTTAATGTTTTTAAACTTTCACGATTTGTACACATTTTCGTATATTGTGGACACGGGTGTCGATCGCGACAACAAATTGAGATTACCTTTAGGTTTACCCGACGCGGCGACGTTCCGATATGGATTGCACCAGCCGTAGACGCCGTGGTCACGGGTCGACTGATGTGGCTGGCAGCTCTCGCGTTTTTCCTTACGTGAAAATAATTAAATCAGTACTTAGTCAAAGTCAAAGTCAAAGTAACTTTATTCCGTAAAAATTTTACATTTATGTGGAATCGTCATATTTTTTTTACCCTACCGTGCAGTGCATGACGTGGCAGCTACTGAGAAACACTGCCAGAAAACTCAGTAGGAATCCTTTTTTAAAATAAAATATACTTAAGATTAATTACAATCATGTGTGTTGACTCAGAACAACTCCATCCCAAGCACTTTTATCACTTAAATAATCAGAAATTTTGTAATATGCCCTGCTACACAATTTGGCTTTAATAATTCTTTTAAACTTATTCGTAGACAATTCTCTAATATCATTGGGAAGTTTGTTATAGAATCTTATACATTGCCCCATAAAAGAGTTACTTATTTTGTGGAGACGGGTAGTATGCAGTATGAGATTATTCTTATATCTAGTATTTACATTATGTGTATCGCTCCTTTTACAGAAGGAATCGATATTTTTATGCACATATAGTAAGTTTTCATATATATACTGAGATGGTACAGTTAGAATGTTGACCTCTTTGAATTTCTCTCTTAGAGACACTCTCGGGCCAAGATTATAGATAGCTCTTACAGCTCTTTTTTGCAATATAAATATGGTGTCAATGTCAGCAGAGCTACCCCAGAGAAGAATTCCATAGGACATTACACTATGAAAATAACTGAAATAAACCATTCTAGCTGTGTCAACATCAGTCAGCCGTCTAATAGTTTTCACTGCATATGCTGCAGAACTTAATTTGCCGGACAGTTTTTCTATTTGTGGGCTCCATTGTAGCTTTGAGTCAATAGTGATACCCAAGAACACAGTTGATTCAACAGGGTCCAACCTAGCTCCCTTAAGTTGTACATTGGTTGTCGCCTGTTTCACATTCGGTGTAGTGAATTTTATGACTTTAGTTTTCTTATCATTAAGCACAAGATTATTGGCATTAAACCAATGAACAACTTTAGAGATTGCATCATTAACATCGTCAAAATTGCTTAATTGTCGGTTTATTTTGAACGTCAGGGAAGTATCATCTGCAAACAACACAATCTCATGCTTATCCCTTACGTAGTAAGGTAAGTCATTTATATAAATTAAAAACAAAAATGGGCCCAGAATTGACCCCTGTGGGACGCCCATTACCACTGGAGATCCCGGAGATATTTTACCGTTTATTTCGACCTTCTGAATTCTATTGCCCAAGTAAGAAGTCAGAAGTTCGAGAGCCTTGTTCCTAATACCGTAGTGGTGTAATTTTCTGACCAGAGTATCATGATGAACGCAATCGAACGCTTTGGACAAATCGCAAAAGATACCTAATGCATCTTGCGAGTCTTCCCACGCCGCGAATATACTTTTTAATAAGTTGACCCCTGCATCTATGGTTGAACAACCCTTTGTGAATCCAAACTGTTTCCGGTGTAGTAAATTATGTATATTAAAGTGTCTGAGCAGCTGGCTAAGCATAAGCTTTTCAAATATTTTACTAAGAGTGGGCAGCACGGAAACAGGTCGAAAATTTGAAGGGTCTGAAGTATCACCAGCTTTAAACAAAGGAATGATTTTACTATACTTCATCAAGTCAGGAAATACACCTGATGCAACACAGCAATTGAACACAGTAGCTAAGTGTGGGGCGATTATAGTAATAATTGATGAAACAGTCTTAACAGATAGACCCCACAGATCCTTTGTGTTTTTCATATTAATACTCTTGAAAGCATTTAAAATATCTTTAGGGCTAACCACCGAAAATTCAAAAACTGTGTCACACGACCCTTCGCTTTGCTTGAGTATCTGCTCAGCAGATGTAGAAGAACATGAAAGAGAGTTAGTAAGTATGACTGGAATATTCGAAAAATCTTTTTCAAACTCAGTCGCAATCTCCAAATCGCCTTTAATATCTATGTTGTTTATTACTAAGTTAAAATCACGACTACGTATTTTTGTTTTACCTGTCTCAGCATTAATTATCTTCCAAGTAGTTTTGATTATATTTGTAGAAGATTTAAGTATATTTTTTATGTGCAAAGATTTAGCAGCGGTACAGGCTCGTCTAAATGTTTTGGCATATTGTTTCACATATTCTTGAAACTCTGTATTATGATTATGGGATCTTTCTTCATACAATTCATACAACCGATTCCGACTTTTATAGATGCCTGGAGTTGCCCAATCACTGAATACCAGACGGTCACTTACAGACAGTTGTTTGGGTGTGAACATTGTGCAGAACTCATCATTAATCAAATTGAATAAAGAGTTGTACAAGTGATCCGGATTATCATGATAGGGCAGCCATGCTATTTGTTTTACTATATTACATTTAAATTTGTCTAAGCGGTTTTGAGTTAAGAAATAGGTACTCCATCAAGACTGTATAATGTCCAGTCTCCAACCATCTGCGTTCACGAACATAGGGTAAGACTATGTAGGTTCCAATCCTTTCGGTGGTCTAATTTATTGTTCAAATTTAAATCACAAAAAGCTTATGGCATTTATATCAAACACAATCAGCCTGATATCGTCCACTGCTGGACATAGGCTTCCCCCAAAGGTTTCTATAACGTTGCCATTTGAAGGGGTTTGCCGTAGTCACCGAACTGGGCATGCGAGTTGATGACCGCAGTTAGGTGGTAACTGTAATACACAGGTGACGCTGCTGCCCGACTACCTGTTGTATCCCTTAGTAGCCTTTTACGATACCTACGTGATGGTATGGGGGGGGGGGGGCTGTTATTCTTTCAAGGCCGGAAACCACACATTTCCCACTGATTGCCATGCTTCTGGCATTCTTAAGATCCTACCATGAATATGCGGCAGGGCAGACGGGCATTGGGAAATTTCCCATTAATACGTGAAATCATCGCGTGAGTTTTACTCATGAGAAGAAACCTTATATTCTTTGGTGCTCTAGAAATAAGGTTTTGAAACTTAAGAACTCGGGTATTTCAATTATGTATCACATTCATGTTTCCGGGCTAATTCCAAACATATTCTATAGCTTTTATTACAATAACTCTTAATTAAGTTTTACACTCATGCCACAATAACTCCTGGGTCAATTACTAGGACATTAATTTGTAATTACTACCTCACTAATTAACTATTAATTAGGGAATTATATACATATAATTTGTACCTATTAATTTTACATATCGTTGCAAATGAAGTTTCTCATTGAACTAGCTATAATGGTACCAAAAGCTCATGTTAATAAGATAGATACATAGATTAACTCTTTATTGTTCACCATTAGTAAAATCCCACCGTAAAGGAGCATATAATTAAAATATATACATTTGCGGTCTTAACACTAACATGTGATCTCTTCCAGACAACCAAGGAATGGACATTAATAGGGATTACTTAAGAGGGCTGGTGTCGCTGTATTTAAACCTTGTTAACAGTACCCATAGGTAGCACAACGGATTTGAAAAAAAAAAAAATCGGGCGAAGATATATTAAAAACATTCTCAATGGATATAAATAACAAAATCTGTTCAAAAAAAACGAGAGTAACGCGTAACATAGGTTCATACAAGAAAAAATCAGCTTAATCGGTAACTGGTAAGTGGATCAAATATAACTTGCAAGATTTGATGACAGACACACACCGGGACATGTGAAACTAAATGAAAGCATGTAATAATGATGGCACTAACAGGAACATAGTTCAATAATACTTGCTAGCTCGGTAACTAAGGACATTGACGTCCCAAACTTTACCATGCAACATCATTTTGACGTCATACAATAATAATATCAAATCAAATTTATTTTGTGAACATAGGTTATGAATACAGGTTATATTGATTATAAAATAAAGTACATCCATGTTTTATTTGTTAGGCATACCAAATTATACAAATAAAAAACACTACTACACTGTACTTTTATGCATGCACTTAACCCGAAACTAATTATTAAAACAAAACCACTTTATTTGTTCAATAAATAATAATATAACATGTCAAAATTAATCTTAAATTGTATGTCATACTTAAATATTTAAAATTAAAATGTCATAATAATTATCTATAAATTGAACTTGTCAATAAGATAGTCCTTTACACTATAATATGCTTTGTTTATAAGGAAACTTTTCAATTTATTTTTAAAATCTTGTAAATTGGAATAATTTAATAAATCCTATCCTAATATCCTGGGACATTATTCCCACACGGCCATCTGATCCCAAACAAAGCAGAGCTACTATGGAAACCAGAGAACTGATATAGTACATACACATACTAGTTGTTTTTGTAAATATCATATAGTTCATTATATAGATATATTACAACCAGACAAACAGACATGTTCATGCACACAAATATCTGTCTTTGGTGATCGAACCCACGACCTCCGGCGTGGAAAGCAAGCTTTTGCCATCCACGCCAACCGTGAAAAGCAAGCTTTTGCCATCCACGCCAACCGTGAAAAGCAAGCTTTTGCCATCCACGCTGGCCCGTCAAAAATAGGAAATATTAACGTCATAAATAGTGGTATAAAAATATTGTATTCGTTTGCTAGTACAAATCCGAACAACTTAAATACTATTTTGAAATGAAGGCTTAGTAGATACAGGTGCGACAAAGGAATTCGTCTAACCATATTCGTACAAGAATGGAGAAGCAATTTTCAGGTCAGAGTGAGACATTGTAAAGATAAAATAAAGTAAGAAATAAAAACGCGACTTTATTCACATAGTTATAAAAAAGCGGCCAAGTGCGAGTCGGACTCGCCCATGAAGGGTTGCGTAGCAGCAGCCTCGAGACGCCTCAGAAATTAAACCACTTTGGTGGTCACCCATCTATGGATTGACGGTGAGCCTAGTTGCTTAACCTCGCCGGTCACTTACGGACCGGTGAGAGTATCTGGCTATGATTATAATTAAAATTATTAATATTAAAATCGTTGAACAATTTTGTGGACTGTTGACTGGCCTCAATTAAAAAGTTATTAATTAAATAAATATTTTGATTATGTTAACCGCTTTCTATGTTCATGCAAATCTAAGTTGATAGTTTTGACTTAGGTTTCTTTATGAATAAAGTTTTCCATCATTTAGATTATATTTTTATACCCATCGAGCTATAAGATCCTACTTTTCTTATTAGCACAAGTTTTATCCGCACTGTTTCTTAAGCCCCTACCTGGACCCGAAATGCTTATCTTGTTCAAAACAAGTCTGTAATATTTTCAAACGACGGCTTAACAGTATAATGAATGTTGGCACTTTGCCCAAATACTTACTGAGAAAAAGAATAACAAATGTGTTCAAAAAAATAACCTTTTTACGTATAAAATTGTATGAATAGAAGAGTACCTAAAGTAAGTAAATTGACGTACTTATAAGCAGTAGGTTACCAGCATCATTCGTCGGGCCCTTTCCATCGCCGGCGTACCTGCCGTACTGGAACCAAATGGTTTGTCACGTGACGATGGAAAGAGACCAGACGGTATGTCGTTGTTGCCATGGAAGATGGGAAGGCATTTGGTGTGGGACGCAACATGCGTGGATACCTTGGCACCATCCCACCTTCTTAAAATCTCAAATTCTGCGGGCGCTGCTGCTGCATCAGCAGAGAACCTCAAGCGGCGTAAGTACTCCCGCCTCATCGGTAGTTACGTTTTTGAGCCATTTGGGGTTAAAACTCTAGGGCCATGGGGTCCAGGTGCTCGATCTCTGTTTAGAAGCATCGCAAAAAAATTGATCGACGCCACCCGTGACCAGAGGGCTGGCCTTTTTTTGCACAGAGAATAAGCATTGCCATACAACGTGGCAATGGTGCCAGTCTTCTGGGCACGTTACCCTTTGATGCCGATGCGGAGCGCCTATTGGATTGCCTTTAGTTAGTTAGTTTATTTTAGCATTATAGTTTTATTTTATATTTAGTTTTAGTAGAAATAATTAGGTTTTAGGATAAATATTTTAGTGTAATTTATGTGAACACTATATTAATAAATGATAGACAGACTATACGAGACGTATGACATTCGATTATTTTTTAATAAATAAAAGCAGTAGTTGCTTTCTCCGGTTCGTATACCTATAATTGGCGGGGGTTAGCATCTTTACCGGGGCCCATTAGACCGAAGACCATTTAGATGAACCGGCTGAGTTTGTTTGGCTGTGTCTTCTCAGTTGTGGCGCATTGGATCCGGTGGTAGTATTAAAGCGGGACCGTACTTACCTTATCCGTATACCTATAAATAATTATGTTTAATTAGCTGTGCCCCGCGGTTTTACCCGCATTAAGCTTTATAAATTATAGCCTATGTGTTAATCCAAGGTGTCAGCTAATACCATACCAAATTTCATTAAAATCGTTCCAGCCGTTTAGACGTGAAGAAGTAACAAACATACACACTCATAAACTTTCGCCTTTATAATATTACTACAAACACGTTCTTACTATTTACAAGCGCTAATTTAAAGTCTGAATAAAAACCTTTTTAATTTTATTTTAATAGGGTTTTATCCACTAACGCTTGACCAGTAAAAATGCTTAAGACCAAATAATCTCCAAAAAGTATAACTTAATATAAAATGTAGATATTCGATTTGTCTTATGTGTAGGTTATATTTAGCCTGAAATTATATTTTGTATTAAATTACATCCTGTTATTTTTGGTAGTTTTATGTTTAGGTACTCCGACGGGAAATGCCGTGAAACCAGCCTCTTAAATTCTAAACGTATCTGCTAAGAAGACAAGCAAATGTCCACATATTCTATTCTATTTGATAATACATTTCTTGTGCTGAACTAAATATCTTTTTATTCTATTAACATACGTTACTCATTTTATTTTGCAAATTTCAATGCTCATTGCTGTTGTCCACGAGTGGACAAAGGCGTCCTCCAAAGATCTCCACAATTGTAGGTCTTCCATCAACCGGAACCAGCGGCTTCTAGCGACCCTCACAAGTTCATTGGTCCATCTTGTAGGGTGGCAGCTCACGGAAGAAATATTTTCTACTCCAAATAAACGTGTTCAAACCCTATTATGTCTCCAAGTTTCTTCAAAAACGAATAATGTGTAGGTTTATGTATGCAAAATTATGTTTATAGAAGCTCTTAAGTTCAAATGAGCCTGTTGTCGTGGTTGGTAGATAACCTGCCTTTCACCACCCGGGACAGATATTTGTGTGCATGAACATGTCTGTTTGTTCTGAGTCTGGGTGTAAATTATCTATATAAGTATGTATTTACACAAGAAAAATAGTATATGTAATATATCAGTTATCTGCTTTCCATAGTACAAGCTCTGCTTAGTTTGGGATCAGATGGCCGTCTGTGAATAATGTCCCAGGATACTATCTATACATATAATAAAATCGTAGGAAAGTCAAAACTGCACATTGAATATTTTTTTTAAAACGATACTTTGGGTGTGATCTTCAATCGATATCGAAGCCAAAAATATAGTTTTTAGAATTTTTGTCTGTTTATCTGTATGTATAAATTTTGCATGAATATATAAGAGGTCGGGTTAACATATAGGCTACATATTAACACGCTATCACCTACGGGGAAGCAGCTGTGATAATTTATAAAGTTTAACGCGGGTAAATTCACGGGGCGTAGCTAGTTGTTATTATAAAATTTACTGACTTTTCTACAACTGACAATAGTAATATTTTAGGGTTAATTTAGGATTTCCAAATCATTGCTGACACTGAAGCTGTATGGCTCACGGCGACATTTATCACCACCTATCTCTACCAGACAGGGCTACAGCGTCTTATATTATTAGCACTATATTGTAATCGCCAACCCGTTTGCCACGCGTGGATATTATCTCATATCCCCCAAACGATGGACACTATTCTATTGTGATATTCCTTGGGGACGCCTTTGACCAGCAATTGACGACTTTCGGTTGATATGATTAAAAAAGTACAATATCTCACAATGTATTTTGCCAACAGAAAGAGTACAGACGCCAGCACATCCAGCTATCCCCATCTGTCAAATTTCTTTTATAGATTTTCAACTTTATCACCAAAGCATAAGGTTTACTTTTAATTGGGGAAATTTGACAGATGGGTAGCTTGATGTGCTGGCGTCTTAACAAGAATTTCCTCATATCTAAATGAAAGTTTTGACCCTCATGATGCGAGAATGGGATATTATTATTTTTTTCAAAAATATATATTTATACATAGGACTATATTTATTTTTCTTTTCTTTATATATCTTTTTATCGTCACAATCATCTGATTTTATGCTATAAATAAGCAATTACAATTGATAAGATGATCAAAAATCTGTCGTACCTCATTTTACGGGCTTGAATTTCCAAGAATTCGTTCATATTGCTTGGTATCTTAAACAGATAGGCAGACAAATATAGGCATTTAAATATTATTATGGCTTTATTTATACAAGGTGTAGTTAATATAAGTTGTGGACGAATCGCAAGGAACATAATTTGATTATGAAGCTGAAGAACCTCAACTTGCAAAATAAATGAAAACGAATATTAATCTTCCATACTAAAATGTCAATCAGCTAACGCAATTTGTATTATTATTTCGTATTTAGATACTATGTATAATGAGATGCTCCCGCTCTCCTTAAATGCTCGTTTATTTAATAAGCATACGTTTTGACTAAAACGCTGAACAGACTGAACCCTAATTTAGGACGTAGCCGTGTAGGTTTCCTTCATTCCAGATCCACGCGAGAGAAGCCGCGGGCGGAAAGCTAGCTAACTTATTCATGAACTATATTCACCATTGATTTTGTAAGCATCTTGCAAGCATCATAGGTTACAATGACAGATTAACTTTAGCTAAATGTTGAACATAAAATAATAATATTCTGTTAAAAGCGTTGATTTTCGTTAGTAAAAGCCGGACACGAGTAGGTACTAAATGATTCAAGAAGACAAGATAAGTCGGAGGGTTAAGAGGTACAGTTGTCGCTACGTCGCCGCATCAGTAGAGACACTTTGGCCTATATAGAGCCTTTATAAAATACGTAGTAAAGGTGGTTTTCGTAGTAAAAGTGTGTCTACTGATATGGTGTCGAGTGTACAAGCGTTCTCGGCGTAAGCATGTAATCTCACTTAAAGTGTGAGCTGAGGACTTGTTTAAGTGTTATACCACTTTTCGTTACAGGAATTTGTAGAAAAAAGTCACCGATTGACGTCATTTTACTTCGGTGTTATCGCAAACCAAGCCGTAAATCTTTTTGGGGTTCTTAGCGTACGGGAAATAATGAGGGTTTATCCATCCATCTGTATGTGTCTCTGTCTGACACAGCATTGTATTTCAGCATGGTTTGACGGCCTCTTTCCGGGCAGGCATAAGCGCCCGTGGTTAGTTTCCCATATCGAAAATCTTTGCATAAAAGCAAATATTTGTTTGTTCCAAGGCCATGCTGGTTAAGCGATTGTCCTCAGTGTCTTGGAGAGCACGTTAAACCAGAACAGGTTTAATTGATATCTTTATAGGTAGTCAGAACTCATCTTAAATCCCTTGAGCATTTTTATAAGTATAAGGTAAGCATCTACATCTCTATTTCGTAGTCATCGCTGGCAACCATTGATATTAAAAAAACTGGCAACACATACTGACCGAAGACTTAAGACTCGATCATTAATGTAAAACAATCCTCAAACGATCCGGAACAAATTATTTGAACGGCGAATATTAATTACATAAAATCCTTTAATAATCGTTACAACATTGCCTCATAAAACTTATGGCGTAAATAATGTAAGGTAGGTCTTTATAAAAAATATCATCTAATTTGTATAAATAACTTTAATTCAATAAATAAACTAAACTAAAAAGAATTTTACGCGCGTAAACTTTAAAAAGCGCTTGTAAATAGTGAGAACATATTTGTAGTACCTAATTTAGTAAAGTATACCTAACTATTTCTCGGTACATATAAATATTTGGATATGCTGCTTATACAAACACATTTAGAAATAATATTCAAAATGATTTAGTTACTTAGCTAGCTTATTATTATCAAAGAGCTTATTAAATAGATTAAATCGAGGAACCTTGTTCAAGCACTGAAATCTCTTTATAGGGATTCCAGAGCTTGCGTGAGGATTAACGGGTCATACACCGAGTGGTTTAGCATCCAAAAGGGTGTTAGACAGGGATGTGTAGCGTCACCGTGGTTGTTTAACCTATTCATGGATAGCTGTTTAAAAGATTTGAAAGAAAGTGAATGCGGTGTAAGGATGAATGAGTTACTCATCAAATGTCTGCTTTACGCTGATGATCAAGTTTTACTTGCATCATCGGCGGACGAGTTGCAGGTGATGGTAATAAGTATGCATTAATCTTTTGAAAGGAAAGGGATGAAAATGAATGTAGGTAAGACGAAAGTAATGGTATTTGAGAGGGATGAATACACGACAGCGTGTGATATTGTGATTGGAGGAGAGAAAGTCGAACAGGTGAATGAGTTTGTATATTTGGGAACTTTGTTTACGAGAGATGGGAAATATGAAAAAGATATTGTTAGAAGAGTAAATGCGGGGAACAGAGTGAATGGGGCACTACACGCCTTTATGAGTAGCCGGAAAGTATCAAAGAAGGCTCGACTAGCCGTGCACGAAGGAGTGTTAGTGCCAACTTTAATGTATGGAAGCGAAAGTTGGGTATGGCAGAAAAAGAATGAAAGTAAAATAAATGCAGTGGAAATGAGAGCTCTGAGAAGTATGTGTGGTGTGACTTTGAGAGACAGAATTCGAAATACTGATGTAAGAGAGCGTTGTGGTGTGAAAGAGGATGTAGTCACAAAGATTGAAAAAGGCATGCTGAGATGGTTTGGCCATTTAGAAAGGATGAATGAAAGAAGATTGACAAAAGAAGTATACCTGGCCTGTGTGAATGGGACAACCGGAAGGGGAAGACCACGTCGAACATTCTCTGACCAAATTGGAGATGTTCTCAAGAAAGGGCAGGTCAGAAGTACTCTAAACCGGCGAGCATGTATGAAGAATATAATGACAGTAATCGAGGGAAAAGAAGTATGCAAAGATCGTGACAAATGGAAATCCGTTGTCTCTGCCTACCCCTCTGGGAAACAGGCGTGAGTCTATGTATGTATGTATGTAAATCGAGGATCACTTTAAATATACATATTTTACTACATCTTGTGTGAAGGTTTCTAAGGTGTATATAGTTAAGGTAACAATTCAAAATTATTATACTGGCAACTAAAATGTAATGTACAGACGCCAGCACATCCAGCTCCCCCAATCTGTCAAATTTCTTTTATAGATTTTCAACTTTATCGCATAAGCTTAGGGTTCACTTTCAATAGGGGAAATCTGACAGATTCGGGAAGCTTGATGTGCTGGCGTCAGTACCTAATGGCACTGGCTTGGAATCATTTCCAAAACACATATCTAGTTGTCTAAAGTATCTATGTCTACATAACAGTACAGGAACGGCGTACAATCCTCATAAAATTTCATATAACTCTAGGATCGTAAGCTTGACTAGTATCAAAATTACTTCTACATATTTGTACAGAAACAATGGCCGATAACAGGAATCAAAATTGCACAATAATCCCAACCGGCTCGCAATCTAGATCTGAACAATACGAGAGGTTTATTTATAGTGCTACTAATACAGTCGGCGGGATATAAATGGATACAGTTGCTTCATAAAAACAAATCTTACTACCTACGTAATACAGATGCTGTAAAAGTCAAAGTGTGTCCGCGTATTCACTAACATGGAGTAAACTGAACATTAATGTAAAGTAACCATACCAGCAGATACAGCCAGGAACCCTGTGTATAATTTCAGGTAATAATACCGTACTTCTTTACATAGGTACAGACGCCAGCACATTAAGCTACCACAATCGGTCAAATTTCCCCAATTGAAAGTGAACCTTATGCTTTTGTGATAAAATTGATAATCTATAAAATAAATTTGACTGATTGGGGTAGCTTGATGTGCTGGCGTCTGTACATACATCTCCGAAGTATTAAGACGAGACCAGTACATAATTATTCATTCAAGTCGCCTAATAGGCCTTAGGAACCAGAATCCAAATAAATACTACATCTGAATACTTTTAATTATAATACTTAAGCCCGACAATTATATAATAATAATAATATCTAGGGACAATGTCTCACAGATCATCCTAGCCTCAAACTAAGCAAAGCTTGTACTATGTGGCTTGTATTAAGTGGACATTTGAGCGCACTAATTCTGTTTTAACAACAATAATATAGATTTTGTACGGTATTTATATTGTATGTCGCCATTGTTACTCTGATTGTGTCATTTTGTATCTTTATTATGTGTGCTCAATAAATATTTTTTTTTTCTTCTTCTTTCAAGACACCGAGTAACGGTTGCCTGGAAAAGATCGCACCTAGCCGTAAGGCCGCCATTTATACAACCTCGTATCATGCTCAATTTTTTTTGTAATATTTTTTGGTGCACAATAAAGAGTTACTTCTTTCCTAAGCGACAGGAACCAGGGGCACTACCGGCTAAGTCGCTGAACATCGATTTCTTAAATGGCGTTCAAATAAATAAAGGTTAATAATGATTTAATCAATCGTTAAATCGGCTTCAACGTTGACAATCGATTCGGGACCATTTATGACGTCACATGCGTTCATGGAAGCCGATTTAACGATTGATTTAGTAATTTTTAACCTTTATTTATTTGAACGCCTTTTATGAAATCGATGTTCGGCGACTTAGGCGGTAGAGCCCCTGAACCGGCTTTTTTTCTTTATTGTATGTTGTTCAAGTCGCCCAGTAGACCCCTGATATGGCTTGAAGACCGTCGCCTAACAATAACAACCGGCACCGACAGCGTAACCTGCCTTCCGAAGCATGGGACGCTCAGAATTTGAACCAATTTGGCGGTCACCCATCTATATACCTACCGCGTGCCTAGGTGCTAGCCTCACTGATCACATACGGACCGGGGAGTGTAGCTGGCCAGGAACGCCTCAAACCTGTAGTAACTATTCGAGACACGAAGTACGCGTAAGTACTACCTACTGTTATCCCTCATGTACAGACGCAAGCACATCAAGCTACCCCAATCTGTCAAATTTTCCCAGTTAAAAGTGAACCTTATGCTTTTGTGATAAAGTTGAAAATCTATAAAAGAAATTTGACAGATTGGGGTAGCTGGATATGCTGGCGTCTGTAACTCAAGGATGACGACTTACACAGCAATAATATACTGGGACATTATTTACACACGGAGCTAGGGAAACCAGATAACTGATATACTACTTTTTCTTTTGTAAATACATACTTATAATATAGATAATTACACCCAGACTCAGGACAAATAGACATGTTCTCAACAAATATCTTTTCTGGGTGGGGATTGAATCTATGACCTCCGTCGTGAAAAGCAAGCATTTGCCAACCACGCCACCAGCCCGTCAATAAAAAAATACAATACAAACAGGCGTTAAAGCTATTTCTGTTTGCGTACCAAACAGAAATAATACAAATAAATTATAAGTAAATAGTTATATCGAAATATTGGGAAAAATATAAGAAATTACACGATTGTGGGATCTGAGGACTCGATATTTTCTTAGGCACAGATCATGGTCACGATTATTATAATGTTTTGACAAGTCTCAAAGACATGTTATTTATTAAGTATGAAACGGGAATGAAATTTCCTTCCATATATTAGTATTATTTAAACCTTTACCGGTTAAAGTTTTTCACCTGTGGTAGCTTTTGAACAACAAACATGTATTGGAATAAAGAATAAGGAAAACTAATAAGTATGCAAAACTATTCTAAAACTCATAGCCCGAGGAATTGCCAAGCTGAAGTGGCAGTGGGCAGGGCACATAGCTCGTAAAGCCGACGGTCGCTGGGGCAGAAAGGTTCCCGAGTGGCGATTACGAACCGGAAGACGCAGCGTGGGCAGGGTGTGCGTCAGAATCGAGGGCCCATTTTTCAAACTTATGTGAAACAAAATAAGACTTTTAGGAAAATTTGTTAAAATGTACTTAGTTAATACAAGTAAAAAGTGTAGTCGGTTAATTTGCCTTTCATTTTATGTAGACATTGTTAAAACTAAATATATGGTATGTTTTACTTTATTATTTCATCTAGGCAATTTTTTTTTTTTTTTTTTTTTTTTTTTTCGTGGTGGAAACCTTTTATAGGTCCCCGCCGTTTGGGGGAGACGACGGGGTATGTGGGAGTCCACAGGGTTACCCACTAAAACCACCACGTCAGCCTAGCCTCTAGATGCTTATAGTGATGGCTCCGGGAACTCGAAACGATTGCCATCCGGAACCACCACTTGCAACTATGCGACTAAAGACAGACTCCTCCCGGGGCGTGAAGCCCTCGTTGCTTATTTTATGCATAGGCGACTTGCAGCTGCCACAAATCGCCTCTTCCCAGGCCCACCTCCTTAAGGACAAGGGCGGTCGGGGTCCCCAATCCAACCACCTGTGAACCCGGGGGTGGCACCTAGAGAGCCATAAGATATGGCCATTATAGAGCCACCCTCCACACTCGTACCGAACTTTCCTCCGGTGCCAATCTCTCCACCAGAGTAATGGCTTATGCCACCTCACTGGCGCCTCACTCTTCTGCGGGTGGGATCAGCCATTTCTCGTTGCCGCTCAGCGGCCTCTTTCTGTAGCATTACAGCTTCACAGAAAGAAGCCACGGCCTTCCAGCTTGCATTATCCGTCAGCATAGCCATAATAAGTGCTGGCGGTGAAAGATCGCGCCCGATCCGTGCAACCAGGACTCCCCTCTCAGCTTCCCAAGCTAGGCACTCTTGGAGTGTATGCTGGGCTGAGTCCTCGCCACTCCCACAGTGATGGCACTGTGTCGTTAGCTCCCTTCCTATACGATTCAGACAACTATTATATATTATTCAGGCAACTAGGCCTATAGCAGTACGTACCTAAAGGCCAAACATCATAAATTCAAAAATAAAGAAAACTAAAGTATAAATAGCGAGTATATAACACTTTAAGCTGCACGTACTATTTCCAGCTTAAAGTATTATATACCTTGCCCTATATTGCCTAGAGCAAATAATAAAGTAAAAACATACCTTATATTTAGTTTTAACAATGTCTACATAACATGAAAAGCTAATTAACCGACTTAAGTTAATTTTCCTAAAAGTCTTATTATGTTTCACAAAACTTTGAAAAATGGGCCCTCGATTCTGACGCACATGTGGGCAGGCCCCCTACAAGATGGACCGATGAACTTGAGGGTCGCTAGAAGTCGCTGGATGTGAAACTCAATATATAACGACGTATTCTTATTGTTACGAAAGTATTATTATATGTATATAGAGGTCCCTAAGTACATCATTTACAAATGCAAGCGATTTCAAATTTATTATAGTTTTGAGTATGATCTTATAGCAAACTAATTCTTTTGTTAGTATTTTTTATAAGTTTTTAGTTTTTTTAATGATTATTAAAAACGTAAAAAAATATATAACTCCTCACGTCTCAACACCGTACTTTGTTTTGAAATATACCTAAGATGTTTTCCACGGATGTATGCGTAAAAATTATAAGAAAAACAGAACAACGTTTTTACCTAGAACATTTATTTTATATCATTAAATATGTTTCTCAGACATACTTCATCAATGAATTTCTATAGATCTAGGAAAGATACCGACGGGACCTTCGGAGCTTTTCGGAGCTTTTTTAATAAAAATTATATCCTGGGATATTATTCACACACGGCCATCTGATCCCAAACTATGCAGAGCTGGTACTATGGACAAGATAACTGATATATACTACATTTCTTTTGTAAATATATAGTTATATAGATAATTACACCCCGACCCAGGCCAAACAGAGTTGTTCATGCACACAAATAACTGTCCTGGGTGGGAATCAAACCCACGACAATCCGCCAAAAAAATGATCTAATCCGATTCAATGTATTTTCTAATATCTATATTTAATCCATCTTAAGATTGTCTCGAAGAGGTCACTGACTGCGGTATAAATGCATATTGTAGGTACATTTCTTATTCTACCTGCTTTGATTTATCGTCATAGCCCATAGGCGATTAACACACTGTCACGCACCACGCTGCATGTTGCATGTTGACGGATTTACGCGCGTACTTGCGGATAGCGCAGATCTGCATCATGGTGCGGGTTTTCAACGGACTCACGCGCGATGTTGCATTTTGTGGATTTATGGCGTCTCTGACTCATTTAACTAAATGCTATTGGTAGTGGTGACAAATACACGTCAAGCCCTTCCAAAATCACGCACGGCCCTCCGGGACTTGGTGTTTCATACCTTGCGTCTAGCCCCGCACCCACGCGTGAGGTTGCATGTTTCTCCGCATGTAGGCGCGGGATATGCAATACTGCGCGTGAATGCGTTTTCTGTGTGTTGAACTACGCGCGTCTTCTATACAAACACAGGTATTTGCAAACAACGTAAGAACTTGCAAGCCCGAGCTACGTTGCATGATGCGGTGCAGTGTTTACACATCATGGTAAGTTCAGATGTGGTCAAGTAATCCGACGGGCTTACGTGCGGGCACGGAGGTATGATATTGCCAACTCCCAGACTTCGGGCGGATACTGAGAAATTTTCATATACATGTGCAGTTTTTTTTTCACCTGATAGTAAATTCTAATGTGGTATTCAAGGGCGGACCGCGAAAACTCATAAGATGCCTGCAAATATGCCTGATGCCTGATAAACCCATGTTGTATGTGCCTGCCGTAGAAACCCGTATTCCGGGAAAGAATTTCACAGCTTGTCCCTACGAATGGAGTATACATAATATCTAATTTGCAAATTAAATTATTGTTCGAAAGAATTATCCTGTATAGAGACTTAGTAACTTTGAGTTACAAAAGTTTCAAGTTGGCAACTTTTTCGTTGTTTATTCGCTAAGAGTGGTTTAATTATCATAAAATTTTAAATTTTCATGTATAAGCTACTTCCCGCTACACCAAAACTGTGACTTAACAGTTTTATAATAAATGTTTTGTAACACAAAACGTCATCAACGCCAGTATGAGAAGTCAATTTATTTTGTGTGTGTCACATGTCGCTGTGTTGCATAAGTTAATAAAGCTTCGTAGGTAACGGCCGCTATTTCGTCTAATAGGCCTTACAGTTTTACTAGTTTTAACTGTTAGGCCTATTAGACAAAATACCGGACGTAACTCAAGAAGCTCTTTTTGCCGTATAAATACACACAAAATAGATTAGCTTTCCATACGTTGATGACGTTTTGTTTGTTTACTTACGTGAGGTCAGTTATTGTGATTGGTGTTTGTTAGCCGTGACGAATAGATTAAAAATATTAGATTATATATAGATTATATTAATATTGGTTTAAAAATATGAATAATTAATGCATAGAAATCTATACATATAATAAAATCAGGGAAAGTCAAAACTGTACACTGAATATTTTTTTAAAGGATTCTTGGGGCGTGATCTACAATCGATATCGAAGCCAAAAAAGTCTGTATGTATGTCCGGGCTAAACTCAAAAAGTACTGCATGGATTTACTTCAAATTTTGCATGAATATTACTAAAAGGGTCAGGTCAACATATAGGCTACATATTATCACGCTGTCACCTACGGGGGAAGAGCTGTGATAATTTATAAAATTTAGCGCGGGTAAAACCGCGGGGCACAGCTAGTACTTAATAAAAAAAATATTGTTAACAACAGTTTAAACAAATCAAGTTATATTTTTTTTAAAACACCGCTAGCACTAGGGAATCTTATCCGTATTCTAATTAGTGTCATGGGGCACTTTACAAACATATAACAGACGGACACAAATTATATCCAGACTCAGAACAACTATTTATGGGTCATACAAATAGTTGTCCGGTGCGGGACTAGATCCCGCGACATGAAGCGGCGAGGCGACTGTCCCAGCCGCTGCTCCTCACGTGCAATCGTTTTTAATATTATAAAAGCAATAACAAATAAGAAAAATATTTTAAAAATATGATAATTTTTTTTTTTAATTCCGTTTTACGGCTCTGGCTTCTTTGGCCTTATGAGCCTTCAGTAAATATATTTTTATATCATTTATTTCCGTCATTGTCAAGTAAAGTCTGTCACAGTCAAGTCATACATAGTCCTTGTCCAACCCCAGTAAAGCAGTGGAGACTTTACTAGAGGCTTTTATGGAGTTTTGGTTACAGCACGGAAAATCACAATTCACGGCAATATCGCACTTTCCTCCACTTGTGTACGTTGTCGAAGATGTTATGTCTGAAAATCCACCATATTTACACATAACAACTCCAATTTACACCAGTTTTTGAAAATAAAACATAGCCACGATGCGTCTTTTTCCGGGTTGGCGCCAAAACCTTACTAATGGTCCAATCTTAGTATTGACTAGTAGAGCCGAGCCGTATTAGCTGTGCAGATTTCTGTAATATGGCGTTAACTGTGTTAAGTAATATTCGTATTTTGTAAGTTCGAATCTGAACAATAACTTGATACGAGCTAGCTAAATATCATTGCTATAATAAAATAAATTTTATAAATGTTTTCATACAATGTGTACCTACCTAAATATCTATGTTACTAGAAATAATAATGTATACAACTATATTACTACAAACATGTTCTGACTATTTACAAGCGCTTTTTTAAAGTCTACGCGAATAAAAACCTTTTTTACTTTATTTATTTTATTTTTATTTAACACTATGGTGCAGTGGCGGAGCAGTTAACGCACATGGAACCGGAAACCCCGTAGTTCGTGATTTCGATTCTAATCCGCACTTAAGTTTATACAACTTATTTGAAAGATCCCTGAAACTTAACTTGATATGACGTTTATCTGAGGTAACATTGCGTATCCTATTATGAGTGCAAAAAAAATTCACAGAAAGGTTAAAAACTCTTACATATGAGGAAACAGAAAATATTCTGGTTCGAGTTTTCTAAATGTAATGAATACAATCAATAAGTAATGAACACACACACACACACACACAACACATAACCCACCTAGAGCTGTCAATGTTTGTACTTAGTTCTAGTATTTGTTTTTTTTTGATATTACTATTATTTTGGGTTTGGATATTGTAACTTGGGAAGGAGCGAGGTAGCCCCAACACAAGTATTTTATAACTTACTGGGGCAGCCTCATAATATTGTAAACTGTAATTATGACATCCAATAAATCATTTTTATTTATTTATTATTCTAATTTTGTAAGTTCGAATCTGAACACTACGGTGCAGTGGCGGAGCAGTTAACGCACATGGCGCCGGAAACCCCGTGGTTCGTGATTTCGATTCCAATCCGCACTTAAGTTTATACAACTTATTTGAAAGATCCCTGAAACTTAACTTGATATGACGTTTATCTGAGGTAACATTGCGTATCCTATTATGAGTGCAAAAAAAATATCACAGAATGGTTAAAAACTCTTACATATGAGGAAACGGAAAATATTCTGGTTCGAGTTTTCTAAATGTAATGAATACAATCAATAAGTACTGAACACACACACACAACACATAACCCACCTAGAGCTATCAATATTTGTACCTAGTTCTAGTATTTGTTTTTTTTTTTATATTACTATTATTTTGGGTTTGGATATTGCAACTTGGGAAGGAGCGAGGTAGCCCCAACACAAGTATTTTATAACTTACTGGGGCAGCCTCATAATATTGTAAACTGTTATTATGAAATCAAATAAATCATTTTTATTTATTTATTATTCGAATTTTGTAAGTTCGAATTTTTTGACAACCAAATTTATTATATTAAGTTAGCTATGTATTGTAAGATTTCTTTATTGTCAAAAATGAACATTTTTTCATTTCATTTCATTTCAACACTTGTTCGAATCAAGTTGAACACAACGGTGCAGTCGCGGAGCAGTTATCGCACATGGGGCCGGAATCCTCGTGGTTCGTGATTTCGATTCCAATCCGCACTTAAGTTTATACAACTCATTTGAAAGCTCCCTGAAGCTTAACTTGATATGACGTTTATTTGATGTAACGTCGGTCCTTTACCTGATCTCTTTCCGGTCGTCTAGTCGTCCCATTCTTATGATCCAATGGGACGACTAGACGACCGGAAAGAGATCAGGTAAAGGACCGACGGGTTTACATTTAACATCGCCTACTCCCAGTTTTCAGGCCGATATGAGAAAATTTCTTAACAAAAAAATCTCAACAACGGGCTTTTTAGCCCGACCTGGGATTTGAACTCAGGACCTCATTATCTGGGGTTGAACACGCTAACGTTAAACCAACGAGACATTTGTATATAACATAAAAACTTATTAACCGACATCAAAAGAAGATTACTACGGTTGGCGTGGTAGGTAGATGCTTGCCTTTCACGTCGCAAATCATGGGTTCGATTCCCACCCAGGACAGATATACATATGTGTGCATGAACATGTCTGTTTGTGCTGAGTCTGAGTGTAATTATCTATATACGATTACCTATTTACGAAAAGGAAATATGTATAAGTTATCTGGTATCTTGATTCTGGGTGCTTGTTTTTGGATGAATATACAAACCTAAATACTCGCACAACTAACAGATACCTACCATCACACAACAAACATTGCCACTACCACATTTATGTGACAGAACGTTTCAAAATCCAATTATTACAATTATACTAGTACGGGCATAATTCATGTTTCTCAGAGAGCCGAGAGATAAAACCGTCGGCCGTACGTCTAGTATCTTCGTCGCCATGGCGGCGTGCTCATCCCATCATAATAGAGTATGCACCTGTGTTTGAATAAACCTTTGTGCACTATAATATCTCCAAGAGGAATATACGCAATTTGTCAACAACAAATGTTTGAGGAGAATGAGGATTTGATTCCTTTACTGTTCGTATACAGCGCCTACGGAATTCTCTACCACATATCGTAGGTACTAGCTCCTCAAGCAAAACTAAGAATTAGTTCCTATCGATGTAAATTATTTCTTACTAGCTGTGCCCCGCGGTTTTACCCGCGTTAAACTTTATAAATTATCTCCTCAGCTCCTTCTCTATAGGTGATAGCGTGATAATATGTAGCTTATATGTTGATAAATACCAATTTTCATGGGTTTAACTTCAAAAATGTCGCATTTCTCATACACACTTACATCCCCTATATTACGCCCTAAGGGGTGAAATAATAATAATAAATAATATATATTTTTAAATGAAAGGCCAAATACCAATTTTCACGCGTTTAACTTCAAGTCACATTTTTTCACACAAACTGACATCCCCTATTTTTTGCCCTTGGGGGTGGAAATCCCAAAAATCCTGAAATCGTTGATGAGTCAGTCAGTCAGTCAGGACTTCTATTTTTATTTATATAGATTTCATCTCTTAAAGGTTGGCAACGCACTTGTGGCTCTTCTGGTGTTTCGAGTGGGGGTGATCATTTACAACAGGTGACTCACATGCTCGTTTGCCTTATTGCTATCATAAGATAAGATAGATAGATAAAATAAGATAGTTTATTTCACAAATGTGGGTACAGTACATTATGTTAAATACAATTTATTATGTTAGTTTCGCCACATTTTACCCTTAGGTATGCGGAAGGTACAAGACCAGTGCTGTTAGAAAAACTGACAGAATAATTACAAACACACAATGAACACATAATATATCAGCATATTAATAATACAGGCATAATAATATATGATACGCGTACTTACATTTAACAATAATCAAACAAATGCATTTTCTTTCTCTGCAAAAAACTCTGAAATATTTTAGTAAGCTTTTTGAAGTAAAAAGGAACTTAGCTTTATTTAATTAAAATTAAACTCAATACCTTCCAAGATTTAGGTAACTTATTGTAAATAAATGGGGCCATACGGAAAAGATTTTTGCGCATGAGTGCTGTATTTGCAGTCTGCAGGCATAATTTGCCGTCATCACGCCTATTTCGAGGAACTGCGTCTCCGAGACGTGTAACGTGTACTTCAAGAAATATAAAGGAAAGTTAATATTGTAAACTGTATGAAATATGGTACACAACTATCGATAGACTTAATTTTAAACATTGACCGTATGCATCTTTTTTGGGATTTAAATACTACTTCTTTCTCAGCTGAGTTGCCCCAAAATATTAAACCATATCGTAAATGGCTTTCTACTATACCATAGTAAGCAGTGAGGAGTGCGTCTGTAGACATATTCGGTGACATATAAAAACTACATATTAAAAGCTAATATAGTTGTAGTAAGTATATATATCGCAGAGTGTGATTTTTTTCAGTAGTGAAAGGTTGCATAAACTTTACTCTACAACCTATTAAAATAATTAAGATTATGGTTGTTCAAGAACTTCCGTAGGTTATTGGAACGATTATCCAAAGCGGCATTATTTGGGATCATACTAAATTTGGCTCGGAAGAGAAGGGAACACTGAGACACAGAGAAGTTGAACGTTGATGCATCACAAGGGGCCCCTTAAACCTACATCTGAGTCGCAAGTCTCAGACTCTGTCGAGTGTTCCTTCCTCTACCACGCGATGGACCTGGTTTCCGCACGGATTGCTATTGGTAACGTTGGAACGGTCGTTCGTGTCACAGCATAACTAACACACTTCATTACATGTGGTTATTTTAAACAGTTTGAGTAATCCTTTGTTATTTTGTATCCAAAGTTGGTTGGACCACAATCCAGTGTTATTTCAAGAATACATTCATGTCTGATCATGATATGGACGAACGTGATAATGGCAATTTACAACCCGCGTCGATATATAATATACAAATATTGATAGACTTTTACTAAAAAAGGGATAAGATGTGATCGTGATGATGATGAACGAAAGTACAGACCAAAGAATGGGGTAATTGACAGAGACAGGTCGGTATAAAGATACATTTTAAACCGTACCTATACGTAGACCACAAAAAATATATAAATATATTACAAATAATATAAATTATCAAAATAACTTGTCAAAAACAAAAATAGATCCTAAATTAATATTTTTTATATATCAGAGGGCAACAACCGAGCAAGTGGGTCACCTGGTGGTAAGTGATCACCGCCGCCCATGGACACTCGCGACACCAGAGGAGTCACAGGTGCGTTGCGGGCCTTTAAGAGTCAGCAAACAAGTGTTACTGACCCTTCCCCCCACCCCAATGAGCTCTGGCAACCTTACTCACACTCAGAAACACAACATTAAAATTATTAATGTTATTATTAAGGAATGTCTTCTGTAAGGTCGAGGTATGTACTTCCCCAGTCGGGCTGCTCTTCGAGCAAATGAACGCTGTGGCCTACGTCTCTATATATTGAGTTGATACAATATTAATATATTATTTTTTCCTAATCTGTATTGCGAGTCTTGTAGTGACAGATTGCATTTTTGACAAGTCATTGATATTATATACATATAGATCCAATAGGGGCACAATTTTGATGTACCTGGTCATCATCAATATATCAGCCGAAAAACGACGACGACGGACGATGGAGATTGTGGATATTTTGGGGAAGCCCCAAGATCTCCATTATGGAATTTCTCCATCAATTGCGGGGTAAATGCCACAATCGTCACGTTTGACAGATAGGTTGGCGATCGCAGTATGGTCCTCATTACACACGGAGAGATACTGCTATATGTTCTTGGGTAGATATTCCTTCGGAACGACTTCTTTGCTGGAAAAATATTCATTTGAATTAACCTCACCAAAGTACAGACGCCAGTACATGAAGCTACCCCAATCTGTCAAATTTCCCCAATTGAATGTGAATTTTATGCTTATGTGATAAAATTGAAAATCTATAAAAGAAATTTGACAGAGTGTGCTGGCGTCTGTACATGCTTTTTCCCTTATGGTATGTACGAAAGAATAAGAATGATAAAAGACTTTGCATTATAATGTCACGTACGGGTTACTGTCAATCAATAGCCTTACAATTTATCGGAAGCGGTGTCGATTAAGCTGCCGCAAGACGTCGAGGCCAGATGTACCGAACTTACATGTTGAATACTCGTCAAGAGTTAATACCTACAATATTAAAATATGATACAGGGTTACTGGGTAAGTCGACCTAGATCCTTAATGGGGTTATAGTTTTCATCAATCTGACAAATTTGACTATATATAACAACTAGCTGTGCCCAGCGATAATACCCGCGTTAAGTTTTTTTAAGTTTTAGGGTCAGAAGTACCCTAAACCGGCGAGTATGTATGAAGAATATAATGACAGTAATCGAGGCAAAAGAAGTATGCAAAGATCGTGACAAATGGAAATCCGTTGTCTCTGCCTACCCCTCTGGGAAGCAGGCGTGAGTCTATGTATGTATGTAAGTTTTATAAATTATAGCCTATGTGTTATTCGAATATATAAGCTATATTACTACACAGTTTCATCAAAATCCGATCGTTAGTTTTTGCGTGAAAGAGATGCATACTTCCATACATCTATACTCACAAACTTTCGCATTTATAATATTAGTAGGATATCATAAACATATCATAACTTTATTTGTTCTCGGACACAGAATTTTATACATTTAATATACTTAATCTATGTGTACATTACATTAGTTAGGATTTATCTATGTGAGAGACTTGTATGACAGATCGCCATAGTCTCTCCACACTCTGGATAGGTAGATTTTATACAGACGTCAGCACATCCCGCTACCCCAATCTGTCAAATTAATTTTATAGATTTTCTACTTTATCACTTAAGCATAAGGTTCACTTTCAATTAGGGAAATTTTACAGATTGGGGTAGCTTGATGTGCAATCTGTACCTCTTGATTAAGATGTTATAAATGTGAGTACGCATTTGTGTTGTGTGAATATTTTTTATCCAGATATTCTTTTGTTTCTATATTTATTGTGTTTTTCTTGAACAAATAAATCAAAATTAATAGCGAGCTCAACCTCACCCTTAACATAATTATAATAGGTGTAATTGCTGTAAACAGAAACACCCTGAAGTCCAATTTAGGTACTGCACAGTAGTCTGCCAGGCTAGTAAGGTGCAGCTGGCTTTAGTTAGGGTTGTCGCATGGCAGCTACAGATTTGAGGAAGACAACGGCCTGATTTTTCAAACTCCTTGTAATAGTGACCAACAGTACTGAGGTAAAACATATCCATTGGATTTATTGATCCTAATCACCCGTGGTGAGATCTTCTTTTCAGTGCTCTTAATAACATTTATTATTTGTTTTATGAATGAACTAGCTGTGCCCCGCTGTTTCACCCGAGTTAAACTTTATTAATTATCACAGCTAAGCCTATACGTTGACCCCACCTTTTAGTAATATTCATGCAAAATTTGAAGTAAATCCATGCAGTACTTTCTGAGTTTAGCCCGGACATACATACAGACAAACAGACAACAATTCTAAAAACTATATTTTTGGCTTCGACATCGACTGTAGGTCGCGCCCAAGTATCCTTAAAAAAAATCAATGTACAGTTTTGACTTTCCTACGATTTTATTATATGTATCTTGTGGTCTTCGATATCACACACATTTTGCTGAGCTCTCTCAGATGCATGATAATTATAATAATCCTACTTATATAATAAATGCGAAAGTTTGTCAGTGTCTATGTTTGATACTTCTTCACGTGTAAAAGGCTGGAGCGATTTTAATAAAATTTGGTGCCTGACACCCTAGATTAACACAAAGGCTATATAATTTATAAAGTAAAACACGGGTAAAACCGCAGGGCACAGTTACTGAATAACTTGGTAGAAGACATACTTCTCTGTATATGTAAATAAATTTATGTTGCGAGGTCCCTTCTCTCTGGCCACTATTGGATGCCAATGTTTCTCTCGTCGTCCATCTATATGTTTTTCGAACATTAACACCCGGAAGAATGAAAATTAGCTCTTAAGCGACTGAACTGATTTGATTGCGGTTGTTTTTGTCTTAAATATAGAACTTCGAAAATACATATATATTTTTACAATTCGGTAAACAATTTAATGAAACAAAATCCATTAGAAACAGAAAAAACATGAAAATAGGCTACCCTAATTCTTTGATAAATTCCAACAAACCAGAAATATAGAAAGATACTAACAAAATAGGCTCAATCAGTGTTCAACCAATAATACCCATTGTAGGCCTCTTTGGGTAAAAATTTAAAGACACACCAATATTAACGTATGATACCTACCTAAAATAATAATATCCTGGGACATTATTTACTCACGGCCATCTGATCCCAAACTAAGCAGAGCTTGTACTATGGAAACCAGATAACTGATGTATTACATATGCTACTTTTCTTTTTAGTCCGGTCTATTTACACATTCAAGTTTACATAAATTCCCATAAAGCTGAATATTGGCATAGTTGTTCAAAACATCATTATAAAGAAAATCTCAAAAGTCCTCATCGTTCCGAGGTGTGCTAAAAATTTGGCACGGGGTCAAAGGTCAAAAAAATGAGTTTTTTGCGATTTTTAGCGAAACGGTGAGTTTTTTCGCAAAATTACCCCAGTACAAAATTGTAGATCACAAAATTCTCTACAAAAAATATATCAATAATTTTTTTCCTAAAAGCCACCATTTTGGAGATATAACGTTCCGAAAAGTTGGATCAGTCGTAATCCCTCTATTTTGCACACGTTTCCACGCCACCTATGAGGTAGTGTACAAAGCGCGTTTTTTTTAACGTGGTTTCCCCAGTAGGCCTATTCCACGGGTCTGCTGAGATTTTATATGTTTTAAAACTATTGCAAAATAATATTATATATTATAGTGGGCAAAAACAACGGCGGTGTAATTAAATAAAATACTTAAAATAAAAAGTTAGTCGTCTGATTCATAACTGTCCAAGATTTCTGTTTCTTCTTCTTCTTGATCTTCTTCTCCTTCTTCTTCCTGTTCATCCTCTTGTTCTTCTTCTTCTTCTTGTTCTATTTCACACGTAAACTGCCCCAATAGCGATTCCTGATCGGTATCAAACGAATCTTCAAGAGTTGGTGACTCAACATTCGAGCATGATCGGCCTTGACAGTGTGTGCATGCCAGGGAACAAAACAGTCCAACTTTTCTGCAACCACATTTTGCACTACACCCTTTCTTGCAGTTGCAAAATATTGTGTTGAGAAGTTTCTCAGGTGCTGGTGGAAGTAAAGTTTGAACTGGCTCTAGTGTATTGTCGATCAACTTCCAACCCCAGTCTTTAGGGTCCAGCTGATTACCAAGCCACACTTGAACTTGGTAATATACCCGAAACAGATGTTGATGAGCAGCTACTGAGGTTGGAGGAAGAGAAGCTAAGTTGACTTGTTTTTTATTACGCGTATTTTTATGCCAACATAAAGCAGGTATACGACCCTAGCCACGCGGACAATAGAATAAAAGACAGATGTTATCCCAAGGTTATACTGACGTACAAATTTAGGAACGGGGTTTCATTATACCTGAGATTCTCGTAGTTTAACTTATATTTTACATAAGCAAGTTACAATAAATAATAGCGAACTTATTTTAGTTCTATTACACCTTTAGTGACTTTCATATGTGGCGTACGTGTGCAAAATAGAGGGATTACGACTGATCCAACTTTTCGGAACGTTATATCTCCAAAATGGTGGCTTTTAGGAAAAAAATTATTAATATATTTTTTGTAGAGAATTTCGTGATCTACAATTTTGTACTGGGGTAATTTTGCGAAAAAACTCACCGTTTCGCTAAAAATCGCAAAAAACTCATTTTTTTGACCTTTGACCCCGTGCCAAATTTTTAGCACACCTCGGAACGATGAGGACTTTTGAGATTTTCTTTATAATGATGTTTTGAACAACTATGCCAATATTCAGCTTTATGGGAATTTATGTAACCTTCCTCCTGATTTTAGGCTTAAATAGACCGGACTATTTTGTACTTAAATACATACTGATATAGATAATTAGGGTTAGTGCTGATTCCCCCCGTTCTTGTTTCCCCCCGAAAGTTATTAAAACGATATTTTATAACTACATACAAATATTAATTATCGATTGCCCCCGAAATGTTAAAATTGGTACTGTCAAGCACAACTCCAAAATATCTACTCAAGTTCTTACATTTTGCTTGACACCTTTTGTACTCGTTATTCTTGTTAATAATCTGCAAAGGAAGAGAAAAGTGTGTACTGTACGATACAGAGATTAGACCATTGACAGAAAAATACGATAATAAGATATAAAATACCATAAATTTCAATGATGTCATTCCTGCGAAAATCAGCTCAATGATAATTATACATCCCAATGCTTGATTACTTTACTTCTGTTTATTTTTATTATAATAATGTTAAAATTGTTTAAATTAGACATTGTTGCCATAACTTATTAGTATGCAAGTATTAGTTAGATTCATTAATTACATTAATTTAGGACTTGTATGGTAAAGCATTTAATTTACTTATTATACCTTTGTTGATTTTATTTTTATCATTTTAATAATAGTTTATTTAGTTTAAATTGCGAGATTATTTATACTCGTTGATTGTTGATTTACAGTGATATATATTAGTACCTAAGGATTAGATAGGATCATAATTAGTGGCTTTTATTTGAAGGATTTCTATATATTAAGCAATAAAAGCACTTGTAGTAAAGTAATGAGTGATGGCCATATGTCATGTTTTTTTTTTGATATAACACTTTATATCCTAAAGTCAACGTGTTAAGACAGCAGTAGTATTTAAAATGTAAGACTAATTTGAAATAAATACACGAAAATATATCCAGTACTTTTATCCTTGACTGTACCACCTTGATTTTATTTAATAAAACGCAATTTTAAAACCTTTAAATTTTCGGGGGGAAACAAGAACGGGGGCAATCTGAACTAACCCGATAATTACACCCAGACCCAGGACAAACAGACATGTTCATGCACACAAATATTTGTCCTGGCTGTGAATCGAACCCACGACCTCCGGCGTGAAAAGCAAGCATTTGCCAACCACGCCAACAAAACTGCTAAGAACTAGAAAAATATATAGTTCATGTGCTGGATTTCCAAAATTCCCAAAACAAATCGTGAATGAATAATTTGAAGATAAAATTCCTTATCATTTTTACAAAAATGGAAGGAATTTTTCGTCTGGCAACCCTAGCTTCAGAGCACCGTCGGCATTTTCCCGAGTACGACCATAACTCAGCATTTAACCCAGCCCCAGCGCATAGAGCCAGGTTTCATTTAGAATACTAGATAGATATGTGACAAATTTTACATTATTTTTTTGTTAATAAACATAATGGTAAAAATTTATTAAAAATGTTTAGTAGATTCAAACACATTATATTTAACTACTTACTTATATTTTATTACTTAAGTTTTATAGGGCTATTACTACATATTGATTATTAAATTCCACTCATCGGTCAACAGCTCATTGGAGAGGCAGAAAGGCCTAGGCTTACGCCTAGTATTTTTTATTTATTATATAATAGCCTAGATGGTAAGAATTACCGCGACTCGTGGACTGTAAGACCAGAGGGGGTGCAGGTACTTACCGGCATTTAAAAAAGGAATAGGCTCGCTGCTTGAAGGTAATTAATTAGGTATATAGCGTGCGCCGTAAAAAGTTTCTTGTGAAACGCACGGTGCTAGACGACCATTCATCCAAGTGATAAAATTTCCACTCCTGGCGAGAGAATCTTTGTCGGAACGTGGCGGATATAAGTTAGAACAATTCCTCAGAACACTCACCGTGATAAATGTGATAGTATGTCGCAAACATCGGCTACGATGATAACTTTGCCGACTGTGTAATAGAAGTAAAATAATATACTATTCAAATATGTAGCCGAGTAGCTAGCTCGAGGCAGGATTTCGTCTCTTCTTTTATTTTATACCGTAGATATATATATATATATATATACATGGAGCAATATATAGAACTGTTGACAATTGAAATAAAATGTCACCAAAAATTCAATTATTTCTTATTACCTAGTGGCAAAAGTTTACACTCTCTGGGCGGCCGAGCTCATTATCTAGTGATAACTGAAGAGAAAACACGAGACCTAGATAGTTCATTTTTTCTCACGCAAACTCCAAAAGTTACTTTACATTTTATCAGGATAGTTAAAATAAGTTTTGAGGAGCTTCCAAAATTATCATGTCAGAATAATTGCTTAACTATTCCTAAAACCTTATATTCAAGTACTTAATATAATGTAAGTGGCAGTCATCTTTTAAAATCAATTGTATATATTTAAGTGCGGGTAGGAATCGAATCCACGGGGCATCCGGTCCCTTGTACGTTAATTGCTCCGCCACCGCACCGTGGTTCTCAGACTCGAATTTAAACAATCGATTCGCTATTTTTCATAACGCACTTAGACGCTTTTAACGCCATCTTACCTAGTTTTCAGTTAAGCATGTTTAAAATGCTAAAAGTAGCAAATAGAATCATTATTAATTATAATAAAAAACGATAATTTCAGAAGTATTCTATAATATAATATATCTGAACTAATATTAAAAAGATAAAAGATTAATTTTTGTATGTTAATTTTTAATTATACATATATTATTTTTTTAATTTCAATTCAATTCAATGTTTTTGGTTTTCATGTAATTTTGCGATTATTTTTGATATTTAATTATTTCACTCTTATTATTTTGGTATCCAATTCCTTCCACTATTATTTTATTGTATGTTATTTTTTATATTATAACTATTAATATTATTAACTGTGTATGTTCTGTTGTTTAATATTTGTCCGTTTTGTAATTAGTGCAAGTTTTTAATTAATTTATTGTAATTAACTTTAATAATGTAAAATTTTAATTCTGTGGTCGTCTTTAAGTTTTGCTGCACTATTAGTGTTAAGTATGTATGTGTCTTATAACTGCATGAGTGAATGTAACGTTGACGATCCTTAAATAAATATATGGAAACATACGGGAGAGACCTTCACAATGATAACACACGTATTAAACACCAATCACTTATTTTATTGAAAATAAAATAAAAACCAAGATTTCACAATGTATTCTTTAGCACTCCAAGTTGATAACTGTTGACAAACATCACTCAAACGTAAAATTATACTTTTTATTTAATTCGAATTCTATTCTAACTTTAAAAGCTATGTCCAGCTTTTTTAATAAAATAACCAGAGATGCTATCTTCTCAAAAGAGGTTTTATTCTATAGAAGGGCAGGTAATATCATTACAATATAGTACTTTATTTATTAAATTGAGGCCCCTACTAAAATAACAGTAGGGTATCAAAATAAGCCTATAAAAGTAACTGTTCGGCGTGCACCGAACACTATTTATGATACATAAAATAATATGCTTGTAGTGCTCATCATTACCCGCAAAATATCCATGCGGTTACGTTTAATATAACTTAGTTAAGTCAGAATAACCGATGTTTTAACAAATTAATAACTCAAAACATGAGTAAAATCGAAATATGTTTAATTAATTTAAAACACTAATTTAACTATATATCTATTTGTAGTAATTGAATATATGAAGACTAACTTCCAACCGCAACATAGACAGCGTTACTCCTGCTGGGAAAGCAGAACAATATTGCATATTAATTTGTTATTCTACATCTAAAAATACTGTTCTCCTAGCCGCATTTCGGCCACGGCAGCCAGTCTCAACAGAGATTAGCCATCTGCGCAGAACATATTATAGTGCTCAAGTGTGTGCACAAACACAGGAGCACTTTCTATTCCACCACTCTCATGATCCAATGGGACGCCTAGCCTAATCGAGACGAAGTTCGACCTACATTTCCAATTTCATGTTTATCGGTTCTATACATGACGCGTTAAAAGGAACTCATACTAATACGTCATACTAATATTCACTCTGAATATTAGTATGAATATTCCTTGTTGATACAAGTACAAGATTATTGCTCTTTCCTCTTGATAACAAACATCGCGAATTTTCCAATAATCCTAAATCGTCCCAATTCAGAATCTTCTCAAGTGTCGTGCTTTTGTGACAATACAGGGATCGAGATAAATCATTCCGTTTATAGCACAATACATCGTTTTTCTATAGAAATTATAATAATAATTCATCCATACTCCATTACACGCGAAAACTTTGGGTGGTTTACTGAGAAACTGGCACTTTTCTATTTGGTACCTTGTTGTATAATATGTTTACTTCTGTACGATCGCAAGAATAATACAAAAGACTGGGAAAATTAAATTTATTCGTGAATGTAGCCGCGTCGAAATAAAAGTACTATGACGTTCTGCAGCTTCAGATCGTCTTCAGGATCTTTTAAGTATCGTAAGTGAAACGCTTGAAGACGAATAAAATTTTATATTTTCTTCAATTTGGTAGATCATTAATTTAATTAAATTTTACTTTACTTTCTACAATTTGCATACTTACTTCGCATGGAAGTTTATCTGTATTTGTAGTCTTTTGGCAAAAATATAAGTAATCATTCTGTGAAAAAAATTGTTTATCTGACTGTACATCATATTTATTATTTTCTAGTACATATTTTTCTTTTTTAAGAAAATTACATGACATCCTATCAGTAAAAAGTCTACTTTTTTTAAAATCTAAAATAATATTGTGAGAAAAAAGGAAATCTTGTCCTATGACAAAATTTTGTGAAATCTTATCCACAACATAAAAACTATGATTAAACACAACATTTTCCATCAAAATGTTCAATTTAATTTTTCCTATCACCTCCAACTGCGCACCATTGATTGATTTTATTTGTGCATTGGAGAATTGCGGCATTTCTCCTAGCCTTTCTGCCATCTTTTTATCGACAACAGACACTGATGCCCCCGTGTCAATCAGGGCTACAAAAGGGATATTTTTACACGTAATATTTATAAAAGGGGTAAACTCACACTGCTGAGTGATTTCACTTTCCGGTGGCTGTTGACTGGTCTCTTTCATCTTATTAAATGCCTCTATTCTTTTGGGTACGGCTGGCTGACGCTCCGTTGCTCCTCGTCTGTATGGAACGTAGCCTGGTGTAGAGGTGGTATCCCCTGTTGTATGGTTTCTTGGGCTAAAACTATAAGGGGAAATTTTATTATCTGTTCGGGGATAAACAGCTCCTGGCGTAGGCTGGTTGATCCTCGATGCCCCAGCTCCGGTGTAACCATGCGGACCCGGTTGACCGTCATTCGCTCCGCTGCGTCTCATTGGTGTTTGGGTATTTTGTCCAACACTTTTTATATTAATAGGTAAATTTAATGACGTGTGACTTTGTGTCATGAAGAGGTTTTTAATTTGTCTGAGACACGTTTTTAGGTCGTTCTTGCTGGTAAACACTTGCATTCCAACCTTATTTTTAAGAAATGAGTTGCAGCTTTTAAGAAAATGGTTAATAAATATTGGTTCCGTAATTGCTGCTCCCGCTTTGGCCGCCAGTTCATCTAAGGAATAAAAATATGTAACTGGGTCTTCATTGTAGCCTTGTCGCCTCTCAAAGAAGTCGGCGAGTGGACTTTTTTGCCCTTGCTTGCTTGCTTTGCCCGTCAAATTCGTCTGTGATCTTCTTCTGGAGATCAGCAAATGTATCACACTGAGAATAAATGGTTTTATAAAATGATAAAGCGGGCCCCTGTAAATATGCCCCTAAGATGAGTTTTTTTGCATCTTCATCGTATTTGTTGATTGCGGCAATTACTGCGAATTGCCTAAAAAAATCGTTAACGTCAGCCGTTTCCCCGTCGAATTGCTCCATCTGAAATTATTTATGGAAAAAATACTTCTCGTGATATCCTCGATTCTTCTCTCGTTCTTCAGGGTATACTTATCAATATACCCGGCGCCTCCACCATATGACGTTCTGCAGCTTCAGATCGTCTTCGGGATCTTTTGGATGATAAATGATACACGTCAAATATTGAAATAATATTATATTTTCTTCAATTTCACTATGATAGGTAACAGGGCTCGTGTAGCTTAGAGAGCTCATTCGTAGACTGAATGACTGTTCTAAAGAATTTTTGTTTGAAATATTTTCAAACGCGTTCTTTTTTTAATGATTTCTTTTTAAATGTTTGGACGAACGAAGGTGCCAACCGAGAAGGTCGTCACAGTACCTATTTTTAGTCGATAAATAAGTATTTTCTATGAGTTTAACAAAGCTGGATTTTGGTTCTGTACCGTAGAATAAAATAGCGGAATAGCAAACAGTTTACGGCTAATAAATTTGCAAACAAACGTAACTTTAGTATTGAAAACATGTTTTTCTAGGGAGGTACGGTCAAGAACAGAAATTACTTCATAGATTCAGATTGTATTTTTGTTTAGTTTCTTTTATACAGTATTTTAGATATTGAGAGTGTACATTATGATCCAAATAGGTTGTTCAGTATCATTATGAGATCATAATAAACTTTAAAAATAAAAAGCGAAGAAAATTTAGGAGTTAGCATAGGGTTAATAAATGAATAAATCAACAGTCCAGACAAGAGGCCTGATTTCCAATGTAAAATCCAGAGATTTATTACAGTTTGAGAATTACATCTCAAACGTACTTAACAATTTAAAAAAGTCAAGTTGGGAGCAACGGCTGTATATGATTGATATTTAAAAAATGCTGAGATTTTATGAGATTGGCAAAATTCAGCCGCTACACTGACAAGAGTAAAAAAATCCTGAAACCGTAAAACTTTGTACACATATCCTACTTCAGCACACATCATCACATTTGATTTTTTATCATTAATAATGATTTTGTACTTTATATAAATAGAGGAGAAAAATTAAGAAGCGCTATCTACCTCTACCTATGAAACTGTAAAATTAGACATATCCGGTTTGTGAAAATAATAAAATATAAGATGAGAGTATGAGTATGGAGTATGGAGTAACAGAGATAGGGTAGTTGTGTACTCATGTATAGAAACGCATTCGCATTCTTGCCAATATAGAACAAACGGACAGTTGCAAGCCTTTATTCACGAAATATAAAATTCTAACTTTACCCTCTATCTATATCCTGGAAATATGCAAGTTTGTTAGGAAATACAAAGTATTTTTTACAACACAATAATTTGAATAGTTGTTCACTTAGACACAAGAATATGTTAATGTTACCCAATTCCCGAATTACTCTACACTCTAACAGTCCTAATGTAATGTCAATCAAAATATATATTTAGGATCAGGGGGCCAAAATTGGTATGTCAGGGTTTGGAGTTCCCATGTTGCTGGGATTAAGTAGCTACAATTAACTAACAAGGTCGATTAATTTACACACTAATTACAATATTACAATGATTGCAATTAAAATAAAGAAAGTAAAATGGAGACGAACAGAATCTTAATTCTACGTTCGTATAGTGGCAATACAACCACCCGAATAGCGTATTGTCTAGGCAATATAGCCATAGCATCGGGTATCGCGTCAGCAATTCCGCGTATACAATATACAGTGCAAGACTGTACCAAGTAGACCAACAGTTCTGTTGGGAGCAGAGCTCTTTATGGAGTCTATTCCGAAGATAGACTGCCTGTACAATTTTTTTTTTTTTTTAACGTGACGCGTGCAGTTAGCCTTCTGGCTTTTACTGCTTCACCGGACAGTAGGGGTGAGCGTGGGCTCTAACCGCCTAGCAAAAACAAACTACAAACTAAGTACCCGCGCCGGAGGGCGCTCCCTGCGGGGCTCGAACCTCGGCTCTGGGCGGATACTGACGAGGAGAGGGCGAGATATCATGGTTTTTAGGGATTTTGTGCAACTGTCGCTCTACGTTAATGCGCGACGCGGGCCTCGCTTCCGGTTTAGGTCCGGAGCGGGCATTCCTCGGATCGAATGCAAACTAAGGGTCATGGAGGACGCTGGTGGTCGCGGCGCGTTCGCGGTCGTACTCGCGTCCGGCGAGTACGAAATGTCGGTTGTGCAGTGTTGCGAGAGTCTCTAATCGATTTGATTTGATCTAGGTATACGGTGATCTCGTCGTCCGGTTCGTCTATGACGTTTTTCGGACGACGGTATTTACGTGAGAGTCGGGAAGGAGTGTATTTGACCGCCTGTACCACCAATTTACTTGGATGGTGAGTGGCAGAGTCAAAGTACCTTTTGGACGCATGCTTCATCCATTGCCTGATGGTAGGCAATTGGAGATCGGCATGGAGGCTTTTGTTACGGACGAACCACGGTGAGCCCGCGGTTCGTCGCATAAACTTGTTCTGGACTACCTGGAGGAGGTGGATGAATTGATCCTTAGCGTGCGCGAAGACCGGGCTCGCATAGGTCATCATGGGTCGAATGCACGTCTTGTAAATTCTCACCTTGTTTTCAAGGGACATTTTACTGCGTGCATTCAGGAGGCCGTGTAATCGATAAAGGGCAAATGAGGCACGGTTACGAGCGTATCTCAGATGGTCCTTGAAGTTTAACTTCCGATCGAGGAGCACTCCCAAATATTTGGTTTTCTTCTCCCAGGGGATCGGTTCACCAAACATTCGGACGGGATCGGCGGTGGGGGCGGGGTCTATCCTGGAGAAGAGCACGGCTGCGCTCTTGGTGGGATTGACTTCGATCCTCCATTTCCTGAACCATTCGCCGAGGGCGTCGGCTGAGGATTGGAGTTCTCGGTGGATGACTGACGTGCTCCTACTGGAGTAGTAGAGAGCTGTGTCGTCAGCGAAGAGTGCTAGATGAGCCTTTTTGGGTCTGGGGATATCGCTGGTGTACAGCGAGAACAGGAGCGGGGCAAGGACTGAGCCTTGGGGAACTCCTGCGCGTATCGGTCGGAGGGAGGAGTAATTTCCCTCGACGCGGTAGCGAAACGTTCGGTCCGTAAGGAAGTCTCGTAGGATGTGCACGAGACGGTCAGGCACTTTGAGTTTAATCAGCTTATATAATAAGCCGTTGTGCCAGACCTTGTCGAACGCTTTGGCCACGTCGAAGAAGATGGCTCCAGTATGGCTACGGGTCCGGGCGGCTTTTACCAGAATGTGTTCAACGATGCGATGCACCTGATGGACACTGGAGTGTCTGGCTCGAAAGCCAAACTGCTCGTCTGGGAGAATATCGTTTGCGTGGATGTAAGACGACAAACGGGCATGGATGATGCGCTCGTAGAGTTTCCCCATGGCGCAGAGAAGGCTAATAGGGCGGTAATTCGCCGGATCGGATTTGGATTTACCGGGTTTCGGGATACCAATCACGTTTGCCTGTTTCCACTGGTGTGGAAAGATGGGCCTGTACAAGCCAGTGCGAGCTCTTATATAGTGGTACGCCGCGCCTCCCACTCCCTTCAAACAGCTCTGTTCAATGGCGTAGGGAAATACGTCACGCGTTTACTCGATACAATTTACAAAAAGGATCTAAATCCATGTAGTGTAACTATTAAAATTCATCAAATAATCTAACAAGAATTATCGTGAAGTTATAACAGTTGTTTTTAACAACTATAATCTAATTACAATATCAAAATATACGCTCAACAATGTTTTGTACAGTACCAACTAAATGTCGAACTTGGTTGGCGAATTTAATTTTTAACTATCTCCGACATATAATAAAATTCCAAATTCTTTAAAAAATGAAACCAGAGAGAATAAATTCATAATTAATCTAAAACAAATACTTATAAATAATGCTTATTACACAGTAAATGAATATAATACAATAAACACACATACATTCAAACTTATACATGAATATATTTTTATTTATATAATCTATTAAATAGTTAGATCCAAATGTATCACACAAATATAACTTGTTACTGTTAATAAGCAAAATTTCTTTCCTTATTGAATGACATGATAGTTAAATAATAATATGCTAGTGTAATGTATAAATATATGAATGTAAAGTAGTCATATGAAATAGAAAACTCAATTAGTTCCTTAATAATTTACGAATAATAATAATTTAACGATATAGTTATATAATTATAAATTTACTGTGCCCGACAGGGTCCATAATGCTTCTAGCTATAAGCCCAATTTTTACCACCTAAGTTCACATTGTGGAAAGCAAATAAATTATATGAATATGAATGGTACATACGTACTGGTATCATTACAAAAAAAAACAGAGAGGCTTCTACCTCATATTTTGACTCCCCGTCCAAAATACATCGTTATTCCTATATGGGAAATTCATTTTTTGTTTTATTTGCATGTGGATGTGCTACACGTTGTTATCAATGCGTGAATTCCTGCAAAGTTTCGTTCTAAAGATAAAAACATCTACTCATTTACGCACTAAAAATCTCACTAACATACAGAAATTAACTTTGAAACTATAATGCTATTTTTTATGCGTGTAAAAGTAACCATCATCAAAAAAAAATAGACATTGCGAACACTTTTTGATACTATTATGCGATCAAAGGCTAGTGATATTGAATGAACACCACATACTACACGTTGCTCTTTATGGCGCCGCCGAATTTGAAACCGAATAGAATTCTTCCTTCTTTATAGAGTGTAAAATAGTTAGAACAACAGGAAATATCAAAATGATCTACTGTCTCCATCTACCTACCTAAAAGTTTTTATTCGTGAACTAAGGACATTTACATTAACACGCAAAGGATTTAACCAAATTTAGCTTAATTCCACCAAGCGATGAGGAAATTGCAAATTACACATTCGTCAGTCGTCATACCAATACAAGACAACATAACCTTGTTGTACGTGTCTCCGTAAAATAAATATATAATGTATATATATAATTTTTAACGTAAAATAGCAAGCGGGTCATGATGGTTAATAATAACCGCTGCCCATTCACTCGTAACTTCGGCCTTTAAGAAAGGAATGGGATCGCTTCTTGAAGTTGCCATGTCTTGCCAGATCTCTAATTGATTTCAAAGAGTGGTCGGGTGCGATAAAAATTTGCTATTTATTCAATTCGGCACTTAGGTATTAAGTTAAACTTGTACTTGCGCACGATTGTAAATTCGAAGCCGTCGACGCAGAAACATACCTAAAGGAATACATACGTGATACCATTACAGCTGGATTTTTGGGGACTTAAACTTGAACTTATCTAGCTAACAATGCAGCAGTAAGTAATACGAAATTTTTCAAAAACATTTTTGAAAGGGGCAATGTATTATATTTGTACATATTTCCTACAAACTCCTATTAACAGTTAAATTATATTCATAGCCATGACGGCTATGAATATAATTTATAATAAAACAGTATAAAAACGAGTGAATAACATTATTATAATATTAATGGGAGTTTTCGCTCCGTTATTCTGCCGTAAATAGTTGTAGCGTAATCCACATGTATTTTATTCTTATTTTCGGACCCGAATATCTTTTAAAATACAGTCTAGAATATCAATTTTCACTTGGCCTTGTTCAAATAGGGCATGGATAACGTGGAAAGACATTAAATAAATTATTTAGTCCTTCAAAAAGTAATACGGTTTTTAAAAGGTTGGCAACGCACGATATGGGTGTGGGTGGACACTGCAGACTATAAACGGTTATATCAAAATCATTCGAATTGAGTTTTTTATTGATACTACATAGGCTACGGTTACTCTCAGATGGGCCGTAACTTTTATACTCAATTAGATATAGGAAAAATTTGAAGGGTGTGCGTTACTCTAAAAAAATAGCTGAGAGAAGGGATTACTAATAGTTGCGACTCTTGATGCGATCGATAACTTATCGTTTATTGGTGTAAAGGATCTTCTTCACTGCTTGTCAGTTCTTCTCAGGGTTGACACGTCCTGAAATGATTTCTTTAATTATTATTATTATCCTGAAACGATGGTATATAAAATAATTAAAAAATATTTATTTTTATTTTATTTCATAGGTACAGAAACAGACTGCAGACTAATAACAAATTAATGATATCATTTTCTTATATCATTGTTAAATCTGAGGTCCAATTACATCTGTACACAACATTTAAAAATTACCAAAATTCTGTGAGTTAAAACTAGGATAGATAACCTTCCTGTTTTCTGTTTTATTTTTCATTCATTCTGTTTCATCATCGTCATATCACCCGAGAGATGTCCCCGGCTCGACAAAGGCCTTCCCCAAAGATATCACAATTGCCGGTCTTGCGTTATTGCCTATTCGCATCCAGCGGTGTCCAGCGACCCACACAAGATCACCATCTTGTAGTTTCTTCTTATCCTACTAAAAATAATAAATAAGAAAGAATTTATGTTTATGAATTGGGATGTTTCTATATTATTTTATAATGTTTATCACGTAATTAAATGGTCAAATGACTTGGATAAAATTTGGAATGGAGAAAGGTATGCGATCAATTAACGCACAAGCTAATGTATTGTTAACATTGCTAAATAGCGGGTAACACTGCAGGGCGCAGCTACAATGAAATAAAGGTATGTTAAGATTTGACTTTCGTATAACTTCCTAATGCCAGAGCAATTAACGGTCCTAAAGAAATGCAATCCTTGTATCTCGTAATCCGTAATAGAATCCTAGTAATAATGCTTGCAATGGAATACAATATACCTAATCAACTACAACAATATACTATATAATAAAAAAATATATATCCTTACAATGAAATTCTCAAAATACAAATACCACAGCGATTACCCCAGCATATTAACTATTTAATACCCTTTATTCCGATGAGTTCACCATCAACCAATATAAGAACACAACATCAAATTGTTTTGTGTGCATGTATTCTAAAAATCTAATCATCCGTTGTGTATTTTCGACGGGCCTGTTGGCGTGGTTGGCAAATGCTTGCTTTTCACGCCGGTGCGTGGGTTCGATTCCCACCCAGGACAGATATTCGTGTGTATGAACAAGTTTGTTTGTCCTGAGTCTGGGTGAAATTTTATTATTTTTCTTAAAAAAATATCTTTATAATTACGTATTTACAAAAGAAACGTAGTATATGTACGACTAGCTGTGCCCCGCGGTTTTACCTGCATTAAACTTTATAAATTATAGCCTATGTGTTAATCCAGGGTGTCAACTAACTCCATACCAAATTTTATTAAAATCGCTCCAGCCATTTGGACATGAAGAAGTAACAAACATACACACGCACACAGTCACACACTCACAATCTTTCGCATTTATAATGTTAGTAGGATATTAGTTATCTCGTTTCCATACTACAAGCTCTGCTTAGTTTGGGATCAGATGGCCGGGTATGAATGTTCCAGGATATTATATCGTTATATGTATAAGCATGTTTATCAGTTGTCTGGTTGCCATGGTACAGGCTTTGCCTAGTTTGGGATCCGATGGCAGTGTGTTAGTTAACCCAAGATATTTGTTATTATTATTAATATAAGGCAACATAACATATTAATAGAGTACCCCGTGACACAGGGATTAGATTCACTAGTGCGGGTGTTGCGAAATAAAAAAATAAAAAACCGGCCAGGTGCGAGTCGGACTCGCCCACGAACGGTTCCGTAGCAGCAAGTATTTCAGTTGATTAAATGAAAGCAAATTGCGGTCTACGATTTATGACGTATTAAAAAAAACTACTTGCTAGATCTCGTTCAAACCAATTTTCGTAGTTAGTTTGCATGATAATGTACATCATATATTTTTTATAGTTTTATCATTCTCTTATTTTAGAAGTTACAGGGGGGGGGGGAGGACACTGATCAAAAATCATATTAGAAACCTCAATATCATTTTTGAAGACCTATCTATTCAACCCCTGCACGTAGGTATAGGTACAATAAAAACAAAAATGAGTTTCAGTTCTATGTATATTAATTATTGTTCTTTTTCTATTTTTGTGTGAAAATCTTAATGCGGTTCACAGAATACATCTATTTACCAAGTTTCAACATTACAGCTCTCAGTTTCGGAAAAAAGTGGCTGTGACATACGGACGGACAGACAGACAGACATGACGAATCTATAAGGGTTCCGTTTTTGCCATTTGGCTACGGAACCCTAAAAAGTGGGTCACCCGCCAGTAAGAAGGTCCAGAGGGGCTTATAGAAGGTAATACTTTTATTGACGATGCTGACCGTACCCACTAATTAACTATTTTTTTATGATAACATCTACTGGACTCGTAAAAAAGAAGTACCTATATAGTATTTTGATTCCAGCACCAGCATAAAGTTTACATTAGGATTTACGTCGGTATAGCGAAGGGGCATTGTCTTGCAGCTAACGTATAGTCGACGATACTTTGGTGGGTGTATTGACAGTCTTTAATACAAAAGTAGTAAGGTCGGTTTTCGTGGTGCATTGTGTCCACTGAGGTGAGGTGTCTGTATAACGCCATACCTAAAATATAAATCAGGACTGTGGTTACGGTGACAGTTTGTGTAAAATACTAGCTCGTTATAAAGAATGGCTATGAATGGAAACATTTTATTACAATTTCTGGAACGCTGTTCTTTACTGAATAATAATAATAATATTGCGGTCCTACCCGAATTTAGCCACGGCGACCAGTCTCAATGGAGACTAGCGCGGGACATATTATAGTGCACAATGGTGAGCGCAAACACAGGGCCACTTTCTATTCCATCACTCTCATGATCCGATGGGGCGGTTTGCGACACGATCGGAAAGAGGTGGTCGAAAGAGAGCGACAGGACCGACGGCTTTACGTGCTCTCCGAGGCACGAACGTAGAATACCGCCAACTCCCAGACTTCAGATATTCACAATTTTTTCTTTTTTACGGAGAAATATTTCTTTTTTACAGAAAAATACCAAAATCACCTTTTGTCCCGACCCGGGATACGAACCCAAGATCTCCTCATCTGCGGTTGAGTTAAGCTGTAACTGCTCACCCAAATAGAGGACATACAATCAGAAATAATTTTAACTTTTCATTTGATAAGTTCGGATTCGATCGTGTGTTTCAAAATAATACTGTGCCTCTAGCACGAGTTACTGCAGTTCACGTACTCGATCACACGTACACTTTCCTCCCATACATTGAGCACCAGCGCCTCTCGCGGTAACTATTAAGAACTAAAACTCTGGTGCTCAATGTATGGGACGAAACTGTACGTGTGATCCGAGTAAGTAAACTGCAGGAACTCGTGCTAAAGGCACTGGTGAATTGTAGATACAGATAGTGTGGCAGGAGGCGGTGCGGGAAATTAGAGTTGCCCTTTGATTTTACAACAACTACAACATGTGTTAACTTAACGAGTAGCCCCGTGGTTAATGTAGTGGCTTCGCGCTCCTGTTCAGGTTTAAATGGTTGTACTGAGTTTGGGTGTGCTATCCATGAATTGTACTAGCCGTGTGGTTTCTTCACAAATGTAATATTATAACGGAAAAAATGACTTTTGAATTTTATTTCCGGAGAGTGAAATATGATTGATCCCAAAATACGATTAAACTTTTTTCACTCGATTGAAAAAATGCTTAAACCAAATAATCTCGAAAAATTTATTTCTCTTCAAATAATCTCGTTAACATCTATCATTACAGGTCTTGACCTAATGCGATAGTGTTGGTATTAAAATTATAAAATCCTTATTGAACTAAATTTTAAACTAATTATTTATGTAACTAACTACATTTAACAGGATCTTTACGAATTCACTCAAATTACATGAGAATATATCCACTTTTTCGTGTACTTCATTAATTAATCTAATTGCTCGGATGAGTGAGGTTTTTGCCAAATCAATCATCTGATCTGATTACCATGTGTGAATAGTGTCCTAGGATATTTCTTATTATCATTAGTAATTATGAGAGTTACCCGTTACAATTTCTCACTGTCTTCTAACGATCCTGTAATTCAGTATTTTTCCATTTCCATATTGGCTATAACTTTATTTATGAGTTATGACATATATTGAGAAATAAAGCGGCATCAAGCCTCGCGGACGTTAAAACAGTATAAATACCCTTACATCGACCGATATTCACTGTACCCTGGACATTGAATCCCGTAGACAAGTAAGAATATTGCATATCAATGTAAATGCGGTTACCATTTTTTGATATTGTATTCAGTATAAGCCGCCCATCGGGTAGTTTGCATACAAATTGTTTATTCTTCTCAGCTACGATCGAGACCTGTATAATTTACGAAGCCATTGTCCCAACCGTTTAGCTTGATGTGACAATTTTGGCTACCAAGTCGGAGCCATGTATGTACCTCCACTTACTTATGTATGCAACAATTGGAACACGTATTCATCATACATGTGTACTCATTGAAATATAATACAGGCTGGTACAGACGCCAGCACATCAAGCTACCTCAAGCTGTCAAATTTCCCCAATTAAAAGTGAACCTTATGCTTATGTAATAAAGTTGAAAATCTATAAAAGAAATTTGGCAGATTGGGGTAGATGGATGTGCTGGCGTCTGTACAAGAGAATGGAAATCGAGCATCTTTGATATCACCGGGCTATCACATTCAACCACTTCAGTTAAACGTCTAACCTATACATGCAATGCTCACGTAACACAGGTGACTTGTAAGCTACGTACCTACACAATTTGACCGGCAAATTACTGTTTAAAAAGCATTCAACGGAATTCAACTTTCCTATCTAACAACCGATTTAAAAAGACACCATTAAGAAAGTATTCCCAAGCTAATAAAAAAATTATTATCAAAGTCGGTTAACCCAACGTAATAAATAAAGATATTATCCTAATCGTCCTACCTACCTATCCAATAAAAAATTGGTAATCCCAATCTAATAAAAAAATATTGTCAAAATTGGTTATGTCTATCTTATTAAAAAAATGTTATCAAATTGTTTATCCCTATACCTACACCTATAACAAAAAAAATATTATCAAAATCAACTATACCCACCTATTAAAAAATAATAATCAAAATTGATGATCCATATCTATCCATATCTTATTCATAATTAATTAATTAACAAAATAATTATGAATAACGGACAATTCACGTAATATGCATATATAAACATGAGTCAAATTGATAAGAGCTTCTTTTTTAAAGTCGGGTCATTATTAACATGACTTACAAGGTGTATGGTTATTGTATATGTGAGGTTATATATCTATTACAAGTAAGTTATTATAAGTAATCTATATCCGCCATAAGTTCGGGAACTTCGCCTTCTGGATATACTCGACGAAGTCTAGCTTACTATACATTAAGCTATACTATAGAGCAGTATGTGTACAAAGATATATAAAGATTCCTTTATTGCTAAAAACTGTGTACATGGTTATAGATGGTATACAATTTTGAGTATCAACAGTTACCCGTATCGGGCGCGCAACAGTAAGACTTATGAATTAAACATAAATAGTACATAACAATTCTTATTATTATAATGTACCTATATTTGTGGAATTATTTATTACAATTTATAGAAAAAAGGGATTACTTTTCGGCAAAATACTCATTGATATCGTAAAACACATTGGAAATAAGCCACTTTTTCAAAACGTTTTTGAATTTTTTGCCTTCTAATTCCTTGAAATTAACACAAACATGGATTCACTCTTTTAAATACAGATAAAGCCACCTGATCCCAAACTGGGCAGAGCTTGTACCAGTGCAACCAGACAACTGATAAACATCTATACATATAATAAAATCGTAGGAAAGTCAAAACTGTACATTGAATATTTTTTTTAAAGGGTACTTGGGGCGTGATCTAGATATCGAAGCCAAAAATATAGTTTTTAGAATTTTTGTCTGTGTGTCTGTTTGTCTCTATGTATGGCCGGGCTAAACTCAAAAAGTACTGCATGGATTTACTTCAAATTTTGCATGAATATTACTAAGAGGTCGGGTCAACATATAGGCTACATATTATCACGCTATCACCAAGGGGGAGGAGCTGTGATAATTTATAAAGTTTAACACGGGTAAAACCGCGGGGCACAGCTAGTCATTGATAAATTACACTCAGGCAAAGAACAGCCGTGTGGTTTCCGGCCTAGAAATAATAATACCATCCCGTGAATGTCGTAAAAGGCGACTAAGGGATATAGCAAGTAGGCGGACAGCAGCGCCACCTGTGTACTAGCTACCACCTAACTGCGGTCGCCAACTCGCATGGCAAGCACGGTGACCACGGCAAATCCCTCCATATGGCAACGTTATAGAAACCTTTGGGGAGGTCTATTTAATATGTTTTTTTTTTATTTAAGAGGGCGACAAACTAATAACAATAATGTCCTCCTAGCCGAATTTCGGCCACGGCGGCCAGCCCCAATAGAGATTAGCCATCTGCGCGGGACATATTATAGTGCTCAAGTGTGTGCGCAAACACAGGAGCACTTTCTATTCCATCACTCTCATGATCCGATGGGACGCGTAGCGACACGACCGGAAAGAGGTCAGGTACAGGAGCGCCGGCTTTACGTGCTCTCCGAGGCACGGGGGTATAATACCGCCAACTCCCAGACTTCGTGCTGATGCTGAGAAATTTTTCATTTTACAGAAAAGTCCCAAAATCACTTTTGGCCCGACCCGAGATTTGAACCCAGGGCCTCATTTTCTGCGGGTGAACACGCTACCGCTAGACCAACGAGGCAGGGCGACAAACTAACAAGTGGGTCACCTGATGGTAAGTGATCACCGCCGCGTGCCGCCCATGTACACTCGCAACACCATAGGGGTCGCGGGTGAGTTGCCGGCCCTTAGTCGGCTAACAAGTTTTGCTGACCCTAACCCCCCACTCCCATGAGCTCTGGCGACCTTACTATCATGCAGAAACACGACATAAAGATATCAATGTTATTATTAAGGAATGTCTTCTGTAAGGTGGAGGTACTTCACCAGTCCGGCTGCTCTTTGGGCGAGTCAAAGCTGTGACCAGTTTTGAAAAAAAAACTTGAGAGGTGTCAAGCGACACCCGGATGGAACGAAGTTATTTCTTATTATTTATTATGTACAAAAAACCTGTATATACACTCAACAAAAATAATCGTCGCGACACCACACTGTTCAATGCGAAATAGAAATGAAAATATCTGGCTTGCTTTCTATAAGAGAGAGAGAGAGAGAGAGAGAGACAGCCAGAGAAACATGCGCACGCCGCACAGCTGCAAAAAGGGTCGTGACAACTTTTCGTAAGATTTTTTTCCGTCTAGCACCCTTTCACAACGCGCGATAAGGAACTTCGTTCCAAAAGAATTTAAAACCAAAGATTCAAGATTTCTTGGGTGGGGATCGAACACATGACCTCTGGCTTAGCTGTCGAGTCAAAGGCCTAGACCAACAGGCCAGTCATAGGATCATATCGACAGGATGTGCCAGACAATATGTCAAATGTTTGCGTGTCGTTACCACGGTCGGTTACCGTCACCCCGTCTCCTATATATGCACCCTCTTTGTAAAGGTCTGCCTATTTGTGTCACGTGTTGGTAAGGTGAATTCTACTCGTCGTCCAGGGATGGTCATAATTTAATACCAAGTCTAATAGTTATAAGTCTACCAGCACATAAACTTATTCTTAGGAACATAGCATACATTTTATTAAGGCATAGATAATGCGATGGGATGGCTATTCAATATGACAGCGAGAGATTATTATACCCATTCGAATAAATAAAGAGAATATCCTAAATCGTTTCTCAAAACACACGAGAAATTGGTGGCTCCTTTTTGTAGTTGAATAAAATTGATTTTATATAGATCATATTTGCTGCGATTTTTTTGCGGGTGTTGCCACACAAAGGAAATTATTCCCTTCGTCGCGGGTTATTTTAAAGACATGTAGCTGACGGTCACAAAGTGCACCCAGACTCAGAATAAATCCTCAACTACTTATGGGGCACGCAAATAGGTGTCATGTGTGGTAATTGTACCCGGTACCGAAGTTGTGTGGCGAGTGTCTTAGCTGCGCCACACATACAGTCAAGAACTCAGATAAAATCGTCTCTGTTAATTTTCGAGAGTAAACATATTCGCCACAAAAGCAACGGTATAGTCTTTTTATATAGTTGTTACTTTTATAGTCAGACGAGAAACACAGAAACACTATTAACAGACCTACAATTGTAGTTACCACGTTTCCTACTTAGCTGAAAATAAAACTAACACAAGAAAAATAATTATTCCTATGAAATAAAGGAAAAAGCTGCATCTCGACCATCTGAATAATTCAATTAGGTACTCGTAAGTATTGCGGAGTGCCCCAGATAATCGTCGAACAATAAGATAAGAACTTTTTAATTGGACTTGAAACAAAGCTGCTAATGCTTTTCCTTAATATACTTATTATTTCAAGAGGCATATGAAATGAAATAATGAAATTTATTCAGCACTTGGGTATTAACACACTTGAACTTGTCAAGCTCACAATGCAGTACATAAACATAGTCGAATACAGTCTTAAAGTAACATATATGTGTTTTAATTTTTTTTAATCCTTAAATAGATAACAAGTTACTAAGCTATTAGTTTTAAATTAAGTAACAACATTAAAATTAGAAAAATTGAAGACAACTTGCAGTTGGCTAGCGCAGAAGTCTCTCAACTGGTTATTTATTATTGGGTTGTACTTCACCGACCTCCTGAGCTGTGGTCCGAACCCCATAAGAGTGCCTTCAGGTATGAGTTGCTTAAAATAAGCACTATAAGGCACTCTTATGGGGTTCGGACCACAGCTCAGGTGGTCGGTGAAGTAAAAAGACGGAATTCTAAATGAGGGTATGATCACTTGCACGGGATCACCGATCACGTGTTAAGGGGTAAACGTGATCCGCGCCTCCGAGGAACCTACCCTAGTAGAAACCTACTAGGATTCATGATTCAATTTTGACTGTGTATCATTATGTGACATTATTTTAAATGTCTGGTATCGATCAAAGTTAAATCTGCATGAACAAAGTTATTTGACAACTGCTATGCCTTCGCTGCACCTGACATTAGCATGCTACTTTCATCCATGATGCTTGAAGTTTCTGAGCTTTGTGTATGATCAACCCTGTACCCGTCCCATACCCTCGCTGATTAATAGTTGTTTATTATTTACTCGATCGAATCAGAAATGTTGAGATCCGCAGGCGAACCAAAGTAACCGACATAGCCGTAAGAATTGCCAAGCTGAAGTGGCAGTGGGCTGGGTACATAGCTCGTAGAGCCGACGGCCGCTGGGGCAGAAAGGTTCTCGAGTGGCGACCACGAACCGGAAAACGCAGCGTGGGCAGGCCCCCTACAAGATGGACCGATGATCTTGTGCGGGTCACTGGAAATCGCTGGATGCGGATAGCGCAAGACCGGCAATTGTGGAGATCTTTGGGGGAGGCCTTTGTCCAGCCGTGGACGTCTTTCGGCTGATATGATGATGATGATTATTTACTAGCTGTGCCCCGCGGTTTTACCCGCGTTAAATTTTATAAATTATCACAGCTCCTCCCCCGTAGGTTATAGCGTGATAATATGTTGACCCGACCTCTTATCTATCATGCAAAATTTGAAGTAAATCCATGCAGTACTTTTTGAGTTTAGCCCGGACATACATACAGACAAACAGACAAAAATTCTAAAAACTATACTTTTGTTTTCGATATCGATTGTAGATCATAAAAAGCACACTTTACAGATATTGGCAATGCTATTTTATTGTATTCATTTTAATTTAAGTTTAACAAGTATAGTTTTGACAAAAAAATATTTGTTTGTATATTGTATTGTTGCAGTGCCCTTACGGGGTTCATGTTTGGTACTGTATTATAATCTTAAATACCTATATAAAACCCATGAAAGCAATAAACAAATTGAAATGGAAAATTGAAATTAAGCGCCAAGTATCCTTTTTAAAAAAAATATTCAATGTACAATTTTGACTTTCCTACAATTTTATTATATGTATAGATATTGTAGATAGTTATATTGCGTCAACAAACGTATTTATCAAGTCTTAATATCCAGTGACGAAAATGACGCATACGTTTCTATGGGAGAATGGCAGATAGTAATGACTATGTTATATCTGTGTTACATAATAATTCAGTAAGTCGACGAGTAGAGTAACGACATAAGTTCAGTTAGTGTCCTAGAAGTGGAAACAGTGAAATACCTTAAACATTACAATATAAGGACCAATTTCCAATAAAAACTACATAATATTCATAAAAATATAGCAGAAATGACGAGAAGGGGCTTTTGTCGTCACTAACGATAGGAAACGGAAGTCGTACGAAGATAAATAATTTATGTAATATATTATCATCCATCGCGGTGGAGTTGAGGGAGAGTGGTTTCATATGTATGGAGGTTTTAATGGAGGTAGGTAAAGTTGACGCCACGTCCGTAGATACTTTTTGGCTTTGATAGCAACTTTATTACGAAGGCCTAAAAGCGGTTTTCGTAATTTAAGTGACTGTCCTGATGTGCCGTTGACTACAATTTGCAGCATTTCTTTTTCCCTTTCATAATTATGAGGTATAGATTAAACCAATCCACATAACATTCCTAATTTAGTTTATAGAGCTCGGTACCAATATGTTAAAAGGAACCATTTTATTTTTAAGTGTCCACACACATATACATAAGGAAAAGGAAAGTCGCATAACGATTTTTCCTTGGGTGATAATTTATACCAGTAAATCCTAAAAAAAGTCCTATCTTAAGCCACGTTAAAGAAATTTGTACCAAAATAACCCTTTTTCCTGTTAACTGAACAACTTATATTTGCTTATAGTCACTGGCAGGATGATGGTCATAAGCAACACTAAGATGAAAATATGGTTGTTTTTAGAAATTGACCTATCCGAAGAATAAAGTTACTTTATTCTACAGATAGGTCGATATATCACATGCATTATTTCAAGCTAACCGTCAAAGTCCGGGGTACTTTGACGGTTAGCTCCCTTGAGCAAAAGGCAGTAACTTTTGAACAGCATAACATATTTTTATGAAACTTAGAGAAATAACATTTAAAATAAAACTAGCCCTAATCTATACATATAATAAAATCGTAGGAAAGTCAAAACTGTACATTGAATATTTTTTTAAAAGGATTCTTGGGGCGTGATGTACAATCGATATCGAAGCCAAAAATATAGTTTTTAGATTTTTTGTCTGTGTTTATGTCCGAGCTAAACTCAAAAAGTACTGCATGGATTTGCTTCAAATTTTGCATGAATATTACTAAGAGGTCGGGTCAACATATAGGCTACATATTATCACGCTATCACCTACGGGGGAGGAGCTGTGATAATTTATAAAGTTTAAAGCAGGTAAAACCGCGGGGCACAGCTAGTTCAAAATAAAACTAGCCGTAATATGAAATAATAAGTTAATATGCGAAGACAAGGTCACGATACTCTCACTGGTCCGTAAGTGATCGGCAAGGTTTAGCAACTAGGCTCGCGGTCAATACACAGATGGGTGACCACCAAAGTGGTTTTATTTCTGAGCGTCTCCGTGCTTCGGAGGGCACTTTAAGTTGTCGGTCCCGGTAGTCATTAGACAATAGTCGTTGAACCATGTCAGAGGCCTACTGGGCGGCTTGAACAACTCTGATACTAGGGTAACCACTGCCCGTACGATAAGTAAGTAAGTAACACGTTCTCCAGTTACCAAACAGTTACTTATTCAAATTTCCTTTGAAACAGATATATGAAATTAAAACGGAATTCGTGTAATATAAGTTCGCTTCAAGTTTGACGAACTAATAAGTTAGCTCGTAGAACTGGGGGAAATACTGCACTGCACAATGTACAGACGCCAGCACATCAAGTTACCCCAAACTGTCAAATTTCCCCAATTGAAAGTGAACCTTATGCTTTGGTGATAAAGTTGAAAATCTATATAAGAAATTTGACAGATTGGGGAGTAGGATGTGCTGGCGTCTGTACCTAAATTGATTCAGCTTCACGTGAACGAACGAATTAAGTCGCAGATGTTATATTAAACAAAAGATTTAATACTTAATATTAAAATGTATATAAAAATGTCAACGTGCGCACTTCGACATTTTTAGACGGTTTGGTCAACTACTTAATGACCGATTATAAATTACACTACAAAGTTTAAAATTGACCAATTCACACCTAACTTCCTGTGTATAGAATTATATATTTCTTTCTGTTTCCGACATAATTTATATTTGTTTCAATTTCCGACATTTTACAAAATCGGTCAGATGCAGAATTGGTCTTTTCTCAAATTTGCACATTTTGAGAATTACTCAATCCTAGAATCGATCTTTTAGCGAATCGGTCGTTTATAGAATTGCACATCAAAGTTATATATTTCAATTTATAACATTATATTGACATTATAATTTCTGATATATAATAAACTTACATATTTCATCAGAGGGAACTAAAATAAGTTATTAACTATCATTCGGTCTTTTACAGAATCAGTCTTTTATAGAGCTGTACATTAAAGTTATATAACATTTCGAATATATAATAAAGTTACATATTTCATCAAAGGGAACTAAAAAGTTATTAACTATCATTTTGTCTTTTACAGAATCTAGAGATGCACATTAAAGTTCTATATTTCAATATTTAACATTTCGAATATACAATAAACATATATTTAATAAAAGGACCTAAAATAAGTTTTTAGAATTGCACATTAAAATTTTATATTTAAATATAAATTTCAAATATATAATGAAATTATATATTTCAACAAAGGATCTCTATAATAAAAATAAATTACACATTTTGAGAATTAGTTAATTCTAGAATCGGTCTTATACAGAATCAGTCATTTCTACATAGAATTGCACGTTTTAGGAATTAGTCAATTTTAGATTATGTATGTATATTATGTAGTCTATTCTAAAAACAGTAATTAGTCGACCAAACCCTTTAGACGTATCAAAGTTACTAAACAAATAATAAACATCTAAAAACCGGACTGCATAAAATAGTTTGTTTGTTAAGCAGTTTGTATGTTTAAATAAAACTATGCGAGTTAGAAACATCGTTTTACGTTTCCTGTTATTTTCAAGTAGACGCCTATGAACTTTAATTAAAGTTTCAGATGTTTTGCATCACAAAGTTCTGTAACAAGGGAGGTATTTAATAACATTTTTTTAATAATATTTTCCATTGAAACACATAGATGAAGATATAATGAAATTCTAGTGATCTTCAAGTTGGATGAACTAATAAGTTGTCAGTAGATACGAAAGTACATACTACGTATAACGGAGTAGCATATTGCGCTGCACAATGTAGCTTGAATTGAATCAGCTTCTCAAAAGCTTGATCCAGTTCTAATTTTCTCTAATAATAATAATATATTAAATTATGTTTATAGCGTATTGGATCCGGTGGTAGCATTAAAGCGCGACCGTGCGTCGTTATAAACACAAGGTCCTCCATAATAATAATATTTAATTCGTACCGTAGTATAGACAGAACCATTCAGACAATATGTAGTAAAAATATAGGTAAAATTTTAAATTTCGATAACTAAACCTACACATGATCTCCTTGACAATCACTTAATATAAGCTAGCTAAATATCATTAAGTACTATTATAAAATAAATCTAATTGTAATTTTTTTCATACAATCCGTGTACCTAAATATATTTTTCACCAACATATTCTAAGTCCTGTAATACTAACACTATATGGATTTTATATCTGAATTAAATGAAAAAAAATATCCAATATAAAATAATATAAAAAAACTAGAAATAATTATAAATTAAAAATTAATTATATATTACTACAAACATGTTCTGACTATTTCAACCGCTTTTTTAAAGTCAACGTGAATAAAAACCTTTTTATATATTTTATTTTTTATTTATTAAAATTAAATAGCTATCATTCGACAAAGCAAATAAAATAACTATCATTCGGTTGCTCTTTCCAACACGAATTGAATTGACTAATTCTCAAAATGTGCTTTTAAGCATTTGTCAATTCTAGAATCGGTCTTTTACAGATACAATCATATGTACAGACGCCACCACATCCAGCTATCCGAATCTGTCAAATTTCTTTTATAGATTTTCAACTTTATCAATTAAGCATAAGGTTCACTTTCAATTGGGGAAATTCGACGTCTGAGTAACGTCCGGAAATCATTGGTGCGCGAATCAGTCACGCACCTTACCCTATTTACATGTTCATATTTATGTACATAATATTCATATCAATTTATTTATAGTATATATCCTAAAACCTAATTATTGCTAAGAAAACTAAATTTATAATGAAATAATATAAGATTTTTTTACTATAATGCTAATATAAACTAACTCACCAACTAAATGGGGTTGCATTTTCTCACCAATTAAAAGGCGCTCCGCATCGGCATCAAAGGTCATCATGCACATCAGCATTTCCACATTGTATGGCAATGCTTATTCTCTGTGCAAACTTTTGTACAATAATAAAATCTACTTTTTCGATAGAAAGAAAATGCAACACCGACGAGTTCATGTGAAGCTTAATCAATTTAAGCTAGATTGTGCACCGCCGCCGTACTAACGAATAAGTTCGTCTAACTTGAAGCGAACGTATGTAGATTATTCGCATTTCGATTAATCTTCAAATACCTTTCCAAAATAAATGATGTTTAAGAACTGAAATGGCAACTGTAATGGTAATAATATATTTGAAGCGTAGATTGATCGATATTTACTTGAATGTTACAGGAAAAAATTGAACGAGGTTTCTAATCGATCTCAGTTTTGTTGTAATCTTTAGCAAGCAATGAAGATGCCTAGATGAACGGCAAACTTCATGTTAAAAAAGTCTGTACTCATGTAAATAAGTTATGTTAAACGGCCCGAATTGTAGAATAAATAATATATGTAGAAGAAGAAGAAGTACACTTTATTGCAAAAATAAGTAAAACAAAACAATAGTTACAAACAAGGAAATGAACTTGTTATGCAATTGGCGGCCTTATCGCTAAAAGCGATCTCTTCCAGGCAACCATCTTGCGTTGAAGATTTGTTTGTTGAAATCTTGTAGATTTTAATTGTATCCAATAAGAGCTTTAATTTGATACCAAACACGACACACAATCATATTTGCAATTGTCGTAGTTATATATTTAAAAAGATGCTATTCTTTTTTGTATGATTGAAAGGCAAACACTCAACCGGGTGGTCATCACCGTATGGGCTGCATTGATCATGACACTTGCAACACCTGAGAGGCCGCAAATTCACTTCCAGCTTTTAAGAAATGAATAGGCACGCTTCTTGAAAACAAATACCTCCGCCGTTAATTGATTCAGCCGAGGAATCGAGTGCGGTAAAAAGTTTCTTGTGAAACGCATGGTGCTACACGACCATTCGTCCAAAAAACGTGGATGAAATTTATTTTAGTACTTAATTTCAGTTCCTATCCATCCAAAGATTGTCTGGAAGAGATTGCTTAAGGCGATAAGACCGCCCGTTGTACATTATATTCATTATAATGTATTTTCTTTCCGTTTGAGTGTCTACAATAAAGAGTACTCTATATATCTATCTATCCACAAAATATGTTTGGCGGCCACGTCTGGAGCTTTACATAAATTACAAAATCCCCATAAAGCCAGTTTCAAATATATCCATACAAACATGAAATAAAGAAGCTATAAATTGCATTCCAAACATACAAACCGCCTAACTAACATTTTGTCAATACTTCTCTACTTAGTTTATTGCACAAAAGAAGAGATAAACCTTCAGCTATGTAATATGTTTCAATAATAAAACTGTTACAGGAAAATACAGCACGTTTATTTCACTTTATATCAGCACAAAGTAGCATCACAATCATGAAACAGCAGCTATTCGAGTTTTATATGAAATCTTTGATCGTAAAAACTTTGCATCGGGAATTTTAACCTACGATTTCACAGAGACAAACACATCATCATGGCGTTTCGTAGAATTTATTTTATTCAATGGATACAGAAACAGACTACATACAGACTAACATCAAATCTATACTACAAATAAATAAAATTGGAGTGTCTGTTTGTAATATTGAAATAACCGGATTTTACTACATTAATATGAATATATATACGGTACATACATCAAAATAACATTTTTTACAATTTTTGTCTGTCTGTCTGTCTGTTTGTTCCGGCTAATCTCTGAAATGGCTGGACCGATTTTGACGGGACTTTTATTGGCAGGTAGCTGATGTAATAAGGAGTAACTTAGGCTACTTTTATTTTAGAAAAAGTCTTTTATTTTACAAAAATAAACGAAATAAACTAATTAACACGCGGACGAAGTCGCGGGCACAGCTAGTAAATAATATAATTTCCTGATAAAACTGTTAAATCTCAAGGCCAATTACAATCGTACACAAGATTTACATCATCATTACAGCTGAATAAGTCCACTGCTGGACAAGCCTCCCTCAAGAATCGTCTTGGGGGGATATGCCATAATCGCCACGCTTGGCAGGCGGGTTGGCGATCGCAGTAAGGTGGTCATAGTAATCAGAAGGAAGCTGCTGCCCATCCTCTGGTAGATATTCCCTCGGGTCGACTTCTACGCCCCCCACGGGATGAGATGGGGTGATGATATTCTGATTCTGATATTTGTCGCCGTCACCACACAGCATAAATGACCAAAAATCTATGGTTAATGTTCTACTGCGAGTACACCAGGTAGTCGGGCAGCAACGTTACCTGTGTACTAGCAACCACCTAACTGCTATCACCAACTCGCATGCCAAGCGCATGACTAAGGCAAACTCCCCCCAAATGGCAACATTATAGAAACTTTTGGGGGACGCCTATGTTCAGCAGTGGACAATATCAGGCTGATGCTGATGATGATGAATACAGATAACTAAAATTTAAAGTTAATAACTGTATTAAAATTATATTCATTTAAATAAATGAAATCTAATAAAATATAATAATAATAACATCCTGTGACATTATTTACACACAGCTGTTAGATATTATTTTCATAAATGTTTATTCTGACAATTCTGTATTTAATACTTTACTTTTGTAATGTCTGAGTTGCTCAAGCCGCTCGTTAGGCCTCTGACAGCCATGTCAGAGGCTCGCGGTGAGTCTATAGATCGGTGACACCAAAGTGGATTAATTTCAGAGCGTCTCTTCGGAGGGCACGTAATCTGTCGGTCTCGGTTGCAATCGTTTGATATATAATAGTCGTTAATGGTCGTTAAGCTACCGATCTATGGACTGACCGCTAGCCTAGTCCGTCTTATGACCGGGCAGAGAACCTAGCTATGAGCGCCTCCATTTAAAACAGATCCTAGCGCCATAGTCAGTTGCACTGACCGATTTGAAAACTTTCGACGGGCTTAACCAAATAGGCGCGTGTTCAGCCAATAAATGGGTCACCATCTACCATCAGTAACCACACAAAGTGGCGCGGGTACTTAGTTTGTAACCCTGCTGCTAGACGGCTTTGGTCAACGCTTGCCTCTGTTGTCCGGTGCGTGAACTCCACCCAGGCTATTTATAAAGATCATGATATTTTTATGTCATAGGGCGACAAACGAGCAAGAGGGTCACCTGATGGTAAGTGATCACCGCCGCCCATGTATACTCGCAACACCAGAGAAGTCTCGGGTGCGTTGCCGGCCTTTAAAAGAGTCAGCAAACAAGTGTTGCAGACCCTTTATCACCCACCCCGATGAGCTCTGGCGACCTTACTCACATGCAGAAACACAACATTAAAGTTATTATTAAGGAATGTCTTCTGTAAGGTACTTCCCCATACGGGCTGCTCTTTGAGCGAATAAACGCTGTGCCCTGCCTCTTTTTAATCTTCGAATGTTTCCAATATTAAACTTATTCTCCTACACGACTCTATTAATTTCACAGAAGTTTAAATCCCGTGTTCTTTTCATATGACCTACATTAGAAAGAAATGCAATTTGATTGAAAATGGTTTTGTCCGTGTTGCTTGGCATCGGGGCCAATATTTAAACAACTCATTAAGTAGTTTAAATATTAGTTTTTTCATTAGTCATTAGTTCATCATTAGTAAAATAGAAGTTTTACTGTTTTGTATTATGTTATGCGTGGTGCCAAGGATGGAGCTTATTTATACTACCATGCCAGCAAAGTATCATTATCATCATCAAAACAGCTGTAAGTAATCCACTGCTGGACAAAAGCCTCCCCCAAGAATCATCTTGGAGGGATATGCCATAATCTCCACGCTTAGCAATCGGGTTGGCGATCGCAGTATGATGATCATAGTACCTACTGAGAAAAAAGCTGCTGCCCGTCATCTGGTAGATATTCCCTCGGGTCGTATAGAATATCATATTCTGATATTCTTTGCCGTAACCACTCTGCAACAACAGCAAACAAGTATACTACCAACTAATGGTAAGCGGGCTTAGTTACCTATACAACACGTAACTTAATTAACGCACATCCGGAAAATAGTTTGTTCAGAATCGTTTACTGAATCGATTTATATCATTTTTAATATAGGTAATTTTTTATTCCAAAATAATTAAAACTACGGAAATTATTGTCATATTAACCCTGTACAGTCAAAACAAATTGAAATAAACCGTAAGTCAAAGTAATAAGACTTTTAAAATCGCAGTTCAAATTTATTCATACAAATTCCATCATCTATCTATATATATAAAAATCAATGCCACTGTTCGTTGTAATGTTTTGGTCTTGAATTATTCGTGGAAGTCCAGGGAAGGTTTGTACGTAGAGAAAGTTTAAAAAAAAGTCTTGAAAAAGTGTAAAATTAACATCTTTCTATACAAACAATTTGTACTAATACTTAGAAGCGTAGCGAAGCACGTACCGGGCCGCTAGTTCAATATAAAATAAAGAAAAATAATCTATATTCCAAGTAACTAATTTAGTAAATAACGGTGCATATATACGTTAATTTAAAAATTCAGTGTATGTATTATGATTACAACATAATATTCTAATTGGGGTGTTTGAGGGTGTGCGTTTATTACGTTACATGTTGTATATCCCGCAACACACATGGCATTAATCACACGTTTTCGAACGTTTCTCCTCCCTGATGGTTCTGGCCTGGCGACGTTACTGACATCGAGAGAGTTTCGCCAATTGGGAGTCTCAGCTCATAGAACAAACTACCAGCCTAAGGCAGGAATTAGTGTAGAAAAGTGTTTTACATACATTCAGCTTAGCCAACGGCATTAGAATGATGTAGGAACATCATTCTAAGGGCAGTGGCTTAGTTCATTCCTATCTGTTGTTCTAGGGGTTAGAGACTGCTAAGCCGTGGGTACAATCCTCGCCCAGGACAAATCTTTTTGCAAAGAGATTATTAAAATTTGTTCTGAATCAGGATGTAATTTATTTAGGACTATAAAGTATTTTTATCGGTCGTCTGGTTCCTATAGTACAGGCTCTACCTAGTTTGGAATCAGAATGTATTAGATGTCCCAATATATCAAAATATTATTTTTTGTACAAAACTCGGTACATTGTTGTGCATTAGTTTTGATAAGTTTACATTGTGCTATAAAAAGAACTTATTTATACTTACTTATACTTGTTAACACTACCCACAATTTTTAAGTAGAGTTTCTAGCGCCAAAATTTACGGATACGCTATCATTTAACCCTCAAAATACGAATATGAATGCTAACTGTGTACAGTCAGCAATAAAAACAAATAAACTTCACATGAACTGAATTACTACATTAGGCTGGGACTTACAATAGCACATTGGAATGGTTATTTAAGACTTTGCATATACGACTAATCCATACACGTTCGGGTGATTTATTGTTAATCCCAATTTAATAGAGGACGCTAATAGTTTAGTCCGTGTGAAGCTACTTCGGTTACTGACCGTACTTAATAGAAATAATATATAGATAGCTATGGATATACCTATATAACACAATGCTCCCAGTACAACGTTTTTCTTGTGGTTCTATAAACAGATATATAGATACAAACATACATACGTTCGGCTCTTCTACTGATCCCGCTCATACTGGACCCGCAGGATCAGCTGACTTACATTTGAAGATCAACTAGTCTCATTGTGAGAATACGAATACTGGAATTCATTATTGTAACGCAGGACCAACAGTGGCTCTCAATAAAATTACACTGAGTAGCTCACTTTTCAGTTCAGCCAACTCAGATATGGCCCTGTCCCTTGGAGGCTAGAACGTTTTACGTTTAGCGTTTTGTATTTGTTTTTAGTTTTTCTTTAAAAATACAACGCCCGCGCTAAGGAATCTCATATTTGTGTAGCGGGGTACTTTACAAACATATAATTAGACGGACACAAATTACATCCAGACTCAGAACAACTTTTTATGGGCCACATAAATAGTTGTCCGGCGCGGGACTAGAACCCACGACACGAAGCAGTGAGGCGACTGTCTTAGCCGCTACGCCACACGTGTAGTGTAACGTAACGTCTAGCGTAACATGAAAAAACCTATCAAGTAAGCTGATATACTTGATCCGTAATAGCAGCTAAACGCACGGAGCTCGTGGGATTGGATTCAGCCAATCACAGCTTAAGAGGCCTATTACAGTCCACTAGCGCCGCCAATCGAAAAAATGTCATAACTCGTAAATAGAATCAAAAATACAAAATATGTTCTATTATTACTGTGGAAAAGGCAATAACGTAATTGTATAACACCTTATCAACACTTGAAATATAGCTGTTTAGCTAAATCGTGCATTCAAAACATAAACGGCCGTTTTTGTTACAAATGCACGATTTAGCTAAACAGCTATATTTCAAGTGTTGACAATGTGTTATAAAATTACGTTATTGCCTTTTCTATAGTAATAATAGACCACATTTTGTATTTTTGATTCTATTTACGAGTTATGACATTTTTTCGATTGGCGGCGCTAGTGGACTGTAAAAGGCCCCTTAAGAACCTTACTAGTACCAGCAGAAGGGTATGAGCACACGTAGGGTATATGAGTGTACTACATCCATTTGTCGAACTCACGTAGTACACTTGGAGTTTATTGGTTCATTTACCATTCGTTGCTCTAGTTACTAAAAAATCTATATCTAATTATTATTCATAAGTTTTTTTTTATTTATTTATTTAATCTACTAAATATATACGTATTACGCCAAAAAGTTTAGTCATGCACTGAATATTATTTCAGTTCACCTATCCTATTTTGAGGAAAATAACTGTCTTTTTAATATTATTAAGACTGCATGTAGGGCTAATCCATACACGTTCCGCTGATTTATTGTTAATCCCAATTTAATAGAGGATACTAATAGTTTAGTCCGTGTGAAGCAACTTCGGTTACTGACCGTACTTAATAGAAATAACATATAGATAACTATTGATATACCTATATAACACAATTCTCCCAGAACAACGTTTTTCTTGTGGTTCTATAAACAGATATATAGATACAAACATACATACGTTCGGCTCTTCTACTGATCCCGCTCATACTGGATCCGCAGGATCAGCTGACTTCCATTTGAAGATCAACTAGTCTCATTGTGAGAATACGAATACTGGAATTCATTATTGTAAGGCAGGTAATAGTGGCTCTCAATAAAATTACACTGAGTAGCTCACTTTTCAGTTCAGCCTCAACTCAGATATGGCCCTGTCCCTTGGAGGCTAGAACGTTTTACGTTTAGCGTTTTGTATTTGTTTTTATTTCGGAACGAAGTTCCTTATCGCGCGTTGTGAAGAAAGACGGAAAAAAATCTTACGAAAAGTTGTCACGACACTTTTTGCAGCTGTGCGGCGTGCGCATGTTTCTCTGTCTGTCTCTCTCTCTCTCTCTCTTATAGAAAGCAAGCCAGATATTTTCATTTCTATTTCGCATTGAACAGTGTGGTGTTGCGACGATTATTTTTGTTGAGTGTATACAGGTTATTTGTACATAATAAATAATAAGAAATAACTTCGTTCCATCCGGGTGTCCCTTGACACCTCTCAAGGTTTTTTCTTTAAAAAGACAACGCCCGCGCTAGGGTATCTCATCTTTATGTCGCGGGGTTCTTTACAAACATATAATTAGCCGGACACAAATTACATCCAGACTCAGAACAACTTTTTATAGGCCACACAAATAGTTGTCCGGCGCGGGACTCGAACCTACGACACGAAGTAGCGAGGCGACTGTCTTAGCCAGTACGCCACATGTGCAGTGTAACGTAAAATCTAGAGCGTAACGTCTAGCGTAACATGAAAAAAACTATCAAGTGAGCTGATATACTTGATCCGTAATAGCAGCTAAACGCACGGAGTTCTTGGGATTGGATTCAGTCAATCACAGCTTAAGAACCTTACTAGTACCAGCAGAAGGGGATGAGTACACGTAGGGTATATGAGTGTACTACATCCATTTGTCGAGCTCACGTAGTAAACTTGGAGTTTATTGGTTCATTTACCATTCGTTACTCTAGTTACTAAAAAATCTATTTCTAATTATTATGCATAAGTTTTTTTTTAGTATTATGCCAAAAAGATTAGTCATGCACTAAATGTTATTCTATCCTATTTTAAGAAAAATAACTGTCTTTTTGTAATGAATGTAAACAATGGATAAAATAAAAATATGTTGATATTCTGTATGTTGGTATATAATAATATAGATTACACAGAAACTCTTAAATTATTCTCGTCTGAAACTGGTACAATACTTTCACAGGAAATTTCAATTAATTATCAATACGCAGAAATTTTCTATTAACGGGTATGATAACATAAATATTCGAAAGACCCGGTCAAGTATTTAGCAGGAACGCTAGGACTACACATGGCAAATCCCGGAGGCAACAGAACCCTTATTTCAACCAAGCTGAAGAATAAAGACCCTCCTACAAGCTAATCATCGTAAAGCAGAATATCAAACATAAAAGACGGAACCCCTATTTGGAAACATAACATTCTCATGCACCCCTTTCGTAATGTAAGCAACAATTAAGAAACAATTTTTGAAACTTAACTGCGCAGAGGGGTGAGAAAGTGAAATGCGTTTTTGCGACAGACGCCTCAGGCAATCTGGTTATACAATGCAACCAACGAAATGCTTATATCTTTATCAGTAAAATCCATACAATCGGATAAAACTTGGCAGATTTTTCGTTCCGTTTATCGAACGAATATGCCACAAGAAATATTTTACAATGGGAATTTTTAGATTACACAAATTGAATTTATCAATGTTTTGATCAATATTTCAGATAATGTAACGGAGTTTAGCTTTAGTTACTCAAATGTTTCCTGGTATAAGGGCATTGGATGGGCTGAATGTGTGCAAAAAACATTTTCCTTTTATAGCAAACTAGTTGGGGCCCGCGGTTTTACCCGCAATAAACTCTATAAATTATAGCATATGTGTTAATCCAGAATGTCAGCTAGCAGTTTAGACGTGAAGAAGTAACAAACATACACACACGCAATCTTTCGTATTTATATTAATAGTAATATTGTACCAAAATAGGCAACATAAATTCAAAATGTTAACAGTAGAAAAGTTGTGCAATAGATAGTTTATATTATTTTTTTGTAATTTAAAGGATTGGGCTACAATTTCCTTTAAAACAACCAGCTGTTAGCAAGTTATAGTGTAATCAATGTGACTGCCTCGTTGGTCTAGCGGTAGCGTGTTCAACCGCAAAAATGAGGTCCTGGGTTCAAATGCCGGGTCGGGCCAAAAAGTGATTTAGGGATATTTCCGTAAAATGTAATTTCTCAGTATCAGCCCGAAGTCTGGAAGTTGGCGGTATTACACCACCGTGCCTCGGAGAGCACGTAAAGCCGTCGGTCCTGTGCCTGACCTCGTTCCGGTCGTATAGCTAAGCGTCCCATCGGATCATGAGAGTGATGGAAAAGAAAGTGCCCCTGTGTTTTTACGCACACACTTGTGCACTATATATGTCCTGCGCAATTGGCTAATCTCCATTGAGAATGGCCGCGCTGGCTGAAATTTGGCCGGGAAGACATCATCAATTAATTCATTTCAGACGGTTAACTTAAACTTTGTGTCTCGGTTTTGATATCCGCATAAGACATGTTGCTGAGCCTCCTACCTTTTCTACGAGCTATCTTCTATGGCAACCTTGCTCAGGCCCAAGGTACACATCCACCAACTTCAGCGTTCCATTACAAGCATCAATCATCATTCAATCATGTTCTTTAGAGTGTATGAGATGGACGTCTAGACCCCTAGTCGTACTGCGCGGAAATAGCATATCAACAAAACTAAAACACTGCGTCCGAGTTCTAAATGTAATAATAATATCCTGGGACATTATTCACACACGGCCATCCGATCCCAAACTAAGTAGAGCTTGTACTATGGAAACCAGGTACCTAACTGATATACGACATATACTCCTTTACTTTTGTAAATACATACTACAAAGATAATTACACCCAGACGCAGGACAAACAGACAGAATGTCTCGCCTAATAAACTAATATTCAACTAACAAAAACTTAAACCGTTACTGCAGTCGAGTTTTAGATTTGTAAAAATTTATTACACCATTTATCATCATAACATTCAATTTCACACAGTATGCACAAACAGAATATATGAAATTGTTTGGTGCGTCAGATGTGTGCCTCGAGAGAGGCAGGAGAACCTCGAAAAGTAGTAAAATTTTGGTTTCATATCACATTTTATTATGTTGGCAAGCATTGTAGTTTATTATTTGTACTGCCGACACATAATATATCATGTAGGTAGTATACGAACAATTTTTCATTATGTACAAATAGTTGGAAGGGCAATATCTCCGTAACATAGCAATAACTCCGGCCGGGTCTTATGACTCGCGGGAGAGATAAACAATAACCCATCCCGCACACTTTAGTATATTATACCTATATAATTATATTAGCTGACAAATTATCTAATGATGTTCCCTTCTATACAGAAGGGCTTTGGCTTAGTAATTTGTGTCCACGTGACCTAATAGTTCGATGTTAATCGATATTCAAGGTAAACTTATAAAGTATCAAAAAAGGGGGTGAAAGTGCCACGATGACCGTGTGATAGATGGACGGCACATGGCGCAGCGATTAACACAGTCCCCTCGCCATTCTGTGTCCCGCTTTCGATTCCCGCGCAGAACAACTATTTGTGTGTTGTTATGTATATATATATAAATAGTCATTCTGAGTCTGGATGCAATTTGTGTCCGACAATTATACGTTTGAAAAGTACTCCGGAATTCATAGATTAATTTACCAGAGCGAGTGTTATCTATTTCAAAATAAATTGAAGTGATAACGTATACTTCTGACTCGTGGTGGGATAGCAATTGTGTAAACTCGGCTCCAATCGTCATCAACCAACGATTGGAGCCGAGTTTATACGCACTCCATGTGCGTCACCAACCCGAGAGCGCTTGAAATCGAGTGAAGCAGAGTACACCCGATTTAGCGTCACCGAGCCGAACTTGCTCACTTACGTTCATCATAACAGCTGTAAGAAGTCCACTGTTGGACAAAAACCTCTCCCAAAAATCATCTAGGGGAATAGGCCATAATCGCCACGATTGGCAGACGGGTTGGCGATCGGAGTATCATGGTCATAGTACTAAGAAAAAAGCTGCTGCCCGGATGACCCGAGGATCTCTGGTAGATATTGCCTCAGATCGGCTTCACCGCTTAGTAAATCCGCGCCTAAGAAAAACACCTGAAAATATTTTTTACTGATACGGGACGCCAGGCAGAAATAAAGCGTAATATAAAATTTTGATGTTTCACTACAGCCGGGCTTCCCGTGTCAGCAATTTTTTTTGTATTTAATTATTGCACAATTAAATAAAGCCAATTAATGAATAAGTGTCACATGGCAACCTTCAAGAAGCGAGCTTATGCCTTTCTTAAAGGCCAGCAACGCAGTTGCGGCACCTCCGGTGTTGCGAGTGTCCATGGGCAACGGTGATCACTTACCATCAGGTGACTCACTTGTTCGTGCCTTATCAACATAATAAAAAATGAAAATAAAATTTGAGAAATAAATAGAAATATTCATTAAAATTATTCAATTTTTGTTCTTATATCTATCCCAGTTTCCTAGTAAGAAACCTTGAGGTTAGGCTTATATTTATGTTATCTGTGACATAGAGTTTCATCCCGTTTTCTGTCACGGTATAGGAGTTGTATCACATCAGAATCATAAAAATGTATTTTCGTAACCGTAACATTGGTAACATACCTAATTCTTTAACCGACTGCAGTAAGAAGGAGGTTCTCAACTTGACTATACATTTTTTTATATTAAATTTACTAAATATAGCGGTTCGAAGTTCGCCGGGACAGCTAGTGAGTTATAAAGAAATTGTGGATTCGACTGAATATTTTTAAAACAGTCATCATTATTAGAAATCTTTCTGTTCTAATAATATCCAATGGAGCACGGACACCAATTAGGTAGGTACCCAAAACTATGTAATAGAAGTTTGGCACCAAAAGTCATCCGCTTGCGTAATGTAATTCAACGGTATTCTATGTTTCCTATTTGGATTTATTGAAATGATTGTGCTAACTTCTAAATTGCAATGATATTTACAAGCGTTAGTTGTCCGGAAGTGATTATAGTTCTCAACTCACAGGCTGTAAGGAACAGCGTAACAAAAAAAATATGTGAACAGCACCAGGTTCTACAGGTTGGGCTCCATAACCAAAACCCTTTACTAATATTAGTATCAGTTTTCTTTTGGTGTAACTCGTAAAGTTTTATCCAGTTTTTGCCTTTAGGTTTTTACTTTAGACCACTGTTGGTAGGGTTTTATCAATAATCTAATTATAAGGTTTGCTCGCAACTTATTTGGGTCCTACAAATGGTTCAAGCCCGCATAGTCGAGTTTTAGACCTCTTTTTTGCACCGAATTCCTGTGTAGACGAGTACCCATTTCAGTTTGATTTTGTTTTACTAAGTTTATTCGGAGCCGCAATGCAGTTCCGTTTAAGAAATAAGTGTAATATGTTTTTAATACTTTTAGTACTGCGATACTGCTACCGAGTTAAGAAGGTTTTACTTTTTAAAACATATATTTGTTTCCGAGTTCTAGCGCGACTTAACAACCGAAGTGGGCGTTAAGATTGTGATTTTTCTCGATACAGCGATCTAGGTTTGTTTTTGTTATTGGCATCTATTCTTATCGATTATTACATACGTCATTTGTAACTATATTCCCTTTTCACGGAGCTACTGCCAGCGCTACTTCTCAATATCGAAGCATGCCATGACTTGGAGGAAAATGTCATATTTATTAAGATAATGGTAGCTTTTCTAAGGTATTGCGTTATTAGGTGTGTCCCTGCTTGAAGTATTCCTCCGCTCATTACAATTCAACTACACTACATTATCTAACCATAGAGGAACAGCGAAATATTGTTGACAGAAATAACACTTACATAGTCACAGTGCAAAAAGAAGCCTATTGTCTTAAAAAGTAGAACACCTTTTAATGAGCATATTTGTTTATCCATGAAAATTTGGGAAGGATTTATTCTCATATTCAAAAATATTATTTGTCTAAAAGTGGTCAAAAATACAGGTCTTAGAGTAATCATTTCATCAAGACTCGCACACAAGCCATTTTACATAATGGCATACAAATTATAGCTTACTACTAAGGTACAATTAAGATACTACTACTACATCTACTTCAAGAGAGGTAGGGCATCGCGTTCATTCGCTCAAAGAGCAGCCCGACTGGGGAAGTACCTCCACCTTACAGAAGACATTCCTTAATAATAACATTAATAATGTTAATGTTGTGTTTCCGAGTGTGAGTAAGGTCGCCAGAGCTCATTGGGGTGGGGGGAAGGGTCAGCAACACTTGTTTGCTGACACTAAAAGGCCGGCAACGCACTCGCGACTCCTCTGGTGTCACGAGTGTCCATGGGCGGCGGTGATCACTTACCATCAGGTGACCCACTTGCTCGTTTGTCACTCACTGATATAAAAAAAAATGTCTCGTTACACTCAGGGTTATATTCCGTTTATGTTTGAGTGGTTCCTAGAGGCAGCATGTATCTATCTGATTCGTCTACTTAATGCCAGATCCTACAGGTACGCAAGTTACCAATGTCCAGTGTAGTTAGATGCTTCTTGTCCATAGCACCCTGGTGTTTTATTAATTTTTCGTTACCCTGTTACGCACAGATTGTATAAATCCGTGTCAGAGCATCGTCAGCGCGCAGGTTCTATAGATAGAGCAATATTGAGCAGGAAACGGTTATTGTCTACCCCGACTAAAGGGTCTCGCCGGACTCCTATTATCCCTAATAACATTCCCTTTACCTACTAGTCTGCCGTATATGAAAATAAGCCAGTTTATTTGTGCGTCAACATGGCTCCTGTTAAATATAGAATGAAACCTATTTGAAAAGAGCTGCTGCAAATGTAACAGTTTCCTTGGGTCTTATTTAGGGGCGATGTCTTTCGAAGAATGTAATAAAAGTACAGTGAGTAAGCCCAAACTGTTATATATTAAATATAAAATATACAGATAACGACGGACGAATTGCCTCCATGAAAATACTATATTATAAATACTCGTCAAAGATTGGCCAGGTTCTATTAAATCCTCACAAATAGTTAATACTTTGATAATTCAAATCAATTTAAAAAAAAATCAATACTAATGGAAATATCACAATGAAAGGACATAGGCCATAGTTCACACCTCTCGGGCTTAGCGCGCGTGAGACTTGTCTTTAAGAAAAAAATTGAGGTATGTAGGTTTCCTCACGATGGTCTTTTCACCGTTTTAATAATAGATGGTTAATTTCTAATACGCGTCTATAATATAAAATCTAACGTGATACTAGGCTTCCTCAACTGCCAAAATATATTCAGTCAATATTTCGTGCACTGTATCTGCTCGAATTGTCGAACATTTTTGTGCTTGACTACAGAAGAGCGCAGGCAATCGGCCAGGTTATTGTTAAAGCAGGTACGAAACGGAATTTGTTGGAAGCACAAATCGTTCTTCACTTAATTTTATTCCCGTACAAATTTTAGACTAACCCGCGCGAATTTCTTGCTCTCCCGAGCCGTTCACGACAATTTATACATTGAAGTTCATTGATTCCAGCCAAATCATATTACTCCACTATAATAATATCTGTTCATTACCCTATGTTTAGTTTTAAGTTGTTTAATGTAGATGGTATGGGGGTGACATTATCACTAAGTGATAAAATCCCTTAAAAAAATAAAGAATAAAAAAAAAAGAAATATTACTCCACTACCTCTATAATTAGACCAGCATCAGACGTAAGACAGTCGCTCGCCCGACAGTCGACCTCGCCACTTCGTATCCCGGGTTTGATTCACCCGCAGAACAACTATTTGTGTGACCCAATAATAGTTGTTCGGAGTTTGAATGCTCTTTGTGTCCATCAATTATATGTTTGTAAGGTATCCAGCGACACGTAGATTAATGTCCTTAGTGCGGGCGTTGTCTATAAAAAATATTTTTATTATATATTTATTCCGTCAGTGTTACATTTATGTGGAATCATATTTTTTTTACCATACAGTGCAGTGCGTGACGTGGCAGGTACTGAGAAAACACTGCCAGAAAACTCAGTATGAATCCAAAGAGAATATAACATACTTACTATGTTTACAGGAATCCATTTTCAAAATAGTTTTCTTAATAATTGCAGTTTTTAAATGAGATTATTTAGAGCGAGCCATCCCAAGCCTTTTTTCCAATACTCAAAAGCTTTATAGTAAGCTCTGCTACACAATTTGGCGTTTATAGTTAGCTAATTTTCAGTGGTTAATTACCTCTAAGCTATTATCGTGTCCAATCAATTTGCGAGTTACAATTAACTATCGGTAATACATGGTAATAACATAAACCATTCGTCCATCATATTTGGACACATAGCCTAATTAGTATGGAGCAATAACAACATAGCCTCTGTAGATCATTTTTCATTGGCCTATATTTATTATACTTTTTCAAACCTATAAAGGATAAGGTACTATAAAATTTATCGCCTAAAATCGTAACTACAGAAAAAGACTTTCATCCTCATCCTAACTAATATTATAAATGGGAAAGTAACTCTGTCTGTCTGTCTGTCTGTCTGTCTGTTACTCTTTCACGCCAAAACTACTGAACGGATTTGAATGAAATTTGGTATACAGATGGTCTAGACCCTGAGAAAGAACATAGGCTAATTTTTATAGTTAGGATAACACATAGGCCATATTTTATAATGTTTAACGCGGGTAAAACCGCGGGGCACAGCTAGTATATAATAAAAAGTACTATTCCCGAAGTAAGTATAATATGTTTTTTTAAGTTAGCCTAATAGGCTTTCACTGCTTCACCGGACAATAGAGGCGAGCGTCGGCTGTTTCCACCTAGCGTTATAACGCGAGTGAAGCCGCAGGTAAAATCTAGTATTCTTGTAACTCTCTAATATAATAAGAAGATGTAATAAAAATCTACATTATTTAAAATCCTAACCTTTGAGTTAAAATTATTCTAAAACATTCTAATACACTTGTAAAGAAAATAATATTATATAAAATAAAATATATTTTATTACGAATAACATAATTTTCTTTATGAATAAATAATTGCCAATCGAGGATCACTTTATTAGGGTTCTGTATACAATGGTATGATATCGTCATATAACCTTATATTTTTTTTATATTACACATGAATACAGAAAAATATAAGAATAAATATCTAAATATTTTTGTTATTTTTTTTAATCAATCTTAATTTACTTTACTTTACATATATATTTAATTCTAGGTACAATTCTACTTAAAGAGTAAACAATTTACTAATAAAAAATAGTATTTAAGTCGCAATCAGCGGGTAGTGTGCCCAAAAAGTTAGCAACGTTGCCTCGTATAGCCAAGCTGATACGCCGGCCGAGGTACAGACGCCAGCACGTTAAGCTCCCCCAATCTGTCAAATTTCCTCAATTGAAAGTGAACTTTATGCTTTTGTGATAAAGTTGAAAATCTATATAAGAAATTTGACAGATTGGGGTAGCTTGATGTGCTGGCGTCTGTACACTCCCGCCCTTGGGTCACCTGAAGTTTCGACTAGGCGTCTGGACAAGCTCTTTTCAAATATATAAATATCTTGGGACAAGTCTATCTGTATATATAGTCCAAACTAAGCAGAGTTTGTACCTACTATAGCAATCAGAAAACTGATAAACATGATTATATATTTCTAAATACATACATATTATAATCGTAATAATAATATCCTGGGACATTTTTCACACACGGCCATCTGATCCCAAACTAAGCAGAGCTTGTACTATGGAAACCAGATAACTCATATATTGCATATACCATTTTTCTTTTGTAAATACATACTTATATAGATAATTTACACCCAGACTCAGGGCAAACAGACATGTTCATGCACACAAATATTTGTCCCGGGTGGGAATTGAACCCACGACCTGCGGCGTGAAAGGCAGCGTATCTACCAACCACGTCAACAGGCCTATATATAACAATCACGCCCAGACACAGGGGCTCTACCGGCTAAGTCGTCAAACATCGATTTCTTAAATGGCGTTCAAATAAATATAGGTTAAAAATGACTTAATCAATCGTTAAATCGGCTTCCATCAGCACATGTGACGTCATAAATGGTCCGGAATCGATTGTCAACGTTGAAGCCGATTTAACGGTTGATTAAGTCATTTTTAAACTTTATTTATTTGAATGCCATTTAAGAAATCGATGTTCGGCGATTTAGCCTGTAGTGCCCCAGAACTAATATTCGTTTTCATCACACAACGATTCGTCCTGGATGGGGATCAGACCCACGACCTCTGGCTTAGCAATCAGTGTCACTAACTATTAAACCAATAGGCCAGTCAAGACAGAATAAAAGTCAAAAGTCAAAGTCATTTATTCCGTAAAAATTTTACCTTTATGTGGAATCGTCATATTTTTTTACCCTACCGTGCAGTGCATGACGTAGCAGCTACTGAGCAACACTGCCAGAAAACTCAGTAGGAATCCTTTTTTAAAATAAAATATACTTAAGATTAATTACAATCATGTGTGTTGACTCAGAACAACTCAATCCCAAGCACTTTAATCACTTAAATAATCAGAAATGTTGTAATATGCCCTGCTACACAATTTGGCTTTAATAATTCTTTTAAACTTATTCGTAGACAATTATCTAATATCATTGGAAGTTTGTTATAGAATCTTATACATTGCCCCATAAAGAGTAAGAATATTTAATTCATATAGTTATCCCCGTTTTAAAAAATACACAATTATTTGAGTAATAATCTCGCGGTAGGCAGCGGTTTGCTGTGCCCCCTGGCACTGCGAATGTCCATGAGCAGCGGTGACCACTTACCATCAGGTGGGCCATCGCTAGCTCGACTGCCAGAAGCAAAAATTAAAATTAAATTCGATAAAAAATCTATTTTACTTTACGGGCAGTAATTAGAAGCTCCACGAGAGGAGCACTATCGTCTTATAGAATACGCTCCAGGTAAATAGCATTGCTGACGCATGCATGACGGTCACCATAGCCTAGTTGGTAGTGCTCCTGCCTACAAAGCTGGTGGTCCTGGGTTCGAATCCCGGTAAGTGCAAATATTTGTGTGATGAGCACGAATATTTGTTTCTGAGTCATGGATGTTTTCTATGTATTTAAGTATTTATCTATCTATATAAGTATGTATATCGTCGCCTGGTACCCATAGTACAAGCTTTGCTTAGTTTGGGGCTAGGATGATCTGTGTGACATTGTCCCCAGATATTATTATATTATTATTATTGCTATGCTAATGTTATGGATGCGTTAATGTAATGTCGCCACAGCTCATCTGGACGAGGAGGAAGGGTCTGCAAAGCGTGAGATCAGTTTATTTTTAGGTATATACCACAATTTTGTAATAATCTCTTGTTGCACACCTACTGCTGTTAGTTAATGTTCAGCTCCTATCCATCCTAAATGTGTCTGGGAGAGAGCGCTTTATGCGATATAACCGCCCTTGTATAATTTGGCTCTACAATATTTCATGTCATATCTATTCTTATGAAAAAGTAAATATTTAAGTAAAGAGTAGGTATTCTATTCTATATAGCTGTACCCCGCGGTTTGTACCCGCGTTAAATTTTATAAATTATCACAGCTTCTCCCCCGTAGGTGATAGCGTGATAATATGTTGACCCGACCTCTTAGTAATATTCATGCAAAATTTGAAGTAAATCCATACAGTACTTTTTGAGTTTAGCCCGGACATACATACAGACAAAAATTCTAAAAACTATAATTTTGGTTTTGATATCGATTGTAGGTCAAGCCCCAAGTATCCTTTAAAAAAAATATTCTATGTACAGTTTTGACTTTCCTACGATTTTATTATATGTATAGATGTGAGTAAGTCAACCAATAACGAAAACGTTACCCTTTGAGCCCACGCGGGGCATCTACTGGATTGCCTATAATTAAATTTGGTTTATGAATCAATACCCAATATAATTTTTTTTTATTTATGAGCAACATTAACAAAATATACTTTACCTCTTTCTATTACGGAACCTTAAAATACAAGCAAAATGTATTTATTTTTTATAAAAAGTAAAATAAATTTGGCACTCTATGTATAATAAGAGACTCACTACAAATCTCTCGAATAAGTGAATAAAAACATGCAAACTACTATCTTGAAAGGTTTTGATCCACTTTTACTTTAACAATATTCTTGTTTGACGACACAAATTAGCATAAATCTCCACTACAAGACGTCGCGCTACAAAGCACAATATACCTAGGTAAATAACAAAAGTTGAATTGAGTCGTATAGCTGAAACAAACTTCCCTTTATTTCATCTTTTGCTCCCAAAAATCGCGCAAGCAACGTCTGAGCCGCTTCATATGTGGCATGTAATAAATTATTGTCACTTACAGGACTAACACAGTCCTCTGATTGCGTCACATTATTACGAAATGGAATTGTACGGACAATATGCTAAATCCGGTGGCGGATTTACATAGAAATTTGTTAGTAAATAGGATGTTGATGTGGTCGGATATTTTGCGGGAAGCTGATCAATTTAACAAGGTCAGCAACGTCCGTATTCCCTCGAGGTGTCGTTACTCACACGCCGCGTGCCCACTTGGCTTCCAATGGGCAGTGACCGTAGTAAACCATTTATATCTATTAAATATTAACCAATTGAACTGAAGTCTACACAAAATATTTAAAAAGATATTGGACTGAAAATACTTAAGATAAGTATTGGTAAGTATACTTTAGGTATGGTAAGTAATTACCGCCAATATTCATTGGCGGTAATTACTTACCGTAGGTGACCCGTTTGCTCGTTTTGACTAATTATACTAGAAAAAAAATGGCGTGTTAATATATAAAAATAATAACGTTAACACCGTTACTGAATATGAGAGTATTCAGTGAATAAATGAATGATTCTTGATATAGATTTTTTATCATAATATCGTGGAATATTATTCACACACGGCCGTCTGATCCCAAACTAAGCAGAGCTTGTGCTATGGAAACCAGATAACTGATAGACTACATATATTACTTTTATTTTGTAAATTAATATTTTATAATAGGTCTTTACCTATGAAATTGCCGTTTTGTATGAAAAAATTTAAACGAATTTTTTTCATGAATTTTTTTATTTGTATTAATCGAAGTAATCACCCATGCAATCAATGCATCTTTGCCATCGCAGTGGCAGTTTATTGATGCCCTTCTTAAAGAAATCAGCTGGACGGGAGGCAACAAATTCTTCAAAGGCATTTTGTACTGCCTCTCGGGTATTGAATTTTTTTCCCGCCAAGAAGTTATCCAAATTCTGGAAAAAGTAGTAGTCTGTAGGCGCAAGGTCTGGTGAGTAGGGCGGATGACGGAGAGCTTCCAACCCCAGTTCTTGCAACTTGGAGACCGTCTGCTGTGCAGTATGAGGTCGCGCGTTGTCGTGCAGGAGCAGCGGAGACGAGCGATTGACCAATGCTGGTTGGAGATGCGCCAGCTTCTCCATCATTGTGCTCAGTTCTTCACAGTACACATCTGCAGTAATGCTCACCCCGTTTGGTAAGAAGCTGTGATGAATCACACCGGCGCTAGACCACCAAACAGTGACCATCACTTTTCTAGGGGTAAGTTTTCGTTTAGGGCATTGTTTAGGTGCTGAACCAGGATCCAACCAACTTGCTGAGCGCTTGCGGTTATCAAACAGAATCCATTTTTCATCGCAGGTAACAATGCGGTTCGAAATTCCTTCATTTGTGTGTCTGTTGAGCAGTGCAAGGCACGTCTCGACGCGTACTTCGCGCTGGCGATCATTGAGTTCGTGGGGCACCCATTTGTCAAGCTTTTTTACCTTGCCAATTTGACGCAAATGGACCAATATTGTTTTGACGCTAACGTCGAAAGCTGCTGCTAATTCAGCCGTAGATTGTGTATCATCAGTTTCCACAACCGCCTTTAATTCGTCATTGTCGACCAAAGTCTTCGGACGACCGCGAGGTTCATTTTTCAGGTCGAAATTTCCAGAACGGAAGCGAGCAAACCAATAACAGGTGGTGCGTTGGTTTGTAGTGTTAGCTCCGTAAACGTCGTTGATGTTGCGTGCCGCTTGTGCCGCGTTGCTGCCACGACGGTACTCATATTCCATAATTACTCGAATTTTTAACGTATCCATGATGACGAAAAAGATGGAAATGCGATGAAAATGTAACACTAATCAATAAAGAAATGACTACTTTTGGAAAAAAGAATCCATGTTTTTAAAATAAAATTAATTTGAAATTAGAATTCTTAGCCAAACAAAAATTATTTTGATTTGAAATGGCCAGTACTGCAGAACGGCAATTTCATAGGTAAAGACCTAATATAAATAGTTACACCCACACTCAGGACAAACAGACATGTTCATGCACACAAATATTTGTCCTAGGTGGGAATAGAACCCACGACCTACAGCATAAAAAGCAAGCATTTGCCACGCCAACCGGCCCTTCAAAATATTATATATAAATAAACTGTTTATTGAACACAATAATAATTATTGAAAGACATAAAAAACCAATTCAAACATTTATTAAGGAAACATTCCGATATGTTCCGTATCTATTAAAAAGAAATATCACAAACAACTGAGAAATCGAGTAATATACATACATACAAAAACACATAATCGAATTGATAAAAAAAAGGGAAATATAATCTTGAAGATTTCTCTAAGACTACCAAATTAGAGACCGGTGAACGGAGTTATTTAATGAGGGTGTTCTCCCAGTACAAACTACTATAAAATATATGAATATGTGTATATACTTACACTGCTAGAATATAATTCAATTATATAATCTGTGTTGTGAGCCTTGTAGTGACAGGTCTTAACAAAACTTTGGAACTCTTGTAGACTTTGTGCCCGTAGTACTGCTATAAGATTAATTTAAGGGTCACAGCAGAGCTCTATATACAACATGTAACGTAATTAACGCACACCCTGAAACACTCCAATTAGAATATTATGTTGTAATCATAATACATACACGGAATTTTTATTTTAACATGTATATGCATTGTTATTTACTAAATTATTTTCTTGGAATCAAGTTTATTTTTCTTTATTTTGTATTGAATGATGGAATTTGTATGAATACAAATAAAACTGCGACTTTAAAAGTCTTATTACTTTGACATACGGTCAATTCAATTTGTTTTGATTGTATACGGTTAATATGTCAATAATTCCCGAAGTTTTAATTATTTTGAAAAAAAAAATTACTTATATTAAAAATGATATAAATCGATTCAGTAAACGATTCTGAACAAACTATTTTCAGGATATGCGTTAATTAAGTTACATGTTGTATATTCGTTATATTTGGGTTATATAATAAGTTCTTGCGTTCTATGAACTACCGGTGTTTTCGCGCTAAGTCCTCCTATGATATTCTTTTACAGAAGTTTTCTTTGCCTAAACTAGAGTTGAGAAGAATGTTTTCGGATATTATGCTCTTATATAACGTCTGCCACCATCAATTTGACTGTAATAAGCTGTTAAATCAAATATATACCCTATCGTTCCACTTCATTACGAAGCACTCGGAAAAATTCTTTGTTTGCACCTAAACCTTGTAAAACTAATGCAGGTGAACGCTGTCCATTACGAAGGACCATGAATTTGTATAACACAAATTTCACTGATGTGGAATTCTTTGCAAGTTCACCGTCAAGCTTTAGAAGGAGATTAATGAAATAATATTTTCTTCATAAGGACTTGCTCCATATGAAGTGTATATTAACTATTTATATTTTGTATAACTGGATGAATATTTTTATTTACAGTGTTATTTAGTATAGTAGTATAGTATAGTATAATGATTCTCACTTCTGTCATACTACTTCAGTGTAAAGGATATACATTGGGTACAAAATTGTAAAAATAATTTGTGGACGACGGGGCTGGTTCCACTGTAAGTTACTTTTAGCATTTAAGTTATTTATCATATACCCTTAGTGTAACTGTTTGTTGTCCTAAAAAATAAATAAAGTAAAAAAAAATAACATAGAGTCATTATGTGCATAGGTTGTTGGTCACTCACCTTAACCCGCTTGTCACTTGACCATTTAAGCGACAGTGCACTAACTGTATAGTCACTAGCTGGTAGCCAACTCGCATATCAAACGCGGTGACTACGGCAAAACCCTCCAAACGGCAACATTATAGAAACCTTTGAGGGATGCCTATGTCCAGCAGTGGATGATATCAGGCTGATGATGATGATGGTGATGACATTAGCTGAAATAAAGCTCAATAAGTTCGTGAAATAGAGTTCTATAAGTTCGTAATATTTGGGTTAAACTTAACATAAATCGACCTAACTATTATATTGACTGACAACTTAACTAGTTGTTAGTCAATATAAACACTTAACTACACTGGCGCAGCGGCTAAGACAGTCGCCTCACCGCTTCGTATCCCGGGTTCGATTCCCGCGTCGCAAAACTATTTGTGTGACCCATAAATAGTTGTTCGGAGTCTGGATGTAATTTGTGTCCGTCTATTATAGGTTTTTAAAGTACCCCAAGATGCAGAGATTAGACACACTAGAGAGGGAGACGACTGTCTTTAAAAAATGTGAGCCGTCACGGGACGCCTGGCAGATGTGAAACATCGACATTATTTTGTAAAAGTAATATGCAGAAAAGAACATATTGTGATAGGAACTAAATATGTCATAATGATAAAATAAAAAGTCGATTGGGCATGCGTCACGGCATGCGTCGCCACGCCAGATAGATGTTTCACATCAAAGAAAAAAGTTGATTGTTATATTATAAAGGACACAGTTCGTAATTAAGTTATCTGGGTTAAGTACATAAATTAATCTAAAGCATTAATATTTTTTTTTTTTTACCTTTTGTATGCAACAGTCTTTGTAAAATTTACTAATATACTCTGTCTGCGACTATGTAGTCATGCCCGTGCCATTCTGGACTCATTTTATTTTGTCATCTATTCATATCTATGGCAGACAATAAGTAAAATTGTTGATAATGAAGTAGATCCCTTTTACGTCATAAACTCCATTCTAAGACTGAACTTTACTTTCGATTTTAGAGTAGTAGTGTTTTAGTTTTAAATAGTAGATTGTACAACGAGGCATAAAACAAGCCATTTTATCCGAGACTTGTTACGCCGAGCCGTAGGCGAATGGGTGAATATTTAAGTGGATGATGAGAAAATGGGTTTGAAAACAGAGTTATATACTCTGCCTTTTCTTTAGAAATGAAACATTTAAGGCCCATACTTTAACGCGGAGGCAACTCGCACGCGCACTTAGATTAGATTATTTGTAAAAATTTACATGCCATATATGTATATGGTGAAGCATGTGAAACCCTACAATGATTACACACCTATAATTTGTAAACCATGTTTCAAGTAAATAAATGATTTTTATCTTATCTTTTATGATGTTATTCGTCCTATAAAATAAAGGCACGCAGTGTTGAATAATGCGCCTCGGTTATCTTCTGATATTAATATTTCAAAATGAGCATGACAAGTTTTGTTTTTGTAATGTGCACTAACTAACCAGTCATACAACCCAGCCACTATATACATTACATACGTTCTCGCTACAAATCATCTTTCTTAGCAAAATTGTAATGTACAACTAAAGATGGCATGCTGTGCTTACTTCAAGAAGATCGTACACTAACACTTAGTTCAAGTTTATACATTTTTTTTTATTTTATGTGTGACCAGTTAAGTGCACAATAAAAATACTTTGGTGAGTAAAAAATATGTAAAAGTAAAAATGTGTACTGCATATTTCGGAATGTTATTCCCACCTGATGATAGATGCATATTCTCCGAAATTGTTGACAATAATTTTATATCCTATTTTATATCATATAAATACGTACGCGAGATAGATGCGCGCTGTAGTCTGGACCTTAAATATTGCTGAGAAAAGACGAGAATTTTTATCCCGTCACTACCTTAAAAATGGACCTTGTTTTATTTGAATTTTTATTCGGTTATAAATACAATAAGGCAAATAAATTAAAGTAAATAGTTAGAATTTATCGAGTTAATCTACACGGTCTAATATTCTTAGCCTTATAAGAAGTAAACACTTTTTAGATCTAGAGCATAAGAACAGTGTTAGTGTGGTCCAAAAATTTTTTTTTTTTTTAAATTTAGGTAATAGATGATTTTGTATGAAATCTGTTTAATTTAAATTTAGATATTTCCAATACTCTGCACAGCGCTGATGCCGGCCTATTCCAGTTGAGGTGACCCACTCTTTCGTGGCATGGAACCCATTCCAATCCACCCAGTTTTCCCAAAACCTCATCGGTAGACCAGAACCAGCGGTTCCGCACTGGGAGCAGTCTACCGCTTGCTGTATGTACTTGATCATCGGGTGATCCGAGAAACTAATTCTGAAAAAGACAAGTTTAGAGCTGATAAACACACAAACTTACCATCGCGGCATCGGTTCTAAAATCATAACCTCCTTTTGGCTTTGCGGAAGTGGGGCAATGAACAAAAATGGTTGAACCGATTAACTTTAGCGTTGAAGTTCAGATGATGATTATTAGGCACATTATTACTCATACTTAAGTACCTAAGTTTATTTAGTCTGTCAGAACAAATTAAGTAAGTAGGTAGGTACAGTGGGTACCTCCTCTGAGTAAAGAACTTTGGTAAGTTTAATATGTTTTACTAAGTTTTCGTGAGGTTATCATTTTAGGAGCGCTCAATAATCGCTGTTTGAAAATTTCTTTTTAACTCACATCTAGAAGATTTGGATAAAGTTTTCTAATAATTTTCAGACTTAAATACTTGTGATTAAATATGTAATTTGAAATATATGTATTCTTATAATTTGATATGTAGCAATGGTGAAGGATTAATTTTGCCTGATTCGTCACGGCTTTCCTTCATATTATAAAACTATTTAAAAGAGGTAAATTCTAATATTTCATTTTGCTAAAATATCGTGAGTTCTTGTTCATAATAAAGATCTACCATATTAGCTTTTTATCACGAAAAGTTTGGCAAGTCTATGTTAAATGAATATAATGACTAGAAAACAAGCTATAACAATATGAGTATTTTTAATTGTATTTTATTGTGTCGGAGAGGGCCGAATCAACCAAAAAATTACATAATGAGTATAAGGCGGTGCCCTCTGGTGGGACTCTAGGGTTGAAACCAGGCTCAGGGCGTCTTCTGATAGCTTTAATGCATGAGAATCAGTTTTAGGGGCATTTTATGAACTCACACTACTTTAAAAAGCAAAGTCACTCAGTAGGAAATATCCTGTAGCTTGCATTTATAACATTAAAATATGATTCCTATGCGTGAATAAGTTCGTCAGACGTTAGAAGGACCTCCGTTTAAGTACACTTGTTTACATACTTGATTCTATAAAATAAAAATGTCTATTTACGATACATTAATAATAATGTTCTCCATGCCGAATTTCGACCACGGCAGCCAGTCTCAATGGAAATTTAACCAACTGCGCAGAAGTTATTATAGTGCCCAAAAGTGTGCGCAAACACAGGGGCACGGAAACGGAACAAAAAACCGTTTAAGGCCTGACCCGGGATTTGAACCCAGGACCTCTGTGGTTGAAAATACTACCGCTAGCCTAACAAGGCAGTCACTCACGAAACATTATCATAACGCTGGACAGTACATTATCAGTATTTTTTTAAATAATTATTTTTAAATAAGTTATCTGTTACTTTCATAAGATATTCAATAATCAAAACTGTTTAATTGGCTATCGACTTATACTTACGTTAATATCATTTGTCGCCACTGGTTCAGGAGTTTTAAGTTTGATCTTCTAAATTCAATTTGGAATAAGATTAAAGAAAACGTACAAAATAAAAATATACAATAGATTTATTCGTAAAACCACCCAAAATATATCCATCGCAATCGAATAACTATTCTGCATAGGCATTTGGACCGTGATACTAATTACCTATACACGCTATAGAACTAGTCACTACAAACATATACATAGTAGGAACTTGGTATATACGCAAATCCAATTAGTTCATAAAATAATCAACTAAATAAGTAGTGATAGTAATAAAACCAACAAGCAAACTTTTGACTTCATAACCAAACCACCAAATAACCAGCAGAGCAATTCCTGCCGACTTGAAATAACTTATTTTGAGGGTCGTAATTAAATTATGAGTATCCCTTTGGCGGGTCCGTGAGCTTAATAAAAGCGTAATAGTTATATTTCGAGGGAGGGCGGTTGCTTGGTTGTGCAATTACGACGATTACAGGGGACGTTATTTGCCCAACTGCGGCAAAAGCAAAAAGGATTGTGGTGACTTTGGACTCGGGGAAATTAGAAATGGTCCGAGTTATGATGCGATTAAGCGATTGAGCTGAATGCTTCGATTGAAACTTAATTGTGTGAATAATTTTGTGTCTTTGTATCAAATCAGCTTTTAAATTCAGTATTGTAAGCCAGGTAGTCAATGGCTGTCAAAAATAGAAATATAATCAGAGAAAATTATCGATTAAGATTTGAGTTCTTTTGACCCTCGGGGCACAGACTATATAAATAAGTGCGTTCTTATAATAGTGATGTGCCACGAGCACACCAGTCATTTTAGTCGATTACTTAAGACAAATAACTTAAAATAATATTTCTTGTTGTTTAATTAATTAAGGCAAGGGAGAATCACCTGCGGCATTATCGGAATTATCATCGTTGTAACAGTAAAGTGTTGTCGCAAAAACTGAGGTGGCCATTTCTGCTTTTGCATGAATAACAAAGCGTTGTTATCTTTTGTTTTATTTTAGTTGTTTATGCAATTTTCTGAATAAACTTTTACTTAATTACTTTTTTTTAAATAAAAATAATAAAAATAATACATTAAAACGTACATAATTATGTAGTGCACTGTAAAATACGTAAGTACGAATAAGTCGAAGTTGAATAGAACAATACGTATACAGTGTATAGATGCCTAATTAGTGTCGAAGTTATGATTAAGTTATTATATATTTCAGAATAATTTGGAAGGCAGCTAATACAATACAACTGACCTTGCGTTATTGGATATTCGTTGAATAAGATAATTATTTTAGGAGTTATATTAAAATAAATAGTTGTAAGTATAAAGTTCAGACGCATTCAATTTTACGCTTTTATTACTATTTGCATTCTAAAACTCATGAATAAAGATATCCTATAAACTTGGATCCAATAAGGTTTTAAATCCGTTATATAATTTTGAGCGTGAAGGTTATCCCGGTATCAGGGTTCAGAGCATGCCAACCCTTAGGGCCTTGAAATGGCTTAACGAATGTTGTCCTAATGACATGTAATTTTTATAGTCCTTGCTGAAAAATATTACATAACTTCTGTACCACGTTCAACCATTTGGACGGTCATACTTTTTACCTTTATCGATTTAGTGATAGCATAATTATGTTCGGAGCCATAATAGTAGTTTCTTACTGCCTTTGTTTGAAAAGTCTAAACCCAGACTTATCGAAGGTTGCTCAGAAAAGTACCTATAGCTTGTGAACCGAATACCAGAACTGCTCAGTGTAGCGATACTTGATCCTTGATCTGTAATACAATTTACGAGTATTGAGTTGCTGTGATATGATCTCCGCATGAAATAAACTCGTGAACAGGCCTGGATATCTGTTTCTTGCGAGTGGCTATCAAGAGATTTCTATAAGACTATTTATATTAGAATATTTAAAGTATGGCAATTATCTACACAATTAGTGATCTTATTTATACCCTTATGATTTCACCTGGTATTGATTGTACTTATGTCAAGGTACAGACGCCAGTATATCCAGCTACCCCAATCTGTCAAACTTCTTTTATAGATTTTCAACTTTATAACATAAGCATAACGTTCACTTTCAATTGGGGAAATTTTACAGATTGGGGTAACTTGATGTGCTGGTGACTGTACTTCAGTAAGTGTGGCATAATAAAAATGATAATGTAACAACTGTATAAAAACAAAGTATAAACACAAACAGCAAAGATGAATAGTAGTATTTAGGTTTATGTATTTGTATATTTACCACTGGTAATACGAATATATTTTGTTGTTTCATACGTATGTAAAATTTTGTTGCCGTTTGTAACCCATTACGGCATTTACATACAAGTCTCACTCTGACAAAGATTTGCTGGAAGAGAATGAGCTTAATCTAATTTGTAATTTTATTTTAATATTTACTACATTCATTTTCGTAAGGGTTTTATTTTTTTGTAACGAATAAAGCGCTCACCCAGTAAATTGATCAAATTCTACTTTTGTAACATTTTCCGCAATGCAATACGTAAAACTGAATTTAAAACTACAAAATCGTAATAGAACGTCTGGAAACGTCTCTTTGATATACCGGCTTTTTTGTTAATTTGACACTGGTAGCTTGCACACTTACGAAGGATAAGATGCCATCTATCAGTTTTCTTCTTGGAGTATACACACACACAGACACACCCTACCAGACGAAAAGTGAATTGCCTTTGTAACGTTGCATTTCTATTCGACGCTCGTTAGTTCATTTTATTATTAATTCTCCGCTGGTTAAACCGGTTCAATTGCACACATTCGCCTTATGCGTAATTAGTACTACCGCTTCCTCATCACCATTACGCGGTCACAGACAGGAGAAGCTTTTGTAAAAAAGAATATTTAATTTAGTGGACTTCAATTCCCAGGGTCCAAAGTTCGGCCTACGATTGTGCAAAGTACGGTCGTTAACCGTACCGCAACATAGGACCTACCGGTACCTGGTTGGTGGTCACCGACACCGCCACACTACAGACCAGCCTTATCCCAGTGGGTCATCCTCCGGCCTGATAACCTCCTGGATCTACGCGTCATCTCCTTCACGAAGCCAGGAGAGTACATACCGCGCCTACCTCCATATGGCATAATTAATTTTTTTAAATTTTGTAAGTTTATTGAGTGTAGTGATTTGTTTTATTTAATTTTACAAACCACACCTCATACGCTTCACCTTACTCAGTGTTTAACATCAAATCTAACGTGCCCTTAGCAATTGTTTATTAAGAAAGGAATCCAACGTGGTTTCAGTTTATATAAGTTGAATTTTATTTTACAGTGTAAAACTCTAAAATTATTTAATCTATTTATTACTGATTCGCGTTTTTCCTGTGAGTACCTACAGGAATTGTTAGATTTTGAAATAAGAGGTATCGAATCTCCACGCAATTGGCAAAAATACAAGAAACAAGATAAATTAAACATTAATAATTCCTATGTGCTAGGGTACTGGGAAATGCGGACTCTTTGTCGGTAGTGGATTAACATATTCAGTGCCAGTTATGGTAATTAAATGCATTTATAATAATTTTTACGTACGGCCACCTGATCCCCAAACTAAGCAGAGCTTGTACTATGGAACCAAATAACTGATATATTACATATACTACTTTTCTTTCGTAAATAGATACTTACATAGGTAATTCCACCCAGACTCAGGACCTGTTTGTCCTGCACTCAAATATCTGTCCTGGGGCTCTACCGGCTAAGATTAAGAGATCTTGATTAAGAAATTTTTAACCTTTATTTATTTGAACGCCATTTAAGAAATCGATGTTCTGCGACTTAGCCGGTAGAGCCGCTGGGTGGAAATCGAACCCACGAACTGCGGCGAGAAAAGCAAGCATAAATAGTAGATATGTATATATGCACTATTAAAAAATTACGGCGCTGTATATCAGACTTACATCCTTGTGTGTGTACAAGTACACGGCAACGGTAAATTGTAACGATTATCACTATCTTGATATGTATACAACTTATTTGAAATTGTATCGTACGGAAACACGGCGCGCCGTGTAGGCTACCTACCTCCCCGCCCTTTTACGGCACCGTGCACTTGGCGTTGTATGGGTTAATTGATCACTTTCATTTATCACTACACCTGTGTACCACCCAGTAAATTGATTAAATTCTGCTTTTGTAACATTTGCCGCAATGCAATACGTAAAACTGAATTTAAAACTGCAAAATCGTAGGAAACGTCTCTTTGATTATCACTATCCTCGTATGTATATAACTTATTTGCAATTATATCGTACGGAAACACGGCGCCGTGTAGGCTACCCCCGCCCTTTTACGGTGCCGTGCACTTGGCGTTGTATGGGTTAATTGATCAATTTCACTACACATGTGTACCTTTAACTACACAGGAATCAAGGAGCTATCTAAAGAACTAGTTGTTTAGTTACCATTTTTAGGGTTCCGTAGCCAAATGGCAAAAACGGAACCCTTATAGATTCGTCATGTCTGTCTGTCTGTCCGTCCGTATGTCACAGCCATTTTTTTCCGAAACTATAAGAGCTGTATTGTTGAAACTTGGTAAGTAGATGTATTCTGTGAACCGCATTAAGATTTTTACATGTGGTGTACCCATACATGTGGTGTATCTATGGATAGGTCTTCAAAAATGATATTAAGGTTCCTAAAATAATTTTTTCTAAACTGAATAGTTTGTGCGAGAGACACTTCCAAAGTGGAAAAATGAGTGCCCCCCCCCCCTGTAACTTCTAAAATAAGAGAATGATAAAACTAAAAAAATATATAATGTACATTACCTACCATGTAAACTAACAACGAAAATTGGTTTGAACGAAATCTAGTAAGTAGTTTTTTTTAATGCGTCATAAATCGTAAATAGCAATTTACCTTTCATTTAATCAACTGAAATACTTGCTGCTGCGGAACCCTTCATGGGCGTGTCCGACTCGCACTTGGCCGGTTTTTATCATCTAATGTCAAAATAATAATTAATATGCTTCTAAGAAATTTAAAAAGCCTGTGATGGACTGAAAGGAATACAAATGACTACTTGGCTCTCGTTATTTAGTCGTGAGGTAGTCGTAAAAACACCATAGATACAAGACACGTTTCCCATTCTGTACAAAATTTGCTACACTCATGGGAATAGAAGGGGATTCTAAATTGTCCTGCCTCGGGAAATCAGCATAGAAGTAGGATGTACCAGTATCTTGTATTCTATTTACAAGTGTTTAGTTGACGAGTCTCTGTGATAGCTAGATGCTCTCACCGGTCGGTAAGTGATCGGCGAGGTTAAGCAACTAGGCTTGCGGACAGTCCATAGATGGGTGACCGCAAAAGTGGTTTAATTTCTGAGCGTCTCCTTGATTCGGAGGGCACGTTAAGCTAGCAGTCTTGGTTGTAGTCGTTGAGCCATGTCAGAGGCGTACTGGGCGACTTGAACAACTCTGACATTAGGGTTACCACTGCCCATACGATAAGTAAGTAAGTATGATGTGAAGGGTTTTTTACTGTTGCACTTATCACTTTGACGTCTGCTTATTGTCTAAGGGCTCATGGCTGCCCTTACAGGTTCGTAAATAACCAGTGACAATAAGCAACTAGCTACGCGGTTAATCCATGTGTGACCGTCATTGGTTTCATTTCTGAGTGTATTTGTGCTTCGGACGACATTATAAACCATGTCAGAGAGATGTATAAAATTAAGATTACAGTTCAATTCAATTATTTTAAAGAGTTCTGCCTTGAGAAGCGCCGATCAGCGATTTTGATGTATTTGTGTATATACAAATAAAATATATAATATATTTATTAATTACTAACTATGCCCAGCGGTTTTACCCGCGTTAACTTTATAAATTATAGCCTATGTGTTAATCTAGGGTGTCAGCTAACTCCATACCAAATTTTATTAAAATCGCTCCAGCCATTTAGGCGGAATGAAATAATAAACATACACACTCACACACTCGCAAACTTTCGCCTTTATAATATTAGTGTGATAACATTAATAATTAATTTAGGGAAAAGTCCAATGAAAGGTGGTAATCCTGCGTAATCTTTGCTTCTACAAAACTGAACCAATAAAAATTTTGCTTAGGTACAGACGCCAGCACATCTAGCTATCCCAATCTGTCAAATTTATATTATAGATTTTCAACTTTATCACAAAACATAAGGTTCACTCTCACTTGGGGTAATCTGACAGATTTGGGTAGCTCGATGTGCTGGCGTCTGTACATTAATTACAATCAGCTATTCTTTTTGATTCTCTTGTTTCTAGTTGTCTGATTTCTTTACCAGATATTTCAACAACAAAAAGTTTATCCACGAAAACAAAACGTTAAATCATACTCTTGGCACATATACAAGGTCCATCATAAATACTGGACGTAACTTAAGAAGCTTAATTTGCACATAGAACTAAAACGACGTGCAAAACGACAGCATGCAAAATAAAAAAAAAAATGAATTCCTTTACACACGGCTACATATCAAGCTATACATATCCAATATAAGCTGACCTCTCATTGTATGGAAATCCTAAACAATGCAGTATCAGCGTATACTGGAAATTGTATTTAATTTGTATGAGCAACCAAAATATAACCAATTTATACAGTCCGGACTGTATAAATTGGTTTGGTTTAAATTTTACGGAAACATAAGGATAACTATCTACCTATGATGCAGATGGTTCTTCTTACGTTTCCGTCTATATTTATGTTACACCTTTAATGTATCCTAAAATGATTGGTCTAGTCATATATGTACGTTTGTATGAAAATTAAGAAGCGAGGAATCGCCTAACAGCAGAACCGTTTACAAGCTGTTTTTAATAATTACTTAACAAGAGCACATCAAAAAGTAAACAAGGTAATTAGCACAACAAACATTTGTTAAGTAAGTATTCAGATACAGACGAACCGTACTAATACAAAGATAAGACTTATACTTCAGAGACCAAATACTTTCCGCCAAGTGGAAGAGCTCGTCTTTATATAAATAAACAAAGACGCCGCTTAACTTAAGATACCTATTTATGTTAAGCTCTAGTATTTCGTGGGCTGACTCCATAATACAGCGAACTTAATGAGCTTTACACTGTATCCATAAATCCCTCATTATGTCGATATCAATCGCTATTGTTGTTGACAAATATGGTGCAACAAAATTAGCTGTCAATCCAAAAGAACTCGACCTAAAAACCTTATAATATTTGGGCTTGACTGCCCTTTTTGATCTGAAGGTAGGGTGTCGAACCGATGACAATGAGGTCTTCGGAGCGATTCTCGGACCAGGCCAAATAGTATTATGAGAATACGAAATTTTCTTGCATGAAAATTTAAAATTATCCATAATAGTAGTTCATGCATAAGAAGATCGCAGAGTCACGGAGAGCAGATCAAAAGCCGTAAATACTGCACCTGATCTTGCTCTGGACGTAATCTATACATATAACACAATCGTAGAAAAGTCAAAACTGTACATTGAATATTTTTTAAAAGGGATACTTGGGGCGTGATCATCAATCGATATCGAAGCAAAAAATATAGTTTTTAGAATTTTTGTTTGATTATCTGTTTGTCTGTATGTATGTCCGGGCTAAACTCAAAAAGTACTGCATGGATTTACTTCAAATTTTGCATGAACATTACTAGGAGGTCGGGTCAACAAATAGGCTACATATTATCATGCTATCACCTACGGGGGAGTAGCTGTGATCATTTTATTTTAGTTTAACGCGGGTAAAACCGCGGGGCACAGCTAGTACATCTTAAAGCACTATGAAACTTCTGTGAAAATGTTCTTGTCCTACCTGTGCTTACGCCCTAATAATAACTCTCAGGTAGACAAGCACTACGTCATAAATTATCTGTAGGCGTAAAGGCAGAAGGCGAACGTCATAGCGCCGGGGGCTTTGGTCTGTATATAAGGATCGTGCAGTCCAAAGGTTCCTTGTATTCTTAGTGTTGCCCCCGGGCTGCCTCATGGTAGATAGATAGAGTCTTCAAACTTAAATTTGTGATAGATTTTCAAGATCGATCTCACTCAGTACTACAATTATCTGTACATTAAACCACTCTAAGTTCCTTCCTTCCAGTAAATAGCTTGGCATTAGAATGACCGTCCGTTTAAATCACCATCACGTCAGCCGAATATCTCGACTGACGCTGCTTTCCTTTTCCTTGGGGCGACTTCTTCGCCTCTACGGGATAAAATAAGGAAGCAATATTTAGTAGCTGTGAATATAACTCAATGATAATTATGGTATAATCCACCATAGATGCAGCCATATCATGAAGTACCAAAGGCCTCGTCAACGTATGCTCGATACGCTCTTTCAAGTTATCAAATCGTTATCGGCCCCTGACTGAAAAAAATATAATATTACAACAAGTTTATTAATTTCGCTAGGAAACAGGCATAGGAAATTGAAAATAAATAGAACAGTGACTATGGTTCGGCTGATACCATCGTAGTACAGACGCCATCATATCAAGCTACCTCAATCTGTCAAACTTACCCAATTGAAAGTTAACCTTATGGTTTTGTGATAAAGTTGAAAATCTATAAAAGAAATTTGACAGATTGGGGTATCTGGATGTGCTGTACAAAACTGTGTACAAATTGTTTCTATTTTATGCGGACGACACTGCAACGAGCAACAGTCCAGTGCGCGGCATCGGCATTTTTAAATGTATTCAAAAATAATCCCACGTGACCGCGCAGTGATGCGAACGAAATGCGTTTGGTATACATTAGAATCTAGTAGTTTCATCAATAATCGCAACAAAAATACCAAACACAACGATTCCCAATTTTTGCTATGATGAAATAATGAAATGAAATGAAATTTATTCAGCACTTGGGTATTAACATACATTTCTACTTATCAAGCTCATAATGCAGTACATAAACAATTAAACATAGTCAAATACAGTATTAAAGTAACAAAAATATTTGAATTAACCCGCCCGCGCGGTCTGTGTTATCACTGTCCCATATATTTTTTAAACCCTAAATAAATAACAAATAACAAGTTCCTAAGCCATATTTGTTAAAAATATTACTATTCTATTAAAAGTAGCTTAATTTATGCGACTAATACCTGAGGGCAACCTTATGGGGTTCGGGCCACAGCTGAGGGGCCGATGAAGTAAAAATTCCAAATTAGGGTGTGATCACTTGTACGGGATCACCGATCACGTGATAAGCTGCCAACACGATCCTCGTTGCCGAGGAACCTGCCCTAGCTAACTTGCAGCTTTCAATATCTTCCTAGATGGACGACCCGGAGAAGAAACCCACAAAGAAACTCTAGGCTTGCTTTTTGTTATTTCGGCCTAACTAATCAAATATTTGCAGATAATTTTGTTTTACTCGTATAATATAGGGATTCTCCCGTAGTATCAAACGTGCAGTAAGTGAACTGTAAACGGCTAGTAGTGCGGAACCATTACAATTTGACTCATAGAGCCACTTCCGAATCGAGTGGGGTTACGGCTATGACGTCACACGAAATTCTCTACCAAACAATAACGTATCATAAATATATATGTCTATTATTGACCGCCCCTACCCCTACATGATCAGGGCTTTATAGTTATTTGATAATTTACCGTTATATGGTTTTCTGCTTGGACGCATTATATGATTTTCCGTATAAGGAAAGGACAGAAAATTAAAACTTATTCACCATACTTTGACAAAAATGCCTGTTGCAATAAATATCATCCTAACACTAAGCGGTTTTAAAGTGTTTAACCGCACCTCAAACAGTTAGGGCATAGCATTTTTTTAAATGTACACCTCCAGCTTACAAAATACGTGCAGTCATAATAAGCTATCTTTTTATTTTATTTTATTTATTTATTTGGCTCACCAACCGCAACTTATACTAACACAATCACCGAGAAATAAAAATGTACAATAAATAAACCAAGTATAGGTAAGCACCACATCTTCAGGAACATTATGTCATTAGTCTAAAATTTTAAAATAGAATAATAAATAATCACAGAATTAAAATCCCATTTTAAATTTCCTAATCTGAATATAAATAAAATATAACATGTAAATATTATATTAATTATTAGCTTAAGGATACATTAAAATATAATATAATTTTTATTCCTATATAAGTAAGGTTATAATGTAAGTAAGGTTGCCGGAGAATATTGGAGATGGGTGTTGGGTATGCGAAGCGTGAGTAAGGTGTCTCCTGGGGTTTCAGGACGAAGCTTACCATCAGGCAGGGTATGCTTGTTTGCTAACTCAGTTAATCAAAAAAGTATATACTGGAGGTGTAGGGTGCCTTAGTGTGCATCCGTTGATGAAGAGTTTGACTGCATGTGTGGCGCAGCGGCTTAGACAGTCGCCTCGGCGCTTCGTGTCGCGGGTTCGAGTCCCGCGGCGGACAACTATTTGTGTGACCCATAAATGGTTGTTCTGAGTCTGGATGTAATTTGTGTCCGTCAATTATTTGTTTGTAAAGTACCCCGCGACACAGGGATTAAATTCCCTAATGCGGGCGTTATCTTTAATAAACAAAAGATAAAGTTCCATAGAATAATATTACATGGCATGTTGGATACTAATCTCCAACGTGCCATATTACATTTTTCTATGGTGAAACTAAACAGAGTCCATTTGTTTCTGTATAAATAAGAGAAACCCTCGTTAACTATGCCAAGTGTGCACAAACGTTACCCCTCCCGCACTCGGCATAGTTAAGGGGGGATTTCCTTATAGTCGGAAATCGTACAATCGTAGATAAAACTTCGTTTATCGCAAACCAATGTTTATCAATATTTCTTCTGAGATATCGGAATTGAAGTTTAGAGGATACTTGGTACTCTTGGTATAAATAAAAATAAAATAAAAAGCCTTTTATTTCAATATCCTTAAAAATTTACATTTTAAAGAAATTGCCCATTCTTCTATAGAGCTTCGTCCCTCAGTAAATAATTTTGTATGATTACCAAAATTGGAGGTAAAAGAGGAGTGATATCATAACATATAATAAAGTAAAAAATATAGAAATATTTTGTGGGGTTTTCTTAATAATATAAATCAAAGTTCAGTTTTGAGGTTAGGTGTAGATGAGTACCCACCTACTCAAAAAATATTGGTAAATTGAAAGATGGGCTCTGCAACAATGTAAGAATTATAAGAAACATGTCCCCTTTAACTAAATAGTTTTTAACAGTAAGATGATGCTAGAACTATCAAGCAATAACGATAATGACACTCTATATGAAAGTGTAGAATAAGCTTTGGCATGTTATACTTTAATTGAACATTAACAACAGTAGAATTAAGCTAACTATAGCCTGACCTAACAACGAACGGCGGCGACACACTTAATTAAAACAAAAACAGTGGCAACAAACGATAAAAACATCCGAAAATCATGCTTGTTTTTCACCAAGTAAACATGACAGCCAGATAGACATTGACAGTTCTTTTTTTTACCGTTTGCGGGGATCGTTACGCATACTGTCAAGTGTCAGTTGCTCTTGTAAAACTCACTTTTTTGAATACCTATCTATTAATTAACGATATTAATACATTTAAAGAATGAACAACTTAATATAATGTAAGTTATTAAAATGACAAGACCTCTAGTTTGATATTTACAGCAAGTGATTAATGGGATCGTAATGATTTCAGTCTTAAACTGTGTTTGCAAATCTACTCAAAATAAAAGTTAGTCAATTAAATAACCAATAAACATGAAAACTTAAACCCCACAAAGTTTCTGTGCGTAACAAATAAATAATAATTATAAAAATAGGTTATGAATAATGGATTTTATTTCATGATCATACTCGGTTTAATTTAAGGGAGACAGAAATGGGCAATCACCTTTTGTTAGTTCAATTGTTAGTATTATTCTGCTTTTTAATTTAGTGTTAGTACGGGTTAGTTCTTACGTTAGATATGGACCCCTCCTCTTGATATACCATCGAGATATTACGTCAAATAGCTTAAAAACAATATTGTGAATAGTTTTTTTATACAACTCTTGTAGCGACCAGGAACATGTAATGCGTCCATGGCTACTCTTGATATAAAACAGCTCAGTTGCAAGAACGATAATAATATAATACATAATAATAATAAATATCCTGGGACATTATTCACACACGACACGGATCGTATACTAAGCAGATCTTGTACTATGGAAACCGGATAACTGATATATTATATTATACTACTTTTCTTTTGTAAATACATACTTTTATAGATAACCAGCTGTGCCCTGCGGTACCCACGTTGTACTTTATAAATTATAGCCTATGTGTTAATCCAAGGTGTCATCTAACTCCATACCAAATTTTATTAAAATCACTCCAGCCGCTTAGACGTGAAGAAGTAACAAACATACACACTCACAAACTTTCACCTTTATAACATTAGTGTGATTACACTCAGAATCAGGACAAATATAGATGTTCATGCGCATAAGTATCTATAGTAATATTCGTTATGCTTTTTCAGCTGACTTCTTTAGTTAACATTCTCTTTGTACAAGTAGTGAGAGCCTCTTTTAAATAATTATGCCTCCTCATTTACTACAGAGGGAAGTGAAGTTAAATTTTTTCTAGCTCATAGGTATGAGGTAGAAAAAATGTTATTTGTGTTATGTGTCCTGGCTTACAGAAGAGAAAAAATAAAGAATGGAGAAAAATCAAAAATGGAGTAGGACCCTTTTTCAAATATTGGTAAAATAGATATTACGTCAAATAGCTACGATTAATATTGCAAGAGCTGTGTGGTTGACGGCCATAAAGAATATCGCCACCCCCTCTCACCCCGTGGGGGGACGTAGAAGTCGTCCCGAGGGAATATATATAGCAGAGAACGTTCAGGCAGCAGCGTTCTCCTGAGCACCATTTCTATCTTACTGCAATCGCCAACCCGCCTGACAAGCGTGGTGATTATGGCATATCCTCCCATATGATGGGGGAGGCCTTTGTCCAGCAGGGGACGTCTTTCGGCTGATATGATGATGATGATGAAGTACTGTCGATGATTGTGTCTTTTTAGGCAACGCTATGGGCAAATATTGAAACTAGAAACGACACATTGAAAAAATTTACAGTAGAATAGACAGCGTTGTTTATGTTTTTAAAAAAATTGACAACCTGTTTATTTTAATAACGCGGCCTTATTTAAACCTGTTTATTTAAATGTCTACCTTACTGCAATCGCCAACCCGCCTGAAAAGCGTGGTGATTATGGCATATCCTCCCAAATGATGAGACCTTTGGGGGAGGCCTTTGTCCAGCAGTGGATGTCTTTTGGCTTATATGATGATAATGATGAATATTGCAAGAACAAAATATTCATATAAATCTTAAAGGCAGAGTATTTATATTGTGTGTCACTGTTGACGGCGTACAAAAGATGCAGAGGAAAGTAATAAAGTGGAGATCGACCCTTATATGCAATACTGGTCAACGTTTAACGTACAGTAAACAGTGCCCCACTTTGTATTAATAATGTAACCCTGTAGGGTTACTTCTAAAACACCAATAACCTCGCAGTAGTAGATAGTTACCACAATAAGCAACCATTTTTGTTCTATAACTTTTGATAATTTGTTAGATTTTGTTTTCATATAAAAATACGTATAAATTTTATTTCCCGTCTGAATGTTTATAACTCTACGAGCACCGCAAAGACGCGCTCACGCGGGCGATCTTAGCATCGCCATCGTACGCGCGTCGTTCTTTCGTTTATGAATGAACATAGACTTACAACTGTCACGACATACCTAATAACAAAATCTTTTAATTTATTTTTTGCGTGTATTGTCCGAACTCGTAGAACAAAAGTTGTTGCTTATAGTGTTAGCCATCTTGTCGTGCGAGATTGTTGGTGTTTTACAAATAACCCTGATAAGCAGTATGGGTAGTTTACATTGAGCGATTGTATCCTCTTACGTGGCAACTGTACGTACTACGTCAGTAATATCATTGTACTTATTCTTTATATCCCAGTTCTATTATAGCAGCTTTAATGTACTGTACTTAAAGGGTACAAAACATCTCTCGCAAATGTACACCCACCCACATTACGAGGGTATATTTAAAATTAGAATCAGCACCGCGTTTACTACACAGTTAAGTGCGCATTTCTACAAAGTTGGTCCATTTCTGTATACACGGCTCAGTTTCACTTCCTCCGGTTGTCATAAGTCACAGTCGTAAAGACAATTAACGAACACACGCGAACAACGAAACATCGCCACATCATTCATTTGTAATATGTCTATGCGCCAGTATTATTAATCGTCACTGTACCTAGTTGAGTGTGGCGAATCCTAGCCGAATTTCGGCCACGGTGGCCAGTCTCAATGGAGACTAGCCTTTTCCGCGGGACATATTATAGTGCACAAGTGTGTGCGCAAACACAGGGGCACTTTCTATTCCATCACTCTCATGATCCGATGGGACGACTAGCGACACGACCGGAGAAATCAGGTACAGGACCGCCGCCATTACATGCTCTCCGAGGCACGGGGGTACAATGCCGCCAACTCCCAGACTCGGGCAGATACTAAGAAATCTATCTTATCAAAGAAAAATTCCAATATCACTTTTGGCCCGACTCGGGATTTGAACCCAGGACCTCGTTATCTGCGGTTGAACAAGCTACCGGTAGACGATTAACTTACTGACAAAACTAGCGCTAATTGTAATTTATATGCCCAATAGAGTATATAGTGAGTATTTGCTCAATCACAATATCATTAAATAAATAATAATAATAAATATCTAGGGACAATATCACACGTAGCATCCTAGCCCCAAACTAAGCAAAGCTTTTACTAGGGTTACCAGGCGACGATATACATACTTATATAGATAGATAAATACTTATATACATAGAAAACATCCATGACTCAGAAACAAATATTCGTGCTCATCACACAAATATATGCACTTACCGGGATTCGAACCCAGCTTCGTAGGCAGGAGCACTACCAACTAGGCTACGGTGACCGATGGTGTAATAACAATATTTTAACTTGGCATGTTGGTCTGGTGGTTAGTGACCCTGACTGCTAAGCCAAAGGTCGTGGGTTCGATTCTTACCCGGGAAAAATATTTGTGTCAACACACAAATATTTTTCCCGGGTTTTTGTTCTGTGTCTGGGTGTTGTTTATCTATAATATGTATGTATTTAAAGATAATAGGTCTTTACCTATGAAATTGCCGTTTTGTATGAAAAAATTTAAACGAATTTTTTTCATGAATTTTTTTATTTGTATTAATCGAAGTAATCACCCATGCAATCAATGCATCTTTGCCATCGCAGTGGCAGTTTATTGATGCCCTTCTTAAAGAAATCAGCTGGACGGGAGGCAACAAATTCTTCAAAGGCATTTTGTACTGCCTCTCGGGTATTGAATTTTTTTCCCGCCAAGAAGTTATCCAAATTCTGGAAAAAGTAGTAGTCTGTAGGCGCAAGGTCTGGTGAGTAGGGCGGATGACGGACAGCTTCCAACCCCAGTTCTTGCAACTTGGAGACCGTCTGCTGTGCAGTATGAGGTCGCGCGTTGTCGTGCAGGAGCAGCGGAGACGAGCGATTGACCAATGCTGGTTGGAGATGCGCCAGCTTCTCCATCATTGTGCTCAGTTCTTCACAGTACACATCTGCAGTAATGCTCACCCCGTTTGGTAAGAAGCTGTGATGAATCACACCGGCGCTAGACCACCAAACAGTGACCATCACTTTTCTAGGGGTAAGTTTTCGTTTAGGGCATTGTTTAGGTGCTGAACCAGGATCCAACCAACTTGCTGAGCGCTTGCGGTTATCAAACAGAATCCATTTTTCATCGCAGGTAACAATGCGGTTCAAAATTCCTTCATTTGTGTGTCTGTTGAGCAGTGCAAGGCACGTCTCGACGCGTACTTCGCGCTGGCGATCATTGAGTTCGTGGGGCACCCATTTGTCAAGCTTTTTTACCTTGCCAATTTGACGCAAATGGACCAATATTGTTTTGACGCTAACGTCGAAAGCTGCTGCTAATTCAGCCGTAGATTGTGTATCATCAGCTTCCACAACCGCCTTTAATTCGTCATTGTCGACCAAAGTCTTCGGACGACCGCGAGGTTCATTTTTCAGGTCGAAATTTCCAGAACGGAAGCGAGCAAACCAATAACAGGTGGTGCGTTGGTTTGTAGTGTTAGCTCCGTAAACGTCGTTGATGTTGCGTGCCGCTTGTGCCGCGTTGCTGCCACGACGGTACTCATATTCCATAATTACTCGAATTTTTAACGTATCCATGATGACGAAAAAGATTGAAATGCGATGAAAATGTAACACTAATCAATAAAGAAATGACTACTTTTGGAAAAAAGAATCCATGTTTTTAAAATAAAATTAATTTGAAATTAGAATTCTTAGCCAAACAAAAATTATTTTGATTTGAAATGGCCAGTACTGCAGAACGGCAATTTCATAGGTAAAGACCTAATATATAAGTATGTTTATCAGTTCTCTGGTTGCCATAGTACAGGCTCTGCCTAGTTTGGGATCAGATGACATTGTGTTAGTTGTCCCACGATATTTAATGGAACGAAGTTCCTTATCGCGCGTTGTGAAGGGGGCTAGACGGAAAAAATTCTTACGAAAAGTTGTCACGACACTTTTTGCAGCTGTGCGGCGTGCGCATGTTTCTCTGTCTCTCTCTCTCTCTTACGAAAAGTTGTCACGACACTTTTTGTATCTGTGCGGCGCACGATGGGGCATTTATTCAAATTAGGCGGTCCAAATTATTTTCTTTGTTTTATGTATTCTAAATAGTTTATTATTATTTAATTTTAACTATAAAAGCTTTTGGTGAACATATATTCAAGTAAAACACAATTGTTGATGAGAAAATTACGGTTTATTGAAAAAATAAAACACCTTTTTATTTTACGATGAAGAGTCCCACGTCTCTTCACCAGATTATAATCTTCTTTCGAAAACCCAAATCCTAGCATGCAACACAGATAGGCCAAACTGTATTGCGTCGATGTCGACAGTTTCTTTATGTTGTGGTCATTCAATTCCTTTGATGTTGCACCACAGATGTAGCATTTCATAGTTGAAGTCGTCGAAGTTGCAGCGTTACACACTTTTGCATCAACCATAGTCAGATTCATAACGTGTTTTGTACTTAATAAACTTTCGCTCAGTGCGAATTCACTGGGTTTCAAAGCATTTATGCCCTCTTCGACATTTGCGATTTCAGACCTAGTGATATCCACTGTTTCTTTGATAAATTGGATCCTTATTGGTCGACAGAATCGTGGCGAAGAAGGAGTTGAATTTTGCCAAATCACTTTTATGTTTGACCCACATACTAACTGTAGCGGAACGAAGCAACTTTGGAAAATGTTACTGTCACTCGCGTCTCTATCTTGCATTTTTTGTTTGAATTGTGATTTTTGAGATCCATCACATCCCCATTTTGATATTAGGGTCAACGATTGACGCTCTTCTGTACTTAATTGTTTTAGTACGTCCTCTAAATATGTTGCTAAGCGTTTAGCTATATGGTCCATTAGATTCTGCAGGTTAATTTCAGTACATGTTCCGGTTATCCGATAGGCATCTTTCGCCGGATAACAAGTCTTTTTAGCTTGCTGTAACAATTTGTAGCTCGGATAAAACTTCTTGTTGCTGTTTCTTATTATTTCCTATGTCGCCTTAAAAGATCAGCTTCCACAAACATTGAGAGGGCGGTTGATGGATCTAGTTGTGATTGTTTTTCATACTGCTTGGTTATTTTGTATCCTTTTTGATATGCTTGAGCTGTCTGTGGAGAGTTGGTAATGTCTTTTAGAATATTGGATGCAATTATCTCTCCCGGATGTTGAAGGCTTTTCTGCGCTTACTCCTTTCACTTGATTCTAAAATGACTTTGTTGGTCAACCCGAAGAACGCCTTTAACCCTCGGTATTTCGAATGTTCCTTGTAACCACTTATAATTCTTTTGAAGGAAAAGCTGTTGTTTTTTATGGGCTCCCTTCCACTTTTTCTTAAATTGAGACTTCAAGTAGGAGAATTTATGCTTCACTTCCTTCTTTTGTTCCTTACAAAACTCATCTTGTGATAAAACAAATCTCTCGAGATAATTCAACTTTTCGTCAAAATTATGCAAGTCTTGTTCCTGCATTTTCTTTAAAAGGTATCTACGCGTTTCTACTCGCACCCCTGAAGCACCCCCAGCTTCTGGAACAAAAAGAGAACTCGCTAAAAAAATAATAATAAAAAGTTGCAAATTCGATGAAATTGTACTATATAATTCATTGATGTTGAAAACTTTGTTTTCACGGGACATCACGGTAAATTTTATCGTTTTCAATTAGCTTAAATACCCTTTTTTATACTACAACTGACAAAACCGATGGGACGAACCCTGAAGTTCAACAAAAAACATTTTAACTAAAAAGAGTATGAATTTAATACAAAAATCACGAGCATGTTTTTGTATTCTGCCTGTACCCAATATTTTTTTTACCATTGGCTAAAAATATATTAATATGTATAAACTCTTACCCGCTATAGTTGAATCCATCACAGTTTTCTCCATAACACACTCCAAATAAAATATATTCACTTTTAAAATAACAGTTTTGTACGAAATGTCTAAAAGCAATACGAACACTTAGAGCTATGAACAAGTTTACACTGGCACACCTTAGCGCGCGCTCTGAGTGTGGAAGCGGGTTGGGTCCCCCATTGTTCTACGGTTATTTACCAGTTGTAGGAACTCGTTTTTTTTTACCTGAGACAAATTTTAGGAATTGTATTTTTGGCCGCCTAATTCGTAGAATTGCCCCTCCGTGCGGCGTGCGCATGTTTCTCTGTCTGTCTCTCTCTCTCTCTCTCTATTTTCATTTCTATTTCGCATTGAACAGTGTGGTGTCGCGACGATTATTTTTGTTGAGTGTACCTACAGGTTTTTTGTACATAATAAATAATAAGAAACTCGATCGACTTCGTTCCATCCGGGTGTCCCTTGACACCTCTCAAGTTTTTATTATTTATTTAACGGTATAATCGCTTGTCACACATAACTTCTTAACATGCCAATAATATTTGGACACTGCGGTTCGTCTAATAAACCCTAAACGAGCTAATTGCGGGCATGAAACTATTGCGAAAGTTCCGTGCCTTTTTGACTCAATTGTATACATTTCACATAGTTATTTCAAGAATCAATCATTTATTTACTGAATATGAGTGTATACATGAAGGTGTTAACAAAGGTCATTGGGCGTATCTGACCCGCTTTGCGAAGAGTGGCGGACATTAATCAAAATAGTTTTAAACTAAGGGGAATAATATGACCTTTCATTGTATATAGTTATTTATTTAAAAATCGTAGGAGAAACATGTACAGGATCGTTTAAAAAAATAAAAAACAAACGGTTTCAGAGGATTTTATTCCATCATTAAAGGCATAAAAGAATTTCGATAGCATACAGCATGGTGCACTGATGGGCCGAGAGGCATGTATACGCTGTCTCTTTCGCACATTAGTTAGGCCAAACTAGTTTTGTTTCGCTCGCGCACTGACTCACCGCCCTCTGCGCAGTCCTTCGTTAGCTATCGTTGTGACCTGTACGTTTATCTGATTTGTTTTGTTTATTGTTTTATCGACTACGTTAGCGTGTTTTATAGACTCTGGTTACTTGCTTTTGGATTGGATTTTCGTTGATATGGAAAGACAAAACAGTTGTAAGTCGTGCAATCGATCTGTGTTACGTCGAAGAAAACACTGTCTTAATGGCGTGTTTCTCGAAAGGTACCGGGATCTTGTAGTGTTGTTATTACAAGAAATCATACCACGTGAGGTAAGTACTCCGTCAGTACACCGTCTATCTATCTATTTACTAAGAAAACAGGCAGGAGCAGAGCGGTAGGAAGCGAGTCTTTATCGACCGATTTATTGTTTATTTATTTGTGCTTTGTTTTACACAATCTTAACTATTATTGTACAGAAGCAAACATAATGCTAATTATTTTACCTATACCAGTTAACCATACAAAACTTCGAGAACTTATAGTTTATGCATTAAGAATAGCAATTAAGGAATTCAGTGCAATAAAAATGACTTTTCGAAACTACTTTCTAATAATCTCGTTGTTAGGTGTTTAGTTTTTATATATATGTGCAGAATGTTTTATCATGTTTCAGATTTCGTTTGACGGTACAAGATCTATATGCCACCCTTGCTGGCAGAGATATGATCGAGCATTGCAAAACCAGCAATTAGATAATGTGCCACCCGAGCCAATACGGTCCAACAAATAGAAGTCGGGGATCAACAAGGTCCTAGTTTTATTACTGTTACTGGATATAGACGTGTATCAAATACAGCGAGACGCTGTATTTTTCTAAACTGCAGAGGTATGACTACACATCGCGTGCCAACCTACGCCAAGTTCTATCTGTTGCACAATCACAATTTATACATACCAGAACTTGCACGAGTTTGCCACCTGGGATTGGGAAGAACTTGTGAATGCCCCGACAATACATGAAAGCTTTAATAATGCTCATGTACTTGACATAATCAATTTGTATAAATGGGGATTAGAAAGCAGGTCTGAAATGGATTTTGAAAATATTGATACTATTGATGACAACCACTTCCATTTTTGGACGGCTTTAACTAAAAATCAGTTCATGACTATTTTAGACGAAACACCGTCTCTTCGTAACAGGTCTGATCGTCCTGCTACCACTTTAGGAATGTATTTGACCAAAATAAAAACTGGTCAATCTGATGAGCGCTTAGCTACGAAATTCCAAATATCTAGAAGAACATTAGAGAGGAAGTTAAAAACAGCGAGAGAATGCTTAACTGAAGATTTTGTTCCACGCAGGTAACGTGGAACAAAATCTTCAGTTAAGCATTCTCTCGCGGTTTAAATCATATAACTAGAGAAGAAGTGGTGGCACGAAATCTTCGTATCCCAACTCATATTTTTGGTGGTAGCCAAACTGAACCGGCAGCTATTCTTGTGTTCGACGGAACATATATTTACCTTCAGAAGAGTGCGAATTTCCTTTTCCAAAGAAAAACCTACAGCCTACACAAATTCCGCAACCTGGTAAAGCCTTTTCTGATCGTATGTACAGACGGTTATATAATAGAAGTCGTAGGACCATATTCAGCGACTACGGATACAACTATTATGCGCAGCCTGATGCAAGAAGATTCAGCTTGGCATTGGTATCTTAGACCTAACGACGTGTTTCTATTGGACCGTGGCTTTCGGGATTCGATCCCTGCAATTGAAGAACGTGGATATAATCCCCACATGCCGCCAACTAGAGGAAGAGGAGAACAGTTATCAACAATTGACGCTAACAAATCTCGATTAATTACAATGTGCCGTTGGGTAATCGAAACAATTAATGGACGAATTAAGAAAGATTTTAAAATATTTCGAAAAATACATATTTTAATGTTGCGATGCGAAATATGATGACCGATTTCAAAATAACCGCGGGAGTTATCAACGCTTCTCGACGGCCATATGAAGATAATATATACGCCGATCAGTTTGTCGATATTATAAATCAAAATATAAATACAGAAAATGAGTTAGCAGAATACGTATCAACAAATAACTTGAACAGACAAAGAGTAGCATTCGTGCCTCTAGATGGAAACAGTCCAGACTTTGAAGATTTTCCACAGCTGGCCTATGAAGATTTGATCTTATTCACATTGGGCTCATACCATTTGAGAATCGCAAGGTCTTATTGTCACGAGCACATAAGACCAAACGGGGATTATTTAATAGAAATGTATCGACATTAACATTTAATTGATAATAAGATTTTGATCAGAGGGCGAATCCAGTCACGTCATATCCGATCGAAACAGTACTATACATATATTTTGTTAAACCCAACACAACACGGACGACAAAGTATAGAAAGAGTACTACTGCTCATGTATACACGGCCGCCGAACTGTCGGGAGCTGCGCCCATATCGCTAGCATAGTTTATTATCTGTCTTGGGCCAGACATCAGGAAGCAACAGACGCACCTGCTGCCTTCTTAAATGATCTTATGCTTGATTTGGATCAAATTGAATAAAAACATTTTTATGAACTAGCATTTTATTCATATTCCTCATATCAGTTTATAACACTTGAATTTTTCAAGATTCCCGTGGCTCACATTAATGTGACTAATGCCATAGTAAATCAGAGCCTTATATCATTACTCTCTAAATTATCATTTGTGTCCGCCATGGGTATGGTTTATGGTGCCCAATGACCTTTGATAGTTTCATCATACTCTGTCGATATGTCGACGTGTAAATATTATTAAATTAGAGATAACATAATTATTTAGATTAAACAATAATTTACACAATTTTTTAAACAAATTAAATTATAATACATTCGATTCAAAATTACCATTGCATTAAATCATATTACACATTAAAATTACAACTATAGATAAAACCGGTACATGTCACAATTACATAATATTTTATATTACACGTATATGTCATAATTATCATCCAAAATATATAAAAAAATGTCATAGGTACATGTCAAAAAAATCAAATATTAATAACATTTTAGAAAATAACAATATAAAGAAGATGTGGTTGTATAAAGTTTATATTTTGGTGCAGACATCATTTTGTTTCCATTCAAAAAATTCTTTAATAGTATAAAAACAATTTGTAAAAGCCATTTAGTCAAACTTGTTTTAAATGTTTCTATAGGTAGCTCTTTAATATTATTTGGCAGTGCGTTAAAAACTTTAATGGCCATCATAAAAGTACTCTTGTCAAGTACTTTAGACTTGCTCCTTGGTAGGTGCAATCTATTATAGTGCCTGGTTTTACAAATAACGACCTCTTCATGCGTTGGAAAGTAACAGTTATACTGTTTAACAAAAACTGAAATTTCTCGAACATATAACGATGGTAGAGGCAGCATTCGCAATTTCTGGAACAGTGGCTTGCAACTATCAAGAAACCAGGCTCCACATACTGCTCTAACACATTTCTTTTGTATTTTAAATGCTTTAATAGCATCAACTGAATTGCCCCATAGTGGTAATCTATATAAAAGTACAGATGAAACGTATCCATGGTATGATAATAAAGCTGCATCCTGTGAGACAGTTTTCCTTATTCGTTTCGGAGCAAAAACTAACCGATTCAATTTATCGCAAATGTACTCTACATGGGATTTCCAATTAAGATTTTTATCTATTTTTATGCCTAAAAATAAGCTAGCTTCTTCATTTTTAACCATTGTATTTTGGTATTTTATACTCAGCTGTGTTAGCTGGGTGGCATAATTGTGAAATTGAATTATTTTTGTCTTATCAATATTAACGACTAACCTATTATAATCAAGCCATGTCACTATGTTATTTAACGAGTCATTTATTTCATCATTATACGTTTTTATGTCATTACATTTAAAAATTATGGTTGTGTCATCTGCGAATAGCAGTGTCTTATGACTGGTTATGTCCGGCAAGTCATTAATAAACAATATAAACATAAGCGGCCCCAGTATACTTCCTTGAGGAACCCCCCGGAAGTTTTCTTTATATTCTGACCTGTAATGTGATTTTATTACACAACGTTCATTTTTTGCCATTCTTGTTATTTCCGTACATTGTTTACGTTTATTTAAATAGCTGTGTAACCATTCATGCGCAACACCCCTAAAACCATATCTTTCGAGCTTTTTGAGTAGTATTGTGTGGTCAATTAGATCAAATGCTTTACTCATATCTAGTAGCAAAGCTGCTACTTCTGTTTTACGATCGATACATTCAGAGACTTCTTTAACAAGATCATAACATGCAAGGGTGGTGGACATGTTTTTGCGAAAGCCTAATTGAGCTCGTGTTAAAATGTTGTTTCATGTTTTTCAATAAATTTATTAAATCTAATAAGTATAGCTCGTTCGAAGACCTTCGACAGTACTGGATTAAGTGTTATTGGTCTGTAGTTATGCAGGTTTGTTTCGTCTCCTTTTTTATATAATGGTTTGACGATGGCAATTTTGAGTTGATCTGGAAATACACCCTCAATGAAAGACATATTTATTATATCACTTAGTGGTCTACAAATGAATTCAGCGCATAATTTAAAAACTTTTGTGCTTAATTCATCATAACCAACAGAGTTAGAGTTTTTTAAGCTTTTAATTATTTGAAATATTTCAATATGGTCCGTGGGCATCAAAAATATCGTATTTATTATGTACTTTAAATTGGAGATATTTGGGGGAGGGGTTCTACCATCAGGGGTATTCGTTTTCCATCTATTTTTCATTGAAATATTGGACATTTTCAGTTTGAGTGTAGGAAAACATAATTCATGGAAAAGAGTTAGTAATTCATGAAATATACTGAATTTTTGATTGGTAAGACGTTCATTATAAACCTCTAAAAATATTAATTCTGACAAACACTCACGAAATTTTGCATTTAACTATTATATAACATATTAATAAAAGGTTTGACACTAAGAGCGCTCAAACTTCGAATTAATAATAATAATATCCTAGGGTATTATTCACACACAGCCATCTGATCCGATCTGTCTTTAAAGAAAATATACTTACTTACATAGATTAATTACAACCAGACTCAGGACAAACAAGACATGTTCATGCACATAAATATCTGTCCTGAGTGGGAATCGAACATATGACCTGCGGCGTCAAATTTTGTAGTTATTCGGTGTCATTATGTATAGAACATAGTTTCAGTCAAATGGCCGCCGCGACTCTTCTGGTTGACCAAATTTGGATGACATCTTCGCATAAATGGGGATCAATTTCGCCCCAAGTTATTTTAGCCTATAGGTAAGCAATTAACTGTGTTTTGTCTGCATAGAGATCTCACACAAGCCCATAGAACGTAGTCCAACGGTATTAAGTCAAACGATAGCTGCCACGTCAAGCACGGTAGGGTAAAAATATTGACGATTCCACACAAGTGTAATACTGTAACAGAGTAAATGAATTATGAATTTTTGAATTTTGATCTCAATTTTCGCATTCAATAAATTTAATGTTTCCTGTATGGTAAGTGGAGCCGTCTTATCGGAACCACATTTTTATGGGATCCATACCATCTAACGTAAGCCATGGATGCCATAAATTAGATTTTGATAATATTTTCATAAGTCATAAGCGTTCCACGGTGAAATTATACGACCACATAATATGAATTCATTCTAAATTTGACAGTCACTATCATAGTTCGCGCGTCTCTATTGAAAAACGCCTTATATGCAAATCGAAAAATAAACATTTCCATAAAACTTGTCCTCCTCCTTTTTAACATATCTTAACGAGTTATTACATTGAAAGCATAGTATAGTAAATGCTCTATGACAATATCGAAATACCCTCATTTTGAATTTCCTTGTTAATTTTTTTTGTAAATAACATATGATTGCGGTTTTTTTTATAAGGCACCGTTGATGCGTAAGTAGGTACAGTAATTCACAAAACGCGTGCATACATTAATTATTTAGTAAAGCTCAGATAACACGCGGCGTCATACACTTCATATTCGAAAGAAGCCCGTAAGTCATGTAAAACTAGAATCCGGACTCGCTCTTTTAAAAATTATCGACGGAGTAATATACGGTTTTCTCAAATAATATTTTATAAAATCTAAACCAATATTTTCGGTTCCGAGTCCACATTGTTCATAAAATATTAAAACTAGCAACTCATAACATACACCGTTCTCGAACTAGAGTGACACATTGATTTGTCATTGATTGATTGACAGACAAACAGGCTAGTTGGCGTGGTTGGTAGGTTGGTAGATTGCCTTTCACGCCGCAGATCGTGGGTTCGATTCCCACCTAGTACAAAATATATTTGTGTGCATGAATTTGTCTGGTTATCCTGAGTCTGGGTGTAATTATCTATATACATAAGTATGTATTTAGATAATATTATATATAAATTTAGATTTAAGAGAGGTAGGGCACAGCGTTCATTCGCCCGACTGGGGTAGTACCTCCACCTTACAGAAGACATTCCTTAATAATAACATTAATAATTTAATGTTGTGTTTCTGAGTGTGAGAGAGTCGCCAGAGCTCATCGGGGGAAGGGTCAGCAATACTTGTTTGCAGACTCTTAAAGGCCGGCAACGCACCCGCGACTCCTCTGGTGTTGCGAGTGTCCATGGGCGGCGGTGATCACTTACCATCAGGTGACCCACTTGCTCGTTGGTCGACCTCTGACTTAATAAAAAAAAATTACAAAATAATACTTTTCTTTTGTAAATACATACTTACATATATGTAGTAGATCAGTTATCTTGTTTATTATTTTTATTGATGGACTGAGTGCGTCGCTCAACTTTTCTTTCTGCGTGTTTCTGCGTGTGACTCTTTCAACACGAATTGTTTAAGTATTGAGGTTCACTGTATGTTATATGTTTACACTAGGCGATATGTAAATAATATCGTCACTACCACGACACTTGTTGGTGGAACATGAGTCCCATTTTATTTCCAAACTTTACATCACTGTCGATAGCACGCACGGACCCGTGCCACAGATCCAATTAACGGCTTTTTAAATAAAATGCTCTCTGTTGCAAAGTGTCAAATACCTTTAGTTAAATGAACTACGCGCCACATTTACAAAAATGTCGCCAGATCGAACAAAAAGGTACGGTTTTATCAATTATTTTTGTAGAATCGTCCTTTCGTCGGCCCGTGGCTATTGTAGTTCCTTCGGGATTTACTAATTCTTAACTTAAATTTACCGTTCGATAAGTCAGATTTTGTTTGCAGATTACTTCACTGTGGTCAAACACTATACTTAAGCTTCGACACAAACTTAATATAGGTAGATTTTTTCATTTGTTTACTTTTTTCAGAAATTAGACTGAATGTGATATGACATATAAATTTGTTTCATATAGTTACTTAAAGGTATGTTAACTGGGCGTTCCTTATTGGTTGGTTAGATACCGTCGTTACACAGAATTCACAAGATTTGCAAAATACTTAAATAAATCCGTAAATTCCTATTTCGCAGATTCTTTAAGATTAAGATTCTTGGACACGCAGCACACCTAATCTTCAAAAAACAAGATATCGGCCACAAAAATAGTTGTCGCAGAGATATTTAAACTCCCTAAAACCTCTTGTTGGAACTGGCAACACTGATTCTCAGCCCTCCTGCACTATGCCGTTAGCAGTCCGTGTCAAATTGACTAAATTTATGCAACTACTGCTCCTTCCGACCCTAGCTACGCATCAAATGTCATAATTGAGAGGGGATTTCGACTGAATAATGTATTCATATTAATGTAGATATATAGCAAATTTCGCAGGAAATAACTGCCTTCATTTGGACCTTACGACCCCTTAAGCCATTCAATAATAATTACTGACATTTGATGTGCACAATGTGGAACAAAAATAGATGATTAAGTGAATACAAGATGTTAGGAAATTAGTAGAAAAAAATGTTTATTCAGCAAATTGCACAATCAACAAAAACACAAACAAACATGGCAAGACAAGAAATTAATATAGAAGATATCGACTGGATTATATAAATATGATTCAGAACACCACGGGTGCACACACGCAGAACTTTGTTTATAAATGTATGAAACTGAAAAGAAATAAAGTAATTTAATAAATAGTTAATTTTCCGCAATTTGTCATACGGGCATGTCCGAAATGGCTTTATCTCAGATTTTAATTTTACTGCTGTATTAGTTTTGCAGTTTTACTGTTGTATTAGTGTCAAAGCTCTAATTAAACTCAAACTCAAATAATAATAATATCCTGGGACATGTACACACGGCCATCTGATCCCAACCTAAGCAGAGCTTGTACTATGAAAACCAGATAACTGATATACTACTTCTCTTTTGTAAATACATACGTATATGGATAATTACACCCAGACTCAGGACAAACAGACATGTTCATGCATACAATTATCTGTCCTGGGTGGGAATCGATCCCACGACCAGCGGCATGAAAAGCAAGCGTTTAGTAGTAGTATTAAGTAATTTCTCAACAAAAAGTTGCTCCTTTAGAACGCTTTTGTGGATATCATTAAGAGGAGTACAGCCGTATTTAATAGTCTTTATCCATAGATCACCACATCAAACCATTATATCGATGTGAATATTTTATTGCAAATTTCTTAAGTGCTTCGGTCCCCTCGACATCAATAAAAGTAGAAGTGTTGATTCATGGTAAGTAATTGATTAAAATATCTACGACTCGCTACAAGATAGTTATCTATTTTAAAGGGGAAGGTTTTTTTTTGTTGTAAGCAGTGAGTGAAATGTAGGGAAGAAGTAGAAAGAAAATAACATAGCATTATATTTACACAGCCATTGTCACCAAACTTTGAACATGACAAGAATATTTTATATACATTATATTAACAAATTTAATCACCAAAATCAGTTACAGTTATAAAATATTTCAGTTGTTTTCAAATTTTACATACATACATACATAGTACATACTCACCACGCCTGTTTCCCAGAGGGGTAGGAAGAGACAACGGTTTCAAATTTTAAACAGTTTATATATACTTAAAATTCATAAGTATTTATTTAAATGTTATAACGATACGCATACGACCACATTAAAAAATATGAAAAAAAAAAATACCAATCATTAATATACAACAATTATTAGTCATGATCATCATATCACCCGAAAGATGCCCACTGCTGGACAAAGGCCTCCCCAAAGATCTCCACAATTGCCGGTATCCGCATCCAGCGATTTCCAGCGACCCTTACAAGATCACCGGTCTTATTATTAGTATATTCATTTAAAATACGTTTTCTTTAGTTTAGTCCACACAGACGAAATTACTCCTTTGGAATACTCGTAGAGCGCAGTACTCATACATTATGAATAAGCAATCAAATACATAAAGAGCGTCGTCATACCAGTAGAAACGATCTTATACAACGTGTACCATAAATAGTGTAGGCTATGAGTTCAATCCATTCACGACATCGTAAAACGCTCATGCAAAAACGTTTCTAAATAATTTAATATTTTTTACGCCATAACGATATCATCAATATTTTTATACACACCCTTAAACTCCAAGGTAGTTTTCTGAATGGTTTTGAATATGTTTCTGGATAAAAATAAATACACTGACGTTGTACGCACAGACTATAGTAAAGCGTTCGACCATGAAAACCATCCCACCCTACTCTGGAAATAGATAGAGGAAGCGCGATTAAAACAAATGGAGTCCTACAATGAGGGATCATGGTTTTACCCGACGCTATTATTTTTATTCATAAATTAAATTATTATAGAATACATTAAGCATTACATTACAATACAATATGGACTCTAAACACTGCGCTCAATGCCTACAACATACAGAAGGAGTATGGGACCAAGTGTATTGAAGTGTCGCGAAGTGGACTCTACGAATTACGTTCTTTGTACTCAAAACAATTATTAATACATAAACTGATGTTCTACTAATTGTTCAGTTTTACGAGTAGGCTTGTCTGCATAAACATTATTATTTATGTTATTCGTTGTATACTACTTTAACTGCTTCAGAGAGAAGAATTTTTAAAACTTTTGCAAATAGCGATATACTTCCATACGCTAACAAATTGCTTTCAACTTGTTCAGTTTTAAATGCAAATTTGAAGTGTGCAGGATAATATATTAATAAGTAAATATTAAATATATCTGCAATCTCGAAGAGTCAAATCCAATAGACTAGAACAATGGGCACAAAGACATTCAATTATCTTCTGTCTAAGAACAGGAGCTGAGAGTTGATATAGAGTCGACGCCTCAGCAGTAGATAAACAATCACTACGATATACACCCTTATCACCTACGTATTAAAGACACTATTAAGGTCAAAGTTAAAGTACACCAACTAACGAATTGCAAACTTAATTGAGTAAAAGCTTTTAACTATTTATTCTACTTAACTGACACAGTAGTCTGAGTCGATTACAATTTTTAAAAGATGGATATAACATTATTTCACTCAAAGAGTATGCCATTTTTGCTATGTTTCGTATGCTTCTTTTCAAGATTATATTATATAGAATTAAATATTATCCATTAATTTCTAATACTCACATGAATTTGGAAAGTCAGTGGTGCCTTGGATTTGAACTCGACACCACTGACTCCACAGTCGGACGTTGTAACCACTAGGCCACCTCGTATTCTATTAAGTAATTAGTGTTCATTGTAAAAAAACATGCGGGACAGTCTTTGGAGACTGCCGATATAAGTGAAAACTATTTTTTCATTTCTCATACTCGGAGTGTTTATTTGATCCGAGGTGCGAGCGGAAGATGCTACTTCCCACCTTAGGGCGATAAAGACTCATAGTAATTGCTTCACTCCCAATGGTGCGAATAAATTTTAAATATAGAACTAGATTTGGTCAGGCAGTCAGCTGTAAAAAATCTAACATAATTAAGAAAAAAAAGTGCACAACGCCGCTAGAAATAAATTTCGCTTCAAAAGGCTGCGGTCATGTGAGTCTATAAACGGCCAGTGTGAATAAAAAAACCGGCCAAGTGCGAGTTGGACTCGCCCATGAAGGGTTCCGCAGCAGCAAGTATTTCAGTTGATTAAATGAAAGGTAAATTGCGGTTTACGATTTATGACGCATTAAAAAAAACTACTTACTAGATTTCGTTCAAACCAATTTTCGTTGTTAGTTTACATGGTAATGTTCATCATATATTTTTCTTAGTTTTATAATTCTCTTATTTTAGAAGTTACCGGGGACACTCATTTTTCCACTTTGGAAGTGTCTCTCGCGCAAACTATTCAGACATTATCTTACAGACAGACAGACAGAGAGACATGACGAATCTATAAGGGTTCCGTTTTTTGCCATTTGGCTAGGGAACCCTAAAAAGATCCGTCTTACAAATATTCGATCAGGTCCATGTCCTGATACGAGTTTAACATTTTTTACCTATCCTAAAAAAGTGCACAACGCTGCTAAAGAAGTTTTCACTACCAAAATAGAAACATCAACAAAAAAATATCAAGTTTCTCGATTTTTAATTATTAATCCATTCCGTCGAAAGAGTGTGCTGGAATGTGCAGCTTAAACTATTCTGATGATCTTAAGGACCTCGAATGTGTGTCACAAAGGAACTTGGGGCGCTTTTCGAGATATAAATGTGTAATAGGGTTGAAGAGAATATTGTATAATATAAAGGGGATATGAGCATTCCAACGAGAGCGTAAAGACAACCACCTGAGTTGGCACGAAATGAAGAGTCACTATAGTATGGTGTGGTATCTTATTTATGTATGTGTATGTTTATGCTCATTATTTTCTTTATTTTAGAGTGTACCTTTTGAATATATATTTCGGAAATAGTTGTATGTTGTTGCTTGAATCTTCACTTCAGTCGGACATTAGGTATAGTGGGCGTAAATACTTTAAACGATTAAAATGAAAGTCGTAGATCATTATTATCATGAGTATCATTATTTTATTTTTTATAATTAAATATAATAATTACCTACTTGTTTTAAAAACAGAACCTTTAACTTTTCATTATAACAACCGTTGAAACATTTTTTTATGATTAATATGGAGATTGCCCATTGCAACCTGACAAATAAACTAAAATGAAGGATGTGTGGGGTATTTCTTGCAAATATTACCGCTTCATAGTGATAATTATCTTAGAACGAGCTTAACCCGCGGTTTTACCCGCGTAAAACTATAAATTATAGCCTATATGTTAAGTTATTATAGCTAACTCCATACCAAATTTTATTCAAATCTCTCCAGCCATTTAGACGTGGAGAAGTAACAAACATACACACTCACACACGCACACACTCACATACTCATAAACTTTCGCCTTTATAATATTAGTGTGAAATTGATTGGCGAATGAAAAATTATTAAAAAGCTTGCCGCTGGTAGTCTTTTATTATTGGATTTATATAGATGTACTATATATTTATATATATGTATATAGATGTACTATATATTTTATTTTACTTCAACTCACTTTTTAATTATTGTGAAATTTCATATCCATCCCATATATTGTCCCAGAAAATCATAATAATATACAAGATTCTTATCATATTTTATTGAGAAAATCTCTGTCTGTGCATGAAAACTGGAATGTCAATAAAAAAGCAGGGTACTTCACATCTCAATGCCGAGTCTAGTCGGTCACCTATTCGGTAGACCGTGTTAGGCTGAAATAAATGTATTGTATTTAAAATATGGGTATCATAATAATAATAACATCCTAGGGCATTATTTACACACGGCCATCTGATCCCAAAATAAGCAGAGCTTGTACTGTGGAAGCAAGATAACTGATATACGACATACACTACTTTTCTATGTACTTTTCTAGGTCATGCCCCCAAATATCTGTCCTGGGTTTCGATTTCCACCCAGGACAGATATTTGTGGGCATGACCTTGTCTATTTGTCCTGAGTCTGTGTGTAGTTAGCAATAAAGTACATAGAAAAGTAGTGTATGTCGTATATCAGTTATCTTGCTTCCACAGTACAAGCTCTGTTTATTTTGGGATCAGATGGCCGTGTGTAAATAATGTCAAAGGATATTGTTATTAATATTATTCCGATACTTTAAATACAATACATTTATTTCAGCCTAACACGGTCTACCGAACAGGTGACCGACTAGACCAATGACCTCCGGCGTGAAAAGCAAGCATTTGCCAACCACGCCAACAGGCCCGTCATCAGTTCGTTCAGACGTTACTTTTGAAATCCATGGCAATCGAAATACAAAATTAACACTACACTTTTGTATTTTACCGACTTCCTTTAGTCTTTATTTTCTAATGGGAAAATACCTATACCAACACAAAGGAATTATAGAAAATTTAATCCATTAGTTTTCCGTTGATTAAAATACCTTTTACATTCATTTCAAATATCCAGTCCATGGGCACTCTCGTGCAAACATGAGTGCCTGATTGTAATACGGCGTGTATAGCACCTATCAATTGATTACTGAAACAATAAAAAAAATAGATTACTACAATAAAATAAAAAAATAAAAAAGGCTTTTATTCACGTAGACTTTAAAAAGCGCTTACATATAGTCAGAGCATGTTTGTAGTAATATAGTTATGTATACTAATTAACTTATCCTTTGAAAAGGGATCTTTTCCAGATGCTTTAAAAAAGTCAATAGTAAAGCCATTGTACAAGAAAGGAAACAAAAGAGAACTTGGGAATTATAGACCAGTCACCCTCATTTCCATATTTTCTAAAATCTACGAAAAATGCATGCATAGAAGGTTAACAGAATACAGCAATAAATTTAATATAATTGTTAATGAACAAAACGGATTTCAGAAATGTAAATCGACCACCTTGGCAATGTTTGATCTAATTAAAGCCATCACAACGAATCTTGATCTCAATAAGGACACCAGTGTACTACTATTTGATATGACAAAAGCTTTTGATTTCGTAGCACATCGTATATTATTGTCAAAGTTAGAGTCATTTGGTGTACGAGGCCCTGCGTTGGACTGGATACGTTCGTATCTCGACAATAGAACACAATGTGTACAAATCACAAACATCGATAAAAATAATAATTTAAAGACATACGAGTCTACATATCTACCAAACAAATACGGGGTTCCACAAGGAAGCGTGTTGGGTCCTCTTTTGTTTCTTTTTTACATTAACGATTTACCACAAATAACTATCCACAAAACTGTATTATTCACTTATGATATATCCATAGTAGTTAAAACTGACAAAGAAAAATACACAAGTGACCTTCAAATTCAAATTAATGATACAATTAAAACGGTAGCAAGCTGGCTTAAACAAAATAACCTGCAAATAAACACCAAAAAAACAAAATACATGCGTTTCCAAAAACAATATACAAACCTAACAAATAAATTAATTATTAAATATAAAGAAGAACCCATAGATGACACGGAAAATGCAGTCTTTCTGGGAATAATAATTGATAAGTACCTAAATTGGAAAAAACATGTTGAGAAAATATGTAACAAGCTTAATAGCTTTACATATGTTATCAACCGATTGCGGCGTGTTACTTCAGAAAAAACTACCATAATGGCTTATCATGCATATGTGGCTTCGACTCTGAGGTATGGTTTGCTATTATGGGGTAATTCAACAGACGTTAATCGAGCCGTTATTGCTCAAAAAAAATGTATACGAGCAATTGTGGGAATATATCCATACGAATCTTGTAAATGTACATTTTTGAAATTTGTATGTTTGCTAGACAAAACTTGCATCTCTTCTCGACTGCAAAAGAATTATTCCCACGGTCAGTTAGAAACCCGCAGAGACTGGTATTGTCGCATATTCCGAATACTGCACTGTATCAAAAAAGTTGTGTGGGTATGGCCATTAAATTATATAATAATATTCCAAATTGTGTAAGAGAGTCAACGTCTCTAAACATATTTAAATGCAGATTATTTAAGCTCCTGTTACAATATAGGTTTTATAGCGTCAAAGAGTATTTAGACTTTAAGTTCAATGACATGTAATTGATTATAAACAAGGATTGACATTATTATTATTAGAATTCAGTTTGTATTTTTTGAATTTTATTTTTGTTTATTTTGTTATTAATATGATTATGTATATTTAACATTAGGTATTTGAGATTAACATAAATGAATTTGTAATTTTTTTGCATGCCAAACTGGCGAAACATGGATGTACCTACCTTATTTTTCATGACCATATGTAACCATTTATTATATTTCCATTTTTTGTTTCATGTGAATAAAGAATTGAATTGAATTGAATTGAAAGAATTGAATACATTATTATTTCTAGTTACATAGATATTTAGGTACACGGATTGTATGAAAACATTTATAAAATTTATTTTATAATAGCAATGATGTTACTTGTACAATAAAACACAAATTTTCTCTCCAGTTTGCTTTTTAAGTTATAGCTCAATTTTATTGCTATATTTTATACGGGTTGAGCCGCACTATTCAAATATTATTATATACTAGCTGACTCGGCAGACGTTATCCTGTCTTAACGATGACTATTAAATTCGAATTGGTATAATTAAGAGAAAAAAAGTGCATTTATTATTCTAATGCTTTATGATATACAATATTCTTATTTTTCTTACATCCTTTTTGTAGGGAATAATATTTTATTATTTTACATGTATTTTCTATCAATAAAATAATTCCAATCGAAGCATTTGTTTTAAATGATATTAATTTTTTTTACATCCTCTTTGATGATATTTGAGCACGCATTCTGTCAATTTTATGTCAAATGTCATAATATTACATTAAAAAAGTTTATATTGTCCACAGCCCTAAGGCTATATTAGAAATAATATTATATGGTTGTTAAGAATTCTTACATTTTCTAATATTCCGAGCCATTTTCTATTTTTTTTCGTTTATAAGAACCTTCTCCTGACAATAACATATACAACAAAAAAAATAAAAGCGAAATCGGTCCAGCCGTTCGTGCGTGATGGCGTGACCAAGGGAAATAGGGATTCATTTTATATATATAGATATTTGACATATAAAAATATACTTTAGATTTTTTAAACAAAAAATGTGGACGAAGCGATTTATAGTAATCGTGTCGGCAAGCTGGTAGCATCGGATTATGGGCCTGGGCATAGAATATGGTCCTATATTTGTGCACACCATAGCTACCATAATACTACATATGTCTTGCGAAGTTGGCTGATCTGGAACCCGGCGGCCATCAATCAAGTCTAACGTTACTATACTTCTGCAAAGGAAATCACTTTGCGGCAACGAGTACTATAAAATATTTTCAGTAAAATCGCACAATCCATAAATAAACTTAAACCATAGTCTGACTACACATATGAAATATGTAATCCTACTGTATGTGTACGTAATTCTTCGGCGTTTGTTAAATAAAAAAACAAGCCAAGTGCGAGTCGGACTCGCGCACGTAGGGTTCCGTACCATTATCTATAAAAACGAGCAAATAATTCCAGTTTGTTGTGTGGGAGCCCTCTTAAATATTTATTTTCTTTTGTTTTTTTACTATTTGTTGCTATAGCGGCAACAGAAATACATAATGTGTGAAATTTCAACTGTCTAACTATCACGGTTCATGAGATACAGCCTGGTGACAGACGGACTGACAGACAGACAGCGAAGCCTTAGTAATAGGGTCCCGTTATACCCTTTGGGTACGGAACCCTACAAAACAATTCGATTGGAGAATAGCCTTCGACGTCGCTTATAAATCAATTCATTAAATATATTCTACACCTATTCCTCACTTTTAAACGTTTTGATAGACACAATAACCTTCTGATTTTCAACCAAATTCCGTATTACGGACGATATTTTTATTTACTTTATTTATATAGACAGAACCATTGCCAATATGTATTACAAATATTAGACTTAAACTAGATAATTAAACTTAAACATAATCTCTTGACAATAACTCGATACGAGCTAGCTAAATATCATTGCTGTTATAAAATAAATTTTATTAATGTTTTAATACTATCAATGCAATGTGTACCTAAATATCTATGTTACAAGAAATAATAATGTATACAACTATAATACTACAAACATGTTCTGACTATTTACAAGCGCTTTTTTAAAGTCTACGTGAATAAAAACCTTTTTTATTTTATTTATTATTTATTTATTAAGGACAGCCAATAATTGCTACATTTTTCTTATCACTAACATAAATAAGTACAATAACACGAATCCAAATGCACAATTTTTAAAGGCACCACAGCAAGCAAATTAACTTTAGTTTGGACAAATAAATATCTTATCTTATCAGTAAGAAAGTTACACTAAAATAAACAAATACTACAACAACAACTAACAAAGAAAACATTAAAAGTATTTTTTTTAAATTTAATATATGGTTTATATATACTGCTATACAAAACTACCTTATTATTGTTGTATTTTATGGGACCCTAAATGTGCGAATTTGATACACTTTTAGACGGTTTTATTATTGAGATCAACTAAACTAAACAACTGTTCATATTTAACACAGTTATGTTAAATGACATCGGATTTTCCCCGGTCGGTCGGTTCCAGTCGAAGCACTCAGAGGGACGCACTCAGTCGACTTTATGATCCTGCGCGGGAAAATACTCAGCTGATTTAATAAAATATTTGTTCGAATGCAATATGAAAATTGTTCGTAGGAAGATTACTTAAATTAATCCTGATTTCCTCAGTACCACACAATTCTCGCTGACGAGAGATTTAATAATACATACTTTTTGCCATTAAATAAGCTTGTAAGTGAACACTGGGCAAAGAGGTATCTAGCGTATTACCAAATTGACCATAAGAATTCGCAAGTACGACCAGAAGATAAAGACGAAAGGCTTGGCGAAGCTGGGCAAATTGCACAACTACGACTGCTTCTAACTCCAGTCTAATAGAAGAAACCAGAAAAGTAATAACCAGTCCTCATACTGCAACTACAATGTTTTTCTCTGCATCACCCCAAGGTTGACTGGCCGAGAATGCCTTTGGCATTAAGTCTGTCTACATTGTTGTACATAAAGTGTAAATAAAAAGAATAAACATAATAAATAAAAGAACTTGAGAGGTGTCAAGGGACACCCGGATGGAACGAAGTTATTTCTTATTATTTATTATGTACAAAAAACCTGTATACACTCAACAAAAATAATCGTCGCGACACCACACTGTTCAATGCGAAATAGAAATGAAAATATCTAGCTTGCTTTCTATAAGAGAGAGAGAGAGAGAGAGAGAGAGAGAGACAGAGAAACATGCGCACGCCGCACAGCTGCAAAAAGTGTCGTGACAACTTTTCGTAAGATTTTTTTCCGTCTAGCCCCCTTTCACAACGCGCGATAAAGAACTTCGTTCCAATATCTTTTCATCCAGAACTGTGGAAAATTATGCAAGTGTCAGGCTTATATAGTCACAAAAATAAATGTCTTCCAACTCCTTTTGAATCGTGTGCAACAGACGTAAAAAGACATACAAAGATGATGATGCAGCCCATTACTGCCTCCCGCAAGGGCATTCTCTCACAATGAGAGGGCTTAGGCCACACTTCACATGTCACCAAGATCATTTTTCGAGAACCCTTAGCATACAGCCTTCAACTTTTAAGCACGAGATTCATGTCCAATACGCACATTAAAGAACTCGAGATCGCTAACTCTACAGCCTATCCACTAAGCAAGCTGTCTCGTCTGGTAACTTGAAAATACAAGTCTGATACCTTTCCCAGTTAATATACAAACTTTTTTAAATGTCATTGTATCTGGTGTATTGATATCTAGGGACAATGTCACACAGATCATCCTAGCCCCAAAGTAAGCAAAGCTTGTACTATGGGTACCAGGCGACTATATACATACGTATATAGATAGATAAATACTTATATACATAGAAAACATCCATGACTCAGAAACAAATATTCGTGCTCATCACACAAATATTTGCACTTACCGGGATTCGCACCCAGGACCACCAGCTTCGTAGGCAGGAGCACTACCAACTAGGCTACGGTGACGTAGCGGGTCCGTAGGTTCAAGCTCTAGAAGCTGTAGAGCTAATACGTGTAGACGTATTCCCTGGGTAGCGCTAAATTATAACAACATTTAAATGAGGTAGAACATGGCGCTTTTATACTCAATGTGAAACTGGACTGGCGAACTGAGGTACTTGTGTTAATATTATTTTCATCCGAGAAGGGTCTACTGACGCTTGCAATACATAAGACAGCACTCACGCGTAGTAACACGTCATATGTGTCGCAGGCGTCATAGGCAACGGTAACTGCTTACTAATAGGTGGGTTGTATGGTTGTTTGCCAACTTAGTAATATAAAAAAGTAAGGAAATGCATCCTCGTGTCTGTCAATCCCAGTGGTTGTTCATTACGTAACCGAGTCAACTTTCATTGGAGAAAAAGTTTTATTATTTCCCTATAACTTCGGTAATAAACAACAAGACTGCTACCCTGTTATTACTTTAAAAAATCAAATAAGGCCTGAAGCGCGCCGTCTAACGACTACGGAGCCTCATTTGCAAGACAAAACTTGAGATTCAAACTCTACAAACGTCGGCGAGCGTTGGCAAGCTATCTCAAGTCACTTGGCGCCCGTCTTGACTCTGCGAACCTTCATCCACACCTACTTTGTGTCAAATATTTTAGAATTAACTACTTTTAAGGACCCTAAGAATCCCTTTTTATTATTTTTCAACGTATAATTGCATCATAATTTATTTTAAAATATGCTGATCTCAAAACACTCTGTATTTGGAACAGGGTATAAAACAATATCGATACGTATGCGTAGGTATATGTTTGCATAGGAGTATTGTTACAACACATTGTTTATCAAAAGGGATTGGGGATAAAATAAAATTTTGGCTGCTCATCTTGTGCGTGCACGCGCGAGTTTGGTCCCCCAAACTTTTCACCCCAATGATTTGCTTTGGGGTTCTTTTGAACCCATTGTTTATTTTGGAGCGATCTCTGAAATTGTTTTTTTTACACTTGATGTCTTCGAATATATTTGTACACATGGATGTATCTTTCAAGGTTTAATATTTTCCCCCGCAGTATCCTGATGTGAGTAGCGGTAATGGAATTTAAGGGCCTTAGCTAGAGATAAGCCTAGTAAGTACTCACGCCGTTGGATTTACGATACGATAGAAAATGATTATAGGGTTTACAAACGTTTAGGGAGAATTGATGTGGGATGCCATTCTGCCCCTCGGAGCTTGCTTACTATGTAATTACCTAACGAGGAAAGGCCGAAACAATATACCAAGTCAAGACGTAGAAATCGCTAAATTACTTTTTGTGCCTAGTTCACGCACGAACTGATGCAGAAAACGTTGACCGAATAACAAACGGTTCACTTGACCTTAGAGAGGATTAGACACACCATTTGGTCTGCAACCATTCCTCTAAATAATCAGTTTCTGGGAAACGTCGAGGGCTTTTGTCAGGCTCAACCATATTTTTATATTCATCTAAGTTTCATACACTCGAGTTTTTCCGCTACTCTCATATTTTTACAAACATTTCCTCACCATTGTGGCTAGGTTTATTTTTGTTATCGTTTAGAATATTCCCTGGCGAAAATTTATTGACAGAGTAATTTATATACAAAAATACATTATGGAGATTAGGAGAAAATTTATCACAAAATTCAGAGCAAAAATGTAGTCGGGAAACCACACGATGATCGTAAATTGTAAAGGTGTAAAGTGTCTGGAGAATTGTTGGATATAGCACCGCCAATCCCAAGGCGACATGAATTACAAACACAACTTTGGTAGTTACGGGAAAATACCATGTCACTGAGATGGTTAACATTGTTACGGGTTACAACGAGGGGTGAAGGAAATGAGATGAGGAAAATCCTTCGCTGTAAAAACGCAGATGTTGTTTCAGCTGGCAGACAAGTGCAAGTAATAAAATTTAATAAATAACAAAGGCCAGCATCGCGCCGGTGCAAAAATAACGCAATTTACCTTCAAACCTACATTACTCACCAACGTGATATTTTGTTTTATATCTGTGAATTCAATGTGTGCTTTGAAAGTCTTGAAACTTGAAGATAACAAGTAGGTAAAGCGAAATATTTACCTTGCCTCAGGGTCCTATCTAAGAATAATGATGAGGCCACATCTGTGTACCTATTTACTATAAGGTATACAGCGCCTTCAAACACACATGCCGGTAATAGTGATTGTTTACCTATATCTAAATTCAGGGAAAATCTAAGCAAATTAGGTACATATCTGCGAAATCTACGTACAGTCGAAACCGCCATAACTGCCAATGGAATTAAGATAAGGATAAAGTGTCTCCATTGACATGGCATCGACTGTACCTACAGTCGGTCATATGAAAATGTATGTATATCTACTGAACTTGTATTTAAAATTGTTTGGTCTAATGTTAAGTTATATACTGCTAAGCAGGATATATATTTGTGTAATAAACAAGATTATTTTTCCTGTGTCTGTATAATTTTGTGGATATAATTTATCTCTGTATGTTATAATGGATTTCCACAAAATTAATAGCAAATATGTGTCCTGTGAATTATGTACTTAAAACAATTCCCAGAATTAGGTGAAATACATTACAATACATTGTTCATATAATTAGTTAAACATTACGAATGAAAAGTCTATGGCGTATTGAAGTATGACGGATGCATGGTTTTTAAGCAGCCCATATGCTTAAAATAAATCAGCAGTTTGTAAAATACGTATAAATAATTATTCAATTGTCATACAATCTTGAGGTAATTTTTCAATATTTCATATCGGAAAGTACCTCCTGGCATAGAAATGAAAATTACTGAAATGGCTTTTAGATATATTTATAGACAACGAAATTTGTATTCATACAAAGAAATCAAGTTAAATAAAAAACTAGGATTACAGTATAACATAAAAAATAATGAATAGATACCACTCATAAACCAACATTTAAATCAAACTCAAATCATTCTTCTATTCGAGTTGGGGATTAAACATGTATCAATCTAACTCTTTAGTAATTCCAGCACTCATAATTTCAATCTATGATTAATATGAAGTGGTATTTGTACTGAAATCAATGAAGCAGAACATGATTGCCCTCGCCCACAGACCGTGAGCAATAGAATCACCTCGCAATCCCCAGAGCACTTTCTCTCTTCTCCACAAAACACCGCAACGTCTAAATTGCCTCTGGCGACGCGTAAAAAGCAATGAAAGCATTTTCACATGACCAGTTTTCATTTCACCGACGCCCCTCTGATCCCTGAGGAATTCCAAATAGTATCTCTAGTAACTAATAATGCCAGGGGGAGGGGAACCCCGCTATGCTTCCTCGTAAACGTATTGTTATTAGAACCATAAAGAATCTAATATTTTATTTTATAGACATTTGAATTTTATCGAAGGGTTCGTATTTGAAATACAGAACGAAATAAGTAAATATTTATTATCCTCTGTGAGTTCGTACTTCAAATATATGTGTATTATTATGCTTATATTAAAGGTTGGTATTTTAACATAATTGTATAAGATAGAGTAAAACCTTTTTGCTACTTTCTAGTACCTTAAAGTTAATAAAACGTCTACAAAATTTCTACCTTCAACCTGCTTTTTCAATAATCACACTAATATTATAAAGGCGAAAGTTTGTGAGTGTGTATGTTTGTTACTTCTTCACGTCTAAACGGCTGTAGCGATTTTAATAAAATTTGGTATGGAGTTAGCTGACACCCGGGATTAACACAAAAGCTATAATTTGTAAGTTTAATGCGGGTAAAACCGCGGGGCACAACTAGTATAATATATATCTAAAAAAATATTATTCAAGTCACATCTGCAGGTAGTGTCCAAAAAGCTGGCGATATACATACAATACACAGAAAATACTCACACCAAGACAAATAGTTCATAAACATGAACATTTGTCTTGCGCGAGGCTCGAATCTGCAACCTTTGGAACAAGCCGGTCCGCGGCGGTCTACAATTAATTCTTGTATCTGTGAAACGAATAAAAAGATTTTCGCTAAATACAAATATTTATATTACCAACTTTTTAACTAACTTTTGTTTAATCCTGGTCCTGGCTTTCCAGGAAAAGAGCACGCGCACCTGACGATAAGGCCGCCATTTGTACAATCTTGTTAAACATGTTCATATTAAATCTTATAATTTCGGTGAACAATGCTGATTTTTTTACTTACAAAGCACACCCGTACCACAATGTGGGAATCAATCATCACTAATGAGTGAATCGAACCCAAAACATGTGGGCACTGAGGCAGGGCACCCAAAACATGAGGACTACAGTAACCTAACAGTAACTGCACGTAGAGGCCAAAAGTACAATATTCAGCAAGGCAGTGAAAACATTTCACAATGAAAAATAATCTTATTGCCTACGTGCCAAAGACGCTGTTAAATTCGAAGTGTCTCCACCAACCCCACTGTACCGACAATCGTTTAACACTACGGAGAACATTTTTATTTTATACTGAGCACATTAATTGTCACAGGAAACAAATGACAATAAACAAAAATTACGATTACGTGTTCTCACGGCCTGTTTTGTTACTCATAAGTATGTGTTTGGAATGAATGAAAAATGAATTAGATACATTTTTATAGCATGAGTTTTACAGTTAGCCTGAGATGGTTTCACAGCTTCAACGGTTCATCTCACAATGAATCCGCCACTGTTACTTAGTATTTACTTCCTAAGAGCTAATTTTTTTAAAACTAGCCCGCACTAGGGAATTTACCCTACGGGGTAGTTTATTATCATAATAGATGGATACAAATTACATCCAGACTCAGAACAACTATTTATGAACCGAGTGCGGCGAGGCGACTGTCTTAGCCGCTGCACCACACTTGCAGTCATTGTTATTGACATGCTGTTTTGTATCGATGTCAATATTTTTGAATTAATAAATTTATTATAATGTTACCAATATATGACTATTGCTTATTAAAGACGCACATATATGAAGCAAGCTGCATAGATTTAATGTTATAATTAAAACTAGGTCTATAAGCGCGCGCTTTTAGCGATACACATGCGCGTTAGCATCGCGTTTGCATTGATACAAAAAACAACAAACTGGGGCTCTACCGGCTAAGTCACCGATCATCGATTTCTTAAATGGCGTTTAAATAAATAAAGTTTCCATGAGCACATGTGACGTCACAAATGGCCCGGAATCGATTGTCACCGTCGAAGCCGATTTAACGATTGATTAAGTCATTTTTAACCTTTATTTATTTGACCGCCATTTAAGAAATCGATGTTCGGCGACTTAGCCGGTAGGGCCCCTGCTCTGTAGGATAAAAGCGTGGTTTATAAAACGTGGTGTGTATAGGCCCTTAGGCATTCTACTGCTTGCAAATATTGAGCTGATTGTAGTTAAGCATAATATGTCTCTATTTTTACATTGATTTCAATAGGACATTACTTGTTTTCGGTGAGTATTCCTCAGCGGCGTGAGCAGTATTTATGAATTTAGATATATGCACTAACGAGTACAGTCACTACCAATGTGTCAAATTTGAAGAAGATTGGTTGAACCGTTCAGGCGTAGTACGATCAGGAACGAACTACATGACTAGCCTAAGAAAGAGCTACGTGTACCTTACTCACAGTTACTAAATAATTAGTGTATTAAGTAATAAACATTTAACAGAGTTCAACTTTATATAACAAATTAACAATAGGATTTGAAATAATTTAATCAGCTGGAAACATTATTTTTAGTCTATATAGAAAAAATACATACATACATAGACTCAAGCCTATTTCCCAGACGTGAAGGCAGAGACAAGGATTTCCATTTGTCACGATCTTTGCACACCTCATTTGCCTCGTTTCTTTTTTCTATAGAAAAAAATATATGTCTATAGAATAATATATTTCTATAAAAAAGGCAACGAGGCAAAAGAGGTGTGCAAAGATCGTGACAAATGGAAATCCGTTGTCTCCGCCTACCCCTCTGGGAAAGAGGCGTGAGTCAATGTATTTATTTTATAGCAAAAATAACTATCAAGAGAAGACAAAAAAACCACAATCGAATTAATTAAGTTACTCCCTTTTTGACAGTAGTAACAATAATTATGCCCAGTATTGATGTGCCCATCAAACTTTGATAGTAAAAGGTACCAAACGCCTCTTCAATATTGGCTTCAGTCCAATAAATACCTTCCAAATAATCGGGTCCCCACAGGAGCGTGACAAAAAATGTACCGCGGTGTAGTAAAAAAATTATAAATAAATAATGAGAATACACGTTTACTTGTGAGTTATGATGACGCTTTGGATAGAGGGAAAATATATTCTTTACTTTCAAACTAACAATATTTGTACAACGTGCACCATAAATAGTGAGGAATCCGTAATACACAAAATACTTTACGAAGTTGAATATATTACAAACTGATTTTTTGAATGACTAGGTCTAGTGATTGATGACTCTGTCTGTTAAGCCACAGGTCGTGGGTTCGAGCTTAACCCAGGACACCGCTTTATGCGATAAGCACAATTATTTTTTCTTAGTTTGGGGGTAATTTGTCTATGATATATTTATATGACCGATGATCTTGTGCGGGTCGCTGGAAATCGCTGGATGCGGATAGCGCAAGACCGGCAATTGTGGAGATCTTTGGGGGAGACCTTTGTCCAGCAGTGGACGTCTATCGGCTGATATGATGATGATATATATATGTCTATAGTATATATTTAGCAATAGATATATACGTATGTTTATCAGTTGTATTACTATAGTACAGGTTCTGCCTCGTTTGGGATCAGATGACAGTGTATTAGTTGTCCCAAGATATTAATTAATTTATTGACAGATAAAGTAACGGTACTGTCAAATATCCCCGATTCCTACTACTTAATGGCGCAACAATTTTAATGTAACTTAGCTATGGGTTATCATAATAGGCGCAGCGGCTAAGACAGTTGCCTCGCCGCTTCGTGTCGCGAGTTCGAGTTCGAGAGACAACTATTTATGTGACCCTTAAATAGTTGTTCTGAGTCTGGATGTAATTTGTATCCGTCTATTATATGTTTGTAAAGTACCCCGCGACACAGGGATTAGATTCCCTAGAGTGGGCGTTGGATTAAATTCCCTAGTGCGGCTGTTGTCTTTTAAAAGAAGTAGCCCATAAAAACCTGTCACCCATTTAATTATGATTAGATTCCCTAGTGCAGGCGTTATCTTTTAAAAAAAGTAGCCTACTGAAATCCTTTCACCCATTTAGAAGTGATGATGGCACAGATAAAAACACACTCAGGCTTGATTTCTCAATTATGATATCCCTTTTTAGCCTCGAGTATTAAAATGAGATCAACATCAGTGGATCAAAGTGATCTCGTTTCTAACAGATGGCAGGACACCACGTCTTTAGGGCTAGCAATAAAACACATTTCGCCACGTCACACCAATTTGTGTTGCTAAGATAATGCATATATTATGTATGGGGCGGAGACCACGTAATGCCAAGAGCCACCCTACAATGTAGCTGATTTCACCCTCGGGATTGTGGAGAGGGTCTCGCTGCTCAGAAGTAGTGTAACGGGAAGAGTCATTACGAATATATATTGTTCCCATAATCACACCACGTTGCAAATAACAAAACACTTACTCACCTACTAGATTTAATTACAGGATACGTTTTTCTTGTGTTAGGCGAAACGTTAGGACTTTAGGCGTTTAGGACATTTGGATATAAAGAGATGTATAAAGGGCCTGTTGACGTGGATGGTAAATGCTTGCTTTCCACGCCGGAGGTCGTGGGTTCGATTCCCACCCAGGAGAGATATTTGTAGGCATGAACATGTCTGTTTGTCCTGAGTCTGGGGCTATAACGGCTAAGTCGCCGAACATCGCTTTCTTAAATGGCGTTCAAATAAATAAATGTTAAAAATCACTTAATCAATCGTTAAATCGGCTTCAACGTTGACAATCGATTCCGGACCATTTATGACGTCACATGGGCTCATGGAAGCCGATTTAACGATTGATTAAGCCGTTAAAAACCTTTATTTATTTGAACTCCATTAAAGAAATCGATATTCGGCGACTTAGACGGTAGAGCCCCTGTGTAGTTATCTATATACATAAGTATGTATTTACAAAAAAAGTAGTATATGTAGTCTATCAGTTATCTGGTTTTCATAGCACAAGCTCTGCTTAGTTTGGGATCAGATGGCTGTGTGTGAATAATGTCCCAGGATATTATTATTATTATTTTCTAAGTGTTAATTTAGTAGAATAATATTTATTTGGGCGTAAAACCATAGATTCAACTAATGCTACCTTAGTCATGTCCAAATGATAATCTTTGTGGAGGGCCTAATAAAGTAGGGAGACTATCTTGTCATCCCTAGGCACTTGGGATTATGAACATTTTTTTGTCATATGATTGTACAAATCTAGCCAGCTATTTAATTTAAGTTGGTCTTGTGGTTAGTGATACTAACTGCTAAGCCAGAAGTCATAGGTTCGTACTCCGCCCTGTACAAATCTTTGTGTGATGCACGATTATTTGTTCTGTGTCTGGGTGTAATTTATCTAGAATATGTATATATTTGGAAATATAAGTATGTTTTTTTTATAATCATATAAATCAATTATTATTGAAATAACCTAATGTTATGATTTCCAAATAATTGGTAACATTTTTGGTGATTTGTTTACTTAAAAAGGTATGATTTTGTTTTGTATTTAATTTAATATTTAATAAAACGATATAATCTGCCTAAAAGAGATGAATGAGCGGAATGGCCGATGCATTCAGTTCATTCCCGTTCATGCCATTCGGCATGCTCGCCTAATTGGGCAGAGCTCACGGAGCGCTGGAACCGAAACGTTGTTAACAAGTATCGTGTTTTGTATGTACATTCATTTATTATAATGCTGAAGTGAATTGTTTTAGTTTAAGTTGGATAAGTGTTGTAATGGTGCAATCCTGAGGAGTTGAATATACGTATATGCTTGCTGAATAACGTGTTTTCTTATCACTAACTTATCAACTAAAGAAACATAAATAAAAAAGTCTAACCAAAAAAAGGCTTATGCGTCAAAAAATTCGTCGACATCGCTTTGAACCGGGAACGTACCCAGAAGGCTGGCAGCATTGCCACGTTGAATGGCAATGCTAATTCTTTGACCTAAATATTGGCCAGCCCTCTGAACACGTGAAGCATCGACCAGACGTTTTGAGATGTCACGAAAAAGTGTTAAAGCGTATGTTTATCAGTTTTCGGTTGCTATAGTACTGGCTGTGCTTAACTTGCAATCAGATGGCACCATGTAAGTTGTCTCAAGATATTTATTAGTTAACAATAAAATAACTATTTAACAGTTCGGAAATACGTATTTTCAGTTACGCATACCGTGTTTTATCGGCAGAACTAATATAGAGTCACTGTATAGAAATAGGTGGATGTAAGCACAGATCATAAAATCCCTTTCTGTTATTTAATAAACATGTGGGTTTCAATTGTTTTAACGTTGCGTTGGTTTAAAGATTTTGCACCGCTTTTGTTCAGTCACAAAACAAATGCTAATAGATTTCGGCGCCTGTAGCAGACGGAGTACGCCTCTAGCTTGTCTACTCCAAATTTTTAATTATGAAGTTAATATCAAATTGCTTTTAAAATGAATTTCATAATTTGAGTACCACTTACGTATACTGGGTTCAGTAATTTTATTAGCTAGCTTCATTTTAGTAGCTCTGTATTTTTGTGTTAGAACTTAAGTAGAAATACTAGCTTCGATCCTCGCACAACACAAATATTTGTGTTTGTCTCGGTCTGGGCTTTTTCTGTGTATTTTATGTATATTTAATATATACATAAAATACACAGTAGTATACACAAAAAAAGTAAAATTTCGATTTGTTGTCTTTTATCCTTGGTACAAGCTTAGTTTAGATTAGTTTTAGTTTAGGATATTTATTATTAATTAGGGAATGAAAAATCGCAAAAAAGCTTGGGATTTTCGTTCACATCTTTAATTTAAATAACGTGAAAATGAAAAAAAAACAACGATTTACGTAGCTGACCGGTGTTAAGAATGTAGTCACTAAGCAAACTGGATTGTTTTTTAATCACAAAAATACAGCAACTTACATAGTTATAAGTAATATATTTGAATGAGTTAAATGTGATTTTCATGCAGGTTTTTTATTCGTCGAAAGTGACACTGATTTTCCTTTTTACAATAAAAGGTAGTGATTGCATACTCTCTGGTTAGAGATGGGAAATTTTAACAGTTAATTGCTTACTATGTATTTTATATTTAATTCATGAACGATAAACGGAAATATCACTCATAAATTTAATTTGACCGTGACTATTGTACTAGCAGATAGCAGTAACCTATTCTCTGGGCGTCCGTATTCTATTTTTCATTGTGCTTTTTTTTTTTTCTTTATTTCTTGAAGGGGGCTTGTTCCCATTATGTAAACATGTCGCCCCCGTAATGATACATGAAATACTTATACTATTCAAATAATCAGACTCTTTTTCTAATGCCAGACTGTGCAACTTTGTACAGCATCCTAGCCTCCGCTGACAAAGGGAAAGCTAAAGCGCTGTTACACCAACCGACATCAAGAATATTGAACCTTAAACTACTGTGAAACAATTCACTTCTTAACAATTCATTCCGAACACACTCCACTAGAATATGAACTACATCCTCCACCACACCACACTCAGTACAATTGGGTGAATCACTTTTTTTCATCATAAATGCAAACATATTCAAAGGAATGTGTCCGGAGCGAAGTCTAAGGCTTGTCACAATATCTTGCCTTCCCATGTTGACTCCCTCAAACCATGGAACTCTAAGCAGCGTAGGTTGAATGGTTTTATACCAAATTCCTTTACTTAAGGATCTTTCATCAAAATATTCCGACCATAAATCTAAACACTTTTTTTTAACAATGCCTAATAAATTGGAATAATAAGGTAAGCAATCCAAATAAATACCATCAACTGAAGCTTCCTTCGCTAGCTTATCTACCATTTCATTTCCCACTAAACCAACATGGGAAGGCACCCACTGTAACACGACATTTTTTTTTCGAGCCCTTAGTGCCTCAACATACTTCAAAATGCTATATGCCAATGGAATGCCTCTCTGTTTCGAAGTACACCCTTCCAAATGTTGAAGTCCACTTTTAGAATCAGTTAAGATGACAAAATTTATCTGATCTATTGTTTCTATGTACGAAAGCGCTTCCGCAATCGCTATTAGCTCTGTGTGCATAATAGATATATTTTGAGAAATAATGCAAAGTTTTAAGTTAGTTCTTGCTTGAACGTCTAAGAACGCAGCACCTGTTCCATGCTTATCCTTCGACCCATCCGTATAAATTGTATAGTAACCACTGTATTTTTCACGTAGAAATTTATTACATTTACTAAGTATACTAGTATTACTATATTTTCGTTTAGGTTCGCCAAGGCATGGTATATTCAGGTTAATAAAACTACTTGTATTAATGTTACTCACCCAATAGTCTAATGAAAACATTTCTAACTGACCACTTATATGTATTGGTAATAAGTTAATGTGGCCGTCCTCTGTTACAAGCAAAGGTTTCTTTCTCCTTCGCCAATAAAGATTTTGACACAAATTTGACAATTGATCTACTATTTTAATTACGGGATTTTCACTGACCGATTTACACTTTAACAAATATTTTTGCGCTAAGTATGTGTAATTTGACCGTGACTATTGTACTAGCAGATGGCAGTAACCTATTCTCTGGGCGTCCGTATTCTATTTTTCATTGTGCTTGGGTCACTTAGATGTATTCACCATACACCTACTTCTCTTTTGATAAGCCAGGGGAATGCCTTATCATGCCACCCGCAAAGGGTGTCTGCGACTGGGTATTTCGGCCTTCCACCGACTAAACCTAACCTGCCAAGGACTTCTCTTGGCGCCTGGTGGGGGAGCCCGAGAATACAGGTGTGCTGCTCCGGTGCCGCCCTTTTGCGCCGTGCCCCAGTTGGTTGGGACACAACCCTATATATCATGTCATGACTATAAAATAACATATAATTTGTGTATGTACCTACAGACGCCAGCACATCAAGCTACCCCAATCTGTCAAATTTCCCTAATTGAAAGTGAACCTTATGCTTATGTGATAAAGATGAACATCTATAAAAGAAATTTGACAGATTGGGGTAGCTGGATGTGCTGGCGTCTGTACATAGTCCCATGTCAATGTTCATTTGTCTTTAGCTATTCCGGACCAAATGTATTCTAAATATATTCCTTCTAGTTCTGCATTTATATCCACGTCGGTCGCAAGACGTTCTACTTTAACTTCATTAATTTTTCATCTTTTCACGCGACTCGATACAAGGAAAGATGGAAAAATGTCTCATGAACTTCCCCGTTCGTGTGTGCTTGTACTATGAAGTAAGTAATTACATATATACCCTAACATACTACTTGTGGTTATCATACAGAAAAGTTCGCGAATGGTATAAAATGCTTCGCTTTCACGACTTAACTACTAAACCGATTACTAGATACCTACTTAAATACATAGTCATAATTATTTCCAGAACGGAATGACGTTGATGCCTTGAAGTCGAGGGAAGCAACCTGTGTTGACACACTGGCTTTCTCTCTCTTACCAAGCCTCTCTCTTACCTCCTTCAGCTCGAGGGCGTCCGGGTTGATGTTGGATCCGCGGAGACCCTTAAGCGAAAAAAATATATATCCATCGGTGAAGGATATATTTTCTTTCCTTTGGGGTGGAAATAATGGGTCCCTGGGGCCCAGTAGTACGCTGACCAGCCGTCTTATCAAGTCGTCAGGTGACCAGAGAGCTGGCTCGTACTTAAAACAACGTATTAGCCTCGCTATTCAACGGGGTAATGTTGGCAGTTTGCCAGCAGGCGACGATTTAAATTCAGGTTTTTATTTATAGGTATTTAATATTAATAAGTATGTAAGTTTTGATTATATGTTAGTGTATATTATTTTATCTTTAGTTTATTTATACTTCATAATTTTACAATATGAATTACTGTTTGTTTTCCAGAACTAATAACATATATTTTTTGGATTTGTCTTGTCTTTGGTTAAGACTGATAATAGTATGCTGGTCAGCTGCAATAAAATGGACAGAACTGAAAGTATAATTGTCCCCGGTCCCGGTTGTAGTCATTAAAGAACTCTGCACACATAAAAGTTCTGCTCGGTGACTTATCCACTGCCTATATGAATAAATAACTTACAATTATAAAGCCCTAACTAGGTATACATAGATCATCAATCATATACCTACCAGTAGTAGCCTTTCGAATTTCAGCAATTGCGACCAGCCTCAATAGAGATTAGGCATTTGCCCGAGACATTTTTACTTAGTGCACAAGTGTGTGCACACAGGTGCACTTTCTATTCCCTTCTACTAAAACCTTATGAGAGCTTACACGACCGGAAGAGTTGACCGCACGTATAGCGCAGCGGTTAAGATAGTCGCCTCGCCACTTCGTGTCCCTGGTTCGATTCTCGGACAGGACAACTATTTGTGTGGCCCATTTATGTAGTTGTTCTAAGTGTGGGTGTATTTTATATGTTTGTAAGTACCCCAAGGCAAATCAATCAATCAAATCTTTATTTTCTCAAACATGGTAGGTACATACATAATAAGTGTTCATTAAAAGGTTATAGTTATTCTAACCTGAGGTCGGTGGAAATGTAAGGTCATGAAACTTAGATCTATTTAATGACATTATTATTTTAACTTATAAGATAGACATTCCTCAGTAGTATAAAATTATTTTTCTCAGAGGGAATTAAACAAACTTTTTCTAAGTTGATGTATTAACATTTCTCTTTATATTTAAGGAAAGGTTATTATATATTTTTAATGCCATGCAATATGCATTTTTTGTCGTCTTATTCTAGGTAATTTTAGTTTGTCCTTATGTCTAGACATGCTATCAAAATGTTAAAATAAATTCGGATGTTTTTTGAATAAAATGCATATTTCAAATATAGAGGGTGATGGTAGGATTTTATATTTTGTGAATAAGGGTTGGCAACTGTGCAAGAAACTGGCCCCATATAGGGCTGTAATGCATTTCTTTAGTGGTTTGAAAACTTTGTCTTCTTCTACCGACTCGTACCATACGATTATTCCTTGTGTTGTTTTTAATTTTTAAGTGTTGCGTCATCTGCCAAGAGGAGAAGATATAATCTTGATTTAATTGACGTGGAAGGTCGATATTGTAAGTATAAAAGCAGGGCTACGTACCTTTACTTATTTATTTTGTACTAGCTGTGCCCCGCGGTTTTAAACGCGTTAAATTTTATAAATTATCACAGCTCCTCCCCCGTACGTGATGGCATGATAATATGTAGTCTATATATTGACCCGACCTCTTAGTAATATTCATACATAATTTGTTGTAAATCCATGCATTACTTTTTGACACATAGACAAAAATTCTAAATACTATATTTTTACCTTCGATATCGATTGTATATCACGCCCTAAGTATCCTTTCTAAAAAATATTCAATGTACAGTTTTGACTTTCTTACGATTTTATTATATGTATCTAATAGATGTCAGTCAATAGTCAATTTGTTCAAATTTTCTCATTTCAACACATTGTATATAATTCTCGAGATATTTTGATCCATTCGTGACCGATTCCACGTATTCCGTATTTATATATTTTTGAAGATAAATTTTGATGGCAGACGTTTCCGCTAGTAGACCAGGGTAGAAGCGTTTAAAATTAATAAAAAGTTTAAAAAAATAATAGTAGGATGAAACCCATTAGAAAAGGAGGGGAATATTATAAAAATGAAAGGAAAAATAATTTACGGGCGATCTGAGGTTGGGAAGGGGGTGGGGGTGAGTATTTAAGGGTAAAAAACGGTTTTTCTCGATTTCCGGCAAAACTAAAAGTCCTATCGAAAAAAAAACAAATGGCAAAGTTGTAGGTAATAAAAAAATCTAAAACTTTTGTATTTACACTTTTTCCACATAACCTAAAATTTATGGGAAAACTTCAAAAAACCAAGTTTTTGGTTTTTTATTTTATCTTTTACATAAATACATCTTTTTTAACAAAATTTGGTGAAAACTTACCTTATTATGTCCCAAATACGCCGTAATTTATTTGACTAAAAATATTTATTTTTTCACCTTATTTTGAATTAATATCGAAAAAACACCCTAATTTTCAATCGAAAAGTCACCCGTCAAAATATCAACTTTTTTCAAAAAGTTGGTATGTTTTCTGTTCGTTGAAATCTCTTCTTTCCGATGGTGAAAAAAATATATATGTTACTGTAGTAAATTTTCTCAGAAAATACAAAAAAAAGAAAATAACTCTATTTCGAATTTTTTTTTTATTTATTATGAAAAAAATCATCTAAAAATGTGATTGCTGCAATTTGTTTCAATTAAAAAGTTGATTTATTTAATGCTAATTACATTTATGTCATAGAAAATCTCATTATATATAAATATAAATGTAAATCGTACAATTAAATGTAGATACTTTATTCTGATTACGTTATTCATTACAATATTTTTAAACAACAAAATATTAAAGAAATAAATGTCAAAATGTATAAAAAATATATTAAAAATCTATTTAAAATGTATAAATATATAAAAATATGTATAGTAAATATATTTTTAATAACTAACTTTTGGCTGATTTCATGTATATTTCACATATTTTGAATATATCTGAAATATATTTGAAATGTATAAAATATATTTGAAAATCGGCCAAACGTTTGTTATTAAAAATATATTTACGATACATATTTTATATATTTTTTATAGATTTTTAATATACTTTTATGTATTTTGAAATATTTTTTTTTATGGGATTAACTAAATTTGTTTGTGCAAAATTAAGGAGATTATTATTAGTATGTATGTAGTAAGACCCAGACCCGCCTAACCCCTTCCCCACTTGTCCATGAAATACCTTTTGATGGGCTACTATTTTTCGTAGGTCACTCAGGTATATAATTTATCTTAAAATATAAATAGACATCTACGCATATCATTTAAAGAAGATTCGACAACTTACTCCAAATATTGTAGATGTCTTATTAAATATTAATTTGATTAACTTATTTGTTTGTTAATTATAGTAGTATATTTTTATTTGCTGCTGTGTGGTGACGGCGACAAATATCAGAATCAGAATATCATCACCCCATCTCATCCCGTGGGGGGCGTAGAAGTCGACCCGAGGGAATATCTACCAGAGGACGGGAAGCAGCTTCCTTCTGAGTACTACGACCATCATACTGCGATCGCCAACCCGCCTGCCAAGCGTGGCGATTATGGCATATCCCCTCAAGATGATTCTTGAGGGAGGCTTGTCCAGCAGTGGACTTATTTAAGCTGTAATGATGATGATTTTTATTTGCAATTCTTTTTTTATCAATGTTACATGTAATCTAATATTTTTTGAGTAATTAAAGTGTTAATTTTAATAAATAGCTCAAAATTTTAGATGTAATTAAAAAAAGAATTCGATTTTTTTTTGCATTTTCTGAGCCGATTTACTATAGGTACATATATATTTTTTTTCACCATCGGAAAGTAGAGATTTCAACGAATAGAAAACATACCAACTTTTTGAAAAAAGCTGATATTTTGACGGGTGACTTTTCTATTGAAAATTAGGGTGCTTTTTCGATATTAATTCAAAATAAGGTGAAAAAATAAATATTTTTAATCAAATAAATTACAGCGTATTTGGGCCATAATAAGGTAAGTTTTCACCAAATTTCGTTTAAAAAGAAAAAATTATGTAAAAGATAAAAATAAAAAACAAAAAACTTGGTTTTTTGAAGTTTTCACATAAATTTTAGGTTATGTGAAAAAAATGTATAGACAAAAGTTTTAGATCTTTTTATTACCTACAACTTTGCCATTTCACTTTTTTCGATAGGACTTTTAGTTTTGCCGGAAATCGAGAAAAACCGTTTTTTACCCTTAAAAACTCACCCCCATACCCTTCCCGAACTCAGATCGCCCGTAAATTATTTTTCCTTTCATTTTTATAATATTCCCCTCCTTTTCTAATGGGTTTCATCCTACTATTATTTTTTTTGGTTTTAAAAATTATCGACCCTGGTCTATAGGTGTTTGACCGATGTAAAAACTGGGGCTGTTATACTTTCTCTTCTATGATATATGTCATCGTAGATTTTTACAGCATTTTTTCAGTTCCCTTGGGAATAGGCTTTTCTTTGCTAAATGTGATATTGGAATTTTAAGATTGGGATTTTTCAGCCTTATTCCTAAAGCCAATAAACATTTTAGACCCACGAGGTAGTCTTAGTATGTAGGAATATGATATGCATGTATACTTACGCTTGTTCTAACAAAATGGCGTTACCGTAGACCGATATATTCTCTTGCTACTGTTAGCGACGCGTAATAGCTTTTCTTAGAGAAAACCAATTCGTTCATAATCTTCTACATTTAATTGTTTATATATATTTAATAGCAAAACAAACGAGCAAGCGGGTCTCCTGATGGTAAGTAATCACCAAAAAATAGGAGTAGTGCTAATAGTAGTTTGAATTTAAATAAATAACGAAAGGTGCATTTTAAGGAATGGACTGTAGTCGTCTAATATTCTTTGAGAAGGCACTTGAAAACATTACGAAAGCTAGAATTTCATATATTATAATTGAATACTTCCCATGATAGTTGGCATCGCACTCTACATCCCCTACACCAACATATTGGTACAGCTCTTTCTCTAACAAAGCATTTGTAAGGAGCTGTTTTGTACTAGAGTAGGTATATTCAATGCCACGTCCATGGAAACACTTTCTCTACAAAAACCACCGTTACTACTTACGTGATAAAGTCGATGTCGAAGTCCGAATGAATCCGCCGTCGTGGCGTCGGCAGTCCAATTTTGTATATTGCTGCCAATTTGTGTCAGTGCCAAGTTAACATACTAAATAATACATTTATCTAACACTACTCTGTTCAAATTAATTTTAAAATATTTTAAGACGTAAATCGAGGTGCTATTGATACGAAACATAGTCATAACATAACGTGTATTTGTTTATTCAAAATGAACAAATAATACAACGTGCGGCGCATACTGTGGAAACTTTAAAAACACAGCGAAAACTGTAGGAATTCTTTCTTCATTTCGATGAGAAACTTATAACTTAATTTTAACTTCTTATTTAGTTGCGTTGAGTTAGTAGAGCAGTATTTAGTGAGCGATAACACTCGGCGAATTAGTAAGCTCGGGGACAATTAGGAGGTGTGAGGAAGACAATGCCTCCAATTCTATGGAATACCAACAAAACTTATTTTAATACCATTGCATTGTTTTCTAATAAGTTCTTATAAAATGGACAGGGACATCTTTAGCTGCGCAAATTTAGTTTTGGCGAGAAAGACTGAGGGAAAGTGACAGTTCAATGACAGAAATTTAATGACATTTAATCGTGTTTTATGTTATGACGACAAAAAGCGATACGAATTCTAGTTAACGAATAAATTCCACCCTTAATTCGCCCGATCCCGAAAACAGCTGCGTATTCGGTTTTTAAAACTGATGCTTAAACATGGAAGTTATGCAATCATCTTACCTTGATATTTGATCATTTTAAATTCAGTTTATAAACTATTGGAGCATTAATTCTAGTGTCATACATAAGGTTTCACGAAGATATTTCAAAAATTATCTAACACACCCCAGAGGAAAAAGGAAAACCATATTATACACTGACAAAATTGTACGATGTTTAGGGAATTCGTTTGAATAATATTATTACAGCTACTACACGTGGCACATCGGTAATAACAGAGCGTTTTAAATCATTCGTAAAAAAATATAAAAATAAACAATATAATAGTTGTACACACGGCTACATATCAAGCTATACTTTTCCAGTATAAGCTCATCTCACGTTGTATAGGATTTCCATACAATGAGTGGTCAGCTTATATTGGACATGTATAGCTTGATATGTAGCCGTGTGTATGATAGTTTTGCAAGATTTTTGATGATTTTAGATTATTTTATCAACTTAACAAGGCTTCAATTAATTAATAACTACGTTGTTTTGACGCCCTTCCTATAGATATTTTAAAATCTAAACTTATCGTAAGTAGTTTTATTTAGTAACATTTTGAATGAACGTTGCCAGCTTTGGTATAAAAAGAAAAATATGTTTTGCACACATTCAGCCTATCCAATGCCCTTAAGCGCGTACCTCGTGTAGTGCCAACAAATGTAGCCCGTGTATGGGACTTTGCAACGATCCATGTCGCTATATGGTACCGAGCTGTGGGAACGGGCCTTCCGCATGCCTGATTTTTTTTTTATATATAAAACATGTAACTTAATTACCGAACATCCTGAAAATAGTTTGTTCAGAATCGATTACTGAATCGATTTATATCATTTTTAATATAGGTAATTTTGTTTCCAAAAAAAAAATTTTTTCGAAAATTATTGTCATATTAACCCTGTACAGTCAAAACAAATTGAAATGGACCGTAAGTCAAAGCAATAAGAATTTAAAATACCAGTTTTACTTGTATTCATACAAATACCATCATTCCACCATCATACAAAATAAAGAAAAATGAACTTCATTCCAAGAAACTAATTTACTAAATAACAATGCATATACATGTTAAATTAAAAATTCACTGTATGTATTATGATTATAACATAATATTCTAATCGGGGTGTTTGAGGGTGTGCGTTAATTACGTTACATGTTGTACCTATATTTTACGAAAAAATAAATAATAAGTCAGCTTCTGCTAACGTCCCTAGAAAGTAGTAGTGCGTAGGTGAATCAAAAAACTAATAGTTAAATATTTGACAGGTCACAATTCACACAGAGGTATGTGATCGTACAGATGCCAGCACATCCAGCTACCCCAATCTGTCAAATTTCTTTTATAGATTTTCAACATTATCACAGAAGCATAAGGTTCACTTTAATTTGAGGAAAATTGACAGAGTGGGGCAGCTTGATGTGCCGGCGTCTGTACAACGGAGATAGAATTCAAGAAAATTTTCTATCTGAAGGCTGAGGAGAAAATATTTCTTACTCTTAGTAAAGAATATTTTCTCCCCAGCCCTCTAGTTCGTATACCTAAAGAATGTTCTTTAATATTTTATTTTTCGGGGACATATTTTTGAATTATAAATGTTCCCAGCAGAAATATAGGTAGTTCTGTTGTGCAAAATGTACATAACATCTGATAAAACACACATGGCTAGAACTAAGCGAATAACATGGTTATTTAGCTGCCTATTTCAACTATATCATACACAGATTAACTCACACGCGATATAAAGTCCCTTTCACACGCGCTTAATACTGATAATTGCCATTTTTAGGTCATCTATACATATAATAAAATCGTAGGAAAGTCAAAACTGCACATTTATTATTTTTTTAAAGGATACTTGGGGTGTGATCTACAATCGATATCGAAGCCAAAAATGTAGTTTTTAGAATTTTTGTCTGTTTATCTGTTTGTCTGTATGTATGTCCGGGCTAAACTCAAGAAGCAGTGCATGGATTTACTTCAAATTTTGCATGAATATTACTTAAAGGTCGGGTCAACATATAGGCTACCTATTATCACGCTATCACCCCCGGGGGAGGAGCTGTGATCATTTATAAAGTTTAACGCGGGTAAAATCGCGGGGCACAGGTAGTATTATAATACAATCGTAGGAAAGTCAAAACTGTACATTGAATATTTTTTTAAAAGGATTATCCTTTTGTAATAATATTATGGGGCGTGATCTACAGTCGATATCGAAGCTAAAAATATAGTTTCTAGAACTTTGGTATGTTTGTCTGTATGTATGTCCGGCCTAAACTCAAAAAGTACTGCATGGATTTACTTCAAATATTGCATGAATATTTCTAAGAGGTCGGGTCAACATATAGGCTACGTATTATCACGCTATCATCTACGGGGGAGGAGCTGTGATAATTTATAAAATTTAACGCGGATAAAACCGCGGGGCACAGCTAGTCAGCTATAAATGGCAATAACAACAAAAATCTGAGAAATGTGGGAAATGAGTAATATATTACTAATTTCATAGAATGCTTATAATTGTTTCTAATTTCTCTATTAGACTAAGATATCGCGTAACATACATACAAAAAAATGTATGCAGTCGAATAGCTTAACTTTACGGTAACTTGTTAAAGTGGAGCCTTCTTCTTTAGAAGTCAGATAAAAACTTCTTGGCCTGTTAAGCCGAAATTTGGAAGGAAAATGATGTTTAATGTTAAATGTTTAATAGGCAAATGTTGAAATCTGAACATATCAGAGAATCATTTAACATGGTTATATTCCGTGCATAATAACTATTATATTAATTGAAATTGTCAACCGACTCCATTGAATAACTAAACTAGTTTTAACTTTTGCAGTTCTTATTGACATGGTTCTTACGTAAAGGCAGAGCATCTTTAGTTTTTGAAACTGATTGAAAATAACTAAAATGTTGCAACCTATGGACTAATTATACGTGGTGATTCTTGCTGTGAAACCAAACAATTTTGCTGTGTAATTGCTATCCTAAAGTTACTACTGCCAATAAGTTTTGGATTGTGGCGTACCTTCGTTCGAAATTTTACCTGAATTTTGAACCGGGTTGCGAGTTGTCACCTGAAGAGGTAACAAATTAACAGTTACAGAATATATATAGGTAGTATATGTATGGATTATTAACAGAAGACTTGAGGTGTCTTGCAGCAAACTGTATTCGGTCGTGCCACAAAAGCCGTCGTATCCTACTACAAGTTAGTAAACTACACGTAATAATGTCTAGTTCACGAACTAACCTTCCGTATTAAAACTTCAAAAGTGCATGGTACACGATGTACAGACGCCAGCACATCAAGCTACCCAAATCTGTCGAATATCTATTATAGAATATCAATTTTATCCCATAAGCGTAAGGTTCAATTTCAATTGAGGAAATTTGACAGATTGGGGTAGCTTGGTGTGCTGGTGTCTGTACCATTGTCACTCTGTAAGTGACGTTCAGTACCTTCCATTTACAAAAAAAAAACTACATACATCATAAGCCTGATATTGTCCATTGCTGGACATAGGCATCCTCCAAAGGTTTCTATTACGTTACCATTTGGAGGGGTTTGCCGTAGTCACCGCGCTTGGCATACGAGTTAATAATAATAATAAATTACCAAAACAAAACAAAAAAAAATGTCATTTACTTGACCGCAGTTAGGTGGTAACTAGTGTATCCCTAAGTCGCCTTTTGCGATACCCACGGGTTGGTATGGGGTGGCCCTATTATTCTTCCTAGGCCAGAAACCACACACACAAACTTTACGTTACTTAACTACGATAATTGAATCTCGAAATTTTACACGTATTTGGTTTGATAACGTGATTAGTTCCGTACCGAGAATCGAATCGATATCCCGACCGGACAGCTCGGACATAGTAAACACCATTCATGCGTCATAAAGGAACAAAGGCTATAAATTTCTAAAACCTCAATATTGCAAGAAATTTTTAATAAAAAAAATATTCGCAAATATTTGCTCCATTTCCGTATATTTCCTTCATTTCTCGCAGCGTACAAAAAACGTGTATTTACAAACATTTATAGGCCTATTTACACGGTTTATTATGCTCTGATGTTGTAGAGATTAGTCGAAATGAAGATGGATTATGTTAATACTTCCTAGATTTTGGTGTCGTAAAGTTTATGCAAATGTGAGGTAAGTTCGTTTGTTTATCAGGTACCTTCGTAATAGTTTCCACGGGGAGGCCAACCCTCGAATACCACCTAATATAATACCTCGGCTAATCTTTAAACGAATGTGGTATTAAATTTAATACGTTAACTCTGAATTAGGTATTTTAACAATATATTCGACTTAATGTTTTGTTTAATTTTAGTTGCTTGTTATTTTTTATGCAACAGTATACCTAAACATAAACAAGAAGAATCAAAGTATAAAATAAAATCTGGTGTTTTCCTTATTACATGCATACACAAAATTAAATATAACGTCTACGTCTACCCATTGAAGTTAATGATTGTATCCCGGAAGAACTTAAAGAGGAAGGAAGGAAGGAAATATTAAAAATACTCACTCAAAACGTACTAAGAATCAGAATAATTATATTGGAGATACAGCCCATTACTGTCCCTGTTAGAATGAGGAGAAGAGAGTTAGCAGGGCCTCCTGTTAGAAAGAGAGGGCGGATAGACCGTAGTCCACTACGCTGACCTAGGGCTGATTGGTAGACTTGTCATTGTGAAGTCAGAATCAGAATATTTTTTTGGAGTACCGTTATGCATGTTGGTTTTCTCACAACATTTTCCTTCGCCGTTTTAAGTACGGGATAGTTAATTGAAATTCTAATGCGCAGTAGAGTTAGAAAATGTTGCGCGTTTTGAAGTCGAAACCACTGACTCCACAGTCCAACCACTAGGCAATTTCGACTTACGAGCTACTATGATGACGAGGTATAATATATACCTAAATAGCTAAAAACTAATTGTAGTCTTTCCTTCTGTCTGTCATGTTTATATGATGTCTTGTACCTAGAAGAACATTTATTTGCATTTACACAATTTAAGATTAGTCAGAAAAAACCATTCCGCTTTCATTAATCTAGCGTACCGTATCTTTAGGTAATTGAAATCCGCCAAAGTCTTAAATAAAATATTAAGTCTATAGTAGTATTATAGGTAAGTGTAATTTAAATAACATGAAGAAAAAGAATATCTATCTACATAGTTTAGGATCAGATGGTAGTGTGTTAATTAGGCCAAGATATTTTTTTATACAAGAATCGAATCTCAAGGGCTAAATCGATGAAACTTAACCCTAGAATAGGACTCCGATTCGAGGGTTGATTTAAATTCTTTATTTTGGAACATAAGTTATTAATTTAAAGTTTTAAATTAAGATTTAGTATCTTTTTTATTTTAAGTTTAAGTAGCGACCATGATCAATGGAACTTGATCAGGAAAATAACAATAAAGGCAAGTTATTATATAATTTAGGTAAGTTGTCATATATGAATACCTGTAAACTATGTTGTATATATAACTAGCTGTGCCCGGCGGTGTTACCCGCGTTAATTTTTATAAATTTTCTTTGCTATAAACGTCACGGAGCCCGAGACCTTTCCAACGAATGCTAACCGTGGAAATCGGTTCGTGCATTCTGGAGTTATAGCGTCAGGAAGGAAAACCCGACTTATTTTTATATAGTAGACTAGCTGTGCCCCGCGGTGTTACCCGCGTTAAATTTTATAAATTTTCTTTACTATAAACCTCACAGAGCCCGAGACCTTTCCAACGAATGCAAAACCGTGGAAATCGGTTCGTGCGTTCTGGAGTTATAGCGTCAGGAAGGAAAACCCGACTTATTTTTATATAGTAGATTATGATAAGCGAAACTTCAAAAGTGTAAACTGACTAATTACGTAAAACCCTGTATATTGCCTCATTTTAGGCATATGGGTAAGTTAATCAATTCAGGGTTATCTTGCCCTCGTAAAATGAGTTAATTTTAACATTTCACTTCCACATTCTAACTCATAGAATATAAAACGGTCCAGGTAATTTTATGAACTAAATATATTACGGACTTGTCATAATTCACCTCACAGTAACTACGGCAAGCGAGTTATTATGAATAATATAGAACTTCAGGGAAGATAATGTAGGTTTACATAGGTGAAATCATATTATTCATAGCCTGAATTAAGTCTAACTACAGGCGCAATAATTTATACATATAATAAAATCGTAGGAAAGTCAAAACTGTACAATGAATTTTTGTTAAAAAGGATACTTGGGGCGTGATCTACCATCGATATCGAAGCCAAAAATATAGTTTTTAGATTTTTTGTCTACTGTATGGATTTACTTAAAATTTTGCATATAGGCTACATATTATCACGCTATCACTTACGGGGGAGGAGCTGTGATAATTTATAAAATTTAACGCGGGTATAACCGCGGGGCACAGCTACTAATATAATATTTTAATTATATTGGGACGTACTTAATGAGGTTGTATTCCACGATATAAAAGAAGAAACTTATCGAAGCTTTTCATAAATTGGATTAGATTAGTTCTGTGCCAAAAATTATCCCATAAAAATGTGAAAAGAAAGGGACCGCAAGAAAATAACATGCGGGGCAGTCTTTGGGGTCTGTCGATAGAAGTGAAAACTATCTTTTACACTTCTAATCTAAATAACTATAATATCAATATAATAGTTATACATATAGGTCATGGGAAGCCTGGCGTGATGATGACGCGAGTTTAATGCTTTTTGTTCAACCAAAAAGTACTCAGCGCGCGTAAAGAAGTTTTCACTTCGAAAAAGGCGGGGGGTATTGTTCTCACTGAAATATAGTTGAAAACTGCGTAGCATATTGGACGATATTCATTCATTTTGGATTTTCTTACAATTGACCGTTATTTACAAGTCAAATAATAAAAGTGCTTGGTTATTTAATTTAGAATATTCGACTACTAGTAAACAAAGCGTTATTCGCTCATGAAATTAAAGAACCTTAAGAATCAACTAGGAATAATATTTCCTATACAAAAAAAGTTTTATATGGGGATGCATAAAATATATTCTCTTTAATTTCAAAACTTCATTTTATTTTATTTGTTTCGTTTCATTGGTAGATTGGTCTTCCTTAAATACTGTCACTATTAATGTACCTATGCAGTGTAGTATTTTCTTTTTAAATGCAATTTGTTTAATAAGTGAGTAAACAAATAGCATTTGAAATAAAACCCACTGTATATGATTCAGCATTCATAAATGGCGTATTGTTTGATCTGTAATTTAATATTAATGAGATATCAGCTGTGAAAGAGCTAATAAGGAATAAATAATTAAAAATTTCCGGACGCCATTTTATGCGCGCCCTGCGCTTACCATCCAAAACAAAACTCATTTTACAAACATTTCTGAAACATTGTTTTCAGTATAGCATGTTTAAAATGCTAAAAGTAATAAGAAATCATAGTTAATAATAAAAACTATGATTTAATAAAAATATTCAAAAATGAATCATTTTACAAAGAAAAATTAAATAGGTACAGTCGGCAGGTAAGACCTTGTCTATGTCTTTATTAAGAGTAAGACCAATAAATATTACGCGGTAAGAGCTGTTTTTAAAGAGTACGTGTATACAGTGATGTAACATCGACTGTAAAATAAAAACTTTATCTTTTACTTTATTGACTTAAAATCTTAATCGACCTGTCTCTATGCCGGACTCGAAACAAGTGCAAAGCAACCGAAAGCTATTCGCATCACTTAATTGTCTACCACTCTCCAATGCTGGTACAGAGAATGTGACAACAAGTACCTAAACACTAACATCTATGTGTAGTCAGCTACATGTATATACATTAATATACATATGTATGTAGTACCTATATGTATACATTTCCAATAACTGTAATATTATTGGAAATGTATACTATAGTGAAAAAAACAGTTATTAGTTTGTTATCTTATACATTGCCATTAAAGAGTTTCTTATTTAGCCAAGACGTGTAGTATGTATGTGATATTATACATATCTATCTTTGGTATGTCATTTATCAAAAATTGGATCATTGTAGCGTTTATAATCGGCTAAACCCCATTTGAAACAGACGCCTGGGAAGAAAAATGTATTTCCATTTTTCATTTGATTTATGTGTTCACTTTATGTTTTCTTGGTAAAATGAAAACCGGAATTTTGGGGCACTTTATCACTGTGCAGTCAACTGCTTTAATGTGTATGTATATAGTTCCTAGAATATAATTGCGTTTATTTGTATAAATAAAAGACAGGCTTGAAAAGTGATAAACACAATATTCATCACCATCATCATGATAACCGATAGACTTTTACTGCTGAAGTTGTTTCCAAAGATTTTCACAATCGCCGTTTTTGCGCTTCCAGCGATCCTCACAAGACCATCGGTCAATAACAAAAAAATAAGTTATTACAATTTCCATACGTTATCTAAATTTTCTATTATGTTTTCAGCACATTTACGGTACATTGTATATTCGACAAAACGTGGAAAAGGCAAACCTAGATGAAACTACTCTCTAAACATGTTGTTTTGGTAATAATAATTTAAATATACCAGCTAACTCGAAATTTACTATCACACATTAAATGTTAATTATAAATTATCCAATTCAAATAGCAAATATAAATATACTTAATTACGTGTACCTAGAATTAATTATAAACACAATTTATACAATAAATTATTTTATTTATTGCTTTATTTTTATTCGTCTACCATTATTAAACATTAAATTTAGATCTTATTGTAATGAGGGTGACCAACACATGCGAATATTGCACTAAAAGCTACTTAACAATAAAGATTAAATTACGTACATTAGATTAGTATTTATTTCACGTAAATCAATGCAGTATTACGGAAGTTATGACTGTGAGAAGTTTTGAGCACTTTTAAATTTCCAAGATATCGCGCGCTCTACGCGTACGCGTGACGTCAACTATCGGCTCGGTGCCGGTCGCTCCGTGCGCTTGTACCCCGCGCTATATGAAATATTGAAGTGAAGACGCGCGCGCTGTACTTGTATCATAGCTTTATTTATTAATTTGTTATTATTGTATTACACCAACCTGTTAAATACCTTGTGAGTTACATTATATCTGCACCCTGGAAGAGGGTTACATGGGAGGAAGATTTCCTTACACGACTGACAAACTTTGATTGACTTTAGCATGCGGCGTCAAGAATCCAAAGTTTCTTAATCTACCAATAATGCTCTCGACTTAGTTACTTACTTATTTTTTTGTTTTAACAAAATAAACTAATATAAAATAAAAATATAAGAAGGTACATTTTTATATTTATACATAATTCAAAATTTTAATGCCTTTATAGACGACCAAAATAAGACCAAACGGCAGAGGATAAACTTACTCAGTGTAAATCTTCAAAAGTGTTAACGATATGTCTAGTATTTAGGATAAAATGAGGGCCCGTACTATTATATTTCTAGCAAAATGTTTGTTTCTCCAAGTATACTTACGTACGCCGGTAAGTACTATACTCAGCGGCACGCTAACAGCTGTAGATTAATACCACTGTCATTCTTAACGGTTTTTTTAACACAAATTACATCCAGACTCTGAACAACTATTTACGGGTTACACAAATAGTTGTCCGGTGCGGGAATCAAACCTCGGACACACAGTGGCGATTGTCTTAGCCGCTGCGCCACACTTGCAGTCAATTTTACTTCACTTATATTCAACATACCTTTTTTTATTTTTTTTTGATAAGGCAGGGGGAATGCTATTGCATGCCACCCGCAAAAAGTGTCTGCGGGTGGGTATGTCGGACTCGCACCGACTAAACCTAACCTGCCGTGGACTTCTTCTGGCGCCTGATACGGGGAGCCCCGGGAACGCGGGTATGCTGCTCCGGTGCTCCCCTTTTGCGCCGTGTCCCAGATGGTCGGGACACGCACCCGGGGAGAGCCGTGGGTTGCCCTCCCCATTTGCCGACTCCTGCCAGTACGGCACAGCGACTGCGCCACAAACAGTTCGCTGTCTTCCCGGGGCTGCTTGCACGTGGCGGCAGTAGAGGACACTTCTCATACTGCCGCATATTCAACATACCTATTTTTGCTTATTAAATATTAGTGGTTAAAGTCAAAGGTAGATAATAATAACGAAATATTGTATAAGAAGGTAAAATATTTCGTGGTTATTATATATTTTTTCCAAATATCCCATGTTTAATCTAGGTCAGTATTAGGTTAGGTAACATTCACCTATTCTCATTAAAAAATACGACATGGTTGGTTTTTATATGTATTATAACATCCTGATGTCCTTGACATCAGGATGTTATAATACATATAAATACAATTCCTGATAGATAATAACAAAATGTCTCTTATTTAGAAGAATCAATAAACTATTTGTTATAAGATTAATTTGTAAAATCCTTAAATGACAAAGGTAGGTAAACTTAAAAGTTTATCTACCTTTGTCAGAAGTTGATTATAAAATGCACCAATAGATAACTTAGTGATTTATGAGAAAAGTATAAATAGAATAGTTATTGACATCAAAATAATATTCACAACAAAATGCAATAGTTTTCAGTCCTATTGAATCCTGTCTGCGTATTGCGGTCATCCATTTCTTCCTTATCATAGGATATATCCTTTATTTTGATTATAAAATGCACCAATAGATAACGTAGTGATTTATGAGAAAAGTATAAATAGAATAGTTATTGACATCAAAATAATATTCATAACAAAATGCAATAGTTTTCAGTCCTATTGAATCCTGTCTGCGTATTGCGGTCATCCATTTCTTCCTTATCATAGGGTATACTAAAAACACTTTTTGGGTGTGTTAACATTTGAATTAAAACTCTTGGGCACTGTACAGCACTTTCTAATAATTTTCTCGTAATAAAATCGCAAGTACGAGCCACCGGCAGCGGTGATTAAATGAAAAGTACCTAGATTTGTACTCGCAAAGCGGCCGGCGCGCTGCGTGAGGGGCTACGTGACGTCACAGCACGATCAAACGCCGCTTGCGGTTTGAAATAATATCGCTCGAAAATGCGTACTTTGATTGCTATCATCTCAGCTGTCTTTGGGAATATAAAAAAAGTAAAAATGCAGATGTTCTTGTATTTTCTTCTAGATTACTTTCGCATACCCAGAATAAAACATTGGCCAGGCTCATTGTAGTAATTAACTTCATAAATTATGCTAAATTGATGATATATTATAGACTGTATGTGTCTGAAATAAAGATTATTAATTATTATTATCACTATAATAGTTATTATAAATATAATTAAAATGTAAGTAAAGTCGTTTTGACTATTAATAAGCCCTTTTTTAATGTTTATGTATGTTTTGTAATGCGATTTGTATTTTATTTTATTGACTGATTTATTTTAAGAGTGAGTAAAATCTATAAGAATCCTCCCAATGATATTAGGTCTTTACCTATGAAATTGCCGTTCTGCAGTACTGGCCATTTCAAATCAAAATAATTTTTGTTTGGCTAAGAATTCTAATTTCAAATTGATTTTATTTTAAAAACATGGATTCTTTTTTCCAAAAGTAGTCATTTCTTTATTGATTAGTGTTACATTTTCATCGCATTTCAATCTTTTTCGTCATCATGGATACGTTAAAAATTCGAGTAATTATGGAATATGAGTACCGTCGTGGCAGCAACGCGGCACAAGCGGCACGCAACATCAACGACGTTTACGGAGCTAACACTACAAACCAACGCACCACCTGTTATTGGTTTGCTCGCTTCCGTTCTGGAAATTTCGACCTGAAAAATGAACCTCGCGGTCGTCCGAAGACTTTGGTCGACAATGACGAATTAAAGGCGGTTGTGGAAGCTGATGATACACAATCTACGGCTGAATTAGCAGCAGCTTTCGACGTTAGCGTCAAAACAATATTGGTCCATTTGCGTCAAATTGGCAAGGTAAAAAAGCTTGACAAATGGGTGCCCCACGAACTCAATGATCGCCAGCGCGAAGTACGCGTCGAGACGTGCCTTGCACTGCTCAACAGACACACAAATGAAGGAATTTTGAACCGCATTGTTACCTGCGATGAAAACTGGATTCTGTTTGATAACCGCAAGCGCTCAGCAAGTTGGTTGGATCCTGGTTCAGCACCTAAACAATGCCCTAAACGAAAACTTACCCCTAGAAAAGTGATGGTCACTGTTTGGTGGTCTAGCGCCGGTGTGATTCATCACAGCTTCTTACCAAACGGGGTGAGCATTACTGCAGATGTGTACTGTGAAGAACTGAGCACAATGATGGAGAAGCTGGCGCATCTCCAACCAGCATTGGTCAATCGCTCGTCTCCGCTGCTCCTGCACGACAACGCGCGACCTCATACTGCACAGCAGACGGTCTCCAAGTTGCAAGAACTGGGGTTGGAAGCTCTCCGTCATCCGCCCTACTCACCAGACCTTGCGCCTACAGACTACTACTTTTTCCAGAATTTGGATAACTTCTTGGCGGGAAAAAAATTCAATACCCGAGAGGCAGTACAAAATGCCTTTGAAGAATTTGTTGCCTCCCGTCCAGCTGATTTCTTTAAGAAGGGCATCAATAAACTGCCACTGCGATGGCAAAGATGCATTGATTGCATGGGTGATTACTTCGATTAATACAAATAAAAAAATTCATGAAAAAAATTCGTTTAAATTTTTTCATACAAAACGGCAATTTCATAGGTAAAGACCTATTATTAGAATTGTCTACGGATAAGTTTAAAAGAATTATTACAGCCAAATTGTGCAGCAGGGCATATTACCAAATTTATGATTATTTAAGTGACAAATGTGCTTGGGATTGAGTTGTTCTAAGGCACATAAAAATATGTAATTAATCTTAAGTAAAATTTATTTAAAAAAAGGATTCCTACTGAGTTTTCTGGCAGTGTTTCTCAGTTGCTGCCACGTCATGCACTGCACGGTAGTGGTATTTAGTTGAAACCTACGAGTACATTTTTACGGAATAAATGAATTTTGAATTTGAATTAACAGTATATCAAACAGATACAGAATCATATAAATATAAAACATATTTTACCTACAAGAAACAAATAACCACCTCGCGACCACGGCCTTATAATGTACAGTCAACGCCACGTGTAAGGATACACTTAAACCCTGACAGCATTCTTATCACCTTAAAAATAAGGATGATTTTCGTGGTTGTGATTACTATGTATGTATGTGTTCTATTCTATTATCATATTATAATGTTCTACTGAAATGCCGTCAAATGTTACGGATGGTCGGCGGCGTTATCAAGCTATCGCGTTCGCACCGAATCGTCGAGGAAAATTAAAAACGTAATACGTGGTTTTTAGAGGGAAGAGGGAGTTATTATCAAACATATTTTTTACAGTTTTCTTATTTCGTAAGTAGCACTTACGTCTAGATAGCTCTAACTTAAGTAAGCCCACTTACTTTAAGTGGGCTTAGTATGAAGACAGGTTTTCGTAAATTTTAGACAAGTGATATAAATGAGCTCAATATGACGATAGGTTGTCGTCCACTTTAGTCACTTAGTTTTAGTAACATAGTTGAGCTAAGTATAAAGACAGGTTGTCGTTCATTTCATACAGTTAAGTAACATAAGTAAGCTCTATATGAAGATAGGTTGTCGTCCACTTTAGACACTTAGTTTTAGTTACATAGTTGTGCTTCGTATAAAGACATGTTGTCGTTCACTTTAGACACTTAAGTAACATAAGTGAGCTCTATATGGGTTAAAGGACTTATAGCCGTAATAATTATCCTTGTAACATTATATCTGCGACTATGCGGCGTGACTAGCGGAAGTTTTAAAACTCTGAACGTTTGAGTATTTTGACTGGGTAAACAGGTGGCAACGGGTATCCCAAGAGGGTTTTGAGTACTTTTGAGAGACTTGGAACCTTAAAATTACCTTATAATATAATACCATCACGATCATATATCTGGGTGAATTGCCCAACCCAAAAAAATAAACGGCATACGTGAGAACGGTAGTGCAATGTGCCGATTTTTTATTTTACACATTTTTTCTAAATAGCGAATGTACTTCTCTACCTCGGCAAAAAAAATCATTCATTACTACCCACTAATAGACCGAAAAAAAAAATTACAAAGTGTTATTTTATCATCACGGTGGCCTGTCCTGAACCCAATTCCTCTCATAAAATACCTTCCCCTGTAAATACAATCGTAATATGGATTTAAATAGATTTTGATATCATTAAATTATAATATTTTCGATCAAATAAAACTTTCTTTGTTTATCTTCTTTCTCATGGATTTGACAGTCATTCAACTTTTGTCCGGAAGAAAGTTATCATTTCAGAGGACAGTAAGTTTTAGTAGAATAGCCACGTCAAGATTGCGTTGTTAGGCCTGTGTCAAATTTCCTCACTTCGGATCCATCCGGCTCAAGATCTCGGCATGAACGCACTGATCCCAATGTCTTGCGGTTTTCCACCAAAAAAGTAAGTTTATCATTTCAGTGATATGGGGACAAAAATTGTTTCATTGTGGTTTCATTTCGGTGGCTGTTATAACTCGTGCTAGATTCGTTCAAATTGTTTCAAAATTATGTATTAAATTCGCCGTAAGTACTGTTTTGTTTAAGTAGTGTTCATATATTTTTAATAAATTTATTTCGGAGTTAAATGTAGAACTAACCTGTATTTTATCATCTCAGTGTTATCATTTTAGTGGATTCGGTGGACTGTTACTGCCACCGGAATGAAATGTATCTCCGAAATGATAAAACCATATAGTTTTAGAGATCCTTATGTCAAATATAAGGTCATAGTTTTGTAATGTAATTTTACCTAGAGTGTAGATTTGATTATTCGGGTGTATTTGTTGTGTAATATTTGTGTTTACGATATATAATGTATACACATATTTACGTAGTAAGTACATGTCTATACTTACTTTACATACACATTTGTTCGGCTCAACGATAATGTGATGAGTGTGTATGATAATAATTTCGAGGGTTTACCTTCATTTTAAGTAAGTTACTTACTTTTATTTTTATGTCATTTATTATGAGTAAATAATATCTATACATATTATATTAAAATCGTAGTAGGAAAGTCAAAACTGTACATTGAATATTTTTTAAAACGATACTAGGGGCGTGATCTACAATCGATATTGAAACCAAAAATATAGTATTTAGAATTTTTGTCTGTTTGTCTGTATGTATGTCCGGGCTAAACTCATAAAGTACTGCATGGGTTTACTTAAAATTTTGCATGAATATTACTAAGAGGTCAGGTCAACATATAGGCTACATATTATATTATCACGCTATCACCTACAGGGGAGGAGCTGTGATAATTTATAACATTTAACGCGGGTAAAACCGCGGGGCACAGCTAGTTTTATATAATTTCTAAATGTTACAAGATATATAACAAATAAATCTATAATTAAACTTATTAAAAAAGACTGATGTTTATAATAATTATAGTAAAGACGTGTGGTCTGATAATTAAAGAAGACTTGTTAAGTAGGTACATATCTAAATTAAAAACCTATATTTACACTCATAAAAAGAAGCTGATTAGTGCATTTGAGAAATTATTGTGTGATTTAAAGTAAAATGATGAAAAATCAATCTTTTTAAGGTACATACGTGCGCAGTTATGTATAAGTAATTATGTGGAACAAAACTTTTGGTTTTCGTTCTTTTTAGATATATACGTTTCTCTATTGTTGTAGTAAATTAAGAATAACGTGATCTCAATTTGGTTTCTGTTATGTTTCATACGTTTATGTAAAAGGATTAAAAGTACTAAGCTATTACTACTTAGATATGTTTATAATGTTTCTTATTCATTTATTGTGTTTTGAAATTGATTTAATTTTATAAGTTTTACTTATATACCTGTAGAAACACTATTCTCGTCTAGATCCTAATTTAACTAAATTATACCTAGCATTTTTCTCTAAGTGCAATAGGTAGACATTATGTATTACTAATTAATTAATGACAAAACTTACAAATGCTGCCAAATATTAATCAGAAACTTTAAACTTCCTAATCGCACTTCGTTAACTCTTTTGAAAATATATTAAGTAAATTAGTATTAGTTCAAAACCCATTAAACATATAAAAATATTTATGTATGGTTATCAGCAGTTACGATAAAGTTTTCCAACATTTTCACCCAACAACAACCAGAAAAAATACCAAAGGTTATATAAGTGAAGAAACAATTCATTCATATCGTAATAAACATTACATTGATATCATATTTTGGGGATATTGTAACCTCAAAGAATGATATATGGTAATACTAAATGTAATATCTGTATATCAATAATGATATTAAAATACCTGTGTACTGTCCTGTCTCAGGGTTTATCTAAAATTTGTGGATATCAAAACTAACAAAGTACGGAACCCTGGCTGCCCGGCACGGTTGTTCTTAGCTGTATCATTTCGGGGGATTTATTTCATTCCGGTGCACAGTCTATCATTTCGGTGGTCATTTTTATCATTTCGCTAGACACTTTTCATTTCAGTGGACTAAAAATTCATCCTTAAATATTTATGTCAGTTTTTATGATATTTGGTGTCCACTCACGCACAATGTTATAAAATAGGCTAAAGTTTAATTTATCACTAAAAATATGTAAATAGCATTGAAAACAAAAAATTCCACCGAAATGATAAATAAAAATGACTTGTTGAAATTCACCCATCTAATTATTACGGATATCTATATTTGACAGGGCGGTTGGCGTAGTTGGTAGATACTTGCCTTTCACACCGCAGGTCGTGGGTTCGAATCCCACCCAGGACACTTATCTATATAACTATGTATTTACAAAAGAATAGTAGTATATGTATAGTTATCTGGTTTCCATAGTACAAGCTCTGCTTAGTTTGGGATGAGATCGCTTTTCATTATCTACCCTCGCTGAACTTACAATGAAACGAAATTCGTGGTACTTTATTGAGTTCTTTTAAAGACTAGATTGGTCGGTATTCGTATCTTGGTGTATTTACAGTAAGATTTACTCGTACAGCTAGTGGACATACTTCGGACTTGACATCACCCTTATACTGTTAACATTAAGGTCGGTTTTCCAAGTGCTAATATAAGCACAGACGTGGCTGCGACTGTACCTTTTCTTACGGCCCATAATGTAACTTGGCCCTGTTTACTACTGTTTACTTGTGTACAGTGGCGAAGGGGATTATTTATTAAAAAAGCCGATGTACATTAGCTTTATCCTTCAGTATGCATATTATTATTAAAATGTATCGTTTAGGTTGTTGCGATAAAAGATAAGAACTATTCTTATTCTTTATTGCACACAGAAATATACATGTAAGTTCAAAAAGAAAAGGCGAGCTTAACGCATTAATGAATTTACTTCCAGCCAGCCTACAAGTAGTAAGCTATATAAATCCTACATACCTTTCATATAAGTTAATAACTGAGATAACTAATTTGCTATTTAAGTTAACGTGTACTTTTAAATTGGGGTATAATTTAAAAGAATTCATTAACTTATATTTTAAGTATATGCAAGTGTTTCGCTTGGTAAGCCTTTATCAGAAGTCGAGGGTTTAGTCACCTGAACAGCTCCTATGGCTTTAAATTCCTATTGACTACATGCTACTACTCTAGACCACACAATACTCAATACTCAATACTCAATACTTTATTGCGTTCTACAAAGTTTTTATAATAGGTGGTAAGTTGTACATTGGTAAGTATCATTTGTAGACCCTGTCGGGCACAGCATAAGTGTAGGAGAGAGGAGGAAGGGCGCATTAATATTTAAATGGATAACTAAATGTTTTCATCTTTTATGCAGGAATACTTTGTGTTTCTTTAAATGCTAATGTTGAGTGTGTGTGTGTCTTTAATATTGTAAATGTGTTTTTAAATATATAAGTGAAATAGTTTAACTGATATAATAAAAGACATGTTAATATATATATATATATATATATATATATATATATATATATATATATATATATATATATATATATATATATATATATATATATATATTAGTATAATTCTCGTTTTGGATTAATTAATTTATTTTAATTTATCATTGAAAAATTCACTTAAATCGTAATATGTTTTATTTAATAAGAATTGTTTTAATTTGTAATTGAATCTCTTTATTTTGGTTTCGTTTCTTATATTTTCAGGTAACTTATTGTATACTTTTATGGACATAACTAGGGTACTCGAGGCATGCATTTCTAGTTGTGAATTAGGTAGGTTTAGCCTATTTTTGTGTCTAAATGAATATTTCTTTTGAATGTCGTCTCTTTTGCTGTAAAAGTCTGGATGTGCACGTACAAATTTGCATAGTTCTAAGATGTAGATACTAGGTAATGTGAGGATTTGTTGATCTTGAAAGTGGGGTCTGCAGCTTTCTTGTTGGTCAATATTTGCTATTATTCTAATAAGTTTTTTTTGTAAGACAAATAATGAATGCGCGTCAGTACTGTTGCCCCATAAGATGATACCATACTTTAGCCACGCGTGTGCATATGCGTAGTACGTAACTACTGCAGTTTTTACGTCAGTAGTTTTCTTAATTTCACGTAATGCATATGAGAATTTTGACAATTTGGCTCTTATTTTATCGACATGAGGTTTCCAATTAATATGCGAATCTATTTCGACTCCTAATAAGGTGGCCGTGGTGACAACTTCTATTTCATTATTTTTGTAGGAAAAATTTACATTTAATTGTCTTTTTTGTCTAGGGTGAAAGGTTATTATTTTTGTTTTATTAAAGTTAATTTCTAAGTTGTGGGCTGTCATCCAGGTTGTTGTGTCTTCTAAAAGGCTTTGTAATTTGTCATTCGGGTTAGAGTTACTATCACATGAAGTAATTATTGAGATATCATCTGCAAATAGGATGCTTGGTTCTTTTATATAATCCGGGAGGTCATTAATATATACAAGGAATAGGAAACAGCCTAAAACGCTGCCTTGTGGTATAGAAGCTTTTATAACTTTTGTTTTTGACCTAATTAATTCTATTTCTTTTGTTAGTTGGTTGTACGATTCTATTTCTACTTGTTGCTCACGTCGATTTAAATAGGATACGAACCATTCATGGCATTTTCCTCGGATACCTATGTTATATAATTTTTGTAGTAATATATTAAATTGTACTCGGTCGTAGGCCTTTGTCATGTCCAGTAATAATCCTAATGCATATTTCTTTGAATTTATTATATTGAGAGCTGACTGCATGAACTTATAAACTGCTAATTCTGTGGAACGATTTTTTCTGAAGGCATTTTGAGAGTCATTTAATATGTTATATTTCTCACAAAAATTGTTTACTCTGTAGTACATGGCTTTTTCGATAATTTTTGAGGCTGTTGGTAACAAGGCAATTGGTCGGTAATTATTTGGGTCTAACTTGGAGTTTTTCTTGTGTATTGGTTTAATTATAGATTTTTTTAATAGGTTAGGAAAAATACCTTCTTCGAAAGACTGGTTTATTATTAAGTAAAATGGTAAAGTCAATTCATCAGCACATTGTTTGATTAGATATGGAGGGAGCTCGTCAAAACCATGACTTTTCTTGTTTTTTAGGTCTTTTATTATTTTATTTACTTCGTATGGTTCCATAGGTTTTAAGAAAATAGAATTTTCTCTATTACATAGCGTAGGTAAATTAATGTTAGTGGTATGTAATGGTGGATAGATGTTGGTTTCCCCTATGGAAACAAAAAACTCATTTAAGATATTGGCCACTTTCTTAGGCTCAGAAGTTTCGACATTGTTTGTGCATAATGTTATATTAACTTTGTCTTTTTTAATTTTTTTATTAGTACGTTCGTTAATTATACTCCACATTGTCTTAACTTTATTGTTCGATGTCATCATTTTATTTTTGTAATGAAATTTTTTAGAGGTAGTTATTGTGGTTTTTAATACTTTTTCATATTTTTTATAGAATTTGGTTAGGGTTGGGTTATTAGATTTACTTGTAAAAATTTTGAGTAATCTTTTATGTTTACAAGATTTCTTAATACCAACAGTTAACCAATATTTTTTAAATGATCGTTTTAATTTTATTTTACGGAGAGGCATGTATTGATTTAGAATATTAACAAGTGTGTCATTAAATGCTTTGTAATTTTGATTAATATTATTTCCCTTTATTATTATTTCAGCCCATTTAATTTCCTGTAGTTTAGTTTTAAAAATCTGTACGTTTTCATTAGAAAATAATCTTTTTTTAATAATCCATGAAGCTACCGTTGGTTTTTGTGTTAATACGAGGTGTAAAATAGTGCTACTGTGGTCAGAAAAGCCGTAATCTTCTACAGTTGTATACATGTTTGTGTACTCGAAATTGGTAAATATTAGATCGAGACATGTTGAGGTAGATGGTGTGATACGTGTAGGTGTGTTCACATGTTGTGTATACTTGTATTCATGCATAAGGTTTAAAAAAGTTTTTGATTTTATATTATTCGAAAGTATATTAATGTTAAAATCACCTCCTATAATAACATTTAGTTTCGAGGATTTTTTGTTAATGTATTTTAAGATTGTGCCTAATTATTGATAGAATACTTCTTCCTCTCTTCTATTCCAATAAATAGTTATAATTAATAAATTTTCTTCAGGAAGTTCAACAGCGCACAACTCTATAACGTACTCTATTGACATGTTCGTAATATCACTCCGATTATAATGGTTTATGTGATCTTTTATTAATATACAAACGCCTCCTCCAGTGTGACTATTACGGCAGTAGGATGATGCTATTTTGTATCCATTGAATTGGATAAGTTCAAGATTTTCTTGCTTGAGCCAAGTCTCTGAAATGCCTAATACTGTAAAAGATGAATTTTGGCTAAAAAAGGCTTCAAGTAAATCTTGTTTATTATTTAAACTTTGAAAATTTTGAAATAATACTTTAAAAGATATGTCATTAGTTTCGAAATGTATGGTTTGTGATTGGTTCTTGTAGGGTTATATTTTGGGAATTGTTTAAGCCTATAGTTTTTATTATGCTTTTGTTTTGACTCTGAATATTTAATAATTCATTTTTATTGTTATCATCCTTAATGTTGACGAATTTCCCATCTATATAGAGCTGATTTTTCCTTATTACAGCGTGGTGTCCAGTTTTCCTGGCTTGAATCATTCTTTCTTTTAATTTTGCTCTTTCTTTTCTTTCGTTTGAATCTAAAAATTCTGAGACGTAGAGTCCGGTTCCTTGAAAGTATATACTATTGTTTATAATATATGATGTCATTCTCTTACTGATGATCTCTATGACAACAGGTCGATTTTTCGTTCCTGCTCTTCCTACTCTGTGTATGCTTTCGATGTAACCTGATAAGTTTATGTTTGATATTTCATTAAATATTTCGATCAATCTGGCGTGTAGCTCATGTTCAGGCTCTTTGTAGTACTCCTTTAGGCCATGTAGCACAACTTTTTTGCGGTTTATTTCCTGTGTATATTGTGATGGTATGGATTGTGATGATAGATTACTTATTTCTTTCTTGAGGTTTTCATTTTCCGTTTGTAATTGTAATATAGTCTTGTTTATGTTATCTATTTCTATTTTACGCTGGTTATTTTCAGCGGTTAAAGTCTTGGTTTTTTTATCAAAATCTTGTTTTAGCTCAGTAATAGCTTTTCTAATTTCCGCGTGAATTGTTTCTTGCAGCTCTTGGACTATTGCTTTGTTATTTTCCTTTAAACATGTTATAATAAGTTCGTTTAGACTTTCCATAGAAAACTGTGTGTTATTTTGAGGTTTTATATTTGTAAATACATTTTCGTTGGTTTGTTGCAATGTATCTCCTAAAAAACTCAAATCCTCGGAGTCAGCGGTAACATTGTGCAGTTGCTGGGATTTTATTCTTGTCGTGACAAAACTTGTGTCAGATGGCGATGTTATAATTTGTGTATAGTCAAGTCCCATCGAGGATCGTATAGGGGTGTTAATATTTCCAGTTTTCGGGATTTTACATATACATGTTTGACATCTCCATGTCTTTTTATGTTCGGAGGTCATCGTTTTGGCAAAATTTTCTTTAGAGACGCCCGCACATTCCAAGTCGTATTTACATTTGCATAATGAACAAGTAAGGTTTTCTTTTATTGGTATTTTTTGGTGACATCCTTCGCATAAAGATACTGGGGGCGCCATCTCTGATTAAAGTTGAGCAATATTATAGATATTTCAGTATAACGCCACCTAGCGCCAGTTAGTAGAATCAGTTCTATCTGGAGTTGTGGTAAGTAGTAGGTCTTATCAATAGTTTTATCACTTTTTAACAGATGGCGTTGATGTGTATATATATATACGAATGACTTGTGTATTTTGTAGTGAATATTATATATTTTGAAATTAAGCAGGTTGTTATGTACCTTTCAAGTTTCTTGATCTGGAAAATTCTTCGGCTCACTAATTATTCCTCTTTTTGTAGTGTTGAACTAAATAAATGCCAGATCTTTTGAATTTAACGCTCGTTGTTTTGTTTAAACTTTTTCTTTAAATTCTTTGTTAAAACAGCGTATATCACATGAACTCCAATGTCACTCACTTATTGTCACATACACTATACATTTATCGTTATATCTTCTTCAATTGTTCACTTAAACTTTTTTAAAGAAATAAAATATACGGGAAATAAAATATAACAGCTTCTTCGTAGCGCCTACCCTCCTCTTTCTTGATCAATATAGTATCGATTTGTTTTATAAAGTACAGACCTATAGTATACAAATTCTAAGAGACGTATATAAAATAGGTAAACCGAGAAAATCGTGTTATATGAACCCTAACCCACTAGTTGGCGCCATTGTTACCCCTTGATCTTTGAAGCGCTAATAGTTTAAGTTGTGCAGATATTTATAAAGGTTTTGTGTAGTTTGTAAAGTTCCTCTTTATTCAAGTTATATTTTTACATACATACATACATAGACTCACGCCTGTTTCCCAGAGGGGTAGGCAGAGACACAGGATTTCCATTTGTCACGATCTTTGCACACCTCTTTTGCCTCGATTACTGTTATTACATTCTTCATACATGCATAGTTATATTTTTACTTTACGTTTATAGTTAAATTTCTTCTTTTTTCAGCCGTCACGTTTACAGTCCAGAAATAATAACAAGGCCACCCCATATCCTCCCGTGGGTGTCGTGAAAGGCGACTATGGGATACACCAGGTAGTCGGGCAGCAGCAGAGCCACCTGTGTACTAGCTAATTACCTGCGGTCGCCAACTCGTATGCCAAGCGCGGTGACTACGGCAAACCTCTCCAAATGGCTACGTTATAAAGTGACAATGTCAGACTAATGATGATGATATTTAACTTAAAGATTTTCACAGCCGAATCGGACAGAGAACAGTGAGCGCGGACACCGGTTGGTTTATTGTTTATTTATTTACTTATACTTATTGCACAAAACTGTACCTTAGGGTGATGCAGAGATAATATGGTAGGTGCACTATAGACCAAGTATAATACAAATTACTAAAATACTTGATAAGTACTATAAAATACAATCGTATAAATACACGCTATACTATAAATATATAGGTATATATATATATATATATATATATATATATATATATATACTTATAATATTATATACGCAAACTGTAATATTTAGATGATTCTGCTTTAATTTTTTTCTGAATGTAGTCACGAGTACATAAAGACACCAGCCGTTCACCCGATTAAAGCTAAGAGAGGTCATTATATAAATATGACCAAGGGTCATATAGGGCGATGGTATTGGCCGGAGCGTACATTATGTATGATTGTGTAGTTTCACGTGAGTTTCTTATAGCCTTGACTTGGTCTAGGTAAGCCGTGCCATACGAGAAACAAGTTAACGGTCAAAATCCCGTCTAAAATTAAATAATTAGAAAATTAATTTTTGAACAGGTAAATGGATTATCAAACAAACATAACTAAAACCTTTCAAAATTACTTTCGAATACAAAAGTAAAATTCATGAAATCGGCCATCTGTTTATAAACTACCACGTCATAGAAAGACAGACACAACGGCATAAGCTTCAAACTTTAACGCCCCCATGTTTGAGTCACGCGCGGTACACTGCGCTCTCCTATTCATATACAGGGGTTTAGGTAATTGGGGTATATCGTCCGAATTTATGGTTAATAATTAAAAGTTTTACTATGGGCCTCATAAAAGGCTCAAGTTCAAAGAGCAATGGAGAGGGCTATGCTCGGAGTATCTCTGTGCGATCCAATAAAGAACGTCGAAATCTGCAGGCGAACCAAAGTAGCCGTCATAGCCCAAAGAATTGCCAAACTGAAGTGGCAGTGGGCGGGGCAGCTCGTAGACCGCTGGGACAGAAAGGTTCTTGTGGCGACCACGAACCGGAAGACGCAGTGTGGGCAGGCCCCCTACAAGATGGACCAATGATCTTGTGCGGGTCGCTGGAGGCCGCTGGTTGCAATTCTGGAGATCTTTGGGGGAGGCCTTTTTCCAGCAGTGGACGTCTTTCGGCTGATCATCATATCAGACGACGATGATGATGGAAGAAATATTCACATTGTTCCATGAAATGGAACCACGGATGGACGGTCACCATAGCCTAGTTGGTAGTGATCCTGCCTACGAAGCTGGTGGTCCTGGGTTCGAATCCCGGTAAGTGCAAATATTTGTGTGATGAGCACGAATAATTGTTTCCGAGTCATGGATGTTTTCTATGTATATACGTATTTATCTATCTATATAAGTATGTATATCGTCGCCTGGTACCCATAGTACAAGCTTTGCTTAGTTTGGAGCTTGGATGATCTGTGTGACATTGTCCCCAGATATTATTAATATTTATTATTAAATGGTGATTGACGATTTTACGTTCAACTAAACGTATTTTTTTTCTTTTTGTTTACCGTAAAGTCTCTCTATTTTGGAGGATGGAAACTGACTCCGTGACCCATTTGTTAGTGAACCTGCCTTGTGATTAAAGCCAAAGGTTGCGGGTTCGATCCTCGCACAAGATACATATTTGTGTTCATAATGATGTCTACTTGTCTTGGTTTGAGTGCTTTCTATGTTTTGTATGTGTCTTTGCAAATATAATCTAGTTATCTAGTATCTCCGGTAATACGGGAAGACAAACAACTGTACGGACGTGTCCCATGTGTCCTATTTGGGACCATAGCGTGATTAACAATAAGCTCCTTATAGAATGTATACATTTTATGTAGATTCTAAACTTCGAATCTTCAAAAAATTCTTATAAGTAATGGAATCAGGCGTTAAAAATACTACAAAATCAATATGTAGTGTTAATTCCGCTAATTGTGAGTTTCATCATACCGGTATGCAATTTGCACCGCCCTCCTGCCTGCAAAAATGTGCACATGCAAGAAGGACAATATAAAAAAGCAAATTACGTGCACCAGTACGATACTCAACACGTGTTTGACAACACTGGACACTGCTCACTCAATAAACACTTTCACACTATTGGCATAACTGACAGCCCTCTGTGCAAAGCGTGCATGGACGCTGACGAAACGGTCACGCATGTGCTCCTCGAGTGCACAGGCATCGTAAAAATCCGAAGAGAAACCTTGGGTTCACCAAGAACTCTTACGAAGGCCCTGAGAAGTTTGGGAGACCTAATATGCTTCTGGAAGGAGGTGGGCTGGATGGAGTGAAGGCCGCCCTGGCTCACGCACAATGGTCCACATCGGGACTAAGTGCGGAAACCATACCCACTGGCACATTAGTGGGACAAGATGAAGATGATTCCCTCGGGTCGACTTCTCCTCCCACCACGGGATGAGATGGGGTGATAATATTCTGTTATTCGCGGCCGTAACCACTCAGAACTACTCCATTTATGACGACATTATTGTGCACCCTGTATATTAACGGCCTACCTGCATGGGTAAATACCTACCTACCGATCGCACTTTCTTAGACAAATAGGGTACCGTGATCGACTTAGCAAACTCTCCTACGTCAATAGTTCCGGCTTTGTTCAAGGGTTCTCTACTTCATGGATCATTCAAATAGGCAGCTATTGAATCTGGTCTCCTTTTGAATTCGTTTAAAATTCAAATAAGCCACTTATTTTATGTTAATTGGCATTAAATGTTACTCTGAATTACTTTTTACTGACTTTAAAATAGAAGGAGGTTCTCGATTGTTGAATTAATTTATGTTACAGCCTGTACCATCATCATCAGCCTAAAGTCCACTGCTGCACACAGGCCTCCTCCAAAGGTTTCCTGGTGGGTTTGCCGTAGTCACCCAACTTAGCTTGCGAGTTGGCGACAGGAGTAAGGCTGCTGCCCGGATACCTGGTGCCGCCTTTGACACCCAAGAAGATAAGGAAGATATGGGGTGATCCTTTTATTCTTTCTGGGCGAGAACCACACCTTGTATAAGTAGGTAACAACAACACTAATGACGAAATTAACGAAATAATTTGTTGTTAAGTGGTATACAATCAGCGTAGTAAACAGGTTGCAGATAATCAAACGTAGGGAACAATAACATTCGTAATTAATAAACTGCCGGTAATTGTTATACAAGCCGTCAATTACACGCCAAGTTGAAATAATTATACACTATCGAATTTATAGCCTTTATAAGCTTCGGAAATTATGAAACAAAACACTGACACTTGTAGTGTTTTGTTTTTTAAAACGGCTTATATACCAATCAAAGAGTATTATGTAAATTGATACATAGTGACGTTTGAAGTTTGTGCCAACATGAATATGGCCGCCGTCGCTCTTTTAGTAGTGAAGAACCTGTATTCTGTTCTAAATGTTGCGGGTTCGATCCGCATTCAAGACAAATATTTGTTTTTATGAATATACCTTTGTACATAGATACATTTTTTCAAATGTATTGGTTTGGGTGTTATATGTGTATTATGTGTAAATGTATTTACAAATAAAATGTATAATAAGTATTTCCATTCGTTGTCTAGTATCCATAGTATAAGCTTTGCTTAGTTGGGGCTAGTTATGTGATAATTTCGTGTTTAGCTCAAATTATTTAATTGTATCCGTAGGTAGTAATAGGTGAATATACTGGACACAGATGAAAAACATCCCTCTTTCTTGAAATTAGTTAAAATATTATGTTTTACATCCAAGTAACTTTAACTAAATATGAAATTCTTATATGAATTTTCTTCATATGAAATTCTTAATTTGCTATTGTTTTTCGTTTTATATATTACCTAGAATACAAATACAGTAACTATTAACAATGCATGTACAACGTGTCACATATATAGTGTAAGTCATACAAGGAACCATGACAAACTATTGATAAAGACCGAACCACTCCAGTAAGCACCGTCGTTCCAGGAAAGAGTTAGACGATCCAGTCACATGATCCCGTCTTACCTTTTTTTTTTTTGCGGGGTGTAAAATCCTTCATGGATGTCCTCCGCCTTGGGGGAGGCGGAGGGGTCTGTCAGACTCCTACTGACTAAAAACCACCCCGGTGTTCCATCTCACACCTGCGCCGGGGGTCGCGGGAACAAACGATACTTCCGCAACATCCTGTCTTACCTAGAACAACCTAAGGGTAACAAACACTCATGTCACTATACACAGTCCGATATACCGTACTCGCCAAAACATTCTGGTAACAAACACGCAGGTAGTTACCCCGTTATCATATATTAATGTAGCGCTACTGTTGCACAAAAAGTCCATAAAAAGTGACCGTCGCATGGTATCTCCACGACAGTAACCGCCCTTAGCCGAGCTTCGAACCCCAAAGGAGATGTCCTCTGGCCCTGGTAACATACATTATATTCTTATTTTATAGACGGCTTGGGACGACGCGGCACGGCGGCGGTCGAACGTCAAATTAAAAAGAAATTCGCTAGATCCACAGTGCATCAGTTGTTGATCTTTATCTAAAGTGTTGTTGTCTAAAGTCGACATTTTATTTTTGGTTGGTTGGTTGGTTTTGCTTTATTTATTTTAAAATGTCTTAAAAACTAATTACATGGCCCCACAAGACTGCTTACGCAGATTTTGTGGGGTATGTAATTCGTTTAACTGTGAGATCATTGATTCTATATTACAATAATAACAACATAATATCAGTACATATATAACCTCATACTTAATACGTACATTTTACATAGTATCTAATAAATATGTTTTTAGCTGACTAGTAGACTAGCTTATTGTCTGTTGTCAACAGGCAAAGTATTCAATAGGTAGAGAATGCGTGAACTATCCTGTGGCTGTTTGGCTGACGGCATACAATATCGTCACCCCATCTCATCCCGTGGGAGGGTAGAAGTCGACTCGAGGGAGTATCTACCAGAGAACTGGCAGCAGCGTATTTCTATGAACTCCTAACTGCGACCGCCAACCCGTCTGCCAAGCTTCCAGGGGCTCTACCGACTAAGACGCCGAACATTGATTTCTTAAATGGCGTTCAAATAAATAAAGGCTAAAAATGAATTAAATCGGTTTCAACGTTGACAATCGATTCCGGACCATTTATGACGTCACATGTGCTCATGGAAGCCGATTTAACGATAGATTAAGTAATTTTTTTACATTTATTTATTTGAACGCCATTTAAGAAATCGATGTTCGGGGACTTAGCCTGTAGAGCCGCAGCAGTGGAGGTCATTCGGCTGACATGATGAACTATCCTACACTATTTATATTGTCACTCATCGTATATGCTCGAGTATACCAGACATATTTAAGTGCTTTTTTTATTTTTAAATCTTATTTATTTTACAGGATTTTCGTATATGAAATGACGATGCCAATCCCATCGTACCTTATACTAAGCTAGATATTTAAGTCCTAATTTCAAAAATAAACGCTCTGCTTGCTTCATTGCGTATTTTATATAAGTATTTATTCCAAGTAGGTACATGGCCTACAGAACCCATATGTTATTTAATTATAATATGATTCGGATTATTATTCTTCGTATCCTCTAAGCTTATAAGACGAGCTGTCTGTCTGATTGATCATCGCTAAACCCTTTTGATATTCTAAGCTCAACTCAACCTTTCAACTTGGAATGAAGAGAATGTGATCATGTTGTTATCCCTTTCTTTATTATGTAAGGTGGAACGACATAGAAAGGAATGGGAGTTCAGACGGATAATCGAATTAATTTAACATAATTGAACCACGTGTTACTAATTGCCTAAGTTAGGAAAACTACTTTACGAAGTAAAATAAAATATAAAACTGTATATTTTTTGTGACTAGTCCCTCCCTCTTTCTCACCAAAGCAACTCCTGTAAGCCAGTATCAACAATGGCACAAAGTGAAATGACACTAAGCGATGAGACTCAGGCATTTCCCGGGGAATCGATTTTGATTGTCTAGGATCCCGCTAAGAATCAAATCAGGAAAAACAAGGAGTTAGAAAAGAGTAGTGCCATTTCTATCCACAACAAAGAGGGAGACAGAATGATATAACGAGGCTAGAGTTTTATGAAACGAGATGATTGTAACTACTATTAATGTTCTAATATAACATGGATACGACTTCGACTTATTTATAAAAACGGATATAACTAACATTTTAGTGGGGCTATTCAGAAAGAATTCCCTACCGCCAGCTATAATATATTCAATATAAACGGAGTATTGATAACTTTCTAATTTTTTGTCGGTTAAATACATGATATATAAAGAATACGAACCCTTTATCGCTACAATGTGTTACACAGACTAAAAAAAAGCTACCTACTGCTATTCCTAATAAAAATTAAACTTAAAACACTTCAGTGTATTTAACCTCCCTTTACAGCCCTATTCCATATCAGTGATGAATAAAACAGTGTCATTACTCTCCCACTGCAGGGCAAGAGCCTCCTCTCACATTTAGAGGGTATAGGCCATAGATGAGTCCTTGCTGGCATGTGAAGTCTACCAACCCACACCAGACCAACAGCGCCCACCACGCGTTGGTCTAGTGCCATCAATATATTTTTTTTAAGTGTGAGTATTTTCCCACAGTATTTCGCGCTAAAACTAAATTGACACAACCTAAGATGTCGTGTCCTTTTATATAATATCTAGGGACAATGTCACACAGATCATCCTAGCCCCAAAGTAAGCAAAGCTTGTACTATGGGTACCAGGCGACGATATACATACTTATATAGATAGATAAATACTTAAATACATAGGAAACATCCATGACTCAGAAACAAATATTCGTGCTCATCACACAAATATTTTTGCACTTAGATTCGAACCCAGGACCACCAGCTTCGTAGGCAGGAGCACTACCAACTAGGCTACGGTGACCGTCGTATATCCATAATAACTATGTTAGAAAACAATTAACTGGTATAAAGTGTAATAACAACTGGGATCCTGGGATTCTTCACACACGGCCATCTGCTCCCAAACTAAGCAGAGCTTGTACTATAGAAACCAGATAACTGATACTAAATATAGGTAATACTTTTCTTTCGTAAATACTTATTTAGATAATTACATCCAGACTCAAGATAAACATCATGTCCTGGGTGAGAATCGAACCTACGACCTGTGGCGTGAAAGGCACCTACCAACCACCCCAACCGGGTCGTCAAATTATTTAATTACCTATTAAAATTAATTTAGTTGGTATTGCATAGAAATGAGATCGTTATTTACTACGTTTAAATTTTTAAGTCTGTTAACTGTTTTTTATTTTTATTTAATTAATGACATCCAGTAGCTGTAACATCTACTTAAATCTAAAATGTTTTAATCAATACAATAATATAATCTAAATGTACAGCTTCCAAAGGTGACACAACATGCACAATGACTTTAGTGAGTAACACTGATAAAAAAACAAGGTACAGGGGCTATACCGGCTAAGACGCCGAACATCAATTTCTAAAATGGCGTTCAAATAAATAAAGATTAAAAATGACCTAATCAATCGTTGAATCGGCTTCAACGTTGACAGTCGATTCCGCACCCCTTATGACGTCACATGTGGTCATGGAAGCCGATTTAACGATTGATTAAGTCATTTTTATCCTTTATTTATCTTAACGCCATTTAAGAAATCGATGTTCAGTGACTTAGCCGGTAGAGCCCCTGGTTAGTCAGTATCCTCATATTGAAGACACCTAAATTAATACTAACTATAATTAAAAACTATTAATATTCTGTTATATCTCTTAGTATTCTCTGGCGAATAGTAAGGAAGTGTTTTATTCTATCCCATCCTCACTTCCTACTAACTAAAACATTACTACGTGATAAAACTACGTAGCGATATGAAAATGGGGATCCACCTGAACAGGAAGGATCTGCGTCTAGTTACAGGTGCAATTATAGAAAACTACCCGACTCTTCATATTTTATTTTATCCTTTATTGCACACAGAAAATATACATTTTATACATGTGTCTTTGTAAATTAATGTACAAGGGCGAGATTAACTCATTGATGAGTTTTCTTCCAGCAAACCACTGACAGAGGGAGATTTGTAGAAGAAGGGTAAAAACAGTGTACAACATCAAAAAAAAAATAAGTGACACTAATTGTTACTACCTACCGACTGGTAGAAATATATATATATATATATCTACACACTAATACATACTAATAATACAAACAAATTACATACTATACACACTAAATATATATATAAAACACCTAAATATACTAATACATAAATTATAGATTACAATGATTGTGACAAAAAGTGTTCCCTTGTTCTTCTCTTAAATACCTCTAAAGATGAGCTAGAAAGAATAGAGTGTGGAAGAGAGTTCCATAGTCGAACGGCACGTATTGTAAAAGAGCCATCATAACGGCTGGAATTGTGAGAAGGCATACGAAGTAGAAAGGACGTGGCTGTGCGACAGAGTTTGCCTCGAGGGACTAAGTACTCAAAGCGTTCACGCAGATAGACAGGAGAATTAAAGTTATGAAGGATTGAGAAGAGTAGGGAAAGAATGTGACAATCTCGACGTTACCGTATTGGCAGCCACTTCAACCGCCTCCGAAACTCCGACACATGGTCGTACTTACGGAGGCCGAAAATGAAGCGAATGCACAAATTCTGCAAACGTTCGAGCTTGTCAAGAAGGTCTTCATTCGCATCCAGAAAACAGACATCAGCATAGTCTAGAAGAGGAATTAGGAGTGACTGTGCTAAGGATACTTTAGTACGGAAGGGTAAGAATTTCTGTAATCGTTTAAGAGACTGAAACGAGCAGTATACCCTTCTGCTTACTTCCGCAACGTGAGTGCTCCATGATAAGTTGCTGTCAATTAGTATACCAAGATTTTTAACATGGGGCGCATAAGGTATGGGGACTCTTCATACTTTTTTCTTAATGAGTAAATTTCGTAATAACGATTGGTCATATGGTTCATAACCATATGACCAATCGTTATTACGATTTACTCATTAAGAAAAAAGTATGAAGAGTCTTAAATTCCAAATTACTGTAAATTTTAATAACACTGCAACTGTTGTACTTGTTTGTTTGTTTGGTGTAATCTAGCACACTGCTATCTGATCTCAAACTAGGCAGAGCCTGTACTATGATAGGTAGACAAACAACTGATAAACTAATTTATATATTAAATAAATTGAAAATCCATAACTAAATAATATCTGGGGACAATGTCACACAGATCATCCCAGCCCCAAACTAAGCAAAGCTGTTTGGGGCTGGGATTTGTACTATGGGTACCAGGCGACGATATACATACTTATATAGATAGATAAATACTTATATACATAGAATACATCCATGACTCAGAAACAAATATTCGTGCTCATCATACAAATATTTGTACTTACCGGGATACGAACCCAGTACCATACTACTGGGTTCGAATACCGGTAAGTGCAAATAGTTGGTAGTGCTCCTGCATACGAAGCTCAAAAGCTTCGTATGCAGGAGCACTACCAACTAGGCTACGGTAACCGTCCGTAATATGTATATATTTCTAAATATATACATATTATTATAGATAAATTACACCCAGACACAGAACAAATAATCGTGCTCAACAACCAAAGATTAGTCCTGGGTGGGGACTGAACCGCCGATCGCTGGCTTCGAAATCAGGGTCACTAACCACTAGACCAACATGCCAGTAGCTGAATTGCTTGTGTCGTTATTACGATAATAACCGAAACACAAGAACAAATTTGACGTCACGGACACACCGTCCCTATACAGAGGTAGCATTGAAGCTGGGGAAGAGAACTGTGCCTCTAGCACGAGTTCCTGCAGTTTACTTACTCGATCACACGTACAGTTTCCTCCCATACATTGAGCACCAGAGTTTTAGTTCTTAATAGTTTCCGTGAGAGGCGCTGGTGCTCAATGTATGGGAGGAAACTGTACGTGTGATCGAGTAAGTAAACTGCAGGAACTCGTGCTAGGGGCACTGGTACGTTGCAAAAGCGTAGGCTACTGACGGGCAAAGTTACGGGGTAATCGAAAAAAATAAACTACCGAAATAACTAAATCATAAATACATATATTAATTGTTATATCTAAATATCTATGTGTACCTAGAAATAATTATGTATACTTAACTATGTTACTACATGTTAGGACTATTCATAAGCGCTTTTTAGGGTCTACGTGAATAAAAACCTTTACCAGGAGGCACTCAATCACTTTCGAGGTACATAAGACTTCTGGATTTTCGCTTATAATACCAAGTCGGCTAACGAGGCGGCGGTGTTGGTAAACGGACACCGTAGATTATGATGCTATGACACAGATGTCATCACTCACGCGTTACCAACAATTCCATCACCACAATGAGCTCTTGCAACCTACTCACACGCTGGACCACAACATTAAGAGTATATTACCTGGAATGTATTCTGTAAGGATGGTATAAGGTGGCCCTGTTATTCTTTCTAGGCCGGAAATCAAACGGCACACCAAATCACCATATCTCGGTCTCGCCTTTTACCGAGTCGTAAAAGGCGACTACGAGATACACTAGGTATTTGGACACCTATGTACTAGCTATCACCTAAGCACGGTCGCGAACTTGTATGCCAAACGCGGTGACTACGGCAAACCTTTCTAAATAGCATCGACAACGTGAAAACCTTTGGGGGCGGCCTTTGCCCAGCAGTGGAAAACATCAGGCTGGTGATGATGATATAATGACGTCCAATCAAGGAGTTAAGTGCGCAAACCAACCTTCCAATGTAGTGACTCTGTCCTCACACGGGAAGAAGATGTCCTTGTATCATCAATGTTTTTCAATGTATTTTATTTACTAGATAAACGAATCTACGTGCGCAGATTCTGCAACTAGAGGGTTATGTCAACATAACACAATCATAATCTAGCGTTATCTATATGGCGCTGACACGGCGGGGAAATGCCGACATGGCACCTTATGGACTGTGCCCTTATCGTCACATGTTTACTATGCTGACTGTACATAACTGAACACTTTATTGTCTACTTATTGTAACAAAATCCGTTGCGGATGTTTTGTTTGACGTTTCTACCTTCTTGTTTCACATTTTAACTACATCGTGGTGCTAAATTTTACCACAAACTCATTTTCTCTTCATCTTTCATTTTAAAACTGTCTCAAACTTGTTCATTCAGTTAAACATGTTTAAAATGGTAACAATTAATAAAATAAAATCATAGTTAATTATAAAAAGCTATGATTTTAGAAATATTCACAAACGAACAGTTTAAAGTATGGTGATTTGTGCAGCTGGCTTCCCTAGTTGTAATTATCTATTGCATGAGGCTCTAGCCGTGGTTTATCATTCTGTCTCCTGCTTTGCCCTGGAAGAAAGTGGAACTATTTTTCCCTAACGCATCTTTTTTATGATTCCATTTGTTGCGGGATCCAAGACAATTATAGCGATTCCCCGGGACATGCCTGAGCCTCGTCGCTTAGTGTCATTTAATGTGCCACTGCACTGTTGATACTGGCTTGCAGGAGTTGCAGTGGTAAGTGGGGGCGACGGACTAGACCAAAAATAAGTTTATAATATGGTGGCAACTATATTGATAAGGGAAAGGCTGGCAAAATGCCAACGGGCTATGGAAAGAAGCATGTTAGGAGTCAGGAATGTAGACATAAGAACAAGAACAAAACTCACAGACATTCTTACCCGGATAGACGTCCAAAAATGGAGATGGTCTGGACATATGCTTCGCCACCCGATAAACCAATGGAGCAAGCAAGTCACTATCTGGCAACCAGGAGTCGGCAAAAGAAGTAGGGGTCGTCAAATCAGGAGATGGGAAGATGACTTCGAACAGACAGCGGGACCATTCTGGATGAGATTGGCAAGGGACAGGACCCATTGGAAGGAATTGGAGGAGGCCTATGTCAAAAGGCACACCGAACTTAGGGACTTCTTGTAACCCTATGTTTGCGAATAAAAGGCTATTATTATTATATTGATAACTATATTGACGCGTTGTAACAAATTGACTATCAAAGTCGTCCCCATTATCCATACATTGTAATGGTTTTAAAGGTAATTTCAATCGATTTAATACATCGAAATATTTACTAATCGCTGTGCCCCACGGATTGACGCGCGTTAAACATTATAAATTATAGCTTATGTGTTATTCGAGTATATTAGCTATATTACTACAAAGTTCCATAAAAATCAAAATTTTGCCTAAACAGTAACAAACATCCATACATCCTCACATCTATACTCAATGTGTTTATGAACCGATTTTGATATATTTTTTCTCATATCAGCCGAAAGACGTCCACTGCTGGACGAAGGCCTCCTCAAGGATCTCCACAATGGCCAACCTTGCGCTGCCCGCATCCAGCGGCTTCCCGCGACCTTGCATGATCGTCGGTCCACCTTGTAAGGGGCCTCTGCGCACGCTGCGTCTTCCGGTGCGTGGTCACCACTCGAGGACCTTTCTGCCCCAGCAGCTATCGGTTCTACGAGCTATGTGACCCGCCCACTGCCACTTCAGTTTGGCAATGCTTCGAAATGGCTCTATTTAAGTATTTTTATAAAGCTTGGGTTGTTATAAAGAAAAGTTGATGTTGATCGTTTATTTAAAATAAAAAATCCAATAATGCTATCTGTTACAATTTATCTCCATACTTTAAAGTCTCGTTCTAGCACGCTTAGGTACTATTCATATATTTAAAAATGGATAACAGTATTTATAACGGCTGTTGTTATTCAAAATAAATAAATATTAAACTAAGATATTTATATTAGGTATTCGCAGTTGAAACGTTCACGATCCATTTTTATGTTAAAAGTACGTGACAGAAATATCATTCTACAATAAAATCAAGATATCACTAAAGTATTTAGGTTAGCTAATGTAGCGTAAGGCGTGTATAATAATATGGTTTTAATAGTACGGTCAGCATTCGAAGTAACTTTATTCATATAGATCAAATATTATCCCCAGCTGATGCTTGGCCAGGTTAAAACCGCTATACAAGAAGTCAAAGTCAAAAGTTTATTTGCGAGTTGTACAGACATTATCTAATAATAATATTAGGTACAAATTTCGCTCTTAGTGGCCATCTGCAGGCATTGCAAGTATAATTATTAAAATTAGGAATAAATGTCCTTTATCTCAATTACGTTAAAGGGATAACATTAAAATATTGACTCTCATCCGTTCGATGACGAATCGCATGCAGCATTTAGTGCCTGGGGAGGAAATACGAGATACTGAATAAACTACTTTTTACATATTTGTTTCTAACATTTCTTTATATAATAATGTGTATATAACAATTCTTCTTAAGGGTAAAAATATATCTGTTGAACAAAACACGATACTAGCTGTCGCGTTTTATTTTTAAATTTTAATTGAATTTTAATTAGAAACATAAATATGCACACGCTAAACTATGCCTTATAATATCCTCAATTAACTAACACTATTAATAAAATTCATAAAACTCATACAGAACCACACTTCGCAGGTGCTTGGATTTTTTCATGAGATATAACGCCCTGCGCTCATTGGAGATGGGGGAAAAGCTTTGAGTACGAGTGATTGGTGCCATGTGTGTTGTAGGCTTTAGTAACCGCTTACCATTAAATGGGACCGTATATTATTTACTGACTTGATTGTATATTAAAATCGCTGATATTTATTAAAGATTCCCAAAACAATAAAGGTGAAATTTTCTGAGCAGCTACTTCTCCCGCTGGCTGTACCAACCATAACCGTACTAAATCATAAAAATTCTATTAAATTTATTCATTTCTAGCATTCATGTGTACATTTAGTTGTTAAATCTATACAAATAAATAAAATTGGAGGGTCTGTTTGTAATATTGAAAATAAACGGTTTTTACTTCATTAATATGAATATATATATACGGTACATACACCAAAATGATTTTTTTTCAATTTTTGTCTGTCTGTCTGTCTGTTTGTTCCGGCTAATCTCTGAAAGGGCTGGACCGATTTTGACGGGACTTTTATTGGCAGGTAGCTGATGTAATAAGGAGTAACTTAGGCTACTTTTATTTTAGAAAAAGTCTTTTATTTTACAAGAAAAACGAAATAAACTAATTAACACGCGGACGAAGTCGCGGGCACAGCTAGTCTATATCTATTCTATACAAATAAATAAAATTGGAGGGTCTGTTTGTAATATTGAAATAACCGGTTTTTACTTCATTAATATGAATATACAGTATGTTAGTTTAAACGAGGGACATATTCAAACCCACAATAGTGTATGCTTATATGATACTAATAAAAATATGAACAAAAAAAACACTGATAAATAACAAACAGAACCATGCCAAAAATTTCGCAAAAGTCTCACAACGTGTATACACCCTTGCGCTAACGTGTTATTATTATCGCAGAACATGTGCGCGGGTCAATATCATTCCATAACACGTAGGTACGAACCATATCCCAGTATGCTTCATTGGAATATTGATATGACGTCATTTTTAGTTAGTCAAGTACACGTTTACAGAACACACGTATCGGTAAGCGGGGTTGTTTATGCAATACGCGGAAGCGCAAGACATGCGGAACTACCGGCGCGCTCGCATAGTAGAGATGGGTAACTCTGGAGTGATAGATACCAAAAGATATGAATCATTCCGTTTGTATCAATCACTCTTTGTATCCTTTCAGATCCGAATGTATCACTGTATCTGTGTATCTTTACAACTCATATGTAAATCTCTCATATCGCATAGACTGCGGTCAGCGCGGGGGCGGGTCATGTCGGTGCATCGGAACAACACAAAGGAAAGGGCGAGGGGGGAGGGCGGGGTTTACGCACGAGCTTGCCACGTGATCACTCTAGGTACCTGTTTACAGGCGTGCTAGGTCGGAAAACCTCCTCGCTAGCCCAAGACTACTGGTCCCATTCGAATATTCATATTCGGTGGGAACAGAAGTTTATGGGACGGTGCACGCCGGGCGCAGGTAGTAATTGTTTCTCATAATGGGATTAGTCCCACGTGAAAGGGTTACTGCTTGTGGCTAATATTCCGACACAGGGGGGGGCGGAATCTGCCAAGATCCTGTGGTCGTATCTTGGCGAACCTTCCATACATCATCCATGTATGGTCGGAATTCCGCGACGACCACCCGCGTGTTTGTGCCGTGCGCGGGGACCCGTACGGGGGGATGAAGGAGTCCTGGAGGTTGAGTCGGTGAGGGGTCGGGCAGTAGTTATCCCTCACCCGCAACACGCCTCTTTGGTCCGGATTTCTCCTTACACGGGCGCTCGGGGTCTAGCCGGGCCCCGATCAATCGGCTGTGACGTCCGGTCAGACGGTCGTCAAGGCTAGCCATGGGTAGGCGTATCTGCAGGTGGCGTCTGGGCTGGCGCCGTGTGTCGGTCTGCAGACGAAGGCGCGCGCCGTGCTGGACGTTGGGCTGTCCAGTATCGGTTCGCGTTGGAGGTCTCGCAGATTGGCATAATCCCATGGCTATACCGCCCAATATCCCTGGTGCTTGTAAAGCATCACCTTTGAGGGCTCGGTGGAGGGTGGGGAATTGGGTTGGTGAACGCTAAGAACGATTCTAATGGATTGCAATCGCAAAAAAAAATATGCCCAACCTGTTGTCAAGGTCAAGGCCTTGACAAATGAGGAGCTAGCGGGTGTGCCGGGTTTGGTGCACCCCATAGCAGATGACGGAAAGGCAGCGAAGGCTGCAGATAAGAAGAAGGCCGCTAGGAAGGTCAGGGAGACTTTTTCCCGCCCGGCCACTCCAGTACCTGGCCCATCGAGGGAACAAGCCGCGGGCACGGAGAGCGATAGCTCTCTTAGGTCCGCGGTTTCCATGGAGTCGGTATCCAGCCGAGATGACCGCGCGGAGACTCCTGGCTTGAAACGGACGAGACGCGCCGTGCAGGATGGACGCCAGGTCAAGGCCGCAAAACTTTGTGGGAGGACCGACGGGAGTGTGCTGGAGCTATAGAACGAGCGGTTACGTTCCCAGTTGGCCTCCTTAGAGGCGCAGGTGGCCGCCATGTCGGCGGAAATGGCGGAGCTTCGTAAGAGAGATATCGGGGCTTATCCGCCATTGCCGTCGCCATCCCGGCAGTCACCACCTGCTCCACGGTCGCCGCCGTCTTTGGGACCGTCTCCGCCGCCGGCGCCGGTTGTCCGCTCTCCATCGTCGCCGCAACCGGCCCCGATAACTCGGAGGAGCAATTTAGATGCTCCCCGTGCTGTACCTGCTCGGGAAGACCACGTCTCGCCTGAGGATAGATTTGCGGCCATTCTGGACCGCAAAATGCGAGAAATGGCGCGCATCTGGGACCAACGTCTGGCCCAGATGCGTCACGAGGTCATGGCAGAGATCTTCCCGGGCAGGGCCATCCGCCCTCCGCTCGCTAGGAGCGCAGCGCCACCCCAAGTGCCACCCACCGCGAAGCGGCAGCGGAAACAACGGGCTGCCGCTGTGGAGGCTGCCGCGGCTCGGGCTGCGGCAATGCCGGTGCAGTCAGCGCCACCGCCACCCGCTGAGGGCACATGGGCCCAGGTGGTTGGCCGGAAGGCCAGGGCCAAGGCTGCTCGCCTTAATCGGCCGCCATCGCCTCCGCCTCAAAAGAAGCCGATCGCACTGCCACGACCTCCTCCGTCTGCGGCAGTGACGATCAACCTGCCATCGACCTCGGCCACTACCATGGCTGAGGTCATGAAGGTGGCGAGGACCAAGGTCCAATTAAAGGACCTTGGCTTGGAGGCGGGCCTTCGCCCTAAGAGGGCCTTGACCAGGGGCCTCATTTTGAGGATCCCTGGTCCAGGGGGGTCCGCGAAGGCGGAGGCCCTAACCTCCCGTCTAAAGGAGGCTTTAGCCGAGACGGGTGCGGTGGTGGCGCACCCAGTGGCTATGGGAGAGCTCCGGGTGATGGACCTGGATGACTCCGCCGACCCCACCGAAGTGGCAGAAACTTTAGCCACGGCGGGGGGATGTGCCGTCGCCGACGTAAAAGTCGGCGAAATTCGGTTCTCCCCGTCGGGCTTAGGATCGGTGTGGGTTCGGTGCCCACTAGTGGCCGCCCGCAAATTAGCGGCAATCGGCCGGGTACTAGTGGGCTGGATGTCCGTCCGGGTGATAGCACTTCCACTCAGAGCTCTCCAATGTTACCGCTGCCTGGAGAGGGGCCACGTCAGGGCTCGGTGCACAGGGTGCGACCGGAGCGCGTCGTGCTTCGTCTGTGGCCAACAGGGCCACAAGGCGAAGGAATGCACGACGCGCGCCCCTCATTGCGTTGTGTGTGCCGACCTTGGCAGGCCGGCAAACCATCGCCTGGGCAGCGGTAGGTGTACGCCACCGAAAAGAAAGGGAGCGGGACGTCCTGCCACGTCCGCTCCAACATCGTCGCGGTCCAACGATCCGGGTTGTGGCCCCGGTGGGGTGTCCATGGAGGTCTAAATTTCTTTCCCCCCCAACTTGTTTTGCAGGGCAACTTGAACCACTGCATCGCTGCACAAGCTCTTCTTGCGCAGACGATTGCTGAGCGTTCAGTTGCCCTAGCGATAGTGGCGGAGCCTCACTCTGTTCCCGACCACCCTCGTTGGTTCGGGGCGGATGGGGGCCTCGTCGCCATTTACTGGGCAGGGGGGGAACGAGACCCCCATTGCGCACTCCAGGCCAAGGGGCCCGGATTCGTCGTCGTGGAGTGGGGACCAGCAGTCGTGGTGGGCTGCTACATCTCCCCGAATTGCGGCCTCGCAAATTTTGTGGCGTACCTGGACGGGCTAACGAGCCATATTAGCTCTTACCAGTCCCGTCCGGTACTCGTCCTGGGCGATTTTAACGCCCACTCTAGTGTGTGGGGCGATGCCCGGGACGACTTTCGAGGGGAGTCACTGCTGGAATGGGCCGCTGGACTGGACCTCCGTCTTTTAAATCGGGGTTCAGTCAGCACCTGTGTGCGGTGGCAGGGGGAGTCGATCGTCGACTTGACGAGGGCGACTCCCTCGGCCATGCACCTGGTCTCGGGGTGGAGAGTTGCGGAGGAAATTGCCACGCTGTCGGATCACCGTCACATCCTTTTCAGCGTGGCCTTCCGTCCGCCCCGAGGCGGCCCTGACCGCAGTAGTGTTGTCCCGCCGCGGCGCTGGTGCCTACGCCGCTTGGACCGCGACATGCTGACGGCTGCCGCCGTCGCCATCGCCTGGGGGGCGAGTGAGGGTGGAGAGAGGATCCCGTCCGATCCCAATTCGCAAGCGGGCTGGTTCCGGGGCATCATGTCTCGCATCTGCGACACGTCGATGCCCCGGATCCGTCCGGGTGACAGACGAGGCTCGCAGTATTGGTGGTCGGCCGAAATCGCGCGACTCCGTTAGGAGTATGTCGCAGCGCGTCGCCGACACCAGCGGGCCCGTCGGAGGAGGCGAGCCAATGCCGAAGAGGCTGCCGGAGCGCACAGGGCGTACCGAGTCGCCGTCAAGGCGCTATCCATCGCGATAGCGGAAGCCAAAGCTCGGTCCTGGAACGAGCTCATCGAGGGACTGGATAGGGACCCATGGGGGCGCCCGTACAAAATGGTACTGGGCAAGCTCAGACCGTGGGTCCCTCCGTTGACGAGTACCCTGCACCCGGATTTCCTGAGGAGGGTGGTGGACACCCTCTTCCCTAGGGTCCAGGACAGTCCCTCGGACCCTCCGTCACCGTCGTACCTTGATTGGGACGACCAGCTGGAGGTAACGGAGGGGGAGTTGGACCGAGCAGTACGGCGACTTGCAGCCCGAAATACCGCCCCTGGCCCGGATGGGATACCGGGCAGGGTGTGGGTTTGCGCCCTGGCAGTCCTGGGGGACCGGATGAGGCAACTGTTCACCAGCTGCCTCCGTAGTGCCGTGTTCCCCACCTGCTGGAAAGAGGCAAGGCTGGTGCTATTGCACAAGCCGGGCAGGACCGCCGATTCTCCCTCGGCGTTCCGACCAATTTGCTTGCTGGACGAGGCGGGTAAGCTCTTCGAGCGTGTGATAGCCGCCCGTCTCAGCGAGCATCTGTCGCGTATTGGCCCCGACTTATCGGACAACCTGTTCGGTTTCCGGCAGGGACGTTCGACGGTGGACGCGATTAATCGCGTCCGCGCCCTGTCGGAGCCCGCCGTTCGGGCGGGGGGGGTGACGTTGGCGGTGAGTTTAGACATCGTCAATGCCTTCAACTCCGTCCCCTGGCGGGCGATACGGGAGGCACTGGTCCATCATAACGTGCCTCCCTATCTCCGTGGTATAGTCGGGGCATATTTGCGCGACCGGACGATCAAATTCGTCGGTCGGAACGGGATTGAGATCCAGAGGGAGCTCTCCTGCGGGGTTCCTCAGGGGTCCGTGTTGGGACCTCTGCTATGGAACCTCGCGTACGATGCGGTCCTGCGGATAAGCCTCCCTCCCGGAGTGAGAGTCGCCTGCTATGCAGACGACACGCTCGTCATAGCCCGGGAGGTAAGCTTCCAGCGGGCGGTACGACTCGCCGAACTCGGAGTTGCGTGTGTCGTCGCGGCCATTTTGAGACTGGGCCTTCGGGTAGCGCCTCACAAGACCGAGGCGCTATGGTTCCACGGCTTACGCCGTAGGATGGAACCACCCAGTATGTCGATGCGTGTAGGTGACGCAGAGGTCAGGGTGGGGCGGTACATGAAGTACCTGGGCCTCACCCTAGACAGCCGATGGGGCTTCGAGGAGCATTTCGAGCGTCTGGCCCCCCGAGTGCACCGGGTAACCGGTGCGTTACACCGGCTTTTGCCGAACCTCGGGGGTCCCAGGGAAGAAGTTCGCCGCCTCTACGGAGGTGTCGTGCGATCCATTGTCCTTTATGGGGCGCCCGTCTGGTCTGAACGCCTGACGGGCGCCTCCCGCTGCAGGGCTATTTTGAATAGCCTGCAGCGTGTGGCGGCCATACGGATCGCACGAGGATACCGGACGGTATCCTTTGAGGCGGCGACACTCCTGGCCCGCTTCCCGCCGTTTGATCTCCTGGCGGCAGTCGACGCGACGGTTTACACCGAGATCCGCGTCCGCCGGGAGAGCGGTGAGGCGCCAGAGCAGACGCTCATTGCCTATAGGCGGGATGCACACCGGCGCGTACTGACACAGTGGCGCGCACGGCTGGAGTTGCGCCTGAACGCGCGCCAACGCGCCGTCGGTGCTATCCTGCCTCACCTCGAGGCCTGGGTGGGAAGGAAGGGCGGCTACGTCACCTACAGACTGACACAGATACTCACCGGACACGGGTGTTTCGGTGAGTATCTGTGCCGGATCGGCCGAGAAGTGACGACACATTGTCACCATTGCGGGAGCGACCTGGACTCTGCCAGCATACGCTGGAGGAGTGCCCGGCCTGGGAGGCCGAGAGACGAGTCCTGGTCGCTGAGATCGGACGGGATCTTTCGCCGCCAGCAGTCGTGTATGCGATGCTGGCTGGCGACTCCACCAAATGGGACGCCGTGGTCTCCTTCTGTGAGGCAGTTTTGCTGCAGAAGGAGGCCGCCGAACGGGATCGGGAACGAGCCGATCCCGCTCGTAGACGGAGGAGGCGTCGGGGTGGCGGCGGCAGCCGTTAGCCCAACTCCCCTCGGGGCCGCGGTGGCAGTATGAGAAGTGTCCTCAACTGCCGCCACGTACAAGCGGCTCCGGGATGACAGCGATCTGTTCGTGGCGCAGTCGCTGTGCCGTACTGGCAGGAGTCGGTAATAGGGGAGGGCAATCCAAAGGAGCCCTCCCAGGGTACGTGTCCCGACCATCTGGGACATGGCGCAAAAGGGGGGTACCGGAGCAGCATACCCGCGTTCCCGGGACTCCCCCATCAGGCGCCAAGAGAAGTCCACGGCAGGTAGGTTTAGTCGGTGCAAGTCTGACATACCCACCCGCAGACACTTTTTGCGGGTGGCATGCGAAGGCATTCCCCCTGCCTTACCAAAAAAAAAAAGGTACCTCTTTACAAGTTCATTTCTTGCGCACTCAGTGTTCACGATAATGTATTTTATAGGACAATTACGTCAAAAATTTAGGTTATAGGTTTTTTATATATTTGGGACGGGAATCGAATACTGAACACCCTCCCTTAATATGTCCCTCGTTTAACCTAACATACTGTATATACGGTACATACACCAAAATGACATTTTTTACCATTTTTGTCTGTCTGTCTGTCTGTTTGTTCCGGCTAATCTCTGAAATGGCTAAGCTAGTAAATAATAAGTCTCTACATGAAGAAGAGAAAGAACAGTTGGTCAAATCATAAAGTAAATGTATCAATCAGTATCATCATGTCAACCAAATGATCTCCACTACCGGACAAGAGCCTCGCTCCAGTCTACATTTGAGGGACGCCATGGGATATGGGATATGCCACGACTGGTAGACGGGATATGGCGGGAGTACTCAGAGATGATGCTGTTTCCATGTAAATATTAAATCTGGTTGACTACTACAACCCCACTCCCTGTTTTTTTAATATAGTCATCCCAACACATCCCGTTGGGATGACGATATTCGTAAAAGAACACAATAACGAATAAAAATTTGTAGACAGAAAAATCTGTTATGGGTCTTAATAATTTTACAAAAACATCACGTAACATTATATATCGTATTAAAATTCATTGTTTATATTTATTATTTATTTTGTATGACCCATTAATAGTTCTTCTGAGTTTGGGTGTAAAGTAAGTAGTGCGAGTCTTGTTTATAGGCTGCCAATCAAAATGGAAGTAATGTTATGTTTATGTAGCTAATTAATTTGTAAATACCATTTACCAGCATTCAGACGTTTTTCAAAGAAATAAATTACTTACTCTCTCTAATATTTAAACACGCGTTTTAAGACATAAATTCTCTTTTCGTTACATTTTCCGTTAATTTATTTGCATACTACGCCGTTTATTAAAAATAAAAGGTCATAAATAATTTTGAATTGCATTTTAAAAGTGAAGACGGTAGCGTGGAATATTTTGCAAGGGAAAAAAGAAAAATGATCACGTTTAAAATATATTTTGTCTTATATTAGAACGCCTTACAGCTACGACGTGTTAGTCAAACGCGTTTAAAAGTTACTTAAGCTAAAGTACTATTTATTGTTCATCACAACTTAAAATACAGTATAGTTATTGGTTTTGTGTTCGATGATTGTAGGTTTGTAAAAGTCCCCCACGTTACAGGGAAATAATTACCTTGTGCAAGCGGGGTAAAAAATATTTAGAATCGTTTTTAATTACAATGGGCTGTCATATCGCTGCTGTTATTCATAAAGTCTCAGTATGATTTCAAACAAATAAAGGCATGTATTTAGAAATCAGACTCAGCTTGAAGTCGTCTGGGTATTATCACACCTCCATTATTAAATTTTATCAAGCAGCTCCTCGAGTTCAGGTTAACTGAAAGTTTAATTTGATTTAGAAATACGAACCTTAAACTGCCCGGCATGGGTACAATTTCATTAATTTAGCACCTTTGTTTAGCAACATAGCTTGTGTAGCGACGTATAAAGCTTTCGTAGCAGCGTAACTTGCGTAGTACGTGTAATGGCGGAACTCACGTACGAGTAGCAGCGTAATCACGTACCTACTTGTGATGTAACAACGTAATACGCGTAGCTGCGTAGAAGATGTAGCAGCTATTAGAGTACCTACATATAATTATAATTGAAATTGAATCTTACTGCTCGATATTTAAATGATATTTTACAAATCTAATATTTTACAACTCGATATTTTACAAATTTACGGTCTTAATATATCGATTATTGAATAACGTGTGATCATACTTACTAAGCCAGATTTAACGTGAATCACTATTTAGTATGAGATACTGAGCAATTAAGATAATAATTTATAGTCTAAAGATAAGACATGACTTATCTACACCGGTACATTGCGAGTTGTAGTGATAGACAATCATTACCATATATGTTTTATAACTTGTAAGTCGTGCAAAAGGTTGAAATTAATCCGTTTGTATTGCATTTTCGTGTAGTTATTGTCAGTAGTGAATTAAAAATGCATTGGCGTTCTATATTTTGTCATTTCTGCTCGACACGTGAAGAAGAGTATAAAACGATTCAGTTGTGAGTACTTTTTCATGTAAATAGTATTTGAGCGTCTGTCATGCATGACTAAGTGTTTATTATTGTCCGTGAAGCAGACTGCAACATGGTTAATGGTTGATTTATGTTTCGTTAAATTGTATGTGGATATGATGCAATGTGACGCCTTTTGATGATATGATGATGCAGTGTGATAAGTTTACACTTTTATAAATTCATACAAAAATAAAGTAGGATAGCAGACCTAATGAGGTTTGTGCATATATTACGCTGTTTCTGTATGAAACTCTTTTGCTTTTTATTCTTGTATGTGAAACGTTTCAGGGATCAATTCAATTCAATTCATTTCTATTTGTACAGGCGCCAGCGCATCCAGCTACCCCAAGCTGTCAATTTTTTTTTATAGATTTTCAGCTGTATCAAAAAAGTACAAGGTTCACTTTCAAATGGGGAAATTTGACTGATTGGGGTAACTTGATGTGCTGACGTCTCCACAAACATAGGTAATAAAAATGTTTACCTACATTGTGATTAGTAATAAGTAGTATCTCTATGTTTTACCATTATCTGCATACAAATTTTCATTACAAAAATGTCAAAGTTCATATATATCTGTACTATTAGTAAACATGACTAATACAAGTGACTATTGATAGTCACTTGTATTAGTAAATTATCGTAAGGATACCAAGAAATAGTAGTAGAAATGTGTAATATTTTACAAAATATATGGGCTTATTCATTATCATTAAATGATATAATATTAAGTTATATCAATAATTTTATCACTTGTGAATAGTTCCAGGTAAAATAAGGATTTATAAAGAAAAAAAATTGAATATAGTACCAGTTTATATATTAATTTTATTTCAATAACTTACATCTACTTTTTACTGCTGTGTGGTGACGGCGACAAATATCAGAATCAGAATATCATCACCCCATCTCATCCCGTGGGGGGCGTAGAAGTCGACCCGAGGTAATATCTACCTGAGGAAGGGCAGCAGCTTCCTTCTGATTACTATGACTATCTTACTGCGATCGCCAACCCGCCTGCCAAGCGTGGCGATTATGGCATATCCCCTCAAGACGATTCTTGAGGGAGGCTTGTCCAGGAGTGGACTTATTTAGCTGTAATGATGATGATGATGATGACATCTACTTTTACAGGGTTTAGACCCCAACACAGTAGAGTCGACTTAATATTAATCTTTTACATATATTTTATTTATATTTCCAATATAATAGGTCTTTACCTATGAAATTGCCGTTTTGTATGAAAAAATTTAAACGAATTTTTTTCATGAATTTTTTTATTTGTATTAATCGAAGTAATCACCCATGCAATCAATGCATCTTTGCCATCGCAGTGGCAGTTTATTGATGCCCTTCTTAAAGAAATCAGCTGGACGGGAGGCAACAAATTCTTCAAAGGCATTTTGTACTGCCTCTCGGGTATTGAATTTTTTTCCCGCCAAGAAGTTATCCAAATTCTGGAAAAAGTAGTAGTCTGTAGGCGCAAGGTCTGGTGAGTAGGGCGGATGACGGAGAGCTTCCAACCCCAGTTCTTGCAACTTGGAGACCGTCTGCTGTGCAGTATGAGGTCGCGCGTTGTCGTGCAGGAGCAGCGGAGACGAGCGATTGACCAATGCTGGTTGGAGATGCGCCAGCTTCTCCATCATTGTGCTCAGTTCTTCACAGTACACATCTGCAGTAATGCTCACCCCGTTTGGTAAGAAGCTGTGATGAATCACACCGGCGCTAGACCACCAAACAGTGACCATCACTTTTCTAGGGGTAAGTTTTCGTTTAGGGCATTGTTTAGGTGCTGAACCAGGATCCAACCAACTTGCTGAGCGCTTGCGGTTATCAAACAGAATCCATTTTTCATCGCAGGTAACAATGCGGTTCAAAATTCCTTCATTTGTGTGTCTGTTGAGCAGTGCAAGGCACGTCTCGACGCGTACTTCGCGCTGGCGATCATTGAGTTCGTGGGGCACCCATTTGTCAAGCTTTTTTACCTTGCCAATTTGACGCAAATGGACCAATATTGTTTTGACGCTAACGTCGAAAGCTGCTGCTAATTCAGCCGTAGATTGTGTATCATCAGCTTCCACAACCGCCTTTAATTCGTCATTGTCGACCAAAGTCTTCGGACGACCGCGAGGTTCATTTTTCAGGTCGAAATTTCCAGAACGGAAGCGAGCAAACCAATAACAGGTGGTGCGTTGGTTTGTAGTGTTAGCTCCGTAAACGTCGTTGATGTTGCGTGCCGCTTGTGCCGCGTTGCTGCCACGACGGTACTCATATTCCATAATTACTCGAATTTTTAACGTATCCATGATGACGAAAAAGATTGAAATGCGATGAAAATGTAACACTAATCAATAAAGAAATGACTACTTTTGGAAAAAAGAATCCATGTTTTTAAAATAAAATTAATTTGAAATTAGAATTCTTAGCCAAACAAAAATTATTTTGATTTGAAATGGCCAGTACTGCAGAACGGCAATTTCATAGGTAAAGACCTAATATATATATAAGATATAAAATTATACACCTGTACATATTATAAAATCATAGGAAATTTAAAACAGTACATTAAATATTTAAAAAAAAAGATACATGAGGCGTAATCTACAATCGATATCGAAGACAAAAATATAGTTTTAGAATTTTTGTCTGTATGTATGTCCGACCTAAACTCAAAAGTACTGCATGGATTTACTTCAAATTTTGCATGAATCGCTATCACTTACGGGGGAGGAGCTGTGATAATTTGTAAAATTAAACGCGGGTAAAACCGTGGGTACAGCTAGTATATATATATATATTTACTAGTGTAAATTTATGACTAGAGTTTGTCACTGAACACACATGCTCTCATCGTTAATGCCTGCAGTAGCAATCAGAGATGGATCGTCCTCTCCTCTAAAATGGCGCCAGAGACTACATCTTGACACACGTGTTACTTGCGCTGACTGGTCTACTTAATATTGAGCGTGCTTACTTTTTTTATTTTTAGCGCAAATAAGCAATAAACCATTTACACAGACTTTAGCGTCTAAATGAAACGCTCATAGCTAGATGCTCTCACCGGTCCATAAATGATCGACGAGGTTAAGCAACTAGGATCGCGGTCAGTCTATAGATGGGTGAGCGCCAAAGTCGTTTAATTTCTGAGCGTCTCAGTGTTTCGGAAGGCACGTTAAGCTGTCGGTCCCGGTTCTAGCCATTAGGCAACACTCGTTAAGCCATGTCGGAGGCCTACTGGGTGGCTGACAGTAGGATAACCACAGCCCGTACGATAAGTAACTAGCGTCTAATCACTTCATTTGACACTAATACTTAATGACTGCACGTGTGGCGTAGCGGTTAAAACACTCCCACCGCCACTTCATCTCCCGGGTTCCCGCACAGTACAACAATTTTTGTGACCCATAAATTCAGAGTCTAGATGTAATTTGTGTACGTCAATTATATGTTTGTAAAGTAGGGGAAGTGGGCCCAAAGCGGGTACCTTAAGGTTTGTCTAAATAAAAATAAGCCATTTTTATATCTGAACAGGGTTTATTGAAATATTAAGAACAAATATTAATTCAATTTTGTAATTATAAATACAAAACACTTCTTTTTTATATAATTACTTTGAAAAATCAAAAACAAATCAATCTGTCATTTTACCCTCTTTACCCTAAGGGGGTGCCCAAAGCGGGTATGGCCCTTGGGGCAAAACGGGTAAAGACTGGGCAAGGCGGTAATCATGAGATCTTATTCTTAATTGCTAAACACATGATATCTTAGGTGCAGTTTGTTTAGGTGTATGACGAATATCCATTGGTATAACCTTGGTTGGTGTGACACATTCAGGTGTTTTAACTAATTCTTCCTCAGGTCAGGAGACGTTGTTTATATCTTCAAGCATTTGATCTAATACTGAAGCAGAAATTGTGCGATCGGAGTCTATAGAATGACGACGAGGAGCATACGATTGAATTTGTAGAAAGTTAATAATTATCCTTCTGGGAAGTCTATGGGAATTTCAGGGTCAGAGTTTTCATGATGAATGGCTGATTCAGCGGTGACTATGGCGTCGCGTTCATTTTGTTGAGGATGGTCGTTGCTAGCAGTGTTTGGAAGAGATTCAGTGACTGTGACGGTAGACATTTGAACGTCACACGCATTTGATGCTAGCGGTCTATCGTTCAGTGATGCAGGAAGATAGTCATCATCACTAAATATATGCCGGTTAGTTTGCCATATACCAGTTTACGGGCAAAAATCATGAACGGTGTAATGAAGGACCCAGCTGCATTGCAGCAACATACGATTGTTGTCAACTTGCCTCTTTCGGTACTCGCTATAATGCCTACTTGTTTTTTACAGCTTTTATTTATTTTCTTGGCGGTTTGTTTCTTGTGGTTCATACACCCGTCTCGTCGATGTTGTAGAATCTTGTGACAACTTTTTTATGGACTTCAATTCGACTTTCTAAAAGATCAAAAAATCTGTTTACCTGAGGTCTATTAAAATTTGGTTTTACTGCGGGTAAATCGACAGTGGACGCAGCTATCTCAGTGAGGAAAGCTGTAAACTCGTCCGAATGTAAATACGTTTTGGCCATATTCCTAGATATTTCAGGGGCGTTTGATAATACTTGGTGGCCAATTTTGTTACAAAAACTTAAGTTACGCGGTTGTTACAGTAATATATATTCGATAGTCACATCTTATTTCGTACATGGCTCTGCAACTCTTAAGCTTGGTCACTTCAGAGTCACTAAATCGTTAACCATGGGTTGCCCCCAGGGCTCAGTGCTCGCGCCGTATCTCTGGAACTTGGGTTTTGATGACTTCTTGACATTACCCTTGCCATCACGCTGCTCTCTAACGGCATATGCTGACGATGGCCTCTTACTTATACAGGGTAACTCCAGGAGAGAGTTGGAAAATCTGGCTCAAACTTGCTTAAGTATGATAAGTGAATGGGGTAAAAGAAATCGCCTTACATTTGCTCCTCATAAAACCTACCAACTCCTTCTTAAAGGTGAACTAAAATCCCCCCCGGGCGTAAAACTTAATAATGTTACTGTAAAACGCAAAATATCAACCTGTTATTTGGGCTTAGTTTTAGAAAAGAATTTCTCGTTTATAGAACATATTAAATCAGTTGGGGAAAAAGCTAAGCGAAACTTTTTTGCACTTACAAGGATATCGACGGCAACCTGAGGCCTCTCTTTTAATACTCTTAAAATCATTTACGGGGCAACCTATCTTGGGTGTATATGCTACGGCTCGCCTGTGTGGGCTGATAGGGCTACCATCGGAGCTGCTCGCCGTAAATTACTACAAAGCCAGAGGTTGGCGTTGATATTTCTGTGTAAAGCCTATAGAACAGTGAGCACAGAGGCCCTACCTGTCCTAGCGGGTGTACTACCGGTTGATCTTGAAGTACAAAGACGAGCAGCAATGTATTATTCTACGCGCGATAATTTAGAAAATGATTTCTTATCATTACGCGACCGTGCGAAAATAACCAGGCTATTTATGCCAATAGCTGACTTAAATAACGAACTACTAAATGAATGGCAATGTAGATGGAATACGTCAACCAAGGGTCGCCATCTGCACCAGTTCTTTCCGGACGTACGCGAACGGTTAAATAAAACTTGGCTAATCATAGACCATTGTGTTGCACAATTTCTTACCGGACACGGCAATTTTAAAAGTAAATTGTATAGTTTCAAATTAGTATCTTCACCAATCTGTCTGTGCTCAACATCCAGTAACGAATATGAACAAACTGCTCACCACATCCTGTGGGAGTGTGATCTCTGGCAAAATCAGCGTGATATTATGTTAAACAGCTTGCAACCAATATCTGGAGTAGTTTATTATACGGATCTTGTAGCAACAAGGAACAACTTCCGTGCGTTTAAGCGTTTTTGCCATACCTACTATTGGAATCAAATATAACAGCTCACTTAGGACCCTTAAATTGATCCTCGGTGCTTTTGCAGCTGGCTTCTCCAGTTGCAAATCTCTCATTTTATGAGGCTATAGCCTCTTTACATCATTCTGTCTCCCGCTTTGCTCTGGAGGGAAGTGGAACTATTCATTTTCTAACTCCTCCTTTTTTCTGTTTCTGATTAAATTCGTTGCGGGATCCAAGACAGTTAAAACGATTCCCCGGGACATGCCTGAGCTTCACCGCTCAGTGTCATTTCATTGTATGCCACTGTTGATCCTGGCTTACAGGAGTTGCAGTGGTGGGTAAGAGGGAGGGACTAGTCCCGCTTTTATAAAAAAAAAAGGTCTATTAAAACCCCGGGGTCGGGCTATTGAGGTAGGCTCTGGTTTTCTTAAGGTAAGGATGTATCTTTGCAAAGGCATCATCCTCTCCTGCAGTTTCCTTTTTAAAAGGATGCGGAATTTAATTAGATTCTGCATATTGATACACCAGAGATAAAATTTCAGTTTGTCTTAGACCATAATAAAGGTTATCCATATGAAATAGGTATTCTAGTAATTCAGTTTCTTGCTCCTCAGTTAACGCCGTAGTAAATCTGCCCAGTTTTTTACCCGATGATCCTTTTTTTAAATGTCTTTCCAAAGTTGATGAATTTATGCCATATTTTTTTCAGCACCGTAGACCGACGCTTTTCTGGCTTCTTCCATTGCACGGCCCACGAAGCTGGTTCTCATTTGCATTTGTATTTAATAACCATCTGCAAAAATATTTTATATAATATAAGAATGAAAGGTTTATAATAAAAAAATAATTAAAGAACTACATAATGTCATGAAATATAAATTACGCTAGCAATATATAGGAAGTTATCACGTTAACAGACGGGGTAAACCAAAAACAACAAAAGCTATAAATATATTTATATTTTTTGTATTTAAATGTACTAAACTCAAATAAATTTAATAATTCGACGATACAAAAATCTCTTGGGTAAAGCGGGTAGGGGCAAAGCGGCTACCCGTTTTACCCCTACCCGTTTTGCCCAAAAGCTACTTTTTCACGTTTTGTACAATAACTTAATAATCTTAATTAGAAATGTTGCTAAACAATGAGAATTCTAAGCCATTTTAATGCAGAATAACACACAGGTACGTATAATAACATAACTTTAAACACATATAAATGATTGATATTCACTTACCTTGAAACATTTTAGTGAAACCGGAAAAAAAAAATATTCGACTCGCACAGGTTAACCACGCGACGCCGATGTCTCGTTAAAACTGATTCCAGTCGTATCGTGTTCGGGGAACGTGTTCGGGTGTTTCCGGTGCACAATCTGCTTGTATTCGTGAAAAACGAAGCTTACCCGCTTTAGGCGGTATACCCGCTTTGGGCCCACTTCCCCTACCCCGCGACACAGGGATGAATTTCCCTAGTGCGGGCGTTGTCTTTATAAATTAAAAAATCAGCCAAGTGCAAGTCTGACTCGCACACGAAGGGTTTCTTACCAGTATCTATGAAAACGAGCAAAAAAAAAACATGTTTGTGGTATGGGGGGGCTCCCATACCACAAACATGTTTTTTTTTGCTCGTTTTCTCTTAAATATTTATTTTATTGTGTTTTTTAGTTCTTTTAAAGCGGCCAGAGAAATGCATCATCTGTGAAGGTTTCAACTGTCTATCACGGTTCACGAGATACAGCCTGGTGACAGACGGACAGACAGCGAAGTCTTAGTAATTGGGTCCCGTTTTACCCTTTGGGTACGGAACCCAAAAAGGGGTATGGGGTTGGTTCCGTACTCAAAGGGTAAAACGGGACCCTATTACTAATACTTCGCTGTCTGTCTGTCCGTCTGTCCGTGTGTACGGAACCCAAAAAAAGTTAAATTTTTTACAACGTTACTTTACATCACACTTGCTCTTGAAGCTTAACAAGATGTTCTACTAGGCGTGAATGTGTGAATATAGTTCTGTGCGAACCACATCTTCTTTTTCTGTAAAGTAGGTTCAACCGCGTACTCTCTGCAGTCGAAGTACCGCCGCGCCCGCGGTAATTGCAAGAACCACTTACCTATCAGTGTGAACAGGCTCATTACACTTTCCACTTAACACTTTATATTGGCTAGTAAAATGAAATTTAAACAAACCATGATCATAATCTTACACCACCTTACTACTACGACTAAGTAAACATCCTGTTCAAAATGTGTTACATACATAAATCGGATGGGAATGTTAAGAAGCTAGGTACATCTACTCATAAGCTCCGAGGAAATTTATTCCTCCGAGCTCATGAGACTGCATCTTTTTATTAATATTGTTATATACGTCCATGGTATTTAATACCTCTTTGGTCAGAGAAAAAGGTTGTGATTTTGAAGCTTAACAAGATGTTCTACTAGGCGTGAATGTGTAAATATGATTCTGTGCGAATCAAATCTTCTTTTTCTGTAAAGTAAAACAGCGTACCTACTCTCTGCATTCGAAGTACCGCCGCGCCCGCGGTAATTGCAAGAACCACTTACCTATCAGTGTGAACAGGCTCATTACACTTTCCACTTAACACTTTATATTGGCTAGTAAAATGAAATTTAAACAAACCATGATCATAATCTTACACCACCTTACTACTACGACTAAGTAAACTTCCTGTTCAAAATGTGTTATATACATAAATCGGATGGGAATGTTAAGAAGCTACATCTACTCATGAGCTCCGTGCAATTTATTCCTCCGAGCTCATGAGACTGCAACTTTTTATTAATATTTTTATATAACTCCATGGTATTTAATACCTCTATGGTCAGAGAAAAAGGTTGTAATTTTCTCTGACCATAGAGATATTAAATACAATAGAGGTAAATAACAAGTATCTAAACACCCGAATAAAGTCATACGTTATCTGGTTTCCATAGTACAAGCTCTGCTTGGTTTGGGATCAGGGGCTCTACCGGCGAAGTCGTCGAACATCATCATCATAAGGTTAGAAATGACTTAATCAATCTTTAAATTGACTTCCATGACCACATGTGACGTCTCCGGAATCGATTGTCAACGTTGAGGTCATTTTTAACCTTTATTTATTTGAACGCCATTCACGAAAACGATGTTCGGTGACTTAGCCGGTAGAGCGCCAGGTGGCTGTGTGTTTCCTAACTTAAAGGACTCTATGAATTATAATTAAGGCAGTGCCGTTATAATTACTGTTTTAAATAATATGTAGGTAATATTAATAATAAGAAAATGAAAAGGATATAATAACGCGGATATAATAATTACTCCCAGAATCAGGGACCAACAGACGTACAAATATCTGTCCTGGGTGGGAATCGAACCCACAACCAGCGGCGTGAAAGGCAAGTAGGTACTACCAACCAACCAGCCCGACAAACAGACATCATCTCTAAAAATGCTAAAAACTATAATCTCGTAAAATTACAACTGAAATTAAATGTTCATTATAATATGTAGTGCACTTTATAATTATTTATTTTTATTTAATTTAATTAGCAAGAAAGACCTTAGTTGTTTTAGATTTGTCATGTATTTTGGATTTCTACGAAGAGCTTCTTAATTCGACTCTATGCCAGTCATTAAGGCAGTCTAGGCCAGCACTATACAGTATCACAACGAATTTTTCAAAGACAGAAGTAAAAGTAATGTATATCTAATGAAAACGTATGTTTTATCGCGGCTACACGTCGCGTCACAGCGCAAGCCGATGTGTGCCCGAGGTGGAGTTACGTATTATTACGTATGCATAGCATGGGGCTATAAGCGATTGCCAAAGTCTACATACGTAGTCAGGCAAAGGTCGCCGCGTGTGCATGACGTCATTTCGGTATGTCATAAATTACATGAGGCTCCCCTACTCTGCCGTTTCGTAAGTACCTACTGTTAATTATTACTCGACTATATACCAACGGTGAAGTGTCAAAACCTCACAACTATGAACTAAAACAAATCACGATAAATATCAGCTTTAATATATTTTGTCTTAATAGTGTTTCTTAAACATAGAATGTATGTGTTGGTATTTTGGAGCACGTATTTTATTACAAAATTAGAACACCGTTTCGATATAGGTTTTTTGTAGATGAAAGGTTTATATTTTGTCTTAATAGTGTTTCTTAAACATAGAATGTAGATATGTGTTGGTATTTTGGAGCACGTATTTAATTACAAAATTAGAACACCGTTTCGATATAAGTTTTTTGTAGATGAAAGGTTTATTTAACACTCAACTCAGTCACTATAAAGCCTAATTCCGCTTATTGAACGCAGTTAATATTATTGCCGCTTCACTACCGATTACCCTTATAAACTTTCGCGTGCCTATCATAATTATACAATATTAGCTCTTCCCCCCGGATTCCGTCGAGTCCGGACGTGTACCAGGTAACATATTTACAAAAAAAAAACAAACCAAAGACTATTTCACGATTTATAGCCTATATACTGACGGAAAAAATGCTTGAAGGACGGAAAGCGACAATTATTCTAAAAACTCTAGTATAGTGCTACAAACTTATCTGGCCCGGTGGCCAAAAGTAGAACTAACGACGCCAGTTTGAAATGTCAATCGGCCTGTTATTGATGGATACTTAGACGAGCTTTTCATCATTCATTTAGGTAGTGATAGTGAAAGCGAAAGCAGTGTTTCCGATAATGATGATAATGAAATGACTTCTGAATTAAAACATTCCGGTGACATAATAATACCTGGAGTATCTCCGTTAGAGAACACTCAGCATACATTTTATGTAAATGATCATAATTATTCTATAAAAATATAATGATTTGTAATGACAGTATTTGTTTGCTTTTTAGTGAAGTAACATTTACGTTACAATGTGCATATTATTTTTACCCACTTATTTGCAAATAAATAAAATAAATAAAATAAAAAAGGTTTTTATTCACGTAGACTTCAAAAAAGCGCTTGTAAATAGTCAGAACATGTTTGTAGTATTATAGTTGTATACATTATTATTTCTAGTAACATAGATATTAGGTACACATGTATTGATAGTATTAAAACATTAATAAAATTTATTTTATAACAGCAACGATATTTAGCTAGCTCGAATCAAGTTATTGTCAAGAAATTATGTTTAAGTTTAATTATCTAGTTTAAGTCTAATATTTAAAAAATAGTTACTAGCAACACTAAATGCGATAACAGCGACGCTGCCAGCGGGCCAGATAAGTTTGTGAGACTGTACGTTCTGTATTGTCAATCTTGACAGTTTATATTTCATTTCGATGCTCTTAATTTGTATTGTGTGTACGTGTATTTGAATTTTGTTTTTTATGTATGCTTCAATACATTTTGATACACAAAAGAGTGTTTTTGTATGTTTTGTTAATGACCCAGTTTTCTCTGATGAAGTAAGCAGAGCGAATGTACCTAATCACTAAGTTTAGAACTTTTAGCCTTGTAAAAATTGTACAGTCCCACAAACTTATCTGGCCCGCTGGCAGCGTCGCTGTTATCGCATTTAGTGTTGCTAGTAACTATTTTTTGCAATAAAGTGGGTAAAAATAATATGAACATTGTAACGTAAATGTTACTTCACTAAAAAGCAAACAAACGCTGTCATTACAAATCTTTATATTTTTATACAATAATTATGATCATTTACATAAAATGTATGTTGAGTGTTCTCTAACGGAGATACTCCAGGTATTATTATTATTAAAAAAAATAATAAAGCGGGAAACATTTTAATCCATTGGAAATAAGTTCTATTGTAAGTATGTAGGTACAGACGCCAGCACATCAAGCTACCCCAATCTGTCAAATTTCCCCAATAGAAAGTGAACCTTACGCTTACGTGATAAAGTTGAAAATCTATAAATGAAATTTGACATATTGGGGTACCTAACTGGATGTGCTGGCGTCTGTACCGAACTACTATTCACACGGCTTAAAACATAAATGACCTAAGCAGTTATATTTTTAATACAATATATTTTGTTTGTATCTTACAATTACTTAGAAGCGAAGGGCGCTTCTAATAGCTTGGTAAACTAATTTTATACCATTACGGAAACGCATGAAACCTTTTTTGGCAAACTTGGCATCAGCTTGTCGCCATGTCGCCAACCGATGTTAATACGAGATACGACGACACTATATCTACATTCATCTATTTTAAATTAAATTTAAGATTTATTCAGCGCTATTATACGTATATCGTCAGGTATATTATACTATATAATATATCTGACGGCGCAACCGTGGCGCTTCCGACAAAACTGCATAGACTAGAGTGAACAGTCGGTGTCACTCTGGCGGAACATCGAACGGGCGGCCATTTTGGCGTCACTGTTGCCGAGACGTTATTGTGGTAGCACCGAGCACGTCATCGACGGATCGCCATAACTATGATATGATAATTGGAATTAAAATAAGTACTTAATTAGTGATTTGGTGCTGTATTAACCATTGTTGATGGATTTTGCTTAATAATTTATTGCTAAGGAAGTGAAATCCGCCTATTTTGGAAATAACTGCCTGCATAACCTCACCAAGTACCTAATAAATTATGACTTCGGAAAATAGTGCTCCAGACGTGCCTCCGTGTACACCAGACGTGTCGTTATACCTATCCTAACCTACATGGCGTTATGCCTTTTGTCAAGAATAAAATTCTAAATGCAGATGATCTAATGGGTAGGTACCTATTATTGAATTTTTGAAATAGGATTGATATGTTTGTTCACAGTTAATAATAACATATCATAGGAATAGATTTGTGCCGGGTGTCGGCTAAATTAGTAACAAATAAATAATTTAAATAAATATGTATATTCCTTTAAGATACTGCTCTCTGGCTTACAACGAATAGCTGGCTTAAAAACCAATAAAAACTAATAGCATGAATCTAATAATTCTTTTCTTTTTGAAAAGCCGCAAGTATTATTTATGAACATTGTAGTTATAATGTATAAATTCGTTTTCGGTTTCCTCTTATACATTAATAAATATCTTTATAGGTGTAAATGATGTAATATGAAAGCTCTTCAAAAATAAATAAAGTTATTCTATGGCATCAATGTTCAAATCGAGGACGGAAATGGTATTTTGGAGAATCAATAGCCCAACATATGAGACAAGAGTAATACACCAGCATCAAATTAACGCTTTCAGAAATTACATCTGCATGTTTTGCCACTTAGGTATTCTCGAAACGACTGCCTCGTAGGTCTAGCGGTAGCGTGATGGCCCGCAGAGAACGGGGGCCTGGGTTCAAATCCTGAGTCGTTTCAAGTGATTTTAGGACTTATCTGTAAAAAGAAAATTTCTCAGCATCAGCCCGAAGTCGTGGAGTTGGCGGTATTATACCCCCGTGCCTCGGATAGCACGTAAAGCCGTCGGTCCTGTACCTGACCTTTTTCCGGTCGTGTCGCTAGGCGTCCCATCGGATTATAACAGTGATGGAATAGAAAGTGCTGTGTTTGCGCACACACGTGTGCACTATAATATGTCCCGCGCAGATGGCTAATCTCTATTGAGACTGGCGGCTTGGCCGAAATTCGGCTAGGAGGACTTTAACATTATTGTTATTCTCGTAAAATCTCAAATTAGCCATATAATTATCTAAAACAAAAATGCATACATCCTATGAGGGTATAAATATTGTGGTTGTCCCTCGTACTGTATGTTACAATTCATTCATAAAATAGACATATGCCAAAGTACAATTACACGCGATTTTTGGCACACAAGCAACTGTCATATCGTTACCTAGTTTGTGTATTATCTATGTAGTTACCTACCGAGTTGTCTGGCCTCTCGTTTCACTCCAAATAATCTGTTGTGAATTAATTAAGTTACATTATTACCACATTTGAGTGCAGTTTGTTAGCCAGACTTGGCTGTTCAAGATCGATTCAATAACGTTAAACCTAAAAATCTACAATCTACAAAGGTCCATCCAAGGTGATCGAAGTTTTTGCACACAAACATTGCTATTATTATTTTATGTTTACCGTAATCTAATAATTTTGAAAACCAATTTTAAGTTTGGATGTTACTTCCCTAAAACTGTGTAAGTATATATAGAATTATTATTTCCAGAGTTGGACACGTTTATGGCCGCGAAATGCCTCTTGTGATAACCGAACAAGGTGCTCTAAAAGGAGTTATTCACAGCGATGTACAGCACTACATCGCGTTCAAAGGAATACCATACGCTTCGCCACCAGTCGGTGAATTAAGATTCAAAGTAAGTACAGAACACATACCTATGTACTATATACTTAACGCTTTTTTGCCAAAACATACCTAAGCGTCCGCATTAGTATTCACTCGGTGAATATAAACACGGCTCGCATAGTACGCAAGTATGTATAATGATAATTTAATTTACGGTACTCCGCATAAAACTTTATACAATAATTATTTTGCTATACCTACCCATCAAATTGGTTTACCTAAAATTTGTGTTCGTGAATGTTAAAAAGTACCTACCTAATTCGCTATTCTAGCATTCGCTATTTAAATAATGCATTTATGTATTTTTCGCTTTTTTATCTACTAGCTGGGCTCTGCGACTTCACCCACGTTAGACTTTATAATTTATAGCCAATGTGTTATTCGCATATATAAACTATATTACCTACTACAAAGTTTCGCCAAAATCTATTCCGTAGTTTTGCGTGGAAGAGTAACAAACATTTATATAGATCCGTTCAATAGATGAAGGATAAAAATGACTAAATCATACGTTCAATCGCTTTCACGGTTGAAAATCGTTTCCGGACCATTTATGACGTCACATGTGATCATGGCATTGGCTGGAACCTGGAGACCTCCCGCCGAAGTCGCCGATCATAGTAGATGTTATGATAAATGTTCTCATGCCAACCAAACGCGCATAACGAACAACTGGATGTGCATTGAGATCAGTGGGTAGTGTCTCGTTTGAACTGATACTAAAACAAAATCTCTGTTTTACACTAAAAATAGATGTTAGTCGCAGATTCGATACTTAGCTGGATGCTTGCTAAGTATCGAACCCGCGGCCCAAAGACCCGACCGGACGGCGTATACGGCTCAAACACAAGAGTCAGTCAGTCAATTTGAGTTTAAGAGCTTATGATTGGGATCAAATACCAGTGTTATACAACGTGTAACAGAAAGTGTGAACGTAACTTAAGGGGGTTATAGGGTATCAGGACGGCTACCTATGGACAAAACTTCAAACAGAAATAATCATTTTTTATTCAACTAGTAATTTATTTTTCTATCGACAACCTAAATCAACAAGTAGGATTGCCGACATTATGAACAACACTAGCAAAACTCAGCCGCAAGGGTAATGAAACTTATAGCGTAAATCAGAATCAGCTGTGCTGTGTTAGTACGGATGTTCGTTATATCGATAAAAATACTTGTCGATATATTGAATGGTATATTATTTTACGATCAAGATTAAAATGATGGTATTTCGGTATGAGATTTTGTGTATAGGTAGGCTTAAGGAGACCGTATATGCCCCTTAAGTTACGTTCACTCTTTCTGTTACACGTTGTATATATTGCGCTGAGCTGAAAAAATCTGTAAAGGATACCGTTTGGTTCGTTCAAGTTCCGTAATAAAAAAGAAACCCTTATAGTTTTTCCATCTGTCTTTCCGCAGTTTATCTCAGAAAGTCTAAACAAACTTGTTAAAAACTGAACCCCTTTTTTTAAATATTGGCTGTATATTTTCCTTTTTTTATTCGAAAAATAATATAAAAGACATACTAACCAACATAGTTTAAACATATTTTTATTTTCAGGCGCCTCAACCTCCCGAAGCATGGGAAGGAGTCCGCGACGCGTCACAACACGGACCAATTTGTCCGCAGTACAACGAACGCATGGGCCGCATGGAGGCCGGCAGCGAGGATTGCCTCTACCTCAACGTTTACACTAAAACGCTCAATCCAACCAAACCTTTACCAGTCATATTTTGGATTCACGGCGGAGGCTTTTACACGGGCTCTGGAAACTCTGACTTCTACGGGCCAGAGTTCTTCATGGCGCACGACGTAATATTAGTCACCATCAACTATAGACTTGAAGTGCTAGGTTTCTTGTGCTTAGATAACGAAGAAGTCCCCGGAAATGCTGGGTTGAAGGACCAAGTCCTTGCTTTAAAATGGGTCAAGAAAAACATTAAAGCTTTTGGAGGTGATCCCGACAGTGTGACCATCGTCGGATGTAGCGCTGGAGCCGCCTCAGTATCATGTCATTTGGTTTCTAAAATGAGCGAAGGATTATTCAACAAGGCTATATGTCAGAGCGGCGTCTGTCTGAACGAGTGGAGCTACAATATGTATGCGCGTCAGAGGGCATTTCAATTAGGAAAATTACTCGGAAAAGATACAGAGGACCCAAAAGAACTTTTAGCGTTTTTAAGAACTGTTCCTGTTTCGAGTCTAGTCAATATACAGTTGCCGCCTTTAGATATTAAGTACAATGATTTAGCGGACGGTATCTTATTCGGGCCCGTTGTCGAAAAGAATGGATTAAAAAACGTAGACATATTTTTGTCAGATCTACCTCCAAAGTTAGTACAAAAGGGGCACATAGCAAAAGTGCCTATTATATTAGGCTATACATCTGGTGAAGGTATAGAAATATCTAGGAAAATGCCTTACGTTACTGCTTTTCTAGCAACCGAAGGAGCTGTGGTGCCGCGGGAGTTGAAACTAAGTTGGACACCAGAGAAAGTTAAAGAAGCCGATGAGAAGATCAGAAAGTATTTTTTTAACAATAAGGCTATTACGCAAGAATGTTTACAAGAGTTCACGAATTTGGAAACCGATAGATTATTTTTATACAATATTATTAGATACGCACGCTACCATGCATATTACACTTCCCAGCCGGTTTACCTATACAAGTTTGTCGCAGAAACTGAGAGGAACATTACGAAAAAGGCGTACAATTTGGATTGTATAAACGGGGTTTGCCATGCTGATGACTTACATTATTTATTCAATGTAACTTGCCTGGATATACCGATAACAGAAGAGTCTATTGGTATCATACAGACATTTGTAGAGTTATGGGTAAACTTCGCTATGTCAGGGTAAGTTCAAATAATTTTGTTATTCCGGTTTTTGCCCTAAAGCCTTCCCCAAGCATCTTCACAATAAGCTTCCCGCAAATATAACCTGATTTTCTTCTTATCTATATTCATATTTATACCCACTTATCGAGATACTCTGCTGATGTACGGAGGTCTTACATGGTCTCCCATAACGTTAACTCCCGTAACGATACTCGTCTTTGATTTGCCGATGTCTTAGTACATTACAACACATATTGTCGATACAAACAATATTGGAAAATGGTGTAAAAGTTACCACTTCATCAAATTATTTTATGAACGAATGATAAAGGGTTAAGGTTATGTTTAATAACAGCCGATAGATGACCACTGCTAGACAATTTCCCCCCCAAAGATCTTGGGGATATGAGGGTGATCATCACTTTTGGCACACGGGTTGGCGATCACAGTATGATGGTAGTACTTAAAAACATACACACACGTCTCTGGTACATACATATGTCCTGGGACAATTTCTTCGCCACCCATGTGATATGACGAGCCGATATTCGTCGCCGTCACCACACAGTAAAAGGGTATCCTTTTACTGTACTACTGGCCTAAAAACCTTGCACCTTGTAGGCCATCGGTCGCTCACATACACCAAAATCCGACATTCAATGTAAAAAGTAAGAAAATGTTAATAATTGTTAGCACATAAAAAATCTATACAGGGTTATTTTTAATGATTAGTAGGAATAATAGGACATATACATACAACCAGCGAAAAGGCCTATTGGTAAAAATACTATTATCAAGAGATAGAAATCACCGGAAGATAGAAGTACTTTTACCAAATGTACTTTTTGACTAATAATTCTCTGTGACACAGTAGAAAAAAGGACAAAGGAAAACTTACTAAGCAACTGTATCTAAATTTGAAAAAAAACACCATCAATGTTTCTTTCCTAAATTAAACAGATACTGTAGAAGAGGTTTATTTCAGAGGTACACAAAGTAATAATAAGCAAAACTTATGATTTCAGGAAACCAACGAGTGATATTCAAATTTGGAAACCGTTCCAAGAACCGGAACGAAGTTACATCATTATAGGAAAGAACCTCGAATGCGCACAACAACCCAGCGCAGAAAACATGGCTTTTTGGGAGGACATTTACGGCGAAAAACAATTGAAAACCTAGTAAAGTTTTTGACTAGCCACATAATTTTACTATTTACTGTGGATTGGTAGTGGATAAATTCGGTCCCTCAATTTATTTAAGTGTGGATTGAGCTTTATATGTATCAAACTAACACAGAATATTGTAATATAATTTATTTTCAATTTTTGAAGTTATACTTCTTTTGGCGCGATGGAGAAAAATGATGAGAGTGATTTTTTACGATGCGCGCGCACACCGACACCAAAAAATTTAACAGCATGAAGTTAGTTCTAGGTGGTATGAAAATGTATGAGAGTGATTTTTTACGATGCGCGCGCACACCGACACCAAAAAATTTAACAGCATGAAGTTAGTTCTAGGTGGTATGAAAATGTATGAGAGTGAATTTTTACGATGCGCGCGCACACCGACTCCAAAAAATTTAAGAGCATGAAGTTAGTTCTAGGTGGTATGAAAATGTATGAGAGTGAATTTTTACGATGCGCGCGCACACCGACACCAAAAAATTTAACAGCATGAAGTTAGTTCTAGGTGGTATGAAAATGTATGAGAGTGAATTTTTACGATGCGCGCGCACACCGACACCAAAAAATTTAACAGCATGAAGTTAGTTCTAGGTGGTATGAAAATGTATGAGAGTGAATTTTTACGATGCGCGCGCACACCGACACCAATAAATTTAACAGCATGAAGTTAGTTCTAGGTGGTATGAAAATGTATGAGAGTGATTTTTTACGATGCGCGCGCACACCGACACCAAAAAATTTAACAGCATGAAGTTAGTTCTAGGTGGTATGAAAATGTATGAGAGTGAATTTTTACGATGCGCGCGCACACCGACTCCAAAAAATTTAACAGCATGAAGTTAGTTCTAGGTGGTATGAGAGTGAATTTTTACGATGCGCGCGCACACCGACACCAAAAAATTTAACAGCATGAAGTTAGTTCTAGGTGGTATGAAAATGTATGAGAGTGAATTTTTACGATGCGCGCGCACACCGACACCAAAAAATTTAACAGCATGAAGTTAGTTCTAGGTGGTATGAAAATGTATGAGAGTGAATTTTTACGATGCGCGCGCACACCGACACCAAAAAATTTAACAGCATGAAGTTAGTTCTAGGTGGTATGAAAATGTATGAGAGTGAATTTTTACGATGCGCGCGCACACCGACACCAAAAAATTAAACAGCATGAAGTTAGTTCTAGGTGGTATGAAAATGTATGAGAGTGAATTTTTACGATGCGCGCGCACACCGACACCAAAAAATTTAACAGCATGAAGTTAGTTCTAGGTGGTATGAGAGTGAATTTTTACGATGCGCGCGCATCGTAAAAATAACAGCATGAAGTTAGTTCTAGGTGGTATGAAATATTAAGAAGTATAACTTCTAACGCGTGTACATAAGTACGCACACTCTTTTTTTTATGAACACATACTTCTGTGTTAGTTTGATGGGCCATATAAAGCTCGATCTTTGCGTAAATTGAGGATTCGAATTTGTTTCTAGGTTTGGCCATTTGCCCCGCAATAGGAGCCTAAAAATATGAAAAAAATTGAACTATGGAGACTAAAAGACCGACTAATTGGATCGACTCGTTATTAAGGATTCTCATAACACAGGCCAGCGTCAAGATTAACAAGCTCGCTACACGTACCTACTATATTTGCCCGTAACTCCACGTTCGGCCATTATTTCGGGCGCTTACTTCGTACTTCGAAACAATTGTTTGCGTGACCACGTAACCTCTATTGCCACGCAAGATGGTTACTGTGCTATGACTTGACTAAATGTCACTCAAACCACAGACACTGTGGACAAACCTCAAGCAGCCACGTCGCTTTGATGTCAACACAGCTGCGCTAAAGTATGTATTTGTCCAATGTTATCGGAAATATATCCGTGGCCTTATTTCTGTTTACTAATGTCTTGCCAGTTTACAAATAAAAAGCCGTTTTATGGAAATTAAACCTTATATTCAATTTATTTATCGTCCACATTCTCTGACAAACATTCTTTCTAATTGGTACTTAAACATCATAGTAGTAGTATAAATGTTATTTTAAAATGAATGAACTGGCAAAAAAATAAGGAATTTAATTGCCTCTGATAACATTACTGGTGACTAAGTCATTTTAAAATACCCACATTTCTCTTTAACAAAGTTTGAAAGTACAAAATTACAAAACGTAATATTATTTTGTTCTAAAAGTTTAGTCTATTGATAATTTTACTAGGTACAGACGCCAGCACGGCCAGATACCCCAATCTGTCAAATTTCTTTTATAGATTTTCAACTTTATCACAAAACATTAAGGTTCACTTTCAATTGGGGAAATTTGACAAGTTTGGGGTAGCTTGATGTGCTGGCGTCTGTCCAAAATCATTGCACCTTTATTTTTCAAACAATAGATGTAATGTGTTGCAAAGAAATAAAGAATAAAATAACTTAATTCACCAGCGCCTCTTTTATGATGGGAGATTATTACTACAGTAATATGTCAATAATACAATTAATTCGTGTGAACCTACAATCATACACATTACATCAAATTCATCTGAACAATTTAGATTGAAAAGTACAGCAGAACCCATCTAACGTGACACTCAAAATTCTATAAACAAAAAGTAGTTACGCAAATGTTGAAATGACACTATGCATATCGAAATATGAATTGCTTCTTCCAAAGTAAACCACCTTTGCTTACACTTATTGTGTATTGACTTACAGTAATTTTATCATTATGTATAATATTTGCATTATATAACGCGCTGATACTCAATTCTTCCTATAATGTACGATTGCATAGTATTTTAAATGAGTACCTAGAAGAATTAAAACTATATGAAACATTAATAAAATTTAAAAATGACTGGACACAGATATTGTTCCCATGATTTTGACATCGTTATTAATGTTCATACAGATTGATGCCAATGAATATTAGTTGGGTTCGGCAGTATTAATCACATAGTTATTTCATATCAAACAAATCACAAATTCCCAATCTTAATCTAATTATTAAATGTATGGATATACGGTGTGTAAATAAGAGCATTATTTAGACATGTTTTCATACGAACCGTAGGGCTTACCTTAAGAAGCTATCTACAGACATTACCTGGACTATGGATATCGAACTACCTATCATCAAGCGACGCACTTAATTGCCCAAAGTATTTAGCAAAGTCTTTAAGGGGGAACACATGAAAATACCTACATATCGTCAACCGTAGGTTCAATTGAGGTAAGGGACAAAATACCCAAAATGAGTTAAGTATACAGTTTTGTTCAGAATTTTTCGCTCTATCGAATGGTGTATATGAAAAAATTCTAGCTTAAGAAAAATGTCCCTTACCCTAATGATTTTTGGATCCAAATTTCGAATCAGCCCCATAATAATAATGTATCTGAAAAACTATGCAATATAAGAACTTGAAATGATGTAATTATTGCCGCCAATCCACTTGAAATAAGGTAAGGGTCTTCCCAATCAACGAATTACCATAACATGGTTTATTTTTTAAGAAACAATAATAAAACTAGCCTTGCACTAATGTCTTTGTTATCTAAAAAAATTAATATCATCCATACTTTAAATGGATTGCACGAGTTTTGACATAGTTGTCCCTTACCTCAATTTGCATTGTCATACTTTAAGCATTGCCAACGTTACACCAATTTGAATCGAATTATATTTAGGTTCGGTGTCCGTTACACTAATTTGTTGATGAGAAGTATTGAATTGTTTATCCCTGTTACCTTTATTTACACACACTTCTAACTTCATAACACAAGATAGCACGTACTTGCACTATTACCATCCTTTTCTATCTCACAACGTCTTTCTTTGTGCGAAAGAGAGGATGATACCAATGCGAAAGCAACGCGCGGGCATCGAAAAAGTCGCTATCAGTGCGAGTTCATCTGTCGTTTGGTCGGGATTGTGCACGGTTTTTGACAAAAACAGTGGTAAAAATGGAAAAAAACATTTAAACCATACATACGAGTACTATATAAATGAAGGAGAAGGACGGAGACAAATTTGTCAAAAATTTTTGCTAAAGACTATAGATATTACACAGCAGTTTTTGTTATATACACTGTGTTATGCACAAGAAGAGGGTTTATCCCAAAAAGATAAACGAAGTAAACCAATTAGTAATATGAAATATGAAGAAGCTACTGTAAATGCGGCAAAGGAGTACATTGAGTCTCTTCCGGTACTACCTTCACATTACTGTAGGCAATCAAGCAATAGGCTGTATTTACCACAAGAATACAAAACGTTGACAAACTTATACCGCCTATACCGAAAATCATGCGAACAGAAAAAGATAAATTCCTGAGCGAACGTGTTTTCATTAATCTGTTCCATAAGGAATACAGCAACATAACTATTCACGTTCCAAAGAAGGATAAGTGCAACATTTGTGCTAAACATGAAAACAATCCAAAGAAGGCAGAAAAGGACAAGAAAAAGATTAAAGATCACATGAAAGAAAAATATGCTACTTATGAAAGATTTACTAGTCATCAAAACTATTCTGTAAACAAGGAAACTCTAGTGGCAAGCTTTGATTTACAAAAGATTTTAAATACGCCTCATGGTGATAATATTTTGTTAGGTACTCTATAGCAGAAAATACACTGTGTACCTATAACTTTACGATTTATGAAAGCTCAACTCAAAACGGGTTTTGCTATGTTTGGGGTGAATGCGACGGGAAACGAGGGTCAAAAGAGATAGGGTCTTGCCTTTTCATGTATCTGAAAGATGTTGATGATAGAGGAATAAGAAAAGCTATCTGTATTGCGATGCTTGCACTGGACAAAATCGTAATAGGACAATGCTGGCAATATTGCATTATTTTTTGTCAATATCCAAGAATGTCGAAACGATTCAGATTAACTTTTTACTGACCGGTCATAGTTACATGCCAGTTAACAGCATGCACTCTGTTATTGAACGAGAAGTGCGAAAATTGACTGTTTGGAGTGGCCACGCAATGGCCTAGTTACATGGAATGTAGAATCCTCGTCCCTACGTCGTAACCGTTATGGAGCACAAGGTTTTCATTGTCTGGGACCCCGTTACAGAAAAACTGTTTCCACAAAAGACGAAAGACTGCAAGTTACGAAAATTAGAATAGCTACGTTAAAGAAAAAAGACCTTAAAACCATTTGGACTAAACACTCTATGAAGGAGGAAGCGGTTCTTTATGTAATCAAAATAAATGGGGAAATGGCAGCCAAAAAGATAGGGAGTAATCCAGAACGTAAAACGAAAAGGGAGAAGGAAAAGGGACGGGAAAGGGTAAGGTTAAGAGTAAAACATCTGTTAGTGTGCCGTCACAACTAGCAGACTCGCCTGATATAACAGTGGACAGTAATTGCATAGAACTAAGACCTTTGTATAACACCAGGCTACCAATATCGTTCGCAAAATATAAAGATTTAAAAAAATTGTGTGTGAATGCTATGCCCCGTAGATTTCATCAAGATTATTTGAAGCTACCTTGCGCTAAAGTGATTGACAATTTGAATCAAACGGACGAAGAAGATAATGTTGATGAAAAATCTTTTAATTCTGAAACATTTATTGATCTCAATTTTATTAATATTTTTTTTTAATGATTATAATGATTAAACATTGATCTCATGTTGAAGGCTGATTAAGCGGTAAAGCGGTAGTAAGTAAAATTGATTATTTTAATTTGATTAACAATGCCTTAGAGGCTCTATTAGGATTATTTGCAGCTACTTTTTTATTTGAATAAAAATTCAAAGTAATTATAGGTAAAATTGTTACCATTTCTTTTAATAATTTGATTACAATAAACATATTAAATGAAATATAAATTGTTTTATTAAATCTATACAAATAACATTTCATTTCATTGTACTATAATAAATAAATAAATAAAATAGTTTTTATTTTCATTAACTCAATTTAACCTAATTACAATTTTGTTGGGGCATACCTTTTAGGCATAAAATTGCCTGTGTTAGGAAGCCCCGCATGTAAGCAACACACAAAAAATAGACACACGGTTCTAATACATTTTCATGTCTTTTAAATGATTTCTTGTAACAATAATAACGATTTCCAAATTTATGATATCCGTACGTCAAAAGTGTGTTCTTCATTTTATGTTAAAAATCTCTTTACACTGTATTTTTTCCATAATTTTTTTCAACAAGTGCTTTACACTATTTTTTCATTAATAAATTGAATCCAACGCAGAGGTCAATTTAATGTAAGGGACGAGACTACAAGATACTTGGTCAGTAAGGGACATTACTAACAAAATACGTTGCTGTAAGGGACATCTATTTTCTTAAATAACTAATTTATTTAAATAAATGTTACACGTGTAGACAGAGCACTAAAATACAAGATTACTTGTGAAATCAGATCTGAAAAAGGTTAATAAGCAAAAAAGTTATAGCCGATTTAGTCCGAAAAAAAACTTTGTCGGCCTCTCCTGAAAAATCATATTTTGTCCCTTAACTCAATTGAACCTACGGTCGACGATATGAAGCGATCCAGAGTAAAACCAGAACAGAAGCAATTTAACTGCAGAGTTAAGAATTAGCAAAATAACCCTCCCTCAATCGCACACCGTAACTCCATAGCTATAGTTACCCATCAGTCAGTGAAAAGAAAGAAAACAAGACCTGGTAATGAAGAAAATTTGTAGTAATTACTTGTTTTCTTTGTGGCATGTTGATGAGTCGATCAGTTAGTACCGGCCGGAGCGCGAGTTACGCGGCGCCTCGCGGCGTCGCTCGCGGGAGCGGGAGCGGCGCCTGCGCTCGCGCGGGGACTTGCTGCGCGAGCGCCGCGAGCCTCCCTTGCGCCGAGAGTACAAGTATCTGAAAAAGAACACGCATTTTATAATGGAGGATTATCACCAAATGCAAGATTGTCCGCGTCATTCTTTATACACTTAAGTCGAAGACAGAATATAAACTACATATAATTCAAATCATCCTCTTTTAATTTAACTTTTCATGAATAGTCAATGTACATTATTGAATAATGAATAGTTAAATGCGTACTGTTTGTCTATAGCCTTTATCAATGTAAAAAAAACGGTGCCATGTGGATTCCATACATCAAGTTGTGTATGAAATACATACGTATGGCGCCATCTCTTTAGTTGATGTGTTCTAATTACTTCTAATAAGTTATCTATTCCCTTTCTACTAATCGGTAGGACAGGCCAATAAGAAAAACAAATCGACCTGAGGAATGTCCAGCGCAATAATGACTTCGCGTTCTATCAGAGGCACAGGCTTCATGACTCGGGAGCTGCTACATGATCCTAATGGGAGTTTTTCTGGTGTATATACCCTAATAGATTGACAAACGATGCAACATTATAATTAATAAGATAATTACAGTACTACAAATATTAACAATCATTATCGTAAACAATACTGTACAGATAATTATTTAACTCTGTACACTCCAATGAGTAAATAACACATGTATATATTGTCTATAATTTTATGTCACAATTCCAGGAAAAAGTCACATATAATTAAAAGTTACTGCGAGTAATATAAGTAACAATAACTCATAAATAAGAGAGTTATATGCAAATAACCTCTAAATGCAGGGAAAACAAAATGTATCAAATTCTCATTACCAAATGTGAGACAGGTTATACCAACAGTTGCATTAAATGAGGAAATTTTAGATTTAGTTCCGTCGACCATATTTCTGGGATTGACACTAGACGCAAAATTGCAATGGGCTCCTCAGATTGAAAAGCTAGCAGCTAAATTGAGTTCGGCTTCCTATGCCGTTTGGAAAATACGACAATTGTCAGATGAACAAACTGCTAGATTGGTATATTTCGCGTACTTCCATAGTATTATGTCCTATGGCATTCTGCTGTGGGGTTCGGCAGCTGACATAAGGACTATTTTCATTTTACAAAAAAGAGCAGTCAGAGCCATTTATGGGTTAGGTAGTCGCGAGTCTTTGCGAACTTTGTTTAAAGAAGTAAATATACTAACGGTGCCATCGGAGTATATAGGTATATCTGAATATGTTGTATGTAAGAAAAAATATTAATAACTATAGAAAAAAAAAAGGAGAACTGCATAACATTAATACTAGGAATAAAGACAAACTTGCAATACCACGCTTTAGAGTCAGCAAAACGAATAAATCATTTTTAGGAAATTGTAATAGGTTTTATAACAAGCTTCCTACTCTTATCTGCCTGACACAAGTTTCAAGACACATAGTAAACGTGTACTTGTGGCTAGGGGTTATTATACCACTAAAGAGTACATCGATGACGAAGACGCCTGGCGCTCACCATAGTAGCCATATAGACATGACTAATTTGTTGAGTTATGTGAACATTGTGAACTATCTGTGACTACCTATCTGTAATTTGATTGCTTACATATACTACTAAATTTAAATTTATTGACTCTGTCTCAAAATGAATAATGTTATTGTTTCGATGTTTTTCTTTTGTTTCCTAAATATAATCTAAATTAATATTCATTCAGACAACCGATCGAGCAGATATTGTGTTTGCCTACTAAATAATCACTTTAAGTGGACCAAATCCCGTGTTCATGCCCGCTTGAGTATGTTTCACCAGACCGTCTCAACTGGGCCGTGTTGAAACCGGTAATAGATGAACCTGCTGAGTTTGTTTCGCTGGGTCTTCTCCCATTGTGTAAATTAAATAATTGTTTCACATTTAGTACTTTACAACATCTATATGATAATTTGACGGGGCCAGTTGGCGTGGTTGGCAGATTCTTGCTTCTTGGAAATCAAGTCTACAATAAAATTATGGTATGGAGGTATATTAACCTGTTTCATACACTAATCCTTTCCCTTAACACACTGGTCATGGGTGAGTAATGGGGTACTAATACTAACATACTGATAATATTATGTATTCTGTAAGATATATTTACTTCCTATCCATATTTACTTCCAAATTTTTACAGTAGAAATATTATATGTGCACGGATAATAATGGCCAATACTAGGATTAAATAAATATACAGGAAGACAATTTTCCCCTTCCCAAATTTTTGTATACATACATTAGGTATTATTAAAATACTCCATTTATGAAAATAAAATCAATAAATATTTTTACAAATTCAATCAAGTTTGGAATTAATTTCTTATTTCTTATATTAAAATCTAGATGAATGGGACACATCCATCTACAATAACGACAAATTCCAGCATAGCTGTGGTAAATACCTACATACTTCTAAATCAGAAAATTGTATCTAGCAATGCTATAATAGGTTTATGTAGCTTACCTCCTAAGTTCTCTAGAGATGGGCTTAAGATGCATGAAGTTGCAGAAGCCACTGCGAGTGCACTCTCCCATTTCGTACTGGCGGCAGCAAGCTTCACGGAAGTCTGTCACAGGCGACAGTTCGGCGTACACCGGCCGACCTCCGAACCAACGGTTGTTTAGGTCATTCACCGCCTTCTCCGCGTCTTCCTCGCGACGAAACTAAAATTTCATAACAAGTAACCCAATGTGAAATAGAATTCTTTGATATGAAGGTATAAAGTTTACAGCAACTTTCTAAGTAGTAAGAAGTTATATATATATGTTGGCGTTGTCGGCAAATGCTTGCTTTTCACGCCGGAGGTCGTGGGTTCGAATCCCACATAGAACAGATATTTGTGTGCATGAACATGTCTGCTTGTCAAGAGTCTGGGTGTAATTATCTATATAAGTTTGTATGTATCTACAAAAGAAAAGTAGTACATGTAGTATATTAGTTATCCGGTTTGCATAGTACAAGCTCTGCTTAGTTTGGGATCAGAAGGCCGTGTGTAAAAATTGTCCCAATATAAGCTAGTTAGTAGATAGATAGCTAGTTGCACCTTTTAACCTGACAAGTATTTGAACCTAAGCACATCTAACAATCTGCACTTTAACACAATATCACTAAAACACAGATCCAGTTATACATTATAAAACTGTGTCATGTGCTACAATGTTAATATCCTTATAAGGGCCTTGGATGGTAATATAGTAACCATCACAAAACATATCCTATGACACTTAGCAGTGGAATGCATGATGTACTCCCCACAGGACAGGCTCAGCCTAGTGCAGGGAGTTTCGCATTTTCATATTTATATTGGCAACAAAAATTTGTATACTTTATTATAACAACTCTGTATAAACATGTTAATTCTAGGTTAATAAAGTTCTATTCTATAACTTAACCCCTTAACTGGTAGTAGTAATATAGTTGCCACCTTATTTTTAACTTGCTTAGTTTGTGATAAGAATAAAAATCATGTAATTAGAACTTACATAGTAACAGTTAAAGGGTTAAAAGACATTCCCAACTTGTGAATATCTCCCTTCAAATAACATTTATTTTAAACCTTAAAGATTACCTACTACCTAGTAAGTACAACACAGTATGCCACTGATACTCACCTTAATATATACATTTCCAACTAAGTGATCACCCAGATTGTCACAAACATTCATTTCTTCAATTTCACCATACTTGTCCTCACACTCAACAAATACATCTTCAAAGAAATTATCATAATGCTCCTGCATCTCCTCATCGGACACATTGGCCACCACCACTGGAAACAGAAAAGAAAAATGTTAAATAAATAAAATATCCCAGACATATCATACAGTGTCATCTAGCCAAACTAAGTAATACTTATATTGTGGATACTAGACAATAGCGAGAAATACTTAAAACCTTTTTAAAAATGTAAATACATATATACACAGAAAACGCCCAAGCCAAAATAAATGGATGTACACATTAATGGACACAAATATTTGTCTTGTGCAAGGATCAACCCCACAACCCTTGCATCAGAAGGCAGACTTACTACCAACTGAGTCACAGCCATCAAATTTATTTGCCTCATTTTTTAAACTTAAAATTCAGCAGGAAATACACATGTTTTAAAATGAAGGTATTTAGGCACTGGCTCTCTAAACAGATGCACTTCTTTCTGCTACATTCTCAATGAACTCATTATTCTTCATCAACATTTAAACTCTAACATGATTTTCCAACTAACAAATGAATGGCCTTGCAAATTAATGATTTTATTGACATAGACCTATTAAGCATGCTTGCAAATTAGTCAAAACATTTGCAGTATTGATAATACTTATACAAAATCACTTAGATAAATTTTAGTAATATAGTGGCACATAGTAATATAATAGTCACTGGCAATAAATCCTAGCACCTTACCTTATAATCACTTACCACCACTTATCAAATACAAATTACTTCCTCACATTTCTCATGATTAGGAAAATGACTAAATATACAAACAAGTCAATAAAATGCAGTACCTTTGTTGACTTTTACAACAGTAGAAAATACTCAACTGTATTTAATAAACATTTTAATAAATTATAATGTAGCCATTATAATATAACTTTGGGGTGGTTTGAGTTCCACACAAATGAACATTTCAGTGATATTTCTTCTCTATAATACAATTTTTGCACCCAATAACTGCATGTTAATGAACTAGTACTGAAGAAATGTCAAATTGGGGCCTACGAAGCTGGTGGTCCTGGGTTCGAATCCCGGTAAGTGCAAATATTTGTGTGATGAGCACCAATATTGTTTCTGAGTCATGGATGTTTTCTATGTATATAAGTATTTATCTATCTATATAAGTATGTATATCGTCGCCTGGTACCCATAGTACAAGCTTTGCTTAGTTTGGGGCTAGGATGATCTGTGTGAAATTGTCCCCAGATATTATTATTCCAAATTATTTATTTAAAGTTCTTATTTTTTACATATTTATATCTATAAAATTGAATTAAAAAAGAAAACAATAATATATAAATAAATATGAAAAAAATAGAGGTCCTCCAGCGGCGAGGTTTGACGCCCTAGGCCGCCGGTGGTCAGGGCGACAGAGTAAGGAACCTTCTCACAATGCGTGCCGTTCCCATTATTGCCGCCTTTTGTATCCGACCCTTGACCCAGTGATCTAGCGAAAGCCTCTTAAGATGTTGGTCGAGGCTCTTCGCTATGAGACCGTTTACAGAGATGACTATCGGGACAATTATTGTTGAGTCCACATCCCACATGGCGGTAACCTCGTGAGCCAAATCTAAGTATTTTGACAACTTGTCAGTCTCGGCTCTTACGAGGTTATCGTCAAATGGGACAGTGATATCAACAATAAATGCCCGGCGCTCCAACCGGTCTACCAAAACGATATCAGGCTTATTGGCAACAATAGTCCTGTCTGTAATGATAGACCGGTCCCAGTAGAGCTTGGCACGACCGCTTTCAAGAACTGGTTCCGGTACGTACTTGTAGTACGGCACTTCGGAGTCTACAAGACCATACCGAAGAGCAACCTGCTGGTGGATAATCCTGGCAACTTGGTTATGCCTGTGCAAGTACTCGCCGTTGGCAAGATAGGAACAACCGGAAACAATGTGTCTGATGGACTCTCCGGGACGGTGACACGCCCGACAAATGTCGATGGTACCGTCCTTGAAGATGTGCTTCCGATAGTTCCTCGTCTTGACAACTTCATCAGCAATTGCACAAGCAAAACCTTCAGTTTCACCAAATAGGTCACCAAAACGTAGCCAGGCCACAGATGCTTGTAAGTCCACATGAGCACTATGTAGGGCCTGGTGGAACCTACCATGAAGCACCTTGCTCTTCCATACGTCAATTCGATCCCGAGTGCTAAGTACGACGGGCTTTCTCCAGTCTTCTTTAGCCAAGGAGAGCGGCGTGAGTCCGTTGTCAACGGCGGCGACGTCTCGATGCATCCCACACTCAACACCAAGGAAATATTCCCTGAGATTGCACACCTCACGGTTGTGTAGGTTCTTGGCATTGAGGAAGCCTCGACCCCCACACTTCCGTGGGATATACAATCTCATTAATGAAGAGTGTGGATGGTGCATACGGTACGTCGTTAGGCGTTTCCGGACTTTTCGATCCAGGGCATCTAACTCAGTTTGAGTCCACCTTAGTATGCCGAAGGTGTAAACCAGTAGAGGCATTACCCAGCCGTTGAAAGCACGCACTTTATTACCACCTGACAATAGACTTTTCAGTACTTTTGTCAAGCGGTTAAAGAAGCGTTCCTTCACCAACTGCTTAATGTCCCCATCTGGGATATTTAGACACTCAGACATACCAAGGTATTTGTAGGTTTCGGTTTCAGAGAGGGATCTGAGGGACATACTCTCGGTGAGATGTAAATTATCAGAATTTACAACTCTGCCCCTCTGTACATATATGACCGCACATTTATCTACACCGAACTCCATTCCAATATCACTGCTAAATCTTTCTGTGAGGTTTAGTAGGGATATCAGGTTTGGTTTATTCGGAGCATATAACTTGAGGTCATCCACATACAGAAGATGAGAAATGGTCTCACCCCCTCCCCGCAACCGATAGCCTAACCCGGAATCCCTCAGCACAGCGCTCAGAGGATTCAAGGCCAGGCAAAACCACAAGGGACTCAAACTGTCACCCTGGAATATGCCTCGCTCAATCCTTATAGGTTCGGATATCGAAGGAGTCACTCCGGTTCCTGAAAGACTAAGAACCGTGGTCCACTGTCCCATACACGAGGTAAGAAAGGCGCATAGAGCTGCATCAACTTTATACAACTCTAGTACCCGCCTTAACCATGTATGGGGCACCGAATCATATGCCTTCTTATAGTCTATCCAGGCAGCGGAGAGACTCCTTCGACCTTTGCGAACCTGTTGGCTAACGGCCATGTCTATGAGGAGGAGCTCCTTAGTACCACGGGACCCAACCCTACATCCATTCTGAGCAGGATCTAAAACGTGATTGGCATACAAATTTCTCATTTAATTTTGACACCAGAATGGATGTAAGGAGCTTATATATAGTAGGTAAGCACGTGATGGGTCGATAATTCTTTGGATCCGTGGTACTACCACTTTTATGGAGCAGAAAAGTGATACCGTTTGTCATAAAAGGTGGGAGGGAGCCAGAATCGATAGCTTCTTGGAATTGAGTAGCCAAGCACGCATGCGAGCTTTGCAACCACTTTAGCCAAAAATTATGCAGTCCATCCGGCCCAGGACTTTTCCAGTTATGAGTCGGACTAACCGCATTCCCCACATCAGAGGGGGTAATTTTAATAGATTGCATAGGTTGCAAATGTTCACATGAGCGCTTAACTACATCAATCCATTGTCCATCGGTGTGACGTATGGGCGCTGACCAAATATTTTTCCAAAATGAGGACATTTCATCCATATTTGGTAAACAACCATCAGTCACACTACTAGAAGTTCCCTCCCACCTTCGATACACTTTTCTTTGGTCACTTTGGAAAGATCGATTTTGGTGAAACCTATCCGCCCATTCTTTGTAACGCCGTATACGGTTAGCCCATGCAGAAACTTTCTGCTTCAGGTAGTCTATGCGTTCCGTGACACAGGCAGTATAATCACGCGGTATTGTACCTGTACCGGCGAATGCCTGTTTCACATAACGCATAACTCTCGGGCGATTGTTTCCCGACCTGAAGCAGATTAGCTTGCCGATGGTCACCCTAGCTGCTGAGATACGTCGATATTATTATTATTATTATGTCTTTTATTCCATTTCATTCTTATTTTATACATTTACAAATATATTGTTACAAAAAAAAATATATATTTATAAATATAAAAAAAAGAATTATTATTATTATTATTATTATTATTGGTGAAATGTCAAATGGGTGTTGGTATGGCTGTGAAGTGTTCTTTGGTTTGAAGTGGAAGCAAAATTCATTTTGGAACTGATAAATATCCAATTGGTCCACCAATATACAGGTTTTGTTTCAGTGAATTTTACTAGTGTCTCCGACAATATTAAGGCAAATGCCATAAAGAACAGAATGGTGCCCAAAAATGAAATAAAGGTCTCCTTATCTTTATTTCATTTTTTGGGTACCATTCTGTGATTTGTTACATTTGCCTAAACTAAAGGGAAAGGCTAGACCAAAGTAAAATAGACTACCTCAAAAAAATTAATGCACCAAAATGTCAGAAAACAACCAGACCAGCATTAATATTAGATTTGAGTTGCATTTTGATAACATTAACTACACTAGTCGCTTAAACATTTTGAATCATGTTTACACACTAATCAACTGTAGTATGGTGTCTACTGTCTAAAACCACTAGTAGCTAATGCAAATGCAAAGTTTATTGAACTCAAAGTCCGCTTCAAATGACAATATCAGCATTGGAAAACACCACTTCCATATTGCAGACTAAAAATATTGTCAATCCAGCAAGCATGGTGCAGCAGCAATTTTTTTTTTTTTTAATTTTATTTATTACAGCAATCTGTCACTATTGTAGGACATTAAGCTGTATGTCTGTCACTGCAATTGGCTTTTTAAGGAAAGAGACCTATGTCGCACCCTTATACTTAATATATACATTTATATTAGCACATCTTGTGGTATTTTGCGTTTGAGTCTGCGCTTTGATGATCGTTTTTCCATCAGTTTTTGGGCTAGTTTGTTTGGGTGGATTACAATTCTGTCTTTGTATGCCTTTGCATGTCTGGTTATTTGTGGTGCAGCAGCAATCCCATGGTTTAATGAAACCACCAAAGAACCCCAAATGAACAATTTATTTCAACTGAATAGTTTTGTGCAGATTCTCAGTTCTAGCATATGAGAACCCAGTGCTAGAAAGGGATTCTACTTGTTTACATCGGACAAAACCAGAGACAAACACATTAAATTCTTTTTTACGCATTGTATTACTTACAGTGACTGCCATCAGCAGACTTTGCGGAGTTCTGAGGGTTCACATACAGATTTTGTAACAATACTGTTTGGGAGAAGGTTGGTTTGTTGTGAATACGCGAGCAGCGATCCCCATGCCGACATGCTCCGATTTTGAAATAAAAGGAACAATTTACTCTGAAAATAAAACAATTTATTAGAACCTTTGTCAAATGAAACAAATTAGAAATAAATAAGGTCGTAAGCGACACGATGTGTCCAGAACTCACTATAAACCATAGCGGTACACGTAAACTCATAATGCTATTTCACTGAAATATAACCTATACTCGGATTTAAGATCCATTTCTTTGACGATGGGAATAAAAGTGTGATAGCACAATATCACCATGATTTTATATATTGATGACTTTACTTACTTGTCCTTTTCTGTACCAAATATAGCAGCTAAATACTCTGCCATTGTAGAACACCGAAGAGCACAGGTTCTATCTCCTCCGTATCAAAATTTACATTCGACAACCTGTGTGTCTTAAAAACTAGAAAACGTAAAATAAACGAAAAATGTTCAGCACAAAACGGTTTTTGTGTGTATATCACCTATATAAACGACAAATTATCATCAAGCAATGATACCAAGCCGAGAAGCCATTCTTTGGTATGACAAAATTCAAGAATTCTATACTTACTACGGTACGGTAGAATTCTGGATGAAGAGTAAATATAAATCATAAACTTGAAAATTTAAATTCAAACTGTGGGTAAAGTTGACTAATAGATGGTTCAACAGAGATTAAAATTTTCACATATGTATCTCACATTCTAGCTAGAAAATGAATTCGAAATAATTACTAATGTAGATATTTTTATTTGCAATGGTCACATTGATGACTGTTCCTGTTGTCAAAAGAGATGCTCAATAATTCCTTGGAATCGATTTGGAAATCGATTTAATCGACTATTTAAAAACCGTATAATGTCAGTGCATAATTTATATTTTTATTAAATGATTGGTGAATTGTTGCGAAGCTTGGGAATCAATTTATTTGTGAAAAGTAAAGTGAATTATTAAATAAAAAAATGGATTTTCTATATTTCCTTCGTAGTCTTTGACTATACCATAGACTACGAAGCGAACATGAAATGCCAAAAGTCAATTCTCTCTCTGTCAAATACCTACTTAAATTTTTCAAAGTTCATTCAAACTTTATTTCACAAATCGCATACTGTCGCGCGGTATGTTTGAGTATCCACGGACTCCGAATTCGTATTTATAACTGTGATAAATACATACGTATGAATAAAGTATTGTGCAATGGTGCTTGTTAGATGTTTGTTAGTTTAGTGCGGTAACATTCAAATAATCTTTTGTGTTCATAATGACTAGTAATTATTCTTTATTGGATAACTTTTGTGGTTCCACATTTTGGGTAAGTAGAATGATACGAACACATTGATTAATCAATCTATATTGGCGTTAAAAATATATGTAATGAATGTATTTTTTATTATTTTTTGCTCAAATAATGAAACAAATATTTAATGGATAATAATATCCATTCAAGAGATTAAACAAATTCTAGAGCGCTTATAAACAACTTAATATGAATTTGCAATCAATTCCAGGATTTCAAATACTTGTAGATATTGTAAAATGCTTACGATGTTTTTAATACCTAGAACCCTAGAACATTATAACTTTTCACTGAAATACGAAATTATAATAATAAATTCTATTGCAATATTAAGAGATATAATAGAAATTTAAGTGAATGTGTGTCTGTGCGTGGTACTTTATAGTTAACTCTGCATCTGACTGCACTATATTCAGTAGCCTCTTAACTTTTCTTTAAGAATCTTAATGTATTGGCATTATCTCAAAGAAAAGTATATCTAAATGAAATTTGAATATACTTTTCTTTGAGACATTGCCAATACTACAGTATTTACCCTAAAGTCTCAGGGACCATGACCCACTTAAATTGTATGTATATGATATTGGGCAGATGAAATAAAAAGAATAGAGTAGAAGAGTAGCAGGACAAAACTAAATAACTGGTAGGCAAAGGAAAATCTTTAGCCACAGTGGGGCCTTAACTAATCAACCGTCAAAATTACTCAAATCTTTATCTCTACATTAACTAATATTATTTTCAATATTTGATAATTAATAATTATATTGAAATACATTAAGATGACAATTGAGCAAAAATAATTACATTGACAAAATTGCATTTTAAAAATTGGTGACTATTCTTCACATAGATTTACATACATACATACATAGACTCACGCCTGTTTCCCAGAGGGGTAGGCAGAGACAACGGATTTCCATTTGTCACGATCTTCGCACACGTCTTTTGCCTCAATTACTCACATAGATTTGTATAATATATATTATATTAAAATGTTAATTTAAATAGTTAAGCTGGCTAAATGAATGAATAAGCATTATACTGACTCAAAGAAATTTTTTATTGATGATTTGGTGATAATATATCCTGCAACATATTTTTAATCAGCAATAAGTTATATTTTTATAATAAATCTATCATAACATAAACTTCCACATCATTAATTTTTCTTTGACTATCTCTGTATTAAATGTCCAAAGAGTTACATGTGCTTTTGTTTAGTTATTATTACAATTTTGGCGATCATTAGAAGTACATAAGTTAATTTGATAGTTTAACAAATTTGTAATCCTTGTGGTCAATGTAATTTAAACATATATGAAAATAAATCTGTCTCTTGTCAGTGATAAGCATTACATCCTCAACATATCGGATTGGACATCATCATTTCTGAAAAACATTCACTTTTTTGGAGGCGTCCCCAAAGATCTCTAAAATACATTCTGAATGGTGCTCTCTATTCAGCAGCTTCCCCTTATTATATGAAATAGCTATGTCCCCTTAAGACAGACAAAATGGAAAACACATGCGTGCAATTTCTAATTTTATAATTTTTTTTTACCCACACTATAGGCACCAACTGATTGTTATTTATGTATGAGAAGTTAATATTTCTATTAGTATATTCTTTACATTGATATTCGAGGTCTGCACCGGGCAACTATTTGTGTGACCCATAAATAGTTGTTCTGAGTCTAGATGTAATTTGTGTCCTATTATATGTTTGTTAAGTATAGTAATATTATAATAATATGTTTGTTAAGACACAGGGATTAGATTCCCTAGTGAGGGCGTTGTTGTTTTTTTAAAGGTTTTAGGGAAATTGAGCCCCATAAGTTACATCCAATATTTATGTTACACCTTTATATGCTTAAGCAGTTCTAAACCAAGGGATAATATTATTATTCTATTTTAATTTATTTAATAGCTTTAAAGATTATGCACACACAGTTTTGTCAATTTTTATAACATGTGGGTAGAATAGCTGTGTGCAAAACAAGGTATACTCATATGTCTAACTCTTAAAGATGTTTGTTTAAAATAAAATTGTGTGTGCAATTCACATGGCATATGTGAAACTTCATTTATATAGCCTACAGATGAATGAGGTCAATAAAGAGTGTCAGGATTATTAAAAGGTTTATTATTTTTATAATATTTGTTAATTCAAATTTTAATGCATTATATTACATTTCATATATTTACATAGTTAAGATACATTAAGTACAGATGCCAGCACATCAAGTTATCCCAATCTGTCAAATTTTCCCAATTGAAAGTGAACCTTATGATTTTGTGCTAAAGTTGAAAATCTATAAAAGAAATTTGACTGATTGGAGTAGCTGGATGTGCTGGCGTCTGTACAACACATTATTCAGATTCCATGTTTCAAGTTTGAACAAATAACACAAGAGATAAATAAAAATATTGGTTAAATAAACTCTGATGTGCTAAATAATTAACATCAATTAATTAACCAATTAATTTGAATATGCAAATGCAATAAATAAGACACCTGAATGACACACCACATTGTTTATGATATGACTGATTTTTGGAATGCTTGTATACAGGCAAAGACACATGATACTATTGTAATCTATCTCATTCTCTCACAGGCTATATCTATTGTTAATCATAATAAATATATAGTTTATTGTTTTACTGTCGCTTTTCTGTTTCATCAAAATTTCAAATCACAATGGTACTCGAGAAGTTTCACTTAAACAATCAATCTATGCTGTTTCATGCTATATCAACATCCTAAGTATGGTCAAATAATTCAATTAATCCTGAAATAAATTAAGAGCCTTATGGGCTGCTCTATAACAGGATATATGATAATAATATCTATTCTGTAGTATGATTGGGTAAAATCCGCAACACATCAGAAGTTGTTTGAAAGTGCAATAGCAAAGAATGGTACTTAAGATGCTATATATAGACCATTTATTCTAAGAAAAACAGAATGTAGTAAGTTATTATTGTTCTAGTTATTATAATTTGCAGAAACTATTTCTATAGATTTTTTATTATTTATTGTTTTAGAATAGCAGTCTCTCTTGGAATACAGATCATCCTGAACTCACAACATGCTTCGAAAAAACTGTTCTTGTATGGATACCATGTTTTTTTCTATGGCTAGCATCTTTAATAGAAATATACCACATATGCAGCAGCAGGGAAAGGAATATACCATGGAACAAACTAAGTATCAGCAAAATATTGATAATAATCATTTTAATGGTTTTACAATTTGTAAATATTATTATTACATCAAGAGAAGAAGAAGTGTTTCGTGCCGACTACTATGATCCAATTCTTAAGTTGCTGACTTTTGTAAGTATTTTGTATTCTCTTTTATTTGTCTATTATCTATACAAATAAATAAAACTATCTGTTTGTATTGCCATAGTTAGTTAGTTAGTTGGGCGATAGGTTTCCGCACTTAGCCTCCTAATTGGGCCATTGTGCGTGATACTTGTTTGGCTACTCGAACCATTTTAGTTCCATCCAGAAGTCCAGGAGACCACGAAAGCCTGGCCTGAGGGCCTTGTATTGCCATAATAAAAGCTATTACCTCAGTATAAAAATAGACAGTAAGGAAACTACGTACAAACGTCAAAACTGCACACTCACACAAACATGCGCATCGACAAGACTCCTAAGCGGTTGTGGCGGTGCTGTGAGTAGTGAGTGCCGCCTCAAAACGAGTGGCCACGCTTTATCTCCGCAATCTTTTTAAAAATCCACGTGCGTATTGCGTAGTATACGGCTGTTTAAACTCGGCTTCATCAAAACGAGCTTTCGTATTTTAATCGCCCTGCTGATTTATAAAACAAATATGTTTTAATAAAAAATAATAATAGGTATCTGTAGCATCAAAAGTTCCAACCCTACAGCTTCAATAGAGCGTAGGTAATTTTTTCATCAACTAGGCTTAGTTACCTTACTCTCCATATTTATACTGTTCTATTATTTTCAAATCAATTTAGTAAAATACTTTTTTTTTTTTTTATTATTCATAATGGGATAGCGCTTGACCACGATCTCACCTGATGGTAAGTGAAGATGTGGTCGAAGGTGAACCGCGCGTACCCCTAAGTTGTCTGTTCACTCTAACCTTGAATAAACCCATGTTATATGAGTCTGGAAACACGTCGTTTGGAAGGTTGTTCCACAGCTTAGCCGTGCGTATGATGAAAGAGGAAGCAAAACGCTTCGTACGGCATAATGGGATGTCAACGACATAGCGGTGGAGAGCCTCCCGACGCCTTGTAGTCCGATGAAAAAAGGGAGATGGAGGGATAAGTTCATGGAGGTCTTGAGCGCATTCTCCATGAAACAGCCTGTAGAAAACCGATAAGCTTGCAACCTGACGCCGATGATCCAAGTTTTGCAGCTTTTTACTTGTTAGGTCTCTATCGTCGATTATCCTGCGAGCGCGTCTGTCTATCGAATCCAAAGAGTCTAGCTGATACTTTGCGGAGCCGTCCCAAAGATGAGAGCAGTACTCCATGCAGGGTCGGACTTGAGCTTTGTATAGATTTAAAAGCTGTTCCCTCGTGAAGTACCGTCTCACCTTATTAAGTATACCAAGCTTTTTGGCAGAGACCTTAGCTTTGGACTCGATAGACTGGCCGAAGTTCAGGTCGCAAGATAAATTGAGACCCAATAAGTCTAGATGATTGGATATCGGTACAGACACATCACGGAATATAGGTGTCCGATAGAAAGGGGTCTTCTTGGCGGAAAAAAGACACGCCTGTGTCTTGGTGGCGTTGAAATCGACCCGGTTTACAATACCCCAATCAGATATTACCTGGAGAGTCGAGTTCATCCGTTTTACCATACTCTCTCTGAGAGAATCGGTTGTGCTGCTACTAGCCCGTGGATCGGATATGTAGCTCTCTGAGACTGTGCTGTCATCTGCGTACCCATAAATACCGGGTAAAAGCAGGTCATTAATGTGCAGCAAAAAGAGCGTAGCTGAGAGAACAGATCCCTGAGGAACACCGGCATTAATGGCCTTGAAATCTGAAGAGCAGCCATCAACGACCACTCTTATAGACCGCCCAGTCAGGAAATCCGAAATCCAGGCGCACAGGCCAGAAGGTAGTCCATATGATGGAAGCTTGTTGAGCAGACTATTATGCCAGACCCTATCGAAAGCCTTCGAGATGTCAAGCGAAACCGCTAAGGCTTCACCGTGCCTCTCAATTGCTTCGCCCCAGAGGTGAGTCGCAAGCACTAGAAGATCTCCTGTAGATCGATTTCGACGAAAGCCGAATTGGCGATCACACAGAAGATCATTGTTCTCGAGATGCTTGAGGATTTGGGCGTTCAATACACGTTCCATAATCTTACAGAGTATGGAGGTGATTGCAATGGGTCTGTAATTCGACGGGTCTGCACGATTACCCTTCTTGGGTATGGGTTGCACATTTGCAAGCTTCCATGATTTGGGTACACGACCCCATCTCAGAGAGAGCCGGAATAGGCGTGTGAGTATAGGGGACAACTCAGGTGCACACGACTTAAGCACTACCGCCGGGATCTCATCGGGTCCACTGGCCTTACTCACATCTAGTCCACGCAGCACTTTTAGGACCTCTTTTTGGTGTATGTGGACATCCGACATTTCGGAGCCACAGTGAGGAATCTGTGGTGGTGGTTGGCTGCATGTATCTAGGGAAGAGTTGCTAGCGAAAAGGTTTGCGAGTAATTCCGCTTTCTCTTTTGCATTGTGGGCCAGTGACCTATCGGGCTTTTGCAGTGGAGGTAGTGAAGAACGGCAAAAGTTCGCTTCAACCGATTTGGCCAGGGACCAAAAAGCTTTGCTACCCTTAGGGTAGCTAGCTAGCTTAGAGCCAATTCGGGCGATGTGGTGGAACGGGCTCTTCTTAATACTTTTTTGCTTATCTTGGCGGCTTTATTAAAGGCTTTCTTTTTATTGTGTATATCTGACGCCCTGGTACGTCGCGCGTGCGCCCATTCCACGTAAAAATTCAAATTTCAAAAGTCGTTTATTCCGTTAAAATATTACTTTTGTGTGGAATCGTCAATTTTTTTTACCCTACCGTGCAGTGCATGACGTGGCAGCTACTGAGAAACACTGCCAGAAAACTCAGTAGGAATCCTTTTTTAAAATATATATTTCTTAAATAAATTTACATTGTATTTAAATGTGTTAATTTAGAGCGACTCAATCCCAAGCTGTTTTGTCACTTAAATAATCAGAAGTTTTGTAATAAGCCCTGCTACACAATTTGGCTTTTATAATTCTTTTAAACTTATTCATAGACATTTCTCGGATATCACTGGGAAGTTTGTTATAGAATCTTATACATTGCCCCATAAAAGAGTTACTTACTTTGTGGAGACGGGTGGTATGTAACACAAAGTTATGCTTATATCGAGTATTTATATTATGAGTATCACTCCTTTTACAGAAGGAGTCTTTATATTTATGCATATAAATTAGATTCTCATATATATACTGACATGCTACAGTCAGAATGTTAATCTCTTTAATCTTCTCTCTCAAAGATTCTCGCGGACCAAGTTTATATATTGCTCTTACAGCTCTTTTTTGCAATACAAATATGGTGTTAATGTCCGCAGCGCTACCCCAGAGAAGAATTCCATAGGACATTATACTATGAAAATAACTGAAATAAACCATTCTAGCTGTATCCACATCAGTAAGCCGTCTTATAGTTTTAACAGCATATGCAGCAGAACTTAATTTGCCTGATAGTTTTTCTATTTGTGGGCCCCATTGTAGTTTTGAATCAATTGTGATACCCAAAAACACAGTTGACTCAACAGGGGTCAATCCAGTTCCATTAAGCTGTACATTGGTAGCCACCTGTTTCACATTAGGTGTAGAGAATTTTATGACTTTAGTTTTCTTGTCATTTAGCAAAAGATTATTAGCATTAAACCAATGAACAACTTTAGAGATTGCGTCATTTACTTCGTCAAAATTGCGTAATTGTCGATTTATTTTAAACGTCAATGAAGTATCATCCGCAAACAAAACAATCTCATGTTTATCCCTTACATAGTAGGGTAAGTCATTTATATAGATTAAAAATAAGAATGGGCCGAGAATCGATCCCTGTGGAACGCCCATTACCACTGGGGATCCGGGACCACATTTATATCGACCTTCTGAATTCTATTGCCCAAGTAAGAAGTCAAAAGTTCGAGAGCCTTGTTCCTGATACCGTAGTGGTGTAGTTTCCTGACAAGAGTGTCATGATGAACACAATCAAATGCTTTGGACAAATCGCAATAGATACCTAATGCATCCTGCGAGTCCTCCCAAGCCGCGAATATACTTTTTAACAGATTGACTCCTGCATCTATAGTTGAACAACCCTTCGTGAATCCAAACTGTTTCCGATGAAGTAAATTATGTATATTAAAGTGACTGAGCAACTGGCTAAGCATTAGCTTTTCAAATATTTTACTTAGAGTGGGCAATACGGAAATAGGTCGGAAATTTGAAGGATCTGAAGTATCACCAGCTTTAAACAATGGAATAATTTTACTATACTTCATCAAGTCAGGAAATACGCCAGATGCGACACAGCAATTGAACACAGCAGCTAGATGTGGGGCGATTATAGTTATAATTGATGAAATAGTCTTAACAGATAAACCCCACAGATCCCTAGTGGTTTTCATATTAATACTTTTGAAAGCATTCAAAATATCTTTAGGGTTAACCACCGAGAATTCAAAATCTGTGTCACACTTCTCTACGCTTTGCTGGAGTCTTAGCTCAGCAGATACAGAAGAAGACGCGAGAGATTTGGTAACATCGATTGGAACATTAGAAAAATATTTTTCAAACTCAGTCGCCACTTCTAAATCGCTTTTAATGTCAACATTATTTATTCTTAAATTAAAATCACGACTACGTATTTTTTCCTACCTGTTTCAGTATTAATAATCTTCCAGGTGGTTTTAATAATATTTGTCGAATTTTTTATAATATTTTTTAAGTACATCGATTTAGCAATGGAACAAGCTCTTCGAAAGGTTTTGGCATATTGTTTTACATGTTCTAGAAAAGTCGTATTTTGATTATAGGATCTTTCTTCATACAATTTATATAATTGATTGCGACTTTTATAAATTCCTGGAGTTGCCCAATCACAGAACATCAGACGGTTACTTACAGACAAGCTGTCTTACGCTGTCTGCTTAAGGGCCTCACTAATGTGGCACTCGGTATTGTACCATGGACGGGTTGCACAATCGGTGGACACATCAGAATATGGGATAAAGTATTCCATACCCTGACGTATAACATCAACTATAGCATCGGCACAAATTGAAGGGTCGTCAGATACGACGCACGTCGCGCGCCAAGGATACGAAGCAAAAAAGTGCCGCATCTCATCCCAATCTGCTGACTTATATCGCCACATCCGCCTGTTTCCCTTTGGGCTTATATCAGGTGGAGAAAAGTGGGATACAGATTTCACCAGACAGTGGTCAGAGCTCCCCTTTTTTTTGTGTGGGTAGTTGTGAGAGATATACAGCTTATTTTTGCTCTGCATATTTAAATTAGAATTTAATTAATACAATAAGTGATTATAAGTATTTAATGTTGATAAAAGTAAGATAACAGTATTCACCTACCAGACAAGCATTATCTTCAGTTTATAAGCACAATATAATCATCTACACTATGGACACCATCAAGGCCATCACAGATCTGAGGGAAGTTCTATTGAAGCAGATGGCAGACTTTCGTGCTGAACTTGAGGTTACCCCGGATAAGACAGGACTGGCTAGACGTTTCACAGCATTCCAGGATGTAGTCCTTCAACTTTTTGATGGCTTACAACAACAAGTCAATGCTCTCGCGCGGGATGCAGATCGCCTAGAGATGAGAGGCCGCCGTAAAATGTTATTGCTTCATGGTGTTAAGGAAGAGAAGAACGAGCAAATCCCCGCCGTGATTGTGAGCATAGTGCAGGATCAATTGAAAATCGCCGATTTTAGTTCATCTGACATCAAGCGCTGCCATAGGATGGGCCGAAACACTGCAACTAAGAAGCCGCGACCTATCCTCTTCAAAATAAATGATGTGGCGCTACGGGACCAGTTGTGGTTCGGGAAGACTAAACTCAAGGGCTCAAGTACCACAATGTCAGAGTTTTTAACGGCGACGCGTCATAGGATTTTCTGTTACGCGAGGCAGAAAATTGGTGTGGCTTCGTGTTTCACCAAAAATGGCGATATTTACGTTGTTGGCGGTGATGAGAAGCGCCATCGTATCCAGTCTATATCTGATGTAGATAATATCGCTCAGGAAGACACATCTGCATCAAAACCTGCGCCAGTTGCCCCAGCAAAGGTCGTGTCGAAAACTAAGCGGTTAGCGACTGCTAAAAAGTAACAGCTTTTCCACCTAGCTCATACATTTTTCTTGTTTTGTCTTCTGCATGTTGTACCGTCCATTAAATTCACACAATATAATAACAATTCGATCAGTGTAGGTTAGTCAACATTTTATTATTTTCCAAGTGACATAAGGGACGTAAGTGTCAAAACACTTGTCAAACGACAGTTGCGTTCCATAGTTCTTAATTACAATTAACACGGGATTTGTTTCTACTAACCCCGTAAATTTTCTACTGAACATTATAGTTTTTAATTAGGGAAATTTTGTTGAAGTTATTATTGTTTAGTGTGATTCATGTGTTTCGTTTCTGTGTTTTTTTATTTTATATTATTTTACTTTGCGATTATGTAAAAGCTTGCCGGTGGGTGAACCAAAATTGATACTTAGTATTTTTGTTTTTTAATATTTTATAATATATTATTATATTGTATAGTGCTCATATTTGTTTATATTATTATTATTTATGTCGGATTGTAGTAGTGACAATGAAAGTTTTTACTCTTGCAGTGATAGTGACAGTTTCATGAGTGTACCTTCCCTAGCAGATACCTTAATAACACAGTTTTCTGATGTACCCAAGAATTTCAATGTGGTTCATATAAATGCCCAGAGTATTCCAGCCCATTTCTCAGATATGCTGGCATCTTTCGACTGTAAGAATATTCACGCCATACTCATTTCTGAATCATGGCTCAAGCCATGTCTTCCATCTACGCTATACTCACTCACCGGCTTCAACCTAATTAGAAATGATCGTGCGTGTGGTGGTGGTGGCGGGGTTGCCATTTATTTGCGTACCAATATATCCTTTTCTATTGTGGATACGTCAACTCAGCCACCCCCATCAACCGCAGGCGAGCATCTTTTTATTGAAGTTGAGCTTAACCATCGGAAAGTTTTACTTGGTGTATATTATAGCCCATCTTTAAGAATAAATTTCTTCTCCTCTTTGGAAAAACTCCTGGAAAAGGTTCTCCCTTCTTACAGTCACACCATAGTCATGGGGGATTTCAATACATGTCTTTTGAAGAATGATTATCGCTCATCTCGCCTTGTCTCTCTTATTGAATCTAATAACTTATCCATCCTTCCACTAAATGCTACTCATAACTTTCCTAACTCTACTCCTTCACTTCTCGATCTTATTTTTGTTTCTTCTTCTCAACACGTTGCCAAACATGGACAATGTTCTGCCGACGCTTTCTCTCATCATGATCTTATCTACCTTTCATACAAAATTCGGCCGCCTAAGGCAAAGCCAAAAATTCTCTTGCAACGCAATTTTGGTAGCATTAACCTTGCTAATCTTCTTGAGGATGCCAGCAGCATTGACTGGACAACGCTCCTTAACGCTGATAGCATTGATGAGAAAGTTGATATTTTTACGAAAACAATTATTAACATCTACGACAAACATGCTCCTGTACGGCCTATCAGATTGAAACATCTTCCAGCACCTTGGCTTTCCGATGACATAAAAGTACTCTTACATAAGAAAGTTACAGCCAAGACCAAGATGAAAATAAGAAATACTGATCACCATCGAGATAAATATATCAATATAAGGAATCACTGTAATAAGGTGTGTAGGGATGCACAACGCCAGCATATTCACAAATCTGTTCAAAATGGAGATCCAGCGAAAGTATGGAAATTTCTTAAATCTATGGGGGTTGGAAAATCACGACAAGATACCATTCCTAAAGACTTGGACCTCAACTCGCTTAATCAGCACTTTTCAGCTTCGTCCAACTTTGATAGGACTGTAAAAACCTGCACACTAAACTATTTATCATCTTTTCCGGCTCCCAACTATCCACATTTTGTCTTTAGTCAATTCTCTGCTTGTGATGTTAAGAAGAGCGTATTGTCAATAGCATCCAATGCTATTGGTAGCGACTGTATTAGCCGTAACATGATCCTACCTATCCTTGACGAAATCATTCCTATTATCTGCCATATCCTCAATTTTTCCATCTCTAGTGGTGTCTTTCCATACTTGTGGAAAGACGCACAAATCATTCCTTTGCCAAAGAAATCCCATCCCACGTCCATTTCTGAGTACCGACCAATATCTATACTTCCTTTTCTATCCAAAGTTCTTGAGCGACTCATCCATAACCAACTCAGTGTGTTCCTTCGCAAGAACAATCTCCTTAATCCTTACCAATCCGGTTTTCGTCCAGGTCACAGTACGACCACAGCCTTGATCAATGTTACGGAAGATATCAGGACAGGCATGGAAAATGGCAATATGACAGTGCTAACATTGTTGGACTTCAGCAATGCCTTTAACACGGTAGATTTTGACATACTGTTGGCCATTCTACGCTCCATTAACATATCTCCAACGGTAATTGACTGGTTTCGCAGTTACCTGTTTGGACGTCGGCAGCGGGTTCGCATAGAAGATTCTTTCTCTTCTTGGTGTGATACTACTGCTGGTGTCCCACAGGGTGGCGTTTTGTCTCCTTTGCTCTTCGCTTTATTTATAAATTCTATTTCTGACCAACTTACTTCAACCTACCACCTTTACGCGGATGATCTCCAAATATACACCCAAACGCCTTGTGAAAAGCTATCGGAAGCTATTAGGGTTATTAACAAAGATTTATCTCATATAAGTAAGTGGAGCATGAGATATGGCATTAATGTTAACCCAGAAAAGTCTCAAGTCATTGTTGTTGGCAGCTCTCGGAAAATTGGTAAAGTTGATTGGTCCCAAACTCCCCATGTTGTTTTCAACGGCACTGTTATACCTTACGCTGATAAAGTGAAAAATTTAGGTATCTATATTGACACGACTCTTTCCTGGGGTCCACAGATACAAGAAGTAAGCAGAAAGATGTTTGCTTCTGCTAGTTCCCTAAGACGCCTGCGAAACTTTCTCCCTACTGCTACCAAAATTGCACTTGCGCAGTCCTTGCTTCTCCCTATCCTTGACTATGGTGACACCAGCTATCTTGATCTTACAGAGGACCAACTTGATAAACTTGAGCGACTTCAAAACTTTTGCATACGATTCATATTTGGTTTGCGTAAATATGATCACGTCTCTGAATTTCGCACTAAACTCAAGTGGTTGCCCATAAGACTTCGTCGGAATACTCACATTGTCACACTTCTATACAGTATTCTGTTCAATCCATCAACTCCTCTCTATCTCAAGGAACGCTTTCAGTTTCTTCACTCAACTCATTCGCGACTCTTGCGGTCTTCAGAAAACCTACGACTCAAAATGCCAATGCATTGTACTAATTTTACAGACAAATCCTTCAGCGTTCAAGCTGTCCGATTATGGAATGCGCTGCCAATACAAATTAGACGCGCTCAATCACAAAACGTTTTTAAAAATATGGTTAAACAGCACTATCTCACTTTATCTACTCGGCAATAAATCTACTGCCGTCCGTTTGTGAAATAATATCCTTACATTCTTTTATGTACTGTACCTATATAATTATGTATTTGTATATATAAATATATATTTGTATCTATGTATTTATTTGTGTATGTATGTATATGCATAGTCATATGTATCTTATTACGTAAGTACATATGTATATGTACGTAGTAGGTATTAGATTAATTAGATTCATAACTTCTCAATTGCAATTAGTACACCTTCTGCTACCTTCATTAGATTCTGTCAATTTTGGTCCATTCAAAGTAAATCGGTTGCCTGGAAGAGATCGCTTTTAGCGATAAGGCCGCCAATTGCATTAAAATAAGCTAATTTTCTTGTTGTATCCATTATTTTGTATTACTTATTTTTGCAATAAAGTGTACTTCTTCTTCTTCTTCTTCTTCTCCCTAAAGGGGACGTTACGCTGACCGAGTAAGAATCTGGGCTAGTCGTCAGCAGAAGGTCTAGGCAGTATGCAGTGTGGCTTTGGATATCAGGTATACGTGTCGGTTGATCAACAAGCTGGGTGAGATTTAGCGAAAGCGCAAATCTTCGCGCCTCTCGCCCAGCGTGATTGGTGTCCCGGTATGGGCTTAGCCACTCATCGTGGTGAGCGTTGTAATCCCCCAGAAACACAAGTTGAGCCGACGGGTAGCGTTCTTGGGCCACATCACCTTTCGCACTGAGGTAGTTGAAGAGCCTGGTTGTCTCCTGGTCGCCTGTATGTGATCTGTATACTACCGAATACACGATTTTCTCATTGCCGGTGTCCACCAAAACCCATAACACGGAGAAACTAGGGTCTTCAAGGTTTCGGAGACGTCGGCTGCAAATATCATCACGAACATATCCACATACCCCAGCGTGAGGCTTGAAGCGGTGCTCCAAGGTATACCCTGGATAGTTGAGGTATGTCGTGTCTGTCGGATTTTTGATCTGCGTCTCCGTAAGAAAAAGTAGGTGCGGATTTTCTGTCTCGAGGTGGAGGTGGACTGAGTTGATATTTGAGTGCAAGCCACGGATGTTAGTGTGGTGCACTTTTACTCTTACTATCGTATTGTTATTTTAATATCGCAGAAAAAAATTGGCGCTCATTACTCTTATTCCACTGAACATTTTCATAATGCGTATAAATATGTCGCAACTAAGCATATTAATTGCCTACGTATTTTATCATACCTAGGTATTTACATAAATTTCATAGAATTATGACTATGACTAGTCTTCAATCTTTATACAAAGTACAAATACTACAATGTATTGTTACGTTTTTATATTTACTATACATATTGCTGGGTTGTTTCCAATTAACTTATTAATGCTAGGTATATATTATTATTACTTATTAATAATAGGTAAACACTGAAATGCCGGATTTGGACAGCGTCAATCAATATCTTATGGACCTTTTACAATTTTACATTGGACATTGCTGCTAGCATTGTCCAATGTAAAATTGTAAAATGTCCAAACAATTACAGTTGAGAGATTTTTACATAAATATTAAGTCCGCGAGGAAGGCTCTTCTTTTTGTTTGGTATGAAATTGTAATCCAATCTCTATGTTTGAGGGTATAGTGTAGATAACCGGCATTTTATTGTTACATTTACAATTAATCTTGGGGTTTTTCACTGGTACACCGACAATAGAGGCAGGTAGAGGCTCAAGTCAGATAACAAATAAGACTAGACAATCCGCGCCCCAGTGGGCACTCCCCTTTGCTGTTCGAACTTTCGTAAGGAGCGATTATTATCGTAGAGATACATGAAGAGGTCAGTTTTCAAGAAACTTTTGTGCAACTACCGTTCTACGTTAAACGTAAAGATGAGGGCCGCTCCCCCGATTGAAGTTCTAAGGGAAACATTTCATCGAGAGATAATTAGTTGTTTTAATCTGCAGATACCTTAAACCTTTACAAAGAATATAGCGGCGCTTTCATAAATAAGGTTGAACACTGAAAATGATTGAAAGGCAGCTTTTCCACCAAGGATATGTTATGCAGCTCTATGTTGTACGGATTTGAAAGCTAAACTTTGAAACTATTTGAGGTCGTTTCATTGAGCTATTTAAGGGGCGAGTAAGACTTTCTATGATGTGTGCCGTCGCGAGTTATGCGCCTACTGTAGGTACTCTATCCTGCACATAGTGACCATCCATATAGGCATCCATAGCATTTTGCGGGCCGGTTAGCGTGGTTGGTAGCTATTTGGCTTTCACGCCGCAGGTGGGTTCGATGCCCAGCCAGAACAAATATTTTTTTGAATGAATATGTATGTTTGTCCTGAGTGTGGGTATCTATATAAGTATATATTTACACAAGTAAAGTAAATAGTATAATGTAGTTTAACAGTTAAATGGTTTCCATAGTGCAAGCTCTGCTTAGTTTGGGATCAGATGGCCGTCTGTGAATTCACCCATATAAAAAACATAGCTTACTTGAACCCATTTCCATCAGTGCTAAGCTATATGGACAGAATTAATATGATTGATGGATATCAAACGTATTCATAGCAATCCCTGGTGGAAAAGACATCTCTGGTGGAAAAGCATCCTAATGAATAGTAAAAACAAGCGTCTGTGTTTAAACTACGGTATTACCTATTAATACCAATTTGACCTTGATTATTTGGATGTTCTGAGAAACCGCTCTACTCTTTTAGATGTCTAAGGGCTAGCGCAAACGGGCCACCGACCACAGCCACTGGTGGCCAGCGACAGCCACATAACATACTTTTTCATATATTTTGTATAAACGCGCCGCACACGTGTAGCCGGTGGCGGCCACTCGCTACAGCAGTGTCCGCGACGCGCCACTAGTGGTCGCTACAGGCCACACAAAACGCCCACAGCCGCCACTCTCGTACTGCTCCACCCCCCGCGCAGTTAACCGTTACACGTTCTACGTATCGCACGCGTCACCATGGAGCACGACGCCTCAATGGACACCAAACACCGGTGGCGACTTCCAAACACCGGTGGATGTCGCTCGCCTCTGATATTGTTACAAATGAGGCGGTAGCGCGCGACAGCCACCGGTGGCCTGTTTGCGCGGAGCCTAATACTTGCCTCACTGTCGTCCACCTCCCTAAAATCATTACTACCAGAGTACTCAATTTATTTCCTCACTTGTTTTATAGACCGAAGAAAAATAAGAAGTGTCTTTCAGTAAATTGCGGAGCAAACAAAAATAATATAATAATGTCCACCTAGCCGAATTTCGACCACGGCGACTAGTCGCAATAGAGATTAGCCATTTGCGCGGGACATATTATAGTGCACAAGTGTGAGCGCAAACACAGAGCACTTTCTATTCCATCACTCTCATGATCCGATGGGTGCCTAGCGACACGACCGGAACGAGGTCAGGTACAGGACCGACGGTTTTACGTACTCTCCGAGGCACAGGGGTATAATACTTCCAGAACTCTGAAGATTCTGAGAATTTTTTCTTTTTACAGGAAAGTCACAAAATCACTAGTGGCGCGACCCGGGATTTGAACCCAGGACCTCGTTCTCTGCGAGTGAACACGAAACCGCTAGACCAACGAGGCAATGCAAACAACATAATACCTACGAGATTACTAAAACATTTCATAATATATAATGATTGACAATGATATATCATATCATTGTTATCCATGCGTTTCAGCATTGCTACAATAATTATTTACTCTTGTAGCGTCGGGAAATGTTATTTATCGCTTATTATTTTAGATTGCTTAGCAACGGTATTAACCGTGTGAATCTCTACGGCAGAACCTATTTATAATAATTATTCAGACGGTCCTCTAAGTATACATACATATATTATATACTATACCTACTGTTAGTCTGAGTTGACGGGGAAAAACATAACGTCTCCTAGACCACAATAATGCTTAATTAAACATGTTTGCTACGCATTTGTCATTCTTCTGTTGAGGACGAAATAAGGATTATAATGGCGTATACAAGATTTCTAGTTACGTAGTATTGCAGTATTGCCGAAGATATTATGTGGCTTTTCTATGAAGTCATGCCTAATTATACTTTCAGTGATGTGGGTAGTTTTTGTAGAACAGTTTCCGTTTGAGCTAGAATATCCTTCGGTTTATCATCAAACATTACGTGTTAGCCTAGGAGTCTTTCAGTCCCTAGGATCGCTGGCGTTTGGAGGAGGAGAACTCCACTCGTCTTGTTTAAGCGGTCCCGGGGAAGAGGTAACCTGCTGTAACCCAGGTTACCTAAACACGCTTGTGCGTGCTGGGGAGAGCGGCAGGCATTCATGTCCCCTCCCCTCCCTGGGTGAGAATCTCGCAGAGGCTGCAGTGCACGGCGGGGATGCTGGTGTGATCGTTCACGAGTACCCAGAGTCCCCGCTACAAGCACTGTGAGGCTGGCTACCGTGTTGGTTTTAGTGGGGAGCCCTACAAACCCCGTCGCCTCCCCAAGCGATGGAAATGCGACATCATAGCATTTACCTTTTACTGCTTTACCCGTCCATAGAGACGAACAAGGGCGCCAGCCATTTAGGAAATAAGACTGCAAACTATTAAGTATCCAGCGCCAGAGGACATCCTCTTCGGGGTTAGAAAGCTCGACGTCTTACCGATGTGAACATGTACGATAGGGACGGTTTATAACCCCCGACAAAAAAGAAGCTTGTTATAAATTTAACGTCGATGTATGTCTGTGTGTGTGTCTGTATGTGGCATCGTAGCTCTCAAACGATTTCATTTGAAAACCAGTTTTCCTGCGGTGGTTCTTAGCTATGTTTGGTTAATATCGGTCCAGCAGTGTAAGAGTATCAGCTCTTTTTCGAAATGATGTAATTATACTTGAAGTCGGGGGTTTTCTAACGATTAGATTACTCAATTAATAGGGATGTTTTGTGCAAATTTCGCTATACGTAAATACACAATGAGACGGACAACTGCCGATTGAGGACCACACTACCTTAGATCATATCTTACGATCCGTTACTTTCATCGTTGAGTAAATTTTACCGGTTTCTATTCTTTTATATAATATGTAGTTAGATAAAACCGATATCTACTTATAGATTTCTTCAGATAATAATAGGTATCACTATCCAGGATAATCGGGGTCTAGGTTGCGCATTGAAGTGGGTAGGCAACAAAGTGAACGTATTTATTATAACTTTGGTTAAAATTAGTTTCATTTACTTTAACGATACTATAAAAGTAATTTTGTGATAATATACGATAAGATTGTATCCGTAACATCATCTCGGCAAAAGGATATGTTTAAAAAACCGCGTAAATGCTAGATAAACTCGTGTAAATAGGGTTCCTTCCGTAACATGAATATGTAATCTAAATTGTGCTTAGAAAACATACTCATTGTAAGGAACCTACTCACTCAAATTGAACTAGCATTTTATCGTCGTTCAATCGTATTAATTTAAGACAAAACTCTTTTACACGATCGAAATTATAGGTACCTACAGTAGCATCGTAGATAAGGGAGATATTCAATACTCATCTATTTTATTTAATAAATTTAAAATTATTTATTTCAAAATAGCAAAAACAACATCTATTCGATAATTGATACCCGCAAAAGAAGCTCTGCCATTTGTTATGTCACACGGTTGTATGGATAAAATATTCTCTCCGATCCTTAATCGGAAGAGCGGCTCAGTGTCTTCGACATTTGCAATTATAATGTCCCTAATAACCGACCGTATTATGCATCTACCCGTCTGTAACCCGTCTGGCTTTGTGTAACCCATAAATAATGGTTCTTAGTCTGGATGTAATTTGTGTCCGTCAATTATATGTTTGTAAAGTACCCCGCGACTCAGGGATTCAATTCCCGAGTGCGGAAATTGTCTTAAAAATTAACGCTTACTTGTTGGTACATTGTGTTTTAGCCAGATAAAATACTTAATAAAATAGCCTGACATCATTAGGTACAAGAAGTCAATGAGAAAAGCTATCGAAAATAATTCGCGTTGAAAATTGTGCAGTCCCTATAGAATGATAAAAATAATCTGTCAGTCATTCGCCAAACACAAAGTCTATACATATAATAAAATCGTAGGAAAGTCATAACTGTACATTGATTATTTTTTAAAAAGGATACCGGGGGCGTGATCTACAATCGATACCGTAGGCAAAAAAATAGTTTTTAGAATTTTTGTCTGTTTGTCTGTATGTGTGTGTCCGGTCAAAACTCAAAAAGTACTACATGGATTAACTTCAAAATTTGCATGAATATTACTTAGAGGTCGGATCAACATTAGGCTACATATTATCACGCTATCACCTACGGGGGAGGGACCTGTGATAATTTATAAAGTTTAACGCGGGTTAAACCGCGGGGCACAGCTAGTATAATATAAATATGTGTAATTGTTACGTATTTTTGTATACATTCGGCATTCTTCTTCATTCATACCACAGCTGCTAGTACGTTCGGCCCTCACCTTGGATTTCCGTTTTTACTGCAATCACAATTATTACCACGCCAGCTGTTCCGCTCGGACGCGCTGGTGCGTAAACTGTGACAAGTTTAACTTAAACAGCGGATGTTACTCTTTCAGCCTCATTAGGTTACCTCCCAAATTTAGCAACGCACTAAAAAACGGAAATTTTATTCACTTTGTTATTGTTACTATCTGATGTTATCCCTCATCTGAGTTTCTTAGTGTTCGCGGCAGTCTAACACATCCTATTTAGCATCGTCGTCCCAGCAGCGCGTTAGACGATCCAGAACTGAATCTTGTGGAACACTATTTGATCACGACTTATTTAGGACAAGTCAACTTTATTAATAACCTAACTGTTAGAAAACCCTCGACTCCAACTACAATTACATTATTTTGGAAAAGAGCTGATACTCTTATACTGCTGGACCGATAGAAATGGCTTTCAAAAGAAAAAAAACCGTATCGAAATCGGTGCATCCGTTCGAGAGCCGTACGATGCGCACACACAGACATTGATATCAAATTTATAACACACCTCTTCTTGCGTCGGGGGCTACTCACCAGCCACGACCACGACAGCGCCGCGACCACGACAGCGCCGCGACCACGACAGCGCTGCGACCACCGGATGGTGAAAAGGGTGCAAAATACGAATCATTGGGGGATCCCAATGACTATCTATTAGTTAGTCTTAATCGGCGGAGCAGCCCGTATCGACGGATATTAACGTAGAGTGAGAGTTATAGAAGGGTTAATAATATCCTGGTACATTATTCACACACGGCCATCTGATCCCAAAGTAAGCAGAGCTCGTACTATGGAAACCATATAACTGATATACTACATGTACTACTTTTCTTTTGTAAATACATACTTATATAAATAATTACACCCAGATTCAAGACAAAAAAGACATGTTCATGACCAAAGGTATCTAGCAACCACACCAACCAGTACGTCGAAATTACACAACACGTCCCTATAAAACCGATCCTCTCAAGCATCTCAATGTCAGTAACCACCCTAAGCCAAAGTTCGAACCCCAAAGACAAGGCCCTAAGCGCGGGTTACTATATCGTCTCATTTGTTTGACGGCTTAAGCCTCCGTTCACCTCGATTTTGAATGCCTCCTAGGAAATCTGTATAAGTCAAATTGAAACAATAAGAAAATGATTATATTTATTTTTATGTATTTATTTATTTGGTCAGTCTACAATTGTTTACACATTACATTTACAGATTCTTCATTAATAATAATACAGTTTTAAGTGCAACAATTACTTACAGACTAACACCACTTGCATAGATTATAGGTAAATATGTAATAAATATTTTATGTGTTTATATCCAAACTAATATTATAAATGCGAAAGTAACTCTGTCTGTCTGTCTTTCTGTCTGTCTGTCTTTGCTTCACGCCTAAACTACTGAACCGATTTGTGTGAAATTTGGTACAGACATAGTTTGGAACTCGAGAAAGGACATAGGATAGTTTTTATTACAAAAAATAAGATAAAAAATAAAATAGCGCCATCTATTGGCCAAGAGTGGGAATCAATTCAGTACTGAATATTCATCGGAAAAGAGTATGATCACGCTGAGCAGCGAATTATGCCAAATTGTGAATAGCACATACAGTTTAAAAAATCTATCCGGATTTACGCGCTAATATCGAAAATCGGGAATGATTATGCGAAAGGGCGATATTGGCGCCAACAAATGAAATAGTAGGCCGGATAAATGACCAAATTATGTCTGACGTCGAGGGAGATGTCATCGAGTATCTATCAGTAGATAACGTCGTGGATATCGAGCAAGTGACATCTTACCCAACAGAGTTTCTCAACTCCTTAGAGTTATCAGGAGTGCCTTCTCACAAGTTGAGGCTGAAAGTTGGAGTTCCTGTGATGCTTATGAGAAACCTAGATCCACCAAGGCTATGTAACGGCACACGGTTACAAGTAACCTATTTAGGACGGAATGTCATTAAAGCCGTTATTATGACTGGAATGGCAAAAGGTGAAACTGTAATTATTCCCCGCATTCCCATCATTCCAAATGATTTGCCATTCCAATTCAAAAGAGTTCAGTTTCCGCTGAAAACTGCGTTTGCAATTACCATACTCGTAAATAAAGCCCAAGGGCAAACGCTTAAAGTTGCGGGGGTACATCTTGAAAAAGACTGTTTCTCCCATGGACAACTCTACGTTGCGTGCTCAAGAGTATCAAAACCACAAGACCTATATATTTTTGCAAAGGATGGCAAAACTAAAAACGTGGTATACAGAAATGTCTTGGTGTAAGAAACTTTAATAATCTTTAAAGCCTAAAATAATAGAAAATTTGTCAAGGGAGAAACAGTATTTTTTTCTGAAATGGCAAATCAAAATAATATTTTGATAATAAGGGAAAAATAACATTTTCGCTTTTTTCGATCGGCAATAACGGCTTTAAGTCCCTAAGTGAGTATACATATCTTCAATTCAAACGCAGAGCTCATTATGTTGGTTTTTGAAGAGTTCTCTAGAATATCTTCCACATTTCCCGCGAGATCGGGAACTATGTGGGTAAAACCAAAAATCTGCCGGAAGTCACTATTCCACGCGAACGAAGTCGCGGGCAAAAGCTAGTACATATATATATACATACATAAACTGTAAAAATTAAAATTATGACATAGTAAATGAATAATTAATCAATTAACTTAATAAATAATATAATAGGATGGCGTACAAAACATGAAAATTAAATTATAACGGTATGAAATAAATTAGTTTAAAAAGAATTAGAATTTGTGAATATGTATAACTGATGAAACGTGACTTTCTTGAGCTAGCTTTGACCTATAGCTCAAGAAAGTCACGTTTCATCAGATATAGCTCAATTGAGTGCAGCTGTATCGACTGAACGCGTGGCACTTTAATCGATCATTGAATTGTTGTTGTTAGTATCTAATTATCTAGGAATAGCAAATTTGCTATTGCAATTGCACTTTTTAGGAGAAGACTGACAAATCGTAGGCATTAGTAACTCCCAATGATCAAGCTTCAGGTCAGACGGGATTTTTCTAAGTGAACGTAAAAGGACCTCCACAGTGTTCTTGTGCTGCCCGCATCCAGCAGCTTGGAGGGGGCCTGCCCACAATGCGTTAACCGGTTCGTGGTTGCCATCCGAGAACCTTTCTGCCACAGCGGCCTTCGGTTTAAGGTGTTCTACAACAGTTAAATATAGAAAAGTCAACAAAATCTTATTTGGCGCCACTAGTAAGATTCAGCCAATGATTAAATAATTATCGACTTTCAGGGGCTGTAAATAATTAGGTGGTCGTCAACTGTTCAATTTAGAAACTCCAATAAATGGTATATGATAATGATATATTTTTATGATAACAAGGCATATTAATAATAAATAAATAATAAATCGTTTATGGCACCATAGCCGATTACATTATGTTTTAACCCACTAATCTGACTAATTGTATAAACATAAAATACAAAAGCTAGTGTAGGTAGGTACAGAGAAAACACCAACGATGTGTTTTCGCCGTATCTGGACACACATTTGAATTTTTAGGAGGAAATAGATGTATTTTTTATAGAAATTGCTTTCTTGGAACTTCTAAGAAAGACCGATTTATTTATATTTTTTTTACAGACATTAGCAGGAACATTGTTATGTTACGACCGAAAGTATGGAGTTAGGACTTCAGGAGTGCTCTTTATATTCTGGTTGCTGCTCATCCTAGCTGGAATACCTCAACTTGGATCCGAAATCATGCATCACAATACAGTGGAGAATGGCCGATATAAACTTGGCAGTTATATCGTTTACTATTGTCTCATATTATTGATGTTAATTTTGAGCGGTTTTGCTGATTTACCAGCACAAGAGACCCCGTACACATATGAGGAGGTAATTAATATTCAATCAACAGCTTTTTATTACCCTACAGAGCATGACAAGAAGTGATATACTACCATCACTCCTGACCCTTTCTCTTCCTCTCCGATGATATCTGGCGTATTTATTCACATATTGCCCGTAACATTAATAAACTCAGGTGCTTCCCAGTTAAGATGCATTCTTAAATGTTGCTATATCTCCGATTTAATGGCCCTAAACGTGATCTGAAGACTACGGGTGCGGCAATAATAATAATGTCCTCCTAGCCGAATTCGGCCACGGCGGCCAGTCTCAACAGAGCCATCTGCGCGGGACATATTTTAGTGCTCAAGTGTGTGCGCAAACACAGGAACACTTTCTATTCCATCACTCTCATGATCCGATGGGACGCCTTAGCGACACGACCGGAAAGAGGTCAGGCACAGGACCGACGGCTTTACGTGCTCTCCGAGGCACGGGGGTATAATACCGCCAACTCCCAGACTTCGGGCTGATGCTGAGAAATTTTTCTTTTTACAGAAAAGTCCCAAAATCACTTTTGTCCCGACCCGGATTTGAACCCAGGACCTCATTAACTGCGGGTGAACACGCTACCGCTAGACCAACGACGCAGGCATAATACTTAGGTGTAGGCAGAGCTTGCTTTCTTTGGCTCTATGAGCAGAATTATTATGCCAGCTGTGTGGGGTGTGAGTATTGTCGCCAGAATTCAACGACGTAAGACGAAGGTTCGGCATAGCGTTAATGCTGCAATGGTCATGCTAGCCTTATAGGCTACGGTGATCGGTCACCATTATGTGGATCCTATAGACACCGAAACAAAGTAAATTTGGCTACTTCGATCTGAATGATGTAGCTATCTAGGCAGTCAAGAGTACTGGGTTTAAAGATATTTGTAACAGTAATAAAAGTGTAAAAGCCATAACATTTAACTGTGTTCGATAGTTCCTGTTCGTGTTTTGTTTTATACGTACCTCAGCTGGGAAAGTTGGAAAGATATTTATAATTTTGTGTTATTATTAATTTACAGAATCAGTCACCAGAGAATCGGTCAGGTTTCCTAATCAGACTCACATTCTCGTGGTTCGATCCATTCATTTTGACAGGATTTCGAAGAAGTTTGGATGAAAAAGACATGTGGCCCTTGCAACCCCAGCATGCATCAAAAGTGACAGTAGAAACATTTGAGAAATATTGGCATAGAGCTGTTAATAAGCGGGAGATGTAAGTATTCAATCTTTTCTATGTATGTAAAAGGAATAACGACCGACGTCTTGGATTATAAGAATAATCCAAAAGATTTATTTATTCAATAACAATTTTTACATTGTGTCTGAATTTTCTATAACTAAATGTACATAATTATTATGGAAGAAATACATTAAATTATCTATAAAATACAATACAATCAATAAAGAAAAAATGGTCAATTATAAAGTGTCGATGTTTCTATGTTAAATATAATAATTCGTCAACAGAGTAGAAACACTTTTAAACAAGAACTGTTTGAGTTTTTTTTGTATAGACAAGGCTCTTGATATCTAATGGCAGTTTATTAAATACTAGATGAGCCGCGAATAGATAGGTATGTCACGACAGTACAACAAAAACTTGTATCATATTTATTTTACACTAGCTGTGCCCACGACTTTGTCCGTGTGTTAATTAATTTTTTTTGTAAAATAAAAGACTTTCTTAATTAAAAGTAGCCTAAGTTACTCCTTATTACATCAGCTACTTGCCAATAAAAGTCCCGTTAAAATCAGTCCAGCCATTTCAGAGATTAGCCGGAACAAACAGACAGACAAAAATTGTAAAAAATGTTATTTTGGTGTATGTACCGTATATATATTCATATTAAGTTAGTAAAAAGCGGTTATTTCAATATTACAAACAGACACTCCAATTTTATTTATTTGTATTATATCCGAATATTGAGTTATGTCCGAACTCGTATCATAAAATTTGATGCTTTTAGTGTTAGCTATCTAGCCCTGCGAGGTTGTTGGTGTTTTACGAATAACGCTGTATTCCGGTATCCCATTATGACTATGTACAGATGCCAGCACATCGAGCTACCCCAATCTGTCAAATTTTCATCGATTTTAAACTTTATCACATAAGCATAAAGTTCACTTTCAATTGGAGAAATTCGACAGATTGGGTAATTAATGTGCTGGCGTCTGTACGTTGTAGTAACTCTAAACTACAAGCTTAGCCCTATTTATGCACTTTAATTATACGTAATAATAACTTTTTATTAATAACCCTTATGCAATAGTAAGATAATATATTATACAATAGTACGAGTTTTTATTTATTAAAGTATTAATAACAATAACAAACGAATGACGTCAAACCAGCATCTCTGTATTCAGCGCCAAGCCCTCCCATCGAATTTCTATAACTAATTTAGCCATCAGGTAACATTTCTTATAATAATAAAATAAAATGATCTTATTCTTATTTTTTTTTAGAGCAACGTGTGTGTTGCGCTAAAGTGAATCTGTGTGTAGTGTAAGTGAAAAACGTAGAAAGCATATTTTCGAATGTCTCTTTGTGCGACAGAGTACAAAAACATTAAATGTGCCGAGGTTATATTTCTTATTCGAGTACGGTTAAGGGCCAAGGGCACTTCAGATTAATCATAATTTTGTGTCTGTAAAAACCTTTATATATAAATATTATTATATTTGTATATGTTTGTAGTGACGGGCCTGTTGGCGTGGTTGGTAGATACGCTGCCTTTCACGCCGGAGGTCGTGGGTTCGATTCCCACCCGGGACAAATATTTGTGTGCATGAACATGTCTGTTTGTCCTGAGTCTGGGTGTAAATTATCTATATAAGTATATATTTACAAAAGAAAAATAGTATATGTAGTATATCAGTTATCTGGTTTCCATAGTACAAGCTTTGCTTAGTTTGGGATCAGATGACCGTGTGTGAATAATGTCCCAGGATATTATTATATAATATTATTATTATATTATCTTTTTATATACTGTTGGTCTAGTGGTTAGTGACCATATCTGCTAAATCAAAGATCGTGGGTTCGATACCCACTCACGACAAATCTAGACAGACGAAAGAAAGAAATATATAAGAAATATTATCAGTTGTCTGGTTGCTACATGACAGGCTCAGCTTAGTTTGGGATCAGATGGCACTGTGCTAATTATCCCATGATATTTGTGTTTATATAACTAAGTCGCCAACAGCATGCGGCCGGTGTTGTGGACCAAGAGCATCACTTGCGCGTTGCCGACACTTTAGACACCTTAAGTTAATCTTATTTTCTCATTAAAATATATATGCTCCATGCAAACAATCGATTAATTCTTACATCGTAATGGATTCATGGGAAATGCTTGCTTTGCTCGCCACAGATCGAGGATTTGATCGATACCCACCTAGGACAGATATTTGTGTGCATGAACATGTCTGTTTGTCCTGAGTCGACGTGTAATTATCTACACAAGCATGTTTTTACAAAATAAAAGTAGTATATTATGTAATGTATTAGTTATCTGGTTTCCCTAGTACAAGCTCTGCTTAGATTTGCATCAAATGACCTTGTGCGAATAATGTCCTAAGATATTATTAATTGTTCACTGTCCAAATTAGATGTTCATAATAATTAACAACCAATTAATACGGTGAACATAAAGTATCTAAAATCCTAAAATGTTCCTATTACTTGATAACACCTATTAAATTAATTTCAACCAAATTTGTTAAAAAATATCAGTGAACAATTGCAATTTTATACTTATTAATTTCGATTACCACTTATGGTTCAAGCGGCTTACCTTGGCTTACAGTGACAAGATGATTAAAAAATAGCCTTAACCATAAATGTTTTGGAAGTCGTTATAAAAACAATAAACGACTGATTTGCTAGCTTTCCTTAGGGGGCAAAGTTACGAACAAGATTTACCAATAGCTCCGATATTTGAATAATTTAGACTGGACGTCTGCGCGTCTGCGCAACGGTTAAAACAGTCGCTTTCGCACTTCGTATCCTGGTTACTCTTCCTGCACAGGACAACAATTTGTATGACCCATAAGTGGTTGTTCTGATTGTGTCAGTCCATTATATGTTTGTAAAGTATCTCGCACAGCGATTCTATCGGTAGTGCGGGCGTTTTATTATAAAAAAGACTATTTAAAATAGTTTGTACACAAGAACTGAATTTTATTTTGGACTTGTGTGCACCGCGGTTATACCCGCGTTAAATTTCATAAGTTATAGCCTATGTGTTAATAGCCGTTTAGACGTGAAGAAGTAACAAGCATACACACTCACACGCTCACAAACTTTCGCCTTTATAATATTAGTGTGACTTACTTTTTATCCGTTATGAACTTCGTCCATTCATTTTTATTTGAAGCGATACCTCTGTTTATGCCTTTTATCATCTTTCACACAATCCACAATTCCTATCATTCAATTCGTTACATGACTATACATAACATGAACATACCACGAAAGAAAATGAACAAAGAAGGCAAAGAAAACAAGTAGAACTTGTGACCTCGCGTCTCACTTTCATTATCAATTGTTAGTTGTTTGAAAGTGGGTCATTTACAAGTTCATTGTAGGGTAGCAACTACTGCACTTTACTTCGGATTATCCTTTAAGTTGATACAGAGTTATCAAGGTGACGTCAATTCAATTCTGAAGTCAAAGAAAGCAAATGGCTTTCTTTGACTTCAGAATCCTCATTTTAGTGTCACCCTTTACATCACTAGAGACCCAAGTGATGTAAAGGGTGACACTAAAATGAGGATTGTTATTTTTATATTACTGGGTCATTTAACAAAGTCGTAGCCTTGACGCTTGCAACACCAGGAGCATCATCGCGTTTCGGAACCTTTACAAACTTTATAGCTCGGTTTTAAGGGTCTATTAAAATAACCGTGGCAGGGAGCTCCTCATTCCACAGCCTAAACAAACGTATATTGGAGAATTGGCAGTAATGGCCGTGGGCATCAAAACAAACGAATCTTCAACACAGCACATTATTACATGGAGTTGAATGCAGCCTGTAAGATCCAGAAAGTCAATGCTATGCTTGCTTCTGCTATGAAATGCAGAAAGTCAATAGGGCTCGACGGTATTATACTCAACCACCCACATGGTCCGTGATTATATGCATTGGATCACGATGTAAGGAACCCAAACGTGCCCATTGTATAGGCGGGACGCACACAAGGAGGCAAATACTCTCTTCATGCTTAGGGGTTCCATGCAGCCTGTAAGCTCCAGATGTTAAATTTTCACGGATCGTTTTTGCTCATAGATGGACATAGGGTATGGTAGGGCCCGACGCGACGGTATTATCCCGGTCTTGGTTGAATTTTGGTGCATCTTCCCTGGATGATCCCTTTCCCTGATGATCTTCCATGAGGAACACCATAATATGTATACTATATATATTTTCTGCTTGCAGGAAAACAAATGCGGTTGGAAACCATAAAGTAACTGGAAAAAATAAGGAAAAGAAAGATCAAATATCAATTTTACCAATTTTATGCTATTCTTTTGGTGGGCAATTACTTTTCGGTTCGGTGTTGAAGGCGATCAACGATATAATCACCTTTGCTCAACCAGAATTGCTAAAGTAAGTAATTTAACTGTTTTAATTAAAAACTATTTAGTTTCTAGAAATTTCTGTAAGTCTGGGCAAATCGTCATCATCATCATATCAGCTGAAAGACGTCCACTGTTGGGGAAAGGTTTCCGCCAAACATACCTGCAGGTATTATTGTGTTTTTCGATTTGGGACGATCGCAGTAAGATGATCATAGTACTCAGAGAAACACTGCAGCCCATTCTCTAGTATACGGTCTCTCGTGCCGTCTTTTAAGCCCTCCACGTGATGAGATGGGGTAAATTAAAAATAGCTCGTCCACCTAACTAGAGCTCGACGAGCTATTTTATCAGTACATCTTGTAGGAGACCTGGCTAAGCTGCGTCTTCCGGAGGAATATTTGTTATTAAGTATTTGGTAAACTCTGGACTTTCGAGACTTAGCAATATTGTATTATCTGCGTGTTTTATACAAGGGTATATATAATTAGGGTTTACCGTCCATCTCAGTCATTCTAGCAGAACAATAAACTTTATAACATCACAGTAAATATTATAAGACCACAGTAAATAGCATAAGATCACTGTAAATATTATACGATCACAGTAATATTACAAAATCACGGTAAATACGTATTAAAGAACGTAGCAAATTATGTTTTTTAGGATTGTGTATAAAATATATACTTAATATACTTAACAATAATATTATTTGTCGACATCATAAATTATTTTTGGACTTTATCGTAACAATTCTGGACATCTAATGTTGAGTAATTTTTGACGGTGAACAATTACCTAAGAATGGGTACATTATGTAAGTATGTCTATTATAGGCATTAGCAAGTGTGAGTCGGGCTCGGGAACAAAGGGTTCCGTACCTTCGAGAAACTATTTTCATGTTTCTGTTAAAAGCAACAAAAAAAATATTGCAGTACTTGAAAATAGTTTGAAAATGTCTGCATACTTATTGCGGCTTATGATATTACGTGTATGTTATAAAGCGTATGTCACAAACAGACAGACAGACAGCCGGTCAGCGGATGCTTAGTTTTAGGGTATTATTGGCAGCCTTTGGCTACGGAACCCTTAAAATAAAGCCACTTTATTTGGTACGGAATTCTCCGTAGTACTTATTTTCGGGTTTTTGTACATTCGTCAGAAAGTAAATTCGTCACTTTTTTGTAAACAAAGTAAGTAAATTCGTCACAGGCGCTAAATTATATTCGTTGTATAATATTGATATTGTAAATTCGTCACAAGTCTTAATTGTCTACCATTTACGCATAAAGTACTGGTAGCAAGCAAAGTTATTGGTTTAAGCGCGTGAAATTATTTAATTTCTTACAAATGCATGTTAAGTAAAAATATTAGCTTCTGCATGAAGTTCTTTTTCTTATAAACTTTGACAGCCTATTGATTTTATTCAGGTATTAATATTATGATACTTAACATGTTTTTTTTCACTTTCATTAAAACCTGAATATAAGTATAACTTTTAAGAACACATTTTTGAAATGTGAAAAGTACAGTCAGCTCCAAAAGTCGATGAACAGAATGTATATTTAACAGTACATTTACGGCGTCAAATCAGGGTAATCTAATGATAATATTTAATGGATAAAAAGTCTGTACAGACGCCAGCACATCCATTAAATATATCATTAGATTACCCTGATTTGACGCCGTAACTGTACTGTTAAATATACATTCTGTTCATCGACTTTTGGAGCTGACTGTACGTCGAATGGGAATATTAACATTTTGAAAAGTGTGATTGGAATCACACTTTAAAAATCACAGTTTCGCTAATTTTAATATTTTGATGAGTCGGGTGGCGTGGTTGGTAGATACTTCGCAGATCGTGGTTTCGCTTCCCACCCTGGACAGATATTTATGTGCATGAACATGTCTGTTTGTCCTGAGTCTGGGTGTAATTAATTATCTATATTAGTATGTATTTACATACATATAAAAGTAGAAAGTACTCGTAGATGTAGATGCTTACTTTGGGATCAGATGGCCGTATGTGAATAATATACCAGTATATTATTATCAGTATATTTCTACTATTTACTTATAGTGGGAATGTTAGACCAGCCACTTCTTAATACATGTTACAATATAAGTACTACTTAGGCGTCTCATGGGCGTGTCCGATACTGACAAACGCGTATATTTTAGTTGTGAGTTGAACTGTGATTTTTAGGTAGAGATAAGGTTAAATTCTTAAAATTACTGTTATAATAATACTTAAATAAATAACGTTTTAATTCTACTCATTGTTTGATCTTTCTGCTGTCGGTGCAGAGATAAACATTGTGACGAATTTACATTAATCCAAATTAATATATGATCAGGTTTCTTCACAAAACTAGAACTGTGACGAATTTACACATACTTCTTTCTGTGGCGAATTTACTTTGTGACGAATGTACAATAACCCCTATATTCGCAATTGACGGATGTCATAAGTATCTCTAGTTCTGTTTTGTCGCCTAATACAAAATTATCGACCTTGTGCCTACAGAAGGTTGCGTTGTAATTATGCCTGAATTTTAAAGTTGTAATACTTTTAAGAGTACTTACATGGAGCAATTTACATAATTACCGTGATGGCGGACATTACGCATGTAAAGTGTATTTATAATACGTGATTATTTAGGTAAACAAAAATCTTTCAATTATTTCTATTGTATTCTGTTTTTATGACAGTTCATAACGTGAGAAATATATGTAGGTACTAGCTGTGCTCGTGACGTTTTCCGCCTGGCACCTTAATATACAGAGTTTTAGGTAATAGGTGTTCATTATGGTAATTTTCAGAATTGTTATTAGTTCAAAACAAAGATATAAAATTGATTCTAAAAAAAATTTAGACAGACGAATTTACTACATTGCCAGATAGTTTTACATGTTTCTCTCAATCATCATCATCATCAGCTGAAATATGTCCGCTGCTGGACATAGGCCATCCCAGAGATCTTCATAGTTGCCGGTCTTGCAGCTTCCTTTTCCTCAATACTCTACTAAAGTACACCTGTAATTAAAATCATCAGAAAATTGCGTTTGTATTTCAAGCAACCAGTCTCACGTGTTTCTGTCAACTGCAAACAGTTTTATTTCTCCTGCCATTGTGAGTGAGTGTCTGATAGAGTGCAATTTCTATGGGATGGCTAACAGACACGACCGAAAAAAGGTCAGGTACAGGTGCGACGGGTTATGTGATCTCCATAATGTAGGTTTAATAACGCCAACTTTCAGACTTCGGGCTTATACTGTGGCACTGAGAATTTTCTGAATAGAAAAAATGCAATATTACTTTTTAGTCCGACCCTGGAGTCCCTGGAGACCCGGGACCTCATTATCTCGAGGCTGTCTCTTAACTATGCTAATTATCAGCCTAGGTTGTTTGTGACCGTTAGTTTGTTTTTCCCTCTTCCTTTGTAAAACTTTTTCACGTTGTAAAAAACCTGCTATTTGCAAAAAGTTACATTTTCAGATATGGAAGAAAACATTTTTCGTATTATGGTAAAAGGCTTGTCGTAAATCATAAATTTAGATAGTCGCCTTTAATATTTAAACATACATTATGTTCGACGACTGGGTTAAAACCTCCAATGCTTTGTTAAATAATATGAACAATGCAAATATGTTTTAATTAAGAAGTTAGGGAAAAGTAGAACAGTGAAATTGATAAAAATAACTCAAAAAGGTTTAAGTTTGACAACGACGATATAAAATAACGTTACAAACCAATAGTTTATCAATTTACCAGCCAGTGACTTTACTAAAGCCGTATGTGGAAGCCAGTTCATAATATGTAATTTCAGACGTGTCATAGGATTTGTGGAGGGCGATGAACCTATGTGGAAAGGGTTCCTGTATGCAACCTCTATGTTTGTCGTCGCCATCACAAAAACAGCGATCCTTGGGCAGCACTTTCTGAAAGCACGCATAGTTAGCGTTCAAATCAAAAATGCACTTACCAGCGCAGTGTTCAAGAAAGCCCTTTATATGTCGAACGCCGCCAAAAAAGAGTCCACAATTGGAGAAATAGTGAATCTAATGTCTACGGACGTTGGCAGGTGAGTGATTATTATTTAAATCTGATCTTTATCATACATTCTGTAAACCAGTAGCTGCTACCCGCCGTCCAATACATCTCTTCCTTGTTTCCGATATACTTAGGTTCTCGTCTGATATCGCATGAATATGATCTTGAAATGTTTCAATCCATTTCAAAGTTCTAAGACCCGCAGATGGAAAAATAATCGAAATACACTCAGCGGAACGGATGTGGCCCAAGCGCGCGCCTCAAAATGAAACTCAAAAATAACTTTTGGTGAAAAACTTAAATGTTGGAGTTACTTTATTAAATTTGACAAAATAACAAAAAAGACGCTAAGCTTTACAAAAAAATAAAGCTATGGTACTTAAAATTTATAGCGCGTATTTCGACCTCTGTCCGTGATGACGTGCCGTGATTCGACCGGAGTACGGAACCGAATTATTGTCGTTATCCTATTAAAATAACTAACACAAATGTCCTATCAAACAGCCACTCGAAATTCTAAAACGTGATATCATAATTGACTGTTATTATTTGTTCGTTTATGTTGGGTCACATTCCATGCCACTGAGTGTATGTGACCTTAAAATTTTGTATCTATTTTATTATTATGTGCAACATTATTTTATTTATTTGGCCACAGATTTCTTCTAAAACGCATCTAATGTTGTTTGACATAAGTTTAGCGCGCCAATCAAAAACATTTCAAAATTCTAAGACCTAACAATAAACATATTTTATTTTTGGCTTCAATTTTTGATGTGTTTTACTTTGTCGCAGATTGCTTCAAAAACAAAAATATGCTATATGGTTTGACATACCTTTGACGTTAGTTTGATTGATGTTGCCAGCTCCCACAATTGAGTTGATATGGTTAATAGTCTGGAAAAGGTACGATTATCAAACAAGGAATGGTTAAACTATGCAGACAATATATGTAGTTTATAAGCACTAAAATCTCATTTACATTACATTAATAGTACACACTTGTACTAAGTAGGTACCTAGGGTTTAACAAGGTCTGAGTACTCCGACGATAACTGCCCCTTACATAACCTAACTTCCCTAGTCCGTTCCTTGGTTTCCTGGAAGAGATCAAATGCTATGATATTGTCACTTTTTTATTTATTATAAACTCTGTAGTGGTGGGAGTTTATCTATATAGGTACCTGTACAAATGTATATTTTGCTTTCTTTTTACCAAACATGTAGCAAAGTGGTTTATGTCGTCGTGTTTGAGGTTTATTCCCAAACAGGAGACCCATTCGTGTAAGCCATATAAGTATAGTTTTCCAGAGTATGTGTGTACATTGTGATTTTCTGAAGTACTCTCAGATTTATGTCGCTCGTATGGTAGTCTTGTTTTTTTAAAAACAGAATATGAATTTCTTCGTCTATTATAACTATGTCGATGCTAATGTGTTACGCATATACCCCCACTGTTAAACTATTTATCTGAACGAAAGTTGATCTACGTTTGAGTTTATGCATCCGTATCTGTTAATTGTACCGACGTTTGTATCCCACGGAAGACTATAATAATCTAACAAACTAAGAAGTATTTGTCCATATACTTCACTAACTGATGACTGATTATTTGCTTAAGAAATTGACTAAATCACTTTTGGAACACATTAACTATGTTATTAGATGGCCCGCTATTTTTTGTTTGCACAGGTGATTTCCAGTGAGTTCGCTGACGACTGGGGAAACCCATATAGCTGTTACTATTTATTCAGATATATACTGATAGATAGGTAAACTCGTCTATTTATGTTGAGTAATCTATTAGATTTAGGTGTCATAGTATTTTTTGTCTATTTTAGGTTACGTTAAGAGTTAACGATCAGGTGACCCTGATGATAGACACTGAAGCCTTTAGTGAGACGCTTGCAATGTTTTACTGCCATATGATTTCGCTACGCATCACTATACATGTCTTGTTACTTCTATATCAATGACCGATGTCAAATTTATACCTGCTTCAACGTAATTTTACTAGTGACTGACATTAATATTAGCGTAAACGGCAATATACAGTACCGCTGTGGACTTGAAACGAACACCATACCGGGACAAAACATATTGTTTGTTCCGTCTAATCTTGGTAACGGCTGCAACTATCTTGATGGGACCTTTACTGATAGATACCTGATGTTATATATAAGAAGTAATAATTTATTCACCTAGAAAAAAATAGGTACTAGATAGATAGTAAAATAAATATTAGTCGGGAAAATAATTTACGCAAATGAGGTCGCGGGTCGATGCTAGTTGTACACACGGCTACATATCAAGCTATACATTACTAATAGAATCTGACCTCTCATTGTATGAAAATCCTATACAATGCGAGATCAGCCTAAACTGGAAATGAATAGCCTGACGTGTAGCCGTGTGTACATATATTCTTCTTTTTTAGCTCTCATCCATTAATTTCGCTTCGCATATACTAATATCTACGTATTTTATTTTTAGGTTCCATAATTTGTCCTTTTTCAACTTGTTATGGTCAGCTCCGTTGCAAATATCGCTAGCTCTATACTTCCTGTGGGGGATTCTGGGCCCCTCAGTGTTGGCCGGAGTGGCGGTGATCATCGTTGTCATGCCCATCAACGGATTGATAGCCCGCGTGCAGGAGAGACTGCAGACCAAACAAATGCGATATAAGGACGACAGGTTGAAGCTGATGAGCGAATTACTTAATGGGATCAAGGTAAATGAGCAACGTAACTATATCTAAACTAACCCTTACGCTACGTCCTAGGTAGGCGGTTCAAAGCGAACGCGATTATGAAGCGGTGACACGCGAATTCAATGATATTTGCGATATTTGCACACCGCTTTTGCCTCGTACCCTAAACCGGCGAGTATGTATGAAGAATATTATGACAGTAAACGAGGCATTAATTCTAGGTACAGATGCCAACACATCCAGCTACCACAATCTGTCAAATTTCTTTTATAGCTTTTCGACTTTATCACATAAGCATAAGGTTCACTTTCAATAGGGTAGCTTGATGTGCTGGCGTCTGTACAAATAGATTGTTAGATCGTGACTTACATCTGATCATACGGAATTATATGTAATTATTTAATTTATCATAGTTATGGGTGTAATAGACATTTAAATATATATTGTCAAAATGTTTCTTTAAGGTAATACATTTTTATATATTCAGATATATTTTTAGATTATATTAATACTAGCACTCCTTTGCCTGAAATACAGGATTACCTACTTCAGGCACACCTGTAACGTTTGTAGCGAATTAAGAAAAATTGTATTTGTAGGTTTATCTTGTTTGATTGGTTCTGTCTATATTGAGGTAAATTTAACAATAAACATTTTTTTCTAGGTTTTAAAAATGTATGCGTGGGAACCAAGCTTTCAGAGTCACATTCTCAAGATAAGGACGAAAGAATTGAATATACTAAAAAAGCTCGCATACATGAACTCCATTTCGTCGTTTATATTTTTCTGCACCCCTTTTCTGGTTAGTATAATATCGGAGCTAAATATTATCTGTGCCTACTAGTTTCATCTATATCTACGTAATCTACAATGTAGTAGTTGACATTTCATATTGAGCTATAGATGTATCGAGTATAGGTATATCTATGTACATATAGCTCATGGAAAGCGTTCGGTGAAGATGACGCGAGTTGCATGATTTTTGTTCACCTCAAAAGTGCTTAACGTCGGTCATGCGGTTGACCAAACGTAACCTTAAAATAAAACTGGCTATAACTTTTATATCCCAACATCTAAAAATCTAAGAAATTAAAAATGCCTTTTCTATCACATTAACTACCAATTAAAACAAAAAGTATCCAAAAACACGAAATTTTACTAGCGGTACGAAAGTCCCATACAAACCTGCCGATCACCTTTCTAAAGTATTCCCTAAGAAAAAGAATAAAAAAAGAATTTTCGAAATCAGTTTACAAGCAACCAAGAAATAGCGTAACATATATACAAGGAAATAAAATAATATATTATACAAGAAAATTTAGAACCGCTTCTTTAAGTCGGTTAATGGATAATATACCCATACATGTACCCCATATGTCACGATGAATAAAAATTGTTTGAGTTTCAGTTCTATGTATAAGTTACCCCCAAAATTATTGTTCTTTTTCTAATTTTGTGTAAAAATCTTAATGCAGTTCACAGATTACATCTACTTACCAAGTTCAACAGTACAGCTCTTATAGTTTCGGAATAAAGTGGCTGTGACATACGGACGGACAGACAGACAGGCCGACAGACAGACATGACGAATCTATAAGGGTTCCGTTTTTTGCCATTTGGCTACGGAACCCTAAAAATGGAAAGTTGTATGTTTTTTTCAAAACAGTAATTCCCTGTTGATTCGTCTGTGGGCTTGTAGACGTTACTTTTAGTTGATATCAAGTGGTTAGTGACTCGTACTGTTAAGCTAGCAAAAATCTTTGTGCGATGGTCACGATTATTTATTCTGGGGCTGGAAGTCAAATTAGGTGACAGTGTGTTAGAATTCCAATAGGTTTTCTAAAAGTAACGTTACAGTTCGTTTTATGTATGTTAAAAAAAAAAGTAATTATGGTAAATTAATTATTTGTATAGAATTTTAATTTAAGACGTCATATGAAATGTTTATGTACAGGTTTCATTGATGTCATTCACTTGTTTTGTGCTGGTGAACGACACAGAAGTACTGGACACAAAGAGAGCGTTCGTGGCACTGGCGCTGTTTAATTTGCTTCGATTTCCAATGTCTATGCTTCCTAATGTTATATCGGACACCATACAGGTATGTTAACTTATTCACTAGCTGTACTGGCGATTTCGTCCGCACATTTTCTAATGACTCCGTAAATGATGCATCGGAATATCTCTAATATCTTTTCTCTCATCGCAAAGTTATATAAAATTAACATAAACCTTCCATATTTCCATAAAAACTTTCTTCCACTATTCCCTATTATTATATTACACCTAAAAAATAAGTTTCAAGCTTCTAGCTCTACATTTTTCTACAGCCCCTTGTATATTTCTATTAAGTCAATGTCTTTTATAAATTCATGATCACTCCAATACCCTATTGTACAAAATTCGTTCAATTGTAATATAATACCTATATGACATGTAATATTTGTTGATGGGAAATGTCCAGTAGGATTTTCAGGTTTTACTTAGTTTCAAGGCCAATTTGACATAACAAGCAAACTTCTATGATTTATTTAAAATAATAATATAAATGCGAATATGTTGTTTTTTGTTACGGTTTCTCCTTAGCTCTTCAACCTTCAAGCTTCTCCAACTTAAATATATTTCTCGAGGGATTGCAAAATAAAATGATATCAACACGACCGGAAGTCCGAGACCGCTGGTAAAAGCTAGTATCAATAAAAAACGCTCCGCTTCGAGTCGCGCTTGGTACAGTGAAAGCTACGTCTCAGTAAATTCACGTTGACATTGACAACACGTGCGCCAAAAATGACTGTACCTATACAAGATATTCGTATAAAAATTGTTACTTTATTTTTGTTTTATTTGCAGATCTCTGTAAGCATAAAAAGACTGAACAAATTCTTGAATGCCGATGAGTTAGACACAAACTGCATTGAACACAATCTTAAAGAGTGTAAGTATCTTTTAGGAACTACTCTAATTCCATAATCCCATTGAACAGTTCCGCGACTTCTGAAGCGATTTCATAAATTTTGTGTTATAATAATCTTATGTTACATACTAACCGTCTCCACTAAATAACTAACTCTTTTATGGGGCAATGTATAAGATTCTATAACAAACTTCCCAATGATACTAGAGAATTGTATACGAATAAGTTAAAAAGAATTATTAAACCCAAATTGTGTAGCAGGGCTTATTACAAAATATCTGACTATTAAAGTGACAAAAGTGCTTGGGATTCAGTTGTTCTAAGTCAACACATATAAAAAAAAACATGTATTTATTCTTAAGTAAAATTTATTTTAAACTGGATTCCTAGGATTCCTACAGAGTTTTCTTGCAGTGTTTCTCAGTAACTTCCATGTCGTGCACAGCACGGTAAGATAAAAATAAATGACTATTCCACATAACTGTAAAATTTTAAAATCTATACGTTTTTATAGTGTACTTTAAGCGTAGTAGCTTAGTTAGACCGTTAGACTTTACAATCGGCGGGCTCGACCACAAAATTTTCGAATTCATGTGCGTATTAGAAATGAAACCTTCATTAAAATTGGTGAAGTAAAACATGCATCGTGAGGAAACATGTATGCCTGAGTAATCTCCAAAATGTGAAAAACCCTACTAGGCCTCTAACCCTACTGTTGATAGTTTCCATACGCACGGCTACATATCAAGCTATACTTTTCTAATATAAGCTGACGTATCATTGCATGGAAATCCTATACAATGCGAGATCAGCTTATACTGGAAATGTATAGCTTGATGTGTAGCCGTGTGTACTTCAATATGCTTCACGCACGGTAAATTAGTAATTTTAATAGGATCTTTATTTTTGCTTTATGGCTTTGATGAAATTTTTTTTTTTTTTTTTTAAACGGGACTAGTCCCTCCCTCTTACCCACCACTGCAACTCCTGTAAGCCAGGATCAACAGTGGCACACAATGAAATGACACTGAGCGGTGAAGCTCAGGCATGTCCCGGGGAATAGCTTTAACTGTCTTGGATCCCGCAACGAATTTAATCAGAAACAGAAAAAAGGAGGAGTTAGAAAATGAATAGTTCCACTTCCCTCCAGAGCAAAGCGGGAGACAGAATGATGTAAAGAGGCTATAGCCTCATAAAATGAGAGATTTGCAACTAGAGAAGCCAGCTGCAAAAGCACCGAGGATCAATTTAAGGGTCCTAAGTGAGCTGTTATATTTGATTCCAATAGTAGGTATGGCAAAAACGCTTAAACGCACGGAAGTTGTTCCTTGTTGCTACAAGATCCGTATAATAAACTACTCCAGATATTGGTTGCAAGCTGTTTAACATAATATCACGCTGATTTTGCCAGAGATCACACTCCCACAGGATGTGGTGGGCAGTTTGTTCATATTCGTTACTGGATGTTGAGCACAGACAGATTGGTGAAGATACTAATTTGAAACTATACAATTTACTTTTAAAATTGCCGTGTCCGGTAAGAAATTTGATGAAATATTGTCTATCGTTAAAAAATCATAGTAGTGACTAAAGGAAAGGAAATTTCTGTCCTTTGATATTTGCCTTTTTAATCTTGATTGTCCAACCAGTCCTTATCACAAGAGTTATCGGGTTCTAGATTTCAACGAAATTACAAGTCTTATATTCTGTTATATACATAAATAAGTTTTTGGGAGTAAGGTCATACATATATAACAAATAAAAGAAAATTTATATATGATTTCATTGGCATGCACCCCGGCTACCTAACTTTTTCTATTGCAAGCGTTTATAAGAATTTTATACAACATATATTCGTCAGGATACAGAATTTGTTTGATAAGTTTGCAATAGACAATTGAATAGATAATTAATTGCTATACAAACATGTGATACATTTTATTCACGGGGGCGTCATAAGATTAGACATGCGTAATAATGTTATCACCAACATAAATAACATATAATTTGATATTGTTGTGTAGATGGTTAGAAACTCAAGTAACCCTGAAAGTAAATTCCTTTCCTATTAATAGCAGCATTTATTTACATGCCCACATTACGGTTAAATTTTGCCATGCGCACGCGCAGGTTGAATGATCAATACTCATAAATATTATGCGCAGGTTGAATGGTTATATGATATTATTGTATATTTTTAGATGACCAAATTGTGATTGAAAATGGTCACTTCACATGGGGTGGCAAAGATTCTGATCCGGTTCTCAAGAACATCAACCTAAGAATCCCGAAAGGTTTGCTTGTCGCTATTGTCGGGACCGTCGGCTCTGGAAAAAGCTCTCTAATCTCTGCACTACTCGGAGAAATGGATAAGATCTCTGGGCGAATCAATATTAAGGGTAGGTCCTCATTATTGTAGCTTTAGAGTTCTTAGGGAAGACAACTGCCGAACTGATCAGTCTCCGCAAGTTTTAAATTTAGTTCTAAAATCTGATTACAGGGCAACTTTTTTTCAATTTAACATATTTTTAATATAATTGTCAAATTAAATACGCCGAAAATTACGTACTATTATTATGGTTACCTGTGTTAAGAGGCGTCTCACATGCCTTAACGACGGTTTGCGTATCTGTCGAATCTCAGATTTGGCTGACAATTAAGGCAACATATTGAAGATACTACCGGAAATATCTGCAATTATGTACTTTTTATTTTTCCTATCTTTGACATACATTTGGTTGTAGCTTTTCATAATTTATATAATAGGTCTTTACCTATGAAATTGCCGTTTTGTATGAAAAAATTTAAACGAATTTTTTTCATGAATTTTTTTATTTGTATTAATCGAAGTAATCACCCATGCAATCAATGCATCTTTGCCATCGCAGTGGCAGTTTATTGATGCCCTTCTTAAAGAAATCAGCTGGACGGGAGGCAACAAATTCTTCAAAGGCATTTTGTACTGCCTCTCGGGTATTGAATTTTTTTCCCGCCAAGAAGTTATCCAAATTCTGGAAAAAGTAGTAGTCTGTAGGCGCAAGGTCTGGTGAGTAGGGCGGATGACGGAGAGCTTCCAACCCCAGTTCTTGCAAATTGGAGACCGTCTGCTGTGCAGTATGAGGTCGCGCGTTGTCGTGCAGGAGCAGCGGAGACGAGCGATTGACCAATGCTGGTTGGAGATGCGCCAGCTTCTCCATCATTGTGCTCAGTTCTTCACAGTACACATCTGCAGTAATGCTCACCCCGTTTGGTAAGAAGCTGTGATGAATCACACCGGCGCTAGACCACCAAACAGTGACCATCACTTTTCTAGGGGTAAGTTTTCGTTTAGGGCATTGTTTAGGTGCTGAACCAGGATCCAACCAACTTGCTGAGCGCTTGCGGTTATCAAACAGAATCCATTTTTCATCGCAGGTAACAATGCGGTTCAAAATTCCTTCATTTGTGTGTCTGTTGAGCAGTGCAAGGCACGTCTCGACGCGTACTTCGCGCTGGCGATCATTGAGTTCGTGGGGCACCCATTTGTCAAGCTTTTTTACCTTGCCAATTTGACGCAAATGGACCAATATTGTTTTGACGCTAACGTCGAAAGCTGCTGCTAATTCAGCCGTAGATTGTGTATCATCAGCTTCCACAACCGCCTTTAATTCGTCATTGTCGACCAAAGTCTTCGGACGACCGCGAGGTTCATTTTTCAGGTCGAAATTTCCAGAACGGAAGCGAGCAAACCAATAACAGGTGGTGCGTTGGTTTGTAGTGTTAGCTCCGTAAACGTCGTTGATGTTGCGTGCCGCTTGTGCCGCGTTGCTGCCACGACGGTACTCATATTCCATAATTACTCGAATTTTTAACGTATCCATGATGACGAAAAAGATTGAAATGCGATGAAAATGTAACACTAATCAATAAAGAAATGACTACTTTTGGAAAAAAAAATCCATGTTTTTAAAATAAAATTAATTTGAAATTAGAATTCTTAGCCAAACAAAAATTATTTTGATTTGAAATGGCCAGTACTGCAGAACGGCAATTTCATAGGTAAAGACCTAATATATATATATTTACAAAAAGAGGAACAGCAGACGAAATATGACAAATGCTCTTTAAAAGAGTTTTGTGTAACATTACCTAATCTTCAAAATTTTTGAACAGTTCATTCTAAATGCATGAAGTCTTTACATTATAAGAATACAACTAATTTTGTGCAAACGACCCTAAGTAAATGCATTGCCCATATTTCTCCAAACTACACCATTGTAGTTATCTGATTTTATATTTCTATTAATATACATGTAACTTTCAGGTAACGTTGCTTACGTTCCCCAACAGGCGTGGATCCAAAACGCAACAGTTCAAGACAATATTTTATTCGGTAAAACGTTTGACAAAACAAAATATGATGATATAATAAATGCGTGTGCCCTTACCACGGACTTAGATATCCTTCCTGGCGGAGATCAAACCGAAATTGGCGAAAAAGGTATAATTATTTTCTTTATTGTATGGACTGTGGTTACCCTAGCGACAGAGTGCAGTAGGCCTCAAATATGACTTTAGGACTGTCATCTAACGACTATAAGCGAGATCGTCAGCTAACGGGCACTCCGAAGCACGAAGACTGTTACACTTCTATAGACTACCGCTTTTGACGTAAAACTAAGCGCTAAAAATCCTTTTATTTTTCACCGGGGTGGAAAATCCTGCATGGATGTCCTCCGCCTTGGGGGAGACGGAGGGGTCTTTCAGACTCCTACTGAGTAAAAACCACCCAGGTGTTCCATCTCACACCTGCGCCGGTGGTCGCCGGAACGTACGATACTTCCTTTTGACAGCCACAGTCATAGATAAGGAACCAAAATTTGTCTAGCACACCTGGGTACGTCTACATAGACGTGGCTATAGCGTGCTTAGTACATTTTGGTTTGTTATTTATACATGACTAGCCCCGCGGTTTTACCCATCATGTTATTCGGTTATATAAGCATACTAGTTGTGCCCCGTAGTTTTACCTGCTGTTTTTGTGTTATTCGGATATATAAGCTATTACTACATAGTTTCATCAAAATCTGTTCGGTGTTTATGCGTGAAAGAGTAACAAACATACACAATCACACACTCATAAACTTTCGCCTTTATAATATTAGTGTGATTACCTATATGTTATTAGGATATATGTATAGGCATACTAGGTGTGCCCGCGACTTGGTCCGCGTGGAATACCTTACATATTTCGTCACAAACTTTCATCCCCTATTGTTATTTTATACCCTTGAAGGTAAAACTTCTATCAGGTTTGAATGTCATATTTTTTATATGGAATATATAATAAGTTTGTAGCTTCTAGCTCTAAAAAGGACGATACTTCCATACAAGATTTCTTCCTCTCTTTCAACCCCTTACACTCTTTTTTCACATTAAAAAGTACTGTTTGTGTACCAAATTTCATTAAAATCGGGTTATTGTTTTATAATACAATACAATACAATACTCTTTATTGTACACCAAATGAATTACAAAAAAGAACTTAAATACTAGCATAATAATGTACAAAGGGCGGTCTTATCGCTAGCTGCGATTTCTTACAGACAACCTTAGGATGGACAGGAGTTGTATGAAATGAAAACGGGTAAGAGGTGTAACAAGATCAGTAAATAAAAATATTAAAAGAAACAGAAAAGGTAGGTATCAGATATTATGTAGGAGTACACCTACATTTTGTAGGTGAATATATAATTATCTTAAATACTATGTATACATAATCTATATGTAATGCATGCAATATATACCTGCTAAATAAAATAAATAGAGGCAATAAATAATATATTATAATAAATACATATATTAATACATATATTAATACATATATAAATGCATATATAAATACATTTATAAATACATATATCAAACATATATATTTATTATTAATGAAAGGAGAATATTCGTAGCATGTTCCGCTGCTAATTAATGTTGAGTTGTGCAAGATAATGGTCTTTTACCATTTTTTTAAAAACGTGTATCGACTGGGCGCGTCTAATCGTCATTGGTAAGGCATTCCACAAACGTACAGCATGGACGGTGAAAGATTTCGTGTAAAAGTTTGTGGAATGGGCAGGAGTTTTTAGTCGCATGTTTTCCGATGACCTCAGAGAAAGAGAATGTGTGTCATTTAGGAACTCGAAACGTTCTTTAAGATATGAAGGGGTAGTAGGATTGAATAGTATGTTATATAAAAAAGCCAGAAAGTGAGTATCTCGGCGGAGGCGAATAGGCAGCCACTTGAGCTTAGCGCGATATTCTGAAACATGATCATACTTACGTAATCCAAATATGAACCTTATGCAATAATTTTGAAGGCGCTCAAGTTTATCAAGCTGGGCTACAGTGAGATCAGGATAGCTGGCATCGGCATAGTCTAAAATAGGAAAGAGAAGAGATTGTGCAAGCGCAATTTTTGTGGGTATTGGAAGAAAGTTACGGATTCTCCGTAACGAACCAGCCGAAGCAAATAATTTCCGGCTGACTTCTTGCATCTGAGGACCCCAGGATAACGTATTATCTATAAAAATACCTAGGTTTTTGACCTTATAATATTATTAGACTGACTACAGATTTGTTAATAATGTTTCTAAGATATTCACGTAATAATATTTTTATTTTCCTATAGATTTGGAAACTATTAAACACGATCTTGAAAGTAATCTTGGTGATGAGTTTCATCGGAAGCTACAATTGGCACGTTCGTTGTCTACTGCTTCAGAAGAAGATACTGTAGATGCAGGTACGTTTGTATTTCTAGCCGAATATCAGAATGATTTAAAAAATCTTGATCGTGTTAAAAAAGTCTGTATTTTCTGTAGTTTCTCGTTTAGTTAAATATTAAACTCCCGTTGTAGAAAGTAAATCTTAGTTCAATATTATCAAAATTATAGGTGATGTTGGAGACAAAGCGAACAAGAAAAAAATGGAATCAGAAGCTCCTGCTAATACAAAGAAAAAGCAATTCGATCAACTTATCGAGGCCGAGAAAACCGAGACCGGACAAGTAAGTAAACATTTTTAGTATTACGCGGATCTCGCCGGTTCGTAAATAATCGGTGAGTGGTCTATCTATAGTTTGGTCTCCACACTGGGTTAACGGACTGGTCCCTCCCTCTTACCCTCTACTGCAACCACTGTACGCCAGAATCAACAGTGGCACACAATTAAATGACACTGAGCGGTAAGGCTCAGGCATGTCCCGGGGAATCGCTTTAACTGTCTAGGATCCCGCAACGAATTTAATTCAAAGAAACAAGGAGTTAGAAAATGAATAGTTCCATTTCCCTCCAGAGCAAAGCGGGAGACAGAAAAATATAAAGAGGCTATAGCCTCATGGAAATAGAGAATTCCAACTAGAGAAGCCAGCTGCAAAAGCACCGAGGATCAATTTAAGGGTCCTGAGTTAGCTGCTATATTTGATTCCAATAGTAGCTATGGCAAACGCGCTTAAACGTACGGAAGTTGTTCCTTGTTGGTCCGTATAATAAACTACTTCACACTGGCTTGTTTGTCTAGTGGTAGTGAGTACTGCGTAGTGATTAACGGCGCCGAATATCGTCACCCCATCTCATTTAGTGGGGGACACAGAAGTCGCCCCGATGAAATACCTACCAAAAACTAGCAACAGCGTCTCTGTGAACTATAATTGTCAGACAGTCACACTGCGATCGTTAACCCGTCTGCAAGCGTGGCTTCAGCAACAATTGTTTGCAGTTTTCAAGGCCGGAAACGTATCCGCGACTCCTTGGTGTTGCAAGTGTCCATGGGCGGCGGTGATCACTTACCATCAGGTGACCCACTAGCTCGTATTTCGCCGACTTCTATAAAAAAAATGATATTTTAACTAACTTGATATTTGAACAAACATACCGAAATAACAACAGAGCACTTCATTGTTGATTTTCTTACGAAACGTACCTCTTATTTCTGTCGCGGTCCTTTCTCAGTGCATTAGTTTGCTAATGACAAGATATCCCTACTAAGCAAACTATATCAAGGCTTGTATGAAGGCCATTATGAATCATTATTTCCTTTATCAGTTGACATATTAGATCCATGTGCACAATGTATATACATGTTATATATCGAGAATATTTGCCATCCAGATAAGCAGTGTATTACATATTTAGTTCATAAAAACTAGAAAATGACAGACGATTTTAGCGCGTTTCTAGAGAGACATACGTATGGGTAAGCAATGGCCTCCTGGCTCCATCCTCAGATGGCTTGATGGCGTTGCTAAGACGCTTTCTGTAATTTACACGTGGAACATATAAGAGTAGGCATCAGCCTCCTAGCTCCATCGTCAGATCAGCTGGATGGATTTAGTAAGACGATTTTAGTAAGTTACATGATCCCTCATCTAACTTACTAAAATCGTCTTACTAAATCCATCGAGTTGGTCTGACGATGGAGCTAGGAGGCCGATGCCTAGTCCTACTTACATATGTTCCTCATAGGTAGGACTAGGCGTATGCCTCCTAGCTCCATGGTCAGTTCCACTCGGTAGCTTTGCTAAGACGATTTCAGTAAGTTACACGAGGGACATAGGGTCAAGTAGGCATTGGCCTCTTAACTCCATCGTCAGACCAACTCCATGGATTTAGTAAGACGATTTTAGTAAGTAACATGAGGGACATACGTATGAGTAGGCATCGACCGCCTTGCTCCATCGTCAGACCAGCTCGATGGATTTAATTACATGATTTTAGTAAGTTAAATGAAGGATATAGGTAGGATTAGACATAGGCCTCTTAGCTCTTTCGTCAGACCAGCTGGATGGATTTAGTAAGATGATTTTAGTAACCTACATGAGGAACATATGTAAGTAGGACTAGGCATCGGCCTCCTAGCCCCATCGTCAGACCAACTCGATGGATTTAGTAAGACGATTTTAGTAAGTTACATGAGGGACATAGGTAGGACTAGGCATATGCCTCCTAGCTCCATGGTCAGTTCCACTCGATAGCTTTGCCAAGACGATTTCAGTAAGTTACACGAGGAACATAGGATCGAGTAGGCATCGGCCTCCTAGCTCCATCGTCAGACCAACTCGATGGATTTAGTAAGACGATTTTAGTAAGTAACATGAGGGACATACGTATGAGTAGGCATCGACCTCGTAGCTCCATCGTTAGACCAGCTCGATGGATTTAATAACATTATTTTAGTAAGTTAAATTAAGGATATAGGTAGGATTAGACATCGGCCTCTTAGCTCTATCGTCAGACCATAACGTAACGTTTGCTAAGACGATTTCAGTAAGTTACACGAAGGACATAGGATCGAGTAGGCATCGGCCTCCTAGCTCCATCGTCAGACCAACTCGATGGATTTAGTAAGACGATTTTAGTAAGTTACATGAGGGACATACGTATGAGTAGGCATCGACCTCGTAGCTCCATCGTTAGACCAGCTCGATGGATTTAATAACATTATTTTAGTAAGTTAAATGAAGGATATAGGTAGGATTAGACATCGGCCTCTTAGCTCTATCGTCAGACCATAACTTAACGTTTGCTAAGACGATTTCAGTAAGTTACACGAAGGACATAGGATCGAGTAGGCATCGGCCTCCTAGCTCCATCGTCAGACCAACTCGATGGATTTAGTAAGACGATTTTAGTAAGTTACATGAGGGACATATAATATATATATATATATATATTCGTTACTTATGACGTGACACAAAATTCCACGTGAATCTAGGAAATTCATGTAAGTTGCTGTCGTTGCGGCGAATATCAGAATATCATCACCCCATCTCATCCCACGGAGAGAATATCATGAATATCAGGATCGCGGGTGTATTTCTCAGATTGGCCTAAATATATTGCAGTTATTTGGTACCGGGAATCGAACCCAGAACCTTCACATTAAGCATATACTATTATTCCCTTATCGGGAATCGAACCCAGAATCTCATAAATGCTCATATTTGGCTACCATTCAAAAAAAAAAAAAAAAAAAGATTTTCACAAACATTGTTTAATTTTTTCTAAAAACACTAACATAAACAAGATGTTGCTTTTCTAATAGGTTTTATAAAATAGTAACGACGTTTTATAAAATAGTAAAGGGAAAAATTATTTATTAAATTTGTCAAGAAGCATACCGTATTTTATTTGTTTAATACTTGTTTCATGGGGTACACAAGAGGTACCAAATGTTGTAACTTGATGCACTGTTTAACAGTACACCCGCGGTTCTGACATCAGGATAGCGGGTGTACCTAATAGTTCAAATATCACTGTACGGGTGTAGGTACACAGATTTTCAGGAGAGGTACGTAAAAGTACACAGAAGGTACCACATAACTGCAATATATTTAGGCCAATCTGAGAAATACACCCGCGATCCTGATATTCATAGAATATTTACCAGAGGACGGGCAGCAGCTTCCTTTTGAGCACTATGACCAACTTATCCCCCCAAGATGATTCTCGGGGGAGTCCTTTGTCCAGTAGCGGACGTCTTATAGCTGTTATGATGACGTTAACATGAATTTATTTTCTATTGCGACCGTACCATAATATGGCAAAGTGGATTGTTTAACTATTGTTACGGGTATATATGCGCAGCTTGACGTTATTATATATTGTTATTGCAACCTTTTACGACCCTTAAATCATGGATGGCGAGCAATGATATCATATTTTAACGAAGTATTGTTTGTTTGTTGCAGGTAAAATGGGCGGTTTACAAGCATTATTTTACAAACATAGGCATGTTGGCAACATTTGGAACCGTTTTAACTTACATTGTGTTGCATATACTTCAAATTGGAACTAACTTTTGGTTAGCCAAGTGGTCCAGTGATGATAAGATGGTGAGTATAGCTATGCTAGCTATGAACTATCTTGAGACCGTCTAAATTCATTAGGACATTCTAAGGTACCCATATATCTCTACGCTCATATTATAACGAGGTTCAGTTGAAATGCCTTGCTTCTAAATAATTAGTAGCTTCGTGTCGCGGGTTCGAGTCCCGCGCCGGACAACTATTTGTGTGACCCATAAATAGTTGTTCAGAGTCTGGATGTAATTTGTGTCCGTCTATTATATGTTTGTAAAGTACCCCGCAACACAGGGATTAGAATCCCTAGTGCGGGTATTGCCTTATAAAAAAAAAATACTGCAATGTTTCATCAATATCCGATCTCTGGATATGAGTATTATCATTAGTTTGGATGGTAAGCACAGAACAATAATCTACACTATTCAAAATACTTGTTGTTGGCTTCGGATTCTTGTAATTTTATATATTTTATTCCGTCGAGGCTTAAATAAAAATTATCTAAAAACATATTAAATCATAAAAGAATATATATATTTTTTTTAAAGTATGTACGAACACTCATCTATCCCAATCACTCATTCAACTTGATCACATATAAACACAAGGTTCACTTTCAATTGGGGAAATTTGACAGATCGATCGGCGCGTCTATACGTGCCGTAATAACTACATGAGTGTTTGTTATGTTCACGATCCTAAAATAAATAAATAAATAAAAATACTTGTGTTCATATTATAATAGGCAAGAAGCCACAAACGTATTCCTCTGATGAATGTTGCTGCTAATGAGTATAAATTTTCGGGAAACACTGAGCTCTTATAAAATATAACGTTAAAATATCTTCAATTTTGGTATTATGTTGTTACAGCTTGTGAATGGCACGGTAGACACTCAGCGTCGCGACATGTATCTCGGCGTATACGGCGGAATGGGAATCGCACAAGGTATACTAACTGAGGCGCTGTTAAAGTACATTGAGTAAAAGCTACCAGATAGAGACACAGACACACACAGGCACACACACACACACACACACACATTCTAATATAGTACAAATATATGCCGTTTACCTACCTAGAATAATTTTTCTTTAAAACTTACACATATGTAAATTACCAATAATATATCGTCCACCACTGTTTTATTGTATATACCTATTAGAATGAGCCCTGTTTCCGGAAATACAGGTTGTAGCCTAGTTTGGGAGACAGTACTAGTACTTTTTGTAAGGTTGTGCATTATTTAGTAACTATTATTCTGTTCAAATAAACATTTTTACTTTTACTATTTATTCCAGATTCTATTTAATATTTGTTCTTTCGATTTCATTGTGTGAACCTCCTTTTTGAAGTCGGCTAGTATGGTTATTGTTCTTAGATGAAATTGCTAATAACTGGTTTTTACTGTCAGCTTTGTCTCGGTAGCAGTTAATTTTACTTGCAACTAGCTAGTTGGCGTGGTGATAGATGCTTGCCTTTTACGTCGCAGGTCGTGGGTTCGATTCCCACCCAGGAACTATATCTGTAGGCCCTGTGTCTTGGTGTAATTATCTATATAAGTCTGTATATACAAAAGACAAAGTAGTATATGTAAAATATCAATCAGTTATCTGATTTCCATACTACAAGCTCTGCTTACTTTGGGATCAGATGGCCGTGTGTGAATAATACCCCAGGATATTATTATAATTGTAATATGTGGACTTCATTTGCAGCGACAGCGTCGTTTTTTGGCGACCTGTTGCCATTCCTTGCATGCTGGAGAGCCGCTAAGATGATGCATGCGATAATGTTGGACAACGTGCTCAAAGCGCCGTTGCAATTCTTTGAAGTGACGCCTGTGGGCAGAATATTGTCGAGGTTCTCCAAAGACGTGGATAAGGTGGACGCTTCACTACCTTGGCTGCTTACCAACGTATTGGATTGTGCTTTTGAGGTAGGTATCACATATAGATTCTCTTCCTAATGTTATTAGAATACTTTTAAGGAGTTAGTAGATTAGCCAAAACATGGCCCAGGCTGTCCGTAATATCTGGTTTATGTAAAGTAGAAATATCTCAATGTGAACACACGTTATCGCTGTCTATAGACACATAACGTAGCCCACTTGTTACGAGAGTACTTTTTAGGAGACATGTGACTGGCTAAAGTCGATCCCTGCCGGCTTTCCATAATATCTGTTTTATTGAGAGTACTTCTAGCAAGTTATTTTATTATTTATCTATTGTTTCCTTAATATTTATAAACACACAAGTACAGAAAAATACCCCACAAAACCGATCAGTCGGTTTGACTGCGGTGTTATCAGTTCGAATACTTACTTTAGCCAGAGTTCACACTGTAATATTTGGGTTATGTAACAGGGCGAACCCAATATGAAGAGATTGTGTAGTCGTTGTGCTTGAGTACTTTTGATAGGTCAGAAGACTTAACTAAAGCAGAGCTCAGGTTGTCCCTAATGTTTGGTTAATGTAAAACTAGCTGTGCCCCGCAGTTTTATCCACGTTAAACTTTATAAATTATAGTCTATGTGTTAATCCAGGGCCTTAGCTAACTCCATACAAAATTTTATTAAAATCGCTCTAGCCGTTTCAACGTGAAGAAGTAACAAACATACACACTCACAAACTTTCGCCTTTGTAATATTAATGTGATAGAACGAGCTCAATGTGAAGACAGGTTGTTGGTCTATAGGCACTTAATCTGTTTGTTGCTAGAATATTTTTTTAAGAGACAAAAGATTAGCTAAAGCTCAGGCTATACGTAACGCCTGGATTAATAGATTCTGTCCTTATGCCCCATAAGCTAACATCAGGTTAAGACCTAGAAAAAATCAAATGGTTACTAGCATTTCTACATATTTCGGCCCTTTATTTGATTTTTAAAGACAACGCCCGCACTAGCGATATTAAACCCTTTGTCGCGGGGTACTTTATAAACATGTAATAGACGGACACAAATTACATCCAGATTGAGATCAATTATTTATGGGTCACACAAATAGTTGTCCGGCGCGTGAAACGAACCCGGGGCACGAAGCGGCGAGGTGACTGTCTTAGCCGCGCCACACGTACAGTCAAAAACCCAGTGATTTAAACAAGTTTGCCCCAAGACCGGTAATTGTGGAGATCTTTGGGGGAGGCCTTCATCTAGCAGTGGACGTCTTTCGGCTGATATGATGATGATGAAACCCAATTTTATTTTTTATTTTGTAGGTAGTAGGAATATTGTTGGTGATAAGTTATTCTTTGCCGTGGTTCATGGTGGTGATACTGCCGCTCGGTGTATTATACTACGTCATACAGCGGTTCTACGTGGCAACGTCGCGACAACTCATGCGCATTCAATCTGCGGCGCGCTCGCCGATCTTCTCGCACTTCAACGAGAGCGTTCTCGGTGCTACGACTATTCGAGCTTTCAACCTTACAGACAGGTAACACTAACATTCTAAAACATTAGTAATATTTTTTTAATGCAAAATGTGTTTGCGCTTGACCACGATCTCACCCGCTGATGGTAAGTGAAGATGTGGTCGAAGGTGGACCGTTCACTCTAACCTTGAATAAAGTAGGTATGTTATATGAGTCTGGAAACACTTCGTTTGGGAGGTTGTTCCACAGCTTAGCCTTGCGTATGATGAAAGAGGAAGCAAAGCATAATGGGATGTCAACAACATAGCGGTGGAGAGCCTCTCGTAGCCTTGTAGTCCGATGAAAAAAGGGAGACGGAGGGATAAGTTCATGCGACAACTTAAACTGGCATCTGATCCCAACTAGGCTGAGCCTGTACTATGGCAACCAGACAACTGATAAAGATACTTGTATATTTCTAAATACATACATATTATAGATAAATTACTCTCAGACACAGAACAAACCATCATGTTCATCACACAAAGATTTGTTCCAGGTGGGAATCGAACCCACGTCCTCTGGCTGGGGTCACTAACCACTAGACTATCAGGCCTTCTTATTTTTACATCATGATTCTTATACGTATGTAATAGATGTTGACTATTATGGAAATCACTTTTATACCGAAATACCGCGATCCCGTGAAATCTAAAAAAATATTTGGACACAAATGAAAGTTGCCCTGTTACAATGTTACAACGTATAACGTATACGTATTTTTGAGGAATTAAAAATATACTAAGAAGTCGGATCTATAATTTGTTAGGTAAAAATTAAATTTAGTCAAATATACACATGTATCTAGTTGCTAGAAACCTTTTAGCGCCGATACCACAAGACAATCAAAAGGTTTCTGAAAAAAAATTATATGTTTAAAAAAGAAGGTTATCAATTCCTCTGTCCGTCCTTCTGTCTGTTAACGGTCTGTATCTCATGAACTGTTACATGCGCACAATTTCATAGAATGACTATTTCCATTACCGTTGAAAAACACGTTTTGCGCCAGGTTGCCGCAGGCCTTTATTAAATTGTAGTTGATGCATTGATTATTTGCGAATTGTGATAACACTCATATACTTATCAGCATACGTAGGCTCTCGATAGATATTTCAATTAATTCTATAGCACTTATGTTGGAGAGGAGCGCGGAAATAATATTTTGAACTTTTAAAGCAAATAAGTTTCTTTTGTTTATACTATTTTTTTGACGGCAGACGGTTAAAAATGTATATATTGGATACTACACCGATCTATATAAGGCTTGAATAGCAGACCAGCAACAGTAGATGGTAGTCTGTAATAGGCTAATGAATGTTAAACTTTTTAAAAGTGGGCACCTTTAAAACGTCTGGATTAGATTCGTATTTGGTCCAAGCTTTGTCTTCTTTATAAGATTTTGTTTCTTCCGACAACTCCCATTAATTTAAATGGGAGTTGTCGGATGATACAAAGCAACAAACATTCTAAATCTTAAAGAATGTATAGATAATTAATCCGATGTATTTTGAAGACTGTATATCAAAGCTAAATTTCGTATGTCGTGTCGAATTGAGGTGACGGTCACCGTAGCCTAGTTGGTAGTGCTCCTGCCTACGAAGCTGGTGGTCCTGGGTTCAAATCCGATTCATGGTAAAAAAAAATTTAGTTACCATGCATCGGATAATGGAAGTGAGGGAATATATATTGCGCACTTTCTGCATAGTTACAGCCGTAGCCGCAACATGGACACGAGTACTATACCTTTTGCTAAAATCTCGTTAATGTTTTCAGATTTGTACGAGAATCACAAAATAAAACTGACCATTGCCACTCGCTCTACTACTTGAGTACTATAGCAGATAGATGGCTTGGTTTGCGGCTGGAGTTAGTTGGAAATCTCGTATTGTTCTCTGCGGCGTTGTTTGCTGTCATTGGTAGAGGGAACGTCAGTCCTGGCCTCGCTGGACTTTCCTTGAGCTATACCTTGGAGGTAAGTCTAACATTATTAAGCGACAGCTCGCTGCATTCGTGACAGTAGTTCTTCTTTCGTAACCTGGCAAAAACTGCTGCCAACAATTTCCTGCGCTTTTTTCGAGCCATAAAGCTAAAGCAACGAATGAACACCCTAGCGATATATAGCCGGTCGCCCACTAATTAAGTATCAAGCTCTTAAATTCGTATTACGCATCGCTCTTTAACATCCCATTTATCCCCCATTGAACTATTTCCCAAATAATTGTTTAATTTTTTGCGGTTATTATCATGATTGTTGTTCCAGATAACGAAGACATTACGCTGGCTCGTAATTCAAGCTTCAGGAGTAGAAACTGATATTGTGTCCGTAGAACGAATAAAGGAATATGCAGAAGTCAAACAGGTGAGTCACCTATTACAAATAGTAAAAAGAACTTCTAAGTGCAAGTTGGATTCGTCGCCCGCGAAGTCATCGAGCAAAAATGTTGTCTGGTTTTATGAAACCACGATGCAAGTGAAACTTTATCTCTTACGGCGTAAATGTAATTCAGTTTCGGATAATTTGACATTATTCTTGGTTTTTCCCTCGTTGACCGGTTTCTTCGAATCACTGGTGTACTATGTCGTTGTCCATCACGATCAAGTGAACAACAAGATTTATATCATTACACTGATGCGAGCCATGGGCATATAATTTTGGTGGGTGTCATATGTTGTTTCGAATGCCACTGTTGCAACACACGCTGTTGCGAATTTTTTTCCACTGCTTCACAGGTTCCAAAGCTCATAGACTCGAATGAAATAGTCGCTATTTCGAACAAAAATTTTCACTGCCTCATACGCTCGAATGCTTGTGATTTCGAATTATTTAGTCATAAAGTGTACAGAAAAATATTCAAACTGTAATTAAATGAGCTTTCGAAACAACATATGACACCCAATTTTGATAATTACCTACATTACAATAATCAGGCAAATAATTATATTCTATAAATTTATTCTTAATTAATTATCCTATCGGTCTAAAATAATTTCCTGTTAATAAATACTTACCTTCTAAGTTTTATGAACAACAATAATTGGAATACGTTACGATTATTTAATGTTATTTAGTTTATCTGTATTCCTCAATGTAACTGAATGTTATATTCTGTTTTCCTACTAATATTATAAATGGAAAAGTTTGTGAGTGTGTGACTGTATGAGTGTGTATGTTTGTTACTTCTTCACGTGCAAACGGCTGGAGCGATTTTAATAAAATTTGGTATGGAGTTAGCTGACACCCTGGATTAACACATAGGGTATAATTTATAAAGTTTAATGCGGCTAAAACCGCGTAGCACATCTAGTTGTGAAATAAATATCTGTAACCTTTACATGTAGCTCATATGTTCGTTAAGAAGGAGGTATACTTATATCACTCCTTAGCTTTTCCTTATTGTAGCATGGTACAATCTAGTAAATATATAAGTTGTTCTATAATTATCAATAAATACTTTTGATCTTATTCACAGTGGTTAAATTCCTGTTTCAAAGTGTCTGATCTGAAATGATCGATACATGTGACTAAAATTAAAACAATTGCTGACATGTTATCGAGATTGTATATAAATAAAATAATATATATAAATATAATAAAATAGTTATATTACTGTATAAAATTTAAAAACCAATTCAATGTAATATTATACTTTCGTTTATATATGTATAAATTGAAGTGTAATATTCAATTAAAGTAAATTTCGTCAAATGACTAGGCGCCCAGTGAGCCTAGAACAGTGAATGTAACTACAGTTAAATGTTATAAGTAAAAGAGGTCCACCGTTGCTTGCTTTTCTAGACTGGTCGTTATGTTATGAAAATTGGCACTATCGATTAAGTTCAATTCAATATACGAGTATTATTATTAAAATATGTGGTAAAAGAGGTTACCTGTCATAAGTTCGAAAAATATTTGACCGAATTTCATTTCACCAAAAACTATTCAACTTTTATTGTTTCGTTTTTTTTTATTTCACCGAAGTCACGTCTGCCACTGTATCAGTTAAATACACCAAATTTTCGTTTGGTCGAAAAACTATTCACTGAAGTTACACATAGCCGAAATAACATTTGTTCGAAGTATTGTGTTTCGGAACATTCATTATACCACTATTTTAATTACCATATTTTCATTTCACCAAACGCTTAGCAAGTTTGCACATTATTTCATCTCTTATTTTTGCTGTTGCTGCAGCATGCAAGCAGGCATACAGCATTGTTTCTGTCACGGCTCCGGCGCTGCGGGGTTTGGGTGGGCCCACGCGAGCATATCGTCGCAGATAGTTTTAACGCTTACCTCCTGCCCCTCCAGCTCGCGGGCCGCCCTACCCCACTGCGCCTACGCGAAATAACACTCTAGTAGGGGTAGTACAAACAAGACTGTGTGTACTCGGTTTTGCAGCGATTCCTTTCTGTCACGAAATTTTATAGCATAATATATTGACTTGTTATTTTAATTTAGTTTTGAAAATACTACCAAGGATCCGTCTATATATTTGTGACCAAGATTCAGTAAAATGTTATTTTGGTGATTTGAAAATATGGCAAATAAAGCATTTGGCAAATGAAAAACGTTCAAAAAAGGCTTCGGCCGATAGCAAAAAGGTATTTTGTAAATCGGTGAAAAATAGTTCGGTAAAATAACATGACACTTCGATTATAATAAAATATCTCAAATAATGCATATAATATAGCAAAAAGACGTCGGTCAATAGTTTTCAGTAAAATGAAAATCGAACAAAAATAAATCGGTAAAGTGATCGGTTCCCGGCAAGAGAACACACATTTATTTATTCTATTTTTTAAATTAATTTTCGTATGAAACTGCCCCACGCCATTACCATTTTGAGGGTGGTGGGGAAAGCAATAATATGATAAGCCTACAAAAACTATATTTTATTACTTTCTACAAGCATTTTACTTTGTAGTAGTGGATCAGAATATTAAGATTTATATATAAAACTAAACTGAATAGGAAGCGGCTTGGAACGTAATCCCAGCCCCCGCGGCGTCGTGGCCGGAGACGGGCGCGCTGCAGCTGGAGCGGCTGTCGCTGGCGTACCGGCCGGGCGGCGAGCCGGCGCTGCGTGACGTCACGTGCCTGGTGGCGCCGCGCGACAAGCTGGGCATCGTGGGCCGCACGGGCGCCGGCAAGTCCACGCTCACGCTGGGCCTGTTCCGCATCGTGGAGGCCGTGGGGGGGCGCATCCTGGTGGACGGGCTGGACGTGGCCGCCGTGGGCCTGCACCAGCTGCGCTCGCGCATCACCATCATCCCGCAGGACCCCGTGCTGTTCTCGGGCACGCTGCGCATGAACCTCGACCCCTTCAACTGCTACTCGGACGAGGACCTGTGGCGCGCGCTGGACCACGCGCACCTCAAGCCCTTCGTGCAAGGTGGGTGTGGGTGTACTGTGCACCTCGAGCCGCCTGCTGCCTGGCACTGACCAGACCGCTGTTGCAGGGCTGGCCGCGGGCCTGCTGCACGAGGTGTCGGAGGGCGGAGAGAACCTGTCGGTGGGCCAGCGCCAGCTCGTGTGCCTGGCGCGCGCGCTGCTGCGCAAGACGCCGCTGCTGGTGCTGGACGAGGCCACCGCCGCCGTCGACCTGGAGACTGACGAACTCATACAGGTAAGAGCTTAAGTCTGTTGTTAGGGCAGCGCCTAACGTGATTACGAAACACTAGTAGATACATCTGTATCTTGGATTGAATAGGTAACAGCCTAGAATTCTTAAAAGGTTGGGGGAAAAGTTTCTTCGCATTAAAAAAAATCATAACATTTTTAATTTAGTTTATTTACATTTAACTAAAGTATGTAGGTACCATTTTGTTCGAGTACTTTTTGCCATCTTGTAGGTAGGGACATGATCCCATTGCTATAGAAATTTTGTGACTTCTGATCAAAATACCGCGAGTAGTGGTTTTGGCAGCCCTCTCATGATGTTAACCTGACACTGCCTAAAGAATTCTGAAGAGACCGAAAAAGGAGGAAATCTGAAGGTGCAGGTCAGGACTATACGGTGGATGCATTAACACCTCCCAGCCAAACTCTCTTAATTTTTGCCGAGTGGCTAAAAAGGTCTAGCGTTATCATGATGAAAAACCACACCCCTTCTGTTGATTAATTCCGGCCGCTTTCTCTCAACTCCTTGCTTTAATCTCATCAGTTGTTCAATCGATGGTCCTGCCTTGTGATAATAGCTCGTAATGAATAATGCCCTTCCAATCCCACCACACACACAGCATCACCTTGTGCGCGAGTTAACCCGGGTTTCGCCAAAGTCCGTGAAGCCTGACCGGCGTTCGACCACGACCTTTTCGCACGTTCTTGACGTGATCCATTTTTCATCACCAGTTATCAGCTTCTTCAAAAATGGTTCAGTTTCATTACGTCGTAATAAAGAATCACAAATGAGTACACGGTTCATTAGGTTTCTTTCGGTGAGCTCGTGAGGTACCCAAATATCGACCGTTTTTGAATACCCAGTTTTTTTTAAATGCGCCACAACTGGATTGTGGTCAATTCCCAGATCTGCAGCTACGTTGTAACTAATGATATGCCGATCTAGCTCCACTTATTCAAAAATGCCATCCATTTTATCCGTAAAAGGGCGACCAGAGCGACTTGCATCTTTGACATCAAAATTTACGGATTGAAAACGCTTTAACCAAATATGTGCTAATCTCACAGATACTGCACTAAGTCCATAAACATCGCAAAATTTTCGCGGCTTGCGTTGCATTTTTACCTTTTTTGTAGTAAATTTTTTAAAATTTATCGAATTTCTTTATTAGATTCACTCATCTTGACTGTACGAAAAACAAATGAAAATCACACATTTTCCGAATTTGTATATGGAATTATGTTTTTTTAAATTTTAACTTTGAATGATACCAAAACCAGATAAAAATAGTATTGCCAAAGAGATTTTATGACAAGTTCATACATACTATATTGCGAAAAGACTTTTCCCCATATATATTTTTAAAATATTACCATAAATGGTAATTTTGCTCGTATGAGATTCGGAAAACTGCTCAAAAGCTACACTCGACGTTTGAAGAGAGACAGGAACTACTACTCTACTAAACTATCGTATACTGTTGATATTGCTTTCCGTTAAGTCTAAATTCGAACTTGCAGGAAGCCTAGTGCACCCGTACTGGTGGGAAGGGTGGGAAGTTTGATGATTGGAAGCAATTGATAGGATAAAAAGTTGTTGCTTATGGTGTTTAGCTATATAGGTAGTCCTGTGAGGTTGTTGGTGTTTTACAAGTAACCCTGAATATGCCGGTATTTTTATTTATTTTTTTGCATTTTGGTCAACACTTTACGAATACAGTCCTCGCGTAAGATTGAACGCCAATTCATTAATCGTTTGTTTATATGTCATAGAAAGTGTACAGACACCAGCACATTCAGCTACCCCAATCTGTCAAATTTCTTTTATAGATTTTCTACATTATCACTTAAGCGTAAGGTTCACTTTCAATTGAGGAAATTTGACGGATTGGGGTAGCTTGATTTTACGTTTATTTTATTACGTCGACATGAGATAAAAACTATGTGTACGTTGTATTGCCTCTATTATGTGCTAGTAGATATACAATACAATCTTGTATTTACAGAAAACTATTCGGACCGAATTTGCGTCGTGCACAGTGCTCACTATCGCCCACCGTATCAACACCATCATGGACTCCACGAAGGTCATGGTGTTAGATAAAGGTCAACTTGTAGAATTCGCTCCGCCTGAAGAATTGTTGAAAGATAAAAATTCCATTTTCTACAGTCTTGCCAAAGATGCTGGTTTAGTGAACTGATCAAGAATTTTGTCGATTACGGTTTCATGAAGATGAATTTAGTTTCTTACGAATATAAAAAAGACTAACACTGAGGTTGAGTAGATTGAGCTGAATATCAACTTGTACTCAACTCTTGGAATTCAAGTATTATTTTTATAATGTTTACAAATTCAAATGTACAAATAAGTCCGTCTGATTTCGCGTCAAAAACTACTGTACCATTTTTGGTAGTATTTAATTACCTTATTTATAATGGCAGTTGTTTCATCCGTCCGATTAGCGATGTCAGTCTATAGATGGGTTACTGCCAGTAGTTTAATTTCCAAGCGTTTCCGTGCTACGGACGGCGCTAAGTCGATATCAGTAGTAAACGTTAAGCCATCAGAGCTCTATTGGGCGGCTTGAATAAGGCCACCTACGCACTATGCGGATAGCCGGAATGCGGTCAGTCGTCAGCAATCAATATTGCTGATCGGCTGCCGCACCACAGTGCAAATAAAAACTACTTTCTCGAACAAATATCTGAGTACGGTCAGCCGCACGGCTGGCCACATTGCGGCTAGCCACATAGTGCGAAGAAGGCCTTACTCTGAGACTGGTCATCATTGCCAATACGTTTAAGTGCAGTTTCGTTCCCAATCATCAAATGAGCCACCAAATACCTGTTCTTTTATAGGATCACGTGATAATGAATAAGTATTAAATAATTATTGTTGAAATAAATCTTCGTTTTGTATATCTTAACTTGGAATCCGATTTCAACAAAATGTACATGAAACCATCTCGAATGCATAGTTATCGAATAAATAATTACTGTTTTACAGATCATAGACTTCATTTTGACTTTGTTAATCTCAAGTTTGGAATCTGATTTTAACAATATTTACTTGGGACCATCTCAAATGCATTCACTATCGAATAAATAATTAACTATTTTAAAAATTATAAAATCGACTTCAATTTTTCTTTTTAAATCTACTCAAATTCCATAAATTTGATTTTAATAAATTTTACATGGGACCATCTCGAATTCATTCACTATCGAATAAGTAATTACTATTAATAGTCATAGAACCGACTACAATTTTTATTTATAAACCCTAAGTTTGAAATCCGATTTTAACAAAATGTACATGGTACCATCTTAAAAGCATTCAATATCTAATAAATAATAACTAATGTTTTAAAAAACATAGAACTGGTTTAAATTTTTACTTTGTAACCATAACCGATCGAATAAAATAATAATTATCGTAATCAGTCCACAAGAAAAGAAGAAATCGCGTAACATTATAAAAAAAATATAAAGTCAAATTAATAACTTCCTCCTTTTTTAAAGTCGGTAAATGCAATAAAATACATAATAAAAACAAAATGCAGTGCAATGTATACTCTTCGCCCAATCTTTTTAGGGTGAGGTACTTAAGTAAAATATTTATATTATCTATGTACTTAACATTATTTTGGTATGTTACCTTTGTTATGATTTTATTAGATTATATCAATAATTAATTATAACTTATCAGTATTGTGTGTGTAATGTCTTATTCAGTGATCTATTGTGATAATAAAACAAATGTTTTAATATATATTTTTATTAAATTAAACCAACGCAACGTGTATTTTATTATTTTACATGATATGTAAATTAACCCTATAAGGCCCACTTGCGCCACCCCAGGTTAAATGCATTAACTCAGAGTTAGTGGATAATATGGGGTTAAATTACAATTGCGTCTTGCACCACCAAGAGTTAGGAACTAATCTTGGGTTATTTTATTAAAATTTTAACCCAGGTATTTTGGTGGGTTAAATCACTAACTCCGGATTAGTAATGTCAAATTTGTTTCGTTTGAGAGGTTATGTTGGGTTGCAGAAGGGAATGTCAGAGATTTTATAACAGTTTTGTGTCCTAAACAATTATGAGTGATTTTTTTTTGTCTGATAATGATGAAGAAGTCGTCGAATATAATATTAGGTCGGACTTTTATAAAAGAAGAGTTGTAAAAAGATCGATCATGTCAACGTTGCCATGACAATATTTCAACGACTCAAAATTGACAGATTGGTTTCAAACACAAACGATCAAATTGAGATGGCTTGGAAAAAACTTGACACATGAGACAGTCATATACAAAGTTTTCCAGTGACAAAAAGAGGTGTATAAATATTTCACTCATTGTTCACTCATTCATATTTGGTTGGATTACATTACCGAACAAAACCTCTTTAATGATACCAACGTAAAATAGAAAAACACGGAGTTAGTTGACTCGTTGTTATTGTCCATTGGCGCTAGAGAATGTTGAGTTAAAATTTTAAAGAATTAACCCGAAGTTACTTAACTCGAGTTAGTTTATTTTAGCCTAGCTTTTGGTGCAAGTGGGCCTTAGACAAAAAAATCTTGAAAGAGCACCCTTGCTCTACGGATATGAATCCCTGTGTCACACTCACACAGCACGGCCAGTCTACTTATGGGTCACACAAGTAGATGCCCTGTGCGGGAATCGAACTCAGGACACTAAGTGGTGAGGCAACTGTCTTAACCGCCCACGTGCCGTCCGCACGTGGGTGCATCTTCACAAAAAAAACCTTGGACACCTGTACAAAAATAATCATTAAAACATAAACTCACAAAGAACTACCAATTAACATCACGTAACTTCTGAGAACGCAGACTTAATTTCCGCACCGAGAAATCTTTAAGAAAAAAAACTAAATATTTTCTCCAGGGTCTGGTTGGTTAAGAGTACAGGAGTCAATAGATTACAAATATTTAAAACGCGCATATTTTGCGAGTTTGAAGAATAATTATTGTCGAAATTACCTATCGGAAATTATATCAGGCGCGGTTATTTTGAGTACCTATTCTCTCATTACAACGATGTGACGGCTTAAATGTCACTTGATACAAGTCTGAAGCCTAACAAAATCTGACGCCGTATTGAACTACCTTTGTTACTGCTTCCTTATTCTCTTTTCTGCCGGTCTCGGTTCTCTCGGTCAGGAAAATGTCGCTCAATCAAGAGGGCTCCTTCACCAGAGATTTGCAATGCAGCTATGCTGCGAGGATCCGAAAGCTAAGCTACAAATCAATGTGATCGTTTTCACTGAATCTAAGCTATGTAGCGGGGCGAGTAAGATATGCTATGAAGACGCACCGCCCCGAGGAAGCTATGCGAGCGCATACTACAGGTTCTTTGTTCTGACCATCCATAACATGCATTTAGAGCACGCATCCATCCATAAACAGATCAGTTGAACCCGTATCCACTAGTGCTAAGCTATATGGACCAATCAATTTGATTGGCTGATATAAAACGTATCCATAGTAATATAAAATAGCACTACTCTGGAAGCACCCTAATTCTGGTTGTTGGTTGGTCGCGGGTTCGATTGGGAGCCGATCCTAATGGAAATGGGGAAAAGGCAATGTACCTAAGAGTAATACCAACGGTGTATGAACCAACCATGGCAACCTTCATAAATCTTTTCTGAAAGGCTGGCAACACAAGCCACTCTGGCGCAAAGATATTATAATATAACAAGATTGCGCACTCCAAGATTTAGTTCAAAGTAAAATGAACTCAAAGTCTTTAAGATACAGTCCATTTCTCTTTGTAGTGTACCAATAGGAAAAAACGGACCACTTGAGAGGCTCTCGTTTTGGAATCTGTCCCTGTCTAACAGATGGCCAGCCTAAAAATAACTTACTTGACGTATAAAATAGTAGAATTTTTGGTCAAACACCTAGGATTATGTTTTCATATAACTATAATTAAATAATTTTTATTTATTTAAGACGTACACAACGTTTTTTTAAACTATGTCTTATTCTTTGATAGCTTTTTAAATACATTTAATTTGGGTTTAGTAAATTCAATAGCAGTATTTATAATAAATGACGTTTACCACACTCAATTTGTAAACAAATATGGCGAATGTTTGTTTTGAAATTATTTATCGTATTGTGCTCCAATCCAGTTCCAATTTGCTTAAAAATGGTTTTAACTTGTTGCGTAAAAGGGTGTAAAAGTGAGGGTCATCTGGGGAGTGGTATTTCTTTTCACAAGTAATTGTTATCTTGTAATGTTTCTATATTTTGGTTAAGTTCAGCAACAGGGTAACCATTCGTTACGTATTTAATGGATCGTTTTTCTAGATTTCCCAAAAACGAGGAATTGAAACAAAAATGGATGAATATTGTTCCCGGTAAATAATAATCTGATATAGCAATTAACTGTTTTATTACAAATAACATTCACATTTGTTTTAGAGTTTTTGCACATTGACACAAAATACTATTCCCCACTACCAGCCACTAAGCATACCTACTCGAGTTTGTTGCCTCTTACAACAAACGATTTTTCCAACCTGTCGTAATGTATATTAAGTATTTTATAGCTACGTAATAATTGGCTGCTGTGTGGTGACGGCGACAAATATCAGAATCAGAATATCATCACCCCATCTCATCCCGTGGGGGGCGTAGAAGTCGACCCGAGGGAATATCTACCAGAGGACGGGAAGCAGCTTCCTTCTGAGTACTACGACCATCATACTGCGATCGCCAACCCGCCTGCCAAGCGTGGCGATTATGGCATATCCCCTCAAGATTATTCTTGAGGGAGGCTTGTCCAGCAGTGGACTTATTTAAGCTGTAATGATGATGATGATGATGAATAATTGTCTATTTCACTATATCTAACACTAAAACGAAGCTACTGTTTCCTCGTGTCAGTGTTTGTGAGTAAATAGGTAAGAAATAGACAATTGCTACACTCTTATTAAAAACAAAAGATATAAAATTATCTCAGTTGTTTAGATTAAGCCACTTAGAAGATATTTTCAATTAAGGTAGTGAGTATAGTACTATCCGTGGAATAAATTTAAAAATCGGGCCTGTAATCTATTAGTATTACCTGTATTTCACAATCTAATCTATATTGAATATATGTATTACAATAATTATCCTAGAATACTATAGCCGACTGACACAAAACACTTGTTGCGAAAAAGAATATAAGTAAATAAAACATATAATATACTTGAAAACTATTTGGATACATTACGAATATATAATATTTGGAAAGTCTACTGCCTTTGTCCAAAATATCTACCACTACTCACACTTACATTAGGCGGGAATTGTACTATAAATAATTATATAATTTCCAAACGTTTAAAAAATCTACAAATAATCTTGGTATAATTAAATTTATATTGCTTGCAGAGAGGCATACAAAATAAAGAAAGTATAAGTAACGAAAACATCTCGAATACGTATACCTAGGTATGCAGTGGGGCGAACAGTAACTTTAAAAGCACTGCACAGGTAGTATGATTATACTTCAAAAGTAAGTTTATTCATTCTCATAAAAACAAAATTTTAAATTTGGCGCGTTAAAACATTCACATAATTCCACGACGCATGGTCACTCTATTAGAAGGAGATGCCATCCAAAACAGCTACTTCTTGCTCGGGCCGTTTTTGCTCCCTCAGTGCGCAATCTTGTTATATTATAATATCTTTGCTCTGGCGTTGCTCTGGTGTTGTGAGTGTCCATGAGAGGCGGCAATGATAATTCTAGCTTACCAGGTGACCCGCTTGCTTGATTTGCCTTTCTAATATTAAAAAAAAAATGTAGGTATTCCCAACTGAGAATGAAAAGTTCATCAGTCTCTGTGTTCTTGAGAGATCTATATCACAATTATGTCTAATAATAATAATCTAAACTAGATGGTACCCGCGACTTCATCCACGACAATTTCGAATGATGACCAATGTAACTACTTACTTCTAGCTTAATATATTTTTTATTTTTAACTTACCTTTTTACCCCCTTAGGGGTAGTATTTTCAAAAACCCTTCTTTAGTGGATGCCTACGTCACATAGGGTACCTACTGTCAAAATTTCAAGTCTCTAATCCCAGCCGTTCAGGCTATGTGTTGATATTTCAGTCAGTCAATACAAACTTACATACCCTATTTTACGCCCTTAGGGGTAGGATTCTCAAAACCCATGAAACATTTATTATTAATTTTTAACTGAAATGTCAAATACCAACTTTCATACGTTTAACTTCAATAATGTCGCATTTTTCATACTTACTTACATCCCCTATATTACACCCTTAGATATGTGGTTTAGGATTTTTGGAATATCCACCATATTCCAAAAATCCTAAAACACATATCTTTTATTTTTAACTGAAAGTCCAAATACCAATTTTTATGTCTTATCTTTAAAAAGGACGGAATTTCATACAAACTCTTATCCCCTATTTTACCCCCATAATGGATGAATTTCCAAAAATCCTTTCTTAGTGCTCCCCTACGTTATAAAAGAAACCATTGTGCAAAGTTTCAAGTTTCTAACCCTCGCAGTTTAGGCCCTGCGTTGATAAACAAAGACTACTATTCAATTAGAGATTGATAAATATGTCAGTGAGTCAGGTTTGCCTTTTATATATATAGATGATCGAAGCACAATTTTTACCAAACAAACTTCTTACAAGGTGCGCAAATTTTGTGCAACAAAATGAATGTGGTAAAAGAAAATATTTATTATGTTAAATACAATGTTAACCTATAATTTTTATTCAAGTTGTGGTTATATACAGCTTTATATAGCAGTTTTCGCAATGCACAGCGTAGATCAAAACTTTGTGTTTTGATCTTCGCCGTGCAGTGGGGCCCTAAAGCACGTTCATTGTTTCGTGAAATTACGAAACCCGTGGCCAGAGGAAGGGCCAGAGAGCTGGACTTTTTTGGTGTCAAAGAATCAGCGTTGCCATACAGCGTGTTCCCGAGCTTGAGCGTGCCAATGCGGCCAGCCTTTTCGGCACTTTAGCTCTCCCGACGATGCGGAGGAATTTTTCAATAACCTTTAGTGATAGCAGTCGTTAACTTAGGTGATATTTTTCTTACTGAAAATATATCTCCATTTAGAAACTTGAAAAAAATATTATATATTTGAAATATGCTTTGGATGCGTGTAGATGATACGACTTGTATTAGTAGGTATAGTATTTTACTATTTGGAAGTTTATCAACCTTTGTACACTCTAAATAACATAAGTACATAAAAACTAAACTTAAGAGTACGACCATTTAGAATCAACGATGTTACATGATTTTGGTGGCTTCACAAGTGTCAAAGTATTGGTTTTCTTAAGAGCCTGTAATTCCTCCACAATTGCGACTTTCCACTTCATACCATCATCCCTACTTATCGCCTCTTCGACTGTCAAGGGATCTTGAGATAAAGTAGCAGCTTTATAAGTCACAAAATCTGGATTTTTTTTGTTTCCCTTCGCCCGCGCCGAAGTGGATATCTTCTGCGTGAAATCTGACTTTCGTTATTTTGTAGTTTTTCCTCAGAATTATCTTTCATGAGAAGAGTCCTCGCATCTTCTAACAATACAACAGCTTAGAATCCCTTCCCAGATGAATGTTTTTAGAAAAATCTCAAGCAATCTTTATATGTACACTGACAACCCTGCTCTTTGACGTTCTGCAAATCTATTTCGTTTCTCTATGGATTGATGTCATTTGATGTCTATGGTGTGCGGTGCGGTGTGGTGTGATGTGGTGTGTGCTGTCGAATATTTTATCGAAAAAATATTTATAACCCATTTAAAATAATAAACCGCATAATGAATGTTTTATTTTTGATGATGTATCTGCGTTTGTAATCAATTGTACTAGCTAGTTCATTTATGTCGACAGTGCAGTTTGATCGAAGATTTATGGCAGCTTCTACAAACTAATAATTACAAATTGTGACAATGTCTTACAATTCCACGCTTGATAGCTTCTGTGGATCTGAATTTTGGGTAAGTAGGTCTCAAGTAAGCAATAAATATATGTGTCTCGAAACAGAAGTGAAGGTAAGCGGTATGATTAGACGACTACCTACTTACGTACATAGTACAAAATATGAAATGTTGAGTATCTAATAAATTAACCAGTTTTCCAGCGCTTGAGTGTGTAGGAGATCGAGTTGAAAGGTCAATTGGTTGAAAAAAAATGAGCTCGTGAAGTGGTCTTGCTGTCCTAAAAACGTTTAAATTAGTTTCACGTTTTCATGAAATATGTTTACTAGGCTTTTATATAAGTTATTTCATTACAGAACATTCTAAATTACTTAATATATCCTTCTTAAGTTTCATAAGATATGTTTTTCGTATCATGCGGGTCCAAATATTTTATCTCAATAAGTACTGACAAATAATATTTGGATTTTTATGAACTTTATATAAACCTATTAATGGTTTGTGTAGGGACTCAACACTTTTCCATATAAAATAGAAAGTAGTAATTTAATTTGTTTGCTACCTTAAAATCTCTTTGAATTTTCGTAGTGATTTTTCAGCTTATCACCATGAATAAGCATTTTTAACATTGTCATCAGTTTTTTTGTTTGATCCCATGACCCAAATTCAGCTCATTAGTGGTATGATATTTATATCTATGCACAATGCTATTTCTGTACACTAAAAAGCATTTTAATTTATCACAATGAAAATACAAAAACTTAGACATAAGTTGCTTTATTGATATTCTTCTACAGTCCAGTGACCTATCATCACAGATACATGGACTTCTAAATAAATAAATAAAATTATTTATTTCCTTTAACTCAAGTTAATCTAATGACAAGATTTTTGAGGCCTCCTTTTAGGCACATTGCCTGTGTTAGGACACACCACTCTTCCACATTCAGGTAATTGTTTACAGATTAAATAGCAAGTTAAAGATAAAACATTACAGAAAAATTAAACTAATTAAATTAAGAACAAATCTAATCAAGTCCTTTGTGTGCATGTGTGTATGTATGTGTGTGTGTAGGGTGAGTTTTTTTTTCTCCCGTGAGTGCGTGTCCATACATTTACCTAGGATAATATAATAATGAGAGATTAATTTTTTTAAACTACACAGCATTTTTGATGCTGTATGGTTTAAAGCCAAAGGATCACATTTTGTGGAAATGACTGCATTTTAAGCCATATGTAGCTTAGTCATTAGTTTATGGCAATCTGTATACATATAATAAAAGGAATCTTTTTAAAACTATTTTTAAGTGACTTTCTGTAGTTGAGAAGTTTTAAGATGGCAAACAGCAAAGCAAATAAGTATGTTAGTAATGACAATAATATTACAATATGTCTGTCTGTGGAAAAATAAATTACAAACTTGTGTTTATTCTTCACCATTTATTCATACCAAAAGAGCTACATGAATTAACTCTGTTGTATGTTCATTCAACAGCTTTAGGCAAAATAATTATATGAAGTAGGATAGAAGTTCTTTTAGGATTATGCCTATCTATTATTTTGTGAGAAGTTGTGTTGTGTTCCGCATATATTTTATATATAGTTTCCATACATAATCTTAACTGAAAAGTATGTCCATATAGATTTCAATAACAAAATATTTTTGTTTTTACCAATGGTAAAGTTTTTTACCATCAAATAGATTTGATTAAAAATCCATTTTGAAGTTGCAGTAATTTAGACTGGGTCTTGAATTTAAAATAAATCTGTTACACTGAGAAAAACTGCAGCCTAGCTATTAATTCATGAAATAAAATATAAACAGAACAAGAATAAAAATAAGTCAAATACCAACATACTAATACTTAATTTCACAATTTTCATGGTACTACAATTTGTTGATGAAAAATAGGTAGTATTAAATGTGCAATCAGTTTCACTAATATAACACCTGATCTTATAATATCCATTTCTTTTTAATATGATGTTTACAGTTTGCTTAGGATGCTTTCAATTGTTCACTAGACCATAGAGGGCTCCCACCATGTAGCAAAATAATACTAAAAATTAAGTAACATGTACCAGATGTGTCCCCTTTCAATGTCTGTACCTTAACTTGAGGCTTAGACAAGTAAATAAATGTAAATAAAAAAAAAAAATTTAAAACATATATTACTACATAATTTATAATATTATTAATAACCACTATCCGCCAAACTGCACAGCAGTTTGTTGGTTGTGTGGGCTGGTTTTAAACTGATTGCACATTATGTTGCAGGGCACATTATGTTTGGTCATGATGTGCCCTAATAGTCATGACTGTAGCATGCTGGGCCCATTTTGGTTGGTTATCTATTTATGACTCTCAAAAGGTTAACACTTTCTCAGCCACACCATAAACCCGGTAGTCGAGTGCTGGGCATACCAATGTGTGTTCAACGCACTAGTTGTGTACTGGCCAATGAAAGTTAACAAAGTTTTGTGACTGTGGTACAATGTAAAGCTGTTCATCCAATTGAGGATTATTCAAAGTGTTTAATTAATATAAATGCAAACTAAGCCTACCCATTCAAATGGCAAAATATGGCAGTAGCCATTGTTTAACTATTGAGTGTATAATGTGCCACTTAACCTAATAATTACTTTCTATTACAATGGGACCCTCAAGAAACCATAGTGGTACTTCAAAAGTTTATTTAAGTGTGGATGTGCCTGGTTACAGAATAATTAAATGTAATTAATTGAATACAACTCCATATCCTTGACCTAAGTTATTTTCTATAATAATAACATTGTGCTAATTACAGAAACTTGTTTTTGTATCATGTTGGATTTATGCAATTATCCTCAATTGCTGTGCACTGAAGGTGAAGAATATAACTACAACTTCTCGTTCCATGGGGTTGTACATGTCGTCCTGAGAAAATAAGTGAGACAACAGGTTCCATGAACTGTAACCATCATAAATTCTACATTCATATCAAATAATCATTATTGTTTCTTCTTACTCCCTTGTTGGTCTGGTGGGAGCATGTTCACCCACACAGAACGAGGTACTGGGTTCAAATCCCAGGTCGGCCAAAAGTGATTTTGGGACTTCTGTAAAAAGAAAAATTTCTCAGCATCAATTGTCGGTATTATAACCCCGTGCCTCAGAAAGCATGTTAAGCCGTAGGTCCTATATGTGACCTCTTTTGGTTCGTGTTGCTAGGCGTGCCATCGGATCATGAAAGTGATGGAAGAAAAAGTGCTCCTGTGTTTGCAAGTGTGTGCTTGTGCATTGTAAGATTTCCCTCGCAGATGGCTAATCTCTATTGAGATTGGCCGCCGTGGCTAAAATTCGACTACGAGGACATTATGTTTTTTTTTAAGAATGCCTGATAAAGGGAATGTAGTCCCTGTTTCCCAAGATATTTTACTAAAAACAGTTGACAGCCACTAAGCCTACCCAAACTCAGGTAGCAAGGAGACTGTCTTAACTGCTACAGCACAGTGCAGTCAATAATGATTACTTCAAAGAAACCATAACACTGAAACTGAACACTGTAACAAGCAATTAAATTGTAAATAATATCTAATCTTTGCCTATACTAGGTACAAACTTGTGTAGCAACTTGATATAATTTAGATGAAGGTAGCTCTTTGTTTCTGGTACACTGTAGGCAGTGCTTATCAGTAATTTTATAAAAATGTACTATATGAATGAAATGTGACCTACTAACATTAATAATATAATGCATTCTGTAACTCAGATTTTTGCCCAGGACAGAAAAAAGGGTGTTACAAATAAATATATAGACATATCTATGGATACTCGCCTTTTTTTTAAAGGAGTAAAATAACTGAAAATTTCGTACATATCTGGATTTTGTGTCATTATGTTTCATATGAGTATGTATAATAAAAATCTGTCAGCCAAAGTTTTGACTGAACCTGAGGTGCAGTGGTTAAGTCAGTCGCCTCGCCACTTCGTGTCCTGGGTTTGATTCATACACAGGCCAACTATTTATGTTACCCATAAATAGTTCTACTGACTCTTGATGGGCTTAGAGACCGTCAATTATACATATGTTTCTAAAGTACCCACGACACAGGGATTAATATCCCTAATGCTGACTTTATTTTACTCTTTTTCTAGGTTAGCTTGTGTAATAAGAGCATATAATTATTCTTACAAAGTATTATGTGATATCATAACAAAGGAACAATAAACAGGTATAATTAATATGATTAACAATGATTATTATTTTGATTGTAATGCATTATTCATTATGCTTAGGTACAAGGCGCCGTCTGCCGAGGGGCACTTAGTACTTTGTGGACTTACTTAATAGACTACTTGAGCCCTCACTCTCCTTCATTGTCTAGTGGAACAATGAAAGCCTCCTAGGTTAACTGTAAACATTAGGTTGGATTTATCAGAAACTAATAATAATAATCACCTAATAATTTGGGGCATTTTATGCTACAAATACAAAAACAAGGACACACCCCACCCAATTGTAAATGGATACCAATTCAATTATGATTTGCCTCACTCACGCATTGCTGACCCTCCATGGGTGAGATTTGGCAACCTAACTCATGTGGTAGACAATATTGTAACATTATTTGCATAATAAATCTATACCCTAGCCTGTATGGTGGTTCCCTGGTTGACACTATTTATCTACATATAGTTGGTAACAAGCCCTCCTGTACCTATAATTACTTACAATTCGTAGCCAAGAGTTTGCTAGAATCTTCGTAATATAAGAAAATCATTATTATCCATTAGACATTGATCCTGATAAAAAGGTTTTTGTCTTTGTCATTTTAGTATGACTTTACATTTAAGCAGGTGAGACAAGCTGATTACGTGCGTCAGTATTTTTATAAATAAGGGCGTTAGTACTAGCCCTCTCACCTTTCGGCCAAGTCTCTATTGTAAGTAAATGTTAGGGGGCAGTTAGTTCAATCCGTGTTGAACTATTTAATTCTGCTCGTACAGAAATATTTGTAATCAGTCTTGTCCCACTAAGAGTGGAACTCCTTAGCTGGGTACCTAATTTATTTGTGCAAAATCTGTTGTCATTGCGCCCGCCCAAGCCAAGTATATTAAAAAATCCGAAACTAAAAATATACACTTATTATATAATTTGGAGCGTTTTATACTACAAGACCAGAAATGCAGATACACCCCACAAAACGGTAAATGGATGGAATCGTAATACTTAGCTGGATAACTACATAATTTATTTGGGTGAAGTCTGTTATCATTGCGTCCAAGCCAGGCAATGATTAAAAAAAAAGAAACTAAAAATATTCACTTAATAATTTGGAGCGTTTTATACTACAAGACCAGAAACGCGGATACACCCCACCCAACGGTAAATGCATGGAATCGTAATACTTAGCTGGATAACTACATAATTTATTTGGATAAATTCTGTGTATCATTGCGTCCAAGCCAGGCCAAGATTAAAAAAATCTGAAACTAAAAATAATCACCTAATAATTTGGGGATTTTTATATTACAAGCCTAGAAAGGAGGATACATCCCAACCGATGGTAAATGGATGGAATAGTAACTAGATAACTAATTTATTTGAGTAAAATCTATTATTATTGCGCCGTCCCAAGCCAAGATTAATTAATAAAAAATCAGAAACTAAAAATAATCACCACCTAATAATTTGGGGCTTTTTATACTACAAGTCTAGAAGGGAGGATACATCCCAGCCGATGGTAAATGGATGGAATAGCAACTGAATAACTAATTTATTTGAGTAAAATCTATTCTCATTGTGCCGTCCCAAGCGAAGATTAATAAAAAATTCTGAAAATAAAAATAATCACCTCTTATAATTTGGGACTTTATAGAAATATATATATATATATATATATATATATATATATTATGGGGTTTATATTTGGCTTTAATAGAACTATATCATTTATTGCAGTTGCTACTTCCAGTTGTGTATGTAGCCGGGATATCTTAATTGAGTAGCTGCTTACGAAATTCAAGGAACGCAGTTTTACAGCATCCAATGTTTTCCTTGAAGTAATTCTGGTATCAAATTAAAGCTATGTTATTGTTTCGCGTTTCAATACCTTATTAAGATACGTTCCGAAAAACAAAGAACATTATTATTATGAGCTATAGGAAATGAAAGATTGGACCCTATGTAGGGGATCCATTTGCTTCGATATACACGTCCAACTGTAAAACTAATCACTGATAAATACACTCATGAAATATTGCATTTGCCATACAAAGGTGCCGATCAGCTGGCGCCCTTGTATGAGGACATAGACCTTTTAAACTATACTATGCAAGCGTTCAACAAGTTGATTGATCCCGTAGGTATACATTATTATATAGTGAACAAGCTATGCCCGGCAGTTTCACTCGCGTTAAAGTAAAAGAGTAACGAACATACATCTATACTCACAAACTTTCGCATTTATGATATTAGTAGGATGTCTATGTAGGTAGTAGGATGGACCTCCAGCGGTTTTGCAGTGCACCCTGGAATAGCTCGCAGATGGCAGATTTTTTCCTACTTGACAATTATCATTTTGGACAATTCACACAATATTTTTGTAAATTGTAGCCTATGTGTTATTCTGATGTATAAGATTTATTATTTTTAGGTTTCATTAAAATCCATTCAGTAGTTTTACGTGAAAGAGTGACAAACATCCATCCATCCATACTTACAAACTTTCGCGTTTATAATATTAGTAGGATATCATATTCTCTTGGCTTGCTTCGTTTCTAATTCATTGACTCGTTGGTCTAGCGTTGACCACAGATAATTAAATCATATGTTCACATCCCGACAAAACAGTGTTATTTGTATTTTTCGGTCAAGTAAAAATCTCAGTAGCCAGAAGTCAGGAATGGGTGGTGTTACAATACCGTGCTTCGGTGAGTACGTAAAGCTATCTGCTCCTTCACCTGATTTGTCTCCGGTAGTGTCTGTAAGCTCGTCCCATCGGAACATGGAAGTGAAAGAATGGGGAGATATCTTGCGTTTGCGCACACAACTAGTCTGAGATTGGCTGCCATGGTAGAAATTTGACAATGATTACGCAGGCCTACACCAAGTAGCCTTTTTGTAATACAAATAGACATTTTTGAGGATATTTGTGTGCTGATAAAAGGAAAAATATTTTATGAAATTTATAACATCAGGAATAGGAGATTTTTTTTTTTAATTCTATCTTTAAGAAATTCGTTTGTAGGCGTATATCTTCAGTTCAAATAAACTCATAAACATGATATTAAATTGAGTTTATTTTTAATAATTATTATTATGAATATATTATTTTACTGAATCGGATCTTCGGAAACTTATGAAAGATGAAAGCTTCTAGGACAGTTTACCGAACGCACGGCTACATATCAAGCTATACATTTCCAATTGTCATTGTATGGAAATCCTATACAACGCGAGATCAGCTTATACTGGAAATGTATAGCTTGATACACATCAAGCTTGTAGTACGTGCTTGTAGTGTGATTATTGTACACTTGGCTGTGTAGCCGAGTGTACAATAAGTACAATACAATAAGCAATATCTCTTTCTTTACCAGAATACTTACTAATACTTTTTCTTTTCTCTTCTAGAATAGCAGTCAATCATGGTACACGGAAAACCCAGAACTTACGCCATGCTTCCAAAAAACGGTGCTTGTATGGACGCCTTGTTTATATCTATGGGTCGCTGCGTTTCTTGACATTTACTACATATTAAATAGCAAAGAGAAAAATATACCCTGGAATATATTGAACATCAGCAAGTTGATAATAACATGCCTTTTAATAGTTTTGAAGTTCGTGGATCTAGGTGTTATTGTGCACAATGCGTCCAATGGAGAGCACCAGGTGTTCAACGCTGATTATTACAGCCCCATCATCAAGATTTTGACATTTGTAAGTACCTATTAATTTCTTAGTACAGTACTACACACTACTTTCTTAGTACACTTGCAGCAGCGAGGGTTTCCTATCAGGATTCTAGGGGCAAATTTTCGAAATGACAAGAACACCGGTAAAGAAATTACGAATTTTATCTGGTAGTAATAAATTATTTTCACAACGTATTACTATTCTTTAGCACATCGCCTTTTTTAACTACTGACAACATTAATTTAATTTATACTTTTTATAAATTCAAACTAAACTTCAAAACCTCAGAGTTTTCTAGCTTCTAACTCTCAAAAAAGGTTATATAGAAGAGCAATACCATGTAATATCATTATAGTACACTCTATACGTCGGTGGACGCACTTTAAACTTAAGTCTTTATTACGTAGATAGTATGGGTGAAACTCGTAGACCAAGTGAAGCGACTCACGTGGTGACTTGTACGGTTTCGGCAGTAGTAATTTCTCAAGAACGGCTATAAGTCATCAAAATTGAAATTCATCAAACATTTTGACGTGTGACGGTTTTAGTAAATTTCGATGATGTTTATAATCTCGGTAACGCCTACAAACTCCATGTTTAATCGTTACTAATTAAACGAATTATTACAATTCGAATCGATATATTATCGTTACAATCGGGTCATGCTATTTAATGGTAGGTTTTAATTGGTGGTCATTGACCTCTGCTAGGACATCGTGCTTGCAAACACGCGTAGATAATCAACTTCTGCATCAATTACATCGATATTTTCTTGCGGCTGTATTTTGTAAAATCTTACGATTTATTTAATTTTAAATAAAATTCAGTCCCTCCGCCACTTTGAGTGCGATGTGCAAATTGTGATAGATATCCGCAGTGTATAAAAACGACTTTATAACATAATTAAGTAGGTATCTTTGAGAGAAATTCTCAAACTGTAACAAATCTCAGGACTTTTGATTTTTTCTTATACACTCACCGGCACGGAAACTTGGCCACCAATAACTTGCCGATAATTTCTATTTAAATATTTAATTTTCACTATATTATGGGTTTATGCACTAAATTAGGGTTTTTTTATGGTTTTGTAACTCAGTTATTGAAAAAATGATGCACCAGCAGTAATCTTTAAAAAAATAAGCAGTTTCACAAAAATATTGGTTTTAACACTGTCAATTTAAAAAGAACACAAGATGAAAAATAACCAAAAAGTCTTCGTTGTGTTTGCATTTTAATATCGGGTGTTTCCTCCCCTAGCCCCGATAACAGCTTGCATTCGTTCTGGCATACTTTGGATGATGTTTCTGATCTCAACTTGTGGTATGCTTTCCCAAGCGGTCAGTGCTGCATTTTGAAGCTGATTCAGAGTTTCAGGCGGGTTGGAGGAGGACTTTATTTTTCTTTTAAGCTTGTCCCAGATATGCTCTATTGGATTTAAGTCTGGACTACGAGCTGGCCACTGCAATTTTTGAATACCAACCTCTGTAAGGTATTCCTCCACGCAATGTGCAACGTGTGGGCGGGCGTTATCGTGCATTAGGAGGAATTCGTCAAATCCAATAAACCCTGAATATGGTAACACGTGTTCCTGAAGAATCTCCTCGATGTATCGTGTTGCCGTTAATCGGTTATCGACGATAACTAACTCCGTACGTGCATCGGAACTTATTCCTCCCCAAACCATTATAGAGCCTCCATGAAAACTAACAGTTTGTGTGGTGGTAATGGGTAAAAACCGCTCTCCTCTTCTTCTCCACACTCGCTCCCGACCATCTGGAGCTCGTAAAGCTATTCGACACTCATCTGTGAACAGTACTCGAGCCCACTGCTCATGGGTCCAGTTGGCGTGTTCTCGTGCGAATCAAAGTCGAGCTACTCGGTGACTTCTGAGAAGTTCTGGGCCGCGTGCTGGTCTACGCGCTTGTAAATTCACTTCCTCCATTCGTCTTCTCACTGTACGTTCACTAACATTGACACCTCTTGGGAACTGGAGTCGCTGGCGTATCTCAACAGCGGTGAGGTAGCGGTTTCTCAAAATTTCCAGGACAATAAAGCGGTCATCCCGGGCTGATGTGCATCTGACGCCTCCGCTGCCTGGTCTGCGGGAGTAGCGGCCTGTCTCCTGGTATCGTTTCAGCGCATACTGCATCGATGAACGTGGTACATTCAGTATAACAGCAACTTCTCGCTGTGTCAGCCCTTGTTCGATCAATGCTACAGCTTGTGCAACCTGTGATGGTGTTAATGGCATTTTTATTGGAATTAAATCACCTTTAGTTATTGAAGTAACAGTACGATATCACAATAATTGAACAACCTAACAATAAACTTTCACAAAACACAAATTTAAAACAGCAACTTAGTCGCTCAGATGTCCGGGTTCAACTAAAACTTAAAAATAACGTCATATTGCACTCAAACATGATAAATTACCCTCTTGAACTAAAGGTAAACATTTTTTAGACCAACCTTCATAATAAATACTCATAGGAAACACTTAAAGCTCTTGTTATCGCGAAATACGCGCTTGGCCAAGATTCCGTGCCGGTGAGTGTAGTAAGCCTAATTTACTGTACCCTAAGCGTATAGGCAGCATTGCGACGCTAGTAATGTCTCTCTACAGCGCCGCGGCCCGCGGCCAATATACGTGCGGTGAGCGACATTGAAGTTGTGTAGTACAGACGCCAGCACATCCAGCTACTCCAATCTGTCAAATTTCTTTCACAGGTTTTCAACTTTATCACAAAAGCATAAGGTTCACTATCAATTGGGGAAATTTGACAGATTGGGGTAGCTTGATGTGGCGCCTGTACATAGCAATTTGGAAGGCAATGCTGGCGATTACGTTTTTTACACCACTTAATTATTTTAAATGCGTTTGGATGAACGATTCTTGAAATGACTACAGTCTAAAATTTACCAAACTCGAAAATAGAGCTATTCTATAAACGACTGATTCTGTAATAGATTCTAGAATCGAGTCATTCTCAAAACGCGATTCGAGATAAATCCAATTCTGCATTTGACTGATAGAGAATGTCGGAAAGTTAAACCAAATCATAGTTATTTTATTACCTATGTATACCTAATATTACAGATTTCAATTCCTTACCGAATATGTTATATGTATGTATTAAGCTTGTAACAACTAACGTTGATAGGCGCAGACGCCAGAAAAGAAATTTGACAGAATGGGGTAGCTGGCTATAGCTACCCCATTCTGTCAAATTTCTTTTATAGATTTTCAACTTTATCACATAAGCATAAGGTTCCCTTTTAATTGGGGATATTTGACAGATTGGGGTAGCTTGATGTGCTGGCCTCTGTACATACGTCATCATTCGATGAATAACGAAAGATTTTGAATATGATTGTTGATTAGAGTGCTGGTACGGTATCCTGAGGGGCAAAGATAAAAATCATACCTACTTCAAGACTCTTTAAAAATACAAAGCCCGAGCTAGGGAATTTAATACTACATATATTATGTACTACTTTTCCTTTGTAAATATATACAGATGGGTGGGAATCAAACCCACGACCTCTGGCGTGAAAAGCAAGCATTTGCCAACAGGTCCGTCATATTGTTAAAGAGTTTTTTGGTCTTGTTAAAAAAATAGAGGTGCATGTCAAGACAAGTAGTAGAGTCAGAATGACGTAATACATTGATTTCCTAATATATAACTCAATGTAAAGCTGTCCAATTCAATATGTAATAATTAAAATGCAATATGTGATAGGTAACAACAGTCTTGAAAGAACTTGCACACTTTTAAAGGTAAAATATGGTCTAGAATAAATTATATGCAATATTTTAACATCTACTTATGTATTTACCCATATTAGCAAAAAAGTAATTTGATATACCCAGACTCAGAACAACTATTTATGGGTCACACAAATAGTAGTCCGGCGCGGGACTCGAATCCGCGACATCGAGCGGCGAGGCGACTGTCTTAGCCACTGGGCCACACGTGCAGTCAAGTCAAATGATTTACAAACTTGCAATTCACGCTTACAAAACACACCCAGACTCAGAACAACTATATATGGGTCACACAAATAATTGCCCTGCGCCACAAGTACAGTAAAAAAAAACTAAAACTATTTTTTTCTGTAAGTTAACTGAACCCTCGGAATCACGGTTTGTAGTACGCCGCTGCTTAAACGCGGAGATCATGGGTTCAAGGTCCACCGGAGAGAACTTTCGCTCTCATTATTTCATTGAACTAGTAGCACTGTAATGCTTTCCAATATACTATTCTGTCACGTGGATAGCCTGGTGATCTATTGTTCAGTGACCCTGACTGCTAAGCTTGGGTAAAGGTCGTGGGTACAATCCCCACCCAGGACAAATCTTTGTGTGGTGATACGACTATTTCTTCTATATCTGGGTGTAATTTATCGATAAACAGCTGTGCCCCGCGAATTTTCCCGCGTTAAACTTTATAAATTATTAGCCTATGTGTTAATCCAGGGTGTCAGCTAACTCCATACCAAATTTTATTAAAATCGCCCCACAAGTTTAGACGTGAAGAAGTCACAAACATACACACTCACAAACTTTCGCCTTTATAATATTAGTGTGATGTTTATGTATCTAGACACGCGGTAGAGTGTCAAACCAAGTTCAAGTGACAGAACTGGCGAGCAGCACCGTTTGTAATATTATACGAACGATTTGGAGCTACTTTTGACCCCCTCATTACACATAAACTATTTCATATAAACGTGTCAAATTTGGCTCATGGCAACCAAACAACTGATAAACATACCTACTTGTAATTTCCAAATGAGGATGATGCCTAGCTTAGAATCAGATGGCAGTGTGTTAGTTGAAATATTTATTATTTATTTATTTTATATATCGTGACTCATTTATCAACACTATAAACGAAACCGTATCAAGTTATGTCATATCAAGTCATGACATGACTCATACAAAAGTATTATGTACGGGTGTACCCATTTTTGGACATACATCATTCTTGAATCTCAAATAAGAATCTCGTTAATTTGAGAAGATAATTATATATGTTTCTTTTTTAAGTTGTGCTGCCGCACTTTCATACGGTCTTTTAGGCTGGAACGTTATTTAAAAGAGTATTTACGGTATAAGAGTTCTGTTTATGTGTATGTTTATAAGAGTTAGGTTTCTAAACGCCTTCAAAAGGAGGACTTATTCTTATTACCTTTCAATGTAATGATTTTTACTTTGTATACAAACATTACAGATTATATCTATTTAACACATATCTTCCCCTTTCATTTGTATAAAGCCTAAAGCCTAACTTATTTGTTAGTTGTTGTATGTTGCTAACGGTTTGCTACCAGACGCCATTATTACAAATATACAAACGAAACCTTACTTTTTACGCCAATGTCACAATATTGACAAACCTAGTGTAGGTACCTACTACCCTAACACCAGTATCTGTACCGATTTTCACTGAATTAGTGTGTTGGCGCTGGGGGTACTACGATGCGTTTTTCCTCTGTGGCGGTCAAATGGTTAAAACCATCAGAATCAGATACCTTTATTTGTCAGAATACGAGTAGGGGAGGTAGGGGAGGGACGGGCACTTTTTAACAATTTAATGCATAAAAAATCAAATTTTATAGATAATCAACATTTAATACCAATTCTTATTGCACCACACATTTGGCTAGATATCTAAGATAAAACTTTCTTAAAATTATTATGAGTCTTAACATTACGAGATAATTTCAGGAATTAAGTCCAAGTGCCCAAACCTCCCTGCCATAGGGAGGTTTGGACACCCCCTGTGGGAGGCTTGGGCATGGCCTATAAAACACTTTATATCCATAATAGAATCTAAAGATAAAAGTTAACAACAAATAAAAAAAATCTTAAATTGTATCTTAACTTATCTCACATTAGGTATAACCCAGAATGGTTTATCAAATGAGTACTTAGAGCTACGATGTTTGGTTTTATTCCATGTCCAGGCAATTTAGTTTTGATATCTTCTAGTGGGACACTTGCTATATCATCAACTTCAGGAAAATAAGGTGTTTCTTATCTTACCCAGCCTCATATTTTTTTGTAGTCATGGTATGAATCATGTCTTCGATTCGGCCGACATAGTGCACAACAGTCTTTTTGTATTAAATTTAAAGTGCACAAAATCATTGATTTGAATATCTGTCAATCATTATCACATCATCTTCATCTAACTCTTCTTGTGGCGTTTCTCAAGAATTTTCTATATCACAATCACTACTGCTCATTTGCCTTTTTTTACTCTATTCGATGTTAGTTCTGGTGGATACTAAATAATCTTCTCTATATTTTTAAGAACCTTCTTTTCCAGCTTCTCTCTACAGTTGCAAATTTAATCTAGGAATTTGATATTAATCAGCTGTTGTTTTTATTTTTGATCCTTTTGATACCTCTTCTAAGGCTCGTAATATCAAATCTTTAGGAATTCCTCGTCGCTTACCTTTCTTTTTTAATTTAATCGACATATTTCTGTAATTAAAAATAATTGAAATGGTATAATTAAAGCAAAAAAATTAAGTAAATCTTCCTATACTCAACATACAGAAGGGAGGATTGGGCATGCCCAAACCTCCCTCACATAAGAATGCCCATTGCTCCCTCTGTATACATTTTCGACATAAGTTACCGGTATTATGTTTTTGTTTAGATATCTAAGCATGAATTTCAGTTTAATTTATAAGTTAGTAAATATAGAATAGATATATATTTCAAAATAGACAAACCTTTGGTTAGATTTTTCTTCAACACGATTTCAAACCACCAAAAATATTCACTTTTACGACTGCATAACCTTTAAATGTGTCTGTGTTTAACAACTGATAGAAATTACATATAGTCTATGGATGAAAAGTTTTGCCAGTCGGTAAAGTAAAGTATCAAATTAGAGAAAATTTGAAATCTGTGACCGGATCAGAATAAAAGGGGGGTGCCCATGTCTCCCGACTGCCCGTCCCTCCCCTACCTCCCCTACCTACATAATTGAGATGTTAAACTTGTATGGTATTATCATATCCTACCTATTTCATTAATGCGGTATACAAACATTGTTCACATTTGCAAATCTATATTATACTGCCCTATTTAATTAAACAGCTGTAATTGGCATTAATAGCGCCATGTAATTATGTCGTATAAAAAAATCTTAGAAATTACCCACTTTTTTCTTGTACATAGTACAGAATAAAGCAATTAAATGAGTACTTAGCTATGTTTTACTACGTACTGCCATCGTTTGAACGTTTTGTAATTGAAGCCCTTTTATAATGACTACATTCGTCAACCTTCAACTCTTTTTTTCATCACGCACAGTTAAAAATTACATCATTCATAATAACCTACTACACTCATGGTTCCACCTCGACGGAATGTGACCGCAGACGGCAGTGCTCATTATACTCCCAAACCTTGTGGTTACTATAAAACGGATCTTCAAAACTGTTGACCTTGGCTATCATATAAACACAATCAGTGTTAACTTTATAAAAACTTGAATACTACGGACTTCGACCAGAATACGGTTTTGTAGGTATACGAGTTATATGCTTCTATTGTGCAATAGCACAACGCCCGTACAATTATTAGACATTTATGTATCTGCTGAATAATTTTTAGAATTCCTTTCGTGGATATCTATGCGGTGCGCCATAGAGTAATATATTTGCTTAACCACAGTCCAACGGGCGGCGAAAGGTTAATAGCTTACTATATATTCACTCTTAATTCTGTAGGCTCAGTATGAGTCTGCAGAAATCGCAACGTTTGCACTAATTTCAGGCTCGTGGTAGGGACGAAGCATTTGACAAAACTAGTTACGGTAGTAAACAATTATAACGCTGCAAGCTCGTCGAAAACTTGAACTCGGTCGCACATTCATTTTTTTGCAACGTCATACTAAAGCTCTGTAGTAAATTAAAACTAAAAATATTACAGACTAATAGTCTGTAATATTTCCGGCGTTGGTACAGTACTTAGACATCATAATATGAGGCCACAGAACGGAGTTACTAGAAATCGCTTGGTATCTTGTCAACAGTTTACCGTAGTACCACAGCATAGTCGCATCGCCACCGGTGTCCTAATTAAATATCCCTTTGCGCTCAAAGCTCATGAGTTAAAAGCTATAAACGCAAGATATTGACGTTTAAGTATATGAAATAACGTATTAATAGCTATACAAATCGTGGCCTTAATTAACCTGCTTGTTACTGTGGTACTTTATAAGGTGTGATGTTCGTAATTATGGGTAATCATACATAAAGCGAGCACGAAGTGAGGATAGTCTGTCGCTCACTATAGACCCTCGTGTTACTGTAGTACTTTTTAAGTCACATCATACAAGCCAGAATAGAGGTTGAGATTTCCCTAAAATATGGGTTATGAGTCTGTTCCGTGTTGCAACGTTTATAAACAGAAAAAGCAACCAAACAACTAAATTCCACGGCTAAAGCTTTTGAGCGGTTTGACCTATGCATTGATTCGGAACTGGTTCCTCTACTTACATGTAAACAAGTCCATAATGTAATAATGTAACTATTTTATTACAACATCGTGGTAGGTATCTTAATATAAATATGTGAATAAATTTAGTTTGACGGTTTTACTGAAAAGTTCAAACAAACAGCTGGCCAAATTGTGACGCAGCCCTCTTACGCAACCGGTTAAATCTTATGCAGAGATTTCAAATGTTAACAAGACTGTTTGCTTTCTACAAACTAGGTTTTTGGGGTTCGGACCTCGAGAGAGGTAGAGGCAGTAATAGAAGGAGAGGCATTTCTTCAATACGAATGCAAACTAAGGGTCATGAAGAGCATGATGCGGAGAATTCGACTGCACGTGTGGCGCAGCGGCTAAGACAGTCGCCTCGCCGCTACGTGTCGCGGGTTCAAGTCCCGCGCCGGACAACTATTTGTGTGACCCATAAATAGTTATTCTGAGTCTGGATGTATTTGTGTCCGTCTATTATATATGTTTGTAAAGTACCTACCCCGCGACAGGGAACAGAATGCCAAGGGCCCACATCGTTTTAAAAAAAATACAAGTATAACAATTATTGTACAAAATAAAATATATATAAACCATTTGTTAGGATGGTAGCTAAATAATATCCATGTAGGTTCCGTGCTATCTTAGATCGCAGCCTAAACGCTCGCTTTTCATAATACGGGAGATAATAGTAGTTTACTGTTATACGTTAAATTACAAAACTGAGTCAAAACCTAGAACACCTTAGGCATATCAGTGGATACACTGTGACCTTGACCGTGTCAAGGTCACAGTGTATCCACCGACGCGCAGTGGCGTTGACTGTACTATAAGTGATACTCGTTTTATTCAAGGACAAATATAGTGAGGTTGATGATCTATCTTTTAATATCGAGGATTCTATGTACTGCTAACATGACATGTAATTTTTTAACAAAATGATAAAACAAAATACACAACATAAAATTTAGAATATTACATAAAAAATAATAATAACGTCAAGCCTTGTAATTGGTTGCTCTGAATATGAATCGTTATTAGACTACGTTAAAATTTAAATGAAACTGTAAATTTTATAAACCTATTTAGGCTTGCTTGCATAAGCGTGTGCGCAATTTTCGATTTAGAGAACAATCTTGATTATTTTTAGCACAATTAATAATTTTAAATAAGTTAATATTTTCTAATAAATTTAGATAACTAATTATAAAATTGGTTTAATTACAAGATTGATCAACATTAATTTAATATCGTGCGCTTAATAATGAGTTAATAGTTTTCGATATTCCCATTTATAATATTATAGCTTCGAGCATTGATGCTCGAAGTATTAAAGTGATGAGATCGATAGGTCCTGATGGGAAATACTACAGCATTGCTCTTTGTAAAACTTCGAATTTAATGCTTTGTTTCTTTTACAGGGTTTATCAGCAACACTATTGTACTATAACAGAAAGTTTGGTATGAGAGCTTCAGGAGTGCTCTTCTTCTTCTGGTTATTATTGATCTTGGCCGGTATCCCCGAGCTGAGGTCCGAAATAACTGTACATTATAACAGCGACGATGAAAATGTTAAATATAACTTCGTCAGTTACATGGTCTACTATCCGTTGATAATTATAATGTTTTTATTGAACTGTTTTGCTGATTTGCCAGCAAAGGACTCGCCGTACAAATTTGAAAAGGTAATTGAATTTAACATGATCTAAATTTTACTTTCATTAGTATATAATCGATGCCGTATGTATGTAATTATTTAAAGAGCCATAAGTTTATCATATCATCATCAGCCTGATATCGTCCACTGCTGGACACAGGCCTCCCGCATAAGTTTATCACTTCTTTGAATTGTTGTAATACCTGCTAGTGAGTCAAATAATGAAATATGTTGTCAACAAACGATCGAATTAATTTTATGGGAAATCAGTTTATTGCTATTTCCACTCCAAAAACAAACAATTGAATTGATTTTATATGAAATCAGTTTATTGCTAATCCCACTACAAATTTATTGTTCAGAATAGTTATAAAATCACAATAAACGAAAAAGAAAAACTTTCTAAATGAATATCAGTTCGTAATAGCAATGCGATATACAGTTTGTAAAACGTGGGTAGCTGGAAATCGCTGGATGCGAATAGCGCAAGACCGGCAATTGTGGAGATCTTTGGTGGAGGCCTTTGTCCAGCAGTGGACGTCTTTCGGCTGATATGATGATGATAATACAGTTTGGACGTGTGGTTTCCGGCCCAGAAAGAATAATAGGGTATTCCACTCCATACCATCCCGTGGGAGTCTTAGAAGGCGACTAAGGGATACAGCAGGTATTCGGGCAGCAGCGCCACCTGTGTATTAGCTACCGCCTAACTGCGGTCGCCAACTCGCATGTTAAGCGCGGTGACTACGCCAAACCCCTCCGAATGGCAACATTATAACCTTTGGGGGTGCCAATGTCCAGCCGTGGAAGATATTAAACTTATGATGTGAAACAGTTATACCAAATTACATAATAAAAATATTCGATTTCTTCTTATTAGTAGTCTGCTTCTGATCAACAAATTTAAATAATGGGTAGACACTAATTAATCACTCAAAACTGTTTAGGCCATGTGGTTACCAAATTACTTGTGAGTCTATTTAATCCTAACCAAATAATACATTACGAATACCGCCGTAGATTTGTCTAGCTATTTAGTTCACAATTGTAGGTAATTACCTAATTCACCTTTCAAAATCTAACGTTACAATTGGTTGATTCTGAATAAACAGTTACCGCTGGCTAAAAATATTCCACAACAAGCCGATTAATTTATTGGTTAACTAACCGTTTAAAAGGCCTCTACTAGATTTCGCCAGATGCCTAGGAAACGCGGGGAGATCTCTCCTAGACAAAAAAGTCAAGGAATTATCTTGAATGATCTAAAAATACCTTGATGTTGACATTGAAAACATAGATCGTTACTTTAAAGTTATTATGTAATTCCATATATTAATTGGTAGGTATAAGTAGATAGAATGGGCCAATCCAGGCCCTTTAATAAAAATGATAATACATTGTATATGTCATAATTATCATATCATATAATGTCACCTACAGTTGATATTTACTGCCGCTAGTATTATAAAAGAGGTGATACTAGATGACATTGGATATTTACTGCTATTATTGAAAGAAATAATTTAATAAATAAGAAAGTTATTTTTATTTATTTAAATGCTTGCACATATAACGCAATTACTAGAGAATTATAGAAAATTATAACCTTTGTACATGCTACTGCTATTTTCACTATTAAACTATAAATATAATAGATTCGATAACATAAAAAAATATTTATATTATACAGAACCAATGTCCAGAGAACGCGTCGGGCTTCCCTAGTCGCCTCACATACAGTTGGTTCGATCCCCTCGCCCTCACTGGGTTCCGTAGAAGCTTGACAGAAGATGATCTATGGGCGCTAAACCCACAGGACTCGTCAACAGAAGTTGTTCCTATGTTCGATAAGTTTTGGGAGAAATCATTGAAGAAACGGGAAATGTAAGTATGCGAATTAATCTTCATTTGTTTTATACATACTTTGAAATACTTTAAATTTTACTGATAGTTTTAAAGTGTGTTTCGATTAAATCTTGCGAAATTTAAATATCAAATTATTGTATTTTATAAACATACACTAATCATACATAATAATAAATTCTTCCACACATACCCCATATACACACACAAGCACGCACACAAACACGATTATTGTCATGGACATCAAATTAATTTCCAATAATATAGATAGATTCCATAATAGAACCAAAAGTACAACATTTTTAAGAGGTGGGGTATATATAATAGTTTCAGCGAGGTACTTTGGTACCTCGGTTTACCACAATAGGTGTAAATGCAAAAATAATGTTATTTAAATTTATAATGTACCAAGTACTATTGTAGAGAGATATTAGTATTGTCAGCCCCTGAAACATTACTAGCGATTCCCAACAGTCCCATTCGCAGCGCATTTGCCAAATGTGTAAGAGGCCTTAGCGCAGATAGGACGCTTCCCAAATGTGTTCACTCATTGATAATAACGTTGCTAGCGCTTAATTTGGAATGCGGACATATCAATTATTTTTGTTAGAGTCCCTTACTAATGTGTGTTTAAACTCAAAAATCATAAAACAAATATTTTATTGTAATTTGGACTTGCCTCTTATACAATGATAACCGACTTAAAAAAAAAATTGTATGTCACTCGGTGTTTCTTATTTTTGAACTCAATTTATTTGTTCTTCAGGGAATTCTTCCGAAATGACCCAAATATTTTGTTGTTCAAATCGGCATCCTGACACTAATAACTATTCATAGCAAGAATCCGATGTGCAGTTGTTGAGACTTCGACGAATTATGATTTTTTAATTTTAGGGATTATTTATTACTAGCTATGCCCCGCAGTTTCACCCGCGATAAAGTAGCTTTGGCGTAAAAGATTAACAAACATACATCCATACATCTATGCTCACAAACTTTCGCACTTATAATATTAGTAGGATGTGTACCTCTAGCGGTGTTGGCACTGCACGCCGGAATAGCTCGCAGATGGTAGATTTTTTCCTTCTTACTTGACCCTTATCGTCACATTTTGGACGATGTTTGTTAAATTGTGGCCTATGTGTTATTCTGATGTATAAGCTATATTATTGTAAAGTTTCATTAAAATCTGTGCAGTAGTTTTTACGTGAAAGAGTAACAAACATCCATCCATACTTACAAACTTTAGCGGTAATAATATTAGTAGGATAAGGAAGAGGAAATTCATTTAATTAATTTGCTAATTTAAGTAATTACCTACAACTTTGTAATGCCCTAGCAGGGTTCATGTGGGAACCCGAAACACGGGGGCCGAAGTAGTAGTGAGGCCATTTCATGTACCAATGGGCCACACGAACGTATGTCGCAGTGGTTAAAGTACTCGTTAATGATTTATTAAAAGACATTAATGAAATTGAAACGTATGCTCTTAAGTCGTTCTTTAGTATAAAACATTATTCATATTACATGTTGTATTTGGAGATAACAAAACGTTAGCGGCAGAGGATAATGACTGATGAGAATGTTTCACGAAATCCTACTAATATTATAAACGCGAATGTTAGTAAGTATGGATGTTTTGTAAGGATGGATGGATGTTTGTTACTCGTTCACGTAAAAATTACAGAATGGATTTTAATGAAACTTTACAATAATATAGCTTATACATCAGAATAACACTAAGCTATAATTTATAAAGTTTAACGTGGGTAAAACCGCGGGCCACAGCTAGTCATAAATAAAACACTTTAGGCGGCACTAATTTCAAATACAATGGTAATGTGTGTGCTATAGTCACACTTTTCTAGTTCATTTTAAAGATTGCGGCGTTCATATGTATTTCTATACAAAACAATATTTATTGAATGTACTAATCAGAAATAATTCTTACAATTATGTTAATACTAGCTGAGCCCCGCGGTTTTACCCGCGTTAATCTTTATAAATTATCGCCTATGTGTTATTCGCATATATAAGCTATATTACTAAAAAGTTTCAGCAAAACCCGTTAGGTAGTTATTAGATAGTAACAAACATACTCACTCATACACTGACAAACTTTCGCCTTTATCATATTAGTGTGATGATTTTCGATGATGATTCCGTGGCCTTCAGTAATTAAGTTATTTATATGAAAAATCAACAACTTTATACTAGGTATTGATAAAATTATTATTAAATTAAATTTCCTTATAAGGCTGATCACTTGAGCTATTTAAACGCCTAGTTCATAAAAATATACTATTTGCGCCCCGCGGTTTCATCCGCGTTAAATGGACTATGTGTTAATCCAGGGTATCAGCTAACTCCATACCGAATTTTATTAAAATCGCTACAGCTGTTTAGAAGTGAAGAACTAACAAGCATACACACTCACAAACTTCCGCCTTTATAATATGATATGTATAGAAGTATCCACTAGTGACTGGAACGCTGTATATTAAACAAAAATGCTTCATGTTATTAAAAATATAATTAAGTAATAGCAAAGTAACCGCCAGTAACCCCGAATATTCAGAAAAAAATTGCTTTTTCCAAAAGCTTTTTATTTTTTTTCTTTAACGTCTTTATGAACCCATCTCGATTAAATTGACTTGAATTTCAAATAAAAATCCGGTTTAATGTTATTCGGGGTTACGTGGAGTGGCTTTGGATTAGCAGTCAGGGTCCCTAACAAGTATACCAACAGGCCAGGTCCGTAGTAAATTCTACCGTACATATACTTAAAAGCCGTAATGTAGTGAAATTTGCCACGGTAAATACTACTTTATACAAACGTAATAAAGTTACTTTTACCTTGATACACGCTTTTCTAAAACGGTATTTAAGTAATAGGACGGCAGTATTAATTGGAATAGAACACGGTACCAAGTCATTGATTGATACAACATTGGATATTACATCCATCATGGCTCATTAAAACCATTCATGAATCTTAATCTCAAGGGTCAGTTCACCGACCTGTTATATAACCTTGAGGCTTAGTTGTTCATGATATGTGTATAATGCTTATTGATTGCCTCGTTGGTCTAGCGGTAACGTCTTCAACGGCAGATAATGTGGTCCTGTGTTCAAATCCAGGGTTGCCACAAAAAGAAATTATGTGATTTTTCTCTAAAGAAAAATTCCCAGTAGGTACTAGCCCAAACTCTGGGCGTGATTGGTATTAACACCGCCGTGCCTCGGAGAGCGCGTAAAGCCGTCGGACATGTTCCTTAACTCTATCCAGTCGTGTCGCTCGTTGTCCCATCGGTTCATGGGAAAGTGCCCCTGTGTTTGCGCACACACACTGCCTAATTCACCTATAGTGATCGGCGTTCAAATAGATGAAGGTTAAAAAAGACTAAATCATTCGTTTAAACGGCTTCCATGAGCACATATGACGTCATAAATGGTCCGGAATAGATTTTCAACGTTGAAGCCGATTGAACGAATGATTTAGTAATTTTTAATCACAATCACGATAATCGGCGAATTAGGCGGTAGGTCCCCTGCGCAGATGGCTAGTCTCCTTTGAGACTGGCCGTCGTGGAGGAAATTCGTCCAGGAGATTATTATAATCATTACGTTATTGTATAATTAATAAAACCTTCATTTTAAATTGATGCAGCGCTAACGGCACCAAAGCTACGTATCGAAAGACATCGGCAAGTGTCAACTTCAAGCCAGAAAATGAAAAGAAGCCAGCCTCGATCCTGCCAGCGCTGTGTTTGGCTTTCGGAGGCCAGTTTATGTTCGGCGCATTGTTGAAACTCATCAATGACGTGTTGATGTTCCTGTCGCCTCAGTTACTCAAGTAAGAACAATATTATTGAACTCGTACACTGTGACCACAGTTTAATTATCATGTAGCTGTTAAATTTGAGGTATCGTAATGGTTTTATTGGGTTTAAGTCTTAAGTCAAGAAGATAAAACAATATTTAAATAGTTTGAAACATTTTTTTTTATTAATTAATTGTAAAAATAACTGAAGTTAAAATGTCAACCACATTATCATGTAGGTATTATATTTTATTCTCTAAGACGCTACAATGCAATTTTATACTTGTTAATGCAGTTTTATACTTCGGTTTTCATATTTAAGTCAAACTAGATATCGTTAAAGCTTTCCATTATGTTTAACATTTGTAGAACGACGAAACATCAATGCAATCTATACATGCAACTCGATACGTAATCTTAGCAATATCTGCGTGTGCCCTATAGTTAAAAGTAATAATTTATCTACAGTGCACACGCAGATTGCGATGAATTTGATAACACTATCTCGTTAATTTCAATATTTTGTCCGAATGTTAGCGTACTATCTTTATCTATAGGTGTAATAAATTACCTACTATATGTATTTATGCTATGCAACGGCCATGACAAACATAGCCAAAGTACCTACTGTAATCAATCATGGTGTTTATTTACCAGTCGTACTTTGTCCTTATTTTAGATTGCTGATAGGATTCGTACAGACTAAAGAGGAGATATGGAAAGGTTACCTGTATGCCGTGGCGTTGCTCGCGTGCGCCTCCGTGCAGACCATGCTGCTGGCGCACTACTTCACCGGCATGTACCTCGTCGGTATGAGGATACGGACCGCCTTAACCAGCTCCATCTACAGGAAGTCACTGAGAATGTCCAATGCGGCCAGGAAAGAGTCCACGGTTGGAGAGATTGTTAACTTGATGTCGGTTGACGCGCAAAGGTAAATTATGAACACTTTTTTTTTGGTTGGGCGCTGTTTGTCCGTCTGTCACCAAACAACATCTCATGAACCGTGATAGTTTGACTATTGAAATTTTCACAGATGATGCCTTTCTGTTGCCGCTGTAACAACAAATACCTAAAAATAAAATAAATATTTGTTGTATGGGAGCTTGATTTTGTTGCCGTTTTTTGTAGATAATGGTACGACTCGCACTTGGCTGGTTTTTTTTTCAACATTACTATTATTATTATTTCGTATAGCCTTATTTCCTGTTTTCATACATTCTCAATAGAATTAAAACTAAATTAAGTAATCTGACACTTTCTTATATGGTAAGGGCGTGTCATTTCTCCAGGGAACTTCCTTAAGGGCTATTAGTATGCTTCTGTAATGCGCCCGCGAATTGGTTCCTGGCTAATTAATAAATTAGTTATTCCGGAATATGATCTACCGTCGGATCGCTTTAAAAGAGTGCACTGCACGTGTGGCGTAGTGGTTAAAACAGCCGCCTCGCCGCTCCGTGTCGCGGTTTCGGTTCCCGCGCCGGACAAATATTTGTGTGACCCATAAATAGTTGTTCTGAGTCTGGATATTATTTGTGGCCATCTATTATATGTTTGTAAAGTACACCGCGAGACAGGGATTAGATTCCATAGTGCGGGCGTTGTCTTTAAAAAGATTAAAAAAAAATACTATGTGACTGAACGTGTGGCGCAGCTGTTAGAACAGGACACGTTATACAGGGTTATAAATATATAAAATAATGCGCAAGCCAAGTTACACAACTTTTTTATAGGCATTTAGTGAAAAAAAAAATAGAATGGAAGAAATTGTTTAAATCATAATCAATATTTTTGGTTTTTTTTTTTTAAATTGGTACCGATTCTTGTTCTAATTAAAGACCGGAAACCACTCGGCCCAAATGTATGTAAAGCTATATTGTGTGAAACTTTCACGCTTACATGAGAATTAGACTCTTATTATTGGTTAATTAACGCTGTTAACACGATTTAACAATGTAGTGAGGAGTTCTGTAATTGAGCTATTACACGACGAATGCAGGCAACTCACGTTTTTTTATTATATATGTACATACATCTTATCTTTTTAGTATGTGTTTTGACTGGCAATAAATCCATTATTACGGTGTTTAATCTATCATAAACATAAACAGCCACTTAAAAATATTGTTAAAAGAAAACTATAAATAATACATTTATTGCCAACTTAATATGAGCTATTATAATAATTATATTTGCTGGATAAATGATCATTTCTGGCGTGACACACGGTACAGAACAAAGCTATGAAACATTTTTTTTTTTTTATATTATCTAATATTCGGTATAACAGCGCCTTAGAGGAAATCAAGTTTATGAAATAATGCCCCGCGGTTTTACCCGGCTTAAACACTATGAATTATAATAGCCTATGTGTTAATCCAGGGTGTCAGCTAATTTTAAACTGACCTCACTTAATATCTAAAATTGCCTCCTCCACCAATGAATGCTAAGCCCTAACGAGTGTAACATTTCGGTGGACTATTAGGAAAATAGAAAGTGCACTCGTCCCGACCTACGGCTATGCTCCATTGAAACTAGCTGCCGCATTGGCGGAAATGTGCGAACAGGAGGAAAATATTGTTATTAAGATTTAATGTGAATGCGGAAGCTTAATATGGCATTGAAATCTCTTCGGTATTAAAACATGTAGTTCCTGTAAATTATAAGTAGGTACTTATCTAAACAAACAATTTTATAAGCGATTCTGTTATCTTTTGCGCGGTAGTCGAAATATACGGAGCTGGCTTATGCGTTTTGATAATAATGTATGTCTTTAATTAGCTTGGTGGTTAACCTTTTCATGATCCTGGCAACAAAATTTCCCTTTAGTGTAACTATCTAAAACCTCGCTACTACCTGGTGTATAAAAGCTGCTTTAACATGATTACTGCAGGAACTGTAAAATTGTGTACACCTGTGTGGTTGGTTTTTGAGAACTATGTATGTATAGAATAAGATCCTCTTTTTGTACCAAATTTCACACGATAAACATTGATTTGATTTGAACATTTAAACGGCTCAGTCTGTTTACGCTTAACGATTAAACTAATTTTCAGATTATAATATTATAGATAAAATTAAAACATAAAGTACATGGATTACCTAGATCATTTCTTTCGACATGCCTGTTGCTCTAGTGGTAAGTGACCCTGACTGCCAAGCCAGGGGTCGTGGGTTCGTTTCCCTCCCCGGAAAATCTATGTGCGATGAGCACAATAATTTTTGTGTCCGGCTGTACTTTATCAATAATTAGCTGTCCCGGCGAAGTTCGCTCCGCCATATTTTTTTGTCGTCAATACACAAACGACGGCAAAAAATATGGCATAGAGTCTAATATTTTAATGCATTGTAATGTACAAAATTTTTCGTTTCTCTTTCCGGAGACAAAACAATTTCTATTCTGACGAAACAACGACAAATAATTCACTGGTCTTTTGTCTCATTTGCGCACTCACTTTTCTGATATTTTATAATTTTTGCCATTTTTTTCATATTATCCTCCTGAAAATAACGCACATATAAAAGAAAGATTTACCTAATTTGGTGCAGTCAGTCAGTTGTCCCAAGCTATACCATTTTACATTGGAGTAAATATGGCTCGTGAATATGGTTCGTTATACCATTTTACATTTGAGTGAATATGACAAAATTTGCCCTCACTCCTCCGTATGCTAGGAAGGTGGGTAAAGCTATTTAGATCAAATAAAAACAGAGAAAAGAACTATTACATAGTTTAGGTGACGTTGTGGCTGCCTGACACCCAGCCTCCGAGGCTGTGCAGAACTGCACCATTGAAAGCGCCCCAGGCTTATTCAAAAGCATATATAAATAATATTAACAGGAAATATGCTGAGTACAAGAAATTATTACAAAACATGTCGCAATATAGAATGGTTTAAAGCAAATAGGTTTCTCTTATCAATGTGTGCTTACTTTAACAAGTTTAGTCAATATTTGTGTACAGAACGTAGCTAAAACTCGAATTGAGTATTGTGGCGACCATCCATTGAATATAAATACATAACCACAATTGATATAATATAACAATGCACAATAATGTAACCATGAGCACGTTCTGATTCATATTATTATTTATAACTAGCTATGCCCCGCAGATTTACCCCCATTAAGCTTTATGAATTATTAGTCGGAATTATTAATTATATTACTACAAAGTTTCATCAAAATCCAATTTGTGGAAAATCGAACGAAAGATACCGAAACAAATGACAGAATGCTATCGAGGTCTAGAAAAAGAAATCATAATATTTATATATTTTTCTTTCTGGACCACGATAAATTTTTTCCACTTCTAATTATTTTCCGACCCATGCTATACGGTATTTATTGCCCTCTTTCAATCAATCATGAAATTGCACAAAAAGCAATGTTTATGGCGCAAGAATAGGAAAATATCCGAAACTTGTAAAACGTACATACTAAAAATCGGAAAATATCTTCGGGACTTATATTTTGTAAGAAAACCCTTGGCGAGCGAAATGGAACCGCATTTGGCCGGCTTTTATTATTATTTACTAGTACGTTAAAGGGCACAAACTTCAGTCACAATGGCGTCTGCCGATCGATGGCATGGCAGCAGTAACAGGATTTATAGTAATACTAGCAGTGCTTTTTTCCCCGGTTTTACCCGCGTTAAACTTTATAAATTATACCCTGTGTGTTAATCCAGGGTGACGGCTAACTCCATACCAAAATTTTACTAAAATCTCTCCAGCCGTTTAGCAGTGAAGAAGTAACAAACATACACACTCACACGCTCACAAACTTTCGGCGTTATAATATTAGTGTGATTAACAAAATAAATATTTATTAATTATTATCTGAAAATGTTTGCAACACAGTACGTCCCTTCACTATGTTTTCCTAACCTAATGTTATTATCGTAAAATAATGTTAATTTTGTTAAATTTTTTACAGATTCGTCGAGTTAACAGCTTACTTGAACATGATATGGTCAGCGCCGCTGCAAATCGCTCTCGCCTTATATTTCCTGTGGGGTATCCTAGGCCCCTCAGTTCTGGCCGGGCTGGCGGTCATGATCATACTTATACCTGTCAACGGACTCATCGCCAACAGAGTTAAGACTCTTCAAATCAGACAAATGAAGTACAAAGATGAAAGAGTCAAGCTTATGAACGAAGTACTTAACGGAATCAAGGTTGGTGATTTTTTTATGAGATTTTTTATCAGATTATTATAACAAGTCATGGTGACTTATTGAACTTTCAGGGTACCTTATTAAAGCGACGCATTGTATTAGTGGTACTTAATTCAGATTACTCAGAAAATATATTATTATTATATTCAGAACTGTTATTTATGTATTACTAGCTGTGCCCCGCGGATTTACCCGCGTTAAACTATATAAATTATAGCCTATGTGTTATTCGGATATATTAGCTGTATTTCTATAAAGTTTCATCAAAATCCTTTCGGTAGTTTTTGCGTGAAAGAGTAAAAAACATCTATACATCCACCCACAAACTTTCGTATTTATAATATTAGTAGGATACTTTTAAATTCTAACATACTTTTGGTTTTCACGGACTAGATAATACTAAATGCATACTCAATTCTATTTGAAGGATTTTAGCAGTTAAGTCTAACTTAGCCCGTCCGGTCGCTATTATCATAAATCCTTAATAAATTGGGAGACAGGACTGGCAAGGGTTAGGATTAAAAAACCTACGATACAAAGTGTAGTTCTTTCTGTCTCTATAAAGTACACTATCTAACAATTTCAGTTTCAATGTCCGGGCGAACATAAGCTCAGCGTAAAGTTCGCTTTACTGATACGAGTTCCTAACAAATTTAAATGGTTTAAGACATTCATTATATTAACAATAAGCAACAATGACTTAATACATCGTTTTACGCGAATCAATTTTCCTAATATGGGTCAACATAAGTCATAACACCTTCTTGTGTGAGGACGGTCTAAATATAGATAACGATATGTTGATGACTCGTTCAATAGAAATACATATTTTACATATTACTCTACTGTCACTCTACTCGTATTTCGTAATATTTTGTTATTATTATTTTTTTTGCCATAAAATGTAGTAATAATAGGCTGTCATAGTTTTGTAAAAATTCTCCATTTTAACTATGGCATACTATCAATAACTCATTAGCTTCCAACAACACAGACAGTTGACCTTATCCCGAAGGGTTCCGTATCCAAAGAGTAAAACGGGACCCTATTACTAAGACTTCGCTGTCTGTCTGTCTATCCGTCTAACACCAGGCTGTTTCTCATGAACCGTGATAGTTAGACAGTTGAAATTTTCACAGATTATCCATTTCTGACTTCTGTTGCCGCTATAACAACTAACAAAAGAAAATAAATATTTAAGGGGGCTCCCATACAACAAACGTGAATTTTTGCTCGTTTTTATAGATAATGGTACGGAACCCTTCGTGCGCGAGTCCGACTCGCACTTGGCCGGTTTTTATTAATCGGACGTGTCGTCCGAAAATCTGAAATCTGTCGAAACAAAAAGCACTCCTTAATTGGTGCTTGCTTATGCTTAGTTTCTCCATTGGCCATGATTTTATTACATGTCGTATTAATACGGAATCTTTATACCAAAGAGCATAACACATTTGAAGGTAAAGTTTCGCTATCCGTGCGCAACAAAAGGCGGCCATATCTTATTTGGTTCCCGCGCTATCTTATCGTTGCTTAAATAGTATCACGCTAGTACAATACAACATTATTTGTTTGAGTAAGCCGCAGTGTTTATGACATTGATTTTGTAAATGTTATTTAATATTGTTCGTTAAGTACAGTCCGCTGCGGCAGTATACAATACAATTCAAATATCGTTTATTTTTTTTAGTATGAAACTAGTCGAGACATTAATTCAACCCTTCATATTATTAGCTTTCGCTTTTTAGGGTTCCGTAGCCAAATTGCAAAAAACGGAACCCTTATAGATTCGTCATGTCTGTCTGTCAGTCTGTCTGTCCGTCCGTATGTCACAGCCACTTTTTTCCGAAACTATAAGAGCTGTACTGCTGAAACTTGATAAGTAGGTGTTTTCTGTGAACCGCATTAAGATTTTTACACAAAAATAGAAAAAGAACAATAATTTTGGAGGGTCGCCATACATAGAACTGAAACATAAAAAAAAAAAATTATCGTACCCATACATGTGGGGTGTCTATGGATAGGTCTTTAAAAATCATATTGAGGTTTCTAATATCATTTTGTCTTAACTGAATAGTTTGCGCGAGAGGCACTTCCAAAGTGGTCAAATGCGTGTCCCCCCCCTGTAACTTCTAAAATAAGAGAATGATAAAACTAAAAAAAAAATATATGATATACATTACCATAGAAACTAACAACGAAAATTGGTTTGAACGAGATCTACCAAGTAGTTTTTTTTAATACGTTATAAACCGCAATTTGCTTTCATTGAATCAACTGAAATACTTGCTGCTACGGAACCCTTCATATGCGAGCCCGACTCGCACTTGGCCGGTTTTTTTATAGACAACTCTCGCACTAAGTAAATTAATCCATGTGCCGCGGGGTACTCTACAAACATAACGTAGCGACAAAGTACATCCAGACTCAGGACAACTAATTATGGGTCACACAGGTGTCTTGTGCAGGAATCAAACCCGGGACACGAAGTGGCCAGTTGGCTAGGCAATTGTAAATAAAATGTTTATGCTAACAGAAAAGTCCATGCACAATAATTGGTGCAATCATAATGATAGATATTAATAAGCTGTATAATTTGATTACCAATTCATTTCTTTAAATGTAAATTGATTATTTAATGTATTACATATATAGAAAATGTATAGTAAAATGTCACCGTATACTGCTGTCAATAATAATAATACACGTCTCTCAATCAGTTGTATCAAGGGAGCTGTCTTCAATATATTTTATTTTAACTACTATATATTACAATGAGCTTAAGAGCACGTCTAATATATTCCATAAACAATCCAAACGACGCAGGATTTGCATGGCGCCAATCATCATCTTTTTATCCTGAGTTGTTTTAAAATATCGTTAACTAATTACCAGTGTACATAATTATCAGACACACTATACATATAAGTAGCAATTGTATTTAAGAACTATGTAGATATTAATACTGGTGACAGTGTATACTGGCAGTCGCGCCTCCACCGCTCAGCAGGCGTCAATAATATAAATATACACAAATAAGCTCAATAACATAAATATATCACCGAATATAAAATTAAGTTCGTTGTTTTAATAAGACTAGTCTATTTGACTTTCTTTAGGATGCCTAAACTTATTATAATACAACGTGAGCCTTTAGGAATTATAGGATAACGTTTTTTTTTCCTATTATCTGTGCGTGTGAGAGACCCTTTTTGTCGGGAACGGCTTGACGTATAAAATATAAATGGTGTAGGCTTATAGCTAGACAAACGCACTCAAAGCATAAAGCTGTCTCATGCTTATTCAGTTACTAATATAAATATCTAATCTTGTAACAAAATGTTTTATTTACGTAGCCCGCTATCAAATCTGATCAAGGCCTATTGATAAAATCTACTAAATCAATGAAGTATCTCTTGTATGTATTGTAAATGTGAGTCATAGTGATATATATCGTATCTACTCTTATGAATGCCTATTTTGCTTAATACGTAGGTATAGGACTTCAAGCGTTTAGCAAAATACTAAGGCCGTTTCTCTTAGAAAACTACAATATTTATTTACGTAAAGACATGTTCATTATGCAGATTTTGCTACTGTTCAGTTGTTAGATGACTGTTATTGCGAGTATAAATGGTTGGATTGGAGTTATCTTAAGTCATGTCCAGTTTGAAATCCCAGTAGGTAGTCCAGGAATCTTGACATTCCTGGACTATCAGTACAAACAGCCTAAAATGTAGCCTGTTACATTCAGTCCAGAGATATTTAGGGGAGGCCTTTGTCCAGCGGTGGTCTTTGGGTTTTTACGACGATGAAGATGAGACATTACATAAGATGGATCCAACCTATCCTTCTTACACGTGAAAGCGTTAATATGTAAACCGTTAGAAAACAGCTCTGCCTAATAAAATACCTAAAGTCGGAACGTTCTACTTTAAGAAGTGTACAGAAGATAACAAGATTTCTATTATAATAAGTTTGTTTATCATTAGTTGTTGTAGTAGTAGTAGTTTGTCATTAGTTAATCATAAGTTATCAGGTCACATTATGCTGCACTGCAGTATGTAATATTTAATCTACAATAATAACACATTTTAGTTACGTAATAATTACATTGCACTTTCTGTACAGATTAGGTATTAAACATTATTTTCTTTTCACCTCTTTTGATCTCAAAATCCTAAAGAAAAACTGTTATCGTTAGGCGCAGCAGATAGTGCAATTTTTTTTTGCCATAATGCCGTCCATTGTAAGTGACCTCCAATTTAAAAATGAAAGGCTCTATGGCAACAAAAAATATATCTGTATGTTTCTTGCCTATTCTACAAGACTTACTGTAAGACCAAAAAAGTAACTGTTCTGACAATCCACGGAATAATTAATTCTGAAATTGCCGTTCTACGTAAATGATTAATTATTAGTTATACAAATACATACGTAACGTATTGCTAATTTGTAAAACCTTAAATTTATGAGCAACATAATGCAAGTAATGTATAGAGCATTTTTGTTAAATTTTACCCAGCATATTTTATCATATTTTTACAGATTTTACATACATACATACATAGACTCACGCCTGTTTCCCAGAGGGGTAGGCAGAGACAACGGATTTCCATTTGTCACGATCTTTGCATACTTCTTTTGCCTCGATCACTGTCATTACATTCTGTCTCCGGTTTAGGGTACTTCTGATCCAGATTTTAATTCTCTCTTTTATGAACTTTAGGCTTGGGCGCTTCCACGGAAGGGATTTAATTATTACGGTTAGATTAGATCTTGTCAACCTCTTAAGATCTTTGTTCTCTTTTTCAGGTTCTCAAAATGTACGCATGGGAGCCAAGTTTCGAGGATCAGATTCTTAAAATAAGGAATAAGGAAATGCATGTATTAAAGCAGACTGCTTATCTTAATTCGGCCACGTCGTTTATATGGTCTTGCGCACCTTTTTTGGTAAGTGTTTTATCAGTTGACCTTCACGCACTTTTAACTATTAAATAACTCATGATTAGGTAATAAATTTCTCGGCTGAACGATAATTTGTTAATAAAACCAATTGGTTAAGCCGAAAGATGGTCATGGCCAGGTGCATAGGTCATAAAGTGATCGATGAGGTTAAGGGCCTAGGCGTGCAGTCATTCTATAGATGAGTAACCGCCTAAGTAGTTTAATTTAAGCTACTCTGTGCCTTACAATAAGAAGAAGAAGACAAAAGGAAAACCATATAGCACAGGATTTCCTTTTTTAAGTACCAGCTAGTTTAGCAGTGTAGACTGTCATTCACTGTGTTTGAAACACAGAAATGTTATAACTAAAAATGTGCTAATAAATTATTATTATTATATAATGATGTCACGATCTAAAAGACAATTGTCTGCGATACAGCAACACGTGGTTAAAATGCCACACTGATACATCGGTGCCCTCGAGTTTTGGTTTTACTCCTCCATTTCCATTCGGTCGGTCCATTGCGTGGACGTGTACAGGAGGGAACACTCGACAGAGACTGAGACTTGCGACTCAGATGTAGGTTTACGTGAGAATGCATCATAGGGGGTTCCTGTAATGCATTCTCACAACGCTCACCTTCTCTGTCTCTCAAAGTTTCCCCCCTCTTCCTAGCCAAATATTTGTGTGGACTATATATAACAGTTTCTAGAGTTTGTCCGTGAGTTTCAGTGAAATTGGTGTAGTCCTTACAGAAGACATTCCTTAATAATAACATTATTAACTTAATGTTGTTTCTGCGTTTGAGTAATGTCGCCAGAGCTCATCGGGGTGGGGGAAGGGTCAGCAACACTGGTTTGCTGACTCTGTTTAAGGCCGGCAAGACACCCGCGAATCCTCTGGTGTTGCAAGTGTCCATGCGGTGGTGATCACTTACCATCAGGTGACCCACTTGCTACTTTGTCGCCCTATTATACATTAAAAAAAGTCCGCGATATTGGGATTTAGTTCCCTAGTACGCGCGTCGTTTGTTTTTAAGAAACGGAATAGACGAAGCCAAGTAAAAGAAAAGGAACTGGCTAGCCAGCGCCGAGTGTAATATTACACGAACCACTCGGTGCCACTTTGGACCCTTCTATAACTCAAAACCTCTTTAATGTATACATAGGTGTTTCTGAGAGCCCCTTAAATATATATTGTCAATTTGCCCAGCGTCATCAATCCAATTCCAATTCCAATTTGTAGTCATGGCTCCATCGCGACAACGATGATTCTGCCAATGTCAAAAGTTAGGAAAACACAATGTCAGTAAAAATATATTTAAAAGTCGAGTAATAGAGACGTTTACTACTGAAAAAGCAAAAAATAATAAATAAAAGACAAATAAACAAAACGCTTGAGCATCTTAAAAAAAACATAGACACATTAAAGGTTAGGTATACTTAGAATAAATAAATAAATTAATATAAACCACACTAAATAAAATATTATAAACGAATATTATTAACAGAAAGAAATTTTACTAGAACTTTATAATAAGAAAATAAATCAAGAGTTAACAAAGTATTAACATTCACAGGACGAGGGAAATCACTAGGTAGGATATCATACAAAGGGACAGAAATATTTGAACAATTAAAAAATATATGGTCGACGGTTCCTTCCTCAAGTCCACATTCACAGATAGAGTTGTCTCTTATTCGAATCTTTGCTAGAAAAACTGGCGTGCAAACATGGCCCAAGCGAAGACGAATGATTGTGGAAGTAATTACTTTAGGAGCATTGCGGTACTTAAAAAACCAAGGTTTAACCGGTATAAAAGGTTGTAAGCTGCCAAAGTGTTTGCCTTTGACTGACCTAACTTTTTGCCACTCATCATTCCACAATTTAACCATATGAGGTTTAGCTGCTATTTTTAGGTCCCGAGAAAAACATTTGTCGTAGGAATTGACTCCAAGTCTGATGGCATCCTTAGCACACAGATCAACCGATTCGTTTCCACTGATACCACTATGACTAGGAATCCAAGCTAATACTACATCAATTCCACAGGAAAAACATTGAAATAAAACATTCTTAATTTTCATTGTCAGATAAAATCTATCTTTAGAGCGGAATGGAAATTTGAGAATATCTTGCAACAAACTAAGGGAGTCACAGAAGATGATAGATTTATTAAGTTTATGAGAAAGCACATATGAGACAGCCTCCAGAACAGCAGTAGCTTCCCCAGTAAAAATAGAAGTTACTTGTGAGCATTTAAAACTTAAAACAATATTATATTTTGGGATCCAGACGGCAGCTCCCACATGATCTTCCACAGACTGTTTAGAAGCATCAGTGAAGAGAGTTAACCATCCTGGCCAATCCCGCTCAATGATGTCACAAAACTTTGCATTAGCACCTGGATCATTTTTGATAATTCCAAAATCCAAAACAATTCTAGGCTTAAAGATCAAAGCGTCATACTCGAATTTAAACAATGGGTCTTTATCTAAATGGAAAATAGAAAATTTATTAGTAAACCTATTAAAACTTTTGAGTAGAGGAGGAAGTTCTTTATGATGCCAATATTTTGAAGAGTGTATTAGACCAGAAAGAGAATATAATTTATTATAAAGTAAATGGGAGGGATTTTGAAAAATGTTGCATAAGAATCGATCACATAAATATTGCCTACGGAAAGCTAGTGGGGGATCAAAGCACTCTACCTGAAGGGCACTGGAACATGATGATTTCATAGCACCTGTGATAATTCGAAGACACTTTGCCTGAATTTTATCTAGTCTAGCCAAGGCCAGCTTACTACAAGGCTCAAGAACAAAGGATCCATAGTCAAAGTGACTGCGAATTATGGCATTGTAGAGGATCTTTTGATTAAAAGGGTGAGAACCCCATCCAACTCCAGACAAAGCTCTCAAAACATTTACACCCTTCTCACATTTAGTAGTTATGTATGTTAGATGTTGACACCCAGATAATTTAGAATCTAAAATTATACCTAAAAATTTTACACTATCCTTAATACCAATGGACTCATTGTCAACCATTAGTTCTACCCTAGGGATATTTCTCTTACGAGAAAATATCACACCATTACACTTAGGGACAGAGAGAGAAAGTCCATGGTCACTTAACCAAACATTTAAATAATCTAAAGCACTATTTAGTCTAATGGAGGACGTCTCGAGTGACTTAGAGGAGGCATATAGAACAATATCATCAGCATACTGTAAAATGTGACAAAAGCAATTGACTGATTGGTCCAAATCATACGTATAGATATTATATAATATAGGGCTTAGAACTGACCCCTGCGGCAAGCCCTTATATACCATCCTGGGTTCAGAGATTTTACCATCAACTCTCATATGAATTAAACGGCACATAAATAAATTGCAAATAGCATTGATCAATCTTACCGGGATACTCAGCTGTTGCAATTTTTGCCTGAGTAGGGGAAGTTGAACATTATCATATGCTGATGATATATCCAAAAACACCCCAATAAGACTCTCGCCCTCGGAAAACGCACGACGAATATCGGTAGTGAGAACACTAAGGCTATCCATCGTGCTCATTCCCCTCCTAAAGCCAAACTGTGATCTTGGAAGTAAGCCTTTATTCTCTACAATCCATTCGAGCCTATTTTTAATTAAAATTTCAAAAATCTTAGCCAATGTTGATGAAGAGCAATAGGTCTGTAAGATGTAGATTCAGCAGGATTCTTACCTGGTTTAATAATAGGAATTATTAATTGAGATTTCCAAGACTCTGGAACTGAAGAAGAAAGGAATACATGATTGATAATATTAAGAAAAATTAATTTGGTTGAATGAGAACATTTACTAATAAAAGAATACGGAATACCATCCATGCCTGGGGCCGAATCTTTCAGGCCTTCCAATGCACAAGAAAGCTCATTAATAGTGAAAATATCATTCATGCGATCACCATTGTTCACTGGTATCAAAGAAGGAGACAAAGAATCAATGTTAGGTACAGAAGGAGGTGCTAGATTATTGAAGAAATTTGACAACCAATTAGACGAATCATTAGAATCTGAATTATAATAATTTATTTGAGATCTGCGAAATATTTTAATATTTTTCCAAACCAAAGAAAGTGGGCAACGTGGCGAAATTGATTCGCAGAATTTACGCCATCCAAGTAACTTTTTCCTGGCCAGTAATCTTCTTGTGCGAGCAGAGGTTTTACGAAAAGAAATATAATTTTCCATACTTAGATCTCTAGCATACATATACTCAGCTTCATTACGGAGGTTTACAGAAGAGGTACACTCAGAATCCCACCAAGGAGGTGATGGAATTTTATTGCGAAAAGAATTTTTTAGGGGAATGGAATTATCCGCAGCATGAAGCAAGGCATTATAAAATTCCGAATAGACATAATGAAAGTTATGATATGTTATATGTGGAAGAGAAGCAGTTTTAGAGTCAGCCAGGTATGAAAACTTATCCCAATCAGCCTTAGGGAGACTATATTTGAGAAGGGGAGGAGGGGCAGGAGCAATATTGCATGATCGATGCCAGTCTAACAGAAGAGGAAAATGGTCACTTCCATAAGATAATGGCAAAACAGACCAAGATAGAGATGAAGCAAGAACTGGAGAAGCTAGGGAAAGGTCAACAACACTTATGTTTTGAATGGGAGATACTCTTCTGGTGGCTGAGCCATCATTAAGTACACAGACATTCAAATCATCAAACAAATCAATAAGGGATGGTGACAAAGAATCACAGAAATGTGATCCCCATAGTGTATGGTGTGTATTAAAATCACCTAAAATAATAAGAGGGCCAGAAATATTAGAAAGAATAGAACGAAGGTTATTAATCAAAGTTATATTGGGATGGGGAATATAGATAGACACAAAGGTTACATCTAGAAGCTTAGCAGCAACTACATGTAATTCTGAGTCATGGGAAGGAAGAGATATTTGAGAGTATTTATATGATCTATTTATAAGTAAGGCACACCCAGCATAGCCATCCTCTCTGTCATCACGAAGACAAGAGAATCCAGCCATTCTGAATGTACTGCCAGGTTTAAGCCAAGTCTCTGAAATTGCACAGACTAAAGGTTGATGTGAATTTATTAAATTAATTAGTTCATGCTTTTTGTGGCGAATATTTCTACAATTCCACTGAAGGAGGGTGAGAGCCATTTTTATTTATAAAAAAAGCTAAAAGTTGATGGAGAAGATTCATGACATTATGGGGAATGGCATCGCTGAACTTTTCTACAATATTTATAACTGTACAAAGAAGAAGCTCTATCAGATTATCATCAGGAGTAGGAGCAACAAGAGAAGAAGGGTTAATCATAGAAGACACAGGAGAAGAAACAGAAGGTTTAGGATAGGCACAACCATTAGGTTGAGAAGATTTAGGGGACTGAGAAAGCTCATAGTGAGCATTGACATCATACCCTGGAACAAGGGTTGGTCTAGGCCTACGCTCCTTAAATACGGTCTCTCTGTATGAAGTTGTCTGAGCCAAAGGAGGCTCCCCAACTAGCGGAGAGGAAGGCACCCTATGTCGAGATGGTGAAGGAGATTGATCTGCATGTGACTGTGAGGAAAATTTAGTTTTCTCTGCAAAAGATGGCCGAGCTGACTTAAACCTACGGGAGGCCTCAACAAATGAGATGTTCTCCTCTGACATAACTGCTTTAATATTCTTTTGCCTGATATGCTCAGGGCACTGAGAGTATGTTGCCATGTGACGACCAGAACAGAAGACACATTTTGCATCCTGTTCTTCAACCTCACAAGTGTTACCACGATGAGACTTGCTACATTTGTAACATCTAGCACTAGATCTGCACTGTGATGTTATGTGTCCAAAACGACAACATAGGCGACATTGAATTGTTGGTAGTTGGTACAGTTCAACTGGAAGAGATGAATTGAAACAATACACTCTTTCCGGCAGAACACGGCCTAAAAACGTGAGAACTACCGTAGTTGATGGAACCCACTCTGTCTTCCCTTCCCTAATAAGTTTTTTATTTAATCGGCGAGCTTTGACAATTTCTCCACAAGTGCTGGGGTATGTAATGCCATCAATCATATTATCAAGAGACCAGTCCTGTGGGATGTTCTTAACAATTCCCATACGAGTAATATGGAATTTTGGAATTCCAGCAGTTAAATTGTTTGCCTCCAAAAAAGTTCCGTTAGAAATAAAATCATTAGCAGAATCAGCCAAAGAAAACTCAATAACTATTTTACCTCGTCCTATTGATTTTATTCCACCTTTGACTATATGAGATACATTATTTTTATGTATTAGTTGGGCTATCTTTAACGAATGGAGAGAACAATTTGACGTGACGTGGACCAGGAACGGAGCAACATCTGTAGGACCATATCGGAATTTGTTTACATAATCCGGGCACATATATTCGGATTGTACCGACGCAGCGGGAGACGTTGTCTTTTTGGAATTGCCGTCTACAGCGTCCGATGCTCTTTTCCTAGCGACACGCGCCGTCCTCTCCGCAGGTACAACCGTATCGACATTGCCGCCACCCCCCTCATCAGGAGGACGATCAGTGTCCATCCCCCCATCGGGGGGATGGACTGTATCCATTACCAATTATTAATAAACGAACACAGACAAACACTTACAGCACAAAAACAACACGAATAAGAAGCTCAAATGTATAGAAATGATTAATGAATCCCGAACACGTGTTCACTCAACCTCCGAACAGCGAGAATCCGTCTCCGAACAATGTGAGCAGCGTCATCAATCGTAAATACTTCAAATCCAATCGCGGCTATTATTATCACATGTCATAATTTTTATTGTTACTACGATTTAACAGATAACATATTGATTACCTGTTAAAATATCAGTTATCGGACTATTTAACACCAATACATTATTATTGATGGGCAATATAAATCTTATCGTTTTTATTATTTAATATAAGTATGTATTTACTGATAAAATGTGTGTAAATCTCAGTTTGATTAGAAACTACTGATTTGACTGTGTGGCTGGCTGCGAATAATATCACCACTCCTTGTCATCCCACGCGGGGCGTAGAAGTGGTCTCTTTCACGGGGAATGCTCTGAGGAACTGTATGAGCTGGTGCTATGATCCCCTTTTTACCACCTGGAAGCGAACTCGTCAAGCACGGTTCGCTTTCAGTGTTTATACATCCCACGTACGTTTCCCCAGCGCTTCGACATGACCTTCAAACGAGTTTTCAAAAGAGTATTAATATCACGGCAGGCAGCGGTTTGCTGTGCCCCCTGGCACTGCGAATGTCCATGAGCAGCGGTTACCACTGACCATCAGGTGGACCACTAGCTCGACTGCCTCCAAAAGAAATAAATAAATATATATATCGACCAGAGATCGGGCAGCATGGTCGCTCTGAGTACTATAACCATGATACCACCAGAGGCTAATAAGAAAGAGCATCTTCTCCATGACACTCCTTTTGAATAATAATAGAGCTTTTTTATTAATTTAATGCTTCTTTCCTAATAGGTTTAGGTAACGTAGTAGATTTTGTTTGTAAGTATTGAGTATCATATCAAAATCTCATTGAAATAAGTAACAGGATTATTTATTCCACCGTTTTTCTAAACATCTTAATTATTCGCCTTATGTTTACCATGTGACATGGCTACGGAATAACTTAAAGCCCAGACTTGCGCGCGCCGCTTTTTCGCCAGCAGATACATGATTTACATGCTGCAATAATTGTAGGCACATTAAAAAATCGGTCACCTTGTAAGATTAATATTCAAAACAAATTTGGTTAGTAGTTAGTTTACACCAAAAGCAATAACTTTTGTTCTACAACTTTTGATAATTTGTTATATTTTATTTTCGTACAAAAACAAAAATTTATTGAATTTCCCGCTCGAATGTTTATAACTCTACGAGCATCGCAAAGACGCGCACTCGAGCGCGACCTTAGCGACGTCCGCGCATCTTCCTTTCGTTTATGAATGAAACGTAGACTACTACAATGATCTGACTGACTACAAATGTCCCGACAGTACAACAAAAACTTTTTTTCATGTATCTTTTAGTTATGTCTGAACTCGTAGAACAAAAGTGGTTCCTTATGATTTTAGCAATCAGCAATCTATATATATAAAAATCAATGCCACTTTTCGTTCTAATGTTATAACTCAACAACGCCTTTACCGATTTGGCTAATTTTGGTCTTGAATTATTCGTGGAAGTTCAGGGACGGTTTGTACGTAGAGAAAATTTAAAAAAAGTCTTGAAAAAGTGTAAAATCAACATCGTTTAGCAATTTAAAATATTTTTTTGTTTGAATAAATGGACTTAATAATCATTTTTTTATTACTATGCCTTATACGTTGCGAAGCACGTACCGGGCCGCTAGTCCTGTATATTTATAAAAGTCAAATCTTATTCTGACGATTATTTATGACGGAATATTAATCCCACAAAGCGACTGATACACATTCCTCGAAAGTTCTGTCAACAATTTTATAACGTATAAAAAACGTCTCAATGCGCGAGGGAGATAGCGGCTCCTTGAATTCTGGACTTTAAAAGAACGTAATTTTATGGTAGCCATGTTTTAAACGGTTATAATAAACTTTATGAGTCATCATCCCTGTTAAAGTTACACGAATAGGATTAAATTATATGTTTTTTGTTTTCAAGGTCACCTTCTTAACTTTCTTCACGTTTCTGTTAAGCGACCCCGAGAAAAATATCCTGACTGCAGAAAATATATTCGTCTCGATGTCCCTGTTTTATACAATGCACTTGCCCTTAGGTTTACTGCCACTGATCATTGTATCTGCCATCGAGGTAGTGACACGTGTTCACCTCTACTTGTTTAAACAGGCTATGGTTCTTTCACATATCGACACACTAACATGCATACCTTACCCATATAGAATTAACAGGCGTGAGGCGACCGTACTGATTCCAGATTAGTTTACGAAGTGTTTAAAGGCTACTTAAACACGCATGACGCTATATTTGTACGTTCATTCGCACATTTGGGTGTCGTTGACTTCAAACGTCATTACGTTTACTAAGTACAATAGTTTATCTACCGCCTATTTGGAAAGCCATTGTTCTATTTTGTTTCATGTGACTTTTGCGTACCAGTGCTATAGTAGCATAAAACTCGCCATATTACGACGCTTTAGCTCAACCTTAAGACAAAGTCCAAATTTTATTGATTTGTAACAGGATAATTAAAATAACACGAGAGAGTTAACATTCAAATCTGACAACTCTCCATAGTTATTAGTAAAATGTGTGTTCTGTACAAATAAAACTCAATTTTAATGTTTGGGTTGTGAGTCATAGTCAAGCTTATGATTGGTGACCTTAACTGTTGTTGATAGATTGAATGTATGTAGGACACATTTTTCTTTATCACTTAATATATTAGGTCTTTACCTATGAAATTGCCGTTCTGCAGTACTGGCCATTTCAAATCAAAATAATTTTTGTTTGGCTAAGAATTCTAATTTCAAATTAATTTTATTTTAAAAACATGGATTCTTTTTTCCAAAAGTAGTCATTTCTTTATTGATTAGTGTTACATTTTCATCGCATTTCAATCTTTTTCGTCATCATGGATACGTTAAAAATTCGAGTAATTATGGAATATGAGTACCGTCGTGGCAGCAACGCGGCACAAGCGGCACGCAACATCAACGACGTTTACGGAGCTAACACTACAAACCAACGCACCACCTGTTATTGGTTTGCTCGCTTCCGTTCTGGAAATTTCGACCTGAAAAATGAACCTCGCGGTCGTCCGAAGACTTTGGTCGACAATGACGAATTAAAGGCGGTTGTGGAAGCTGATGATACACAATCTACGGCTGAATTAGCAGCAGCTTTCGACGTTAGCGTCAAAACAATATTGGTCCATTTGCGTCAAATTGGCAAGGTAAAAAAGCTTGACAAATGGGTGCCCCACGAACTCAATGATCGCCAGCGCGAAGTACGCGTCGAGACGTGCCTTGCACTGCTCAACAGACACACAAATGAAGGAATTTTGAACCGCATTATTACCTGCGATGAAAAATGGATTCTGTTTGATAACCGCAAGCGCTCAGCAAGTTGGTTGGATCCTGGTTCAGCACCTAAACAATGCCCTAAACGAAAACTTACCCCTAGAAAAGTGATGGTCACTGTTTGGTGGTCTAGCGCCGGTGTGATTCATCACAGCTTCTTACCAAACGGGGTGAGCATTACTGCAGATGTGTACTGTGAAGAACTGAGCACAATGATGGAGAAGCTGGCGCATCTCCAACCAGCATTGGTCAATCGCTCGTCTCCGCTGCTCCTGCACGACAACGCGCGACCTCATACTGCACAGCAGACGGTCTCCAAGTTGCAAGAACTGGGGTTGGAAGCTCTCCGTCATCCGCCCTACTCACCAGACCTTGCGCCTACAGACTACTACTTTTTCCAGAATTTGGATAACTTCTTGGCGGGAAAAAAATTCAATACCCGAGAGGCAGTACAAAATGCCTTTGAAGAATTTGTTGCCTCCCGTCCAGCTGATTTCTTTAAGAAGGGCATCAATAAACTGCCACTGCGATGGCAAAGATGCATTGATTGCATGGGTGATTACTTCGATTAATACAAATAAAAAAATTCATGAAAAAAATTCGTTTAAATTTTTTCATACAAAACGGCAATTTCATAGGTAAAGACCTATTATTTTATTGACTAGTTCTGTAGATTTGTTTCGATTTTGGCAGAAATAAAACTATCTTTTGCACACATTCAACCTACCTATATAGCCCTTAATTCTGATCGATGAAAATAACGTTGAGTTTTAGCTACTATGACCGGGGTGCAAATGTTGTGGGAACAAGATATATCGGTTACCAGTGAAAAGAATATGAACTATTGTAGAGAGTGAAGCGACAGATCTCTATTGTGGTAGAAATTGAGGCGAGTTAGCGTACAAAGCAGTAGCTAGGTTACACGGCGTAAACACAAACTTACAGTCCAGCCACTTCGCACGGTCTCTGGTACAATGTAACAACTGGAATGGTCTCTTAGGTGTCGCTGATGTCCTTCGGGTGCTTTGTGTTGGTAAACGATACCGAAGTGCTGGATTCTAAGAGAGCTTTCGTAGCGTTGTCTCTTTTCAACATACTACGTTTCCCACTCTCTATGCTGCCTAACGTTATATCGAATGTCGTACAAGTAAGTTTTACATATTCGATTTTATATCTGTATGCAATGTGAAGCTTATTTTGAAGTAAAAGTATTTTATTTTTTAAATTTAATAATTGGAACTGAGAGGTAAAATTTAAATAAATATGGGTGTAGTGCCAGTTTAACATAACTAATCAGGAGTATATTTTTAAGACACTGGACGTAGTTCCTACAGCACTCATAACAGTAATATCCGAAGTTACCACAAATCGACTCATTATCCAGAACTTTACTTTCTTTTATATTTCCTTGATTGAGCTAAATAATGATATTAACACAGCTTTATTTTTAATTAATGTATTGGAATGGTAATTTTGGTGTGGAATTAATTTATTAGTATAACTTGGTGTGTTTTAACTGTGAATACATATTTTTAGTGACTATTCAGATGTTTTAATTGTATTTTGATATGTTTGTAGACGTCAGTTGGTATAAAGAGATTGAACAAATTCTTGAATTGCGATGAGCTGGATGTGTCTTCCGTAGAACATGATTCAAAAGAACGTAAGTTTATCTTCAAATATTGATTTTAGTCTCTAAATTCTGTAAATCATGACTAATTGGCGTTTCGCGTTCTGGTCTATATTTGAGTATACAGGGTTACTTGTAAAACACCAACAAGTGGCAAGACTAGATAGCTAACTCCTTAAGAAACCACTTTTGTTCTACGAGTCGGGACATAACTCAAAACAAAATAAAAAATGATTTTAGACGGACGACTGGCGACGAGAGAAATTGGTCAAGTTCACAGGCGCTCCACCGCTTCTATATTATAATAGGCCACTAACATCTGAAACGGATTATGTCATAGGGTTTACATGTTTGTTACATCGTTGTTCTAGCGGTAGCGTGTTCAACCTCAGATAATGAGGTCTTTGATTTAAATACCGAATCTGACCAAAAATGATTTATATCCAATGAAATTTTCTCAGTGTAAGCCTAAAGTCTGTAAGTTGGCGGTATTTACAACCCCGTGCATCGGCAACCCGTAATGCATGCATGTTGCAATGTAATGCAATGCGTAATGCATCGGCAGCGCGTAAACCCGTCGGACCTGTACCTGACTTTCTTTTCGGTCATGTCGCTAGTCGTCTCATCGCCCATGAGAGTTATGAATTAGATAGAAAGTGCCTCTGTGTTTGCGCACTCACTTGTGCAGTATAATATGTCCCTATTAAGTTCAATTAAGACTTAAGTCTCTATTAAGACTGGGCTCCGTAACCGAAAGTAATTTGCAATTTTAGACGACGCTGAGTAGTTCTAGGGCAACGTGGGAGCAAAAGAAATGTTCTGTATGGCAATTAAGTTACCTAGATACACCCTAAGGAAGTTATTCTACAATAACTTTCAAAGGGAGCATTTCAATTCCGTATTTTAATTTGATCATAGCATAAAAATAATACAAGTATTCAATGTTAATGTTGCAGCGAATCCAATTGTAATTGAGAATGGGCACTTCACTTGGGGAGATCAAGACTCGGAGCCGGTACTCAAGAACTTGAACCTGCAGATACCGCGCGGCTCTCTAGTAGCTGTTGTTGGAGCTGTCGGCTCGGGCAAGAGCTCCTTGCTCTATGCACTACTCGGAGAAATGAACAAAGTATCCGGACGTGTCAACACGACGGGTACGTAAAGACATAATGTTATCTTGGAATATAATGGGTGAGCTGAACAAACTTCTTACACATAATATGATACAATTTTGACAGCTTTTTGATAACGCCTGACGCAAAAACTGTGTGTTATAGGCTTGATGTGTGGCTGTGGTACTCTCGAACGGATGCACCGATTTTTAACCGACTTCAAAAGGAGGAGGTTCTCAAGTTCACCGGTTTTTTTTTATGTATGTACACCGATTACTCGGGAGATTTATGATCCGATTTACGTGATACTTTTTAGTTTGCGGAATAGTTGCCATTTGGTCCCATAAAAATTTTATATAGTTTGGCCAAGTAGTTTTCATTTTATGGACATTTTTATATGAAAATTTTTGTTTATGTGAACGATGTAATTGTCTTTGGCACAGCTGTTTTTAAATCTTAGCCAGTCTAGCTAGACTCATACTGTTCAAGTGTGTCTTGGCATGAACATTAATGACAGTTTCAGGCGACTAGCGTTTAATACGCGCGTATAAGCTCGTTTTTGGAAGCGCATGTAGGCGCACCTTTTAGCACAAGCGCATTTTTTATGTACACCGATTACGCTGAGATTTATGAACCGATTTACGTGATTCTTCTTTAGTTTGATACGGAATAGCTGCCTTTTTTTGGGTTCTGTAGCCAAATGGAAAAAGACGCAAACGTTATGGTTTTGTCATGTCTGTATGTCCGTCCGTATGTCACAGCCACTTTTTTCCGAAACTATAAGAACTATACTGTCGAAACTTGGTAAGCCGATGTATTCCGTGAACCGCATTAAGATTTTCACACAAAAATAGAAAACAAACAATAAATTTTGAGCGTTCCCCATAATACTGTTCAGACTTTCATGAATCTTAACGAGTCTAGACTCGTATTGTGCATGTTTTCTTAGAGTGAACGTAATTTTATGTAGTTTTTATTACTTTACACACGGTCTTTTCGATCATTCACTGTCTCACAAGAACGTGAAAAAGAGTGTCGAACAACATTTTTTCGGAGGATATTTCTTTTTACCGTTCTCGTTTGTGGGACCTATAGTTTTGAGGCGTGCGGCACCTTTCGTTGTCCCACCTATAGCTAGACACTAAAAAGTAACAAATAAAAAAAACTTCGTTTAAAAAAACCTACTTCAAAAACTAAAAAGTATAAAAAAAATATCTTAATAAAGATTTAATTTAATAAATCTCTTATGCAAACATAATACCTTTAATATTAATGAAATACTATAATTTGTATGTGCTACCTATTGATAGGTTTGAAGTCGTAAGTCGTATTATGTTTGCATAAGAGATTTATTAAATTAAATCTTTATTAAGATATTTTTTATACTTTTTAGTTTTTGAAGTCGGTTTTTTTAAACGAAGTCGTTTTTATAATTTTGATATTTGATAATTTTGTTTAAAAGGTGAATTCAGGAGTTATCTTAGCTATGTTTGATGAAAATTGGTCCAAGATGGTCGCCGCCACAAAATGGCGCATGAGTTGTTACTCCCACAATATGGGTATCAAATTAAAAGGATATGACAAATATCGGTGTTTATTTTTAATTTTTAACAATAATAACGTATGAAATAGTGAAATCAATGACTTTTACCAACACAATATTGGAAAGTAAAATAATTTTCAAAACATTCCATCCCTTAGTACGCCTCGTAAAGTTTGCAAACCTTTGTGGAGCAATGTAACTGACCGTTAGTATAATCTCATAACTTATGAGTCATAAGTCCCTATCGTTTCCGTGTTCAGGTAGCATAGCGTACGTACCGCAACAAGCGTGGATCCAGAACGCGACGCTTCAAGACAATATCTTATTCGGCAAGCCGCTCGACAAGCAGAAATACAACAACGTCATCAATGTGTGTGCTTTGAAACCTGACTTCGATGTACTTCCTGGCGGGGACCAAACTGAGATTGGAGAAAAAGGTAATTACAAAAAATATTCTTTACTTCAAGCTATATTTCTAAAATATTTAGAATAGGTATTTTAGTGGTAATAAATATGTTTGTTTTTATAATATTAACCTATGTATGTGACTTTGTTGCGACCACCTTAAACCATTGCGTTCTTTTATTTATTTATTCAGTAACAATTTACATTGTGTATGAATTTTACAATACAATTCCTTAAATAAAAGCATAATTTAAAAATCAAACCAAAACAATTAGAATAATAATTGGGAGACAAAATAATCAAGAAACATAAATAATTAAAATTAAAAAAAAAAAAAATACAGAATTAAAATCTATAATTAAAAAAATTAATAAAAACATGAAACAGATATATCGTCAATTAAACAACACACAAAAAAATAAACGGTAGTCAATACTCAATTAAGTTTTCTCACAATTTACAAATTCAGACACACTATAAAAACATTTGCCTAAAAGGTAAGCCTTCAGTTTTTTTCTAAATAAGCTAGTATTATAAATTATTGATTTTAAATGCATTGGTAACTTATTAAATAATTCTATGCTTTGATACTGAGAACAGTGTCTTGTTATGTTTAGTTGAGGTATCAAAACATTTTTTATAGTCTTTCTTCGGGACTTCTCTCTTAATTCTCTTTCTAGTTGTGTTTCATATTTATGTATTCTCATGAAGTCTTGACAGTAATGGAATTTTAAATCCTGTACAGTCCTTAATCACTGGCCTGTTAGTTTAGTAGCTAGTGCCCCTGACTGCTAAGCCAAAGATCATGGTATCTACAAGTCCTACACAATCTAGTCAAGAGCAAGTTTCTGGTGGATAATACTGGCCGTGTGGTTTCTGCCCCAGAAAGAATAACAGGGCCACATCATACCATCCTGAAGGTGTTGTAAAAGGGGACTGCCATCTGGTTTGCCGTAGTCGCCGCGCTTGGCATGAGAGTTGGGGACCGCATTTAGGTGGTTGCTAGTACCCGACTACCTGCTGTATCCCTTTACTAGCAACCACCTAAATGCGGTCCCCAACTCTCATGCCAAGCGCGGCGACTACGGCAAACCAGATGGCAACGTTATAGAAGAAACCTTTGGAGGAGGCCTATGTGGATGATATCAGGCTGATGATGATGTTTAAAGCTAACTTAGCACTCGTCTGTATTTGTGCAGGTATAAATCTGTCTGGCGGTCAGAAGCAGCGCGTGTCGCTGGCTCGCGCGGTGTATTACGACGCGGAGAACTATTACCTGGACGACCCGCTCAGCGCTGTGGACTCGCACGTCGGCAAGCACATCTTTGACAAGGTATTATATATTATTATATAAATAAATATCAATCACTGAAACGTTTCTACGCTCATAACTTCCAATCGACTGAACCAAAGTATTTCGTTTTGTTGTTCGTTATTGTCCTGACAATATATTTGAAAAGAATATGGTTTATATGTAAAGAAAAACATAAAAATTATAGGAAATATTTAGAAATCTCAAAAAAGTGAGTGTGTGAATGAGACAGAATACTGTGAGCCGTTGTGTGTTTTTGTGCTTCTTTTCTTCATACAATCCTCATAACTTCCAAACGAATCTCCCATAAATAAAGGAGCACATAGTAAAATACATAGTAACATAGTAATTGTATTTGATTTTATTTGTTGGAGATCCAAATAACTAAAATCAAACCATCATAGTCATATTAGCCGACAAACGTCCATGCTGGACATAAGCTTCCAAGCCTCAAAGCTCTCCACAATTGCCGGTCTTTAGCAATTAAATCAAATAAACGTAATTAAGACAACACTACAGAACTTACTAAACACGCTGCCTCAAACAAACATAATGTGCTCTTAGAAAGAAGGCTTGCTTTGTAAGCTCGGGTATAGAGTTTAAAGTGTCATGAGCTGAACTTACTGATGATAATGATGATGAGAGCTCTTGGCCGAATTTCGGCTTTAGTGGCCAATTTCAACGGAGACTAGCCGACTATGCATGACATATTATAGTACAGGAGTATGTGCGTAAACACAGAATCATTCTCTATACTGTCACTTTCTTACTCCAATGGGGTGGTTATCTAACACGTCGGGAAGAGATCTCCTACTCCTACTTCCCAACTCAGGGCCGTTTTTTGATAGAAAAATCTCAACAGGTTTCGGCCCGACCCGGGAGATAAGAGGCATATCAGCATTCGCACTGGGTCAACTCCAGCGACCAGGGAAGCTACATGGCCGGCCAGAGGCTTCCCATACCGCGGCCGATGACTTAGCTTCCTCTAGCCTTTTACTTAGGTTATAAAGTAGCTTGATCGTTTCTGGTGTGCGGTGGAGAAATCCTACCCTATACCCACTATCTTAGTAGTAGAGTAGTTCAATATAGGGCAGCTAAAAAACAAAAGGTTTGCATGACCCTCATCTAAGCCACATTCACATAAAGAGGAATCTTTAATTCTAAGTTTGGACAAAAAAACCGGGGTGCATGCTTGATTCAGTCTTAAACGGCAGATAGTGGAGGTAGAGATTTTGTCCAGATGTCTAGGTTTGGCAAACCAAGGCTTGCACGGAATGTCAGGTTGATACCCACTATCTAATAATACTCGTAATACACCAAACAGTACCAGTTGCCGCAAAATCGATAACTCCAACACTCATTGAAAACTCACGCTTAAGATTGTTGAAATGTATGATGACATCACAGCGCTGCATTCGAATAAAGAGTAAAAATTTTAGTTTTAGGCCCCTACGCATTATGCGGCTAGCCACAATGCGGCCAGCCGTGTGGCTGACCATACTCAGATATTTGTACGAGAAAGTAGTATTTATTCGCACTGTGATGCGGCAGCCGGTCAGCAAAATTGATTGCTGACGGCTGACCGCATTCCGGCTAAACGCATAGTGCGTTTGACATTGCAAATTTGTAATAAACACCGACTGACTAACGAGGCAAACATATTGACAGGTGATCGGTCCGAGCGGGCTGCTGAAGGGCAAGACGCGCGTGTGGGTGACGCACAACGTGTCGTACTTGGCGCAGACCGACCTGGTGGTGGTGCTGCGCGACGGACACGTGTCCGAGGCGGGCTCCTACCAGCAGCTGCTCGAGAAGAAGGGCGCCTTCGCCGAGTTCCTGCTACATCACTTGAACGATGCCGAACGTACTTCACCAGAAGGTATATAATTGTCAATCTTTTTGTACCACTACGCTTCACCATACAGAACGATCTACTCAATATAAGCTGTAGGATGAGAAGAGAATAATTAATATTGACGTGTCATGTAAAATTGCCATTAACATTTTTTTTGTTAAAAAAAGAACGCTCGCACTAGGGAATCTAATCCGTGTCGCGGGGTACTTTACAAACATTTAATAGACGGAGACATATTACATCCCTACACAGGACAACTATTTATGGGTCACACAAATAAGATGTCCGGCGTGGGGCTCGAACCCGCGACACAAAGCCGCGATTATATGTTTAAATGTCTATTTTTGTCATAAAATGTCCTACGGAGTTCAAAGGGTGAACAGTATTTTAATACCCTTTAAGGGTTCTGCTAGAAAAGCGCGAGTAAGCGGGGACACTACAAATCAAAGTAAAATTTTGTATGAAAAACAAATGAAGGACGTTTCGTTCCTCATACAAATTTCGCGATTTACCCGCTTATGTTCGTCGTCTATGTTCCACTGTGGCCGAGTGGATAACCAAAACAAACAGCCTAACACAAGACGGCACCATGCACTCAATACTACTTGGACAAATTGTTTTAACTCCTTTGTACTTAACTAATCAAGCATATTGGTATAATTTAAAATGTACTCATTTATTTCAGAATTGAACGAAATCAAGCAAGAACTTGAGAGCAAACTGGGATCTGAATTCCAAAACAAACTACAGAGGGCTCGATCCCTTTCCGAAAGTGCATCTGAGTCTGATCAAGCTGCAGGTATACTTTTTTACATATACTATAAATTTAAATCTGTATTTAAATTGGTTATATAGGATTATAAAGTTTTAATTGAAACCTAGAATGCATATAAATTAATCAATACTCCATTGCAATACATATTGTGTAATGCTTATTTTATTTCTCAGTATTAAAACTGGCGACAAATAAAGCCTAGCAATAAGAACAAAATTCAAATTGTCTTAAAACTAAAGAGTTATAAGTATTGAAAGATAATGTTAGACAAAGAACGCGCTATACTGACATATGACGTCACTTGTAGTGAGGCCATAGAATATCCATTCTAAGGAATGAGACAAGAAGAAGCTTTAAAACAAATTTTAATACAAACGACACGACACGAAACGATACTCACTAATGGATTATCAAACAAAATTTATTATTCAAATAAACAAAAACGAACTAAGGAAGTAAAATCACAAGAACTAAACCGGGCTAACAATTATAATAAAGACTTTTAACAACTCAAACTGCAATCGGGCAGAGTAACGGCCTCGCCAAGGTTGGACGCCAAAAGAGAGCGATGCCGGCGAGGCATCGCCTTTTTATAGAAAATCCCCACTGCTGTAGTTTTCGCTCCTACACGGCCCTTTCTGACAGGAGGCCGTCCACGGGCTCCATCTTTCAACTCTGGCGATCAGTCTCCAGGCTTGGCAACGACATCCTCAAGCTTTCAGCAGCACGTGTTGCGGACGTGCTGGGTTGTGGCTCATCAACTTCATCAGGCATCTCGACTCCTCTGTGTCATTGTCAGACTCTGTAATGACACAAAACTACAGCACAAAAACATGTCCATAAATGATAAGAGATAGCTTCAAAACATATCTTTGTGTCACACCAAAATCAAACAACAATTCGACACATTCGACACATATGTAGGCTTAGCACACCTAACTCAGCCTAACCACAAGAGTATAAAATAAACTGATATCTGTACGTTCACTCGGGGCAGTTCCCGTCGGGGGAGTGCCCCCTCACGACTCGCTAGAGATCTACGCGCACTTACGTGAGACATAACTTTGCGTGTGTTAATCAGTTCCAGATAAAAGCGTATTTCAACCCAAATTATCAATAAAACAGTCAATATTTAACACAAACATATCTCACACCACGTCTCGTCAGCGGCCAACCCGTGGCATGACCCTACGTGTAACACACAGCACCACGTCTCGTCAGCGGCCAAACCGTGGCATGACCCTACGTGTGACACACAGCTCCAGGACCACACGCCCGAGCATAAAGGAAGGGACACAAAACCACACCAGGCATGTCCCATATACTAGGATCGCATGCCTGAGCGCACTCCAAGACAGCATCCAATGACATGAAACCCTACCTTACTTGAAGTGTATCCGTCAGCCAGGATAGCATCAGGGACCGGACAACCCCGCTTAAGAGTTAAGCCTTTGGAAAGGGAAACCCGTTCATGGGGTAACTCATATCGCAGTGTTACCTCTTGATCGAGTTACATTCTCGAAACCCACCGAAAGGGTTAACCCTTACATTGTGGTAACCACGTAAAGGGGTTAACCCCTTCAATGGCTTAAGCCTTTGAAGGGGTTAACCCTTTGAAGGGGTTATATCCTTCAATGGCTTAAGCCTTTGAAGAGGTCACCTTCACGAAAGGGTTTTATTCGTGTTACCCTGAATAACTTAATAAACTGGATGGTTGTATGTGGGTGGGGGGCGGGGTTACCTACACCCGAGCGGCGCCTCATTAGTTTACTATTTTGATTTCATTTTGTTATTCGAATTTGACAACACGTGACGATAGATAAGCGAGCTAATAGTTAGCATGAGTAACACAGGTAAGTTATTGATTATTTTAAGTACTGAGTTACTTTAATATTATGACATGAATGATGTAATTATATTTGTAAAATGATTATTGTTAATATCTTAAGTTAGAACTGACTTACATATTCTTGTACTTATTTAGTAATAATATATACTTTCTATTCCTTAATTACTAATATGATTGATTGGTTTTTAGGTGATTCTAGCGATACTGACGATGTACCGTTCGAAGAATACAGTCAGCCGCTTTTTACGGAGAAGCAAGATGAATTACTGAGTTCGATTACTAGAACAGATGGCAATGAGGGTAAGTAATAATTGTAATATATTTTTTTGGACCTTTACTCTATAGCGGTTGCGAAGAGAAGCGCCGCGCGCCGCTCGACAGGATGTCGTTACTAGTTCCAAATTTTAGCTATACGGTCCGCGCGGCGTGCCTTCTCGATACCTACTTATCGCACTCGCAAGTCGCAACGGACGATTCTCTTTGTACCTAATTATACAAAAAAGTGGCTAATATGGTTGAAGGTTTACTGTCGCTGATTTACAGTAGGTACTGTAGTTAAACGAAAGTAAACCTTCAACCATATTAGCCACTTTTTGGTGTGAGTTTTGGCCACATCACATTATAAATGTGTTTTTTTAATAAACGTAATAAAAAACTTAAGTTCAACACACATCAACTAAATCTAATTATATTTTATATAGTATCAAAAATCTAAAAAAATATGAAGAATTTCCTGATAAACTTAGTAAATGGAAGAATGATAGGTTATTTTCAGTTCATTATTAAAAAATATAAATTAAACATTTTGTGATCCTTTTGATTTAAATAATAATGTTTTGTTATTTAATCACCGTAGAACATTTGTGGTAAAAACCTTCCATTTTATTCTTCTATTTATTATAATTAAAATCTTATACAATCTGATTATTAATAATCAGTGTTGCCACCTCTTACATTATTTACGCGTGTTACATCACTAGGTACTCAATTGACGAAAATCCTGACTCTAAGCTCACACGGTACGTTGAATTAAAAAGAAAAACAATGTAATCCCTTATAATTAATACCTAAATAATTTTAATTTTCCTTAACATAACGAATTACTAAGAATTGTGCTGCTGTTTTTTGTTATTGTTATGATTATTTTATTTAGTTTTATAACGGATTGAAACAAATCGGTATAAGGTATACCTAGATTATTTATTGGGTGTGAACCACGAACACACAAATTACACATTAGGTAGCTTATCAATAAAATTACAATCTTTTCCCTATAGACGCGTAATATTACTCTCATTCGATTTCGACTCAACTGACACAGTAAAGAAAACATACTGGCCGGCGGGCGGCGCGGCGTCTTCCCGTCCCGCCTGCATGCTTTCCCCTCAGGGACCTGCGTCGAAAAAGTATAGGGAGGCGCCCGTTATAGTTTTTTAGATTTTGAAATACAATTATAGAAGTTTCATTCTTTTATGGATACTAAAAAGATTTAAAACTTGAAAGTCGTAAATAATCAAGGGTTAAGGTATCTCCTAATTAAGTTGATGTGTGTATTTATTTACTCCTTTTTCAAGGTTGATACTCTTATTTATGTATGAAGACTAAAACAAACCATCCTATAATATTTTTATAGACTGGTTTATTTTTTTAGACTTATTCTATACTTACCAAATGACGCTGTATTTCTTTGGGAGGAACTTTTAAAAGAAAAACTTAAGAAAATCATATTTTTTATTATAATATTAGTGAAAAAACTATTATCTAAATAGGTATTACTTTTCAGGTTTCAAAGAATTCGGCTTTAATGGCACAGATAACGGAACAGAATCATTACAACAGAGTAACATTGTCGAAAATAAAAGTAAAAATGTACTCGAGACGGCAATTAATGAAAATAAAAGAACTTGTGAATTTCTAAATGATATTGGTGAAAACAGTAATCTGAAGAGAAATAAAGTTGAAGAATCGTGTGACAACGTTACAGATACTGATAAAAAATGTATTCACTGTGTTTTTGAAAAGGAGCTGGATAAAAGAAATTATTATTTTGGAAATTTACTTATAGGAGAACTTCAATTTTTGCCACCATGTATGAGATCACACGCCTACATGAACATATTGAAATATGTCGAAACACTTAAGTATAAGCATTTAAATAATGATTAATATTTTTTATATAATCACTAATCAGTCATATGTAGAAATACAAATGTCAAATACTTCAGCATAATCATTTAAATAATAATTAAAATTTGTTACATAATCATTAATAAGTCTTTTATTTATTTTGTCACTAGAGAAATCACATCTGATTTAAATATGTAAGTAAAACATATGTAAGATATTAATTAACTAAATAAATCATTATTGGAACGAATTAACATGATGTCTTGTAATAAACTGCTGCTAATATTGCTCCTCAATGGATTAAGAATAAATTTTACGGATGAAAATAGCCGTTCCACGGATACTTGGGTTGCTGGAGCAGCTAAAACGCAATCAGCGACATTTACCAAGGTAGGGTTTTTAGGCACGTCTTTACTGGACCAGTGAGCTAATATATTATTATCCAAGGGCACTCTCGGTTCATATCTTAGTTTTTGGAGCATTGCTTCAAAACTATCGACTGCAGTTCTTCCGGGCAACCCACGAAGTGCTTCCGCTTCTTGTAACTGTTTTTCCAAAACATCAATGACATTACTTGAATTTTCACTATTACTACTAGTGGAAACTCTTGTGGATATTTCTTCTCGAGTTTCGGTTTCCAGTCATGTTAGACTTTGTAACTGTCTATATGTTTCCGTTATTAATTTTTGAGCTTTAAGGCAATCTTGGTCTGATAATAAAACATTGAGTCGACCATCTAGGTACAAGTTTTCCAGGAATAAATCTGTATTTAATAAAGATGCTTCCCTTAATTTCATACAAGTTACTAGTTCATTTGAAAATGGGTTTGATATCGATTCAAGCTTGGCTTTGCAATTTAACCATGCAATGTAAAACCAATCATCACCAATTGTTAGTTGTTCTCGCTGTAAAACTTCTGTCGCTTCATTAACAGGCTTAAGGCACGTGAGAACTTCTGTAACTTGTGTCCAGAAGTCGTCTGTAAAAATGTCCGTTATCTCAGACTGGCTATCGCAAAAATCTTTTAGTGAAACTAATCGCACTAACATTTGGTAAGTAGAGGACCATCGAGTAGGACAATCAATTACAGGTTTGTTTAAATACTGAGATTTTATACAGTTTTTTATGGTTGGGCGTCGTAAAATTTTTACCGCCTTTCTTGCAAGTTCAACAGAAAGTTGTACTTGTAAATTGCCAGCAATAGCATCTTTCACTGCAAGTTGCAATGTATGTGCCGCACAGAGCATAATACGGGGTTTGAATGAATTATTTCTCATTGCGGTAATGAAGGATTCGACGTTTGATTCCAACCGTGTATCCGTTCCAAGTTCCAGGCCATAATTATCTTCGTCACAATCATTATCATCGTCGATCTCACAATCACTATTAATATCCATATTATTATCTTCTAATACTGTAGGGCAATGAGTTGTTAACAATTTGCTCATCCTTTTAAAATTACTGCCGCTGTCAGTGGTAATGGAATATATTTGAGCCGTCGATATCATAAAACTATTCAACACCTCTAAAACTTTTTCTTTTAGGAAATCGCCTGTCTGTCGTACTAAAATTTCCAATACAGCTAAATTTCTTACTTTTATGTGTCCTTCTTTTATATATTGTAAATTAATGCCTAAGAAATTTTTGTCTAAATATGAAGCAGAATCTAGTTTAAGGCTTATTAAACGATTTCTAATTTCAGATGCAATTTTCAATTTTATTCTGTATGCTCTTTCCGGTATCATTCCCTTGATTACTTTTATATTAATGTGTTTAATTTGAATATTAGAAGGAACAGCTATGTTAATTATTTCTTGAAATGCTTTATCTTGTATCAGTGCAAGTGGTCGCCCATGTACTGTTACTAATTTTACACAGTTGTTTAAAACTTGTTCAGACGTTGTAGAATGTCGAGATGTATTTGGTTGGTGCTGGTGATTTTCCTTATTTATATTAGTTATTAATAGATATTGTTCCATATGTCTCGCTGAAATATGATTTTTCAAATTGGTTGTATGCTTGCCCTAAAACAAAAAGCGTTAATAATTATAAATATTAATATCTAGGTATATCTACAAGTTTAATAAACCACATTTATAATCGAAATTCTAAGTATACATGTTTTAAAGCATATTTGAAACAATCAAAGGTTTTAAGTATAAAATTACAGCAACCACAACTATGAGTTATTGTTTGTGTGAAAGCTGTAGAAACGTGTCACCATGGCACATGGCACCGTTGAGGCAAACTAGTGGTGGTAGGGTTTTAGGCTCTGGCAAAATTGATAGCATGATATGAGAGGCATAATACTGTTGAAACTACGATCATAAAACTGTGCGGCAGGCTGGAGACCCGAGTCTTTGCCCAGAGCTTTGTATCTCCGTAATGATTTAAACTACGATTTTGTCTTGTACCTCAAAATTCTCAGTCAACCAGCATGGAGCTCTAAATCTGTTAAAGATTAGCTCGAATAGATTTTGGGCTACAAACCAATAAATATGTGTAAGCTGGGGACACGTAAAACGGGCTAGCACATGATGAATTACTGTAAATATATAAGTTACTAGCTGTGCCCCGCGGTTTACCTGCGTAAAATTTTATAAATTATCACAGCTTCTCCCCCGTAGGTGATAGAGTGATAAGCCTATATATTGAGCCGACCTCTTAGTAACATTCATGCAAAATTTGAAGTAAATCCATGCAGTACTTTTTGAGTTTAGCCCGGACATACATAGGTACAGACAGACAGACACACAGACAATTTTTATTTAATTTCCTACGATTTTATTATATGTATGGATAAATCACAGTCCCTCCCCCGTAGGTGATAGCTTGATAATATGCATCTTATATGTTTACCCGACCTCTTGGTAATATTCATGCAAAATTTGAAGTATAACCGTGCAGGATATACGTAAAGAAAAACAGAAAAAAAAACTAAAAACTATATTTTGGCTTGGATATCGATCGTAGATATCGCACCAAGTATCATTTAAAAAAAATATTCAATGTGTAGTTTTAACTTTCCTACGATTTTATTATATGTAGGTATGTATAGATAGATCACAGCTCCTCCCCCGTAGACGACTATATGTTGCCCCGACCTTTTAGTGTTATTCATGCAAAATTCGAAATAAATCCATGCAGTACTTTTGAGTTTATCCCGGAAATACATACAGACAAACAGACACATAGACAAAAATTCTAAAACTATATTTTTGGCTTCGATATCGATTGTAGATCACGCCTCGGTATCCTTTAAAAAAATATTCAATGTACAGTTTTGACTTTAAATATCAAATAATATTTAATAATTACAGCACACTCGATATATAGTTTCCAGTCTCTAGGCGTCTTACTTCTAAAATTATAAACCAATAACTGTTGTAATTCCAAATATCCAAAAATAATGGCTTGCAAGTGGCTTAACGCAACGTTGCCGTTCCGTGCGCTACTATTGCAATCGAGTCTGAACTTAAAGTAGCACTTGCACTTTCAAAGTTATTTAAATTTAATCAATTAACTATTTGTATTTATTATAAGTATTGTATAGTGCCACTAAAAATGAGTTGCTGACGATTCGGACACAATATATTGGGACACAGTGTCCGAATTGACACATTTTCATTTTAATATTTATTTCACTGATGATTCGGACACCAATAAAAAAAGCTGTTTTGTACAGTCAGATAAAAAACTTCTAACGATACCTTAATTGTAGAAATCCGTCCTACATCCGTAAAATACAGTTTACATTATAACGAAAGATATACAGATTTGAAGCGCTAATAGATGCATAGAAAACACACTCTTTCTATCTCTTTTATTCGTAAAAGTCTCTCTCGCTCGTTTTGCTCTACACACTCTTTCTATCTCTTTTATTCGTAAAAGTCTCTCTCGCTCGTTTTGCTCTGACGCACCACCGACGAACAGCAAGCCATTTGTCCTAATTCAAGGTCAGTGTAAGTACATGCGTGGTTAAAGTGAAATAAAAGCTTGTAAAAATAAATTATGTGGCAGTTTATGTTGTTTTTTATGTTTTTTGGAGGTAAGTTAAGGTAAATTATTTATAATTTTATAATTATTGTGTACTAAGTGTATATTATAATTACACAAACCGATAGCTTAAACATAATGATGTTCAGTAATTCGTTTTTGTGTAATTTTTTTGTATTTGTCTTAGTATTAACCAAGAACAACCAAGAAGTTGTCAAATAAATGTTTGATTGTGTTTAGTCTGGAGGCCTTCAATGGCCTCGCCACTAGTACGTTGTACAAGCTCTCGCAAGCTAACAACTAAGTCCATACAAAAAAAAATGTGTCTAGTTACTTGCGCATTTATAATATTAGTTAGGGATTCGGTTTTAGGGAATTACTCAAATAGTATATCTGGTTATATGAGATTTCTATTCAATTTTCCATCTGAGAGAATATTAATAGTTTTTAGTGTTTAGAAATATTTACCTATATATTTCTTTTAGGAGATGGGGAACCAGCATGTTCGTCTAATTCAAATCAAATTGGATTCAATATAATAAGTTCAAAGCGCGGAAAACCGGTACTTCTACGTGCAGGCTATAGGTACAATAAAAGACGTACTAACAAAGATAGCTCTACCAAATGGCTATGCACGAAAAGAAATCAATGCAAAGCAGTTCTAGTGACCGCAAGCAACAACTCTATCATAAAAGAAGAAAAACATGACTGTGAGCCTGATATTGTACTCAATCAAATAGAAATGGAATTTGAAAAGTGTGTCCACAAAGTGACAACTGACTGTACCGTTCCTATTCCCAACGTTGTCCGCGAAGCTGTGGCAGAAATAAAAGACAAAGGCCTGGATCTCGTGCAAAAATTACCAAATAAAAAAAATGTTGAGAGAAAACTGTATCGGAAAAGAAATAATTCCTTAGGTGTAAAAAAGGTTTGTTATAATTCTATTATGGACGTCATTGTCCCTCCTAGATTTAAGACGTTTGTACTAGCTGACTACTTTAATTATCCAACTAGAATATTGGTTTTTGCTGGTGATTATTGCAAAGAAATTTTAAAAAAACCTAATCTGACAGTCTTCTGCGATGGAACTTTTAAATTTTGTTTAGCACCATTTCAGCAACTGTATACTCTGCATGTGGATTTGGGCAGTAGTAGCACTCATTCCAATATAATTCCAGTTTTATACGCACTACTGCCAAAAAAAACTAAAAATATTTATGTAACTTTGTTTAGCCTCATTAAAAGCCAAATTCCAGAGTTTAATCCGAATACCTTTGTACTAGACTTCGAGCAAGCTGCCATCTTGGCTGTTAAACGCTTATTCCCTAAAGCAGCTATTCAAGGTTGCTATTTCCATTTTAAGCGGAGTTTATGGCGAAAAGCCGACCAATTAGGTTTACACAAAACAAAATCAAAATTAGCGAAGAAGCACATAAAGAGGTGTAGTGTTTTACCTCTTTTGCCAAGAGAAGTATTAGACGATGCCTGGTTATATGTTATGTCTCAATGTCCCAATAATGAAATATTAGTCAAATTTAATGATTATTTCGTTAACACTTGGCTAAACGAAACTTCTTTTTTTGCCGATTTGTGGTGTGTCTACAATAGCCCGCACCGAACTACAAATATGGTTGAATCTTGGCATTCCGTAATAAACAAAAAAGTTTGTAGGAAACCAAATAATATTGCCCAATTTTTAACTTTGTTACTAAAAGAGGACAAGTATCAACATGCTTTATATCTGAATGGTTGTGACATAACAAAAAAATCAAAAACCACAATTGAGTTTGATGAAAACCTTATTGCTACAATGACCGAATTTAAACAAGGAGAAATAAATGTTGGATTGTGCATAGAACGCCTTATTTTATAATATTTACGGAAAATGGTTCCTCGATAGTTTTAAGACATTTTAAGATTGTTATTTAGTGACTTAATAAAAAAATCTGTGATTAGAATTACGCCTAATGCTGTGAAAAATATTGTGATTGTCGTAGGTTATTTTAATTTGTTCAAGATTTTTATTGTTTTTCTAGTAAAATTACAAAATATATAGTAGTTATATAATATCTAGTCTATGTTTGAACTGATTATTATCTGTGATTTTTATACATTATAGGGTGAGTTTTATTAATAACTAGTAACGTGGCTGCCAAATCAATCAATGTGACTGACTTGTCGAGACAGTTTTTTATGATTATATTGTAAATTAATAGAAACTAATATTTATAACATGTTGATTTTCTACTAAATAAACGTTTTGAATGATTTTTGTTTCTTTATTCAGCATGTATATATTAAAGTGTAAACAACCCTAAAATAACGCTAAAATAAATTAAATTTGGTAACGCTTTTTTGTATGACTGTACAAAACAGCTTCAATAATTTGATGGTGTCCGAATCATCAGTGAAAGAAATATTAAAATGAAAATGTGTCAATTCGGACACTGTGTCCCAATATGTTGTGTCCGAATCGTCAGCAACTCGATTGATTTGGCAGCCACGTTACTAGTTATTAATAAAACTCACCCTATAATGTATAAAAATCACAGATAATAATCAGTTCAAACATAGACTAGATATTATATAACTACTATATATTTTGTAATTTTACTAGAAAAACAATAAAAATCTTGAACAAATTAAAATAACCTACGACAATCACAATATTTTTCACAGCATTAGGCGTAATTCTAATCACAGATTTTTTTATTAAGTCACTAAATAACAATCTTAAAATGTCTTAAAACTATCGAGGAACCATTTTCCGGAGTTGCTGACGATTCGGACACAACATATTGGGACACAGTGTCCGAATTGACACATTTTCATTTTAATATTTCTTTCACTGATGATTCGGACACCATCAAATTATTGAAGCTGTTTTGTACAGTCATACAAAAAAGCGTTACCAAATTTAATTTATTTTAGCGTTATTTTAGGGTTGTTTACACTTTAATATATACATGCTGAATAAAGAAACAAAAATCATTCAAAACGTTTATTTAGTAGAAAATCAACATGTTATAAATATTAGTTTCTATTAATTTACAATATAATCATAAAAAACTGTCTCGACAAGTCAGTCACATTGATTGATTTGGCAGCCACGTTACTAGTTATTAATAAAACTCACCCTATAATGTATAAAAATCACAGATAATAATCAGTTCAAACATAGACTAGATATTATATAACTACTATATATTTTGTAATTTTACTAGAAAAACAATAAAAATCTTGAACAAATTAAAATAACCTACGACAATCACAATATTTTTCACAGCATTAGGCGTAATTCTAATCACAGATTTTTTTATTAAGTCACTAAATAACAATCTTAAAATGTCTTAAAACTATCGAGGAACCATTTTCCGTAAATATTATAAAATAAGGCGTTCTATGCACAATCCAACATTTATTTCTCCTTGTTTAAATTCGGTCATTGTAGCAATAAGGTTTTCATCAAACTCAATTGTGGTTTTTGATTTTTTTGTTATGTCACAACCATTCAGATATAAAGCATGTTGATACTTGTCCTCTTTTAGTAACAAAGTTAAAAATTGGGCAATATTATTTGGTTTCCTACAAACTTTTTTGTTTATTACGGAATGCCAAGATTCAACCATATTTGTAGTTCGGTGCGGGCTATTGTAGACACACCACAAATCGGCAAAAAAAGAAGTTTCGTTTAGCCAAGTGTTAACGAAATAATCATTAAATTTGACTAATATTTCATTATTGGGACATTGAGACATAACATATAACCAGGCATCGTCTAATACTTCTCTTGGCAAAAGAGGTAAAACACTACACCTCTTTATGTGCTTCTTCGCTAATTTTGATTTTGTTTTGTGTAAACCTAATTGGTCGGCTTTTCGCCATAAACTCCGCTTAAAATGGAAATAGCAACCTTGAATAGCTGCTTTAGGGAATAAGCGTTTAACAGCCAAGATGGCAGCTTGCTCGAAGTCTAGTACAAAGGTATTCGGATTAAACTCTGGAATTTGGCTTTTAATGAGGCTAAACAAAGTTACATAAATATTTTTAGTTTTTTTTGGCAGTAGTGCGTATAAAACTGGAATTATATTGGAATGAGTGCTACTACTGCCCAAATCCACATGCAGAGTATACAGTTGCTGAAATGGTGCTAAACAAAATTTAAAAGTTCCATCGCAGAAGACTGTCAGATTAGGTTTTTTTAAAATTTCTTTGCAATAATCACCAGCAAAAACCAATATTCTAGTTGGATAATTAAAGTAGTCAGCTAGTACAAACGTCTTAAATCTAGGAGGGACAATGACGTCCATAATAGAATTATAACAAACCTTTTTTACACCTAAGGAATTATTTCTTTTCCGATACAGTTTTCTCTCAACATTTTTTTTATTTGGTAATTTTTGCACGAGATCCAGGCCTTTGTCTTTTATTTCTGCCACAGCTTCGCGGACAACGTTGGGAATAGGAACGGTACAGTCAGTTGTCACTTTGTGGACACACTTTTCAAATTCCATTTCTATTTGATTGAGTACAATATCAGGCTCACAGTCATGTTTTTCTTCTTTTATGATAGAGTTGTTGCTTGCGGTCACTAGAACTGCTTTGCATTGATTTCTTTTCGTGCATAGCCATTTGGTAGAGCTATCTTTGTTAGTACGTCTTTTATTGTACCTATAGCCTGCACGTAGAAGTACCGGTTTTCCGCGCTTTGAACTTATTATATTGAATCCAATTTGATTTGAATTAGACGAACATGCTGGTTCCCCATCTCCTAAAAGAAATATATAGGTAAATATTTCTAAACACTAAAAACTATTAATATTCTCTCAGATGGAAAATTGAATAGAAATCTCATATAACCAGATATACTATTTGAGTAATTCCCTAAAACCGAATCCCTAACTAATATTATAAATGCGCAAGTAACTAGACACATTTTTTTTTGTATGGACTTAGTTGTTAGCTTGCGAGAGCTTGTACAACGTACTAGTGGCGAGGCCATTGAAGGCCTCCAGACTAAACACAATCAAACATTTATTTGACAACTTCTTGGTTGTTCTTGGTTAATACTAAGACAAATACAAAAAAATTACACAAAAACGAATTACTGAACATCATTATGTTTAAGCTATCGGTTTGTGTAATTATAATATACACTTAGTACACAATAATTATAAAATTATAAATAATTTACCTTAACTTACCTCCAAAAAACATAAAAAACAACATAAACTGCCACATAATTTATTTTTACAAGCTTTTATTTCACTTTAACCACGCATGTACTTACACTGACCTTGAATTAGGACAAATGGCTTGCTGTTCGTCGGTGGTGCGTCAGAGCAAAACGAGCGAGAGAGACTTTTACGAATAAAAGAGATAGAAAGAGTGTGTAGAGCAAAACGAGCGAGAGAGACTTTTACGAATAAAAGAGATAGAAAGAGTGTGTTTTCTATGCATCTATTAGCGCTTCAAATCTGTATATCTTTCGTTATAATGTAAACTGTATTTTACGGATGTAGGACGGATTTCTACAATTAAGGTATCGTTAGAAGTTTTTTATCTGACTGTACAAAACAGCTTTTTTTATTGGTGTCCGAATCATCAGTGAAATAAATATTAAAATGAAAATGTGTCAATTCGGACACTGTGTCCCAATATATTGTGTCCGAATCGTCAGCAACTCAATCAATCAATGTGACTGACTTGTCGAGACAGTTTTTTATGATTATATTGTAAATTAATAGAAACTAATATTTATAACATGTTGATTTTCTACTAAATAAACGTTTTGAATGATTTTTGTTTCTTTATTCAGCATGTATATATTAAAGTGTAAACAACCCTAAAATAACGCTAAAATAAATTAAATTTGGTAACGCTTTTTTGTATGACTGTACAAAACAGCTTCAATAATTTGATGGTGTCCGAATCATCAGTGAAAGAAATATTAAAATGAAAATGTGTCAATTCGGACACTGTGTCCCAATATGTTGTGTCCGAATCGTCAGCAACTCCTAAAAATATAACAACTATGGTATACTTAGAATATCGATTATATCAGTGACGAAGCTGTAGGCACACACATTAAGTAGGTACCTACGTAACTGTAATTTCAATGGTATTGGTTCGAGATTGGTAAGTAGGTAGATAGTAGTAATATCTATATTTACCGTAGGTACCTAGTACTATGGTATTAGTACCTACGATAAATAAAGACACTAATATAATGCATTTTTTTTTATTTAAGATAAGATAATAAAGTAAACAAAAGAAATAAGATAATTAACAAGAATGAAACCTTACCTTTATAGCATTTCCACATAAATTACATTTGCTTGTGTTATTTGATTCATCATATACATAATAGCGGTGCACAGCATCTCGCCTCGGCTGTGGCATTTTCACAGAATAACTAAAATATTTCATAATATAATAGGAAAGTATCATTCGTCATTACATTCGGAACTGGGACGGAACAAAGAAAGTTAATATGTGTTGTTTAGCAGTGCTTTTGATTAAAAGTGTATTGTAGACACTTTTAATCAAAAGCACTGCTAAACAACATATATTAACTTTCTTTGTTCCGTCCCAGTTCCGAATGTAATGACGAATGATGAAAATAAACAAATATAAACACGAAAAAAAATTACAAGGTTTAGTGCGACAAGTAAAATTGAACTCAATAAACTCATAAAATCATACAAACAATAATTATTATTCCATGTTTACAAGGCGCTCGGTCCATACAACAATGGCGTCGCCGAGCGGTAAGATGTCAGGTGCATGCAATTTTCAAATTAATGTGGACTAGAAAGAGTGCATAATACAATGTCTTGGGTTGGAATGGCTTACCCAGTTACAGTGTTACAGGGTTTGAGAGGGTAACCCTTTCGGAAGCGGTTCATTACACCCGTTCGAAGGTGTAACTCGTATGATAGGGTTTATTTTTTAAGCGCTTAAAAGAACCCCTTCAAAAACCCGTTCAACGAGTATCCGGCCGGTCCCTGGATAGCATATCTGAGTACGAGGACCTCCAAGACAGAGACTATCCCAACCGCAAGATAGAACTTCCCTTAATGTGTTTGCCCTTTGCGAAAAACACTTTGCACAAATAGAGAATCATTAAATCAATTTGTAATTCCCAAAACAACACACAATGCTCGGCACACAAGCATGTCCACAAAAACTTTACAAAATTAGTTTAAGCAAAATATCAAAGTGCCTAAATAATTAAAGTCACGCACCATGGAAAGTGACTCCACACACATCAGGAGTCCACTCACCACGCCACGGGATCATGTACTTAACTGCGTTTAAGCTCCCATAGCAGCCGGACACGCGCGCACGCACACGCCCGCCAGACCAGGCGCCTCAGGGCCCCAGCCCCGACGGTAGCACCGGGTCACGCCGACAGCCTGCTCCAAACAGCAAGTGACACACTCGCCTTTTCTCTCAAACACCACTCGCTTGTCAAACCTTGCCACGCAAGCCATGTACTGGCCGCATAGAGACCGCTTAGCAGTTTGGTTAACACCTTCTAGGATCCACGCATATCCGGGTCCCTGTGGACTAAGAGAATTTAATTACAAAGAGAACATCACCAAACGTGAACTCTTTTAATTAGCCTTACTCAAAATAAAGGCGACAGTTTTTTTTGTTTTTTTTTACTTATACACGTTATTAGATGTAACATGTAACAATTATACGAAACGTATTTCTACGTAAAAACCTGAAAGACTCAACAGAGGTCCCTTCATGTAACATCAGAACCACAGGGGTTCTTAACTTACCTACCGAATTGTATCAGAAATACAAAAATCATTGTCTTACGTAGCTAATTGCATCCAAACTACCATTCTGAGGCGATTTAATTACTTCCTGGTTATTCGTGTCCAATTACAAGGTTTGGTACAACATCAAAATCATCAGCATGTGGCATCATTATCCTCTTTCTAAAACAAAATCCTGAAAACAATGCACTAATGCGCAACACGCATATTAGATCACATTAACGCTCGGTATATTTTAGAGCAATACAAAATAACTTCTATGAGATAATGGAGACAGAGACTAAATATTTGTCATTTCCGTCAGACTTTTTGTGGCGGAGAAATGTGTACCATACCGCCTTTCTCCGACTCGGCTACACCTGACAATAACTCACTTGATTTGAGATTGCTACCATGACTGATCTCACTTTGGTGTAACCTTTGTCCTTTAATATGACCAAGTCTTTTACATAACATCATTACATATGACGAAACATATAATCGTCCGACACAAAGTACATCCACACTCAGAACATCTTCTCATGGTTCACACAAATAGTTTACGCAATTTACGGGAATCGAACCCGGGTCATTGAATGACAACCCGATGATCTTAACCACTGCGCCACACGTGCAGTCAAACTTCAGAGGATGACTTCAAAATTATGTTGATAACTCCGCTGCTAAGAAGTAGCTTGAGAACGTGCACTGTTATTACACCTACTAGGTTTTAAATAACAACTCATTTACATTGTAGAATGCAAATAACACATTGAGTATTAAATTGAAAAAATGATAAGACTATCAAGTGTTACTTAGTAAGCTTTGTTAATACCTTGTAGCATAGGCTTTTCAGCTCCTCACTCAATCCTCTCACTACCATTAGGCGCAAAACAACGGCATGATATTTTATACAACACCGTGATGTCAACCGTTTGAGGTTACATTCCTCAGCGGTGGTCAATACCTAGAGCTATATACCATGGCTATCATGCAATGCACACGATAGGTACTGAGCGGCGCTGGCGACAGCTATCAACACTACGACGTCTACTGATCGAGCTTAGTTCGTAATTCGTAACACACATCGCAAACTACCTTTTATTTTCACATGACGAATCGGTTAGCCTAAAAGGCTTTCACTGCTTCACCGGAATATCGCAAACTACCGTGCGACAAACTAAGTAAATGGTTTCACGCCCTGAGGATTGGGATTCACCTTTCAAGAAAAGTCTTGATCGGCCACGTAAAATACATCGCGGTATCTCACAAACAAAACAATAAAATTGTACTTACGTAAATCACACACCACAGAAATTAACAAAAATAAAACAAAGTTTACTGTACACTTCGTAGACTGTTCACTGTTAATACACTCTGCAACAAACTGGGCTTATACAAACATTCCCTGACGTCCCAATGATTTAGTATTTGAGGGCGATCGACCACGTTGCACCATAACTGTATATCGGAAGAGATTAGACACAAAGACATAATAGTGGCTAGCACGACTTAACTATCGACTGAATCGTGTCAACAATTGCCCGAGTAGCCGAACTACCCACATTTTTCATTTTATAGTGGTAGATTTTAAAATTACTTTCGATCGTTTCTAACTTACTCATGATAGAATCTAACGTGCGGTGTAGATTTTCTTGTGCCTTAGAAGGCATTGCAATCACGTTCGCACTTATTATAACTGCTACCGCTCAAGGACCGTAAACGGATCGTCATGTTTTCGACAATCTGACCGCGAACGAACAAGTTTACGTGAACTTTCAAAACTATCCGGTCTGTCGCGACGCCTAGATCTACTTCGTGTATCACGGCAATAATCTCCACACTTATCATCGTGACAACTATGCAAATCATTGCGTGGTGTGCGCTCTATTTACTTTAGTCACCAGTGAAACTGAACTAATCACAATTTAGATATTAACTAACGGTTTTAGACTTTAGGGCGCATACAAAAACAAAACAACAAGCGGTACAACGTGGTACTTACTTTTTAAAAGCAACCGATACCAAAATACAAATAAATTTTGCTTACAGGAACACTGTCGACACTATACAAAAGTAAAACACAAACGAGGTACTCAAAATCACTCCAATTATTTAAAGATTCTGCACGGTCTACCTCAGCATACCAATTATCGAAAATATGTAAATTTGAGTCAAAATTGGAAATGTAAAAATGTTCATTCAGGCAAACACGACTGTGAAATGCTCTGGGACGCTGGTACGAATGGGTTCCGAACCACGTGGCGGTGATCGAGACCGAGTGCATGGACGTTGCCTGTGATTAAGTCGTAGGCGACAATAACTGATCTCTCGGTCGCGGCACTATATTAAGCGTCGAGACACTAACCTCCGTGTTCATACATGAGCGACGCGCATCACGCGAATCTGCTTGAACCGGCGATCGCAGGATATTGCGCTTAGGTGTACGCGAAACATGCTCAACTCGAGATAGCGACTCAACACGGCTTGGGTTTCCCTCCGACACTCTCGTATCACAAACACCCGAACGCCCCGGCCTAGGTGAAGTCCGAGACGCATCTTTTAATGCCTTAAGACGAGTAAGCATTGCCTGCATTTCGAGCCATAACCTAAAATTTTCGTCTGGCGATCGCTCGCGACGCTCACTGTGGCGACTACCGTGCCCAAGACTATACCTATCCCGGCGATTCACACTATAATCACGCTCACGATTTGACATAACGAAAATAATACCACTAAACAACAACAAAAGCCAACCTTAATTAACCACATAAAACTGCACAACAACAACAAAAATATTTGACCTCACCGATAATTGCGAAACACATAAATAACTATGTGGGCGAAAGAAGAATCTCATTTCTGGTCTAAGGAATGAGACAAGAAGTAGCTTTAATACAAATTTTAATACAAACGACACGACACGAAACGATACTCACTAATGGATTATCAAACAAAATTTATTATTCAAATAAACAAAAACGAACTAAGGAAGTAAAATCACAAGAACTAAACCGGGCTAACAATTATAATAAAGACTTTTAACAACTCAAACTGCAATCGGGCAGAGTCACGGCCTCGACAAGGTTGGACGCCAAAAGAGAGCGATGCCGGCGAGGCATCGCCTTTTTATAGAAAATCCCCACTGCTGTAGTTTTCGCTCCTACACCATATTAAGTCATATTGCGAGAACGGGATAGAGCATATTTACTCTATCTCCGTCAAGAACTATAAACGCTTATATCTAATAGGATATCATATTTTTTGCATTCTGAATTATGTTTGTGTCATTTTTTATTGTGTAAATTATACATCCATCCGATTACCTATTGTGGAGAACTTTGGAGGCCTCTGTCCAGATGTTTGATGAAAAATCTTCGTGACAGATGATGATACCAGATTAGAGTTAAACTAACCTACATATTTTCTTTTAGGGGAACGTGCAGGCAGTGTAAAGAGAAAAACTCCAGATAGCGTCTCGCCGAACGAGCTTAAAGAGAAGAATAAACTGATAGAAGTTGAAAAGACAGAGACAGGAAGTGTAAGTTTCCACTTTGTTTGCTTATTTTTAGACTGTTAGACTCCAAGTCAGTGGCCTCGAGTTCGAACCCAAGGCGCGCGTAAAAGTGGTTTTCGAATGCATGTGCGTGTTAGTAATTAATAATCTTGTACTTAAGAGGGTAAGATAAAACATCATGAAGAAACCTGCAAGGCTGAAAATTCTCCATGGCATGTGTGGTCTGCCAATCCGCACTAAGCCCGCGGGGTGGACTATGGCCTATCCCTACTCATTGTAAGGATAGGCCCTTGCCCTTCAGTGGGACAATAATGGGCCGTATTACGCACTGCATATATTTACACTAATAAAATACAATTACAAATTTCAATCTGAAATCTTAACACACTGTCACTTAAAAATCAAAATACAATTTCCTATGGAGTGTTAATTTCTCTGGGATGCAATTTGCATTAACGTTTCACCTTATTTCAGCATTTTATATTTTTTTTATAGAAATAACATGCTTCACATGCAAAAAGAAATATTCTCTTGTTGGTATTGTATTTCATATATCCGTTCCATATGTCTACACCCGCCTATGTCTACCTCGTCCTCTATTATGGCTTCCCCAATGAGATTTTTTGCCATATCAAGTGACCCAGTTTCCTTCCCCTTCTCTTCTCAATAGTCCTCTAGATATACCGCATTTTAGAAATTGTCTGCGATAAAAGCTCGCTAATGGCAAGCGATTGCGCAGCCTAGTCCAAGTGTTATACGGAGAACAAATGAAGAACGATTTGTGCTTGAAACATGTTTCGCTGTTTACCCGCCCCTGCTCTTCTGTGACTATGTCTCTGCTTTCTATTAATTGTTCTTAAGACATGTTATTTGAAATTGCGATCTAGCTGATCCTTTGGAGTCTCCGCCAAAACCTATTTCATATTAGAATAGTCTAATATGTGGTATAATTAGCGTCCCATCGGATCATGAGAGTGATGGAGTCGAAAGTGTTATGTATAATATGTCCCGCGCCAATAGCTAGTCTCTATTGAGACAGGCAGCCGTGGGCGAAATTCGGCTAGGCGGCCTCGGCTTATAATCAGCAATAATGCATGGACCAATTTTTTTTTCATTACGTAGTAAACTTACTACAAACATGCTTTTCACTATTTACAAGCGCTTTTTTAAAGTTTACGTCAATAATAACCTTTATTTTATGTTAGTTTGATTTTATTTTATCGTTTAGACCCTGTTTAACGATTTCTTGTGACTTTTTTTAGGTAAAATGGGGCGTATACAAGCACTACCTGATGAGTGTGGGCGTGTTCTCGTCCGTGGTGACCGTGGTAATGAATCTCATCCTGCAAGTGTTCCAAGTCGGCTCCAACTACTGGCTCACTGAATGGTCCAACGACAAAGAAATGGTATGTCAATATCTTTAATAAGTTTAATAATAATAATGCTTTATTTCTCATTTTGCAATGGTTACGTTGCGAGTTATATTATTACGAATGAATACCTTTTTCTCATCTTGTAGAAACCTCGCGCACTTGCGGCGAGGTCTGTAGGTGGTAATGGGGAACCAGGGTTTCATGATTAAGCTACTTTTCATAAAAATAGATCTTTTGCTGGACATATATCACTGATTAAATCTTTTTAAACTTTTAAGGGTGGTAATATTTTTAAAATGTCACCTAATATTACGTAACCTATGGTTAATTCAAATGGTCACTTAAATTCTATAGTCCAAGTGAAACAATTCGCCCTTCGACCTGACTGTAATTTTACGTGACATGGCAGATAAAATGGTAACTTAGGTCTATGACATCAATAATCGCGACAATATTTTATCGCACTTCTCGTATTGCGATCAGTACAAAATTCACACATTCTTTGACTATTAAATGTTATTTTTTTCTATTGGAAATAATTTCCACATGGTAATATTTTATCGTAAGCTTTAGTGCACATATTTCAGACCTTATTTACTGATTACTTTAGAAAGCGTCGGGTTATGACGCCACGCTTTTAGGTGAATCATAAGCCTTAAATAAAGTAAAGATATAGTATAAATATGGACAGTAAGGTAACTAAGCCTAGTTGATGGAATAATTACCTACGCTATATTGAAGCTGTAGGGTTGTAACTTGCAATGTTCTAGATTCTTATTATTATTTTTAATTAAAACATATTTCTATAATAATAATAATACCTTGGGACAATGTCACAGAGATCATCCTAGCCCCAAACTAAGCAAAGCTTGTACTATTATATATTAGGGTATTTGTTTTATAAATCAGCAGGACGGTTAAAATACGAAAGCTCCCGTTTTGATGAAGCCGAATTCAAAAAGTCGTGTACCACGCAATACGCACGTAGATTTTTAAAAAGATTGCGGAGCTATACTTATACGCGACCACACGTTTTGACGCGTCACTCACTACTGACAGTACCGCGATAACCGCTTAGAGGTCTTGTTGATGCGCATGTTTGTGTGAGTCTGCCGTTTCGACCGTTTGTAGGTAGTTTCCGTACTGCCCATTCTTATACTGAGGTTAAGGTATCTTATGTACTACTGGAACTTTTCCACAGTTAGTGAACGGCACAGTGAACAAGCAGCGCCGCGACATGTACCTGGGCGTTTACGGCGGGCTCGGCATCGGACAAGGTAACATATTGCGCCACCACTTCTCTGCCTAACCCTATCGCAGCAGCTCTTATAACTAACATCTAAAACCTACCGTTTTGAATGTTGACAATGATGATATAATCGATAGGAGTATGCTCCTTGGGGACTAAACATGGCAAGCGTGAGAAACTATACAATCAACTAGAACTTATTTGAAATTTATTTTATTTGGATAACTAGATGCACTTTACAACATATAGAAAAATAGTAAATATAAATAAGGACGCCAATTATCGGTCTCCAATAGTAAACTTTTACCATTATTTTTATTTTCTTTGAAATGTTCTAGGTTTTGAATCGCAATTAATGACAGTTAGAGATTTATGGAATAAGTCATATTTTCATTTCATTTTGTTTGTATGATAATGAATAGATAAATTAAACTATACATTATCATATAAACAACATAATATATGATATAATATCCTGGGAAATTATTCAGACACGGCCATCTGATCCCAAACTAAGCAGAGCTTGTACTATCAAAACCAGATAACTGATATACTACATATACTATTTTTTTTTTTGTAAATACATACTTATTCAGATGATTTACACCCAGACTCAGGATAAACAGACATGTTCATGCACACAAATATCTGTCCAGGGTGGGAATCGAACCTACGACCTGCGGCGTGAAAGGCAGAGTATCTACCAACCACGCCAACAGGCCCGTATAAACATCATTCAACACATTTATATAATACAAGTCGGTGACAATATCTAATGGAACAATGTCATCAGTAAGAAAAGTAGGGCTTAAGCTTATTCAGTCAAATTAAACGGTTCAAAGGATCTCCGATTATGAACGCGCTCAAAACTTTCTCACGCTTGCCATGATAGACCAGCTGGTGATGGCTATTATAATTCTCATAATTATCAGACATTGAATGTAATTTTAGTTCTATTTTTGTGATATCATATGTATTACTAATACTATTTCATCAATTTCATATTACAAAAACCTTTAAGTGTAAAAGTTAAAGTAAAATATACGAATAAGTCCCCAAAAAAGATATAAATACTTGTTATTTTTTCGATATACTTTGTATTTATTTGGAGATGGTTATAATTCTGATGGAAACTTATAATAATGAATACATTTACCCCCTTCTATTTGTAACTAATATCTATTTCTCCATCTATGCGTATTTAATTAAACTATTATATTATATTTTTATTCAAAAATAAATTTAAAAACATTGTATCTATAAATCCATTGCATGTTTTAGGGTTATTTTAACAGCAATACTACCTACAAATTGCATGAAACTTATTTTAGTAATACATATTACATTAAGGGTTTATATATAAACAATAATCATATTTGGCCAGTCACTCAGATTTCTTTGTGTCTATTCCTTTCTATAAAATCTATAATTCTGTATAATTTTATAATTGCAGTTTCATTCGTTATAGGTTAGTTGCATAGCACCAAAGTTAGTGCTACGTCACTATGACTCGTGATTTGCCACTATTGTTGCAATATTTGTATATTAATTTACCTAATGTATTGGCAATATACGTTATACACTTATGATTTTGCCAATATCGGATCATTGCTATTGTGTACGATATTTCTTTAGATATTTTGTGCAGTGTGTTCAGATAGAATTCATGTGGATCGACTACCTATTTACAATGGAATAGATTAAACTTAATCCATGTATAAATGTTGTGGCTTAATTGGCAGTATGTCAAGCCATAATCTAAAAGTGTCAAAAATGGCTACTGTTTCATAACCTGTTACAGTTCTACTAGACGTACATTTGTTCAGTGTATGTATATGTAGTCGTATATATATATTGTCAGGCCATTTATAATATTATTGTTATACCTATCAAAATCAATATCGAAATAAAATTTAAAACTAAATGCGGTAAGTTATATTCATGTACCAATATGTTAAATTAAATTCATTAGCGTAATAATATAAATAATGCTAGGTTTCAAAATGTAATTAATGTTTAGTATTTAATAAAAACTACTTTATTTAATATACAAGATTTCATATTGTTATACTACTTTAAAGTCCCCCCAAAATGTATTGGAGTGGATATGCCACGATCACCACGCTTGGCAGGCTGTTTGGCGATCAAAGTATGATAGTCATAGTACTCTGAGAGTATATTGTATTGCGAATAGTTAGTCGATTCACATGAGTTCTATCCCTCAGGACTTCTCTTTCTCTCCCCACGGGTTGAAATGGGGTGATTTATGAACCGCTACCAAGAAAACCTGCACCTAGGAACCTGTAGCATGGTTTATCTGTTTTGTAAAATCCTAAAAGAACTATTTTAGTCAAACATTGAAAAATCTGAGTGACTGTATAAAAGAATATATATAAATAAACTGTTATTTCCATTAAATACTTCGATATTGGGTGGGTGTATAAAACTTATTTAAGCAGTCTGAGATTTTGATTTCGTTATGGTTAAACCACTGAGTCGATTGTGATGAAATTAATAATAAATAATCTATCGAGGTATTTAAATATTAAAGCTCTTTTTATTCAGTAGTTAGAACTGGAAGGTTTTAACGGATAGGTTTTATATCTAACTAGTGACTCGCCCCAGTTTTTAATGGTACATAGATAGTAGGAGTGGGCGTTGAATCAACGATCCGTTTTTTTTAAACAGTTTTTCTACCTTACAGTTTTTTGTTATATGCCTACGCAAAACGGTCGCACGTTGACGTCAACGAAACTAGTTAAATTTATCAACCTATTTCATTCAACAATACACGCGAAACGGTCGCACACGTTAACGTAATGTCAACGAAACTAGTTGAATTTATCAACCTGTTTCATTCAACGATATACGCGAAACGGTTGCAGGTTAACGCCAACGAAAGTTCAACGTCGTCAACGAGACGCGGTGCATTGTTGAGCGTTTTTGCGTTAACGAAATGAAACTGCGTACTATAAACGCGGGGCGCTTAATGTTTATACGAGCGAGTGAAACGCCTACAGTTTTAAGTTGTTTGCGAATAAGTGAGATGTATGTATGTTTTTCCGTTCCGTCCGGACCTCGGCCCTGCTCAGTACCGGTGCCGAGCCGACTGACCAACAAAGACAGGTTTTATTATGCAGTTGTTATTGTATTATTTAACTCAACATTAATTAGTTTGTTTGAGTGATAAGTGGTGTACGACCCATTTTTAGTTTTGAAAATTTTAATACTTAATAGGTTTTAGAAAGTTAGTCATTTGTTTTGTTTTTGTTTGTGTATTGTTTAAACATAAATTTAGTTTAGGTATAAATAAATACTGCATTAAATAAAAAAATACTGTTTATAAACTGTCTGCAGCGGTACGGAAATGAAGGGAAGATTATTTCTTTCTATTCTCTAGATTCATTATTCGATTCAATTGCTCACTCACTAAAACAAAGTTAAATAACAACGATGATTTAGTTACACGAATAACTACATTTGGTTAATTAACAAGTTTATTGTGTGACACCCGTAACATATAGATCTGTTGAAGTTTCTGCGAACCATTTAATTAAGTCAACTGGTATTTCAACTAGTTGACCGATTATAGTAAACGGTTACATTTCGCTAACTCCAAAACTTTCAACGATCCACTCTAATAGATAGAAAGGTAAATTATTCGTTTTCGCCAAATAATTACTTTTATGGGTAACTTTTTGATACCTTGGTTTACATTATTGTAGTTTTCGTAGGGACTCTATGTTATTCGTTGATAATGTAACTTTTAATATGTGAATGTTTTTAGATTAAGTAGTTTTTGAGGTTAACCATTACAAACAGAAAAACAAATCTTGTCTCATTTTAATTTTGCTTTAGTTTGCTTAGGAATTGCCAGCCCAAAAACGAAGTATAATAATTATTAGTGTTGTTACTTTATAATAAATCCTAGTGTTCAGTCCCAAGTGTGTAAAAAAATCAAATGCATGTTGATTTATTTTGTATCTTACCTACATGGGTAATATGTCATAAGTATCAATAACAAGCGCGTGCCCCATAGTGGAAAAAAAATTACGATTCAAAGAAATTGACTAGACTAAATTGAATTTACTCACAACTTACTTGACATTATATTATTTTTATTAATTTTAAGCGCAAATTGGTGGAATAAAATATGTAACAATATTTTTGAAGTACTCGACTTAGTTCGGATTGAAACATTCATAAAGTCTCTGTCCATATGGGACCATGTAGATTTGGAGATTGCCTCCTATATCTAAACTTACAAGAGAAGTTCGAAGTGGTTCTGCTCAATTTCTTTAGTCATCCATCATAGTGCTGCCCGACCCCGCATGACTAGAATGATGTCCAAGTAGCGTAAAAAGCGATCGATCAGAACAAACTACGATGCCGATCTTCCGTCGATAGTGTAACATCAGAGTTATCTGTTGAGATATTACTTAGACAGATATATCAAACTAAACAGTTCAACTTAAAAATATCAGACTTTGTCTCAAAGAAAAGTACCATTCTCGATATTGTTTTATAATACGCACGAAGTAGTACCCCTTTTACAAACAAGTTGTGAAATATTCTCGCTTGCGAAACGATAGCATTTAAATTGATGGCATTTTAAGTCGTTCGTTATTAAGCTTTCAATATTGATGAAATTTGCTCATCGGTTGTCAGACTTTCGTTTCGCGGGTACCTCCGTATGGCTTTTTTATAGTCGTATATCTACAAATTAAAAGAGATACCACTGTTTTATCGAGACCATGAACATAGTAGAGTTTGGTATGAGTGAGTTCTGGTCGGGCGCATGGCGCGGGTCGGGCTCGCGCGCTCACGTGTGGTCGCGCAGTGGCGTCGGTGTCGGTGTCGTCGCTGGCGCTGTACCTGGGCACGCTGGCGGCGGCGCGCGCGCTGCACGGCGCGCTGCTCGCGGGCGTGCTGCGCGCGCCCACCATCGGCTTCTTCGACTGCACGCCCGTCGGCCGCGTGCTCAACCGCTTCAGCAAGGACGTGGACGTGCTCGACAACGTGCTGCCCATGACGCTCAGGGGCTGGACCTCGTGCTTCTTTGCGGTATGCGACGCTTCCCACCGCGCCACTACACGCTGTTACGTGCGAAACTCGATCGACCCTAACCGTGTTTATGATCGTTTTTAATGACTATCCCTACAGCCTGACAAAAATCTCGAGACTGTATTTATTTTTAATCTTCAAGTTTAATTCACATTGTACCAAAACTCGTTAAAGTTTCAAGATTTCTTTTGGAATTAAAATTTTAAGCCTTTATAGCTAAATTCTCAAATGCCAGTTTAGCTTCCATTTGCGTGGAATAAAGATTAATTACGCATTAAATCTGGCCACGGTGTCTCAATTAAAACATTAACTTTGACACCTGTAGCGCTGCCAGATCATACCCAATGGGTTAGTAGTTATCCTGATTTTTGTTAACTTATATAAGGAACACTAGAGGACCTTAAAGATTTTATTATCTTTTTAACCTTACGGGATTCATTACTATTCAATTTTCTTTTTTAAGAGTTGATCGAGTTTTACATTGTACACTAAAAATGCCCACGAAACGCTTCAATTACTGTATTTTTTTAAGGTTTTATTTCCAGTATATTGTATCGCTTTTAATTGACTATGAATTGTTAAAAACAATATATAGTTTGTAGATTTGGAGCTTCGACTATTTTATATTGGCTTCTAAAATAATTGTAATTTATATTATTATTTCATATATAAGGGATCAGTTTATAAATAAATAAAATAACTAATATACTTACTCTGCACACCCCGCTATTTACTTTTACATTAATCTAACTTCGGATATTTTGCATGTCTTTAACCTAGCGTAGAGTTAGCTATTGTATGTTATACCCTACACGACCGCACAATGTAAAGTTACAGTGATCGACAACGTAGTGTTTCGTAGAATGTGTCATCTAGATGTTCTTCCTACGATATTGTTGACAATGTATTCATTATTATTAGGTTCTGTACACACTTGAGGTACTTGGTGTGGGTTAGGCACTAAACAGTATCGATGGACGTTGTTACAGCGATAGGATCGATATTCGCTGACTTAATGCCGTATTTGGCATGTTGGCGGGCGGCGAAGATACTCCACGCAATATTGTTGGAGCACGTGCTCAAGGCTCCGTTACAGTTCTTCGAAGTGACCCCTCTTGGCAGGATACTTTCTAGATTTTCTAAAGACGTGGATATTTTGGATACGTCTCTTCCTTCGCAGATCTCCGACTTGATGTGGTGTATATTTGAGGTAACATCGCAGCTACAAGATAATACTCTCAACGTTATTTGTTTGTGACTTTTCGATTGTGTTAAAGACATCTCTTCTGTTTTTATAGTTTCTCTTCTATTTTACCAAGTAAGACTTATTTTATTTTCATTTCTCATGTAACCTTGACCACAATTCTAACATATTATTAACATGATTAATTTATAATATTATTTCATTTCTTTTCCTGAAAGCTTTTACGGAGAGGACATGCCTCTTTATAACTGTGAAATTGCTCGATTAATTTATTCAAATATAGTACAATCAGTCAGTCAGTTTTACGCGTTTAAATTAGAATGACTGTACATAAATGTAGAGTGCTACTGTGGCGAATATCTCCGCCCCACGACATGCCGTGGTCGGCATAGCAGTTGTCCCGAGAGAATGTCTATTAGAGAACGAGTAGCAACGTCTCTCTGAGTACTATAACCATCATACTGCGATAGCCAACCGTATCCCAAGCGGGGTGCTTATGGCATATCCCCAAGATGATCCTTGGGACCTCCCTTTAGTCCAGCAGTGGACGTCCTTCGGCTGATACGATGAAATGCCTTGTCCAAATTGTATGAAATAATATTAAAATTAAGTTTGTTGATGATTGGCAGAATAGGGTCAATGTTTAACATTTTTCAGGCATATAGCACACACACTAAAGTTGTTGTTATATTATCGTTAATTTGTATCCGTACTTTCTCAATTATGTGTCGCTCTTCTTCTAAATGTTCAGATAATACGCGTGTCATTATTTAACTATTCATTTGAACACCTGCAACCATTTTGGTAAATCTAAATTATTTGTAAACTGATCCCATAAAACAGTGCTTGTATATTATTTTTTTGTATTTATTATTGGGGTCATATCATGTGATGTCACCCTGTAACAGGTTACATTTTTGTTCTTCTGTCTTGTAGCCCCTTTATTTCAATAAGTTTTTATAATGCTTTGTGTTTGTTTTGTACAGACGCCAGCACATCCAGCTATCCCGATCTGTCAATTTCTTTTAGAGATTTTCAACTTTATCACATAAGCATAAGGTTTACTTTCGATTGGGGAAATTTTACAGATTAGGGTAGCATGATGTGCTGGCTTCTGTACGTTCTAAATTTAAATATTTTGTATCTTATGATTCGGCCCCAGTAGCGTCTCCGAGGCATTCTGAATACCAAAATAATTCGTAGCACAACAAATTAAATTCGTTCCGATATATGGTTTGGAACAGGACTGTGTTTTGTGGTTTCCTGGGGGACTTATTTTAGATACACAAAAATCAATATTTATATGCTATATCAAAATACATTAATATTTAATTGGACTTTATTTTGGTATTATGGTTGCATCGAAATTAATTCCTTATCGGGCTCTTCAAATCATTGATGCTTGAGTGACGTATACAATGCACCTACCATTTTATTATAGTTAATCTAAAATGCCCTTTTGGTTCTTCTTTAATTTGTTCAAAACATCATGACCAGACTCACCTCCCCTGAACAAAAAATACTAAGACGTGATTACTGAGACATTATAACCTTATTTTTATTTTCGCAGACATTAATTTACTGCTTTCTTTTGGAGAGCCCGGTCAAGGTTATTTGCCCGATCTTAACAAATCGGAATATTATTTGTCCCAATCTATGCAATACATCCGATTGATGTTATCTGATCATACTCTTAAACATCATTTCATTGCAAGTATGACACGTGTTCCGTTCATGCTTTACATTAAATAATATATTACATTTTGGGCTCAGCTTTACACCATGCTTTAAAATGTTCGCATACAATTTTGTATTCATTGATGTGTTTTCTCCGCCACAATATTTTCTGACCAACATCCAAAATGATGCCTATTTTATAAAAAAAGCTTTTTACAATTGTTTATATAATAAAGTGTTGTATGTAGGTATTGGGTACGCTGTTCGTGATAAGTTACTCGACGCCCATATTCATGGCGATGATCCTGCCTATTGGAGTGTTATACTACATCATCCAGAGGTTCTACGTGGCCACGTCAAGACAACTCAAACGACTCGAGTCCGTCTCACGCTCGCCTATATACTCCCACTTTGGCGAGAGTATTACTGGCGCTACCACCATACGGGCATATGGCGTCGCTGACAGGTGTGTATAATTGCACTACTGCCTTAATTATAGTATGTTCTTTAGAGCCATCTCGAAATTAAATACTTTATGTCGTGTTTGATAATGGTGAAAAAAATATTCAATCACTTTACATGAATATTGTTAAGTTAATTATGGTAACAGCAATTGACACGTAAAATTAAAGGCACATAATTGACGCACGCGCACGTCCTCGCGCACAAAGTGACATTTGTTTGGTTTATAAAACAAGTCTACCTTTTATTTTCATCGGTTAAAGATATAGCTCATAAATTTATGTCGGCAATTACATAACTATTTACAAATATTTTTTTTATAAATAAATTTAATAACTTGTAAAACACCAACAACCTCGCAGGACTAGATAGCGAACACCATAAGCAACAACTTTTGTTCTATAACTTTGATAATTTATTTGATTTTATTATTTTATTATCGTATAAAAATAAAGTATTAATTGAATTTCCCAATTGAATGTTTGCAACTCTACGCGCATCGCAGAGATTACTGCCGCCAATCAGCAACAAGGTTTCCAAATTTGCCTACACCAGGCCGTGAGATTAACTAGATAAATCTGGCGAAGAGAGTGTTATTATTATTGGTTGCGCAAGCGCGTGCGAGCCGAGCGTCGTATGACTGAAACATAAACTTACAAATGTTATGACAGTAGAACAAAATCTTTATTTTTCAAGTTATGTTCTGACATACTCTACTACTACATCAGGCAAACAGGAAAAAAGACGTGTGCAAAGATCGTGACAAATGGAAATCCGTTGTCTCTGCCTACCCCTCTGGGATACAGGCGTGAGTCTATGTATGTATGTTCGTAATCTTGTATCAAAAGTTGTTGCTATTGATTTTAGCTCTGCAGTCTTTGGAGGTTGCTGTTGTTGTACAAGTAACCCTGTATATTAAAAATGTTTCACATAATTTATCATTATGGAACATGTCAGGTTTATAGCAGAATCGGAGCGCGGCGTGGACCACAACCAGTCTTGTTACTACCCGAGCTGCATCGCTAACCGCTGGCTGGCAATCAGGCTCGAGATGATCGGCAACCTCATTATATTCTTCTCTGCAGTGTTCGCAGTACGTGGCCGAGACACTATGAGCGCGGGTCTTGTTGGACTGTCCGTCAGTTATGCGTTACAGGTACGAGATTAAAAAAATATATACATATCATATTGTCTCTTAAACAAGATTTGGGGTTATTATATGATTCTATGTTTAATTCGGCAGATTACGCAAACGTTGAATTGGTTAGTGCGCATGACATCAGAAGTGGAGACAAACATCGTAGCGGTAGAGCGTATAAAGGAATATGCAGAGACAGAGCAGGTGAGACTTTTCTATGAAATGGAACATGAATCGGTACGACGTATTTTATCACGATATTCTTACTTGTAGGAAGCCGCTTGGAACGTGAGCCCGGCCCCCGCGTCGTCGTGGCCGGAGACGGGCGCGCTGCAGCTGGAGCGGCTGTCGCTGGCGTACCGGCCGGGCGGCGAGCCGGCGCTGCGTGACGTCACGTGCCTGGTGGCGCCGCGCGACAAGCTGGGCATCGTGGGCCGCACGGGCGCCGGCAAGTCCACGCTCACGCTGGGCCTGTTCCGCATCGTGGAGGCCGTGGGGGGGCGCATCCTCGTGGACGGGCTGGACGTGGCCGCCGTGGGCCTGCACCAGCTGCGCTCGCGCATCACCATCATCCCGCAGGACCCCGTGCTGTTCTCGGGCACGCTGCGCATGAACCTCGACCCCTTCAACTGCTACTCGGACGAGGACCTGTGGCGCGCGCTGGACCACGCGCACCTCAAGCCCTTCGTGCAAGGTGGGTGTGGGTGTACTGGGTACCTCGACCCGCCTGCTGCCTGGCACTGACCAGACCGCTGTTGCAGGGCTGGCCGCGGGCCTGCTGCACGAGGTGTCGGAGGGCGGAGAGAACCTGTCGGTGGGTCAGCGCCAGCTCGTGTGCCTGGCGCGCGCGCTGCTGCGCAAGACGCCGCTGCTGGTGCTGGACGAGGCCACCGCCGCCGTCGACCTGGAGACTGACGAACTCATACAGGTAACAGCTTTGATTGCTTACATGTATATAGTTAGCACTAGTATCGGTCTCTTTTATTTAATGCTTGGCATTCTCGGGCTTTGCCAATTTTATAGAAATAATTCGAAAGACTCATATAGTAATCTAACCATTTTAGTTATTTTTCTAAAATGAGCTTCGGAAATATAGTTTAATGTTTATGGAAAAGCCATGAATTTTAGGACTCTGAATATTAACTAATTTAAAATATACTACAGTTACTGCTATTCCGAGTATTAGTAATTCCCTGCACTTGAGACGGAAAGTTGCCAAGGTTAAATGGCTTCTAGCATCTGACCCCACTGCTCTACCGAATGCAAGAGAAACTCTAATATTTCGAGTAATTTAAGATTATATTTGCCCGCGATTTTAGATAGAAATCCACAGCTTGAATAAATTGCATAGATTTATTTTGCGTTGTTTTACAGTAAATATTTATTTAAGTGTCGCTTACACTTCTGTACATATATTTACTCAATCCGTTAACACTAAAACTGTTTTTACAGAAAACTATTAGGTCCGAGTTTGCTGCGTGCACAGTGCTCACCATCGCCCATCGTCTCAACACCATCATGGACTCCACGAAGGTCATGGTGTTGGATAAGGGCCAACTGGTAGAATATGCACCGCCAGAACAACTGTTACAGGATAAAAACTCAATATTCTACAGTATGGCGAAAGACGCTGGACTAGTAAATTAATGTATCATTCTCAGAACTTACTCAGCAATATTCTGAGTAAAATCGACTCGATAAATATGTTGAGGTTCCAAATGAACAGCTTCAGTGATGTTGGACCTTTCCGCTTCCTATTACAGATACCAGTATTCAGTATCCCGTACCGTATAACAGGATAAGTCATGTTTTAAAATCATATTAATTCGTATTACTTACTACAATATTGGCAGCTTAAAAAATATAGAACTTTAGAATACGTATTTTTACTTTAATTTTTTAATAACTGCTATTAAATTTGGTGGAATTAACTAGAGTTTTTAGTCTAAATTGAAGAAGACTGCATTTTGTAACGATTTTATAATTATATCTTTTTTAAACTTTTACTTAAAATCGCCAGATACTAGCGACATCTGTACCCATCCAGTCTGACATCACTGAACAGTGTCAGTTCGCTAATGTTACCTCTGCAGTGCAGTCGCTTGCCACACTGTAACATGTACTTATTCTACACAAATACCAAGATGCCACTTACAATTAGGTATGCCAATACGTTTATGTTATTGAAAGAGTACTTACTAGTATTTTTTTAAGTGATTTATTAAGAACGTCATATTAATTTGTTGATGCTCAATACAGGAATATGTATCGGATATATATTTCAAATGTCTGTTATTTTTATCAATTTTAAATGGATTAACAGCATTACGGAACGTTAGATAACAGTAAGGAGACTGGAAAATGATGGATTACTCGTTTTATAAGATGGGAGCCACGGTCAAGAGTATCGCATTCGTCCGGAAGAAGATTCCCATATGAAATTGAAAAACGTCGTGTTTATCTTATATGAATGTGTTTCAATTTCATAGTCAAGAACTTTAAGACACAGAAACAAGAAATATTCAAGAACTTTAGTACTGAAGAATGCTCCTCGATGCAACTGAGACATATCGAATGTTAATAAATAATTCGTGATTTTCCAGTTTTCTCTAAACAGAATTACCTCCCAGTTTTTTTATTATTATACATTATTAGTACGTAGATATAAAAAAAGCATTTACAACTCATCACAGTAACAATTTATTTAAATATCGAAATAGTACTTAAGCATATGACAGGGTGAGATTTTAATGAGTTTCAGCTATAGGTAATGGTGTATTTATAGTTGATAAGTATAAATTAAACCGCAATACTTAATTAATAAAACATTTTTATTAGAATGATACTGTTATTTTTTCATAATTGTTTGTGGTTATGTCTAGACTGCCATTAGATTCTTGCTTATACCATACTCGTTAGCGGCGTAAAGCATAATTAGTGTGGCAATTGAGTTAAGTACTCATTTTGATTGATTTCATTCTTCATACAAAGTGAATTTTCTTTGCATACGCGGCGCGGCATGAAACTTAATTCGAAATAAACCCACGAGTGTGACTTAATTAATAATGAAATTTAAAAAAACTGATGATATAAAACCTCATCAAGGAGCGAAATGACCGAATATAATTTTGAATAAAGGTTTGGTATCTATACCATAAATACGCAAATTACTCAAAATTAACTCCTCGCTACCAGTAACTTGGGATTATAAGCAATTTTTAAATTTTAAATAATTAACCGGGTGTTATTACTAAATTTATATAAGGTATAAAATAAACTGTGGCAAAAACTTAAGAGCGCAATTTCAGATCAAGAAAACAATATCAAAAAAATATTTTTTGGTTCTAAATACGAAATGCATTAGCGTAGTAATTTACATGTTGATGTGGTACACCTTCAGTTCCAAAGACAAATTGAGCTCTTTAAGTCCTGTCCCCCAATTTATGCTACACCTTATATAGTACGCATTAATTTTAAGAATACCCACAAAATTTGTGAACATTCGTCTAATACGTTACCTATTTCGAATAAGAGAACTATCGTGCTTGTACCAGGACGTAGTATTCCACACTATGTATGTTCTATGTTGTTTGTTATTGTGTATAATTAGTGTTCTAAGACCCTAACTGCCCAACATTGTACATGACATATAACCGCATCAAACATTAACCCGGGTGTTTCACATTAAATAATGTGTCACAAAATTTAATGCTTTTTAGTTTCGCGACGACTCGTTTAGTTTCTGAGACGATTGTACGCCTCATTATATCCATTGATAATATAATGAATATAATCTTAAGTAGCTTTATTTAAAAGCTTGGATTGATTATAAATGTTATTGCGATTTATATTTCATTCGTATTGTATGTTAATTATATGATAACAATTTATTAAGCGTATCGTTTTCAAATTGTAAAGTTTTTGTAAAATTGTTGCCCAATTGAACATCACTATTTTAAGTCGCAAAACTGACAAGTTGGAGTAAGCCCGCTGACCTTAAGAACTTAATGCTATAAAACACAATGATAAATATTAATAGCACAAGGTGCGTGGTACCATGTAAGCTGTTCATATGTAGCGTCTGAGGCGTACATATACAACGCGTACGTTACGTACCTGTATTTTTCACATAAGTTGAATAAATTTCTTTTTTATAAATTATATTTTATGCGAGATAATAAGTGTTTATTACCAATATGTTTCACATCCTTGATGTATAGCGGTGTAACATTGTTGGTATTTTGATGTTACTTGAATGACTTTTATAGTACTTACATAAACTTAAAATGAGAAAGTTACCATACATCAGCGGAAAATATTGTTTATTATAATAAGCTTTCAGCTAAACAGATGTTGGAGTTGCCCAGTGACGGCTATAAGCCGTGTGTAGTGTGCTAACCACTAGACTTTACACTTAATTAGTTAAATAAACTGGTGTTGATTGATGTAGGGAAACTGATCAGCACTATGCATTACTTACATTTTTGGTCAACCGATCCGTTCAGTTACTATTGATATAGATGTCAATACTCAACTACAAAGTAAATCACCCATTCTAAGAAAGGAAGAAAACAGATCTATTTTTTAATTCAATTTTAATTAAGTTGAAAGTAACTGTCAACTGTGAAGTTGTTATTATTATCATCCGATGGCTGATTCAATTATAGACTAATTGATTATTTGATTTCATTTTGTATAATATAAATAAAATGGGTACCTAATACAGTTTGATTTAAAGTTGGTACTCTTTAGTGGTTATTTTTGTTACTTATAATACGATGATACTTAATTTTTATGTTCTATGTAAATGATACTTAAATATTTCGAATACAATGTTATGGTTAATGTTTAGTTGTATATATTTATTATAAAAAAAAATAATGTATGATCTACTTTTTATATTGAGAACGATATATATTTTAATGACATCTGTTAATTATAATTTGGAATCTTTAAACTTCACTTTATTTATTTTAAAACAATGTCCAGTTATGTACCGACGCCAGCACATCAAGCTTCCCCAATCTGTCAAATTTTCCCAATTGATTGATTTTCTACTTTATCACAAGAGAATAAGGTTCACTACCTTACGCTTTTGCGATAAAGTTGAAAATCTATAAAAGAAATTTGACAGATTGGATGTGCTGACGTCTGTACAAGACAAGTTCTTAGATATAAATAAAGTTATGTTCCAATTTATTTATTTCGTAATTCCAAGCAGAAAATAGTTGAAATTGACATGTTTATCATATTTTATTCTACAGTGGTGTTTCTCAATGACTTACAGAGTTTTCTTCATTATCTAACACGAGAATTTTGCGCCTTTCAAACGACACCGATTGAAACAAATTTCTGAAAATTTATTAATTAAATACTTGCTTAGTTACATTGCAGTAATATTTAAAAATTGGGCCACATAAGTTGAGTACATCTTCCAGTGAGAGACACACACTGATACCTCGACAATAACTTCGACGAATTAAAATAATATCCTACATACCAGTGTCACAATACAACTATTGAGTAGAATGAATGAGCCGTACAGTCGCTCCACGTCAGTGTATACACTTGTACTAAAAAAACCACCCTTAAAGACTACGTAATAAAGATACTGTGAAGGTAAACATGTAAGCACCGACGTGGCGTCGCTTACGAAGTTTAGTACAACTGAGATTATTCAATTCTTATATGAGACTCCCAACTAAGACATGCGCTTCTCTATAAGTAAGCAAGCTAATGTTCTCCAATAGGTCTAAAATGGTATATAATATATTATTAAATAATTTATATAATTAGGCACTTAATGCAATTTTAACTGTGGACTTTTGAATGTTGTGTTATATTATGTTGAACCGAGTGATTGGTAGGTAATGTTATCAATGGCAATAAATGAATCGGGCGCATTGGCCTCTCCGTTATTACATCTTGTATAAAACATGTACATAAAGTTAAATTGTATGTACAATTTGTAAAAAGTAACCGAACTATCAACAAAGAAAGTTATAGAATGTAAGTAGTCTAGTTTTCACTTTTGTGCCTATTGAATAATCTAAGCGAATCTTTGTTTTAATTATGTATTAAAATTAAAAATGTTTTACCAATGTGATGATGAATATAATTTGTATTTTTTTTAGATATAATTGCACCCTTTCTTATTCTAGTCTACAGAAATGTTTGCCTACGAACCGAAGTAGATTGTATCTACTTCGGTTCGTAGGCACTTGTACTGTGATTAATTCCACTATGCCTTCCATCCCCTTAGTTTACATTCGTAGGTATTGATGAAATGTGCCATCCGGTCTGTAATCGGACGAACAGCCCGTGTCTTCCCGTATTAACTTAATACAACAGTTGCACTAAACGTCCAAACAAACCGCCCGTTTCGTGCATAATCCATGTCAATAACCGCCCTGAGCCGAGGTTCGAACCCCATAGGCACATTAGCGCGGGTTTCTTAGTTTGTAGAAAAGCAATGAATGCCTCCTAGGCTAAAAGTATAAAGAAGATAATCATTTATACTCGTTAACTTTGTCAAACTTTTCTACTGTACTCTACAAGGGCAAGAAAAGTTTCGGTATTGGTAAAGGTTAGGTTTGTTCTCACTAAAGAAGAATTTTTACGTATTGTAAATAAAATTAATTCTTTACCCAATACGACACACGATAATCGCTACGGTAAGACTATTTGTACACATATTAAAAGTATTCGTGATAGTAATAGGCACTATTTTAAGAGATCCCAATAATTTTTTAGGAAGATTTGATAAATATTTTTTTTACGAAATATAATTTTTTCGATTCTCAGTTTTAATAAGTACAGTTCGATAAATACATAAAATCGACTAAATTGATCATATGACAACACTATGCTTGAACGCTTGCAACATAAAAAAATAATGGTCTAGCCAAAGAGTATTTAATTTAAACCTACAGCAAAGAGTATAATAATAAACTGGGGTCTAGCTGTCAGTTTAATCCATTTAAATAAAAATCGAAGAGTAGAATAATATAATAAAAATCAAACTATACCTATGTGCTTGTGTGTTTATCAATCAAACTATCCAAAGAAAATATAATAAACTACATTCAAAACTATTTACCAACACTAAAATACATAAATATTCTGTTGAAGTTACTGAAATTATATAGAAAGAAGAATTATATAGAAAGGCTATCATAAAAATTATTATATACACTCACAAATATCTGTACAAATGGATGCATTATTTGGAGTAGAACCACTAAATAATTTTCAAAATGTAAGTTATTTTGACATATAATTATAGTAGTTAAATTACCTACTTCACAGTTCATCATTTTCTATTTATATTCGGTCCATCTACTGGTTGCGTCCATTGCACCCATGCCTGCTAATGGCATCAGATACACATTTTTTCAAACACCTCACGCTAAAACTACATATTTAGAACCTCCAATGTGTATTCCTATTAGCCGTCTTTGTACCAAAATTTTTTTTGAGTAGAGCATAAACCGCTGGATGTGGGCACCACAAGACCTTCGGGAGGCCCATGTCCAGCAGTGGATGTCTTTCCGCTGATATGATGATGATGAGAGTATAGGTACTCTATAAAGTTAATTAGCTAATTGTAGGATACCTTTATTTGCATTTTGGTTTGTTTCATTTATTCTGTCATCATGTACTTTTTGATATAGAATAAATTATGCCCAGTTATTCTGCTGTGAATATTTGTGTCATAATTTAAAAACTATTTATTTACTATCCAAAATGTCAAAAAGAAATGCTGTTCAAAAAATCAGCTCTCATTTGATATAAGCAAATAATTTACTCTACTGTGATTATTGCCATGATACAGCGACAGCAAAATATGATACTCCGAAACCTATACAATCCACCATGGTTTATCACAAATACAGAAATAACCACCATCACGAGATGACCACTGTAAACTAAGAAGTTCTAAAAACTACAGAGACCTACAAAGGGAAGCTGGAAAGACATCCTAATGAACTGGCTGCCAAGTTAACAACTCAAAGCTACCGTAAACGGCTTAAGCGGAAAGATATACTAGCCATATAAATAAATATGGCCTAATAAAGAGGAGATGCCTCACTGGAGGACACACTCTTAACTGTCAAAGCGTACAACACACCTGCTTATAGTGAATGCTGATTGCATATACAATACAATAAAATAATATAAAAAAAAACTGACTAGCCTTCTGCAAGGCTAGCCTTCTGCATGACTAGCCGTCTGATGACATACTATCATATGAAATAATAGAGTGATATACATATGGGCTCGATTCTCAGCTTCAGATGATCAGATCAGATTGGATGGTATAGCTACCACTATTGCAGAGTGCATCTGTAAGATATATTGTAGATTTACCTGCTCTCTGAGACATGGGGAAATTAGAAAAATCCTAGCTACTCTTTTAGACACTCATAACCAGTTGCTCTCACTGGTCCAAAAGGGATTGCTGCAGTGAAATAATTAGCAAGAGGTCAGTCGAATGTCCACTAAAGGGAATTAATTTATGTGTGTGTCTCCATACTTTCGGAGCTCCAAGTGGCATTTTAATAAAATAAAAATTTTAGCATTTAGGCTTCATAAATATATCATGCCTTAATCCAAGTTGTTATATTTCAGTAATGAGTTGTTTTACTAGAGGTTATAATACGGTTCCCTATTTCTCACATAATTTTATATGTAGACTGAAGCACTTGGACAGGCCTGTTGGTGTGGTTGGAAAATACTTGATTTTCACGCCAGAGGTTGTGGGTTTGATTCTCACCCAGGGCAGATATTTGTCTATATAAGTATGTATCTACAAAAAAAGTATATCAGTTATCTGGATTCCATAGTACAAGCTCTGCTTAGTTTGGGATCAGATGGCAGTGTGTAAATTATTTTATTTATTTACTAGCTGTGCCCTGCGGTCTTACCCACATTAAACTTTATAAATTATCACAGCCCCTACCCCGTGGGTGATAGCGTAAGCTATATATAGCCCATATGTTGACCCGATCTCTTAGTAAGTAATATTCATGCAAAATTTGAAGTAAATCCAAGTCGTACTTTTTGAGTTTAGCCCAGAGATACATACAGACAAAAATTCTAAAAACTATATTTTAGGCTTTGATATTGATTGTAGATCACGCCCCAAGTATTCCTTTTAAACAATATTCAATGTACAGTTTTGACTTTCTTACAATTTTATTATATGTATAGATTTAATTAAGAAACAGTCTTATCCAAACATGTTTTCAAAATATATTTATAGATTGTAGACGTATTACTTAATGAAGCAAATAATAGCTGAAGAATTGTCTGCAAAGGCGGACGCCCTCATTTAGCTTGTGCTGTGTAGCTCTGCTGCAATCATTCCAATGAAAGCATTGGCATGATTGCACCAGAAAGGTTATCAAATTTTACTTATTTGTTTCAGGTCTTGCAAGAAATTATTAACAATTTGTATAACTTAGTTCCAAGCACCTCATCTCACTTGGACACTGGAGTGTTTATAGAGGCAAAAAATGAGGTGAAGACATTTATTACAGACTGCAACTTTGACATACAGGATATTACCTCACAATGTTATGCCAAAGGGTGGCCAGAAGAGAAAATAAAATGCTTCATTAATTTATTTGAGAAAAGCAAGACTGAACTTCTCTATGTAGCGCTTAATCATTATAATAGCACTTATGGTGAAACTATTGTTAATTTTGATTGGGTCTTAAAATTTATTCTTGGTACAAGTGAATTAAAAACTTATAAATATCCTTTGCTACAATTACTTTTGTCTTCAGTTAGCAAAAATGGCCAAAATAATAAATCAATGTATGATATTAACAAAGATGTATTATCTAAAATGATTAACATATTAGAAAGTATACAGTAAATAAAAGCTATAAATACAACAGTTATTCATTGTATTTGTTCACCTAGTCCTGTAGATTTCAGTACCAGATTTATTTTTCAACACCTATTGTTACTTGTACAAATGCAAGCACATGCAGCTACCCCAATCTGTCAAATTTCTTTATAGATTTCAACTTTATCACTTAAGCATTAGATTAATTTTCAATTGGGGAAATTGGACAGATTGGGGTAGCTTGATGTGCTGGCGTCAGTCTGAACATAATATAATAGCTGTTGAAATTATTATTCTAAGAATAATAAAACCTAGATAACTGGCAATTAAGCTATGGCGTGTTTGGTAAATGCTTGCTTTTCACGCCGCAGGTCGTGGGTTCGATTCCCACCCAAGACAGATACTAGACTAGCATGACCATGTCTGTTTGTCCTGGGTGGGAATCGAACCAACAACAAACTCCGACGTGAAAGAAGCATTTGCCAACCACTGTCAACTATAATGTCCTCCTAGCCGAATTTCGGCCACGGCGGCCTGTCTCAACAGAGATTAGCCATCTGCGCGGGACATTTTATAGTGCACAAGTGTGTGCGCAAACACAGGAGCATTTTCTATTCCATCACTCTCATGATCCGATGGGACGCCTAGCGACACGACCGGAAAGAGGTCAGGTATAAGACCGACGGCTTTACGTGCTCTCCGAGGCCATCTCCCAGACTTCGGGCTGATTTGAGAAATTTTTCTTTTTACCTAAATAGTCCCAAAATCGCTTTTGGCCCGACCTGGGCTTTAAACCCAGGATCTCGTTCTCTGCGGCTGATTACGCTACCACTACCTATATTATGAAGTTGCGGCCGAATGCGAAGTCGACGGATGTTTCGGCCTCTTGCCCTAGTGCGAAGAACAGCGGTGGGTATTATTGATAGTTGGTATTTGAAGATTTGTCTATATTAATTATATACGCGTACTCCAGATTGGGGCAATACAAAGTGCTACCGGTTCGAACTGTGGTGGACGAATAAAGCGCAGAACTGTTGTTGGGTGGGATTTATACGTGCAAGAAAGCCACTTTAATGCAAAATTACATTAATATATAATATCTGGGGACAATGTCACACAGATCATCCTAGCCCCAAACTAAGCAAAGCTTGTACTATGGGTACCAGACGACGATATACTTATATAGATAGATAAATACTTATATACATAGAAAACACATTACAATAGTTGGGTAATGGCTGGGAGGCCGTCTTCGGGCGCGTTGTACCTATATAAATATGCTCAATAGCCGTAAGGTGTTAAAAATAAGTTAAAATGGTGTCAGCGAGGAATCTATTAGAATGGACATTTTGGCTACACATTACAATGATAAAAAAATTCTAAATTTTGGAAACAAAATACATAATTTAATGGAAATCAAAGTTTACCGTGCGCCGTGGACGGGCTATTAATACGGGAAATAGCTAATATGTTTGCTAATAAATTCAAAATGGATCCATTACCTGTTACTTCGGCTGGTAATTGTAATGATAAGGATTGGTCTGGAGTAGGCGAGACATTGTGTTCAGCTGCAGTTTTCCATGCAAGATGTAAAAAATGTAATAACACATATGAAGCGCGGCAAATCTCCCGGTCATGATAGCTTAAGTATTGAACACTTACTTTATGCGGGGGATTTGCTGTAAGTAGGTATACTAAACTTTGCGCTCTTATTGTATAAGGTATATTATATTTACCTGATGCGTCAATGAAAACGGTAGTCATACCTATTGCAAAAAATAAAACTGGTGATCTAAGTGCCTCTGCCAACTATAGACCAATCTCTTTAGGTACAGTTCTGGGCAAGGTGTTGGAACGGCTTGGCAGCCGGTGCTGATGAGCCGTGTAGAAATTGACGATGCTCAATTTGTTTTCCGTTCAGGGCTATCCACTGATCTCGCAATACTGACTTTAAAATACGCTGTGAATTACTATAAACGAACACACGGAATACCTTAGTCTATGCCTGATTCCTAGACCTAAGTCGCGCATTTGATGTAGTTAATTATGATATACTTTGGAGCAAGTTGTACGGCTTGGGAGTTCCTAGTCAGTTTGTTAGCTTACTGAGATACTGGTACGGAAACATGGAGCAGTACCCAGGAGGGTACTCGCTCATAGCGGAGAATCCCTCTTCGAACAGAGCTGAGCCCAGGCTGTCCCTCGTATTCTTCGGGGACAAAATTCGAAACAATGAAGTTGCAAGAAGATTATAAACAACAACTAGGGCTAGTACGGGCTAGTGGGAGTACAACCGATTCTCTCAGAGAGAGTATGGTAGGGCGGATGAACTCGACCCTCCAGGTTATATCTGATTGGGGTATCGTAAACAGGGTCGAGTTCAACGCCCCGAAAACACAGGCATGTCTTTTTTCCGCAAAGAAGACCCCGTTCTATCGGACTCCCACATTTCGTGATGTGTCTGTACCAATATCCAGTGACCTAGACGTAGGTATTGGGTCTCAATTTATCTTGCGACCTGAATTTCGGTCGATCCATCGAGTCTAAAGCTAAGGCCTCTGCTAAGAAGCTCAGTATCCTTCATAAGGTGAGACGGTACTTCACGAAGGAACAGTCAAGACCGACCCTGCATGGAGTACTGCTTTCATCTTTGGGATGGCTCTGCAAAATATCAGCTGGACTCTTTGGATTCAATAGACAGACGCGCTCGCAGGATAATCGATGACAGAGACCTAAAAAGCTGCAAAGCTAGGATCATATGTGTCAGGTTGCAAGCTTATCGGTTTTCTATAGGCTATTTCATGGAGAATGCGCTCAAGACCTCCATGAACTTATCCCTCCTTCCCCCTTTTTTCATCGGACTACTAGACGGCGGGAGGGTTTTCACCGCTTTCTTGTTGACATCCCATTCTGCCGTACGAAGCGCTTTGCTTTTATCATACGGACGGCTAAGCGGTGGAATACCCTCCTGAACGACGTGTTTCCAGACTTACACAACGTGGGTTTATTCAAGGCTAGAGTGAACAGGCATCTTATGAGTACGCGCGGTCCATCTTCGACCACCTCTTCACTTACCATGGTGAGATCGTGATAAAGCGCAAACCCGTTCAACACTAAAAAAACTCATCAACCAATAATAAAAATCAGCCAACACACTCAGCGCCAAGCCATATTAGCCAATTCCTTTAAATTTTAACCGTACCTTATTTTCTGTTATTTTTGCGTAGAATGCGATAAAACCAAAAAGTTGCTTGTGTATCAAAAATGATACACATGATTGGACAGTGTGTATCAAATATGATACACTGGCGTCGAGCGTGTTAATAAAAAAATATTCAATCAAACACGACACTCGTTTCACCCGCCATATAGGTACGAAAATAATTAAAGGCACGCCTTTCGTGTCATCCGCAACGAGTTTGTTAAATCAGTTGGTGAAAAAACTAATCGAAACATTTTTGCACTTACAAGGATATCAACGGCAACGTGGGGATTCATTTAGTATTTTCACTAATCTGTCTTTGCTTAACTTCCTATAGCGAATATGAACAAACCGCCCACCACATACTTTGGGTGTGTGATCTGTGAAAATCAGAATGACTGGCGAAAATGACCGATCAGCTTTAAAATATTACTAAAATCTAATACCTATTTGCTACTACTTGATACCTTTGTTAAAATAATTGGTACCTAATTAACAACAGAGAAAATGAATTAAAAATTGACGTCAGGATGACTGCCCACATGTAGAATCACCACGTAAGGGCACAGAATAAATAGTACTTGGTAGGGGAGAGCAGGTAGGATTCGTACACAGGGAGCATTCGTACAGTGGTAATATTTTCACTATCCAATGCATTGACGTGCTCGCGTTTGTGTGAGTGACTCCCGCTCATACAAATAGTGTACCCACGGGGCAGGACGACAGTGCGGCCATTGGCTCCGAGGGAGCAAGTCGATACGTGTTTTCGGTCTCCGTAAGTATTTTTTGTATTCACTTTTGACCATGCTTAGCTGTTATAAGTTTGGCACGAATGATATCAGTGTCCTAATATAGTTTACGGAGTAATATCTTGGTTTAATATGCAAATGGTCATTTTAGGCTAACTATAACGGTTTTTTTTATTTTCAATTAATTTATTAATTTCGCCATTTGGGGTACCTTCGTACAGTTATGAATGGGGTAGATTCGTACTGTACGAATGCTCCCCATTCCTAACTGCGTGGTAATATAGATTGTTTACTATTAATATTTTTTCTCACATATCTTTATTTGCCCAATAAGTACACATATTATATAAAAATATAAGTATATATAAACAATTAATATAACAGAACATTCCACAAAAATTTAAAAAAAATAATAAGAGCAAGATAGATTCATCTTCTAGAATGGGCCAACATGCGAATATGCCAGATACCTATTACATCTACCTTGCTATCATAAGATGCAACCGCACCTATATTGTTATCAACTGTAGGATTAATAACACTAGGAAGTGTCCGGCCCTATCCCAAAATAGACAAAAATGTGTTCAAAAAGTCAAAGAGAGGAAAACTGCCAGAAAAATCGAGAATATATACAGACAACCCTGAAAAAATAGACTAGAAGAAATGAGAAAAGCAAATAAGCTAAGGAGATGAAGCGAGCACTAAATTTATTATCAGATAGAAAAACCCCAACAAACATACAGAAGGAAACTTCAGGAATAACTAAGCGAAAGATCAATAGTCCGGATGAAACTGATTGTGATGGTGAGACAGATTGTAAGGATGAGGTTAATATAGGCTTAAGAGAAATTTCTTGTTCTACCGTCGAATAATTCGAAGAGACATGTGAATTATCAGATTCCTAGACAGAAACTCCAGTTCTGACCGAGAATATCAAAGCTTTCTAATGGGAAAGTTCCAGAGTAAAAAGTCAATTCTATATTATGTTGGGCAGGTGCTTGAAAAATATAGTCCCATCGAATACAAAGTTGCATTTTTGAGAAAGAAGCCTGGTATCTGTAAATTTGTTTTTCCTACTGGCAAGGATGAGAGTACTTTTTATACATCAGATATGGTACGCATATTATCGTTATCAAAATCTGCTTTTACGGCAAGAACTGCCAACATATATTTAGCTTCGAAAAAGATCTATAATCTGGATAGTACCTATAAAATACATAAGATATACATTGAATACCTTGTTATGGGAAATTTTATAATTTTAATTTCTTCATTCTTATATTAACAAATAAGATAAATAAAAGTGTTAAGATTTGGTGGCTAAGCTCTTTAAAAACAATAAGTGTTAATTATTACTACGTGAAGAGTGATTCTATTTATTTTATTTATTTATTTTGATAAGAAACAAACGGTAATACAGAAAAACTTAAATATTTCATTTTTTACTTAAAGACCTATAGTTTCTATAAACTTTGATATCAATACATGATTACAATATATTAAAAAAATTGCATTTTCTTTGAATGTACTAAGGTCCCCCATACTGTACGAACGTGCCCCACCCCATGTACGAAGGTACCCCACGTGTGGGGTAGCTTCATACGTTTTCCATTTTTTTGCAAAGTTGCCGTAGCTTCGTCATTTTAGTTTATATCTAAACTCCACTTCAATATAATTAAAGCCAAATATGTCTGGCATATAGCAGCATTAAAATTATTTTGAAAAAGCGTAATGTTATTTTTTTACACGGCTTAGATTAAAAAGTGCACGAATCCTACCTGCTCTCCCCTAAGGGCTCCAAAATTTTAATTCGCGTTTACATAAATTTAGCACCTATTTCATACCTAAACATATGTTTTTTCTAGATTATTAGAGCAAATAATAAAAAAAATAACAGAAGTTTTTTGTTTACTACTAATAAATAAATAAAATAAAAAAGGATTTTATTCACGTAGACTTTAAAAAAGCGCTTGTAAATAGTCCGAACATGTTTGTAGTAATATAGTTGTACCTATACCTACTATTTTTCTGTACAATAAAATGATGCAATTATGTTTCTTTTAAAAAACTTTATTTATTAACAATTGTACAAATAATACCCAAGCAGGTGAATTTATACTGCTGATTTAAATTAATATATTTATTTTAAATATATTTACTAGTTTATCGTACCTGTTTATTTATTATTGTATATTGCCTAGGTACTATCTATTCAATTCGATATCAAGTAAACAAATTTTGATATAATTACATTTCTTTCTAAATCAAGTTCTTTCATAGTTCTTATGAAAAGCACAGTGCCTCTTTAATTGATATCATGACAGACTGGTCAGAAAATTACACCACTACGGTATTAGGAACATGGCTCTTCAATTTCTGACTTCTTAATAGCAATAGAATTCAGAAGGTCGAAATAAACGGTAAAATATCTGCGGGATATCCAGCGGGCGACTCACAAGGGTAAATTATTGGCCCATTCTTGGTTTAATATAAATAAGTGACTTACTTAACAATATAACAGATAAGCATGAGATTGTGTTGTTTACAGATGTTACTTCCTTGACATTCTAAATAAACGGACAATTGCGCAATTTTGATGATGTAAACGACGCAATCTCTAAAGTTGTTCATTGGTCTAATGCCAATAATCTTGAGCTCAATAATAAGAAAAATAAAGTCCTCAAATTCACAAAATCTAATGTGAAACGGTGACAACCAATGTACACTTCCCTTCCCGCTACGCTACGGCTCAGTGTGCCGGAGGTTCGCTGTCAAATAATATTATTTTTCTCCTATTTCGTGATTGTTTTGTGACCTGTGTTTTGTTTCTAACTAGCTTTGTGTTAGTGTTAAATACTACAATCTGTAAGTTTTTTAAGTGTTTTGATTAGTAATATCTGGATTTTTGATCAAATTATCGTTCGGTGAGTAAGTTTAACTTTTATTCTTGTGAGGGTACCGCGTCATAGTAACAGTCACTTGTTTTCGTGCTAAATATTAGTGCTTACATTAAAACGCTTGCTTATTTTTTGTGAATAATATGTCAAAAATAAATGATGTCCCTCCCAACCGGGGCCAAGAAGTTTTTAGTAGAAGTAAACGGACCCCCAGAACGCCCCCTTCAGGCTTCAACAAACGTGTGTTAGGCGTTTTGTACTTCCGATGGTCAACTGGAATCGGATATAAAACGTTTTCGGGAATCTGAAACCGATTATTCTATATTAAACATTAGCGATACAAACAGTGCGGACTATAATTATTGCGATCTTGTGACACAAGTATCCGTTTATTTGTCAAAGATTAACGAAATAGTCAGTGATTCCAACTCGGGTATGAATATTGCGAATAAGCTATCGGTGATGGATTGTACGCAGCGCCTTACCAGTATTATTTCATTACTTGCGCTTCAATCTTCATGCAATGAAACCTAATTAGCGAACGCAGAACGTCAGTTAGATCTTTGCGTAAATAAAACCAATTCTGAGATTCCTACGTACGCGGAACAATTGAAACTGCGTTTACCGAAAAAAACCGCCGCCCCCATAGTACAGACGCGAAAACCGGTTCCTTCAATTATTGCGTATCCCACCACTGAGCAATCAGCGGAGTACGCGACTTCGTCGGCGACCAAGGAAGCGCTTATGAAGGCCATAAAACCCGCGGACGACGGTTTTCAAATAGTAGGCGTTAAAAAAACTTTCAATTCTGCAGGCGTTGTACACCGAGTGGCAAATGAAAGCCAACTCAATAAAATTCGATCTGTCGAGGTCATTCGTTCGGCGGGCTTAAAACTTCAAACTCCATCCGGGCGACGACCACGCATACTTATTAAAGATATACCGTCGTCAATGGACGACCAGGTCTTTTTAACGGCGCTATACAGGCAAAATATCAAAGATAGTGATCTTAAAGTCAGCGAAGACGATTTTACATCTAAGATTAAAATTGTGCGAAAGCGTAACGTAGCTAATGGGCGTAAGTGGGTGGGAATTGAGCTTGAACCGGAGATTAGAAAACATTTAGTCAACACTAAAGAAAAACTTTTCATCGACTGGGCTACATGCCGCTTCATTGATGATTTAGAGGTAGTTCGGTGTTTAAACTGCCAGCAATATGGGCATGTTTTCAAGTACTGTAATAATAAATTACCTACCTGTGCCTTATGCGCACAAGCACATCCCACAAAATCTTGTAGTCACCACGATGACCCAGAATTTAAACCAGTTTGTGCATCGTGTAAAGCATACAAAAACCTCACGACCACAAATGCGGCTCGGACAACTGCCCCACATTTAAGCATAAACTTGCGCAGTTAGTCCTAAATACCAATAAAAATAGGGCAGCTAAATCACAACGATAGGGTTGCGACATTAGAGTTGGAAACTCTAGTCAATGAATAAGTACAATTTAGATATAGTGCTCGTACAAGAACAATATCAATATGCGCGTTTAAAAAATAAATTGGTGCAGCTAGACAACAAATCACGGGCTGCTATTTACGTCACGCGTACTAATTTTACGGTAAGCGCTATGCGAAACCTCATGACGTCACACTGTGCTGTCGCTGAAATATCATCCCCATCCTGGAAAGTTTACATAGTGAGCTGTTATTTTCAGTATTCAGATCCTGTATCCTGATCCTGATCAAAACATGGCGCAAGTGATGTAAATGGGGACCTTTACATCACTTGCGCCATGTTTTGATGTCCCTCAAAGGACACAAAATCATTATTGGTGCAGATGTTAACGCATCCTCCACGTTATGGTATGGCAAATACCGTTCAAGTGATACAGAACGGCGGAACGCCGTCGAAGATTTCGTCGCTGAGATGAATCTATCAATACATAACACTCCTGACGCACCGCCTGCTTATTGTAGCTCTATTGGCGAATCTTTAATTGACGTCACTTTTTCAAGCTCAGACGTCCGAGTAGATGGATAGCGTGTTTTGCCTGACGCTTCATCCAGTGATCACCGCTTAATCGTGTACGAGTTTGTTCCTCGGTTGGCACAAAGACCTACGGCTATTTACGGTAACTATCGGCACAAAGGGCACGATTGGGATTTTTGAGAGCTCTTTTTGCCGCACATGCTGGGATTTCTCCCGGGATGAACTAACAACAGAGGAATGTGCTGTACTTAATGATGTCGGACACTTTTACCTGCTGTGACGATATTGCCATAGGCCGCGTCCCTATCACTAATATTCGAAGATGCGATTGGTGGAATAACTACTTAATTAAAATTCGCTGTGAATTTCGGAGAACACGTAAATAATATAATAAACTAAAAAAACGTAAAATTGTAGGCGATGTTTTAAATAATGCATATATAAATCTCAAAATAGCTCGTTCACGTTACCGCTCGTCAATAGAGAAATCCAAAGGCAATCTTATTAGAAAAATAGTCGATAAATTAGATAAAGAAGGCCCGTGGTCACCCTATTCCATGAGTTTAAAACAAATAGGTCTATAGATTTAGCATATATTCAAAACATAAAAATCAATAATACTTACACCAGTGGCATAGAGGAGACCACGAAATCCCTACTTAATTCGCTCATACCTGATGATAGTTCCTTTGACGATAATGACTACCACAAGCAGATTAGACAGTGGGCAAACAGTCAACCCGCTACGTATATGTCTAGTCCTCCTACTATTAATGAGTTTATGCATACTGTGAAATCGCTACCTGTTAACAAAGCTTCAGGTGAAGATAAAATATCCAACAAAATGATAATAGAAGCCACAAAACAATCCGGTGATTCAATACTAAAAGTTTTTAATCGTTGCATATCTGAAGGGACTTTTCCGCGTACTCGGTTTTATTTGTATTATACCAAAAAATGGCGATAAACTGCCTGAAGACCCTACATCATATCGACCAATAACGTTACTGCCTTCCTTAGGCAAGCTTCTAGAACGACTTATCTAGGCAGTAGCTGTCTAGCGAGTAGCTGTCTAGTCAGTAGCTATCTAGGCAGTAGCTGTCATACGATTAGCTATCTAGGCAGTAGCCGTCTAGCGAGTTACTATCTCGGCAGTAGCTGTCTAGCGAGTAACTATCTAGGCAGTAGCTGTCTAGCGAGTAGCTGTCTAGCGAGTAGCTGTCTAGCAAGTAACTATCTCGGCAGTAGCTGTCTAGCGAATAACTATCTAGGCAGTAGCTGTCTAGCGAGTAAATATCTAGGCAGTAGCTGTCTAGCGAGTAGCTGTCTAGTAAGTAGCTATTTAGGCACTAGCTGTCATACGATTACATGATATTTCCAGGTCAAAGAAGAGTGTAACCAGTCCTTGCCGTGGGCAGGTAGCTATCTAGGCAGTAGCTGTCATACGATTAGCTGTCTAGCGAGTAACTATCCAGGCAGTAGCTGTCTAGCGAGTAGCTGTCTAGCAAGTAACTATCTCGGCAGTAGCTGTCTAGCGAGTAACTATCTAGGCAGTAGCTGTCTAGCGAGTAGCTGTCTAGCAAGTAGCTCTCCAGGCAGTAGCTGTCTAGCGAGTAGCTGTCTAGCAAGTAGCTATCTAGGCAGTAGCTGTCTAGCGAGTAACTATCTAGGCAGTAGCTGTCTAGCGAGTAGCTGTCTAGCAAGTAGCTATCTAGGCAGTAGCTGTCTAGCGAGTAACTATCTAGGCAGTAGCTGTCTAGTAAGTAGCTATCTAGGCAGTAGCTGTCATACGATCACATGAAATTCCCAGGGCAGGTAGCTATCTAGGCAGTAGCTGTCATACGATTAGCTGTCTAGCAAGTAACTATCTAGGCAGTAGCTGTCTAGCGAGTAGCTGTCTAGCAAGTAGCTATCTCGGCAGTAGTTGTCTAGCGAGTAAATATCTAGGCAGTAGCTGTCTAGCGAGTAGCTGTCTAGCATTTAACTATCTCGGCAGTAGCTGTCATACGGTTAGCTGTCTAGCGAGTAACTATCCAGGCAGTAGCTGTCTAGCGAGTAGCTGTCTAGCAAGTAGCTATCTAGGCAGTAGCTGTCTAGCGAGTAACTATCTAGGCAGTAGCTGTCTAGCGAGTAGCTGTCTAGCAAGTAGCTATCTAGGCAGTAGCTGTCTAGCGAGTAACTATCTAGGCAGTAGCTGTCTAGTAAGTAGCTATCTAGGCAGTAGCTGTCATACGATCACATGAAATTCCCAGGGCAGGTAGCTATCTAGGCAGTAGCTGTCATACGATTAGCTGTCTAGCAAGTAACTATCTAGGCAGTAGCTGTCTAGCGAGTAGCTGTCTAGCAAGTAGCTATCTCGGCAGTAGTTGTCTAGCGAGTAAATATCTAGGCAGTAGCTGTCTAGCGAGTAGCTGTCTAGCATTTAACTATCTCGGCAGTAGCTGTCATACGGTTAGCTGTCTAGCGAGTAACTATCCAGGCAGTAGCTGTCTAGCGAGTAGCTGTCTAGCAAGTAGCTATCTAGGCAGTAGCTGTCTAGCGAGTAACTATCTAGGCAGTAGCTGTCTAGCGAGTAGCTGTCTAGCAAGTAGCTATCTAGGCAGTAGCTGTCTAGCGAGTAACTATCTAGGCAGTAGCTGTCTAGCGAGTAGCTATCTAGTAAGTAGCTATCTAGGCAGTAGCTGTCATACGATTACATGATATTTCCAGGTCAAAGTAGAGTGTAACCACTCCTTGCCGTGGTCAGGTAGCTATCTAGGCAGTAGCTGTCATACGATTAGCTGTCTAGCGAGTAACTATCTAGGCAGTAGCTGTCTAGCGAGTTACTATCTCGGCAGTAGCTGTCTAGCGAGTAACTATCTAGGCAGTAGCTGTCTAGCGAGTAACTATCTAGGCAGTAGCTGTCTAGCGAGTAGCTGTCTAGGAAGTAGCTATCTAGGCAGTAGCTGTCTAGCGAGTAACTATCTAGGCAGTAGCTGTCTAGCGAGTAGCTGTCTAGCGAGTAGCTGTCTAGTAAGTAGCTATCTAGGAAGTAGCTGTCATACGATTACATGATATTTCCAGGTCAAATTACTATCAATTTCTAAACCTAAAAAACGAGTATTGTCAGATTTCTCAATCTTTGTCCTGAATATTTAATGTCTAATGAGACAACACTTCGTTGACGTATATTTCTAAACTACATCATTTTTGTTTTATTTACGTTTAGAATCAAATTATTTTGTTTCATCCATTCCATTATGTTAGCTAGTGATTGATTAATGTCATACTCATAAGTCGACATATTATTTCCAATAAAGATTGCTGTACTATCATCCGCAAATAATATTTATTGTTCCTTGATTACTTTTGGTAGATCTAATATGTAGGTACATTATTATTTCTAGTAACATAGATATTTAGGTAAGTAGGTACACATTGTATGAAACATTTATATAATTTATTTTATTATAGCAATGATATTTAGCTTGCTCGTATCAAGTTATTGTCAAGAGATTATGTTTAAATATCTAGTTAAAGTCTAATATTTTTACTACATTATGTCAATGGTTCTGTCTATATTAAGGTATTATGACGGACCTTGTGTTAATAACGACGGTCGCGCTTTAATGCTACCACCGGATGCAATGCGCGCCAACTGAGAAGACCCAGCGAAACAAACTCAATGGGTTCATCTACTACCGGTTTCAACACGATCCAGTTGAGACGGTCCGGCGAAACATACTCAAGCGGGCATGTACACGGGATTTGGTCCAATTAGAGTAATTATTTAGTAGGCAAACACAATATATGCTCGATCGGTTGTCTGAATGCTTATTATTTTAGATTATATTTAGGTATACAAAAGAAAACTTCGAAACAATAACACTATTCATTTTGAGACAGAGTCAATAATTTTAAATTAAGTATATGATAGCAATCATTTACAGATAGTTCACGTAACTCAGCAGATCAGTCATATCTATATGGCTACAAGATCTCCAGCGAGCAATGTGAGAGCCAGACGTCTTTGTCATCGATGTACTCTTTAGTGGTGTAATGAGCCCTAGCCATAAGTACACGTTTAATATGTGTTTTAAAACTTGTGTCAGGCAGATCAGTAATTTGAGTAGGAAGCTTGTTATAAAACCTAATACAATTTCCTAAAAATGATTAATTAGTTTTGCTAACTCTAAAGCCTGGCATGGCTAGTTTGTTTTTATTCCTAGTATTTATATTATGCAGTTCACTTTTCTTTTTATATTAATGAATATTTTATCTAACAAACATTATATTCTGATATATATTCCGATGGCACAGTAAGTATATTTATTTCTTTAAACAAATTTCGCAAAGAATCGCGACTGCCTAAACCATAAATGGCTCTGACTGCTCTTTTCTGCAATACGAAAATAGTACCTATGTCAGCCGCCGAACCCCACAGCAAAATGCCATACGACATAATGCTATGAAAGTACGCGAAATACACTAATCTAGCAGTTTGTTCATCTGACAATTGTCTTATTTTCCAGACAGCATAGGAAGCCGAACTTAATTTACCTGCTAACGTTTCAATCTGAGGCAATTTTGAATCAAGTGTCAATCCTAAAAATACGGTCAATGGGACTAAATTTAATATTTCCGCATTAAGTGCAACTGTTGGTACAATTTGAGTCATATTCGGCAATGAGAACCTGATGCATTTAGTTTTCCCTGCATTTAACAAGAGATTATTTGCCGAAATCCATTCTGATATAAGGCTGAGTGTTTTATTATGCTCAATAAGATCTTTATCCTTCCTATTTACTTTAAATATAAGCGACGTATCATCAGCGAATAAAACTATGTCTGATACTTTCTCTACCAGATAAGGGAGATCATTTATTTTATTTATTTATTTTATTTATCACTTTATGCACAAAAAAAAATGTACAAAGGCGGACTTAATGCCCTAGGCATTTTCTGCCAGTTAACCTTAGGGTGGTGCAGAGAGAGCAAAATAGGTGCACAGATCATAAGGTAAACATTAAATGTAAAAAAACAGGAATATACAATACTATAAAATACTATACAATGCAATACATACGATACTATACTATATAATAATATAATACTATACAACTATTGAATCCGATCATGTAATCATATATTTATCATCGAGGGGTTTCTGCTAATAATTTCCGAAAGATATGCTCTCGAACTTTTCTTTTAAATGAGAAGCGACTCTTGGCCATCCTGATTTCGAGAGGTAATGAATTCCACTGAAGAATAGATTTTACAAAGAAAGAAGAGTGAAGGAAGTCAGAGCGGTGAGATGGACATTGAAGGAGACGATTGTGAGAAGAGCGAAGATTTTTACTGTGGTTAGTAAAGAGATATTGAAAGTGGGAAGATAAGTAAGATGGAGTAGATGAAGAGTCTAATATAGAATAAAGTGTGGTTAGTGCTCGTAATGTACGTCGTTGCCGTATCGGTAACCACTTAAGTTGGGAACGATGGGAAGATATGTGGTCATACTTACGAAGATTGAAAACGAATCGAATGCAGTTATTCAGAAGTCTGTCGAGTTTATTGAGGTGCTCTGCATTCAGGTCAAAGTAGCATACATCACCATAGTCGACTATAGGGAATATAAGGGCCTGCACGAGCATTGCCTTGGTTTTACCTGGAAGGAAATTTTTAAGCCGATAGAGACAACGCAATACGACTGTGACCCTTTGACTGACATTCGCCATTTGTTTTTGCCAGCTTAATGTCGTGTCAATGAATAAACCCAGGTTTCTGACATTTTGGCTAATAGGAATGTTCGTCAGATTATACACTATTGGTGGAAGATCCCGTAAATCCACCTTTGACACTGAGCGCGAGCTCCCAACTATTATGGCTTGGCACTTTGTCGGATTTACGGCTAACCCAAACTTAACAGACCAAGTTTTAATAGCATTTAAGTCCCGATTAAGCTTAAAAATAGCCTCAGGGAGTGTGTCGATTGGCGTTTGAACGTATAGTTGAAGATCATCGGCATAAAGATGATACGTACACTGAAGATGATGAGTTATGAGATTTATGAAGATAGAAAATAAAAGAGGAGAGAGTATACCGCCTTGTGGAACACCAGCAACTAGGTCACGCCAGCTCGATGAGGACTCACCATTGCTAACCGATTGCTGGCGCCCCCGAAGATAGGAGGAAAACCATTCCAGTGCTTCATCAGAGACCATGTGATGGGGAGAGAACAGATAATAGGATATCGTGACTGACGGTATTAAAGGTGTTGGAAAAGTCGATCAAAACCATAACGGTAATCATGGTACCCTCCATACCTGCCCTAATATCGCCAGTCACTTTAAGGAGTGCGGTGATGGTACTGTGGCCTGGTCTAAATCCGGATTGAAACGGGCTTATGAGATGGTTGTTAAGTATATAACGGGAGAGTTGTTTGTGGACACAGGACTCAAGTACCTTGGAGAGGAAAGGAAGAATAGAGATAGGACGGTAATGAGTAGCAAGTGAGGGATTCGAGGACTTAGGGAGTGGACGGAGAAAAGCTTTACGCCATAAGGTGGGGAAAGATCCAGTATCCAGGGAATAATTAATAATGTGGGAAATTGCATGGAGGAGATGGTCCAGGATAGGAATAATTATCCGACGACCGATCTTATCACAACCAACTGCATTGGATTTAATGGAAAGGATAATTTTTTTGATCTCTTCAGAAGAGACTGGGGTGAACTGAAACGAGTTAATATTAGGGCGCGACAAACCATTTAAATAGTCGACAGTATCACATATCGTCCGGTGATCCATCGTAGAAGTGGTAGAGAAATGTTGATTAAGATCATCCAGACTGATAGAGCTATATAAACTAGAAATAAAAATGGGCCCAATATAGATCCTTGGGGCACCCCCATTTTCACAGGATGACGTGCCGAAGTGACACCGCCTATCGAAACCATCTGTTCTCGCCCCGATAAATAGGACATCACAAGATCAAGAGATGTGCCAGATATTCCATAATACTTCAGTTTAACAACGACAATACAGAATACAGAATAATGAGATTGACTTATGATTCTAAAGTATTAAATCCCACCTCATTAAATAAGATAATAACTCTTACTCATTTACCAAAAACGTCAAAAGTTAAATGTCAAAAGGTGCTGAATACAAAATCTTGTCTTTATAAGACTTTGTACCTTCACTCAGTTCTAACTGTATTGGACATTATAAATCTCATTGTGGCAGGGGCACAAAATGGCAATGCTTTGACGATTTGTCCACCAGAATAACAAAATAGCTATACTACGCACATATATATGCTGAATGATCCAAAATCTTTTTGGAACTACACTAAGTCCAAAAGAGGTAAGAAACCCCACAAAATTAAAAAAATGGGGAAATATTGTCCGAGCGGCAGTGTGTTGAGGAATTTGCGCAGTATTTTTATTGTTTATAGACGGCTCCTTTGAGTTGAATGTAGGTGCGGCTATAGAGGGAGTGGGTTTCGAAAACGGAGCAGCACGGGTACACTTAAGCCAGCTGCTGTCAGTAGATGTATGTAATGCGCTTAAAGAATTAAAACCTAAAAGGTCCGCAGGTCCAGATGGCATTCCGCCTTACATATTTAAGGATTGCCGGTTTGTGTTATCTAAGCCACTACTGCATATATACAACAAATGTCTACAGGCGGCGCATTTTCCAGAAAGGTGGAAAGTGACCCGTGTTGTACCGGTTCCGAAGGGAGCTTCTGCAGAATCGGTGGATGGGTACAGACCTGTGGCAGTGTTATCGACGCCGGCTAAAATATTTGAAGCTGCTATCTACAAGAGCATATTTTTGCAAGTGGTGACGCAACTTTCCGAAACTCAGCACGGTTTTCGGCCAGGTAAAAATACCACCAGTAATCTGCTTTGTCATATGATACATTTGCAGACAACTGTGGATAGTGGGGGTCAAATTGACACCGCTTACTTTGATTTTAAAAAAGCATTCGACTTAGTCGATAATGACGTTTTGCTTAGAAAGTTAGCTGGTGTTGGTTTTACCCCACATTTACTCAATTTTTGTGCCAGTCGTATGAAAAGCAGGCAGCAGTACGTGGAATATGCGGGACATACGTCAAAACCATATTTTACGAGATCAGGGGTGAGTCAAGGGAGTAACTTGGGCTCCCTAGAGTTCCTGCTTATGATAAATGACCTCCCGCACGTTGTTAAAGACGCTAAGTGTTTACTGTTCGCTGACGACCTTAAATTATCTCTTGCCGTCAGGAACAATGACGACTGTGCTAGGCTGCAAGGGGATATAGACAGAGTGGTGAACTGGAGTTGCGCAAATCAACTACAATTTAACACTACAAAGTGTGTGACAATCACGTTTTCTCGCGCGCACTCCCCCATTCAACATAACTACCGCATCGGTGGATCACAAATGATTAGAGTCACAGAGGTCAAGGATTTGGGTGTAAGTTTTAACACCGGGCTGACTTTTCGTGATCATATCATTAGGCTATGTAAGAAAGCTTTTAGAAATTTAGGTTTTATACTTCGAACAGTGAAAGGGTTCGCAAACATTCGAGCTATAATTTCCTTATATAATGCATTGGTTAGGAGTCAACTTGAATGTAATTCAGTCATCTGGGCACCGCATGAAGCTAAGTATAGCCTCATGCTGGAGCGTGTGCAAAATAAATTTATTAGATATTTGTATATGCGACATTATGGAGTATATCCATTTTACCCTTTGATGTATCCCACTGTTTATTTTAGGCATGGTGGGATATAATGAACTAAGAGTTCGTAGGGAAGAGGCACTAACATCAAATCTTTTTAAAATATTTAGGGGTAGCATTCATAATGCTGATGTTTTAGAACAGATAGCTCTGTGTCCCGGACAGGTATGTTTGGAGAAGGAGACGACCGCGATTGCTAGTGGAACCGCGTGGTCGGACTAATCTTGTACATGAGGCGCCCCTGACGCGTGCTCTCCGTAATCTTAACCTTATAGCAGCTGAGACTGACCTATTTGTGTGTTCTCTGAGAGTTCACGAGAAGTGCATTATGTATAATTAGTTATACGTAAAATTTGTTTAGTGGTATAAAATTGTATTATACTTAGACACTCTATCGCATTGGACTTATACCTGTAAAGATAGATGTAAGAGGAAAAAAAATAAAAAAAAATTGCAAGAAAAGATTAATCTGCTTTATTTTCATTGTGTTATTTTATACGAATTTCTGTATTAGTAGTAAACAAAAATCTTCTATTTGTTTATTATTTGCTATAAAAATCTAGAAAACATGTATGTTTAGGTATGAAATGGGTACAAAATTTTTGTAAAGGCGAATTGAAATTTTGCAGCCCTTACGAGATTCTAAATGTGGGCAGTCATCCTGACGTCAGAATGACTGGCCAATTTTTAAATTCATTTTCTGTTGTTAATTAGGTACCAATTATTTAAAACAAAGGTATCAAATAGTAGCAAATAGGTATTAGATTTTAGTAATATTTTAAAGCTGATCGGTCATTTTGGCCAGTCATTCTGTTGTTCACTGTCATCTCTGGCAAAACGAGCGTGATATTGTTAAAGCTGTCGGCCACGTTTGTAGTTCTTCAACAGTCACAACTCCCAACTTTAGGGTAATAATATAATGTGATGAGTCAATTTGGACGGGAGTAACCCACATTTTACATATACGTACAAGTAGCTTATTAGTTTTGTAATAAGTATTGTGTTATGTAGCTATAATTAAAGGGATCGGGTAATGAGGTGATGAAAGAGAAACAATACATATTTTTAAAATTTATTGATTAGAGACATTCACACATCAACATTTAGTTTCAATAATTGGATTAACATAATTACCTATTATAATTATCATACAAATTCCACAACATTGCATAATGAGCAAATAAGTTAATTTCCTTGAATTACATAAAACTCAGTCAATTTCGTGTTACCATTACTGTTGGACTTTGTTGACTTTCATCAATCAAAGTAGTAAACTGCACAGAGCGATGTTAGGGCGTACCGACTTCATAGCCACGCTGATACCGTAGCCGGAATGTACAGAAATGGTAACTTAATTTAAATTACAATATCAGTTCTCAATGGAATTAAATTTACATAAGTTAATGATAATGTGTACAATAATGTTACATCACTAACTTAGTTCTGTAGGTGCTACGGGTGAGTGTGTAGCCGGAACGCTCAACGTCCCAGTACACGAGATCGCTGACACTGCGGACAACACTCGACTATGTATATTCGTACAACATTCGAAAATTTCAAACAGTCTAGTTTGCACTTGATATGGAATGTCTCACTCATGTTTACTGTTTATATACTGGAGTTCTTCTCCCAACCGTGCAGTGTGTCACAATAAATTTCATAAAAATGTATAAAATTACAAAAAGATCTTGAAATCATACGATTATTGGACACAGATTTAGATAAAAATGACCTTAATATTGTATAGTAATATCAAACCTTATACATCGAATTCACGAATGAGGTGGAAAACAATATTACTACGGGCGGCCGATAATAACCATGCCGTCTCCACTACTTCATTACACAAACTACATTTCTAAATAGTACAATGTCTGTATAAGTATATAAATTGTATAGTATAATCACAAAGTTGGCCACTGAATATTAATTTTAAAGAATCAATTAATCCATCCTCATCCATTTAATTTAGGTTCAACGATCGCACACGACATACGAAGAACTTCTTAACAGTTTAATCTAATCGCGCCACGCCACGCGCTCGAGCCTTCGATACCCAGCCCCAGCGATGGGGTCCGTCCGTGGACAATCAGTGGAGGTCTATAACTACTTCGGTCTCAGGAATTCTGCATTACCAACCACATTCATTTTACAGTGGTGAGGAGTAAATTTGCTTTGTATGTTTAGCTGGTTGCAATACCTGCCACTTGCATGAACGTCTTCTGATTGTAATCGATAGCCAGTGACTACGTATTGTCAATACGTATGTGTAAAAATGCTTGGAATATGGCGACAATGCAACGGTATCGAATTATTATAAAGGTAAGCCGATATAAGGTGTCATATATAAAAAAAAACAGTAATAGGTATAGACCACCATTGTTAGATATTTGTTTGGGCATCATTCTAGTTAGTGTATAGCAGCGGCGATGGCACAGTGGCACAGCTCCGTACCGCGGTGACGTACACTGGCACAGCTCAGTACCGCGGTGACATACACTGGCACAGCTCAGTACCGCGGTGACATACACTGGCACAGCTCCGTACCGCAGTGACATACACTGGCACAGCTCCGTACCGCGGTGACGTATACTGCTCGCACACTTCACGAGTTACAGAGAGCTGCTGACATACTAAATTTATACAACTTAATAATAACTAAAATTAAAATATAGTGGATATAAAAATACGCTAATGAGATAATAAAGAATTTCATGATATTCCTTCTCACTTAACAATTTACAAAGTAATTTCAAACTTCAATTTGATGATTAACAGATTAGGTAGGTATGGTATACGAATAATGAAGAACTGTATTCATATATACATAATAATGTTTCAAATTATATTCACTAATGATGACACAATAATAATATCATCGACCGTACTACATCTCATATTTAATAAAAATAAAAACTTTCAATATTTCGTTCACAACGTTCTAGCACAACACGACACATAGCTATCATGTGAATGGTTGCTGTGATAGTTACTTTTCAATTCCTAACAATACTAATCGGATGGGATGTAATTTAATAGTTTTTCACAATACATTTAGAGAATTTAAAAAATCACGTTGACCATGTGATAATTTTTGGTGTACTAATAATTAAATAACGAGCAGGTATAATCCTCTCATTGTATGGGACGCATTACTTCATTTAAATATATTCAAATGATAGAAATAAGTATGAATAAAAAGGAGCCGGTATGCTCAAGTCGAATAGAATTAAAATACGTTCAGGAAGCATCACGCGAGTACGCTCGCGTGGTGTAGACAGAAGTTCATCAAACACGTTTTTACAATTATCAAATTATTACCGTAAAATAATCTGTTATTGAACTAATAAGCGCCCCGGGTGCGCCACACTCCCGGACCCTGTAATCATGGCACCAACTCATCGCACCGTATACTGCTATATAACTTTGTTAATGTAATATAATTATAAAACTCGATTCTAGCGAATAAAATGTATAAAATCTTAAATTTATAGAAGCAAAGCACGCTAAACTTATAGTATAATCATTCTATATGAAACGTCACGTCTGAACTGAAACCACAATATTGACAATGTAAATGATTGACCGAACTTAGTTCGAGTTTACACCACAGTACTTATCCGAAATAAATTAAAAGGCTCATTTTAGACACAGTCCGTGTCGCCGCACCGCGCTAGTCGGCCCGCGCCAGCACGCACTCCTGCAACAAACACGTCACATTACTTTTGGTACAACATTATTAGTTATACGATTTTTTTTGGGGTGCTAATTAAACGGACTTCTTTTTAATTATTCGCATTAAGCATTATTCGCCTCTAAAAATTGACATTGCCATCTAAATTACGAAGTCAGCCACAATTAACAAGCATCTGAATGATACTATCTTAGCCACTAGTTCTCTTCTATGTAAGCCACTCTAAATATAACTCAGCATGGTGGTTATTTCACCTAAAATCATTGAGATATATTATCTAGTGCCAAATAAATGTTTTTATATTTGTTGTAAAATGACAAATGAAGCATTCACAAAGCTCCAAAAAAAATAGAATTTTTGAAAACTTTCCACCAATCTTCACCAACAATAGTGTATCTAGGCTAGATGGTCACAGTTCTAACCTAACCCAAATAATTTCCTTTTATTAGTAAATTAGGTGGCAATGTATAAAGAAGGACAAGTTAAGATTATTGTTGATCTTTACTTGACGCTTTCTATAAGATATTTAGTTGACATTGAAAAAACGAATGACTTTATTAGAAGCTCTCTCATTTTTCCGTGGCTTGGTTATAAAATGAGAAGTTTTATCACGTGGCCAATAAAAAAAATTGTGGCTTAACTTATAATTTCTTTATATTCTAACTAACATATAATTAGAAATTGCAAAAAAGTTTGCCTGTATACATTTTTAGTACAGAATTTGAATGGAAATTAATAGGTATAGGTACATCTTATCCAAAGCGTATGGGCACATACAACTATAGATAATTCTACGAATAATTAAAATACATATACGGGCACTGATGACTAAAATAAATACTCAAAAATAATTGTCACGCAATAGTTCATAATATCACGTTCCGTTTAGATTAACAAACAGAACGTAATTGATATAACAATACTTTTTTCAAATAAAAATAATTTAAAAACTATTCACACCAATATTATAAAGGCGAAAGTTTGCGGGTGTGTATGTTTGTTACTCTTTCACTCAAAAACTACCGGACGGATTTTAATGACACTCAGACTGACAAACCGCGGGGCACAGCTAGTAATAGATATAATTACATCTTATACTGTAGTTAGTTATTGCCCACCCTGTATTATCGAATGCAGAATGCTGAAACGACTTGGCTCACCATGCAAAAGTATAGTAAACACTAGATCTGAATAACTTTTTTAAGTGCACAATCAATACAATTTAAATTTTATGTTTAATTTCTTAGATAATTGACTCTCCTCTTAGGTTTTTTGCCTGAGTCACTTGAACAAAATAAATAACAATTTGAGTTCTAGTTGTGGAATAAATTTATTTTTCAAATTGCAATAATCAGTGTCAGTTGTCAGACGTTTTAGCTGTCTACCGTCGATATGACAATTTCGACCAATAAATAATTCCTGTATAACGAGGGACTTAGAAATATACAATTCGTGGAAATAAATCAAACGTCATAACCAAAATATGTCCTACGCGGGGATCGAACCCTTTAAATGTGGGGGCAAGTATATTAGTTAGACAGAAGTAAATCAACGCTCCACCCGTACTAAGTTATTTAATAGAATGGTAGGTATTTACCGTCTCTGTATTGATTTCTGGCACATCAGGGACCTCGGGAATTAACTCTGCCAATTTGTCACTTATGGGTACGATGGGCTCCTGTAATTTGAACACAATTTAATAAATCCGCAAATGAAATTAATTATTATGTTTAGTAGTACATTGAAAAATAAAACACAATGTAAAATATGTGTAATGAATAAAATGATGTACAAATATAAAAGAGCAATATTGTAACAGTTGCTACTAATTTGCCCTTTCTGGTATCTATGTTAGCAATAGTATTGAGTGTGATACAATGGAGAAAAGGCGACCTTAGTAAAGTCACAAGAAATAATTATTGTACTAGCCTAAAGCATGACATTGAGGTATTTGAGAAACTTTACAATGTCCGATCGTGCACTCAGTACATTTCTTGAAAGGACAGTGCAAATGCATGTTTTCATTACATTTTTATTAATATTTAGATTACAATTGTTTGTTTTATTAAACAAAAACTTAAGAACATAATAAAACAAAGTAAAACAATAGAGTCTCTAATAATTTCTTGAAATTTAATAAATTGATTGCTTAGTTTTATTCATTGAGGTAGGTTATCCCATTTTAGGTATGACATGAAAAACGATTTGCTCATTAAAATGAACTTGGAAAAAGTAATAAGGATGAATTATTGAATTCCTAAGTATTTTCACTCAAAGTTATATATTTTGTGAATTGTATTGGAAAAACAAAGCAAACATAAAATAAAATTGATGTGATTAGTAAAAAAATTTAGATTTCTGATCAAATTATAAGTAGTCTCGAAATCACGATCGCATTCACAACAGTAGTAATACAGGAGCGAGTTATTTTGTGTATTGAATTGAAACCTGAAATTCTAAAGAATTAGGACTTAATGCATTACATGCATTCGTTTATCATTCTTCGAAACGTCACTTCTTGCAACTCTAAACAAACTATGTTGTTAACAATAATTATGTATTCCATGAATTTGATATACATATATGAAATGAACAAGCAAAAGGTTATAACAACCGATTATATATTATAACAACCAATGCAGGCTATCTTTGTTGCCGTTTAGTTCTACTTCTATAGGAGTCTGCTCCGTCCAACACGTTGCGGCTATTTACCAGCATTATACTACTTCAAATCCCATATGGAAACTCGGTAAGTTTACTTGGCGAACTTTCGGTTCCAATATGGCCTAACTGAACATCTCACAATGGTCATAATAAATAATCGATATCGGTAATGAAATATCAAAGTCTATTTATATATTGAGTTAGGAGAAATACTTGTCTAATTAGCGGTAACTAATTGGTACATGAAATGATTTTGTCTAACTAATTTAAATCAAGGGCAGTTCTGTTGGCAGTTAGGTTGGATTTGAGACAATGAACCCGCCCTTGTTATGAATTAGCGAGACAATTAAAAATGTTGCGAGCATCGATGGTAACATATATCGCTTATCTGCAGCTACACCGACGTTAAATAGGTGTTGATTTAAAGTAGGAAATAAAAGCAAATCAATCTCAGATTATTCCTAGTTGTAGGAGGACTGACGACGTCGAGGTATTATTTATGCAAAAATTTTCTAGAGCTTGCGGGCGATATTCGGTAAATTTTGGAAGCTGCTGTGACGTCAAGGAAACGATTTTTTTTTCCGTTTATTATATAAAATCTTTCTATATTACAACAATGACGAACATTCTGCCTTTGGATGCGTAATTGCGTCGTTAATTATTTATATTTTGTTTTCAAAGTCACAAGTACTTCTTGTTGCAATTAAAATATTGACTTTGTAATGAATACTAAATTAGAAATTTTCAAACTCCACAATCAATATGCTCTTTATCAAACCAAAAAAAACCTGAGTAAGTGCTTATGAGTTGACTAGACTGAAGTGAAAACTTCTAACTTCTTGACGGACACTAAATGTGACTGATAATGACTGTATAATACGACGCAGTGCAGACGAGATGGATTGATGTCTAGAGGAGCCAAGTAAACCCTATTCAGCTTCACCAACCCGAGCGTGACGGTTCATTTACGTTCACTTATCAACAAAAATGCGTCAAAACAAGTTTCCACTTTAATAAAACTTACAGTAAAATGTTAGTTACGTCGTTGTAGCTGCAATGAGCAATATTACATACATACTTGAATGATTAGTCAGCTGCCTTATTTTCAATTAGAAATGAATATTTTGAAACGTTAGCACTAAAGCATACTTAAAATCACCATGCTAGCATATTAATCACATATCTATCTCAGTAACAAGCCACAAGGAAGGGAGAGGAAAAGGAACGCAGCCGCCGGTCAGTATCAATGTACTCGATCGCGTCGGATCGATCACACTCGTGATTCTTCCGGTCTCACCGAATCCACGCATGCTGGTAGAGAGATGCACATGAAACTAAATACGAGAACTGTTAACGGGGCGGATCGAACGCTCGATACATTACAGGACTAACGGACTACTAGCAACATGTGCCGGCGGTATTCACCTGAGACTGCGCGGGCTGCGGCGCGGGCGGCGCGGGCGCGGCGCCGTTGGGCGCGAGCTGCACGCCGCTCTCTTCCGACGAGATCAGCTCTTCCGAGATATTGCCGTTGCACTCGATGGTTTCCATTTTCTCGGCAGGTACGGGTACAGAATCGATCCTTGTGTTCGGTTCCATGTCGCCGTTGTGGTTCATGATGTCAGTTTCGACGAGAGAGGATTGCTCCGCTTGGGGTATGCGATCTGAATCGACAGCGATCTCGATCGTCTGAGGTATCGGCTCCTGCGCGTCGGTTTTCTCGTCGGTGTCCGATCGCTGCGTCTCGACGTCCTCGTCGCCGCATATGGGCGAAGGAGGCGATGGCAAGTCGTCGGTCACACTAGGAGCGTCCGCCTTCGCTAGATCGTCGGAAGACTCTGAGGGAGGCGCGGGCAATTCTTCAGATTTTTCAGCAGTCAGTTCATCTTCAGTTTCTTTTTCAGTTACAATTGTTTGTTCGATGTCATCCCCGGATTTAATTTCAACATCAGTAGTCATTTCGACCGCTGATGGTACAGTAGTTTCTAGTATTTGTTCGCTTTCTTGTTCTAATTTAGGCTCAAGTGTTTGTTCGCTATCTTGTTCTAATTTAGGCTCAAGTGTTTGTTCGCTTTCTTGTTCTACTTTAGGCTCAATGACTGGGGCCAAAACTTGATCTGCGATTTCTTTTACAGGGGATGGTAACTTTTCAGTTTCCATTTCGATCGGCGGTGCCGGCGAATCTTCGCAGACTTCCTTTACGAGAGAGGGGACTTCGTCACTAATAATTTGGGTGTCGATAATATTATTTATGGGTTCCAGGGACAATTGTTCGAATTCAGGTTTTGCGATTGGGTCAGAAGGTGGTGGTGGTGGGATTGCGTTATCAGCAGTGTTAGCGAGCGAAGCGTCTGCAGGTTCCGGTGCCATTGTGGTGGCGGCGAAGGATGCCACAGAAGAAGGAGGAGGGTTTGCAGGGAGAGGTGGAGGCGTGGAATCTATCAAAGGCATTTGTTCAACACAAACCTCTTTTTTGACGGGAATTTCAGGTACGATTACTGTCGTTTCGGCAGCGGTTTCTTCTTTGCTCTCCTCGATTTTTTCTATTTCAGGAGTTTTTTCGGCGGGCTCTTGTAAGGAGAGTCCATTTACGGGTAATTGTTCAGGCTCTACTTCAGGTTTATCCTCCGGCCTGACGTCATCGGCGCTGGGAGCGGCCGGCTGGGTGTCTGCGGGAATGTCGGTGGGTGTCTCGGGCGTGGTGCTGCCGTTGGTAATGGGTTCCGTGACTGGAGTTTCATGTGTCTTCTCTTCTTTAGCTTCGCTTGTAACCTTAATTTCTTCAGCCGCTTCGGCGACAGCAACCTCTGGTGCAACTTCGGCCGTCTACAAGAACATAAAACACCAAATTATGATACAAATATAAGACATATCTTAAGATTTTTATTTGTTGTGAAATTTTCCTAGCTCCAATGGTTACACAAAATATTACACAATTAAAATCACGAATAAGTGCAATACCTTGTCGTCGGCCATGATGACTAGAAGAACGATATGAAGTCCAAGAAATCCGTAATGAGACTGAAGGGAGATCAACGAGCGTAATACAATTTATAGTACTGTTTTTTTGTTACGGAAGATTGGCGCTCATTTTTAGATAAGTAGTTACCCTTCAATGCTCATGATCAAAGGCATATTATGTTGCATTAGGACTAGGGCTGCCAATGTCGATAAGAATAGATCTGTATTAGTTTTAACTATACTAAAACATATTTTAAGTCACGCAAACTAGATGAATAACATAAGAGGATGAAAACCTAAACATAAGGTTTTAATTAATTAAGATGTAAAATATATACATCTAGAAAATTTTATTATCCTTGTCAGTTGAATATACTTGTTTGCACTTTGTGAAGTTGCAAGAGCGATATGATTAGTTGACTTGTTTTTCTGGTGTGAAGTTAACTTTTAAAACCTGTTAACACTGTTCAGTTCGGGTGAAGCTTCGCTACGAGTCAAAATGGACCATTACAACAATTGTACGGGGCACATGATCAGAAAACATTCGAGTAAATGAAGAGCGAAAGAAGTATTTAAAACTGTTTTTCCCAAACAGTACATAAGTGGGATGAATAATCACGCCAAACCTTAGTTATATTAAGTCAAAAACAACAGAACAAGCATGCTAGCATTCTATTCTATTCTATTCTAGCAGGCTGGGCTACTAGACTTAACTTTACGTATATTGGTTGGTTGGATGGACCTATTAGTTTGTTTTAGTAACAACAACGTTCTATAATCAAGATAATTCGATCTCAAAGAAAAAATACGTGTTCTAGTTTTCCTTTTGAATCTTGTCTGAAGTTAAGTGCACAGAGGGGTGGTGCTATGGTCAACGTTACCAGTGCTGCTATGCAACTAATAACTTTTTCGAGCAGTTTGGGCAGTGATCGAATCGTATTCAAAATAACACAAGTATCCTATATGTAATCCATGGTTATCAGCAGTATTATAGAAAACAAAACCTCGGTTATTCTCGTACCAAAAGCGCTGCTGTAGACTATCGTAGTTTAAACTTTGCTAGATAGAGACGAGCGGGGGATCAATCGGAGGTCTAGCATGTCAATATTACACATAAGCAAAACTATGTTGAAAACATTTAAAAACCTAAAAGTAAGAAAAATAAGTTAATGTTATATATAGAGGCAAATACGTAGCAACTCTCGTTTGTAACTAATAATAACTAATTATAATTTATTTAACCGATAACAGAAGTATACCATATTTTATTTCATTTATTGGTATATTCAACCGCAGGGTTGTGGTAAATAATAAATCGATACGGGTTTACAAGGTCGTCTTTGTTTACTGAGCTAGAAAGACTACGTACAATATATTCATTTTATTTACACAACTCATTGAAATGTCATTTGGCAGAGCACTTAGTTGTTCTTTATGACTCCTTATTGATGGTGTTGTCACATTTAAATTAATTCATATACTAATTACTTTTATTTGGCAAAGTATTTAATCTATTTCGATACTTAATTAATGTACCTTTCATTGTGTTACTTATAAAACTAGTGTTAAAATGTATTATATTTAAAAACCGGACAAGTAAGAGTGTTCCGTACAAACTTGTAGGTATTTTGTAATGTAACTACTAAATGACAGTCGTGAGTCGATGTCGAGATGTACTGATATTGCTTCTTTTTAAATTTCATGATCACAGCCTACCCTATAGTTTTTGAGTCCCTTTGATCTTTTCATTGGGTTTATTTTGAAGTTTGATATTTTTAACAGACCTGAATGTGTGATATCAATGTCAGCTTCACCTTCACACTCTAACCCTAAAAAGAAAGAAGAGCAGGTATAGCCGTCAGTCTTGTATCGTAACTCTTTTTTGTCGTGTCGCTAGTGATGGAATAGAAAGTTCGCCTGTGTTTGCGAACACTTGCATTATAATAATCACGCATAGATGGCTAGTCTGCATGACTTTTATTCTACCAAGAGATCATTATAACCCTAAAAATATACTACAAAGAGTAATTAATTTTACATGATTAAACGATTGTTTATGGAAAAGTTGTAACATCACGAAATCAACAATGTAATCGCCAGCTACACATGTGTGGACTAAAACTAAAAATACACGTTTTTAAGTGTTTGAATAATAAAAAAAGCGGAGTTATTTAAACAAATTTAAGATACTGCAAATTCTGTTATCACATTGAACCAATTAAAATTGGAAGTATTCATTATACATTAACGAAGGCACACACGGTTTTAGGTACATAATTAGTGCTCATTAAAAATTGAGTTGTTCGCAATCGTTATGGTGCTCCTGGGCTTCTAAGGCTGTTAAGGCGGCCATTCTCAACGGAGACTAGCCAACTACGCAGGACATATTATAATGCACGAGTTTGTGCGTAAAGACGAAATAGCCAGACAAACAATTATCGATCTAAAACTTTACCATCGCGAATAATCTCCAAAATATTTTGTTAAGGTTTAATGTCTTTATCATATCATGAAATAATAACGATTCTGATTAACCAAGTTAGTCGGTGAACACGCTTTACTTAATCCCTGTGAAATTAAGTGATTTTATTCATTTAAATGTATTAAAAGCGCTTCTAAACTGTCAAAACAAGATTTTAACTATTCAAATAATCGTGAAATAATGAAATTTATTCAGCACTTGGGTATTTACATACACTTGTACTTGTCAAGCTCACAATGTATTACATAAAAACGGTTTTAAAACAGTAATTAAAGTAACAAAATATTTTAAATTAGTCCGTCCGTGCGGTCTGTTTCGTCACATGTATTTTTAATATTCTTGAATAAATAATAAATAGCAAGTTAATAAGCTATTATTGTTACATTTAGCAATAGTATATCAAATTAAAGAATTGAAAACAACAAGCAGTTGGCTAGCGCAAAAGGCTCTCCACCAGTAGCTTAATTTAAACGACTAATACCTGAGGGCACCCTTATGGGCCACAAGGCGGCCGCTGAAGTAAAAAGATGGAATTCGAAATGGGGGTCAGATCACTTGCACGGTATTACCGATCACGTGTTAAGGGGGCAACGCGATCCTCGCCGCTGAGGATCCTACCCTAGCTAGCCTGCGGCTTTCTCTAGCTACCTAGGTGGATGACCCGGAGAAGAAAGCCAAACGTGCTAAACTGCTTATTTTAAATTGTGAGATTAAACCTGAGATTATGTTAACCGTTAGATAAATTAAATAATCCTGTGGAGGGCATAAAATCGTCTTAAGAGAATGGGCAGCAGCGTATCTCCTAGTCAAACTGTTATCGCAAACCCGTCTTCCAAACGATTATGGCATGTCTTCAAAAGATGATCTTTTAGCGAGGTGTTTGTTCAACGGGAGACATCGTTCGGCTGATATGATATATATCTTAACAATATTTTTGGCTGGGTGAGGCGTAGCGGTTAAGACAGTCACCTCGGCGCTTCGTGTCCCGGGTTTGATTCCTGCGCAGGACAACTATTTGTGTGACCCATAAATAGATGTTCTGAGTCTGGATGTGTGTGGATGAATCATATAAATGATTGTAAAGTACCCGACCCGGCGACACAGGGATTAAATTATCTGTTGCGGGCGTTATATATAAAAACAGATATCTATTATAATATAATAGTATTTATATTAAGGTAGAAATGAAGTCTCCTTCAAACTTGCAAAACCCTTTGTTGAGTCGGACATTAAAAAATAGGAAGTTATTAAAAATTTCCCCGTAGTCATCAAACTCATCACGTTTACTATGTTCCCGAGTCAGTAGATCAAAGCGTACATCGTCTATACTATAAGTACTCAGTCACTACTCGTTATTATGATTTAATTGTAAACCGATTGTTGGAGGAAGGAGCAATGACCCGAGACCGAGAATGAATGTTTATGTATATAAAGACCTACTAAAGCGTTCGTGTTTCGTACGGCCTCGTACAATCAACGCCACGCCACAGCGGTGGCGTTGTACAGCGTTAATTACTTGGCAGTATGGGTGATTTTTAATTGCAATTGTATCCACTGATGAGCTATCCACTATTATATTATGTGTATTCCTTAAATAACGTAAAACCTTCGAAGTGGATGGCCGAAGGTATTATATCACCTAAAAACTTAACCTAAGTATTGTAAAACTTGAACTTTCAGTCCTTTTTAAGTTTTTGAACGGCTGAGCGTATTTTCATGGAACAAACCGTATTGAAATAGGTCCTCATATAGGAGTGTTAGCTTTCAACTTATAACTCTTTAAATAACCGTCATCAAAAAAATAAGGAGCTTATCAATTCATTAGTTTGTGATTAGACCAATAATTCCCGATAGAATATATTGAGTACGCTTTCGATATAATATCATATAAAATTGTTTAAATCGGATTTCTGACTTGCCTGTTGATCTAGTTGGTTAGTGATCCTGACTGCTTAGCCAGAGGGCATGGGTTTAATCCAGCACAAGCACCAAGCACAATTATTTATTATATTTCTGGGTGTAACTTATCCATAAAATTTATTTAGAAATACGGAGCGCGGGCAGGCCTCATATAACATGACCGGCAATTTGGGGGGAGGCCTTTGTCTAGCTGTGGACGTCTTTCGGCTGATATGATGATTTAGAAATATGGAAGTATTTTTGTCAGTAGTCTGGTTAGTTAACTAACGCAATGCCGTCTGATCCCAAACTAGGCAACCAGTCTGTAGTCAACTGCCTAGTTTGGGATCAGATGTCAGTGATTTAGTTGTTCCAAATTATTTATCACTCATTTTACTTATTATTTATCACTAATTTATTTTAAAGTTAGGAATAAATAAAGATAAGACGACTGTGGTGCTGGGATTCATTCGAAAGTTAAATATAACTTCACGGTTCTACAGGTTAGAGGGCGCACCTTGATAGACCTTGCGAAATTTAATTTATATTTTGGTGTGTTATGACAACGAATTAAACTAGCCCTATGGCGTATGACCATGGTATTCAACTTTGAGCAATGAATTCGCAGAAAACTGTTTATTTGACCACATGACCGAAGGATGTCGTGATTTAATTGGTCGAACGCAGTAGAGTCTAGTTCCGCTGTCTATTCATTCCAGCAGAGACTAGGGTCAAAAACATTGAAGTATTGATTTAAAACCAACTCAAAAAGCTATCTGTTTGATACCATAAATTCAATAGAAAAGCAGATAAGTAACAATGTGTTCTGGTTATTTATCGAAACAAAACAATATCGTCGTCCGGAACGAACGGAACACGAACAATGGCCGCCACTTCGTGTAGTCGCGAGCTCGGGAAGCTAACGGCTAACGGGTCATATTCAGACAGGATTAACTGTATGATTACCTTTATAAATAAATATTGCCGACACTGAGCTTAGTGTAGCGTTAATTTAAGTATCACATACATGAACCGGTTGCCAGAATCTCTAAAGAAAGAACGAATGAACTATTGAAAACATTTTTATAACCCAGACTAAAAGGGATTACCTATGTTATGAGTTTGTAACTCACTCCTGTGTGCCTTTATATCTCTGGAACCTTAGCTTTGAAACTATTGGATAATAACTACTCATATCCTTGAGTATAATGTTGACCCAACACCGAATTTGTATTAGATATTTTACCATGAGGCAGTCCATATGCTTCCAGCTGACATAGGTGTATAAAAAACTGAAATTTGTCCAGACGGCGCCACACATATGCAGTGGTGGATACACTTGAACCTTGACATCGCCTTTTATTACGTGAACAGTAATTTTTTGGTGTTTTAGTGTGACAGCAATAAGGCTCCGGTTTAGCTTTAAGGAAACTTATGGTTAACTAAAAAGGTGGGCGAGCATGCTATGTTCACACCACAGGAGGCGTAGCATAGATTTTTCCTCACCGCTCCGTTTTTTCGCTCAACTTTTCGTGGAAAAGCCTTTACTTGACTTATGATTAAACTTTTGTTTAAGACCAATTGCCTTTAAGAACTATGCCACGCGCCATAGTTCTTAAAGGCAATTGGTCTTAAACAAAAGTTTAATCATAGATATTTATCATTAGCAAGGTGACTTCCTAGGTGGTTTCATTTTTGAGATTCCTCGCTTTAGAGTGCATATTTTATCGGACCCGTTGTAGCCATTAGGTAAAATTAAGCCATATCAGAGACCTACTGAGTAGCTGGAACAACTTTTGTCAATAGAAAAACCGCAGCTATCTATTATTTTTCCATTTATTTTATATTAACACATTTTTACTTTTGATGACATATTATTGATACTTCTAAAAGTTTCCAAATATTTGTTTTATTGTTGTAATAGTAAACCGAAAGTATCATGTTGTATGGGCCCTACGCCACTAGTATGGATATGGACTATGTATATATATATACTACTCTTTATGTGCCATATCTGTGTTGATGTGCTTCAGAGGGCAAAAGCCACGGCTATCTATGCAGACTGTTATACCGGTTGATCCTAAAAGTAGCGGTAAAATATGCGACTGGTGGGGTTGACTCATTCAAAGCGACACAATACCATGGACTTTGTATCATGACAATTTTCCGCTCTAAAACACTGGTCGGAACTCCTCCTGACACTAAAAATGTAAATGACTACAATAAAGGGGATGTCGGAATCATTAAACATCCAACTGGTTATTGGTACCAATTCGGATGTAACTAAGTAGACTAAATAACGACTAAGAATACAGAAATGTAATAAACTAATAATCTATCTTATCATAGCAGAAACTTATGTAAATACAATTCATTTTAAACTAATAATCTATCTTATCATAGCAGAAACTTATGTAAATACAATTCATTTTGGATACGACATGTAGTATACATAGGCATTGCTGTGTGGTGACGGCATAAAATATCATCATCCCATCTAATCCCGTGGGGGCGTAGAAATCGACCGAGGGAATACCTACCAGAGAACGGGCAGGAGCGCTTTTCTGTGATGAACTATGACCATCAAACTGCTATCACCAACCCGTCTGCCAAGCGTGGCGATTATGGCATATGGCACCCCATTCTTTCGTGAGGCTTTTGTCCAGTAGTGGACGTACTTTGGCTGAGATAATGATGTACATAAAGTAACATAAACTCATAAATTGGTTGTGATCACTATATTTTTTTTCTGCAAACAAGTTAATCTAGGATATTACCACTCGATTTAAAATACGATTTTATTTCAATCATATATAATATAAACACATGTCTGTCTGAGTTTGTCATAAATTTGATATTTTCCGTTTTTAATTAGTGATATTGTTTAATTCCCTTCTTTTTGAATAGTTTTGATATTTTTTAATGATAGTAATTTTAATCCGTTCTTGTTAGGTTATACAAGTGGAATCGACGGGTGACGAAATTGGGTGTTGTCAGCCTCTTAACTATGTACCTAAATACTATACCAATTTGGAAGGTATAATAAAAAGAATGTCTAAAATATAAATATTGCTAATTCAGTTTGTCTATGGCGTCGTAACTCCTAAAGGAATAAACAGATTTCAATAGGTTTTACATGTGAGGTTAGTCTAATAGGATTGTTCGTAGTAAGGCTTCATGTAAATCTGTTCAACCATATAAAAATAGAGCTTTTTAACTGCCTCCATTTTAAAGGCATGTTATAATATGGACGTACGGCGTGTTTTGTGCAGCATTGTAGCGTTCTAACGACAAACAATGCTCATTTTTAGCTTTTTATCTGAAAGATATGAGAGTTGTAACATATACAGTAAAGGAAACTTAGGAGCGCTACCTATCCTATTAAAAGACAACCAGTTTGAGACAAGAAAGCTTGTGACAGATCAGCTAATTAATATTCTTATATGGGAAGTATTATTTTTTGTATTTTGACTGTTCGTGGGCTAGGCGTTGCCGCGTTGTTCACTTTCATGGACAAATTATGAACTTTAAGTTACGTCTAACATTTATGTTGCAGTTCATTTATATGATGATTTTTTTCAGAAGTTGTGTGAAGACAGTATGTTTACTTCATAGCTACAGTCAAGACGGATTTGAGATAGCCACATCGTTCATAATTGATTTATGTCCGAACCGCTTTTACGCAATTTACTTATTTAATAATTGACAAATCGTAATCTATTGCGACTGGCTGAGAGTGCATGCCCAACGGACGAGAGCAATTTACATGGCCAATAAATAACGCAGGAGATAGCATCTCAGTGCAGCTCACAGATGCACTAGTGTCATATGAAACGAGACACACTCATCATACGTGGATGCTATCAGAGGTTGAACGCCCCGTCTTGGCACCGATTGTAAAATAGGTGCGAGTTACACGACACTAACTATAGATACTTGTTTTAATGTAATAAAGATATTCATTTGTTTTAAGAGTTTGTACTACAAAGAAACATTTATTACTCGCTAACATAACCCTTCTGCTCCGATAATGTCTAAATATGACACAGACCCGTTTGTATAACTATTGCGTCTAGAATCGATACCAATTAAGTAATATATTTAAATTACTCACGCTTATTAGCTGAAAACACCTAACATTTGAATGGCAAAGACAAAACGTATCTAAACGAAACCGTGTTTATAAATAGACAATAAACCTTTAATCACCCCTCCTACTGAATTTAACTCAATATATTTCAGTTACGTAAATTTTTGTAATGGAATTAAAACTTTAGGGCGCTTCAACCTTTGGCTACCTACCTGGGGCAGCGTCCTGACTGTGAAACAATTAGAGCACCACAGTAGGTACCCAAGATGGTTATTAAACCAGGGGTTTTAATTAGGCTACCGACTAAATCCGTCTCATACATGTTCTTATTGATAATCAGGATGTTATCGCGCACGCAGTCCCTCAACTCTGTCGCACTCTGCGAGGCTGGAACTCAAAACTTATAGTGCTAAGGTCACAAAATGTATTAATTCATTTCAATTTCAATCTACCATTACAGGAAATTGAACATATTGAGGTGGAATAACTTTAGAAAAAAAAAATAGTAATTATTTATATCCCGGGAAATTTTTCAAACACGGCCATCACAAACTAAGCATAACGAGATAACCGATATGCTACAATATTCTTTTGTAAATACTTACACCCAGACTGGGTACAATCAGACATGTGCATGCACACAAATATCTGTCTTGGGTGGGAATCGAACCCACGACCTGCGGCGTGAAAGGCAAGCATCTACCAACCACGCCAACCGGGTTCAAACATCAGGAGATGAAATGTAACAACAGCTTCTATGAACCGTAACAACTACAGCCATCATAATGCTACAATTAACTTCGAATTTGGAGCCGCGACGGACTCTATTGTCCTTTAATATCTGGATTTTTCACACAATGGCACGTCAATAGAGGAAACAGATTCAAGTCTTGTTATGTCAATGTACTATTGAATCGTCTTATTATGAAAATATTAACGGATGGACAAGTAAGCGGTGGCCGACGCCGGCATCAACGTCATTCAATAAACATGCAACTTGAGCTCATGCACGTTCATCATGTTTCCTTTAGCAGTAGTCGGTTTTGATACTACACACATTAGCATAAGCACCGAGTACGAGGTATTGTTTGTAAGAATGTAGCATCATGTGACAACAAACGGGGCACATACACGAACACTTGGAAATCTATCAGTAGGTGCACGGCACACCGTACAGTACATATTTCCGCAAGTTTTTCTTCTGGACTTTTCCCAATTGCATTGGTATCAGTTGTTATTCTAAACGATTGGCGTCTAGCTACCAGTATTAAACGAGCGACGGCCGAATACTTCGGATCCCATTTAGGGAACCACTATCTAATATGGTCAGATTTTGCCGTGACAGCCGGGACCTTCGATCTAACGTACTCGCCGAGGCACGTAGAATAAATAGTACCAAGTCCGTCAGACTTATTTTTTTAAAGACTACCCCGCACTGAATCCATATGTCGCCGGATACGTAACAAACATACAATTGACACAAAGTACACCCTAGACTCGGAAAAACTACTTTGGGTCACACAAATAGTTGCCCTATGCAGGAATCGAACCCGGGCCTTGATGTGGCGAGGTGACTGTGTTCACCGCTACGCGACACGTAGAGGTCAGGTCGGATCGAATGGCTTTACATGCCCTCCAGCCTCGTAACCCATAGAGTACCAGTAACTAAATGGTGGAAGCAGGTGTCATAAAAGCCTAATAGAGGCTTTTGACCGACGATTGTCATCGATGTTCTCCAGACGGCTGGGACTGACTTTACATGGTACGGGCAGCAACCTTCAACTGACAAAATCCCGAAACAAATCTTTGCTTTGATTACAACATTTTTCGATGTGAGAATCGAATCCGCCAACTCGTGCGCGGATAGGCCCGAGATGGCATAGATTTGTCGGCATATCTCGTCAATACATATTTCCTCTAATATTTATTATAATAAAGCCTAAAATTATGCTACTATTGAAAATAATATATATATATTTATATAATCTTTTTCCCAAGTGAGCAAGATTTCAAGTTATCATTGCGACTAAATCGGGCAAGACACAATCACAGTAGGTATACACAATTGTTCATTGAACAAAAATGAGCCAACCCAGCAAAATATCGTAAACACACAGTTTATCGGAACGTCGTACATTCTAGGGTGCTGTAACAACGCATCACGTTATCTCTGTTGTGGAATGTCCATTGTTTATCCGTATGGAGGACCCTGTGTGTGACCTCAGAACGAGTACTGAGATATCGAATTGAAGCTTGATATGTACTAAGTTGATTACTTGAACCAAATCAAGCACGAATAGCCCAAAAACCAAAATATTAGATGTATGAGACATCATACGGCTTTTGTAACAGTAAGTGGTTAACGTAGCCTAAGGAATTTTTCGATACCAAAGGCATCACTTACGCGTTGGTGACCCACCCCCTCCCCTTCATAAAGCACAGCATGGAGCTGTTTGAGCGAAAAACTGAACTCGATTTGGAACTGGCTCTTACACACACGATGAAACACTAAGAAGTGCTTGGCGCCGGGCTTACGTGTGGAGGTGGCAGCAAATCATGTTGATCCTAATGCCAGCATATTAAGTTTTGTTATACAAAACTCGTTCTTGCTAGTGTGAGGGAAGTATTATACGCGTTCTATGTATTTAACAAGCCATTGTTGAATTTAACCTGTCCGGCCAAAATGTAACATTTTCTTATTTGAATAATATGACAATTTAGTATGCATAGCAGTCAGGCAAATAGCGAGCTTGCAGAAGGAAAGCGGTTTGCCGACCTCCTACGTATCAGTCGACGCAACTCGTCCTGAGGCTGGACCCACCCGCCCACGAGTAGCGTCGCAAAACCAGCCAAGGACTGCTAATTTTACTTTGCACTTCACAAACTCGTTTCCTAATACCCCTCCCGACTTTGCGTCATCGTTCCGCGATGCCATTTTATAACACCCGTATTGCACATTTATTTGCTAAATAAATTCTGTCCCATGCAGGTAAGTAGGTATAGTATTAGTGCCGCAACACTATTGAAAACCAGATTGGTTCAGAAATAGGACATTGTACCCTTTACTTATAAAAATATTGAGAGACTAATCAGCTTGAGAAGTGATTTGTCTCATTTCGCCGAATCCCAAATGTCATTCGAATGGAAGGATACAAACTCTCTGTATTTCAATATACATGCTATTTAAATCAAGCATTTAAGTTTGATTGTTTACTATGCCATAGTATAGGTAATTTAACACACTCAGAATTCCAATAAATTATCATATTTTTTAAACTGATTACAAAATTCACGAAGAAAGTATTGTATAATCCGTTTTAGTGGATTGATTTAGAGAACAGTCGAACAAGTAAGTCCGTATCAGCAGCTACTGGTTAAAACTAACTCGTTAGTATAGAGATCATGCTTAACCGCATATAATAAGGACGACCAGAGTTCATCCCAGGTCGGACTAAAAGTGGAAACTCTTTAAAAAGCAGGAATGTTTCTAATTAATTCGTTTTGATTTAATTTTTTTACTACATGGCAGTAGAGTTATATAAATAAACTAGATCTCCTGGGAAACGGTTAAGCGATTGCTCCTCCCTGAAGTGAGAGCACTATTATATGACCTGGGTAGTTGGGTAGTCTTTGAAATTAGCCGTCACTTAGCAACCAATATTAATTTCAACAGGATCAATAACTGTATTATTAATAAGAAAGAATGTGTGTCTATCTCGAGAGTTGATTTCAGAGGGATATAATTGAGCCACTAATTCTCCCATGGTACTTCGTAATAAGATATAAATACCAAATTAATACACAATAAAGCATTGTATCTGTTATAATCGGTGATCATCTATTTATTGCTCGGCAATTAAGCGATTCTGCGGGTGCAGTCAGTTTGTAACTATGTACGATCACCCCTATTACATAAAAAAATATTTACTATTAGCGGCCGAGCATTACGTCCTTGACATGGAGTTCTTTATGTCCCTTTTAATTCATCCCTGTCACAAAATCCGTTCGATGCTGACTTCAACTATATATCCGCCAAAGTTCATCTAAATAGGATTTTGAGTTATCGTGTTTACTTCATTGCGGGAATGAGTGACAAATTTTTACTAAGCATAGGGTACTGAACGTTTGAATACGATCCAATCCAAGTGCCATACATAATAACTTTATTTTGTTTCAGACTAAATATGAAAGAATGCATATTGGAATTTATTCAGCACTTGGCTATTGAAATACACTTGTACTAGATCATAATGCAGTACATAAACATAGTCGAATACAGTACAAAAGTATCAAATAAATAAATTATTAGTACGTCCGTGCGTCTTTATCACGTAAGTATATTTTAAATGCTTAATTAAATAACAATTACTAAGCTATTATTATCTAGTACTATTATATTAAAATTAAAGAATTGATGACAACTTACAGTTATCTGTATTAACCTTTAATCGCACTAATATTATAAAGGCGAAAGTTTGTGAGTGTGTATGTTTGTTACTTCTTGACGTCTAAACGGCTGGAACGACTTTAATAAAATTTAGTATGGAGATAGATGACACCCTGGATTAACACCTAGGCCATAATTCATGAAGTTTAACGCCTGTAAAACCGCGGGGCACAACTATACTTAACTCTATAGTATTGTAATAAGAGCTAAACCAATGAATTACGCACACTGCTACAACTGATTAGTGATTATAGAGTTAAGCATTTGGCATACCGAATAACTAAATTGTAGCCTAATAACGGAGATATTTTGGTTCCAGTACTCTAAAATGGTACGTACTGTTTAACAAGTTTCGTTGTGGGAGGTTGGATGCTAATGACCGTACATCAACACATTGCGACAAATAAACATGGACCGGGGTCCCGCACTACCGCTCATGGTATTATATCGGTTTATGTACTGGTGATACATACAACATAATTGTGTTGTAACGTTCAATGCATGTGAAAATTGCATCCGTTTAGGAGGTACAAGGCCGCAGAGATAATAAACATCAAAATTAATTTTTAGTATGTCTTTCAACGAAACTTAATAAATAAATTAATAAAATATTGCGACAAAAAATATTTAATTTATACCTACACTTATTTAACTAAAATAACGACGAACAAAACAGGTTTAATCTCAAAATTGACAAGCAGCTTTATATGTAGTTTTTATAATATAGATGATTTTTTGACCTTTTACAAGCGCTCTTAATTGTTTCATGTTCATACAATCGTATTTCATTTTCAATTCTAATATTCCTCTAACTAACACTACTCACAAGCTCACATTAAAAATAAACTAATCTTAACACTTGTTAGTTAGTTCAGGGACTCCAAGTGTATAAAGTCTATAATTAGTACAAAACGCTCTTAGTTTTTTAAACGCTAATAATCAAGCGGCTAATGGTGAGCAATCACTGCCGCCCATAGACACTCGGAACACCAGAGAACGCCAAACGCCTTACCGTCCGCTAGTACGTTTTTGCCTCTTCCCAGTTTAGCGAAATGCAACTAACCATAACAATAAATCTAGAGTCTGCCAATGGGACAGTAACTTCGATGAAACCTTATCTATATAAATATGTATTTACAAAATAAAAGTAGTATATGTAATATATCAGTTATCTAGTTAGTACAAGCTCTGCTTAGTTTGGAATCAGATAGCCGTGTGTGAATAATGTCTAACGATATCATTATTATTATTGCCTGATGATTCACTTAACACCAGAACAGACTGCGACCAACCAGACCATGAAACCGGTCTTTATTTAAACTTAAAAATTGTTCGATACTAGAAAGGTCGCAAAGGTCCACTGGTTTCTCATATCGCCCCCTTAATTATAAGATATCTGATACGACTATGACTAATAATCATTTAGTTATTGTGGATAAGCTTATTTTAGTATAAATTATGACCATGTAAAAGTCTACTTGTACAAGGCTTAACATATGTAAATAGTGCAGGAATTTAAGGACAGCGATATACCGAAGAAAATTAACCAATTGACGATAGCAATCCCCATGCAAAATGCGTAATCGGATCGACGTTTGTGTACGAGAAGTTCATATTTTTGCAGTCCTAAATGACTTCCCATGTTTCGCTCGTTGTTATTTCTTAACCTTGTCCAGTTTCAGTTTATTTGTTTCAGTCATGGGCAAAGTTAGCACGTCTTATAGGTATACTTGCCCAATAAAAACGTTTGGTAAACAAATCAGATGAATTGTCATAACAATAGTCAGTCGCACAAAGCTCGATTTCTTGTAATAAGTTACTGAATATCTAATTTAAATCGGTTAGTTTTGGAAGAGATAATAGAAAAATACAAAATCTCGACTTTCTCTTATAGAATTCTCCTCTGAAGCAAGTTCTGAGAAGTTCGATTTTTAAATGATACAAACCTTTGTAAGTGCCCTCATAGGTTATTGTAATATTGCTTAGTTCAGTGCCACCTCTCCACGGTTATTATTAGATGCGGGTCTACAATCTAATCTACGCGGACTTCGAATTAACAGCGACCTTCTAGCATCGGGTCGTAAATAGGTATCTATTAGAATAATTATTTTACAATATTAGTTATCGGTTACAAGGAAGCTGCATTTTTCCACAAAAACAGTCTATCAAAGAAAGAGGTATCAGCGTAGTAGCAGCAGGAGCAGTAGTAGCGAAAGTAGCATAACATTGCATGTTATTGTATGATTGTAATTGTTTGCTACTGTAGAAACGGATCTTACCTTGACTTGATAAAAAATAGAGATCGCAGACGGCAGATTTAAATACAATTTTAAGAAGTGTATTAGGTCGCCTTCATAGATGTTTTATATCGAACGAGTGACTCTAAATAGTCTGCATCTTTACTCTAGCGGTTGTGTTCAACCACAGATCCTGAGGTTGGATGACCCCGGGTTGGGTCAACCCGGTTATTGGGAATTTTCATCCCAGCAATCTGAGAGCCTGGGGGCGGTGAACGTAAAGCTTTCGTATCGGTTCGCCGTCCCATCGCATTATGAGAATGGGGAAATAGAGATTCCATCTGTGTTAGCGTCACACTCGTGAATTATAATATGTTCAGCATAGCTGGCTATTCTCCGTTGAGATTAGCCGCCGTATATGAAAGTCGACCAAGAGCACATATATATCTATAACTGAAACCTAACTGTCAAATGCTAGACTACTCAACTGTACCCACTAGACTAATAATAGTTTTAACTGGTGAACGACAAAACGTATTTTTTTGCATAAAGCATATCGTAATAGACAAGTTTTTCAGCATTGTAACGTTTATTTTACATTTATTTTTATGACTATTCATTCCATTGAGTATTGTACTGAAATAAATTGTTTTCTTTCAATCGTAACTTTCAGATTAAATAAACTTAACCGACAACAACTTGAACGAATTCTCATTAAACCGCTTAAGCGAGGAAGTACATTACATTCTCTCGCAATAGGAATTAGCTAGACTGGGGAAGTGCCATCGCCATACAGAATTTACTGGAGAATATGTTAATGTGAGCGCTTAAGTGAGGCAAGAGTCATAGGTAGTAAAAAAGACATAGCCGGGAGCCATTTCGAATGTCGGAAATCGTCAATATACGGAACAGCTAGTCTTAGCTGTTCCGTATAAAAATAAAATCATTGAAATCGGTACATCGGATTGGCCAGCTATAACGCCGCAGACGCAAGAAGAATACGTCCACCTTATATAAAGTGTAACATCAAACTGAACAACGATTGCTACACGTCAATATTCAAAATACTCGAAAAAGTATTGATACTTCTCATACAATAATAACATCAGTCAATCGATTTTATATGTGGAGCCAAAATATTATCTTTCGTATTCCATAAAAAGGATTTACTTGTTTAGTTTGATGAGTTTCCTCCACTATTTGTATATAAACGTTTAAAAAACCAATTTGAATCTGTTCAACTCTATAAAGATAGCCTTCCACTAACGATATCCCTCTTTTCAAGGATAAAAGGAAGTTACAAAAACGATGTGGATTTCGGGCGTGGCGTATTAATTAGTTATAAGTTCTGTACACGATAGCATTAATGGGCGCCAGTTTGGTCCGTCAATGAGTTGAAGTATCACTAATAGGGCGATATAGTCGGCGACAATGACGGCTCACGTTTGGATAGCACGGATATAGCACCACTTTGAATTATAATGCGCATTGTTCCTCGCGCTGCGCCGGTTAGGGAGCAATGCACTACGTCGCAACACTTACCTACTTGTCATAGAAATCGTTGGTTTCTACGAGGCCTGACCGCAAGGTCGCATCGCAGACGATTGATTGCAATAGCAAACAATTAAAAAATCTACTGGAATTACAACAACTTCAGTTCGGTTAAGATTGAGATCGATTATGATACAAATCGACTAAATGCGAGTCGGACCTAGCTCCATTAGGATTCCATACATACCATCGATACCATAAGCCCGGTCCTGATGAATTATATCGATTTTAATATGTTATGCCATTTGGATACAGAACCCTAATAACAATTGTAGATACGAGCTTCCTTTGCACATTCAATATTAAATGACTTCCACATTACATGAAACTATTTTTATGTAATTACACGGGGTCTTAGGTAATTAGTGCTCACGGTCCTTGGTTATTCAGAATCGGTACTAGATCACAATACTGTTTTAAAAATATACAACTGACAAGAATAATATTTATATGTGATTATTTCGAAAGCAATTTCCCCTATTGAATAACAATAGTACGCTATATTACTTAAGATGTTTTTTAACCGATTACACATACTACAAAAATACTAATATGTCTAGCAGAATACACATAGTCACATTGATTATCGTCCTTAAAATAAGCAATTAATTGTCTTTTAAAAAATATATCTTTGTAACTTAAGAGTATATATTTATATTGAATTTATGGCAGTTCAGCGAAACATGTATGTGCTGCTCTGTATTTACCGTGTTGCATATGAATAAATATGCAATTGATTTATTGAATAAATATATAAAAACACAATAAAATTAATATACACTTCATTTTAAAACAGAACTTCGAGCTTGTTTGCTTTAGTGGCCAGCGACGATTTCTCATGTGAAAATAGTTTGTCATTATTACAAACATGTTCTGGCTATTTACAAGCGCTTTGTTAAAGTCTATGTGTATAAAAACTGTTTTAATTCTATCTATTTATTTATCTTTGTGACTTTACTTAAAACAAAGCATACCAAATCTAGTATTGCCGTACTCATATCGACGGTTTATTTAGATTTGAAGATCGGCGAAGCTTGTTAATAAGGACGCCCTCGTACCACTTTTGAACACGTGTTGCACGATTTCACATATCCTCAAATTTTCACACAACACAACACAGGCCAATGACTTCTATGTGTTAAAATAATTATACAAGTACTTATGGTAACAATATGAGATGTAAAAAAGAATGGCACTAGTCAAGTGTAAGTAGGACATATGAACGTAACTATGACAGACAATTTAGCGAACGACTCATAGAATTTTGTGGATCTTTGCTGTTCATTATAATAAGAGATACGACGGCACTAATCTTACGCTTATGTATGAGCTTTTGATAAAATTATTGTTTTCTGGATATTTTTAATACATATCATAAGAACATGTCAATAAACAATTCCCCTTATTGAATATTATTGTTTTCGCCTTCAAATTTAAAAACCAGCCAAGTGCGAGTCGGACTCGCCTATGAAGGGTTCCGTAACAGCAAGTATTTCAGTTGATTAAATGAAAGGTAAATTGCGGTATACGATTTATGACGTATTTAAATAATTACTTACTAGGTCTCGTTGTTAGTTTGCATGGTAATAATGTACATCATATATTTTTTTCAGTTTTATCATTCTCTTATTTTAGAAATTACAGGGGGGGGGGACACTAATTTTGACACTTTGGAGGTGTCTCTCGCGCAAACTATTCAATTTAGAAAAAAAATATGTGACAAACCTCAATATCATTTTTGAAGACCTATCCATAGTTACCCCACATGAATGGGTACGGTGAATCAATCAATCAATCAATATATTTATTTGCATGAATATGGTAATGTATAAATACAGATCTTAAAAGTAAATTATGAAAACATCATATTCTGCCTATATCAGGCGTACAAATTAAAATAATACAAAAAATCTAAATACTAATCAAAACTATACAAATCAGGAAGAAGAGAGAAGAATCATTAATAACAACAACATCATAAACAGTGTGTCACAAAATTGAAGGTCCTATATTATTAGCAGGTATTATACATTTTACTTAAAGAGTATCATTAAGATAATCAGTAGTTGAGTAGTAGCATTTTTGACATAGTAGGTCCCTTAGTTTACTCTTAAACAAATTAAAATTTTGAAGTTTTAGTGAGGCTGGAAGCTTATTGTAAATTTTTGGTGCTAAGCAAAAAATACTTTTCCACATGAGCGCTGTTTTGGCTGTGGTCATACATAATTGATCCCTACGCCTATTACGAATTGCCACATCAGAGAGTTTCATAAACAAGTGAGGGTTACATTTAACAAACAACGCTGTTTCCAGAATATACAGAGACGGAAGTGTTAGAATTTTGTATTTATTAAAATATGGTTTACAGCTATCAGTTACATCAAGGTTAAACATGGCTCTTATGCATCTTTTTTGCGACTTAAATGCAATATCTTTATTTGTGGAATTGCCCCAGAAAATAATGCCATATCGTAATACTGATGAAACCATACCATGGTAGGCAGTAAGTAGTGCCTCCGTATTTACTACTGGTGCAAGTTTATATAAGGCATAAGCGGAGCTACTTATTCTATTACAAAGTGCCTCTATGTGAGCCTTCCAATCAAGGCGTCTGTCAATAACTAGACCAAGAAATTTTGTAGCTTCGGTATCTGAAATGACATTGGTTTTATATTTTATATCCATTATAGAATGAATGCCTGTTCTTTGATAAAAGTGCATAATGTGTGTTTTTTTTAGATTTATCCTTAGATTATTATTTTCTAGCCATGATATTATTGTGGTTACTGTGTCATTAATATCCGTTTCATATAGCTCCTTTGTGTCACATGATATAGTAACTGTACTGTCATCTGCGAACAAAGTCATTGGATGTTTTATTGCTTTAGGTAGATCATTAATATAAATAATAAATAACAGGGGGCCCAACACACTCCCTTGTGGTACTCCAAATGATATCATCCGCTCTCTTGATAAATATTTATTTTCAGTTTTTGTTTTAATATCCAGTTTATTGATGCAAGTTAACTGTTTCCTGTTTTGGAGGTATGTTTTTAACAGATTAAGTATATTGCCTCTGATACCGTAAGATTCTAGTTTATTTAGTAGAATACCATGATCGACACAATCGAAAGCTTGTGTCATATCACAATATACTGCACATGTCGGTATTTTTTTATCAACATTAGATATTATAGTACTGAGGAAATCATATATTGCCACATTAATTGACATATTTTGTCTAAATCCTTTTTGTTCTCTGCACAAAATATTATTTTTCTCAAGATATGAATAAATATTGTTATGTATGAACTTTTCAAATATCTTTGAGAATATTGACAAAATTGCAATTGGCCTATAGTTATGAATTGATTCTTTATTATCTTTTTTATGCAAAGGTCTGACTATGGATGTCTTAAGTGCTTCGGGGAAAATACCATACATTATACACAGGTTGAGAATGTAACTGAGGTGCACAGATATTAAGTCAGCTGTGTATTTTATTATATAGGTAGAAATTTCATCATATCCAACACTATTTGTATTTTTTTGGCCTTTAATAATATTAAAAATGTCAATAGGTGTGGAGGGAGTCATAAACATTGAGTTTAGATGGTTTTTTATGTATTTTGTAGTATTTTCACCTGCACCAGGAATGGGAATAATTTTGTCTATAAAATAATTATTAAATTGATTTGCTAATAAGTCAGGTTTATATAAAATTTTTCCATCTAATTTTATTTTATTTACGGATTCGATTGGTAAATTGAATTTAGTGTTATTAATAAAATGCCATGTCGTTTTATTTTTGTTATTAGATGTTTTTATATTATAATTATTGTGAGATTTTTTGGTCAATTTTATAATTCTTTGAAATAATTTTGCATAATTAATATATTTCGATTTGTTAATTTCTGTAGGTTTCAATCTGGCTCTCCACAAGAGTGCTTTTTTCTTTGAGCTACATATTTTAATTCCACGTGAGATCCACTTGACTTTTTTGTTAACTCTTATAGTTTTAAGTTGATACGGAAAACATAAATTATAAAATAATTTAAATTGTTCTATAAATACATTAAATGCTTCATTAGGATCATTCGAGCAATAAATTGCAGCAAATGATAAGTTTTCTAAACAACTTCTGAACTTTAGTTTATTTTCATTTGAATAATCTCTTTGTCGCCTACGCCAATATTTAATAATACATATTTTATTAATGGGACAATGTAGCAACTGTGCTGTATGGTCTGAGAGAGCCAATTCTATCACCTCCGCTCTACACGCTCTCTGGAAATTGTGGGCAAAATTATCCAAACATGTTTGACTTTTAAATCGAGTTGGTTGTTCTAGGGCTAATTTTAGATTGAAACTTTGCAATAAATGTTTGAGTTCTCTAGTTATATTATTATTCTTCAGGATATCAATGTTAAAATCACCAGTTAAAATAATGTTTAAATTCTTTTTCTTACTAATGAGCGACAGTAGTTGTTCTAATTTGCTAAAAAATATATTCAAGTTCCCTGTTTTGGGTACCCTGTACAGACATATCACTACTGTTTTGTAATTAATTAATTCTACTGCACAACATTCAAATACATTAGCTATAGAAAGGGAAGAGACCTCTGGCAAGTCTCTCCAAGAGTAGCCATTTTTAACTAGAATACATGATCCGCCTCTCTTGCATTTTGAAAAACTTTTTTTTGAGTTTCAGTACTAGGTATGTATGGGGAAACTCCAAAATTATTGTTCTTTTTCTACAGTTCACATAATTCATCTACTTACCAAGTTTCAACAGTAAAGCTCTTATAGTTTCCGAAAAAGGTGGCTGTGACATACGGACGGACGGACGGACAGACAGACAGACAGACGAACAGACAGATAGACTGACGGACAGACAGACATGACAAATCTATAAGGGTTCCGTTTTTTGCCATTTGTGCTACGGAACCCTAAAAATTCAAATTCATTTATTCTATAAAAAATATTACATTTGTGTGAAATGTTCAATATTTTTTTACCGTGCAGTGCATGACGTGACAGCTACTGAGAAACACTGCCAGAAAACTCAATAGGAAAAGTTTTTTCTACCTATTCTATGGGCATTATTATTTTTTAAATCTGTTCGATCAATTAGTTGGGGTTAACCTCCCAAAGCGAAACGCTCTTAGTCTTGATAATTAACTCTTTAAAATTATTTAAGCAAAAAAAAGCATGTGTTGATAGGCTATTATGTAAAGCATTTTCAGTGCAATCACTACCTCCAGGAGGTCATGCGAATAGTTCACGAGAACTTACGAGTATATCAAAATACTTTTTCTGATTCCACGCTGATTCGATAAAATAATGAAATTCAATTTTGCCCATTTATTTACTGGATACGTACTTTAATGTGTGTGCTTCACATTAAAGTACGAGTTGTATTTTTTTTAAATAATGCAATTTATCTTTAAAACCTATGAGAGTATGAATAGTATCGTCGGATCTCGTACTATTATTATATTCTGTCCGCCTTGAGTGAATATGAATGGGTTTCAGATATGGAATACTGTTACATTAGAAAGTTACTTCCTCGCAAACATATTGGCAGCGAGTGTCACATTTTTACACAACAGCTCAATAAAAGGAGTGTTAACTTTTCAGGGATCACAATAATAATTATGTATGCTTGAGGGTTTCTTCATACCACTACACATTCTAAACCATGGGTACCGATTTAGCTTACTGCAAACGTGTATGTACAGAATAATTTTAATATGCAAGGGAAATCGGCTAGGACACAATCAAACAGTGAAAAATCGACACTTTCGAGTTGGGTCTGCTCTATTAGGGTTTTGTACATGATAATAACATCGCCACAACCCATAGAAGAAAAAAATGTTCCAATCATCATAATATTAAAGACGATAATGAGATACATTGCAGATACTTAAGGCTACAGATATTTGATTTGATTAAAATTTCTGACATTTGAGAGAGACTGCAACAAAATTAACTAATTCTGTCAATTTTGACGCCTACCCCCGTATTTGTATTCTTGAGCATAAAATTAATTTTAAATGTATTTGAGCTCCTGGACATATGAAAGGTAAGAGGCATGATTGGAGTCGGACAGACAGCAGTATCACAGCAATCGGAGTTATTTTTACCGTCTGTAAAATGAAACCCTAAAAATGTTGACAGATTCCAAGGTTAGTCATGTTACAAAATTAATGGAGGATAATAAAACATTACTCACTTCTTCTGGAACTTTCTCGGGCTCGCCGTTTGTTTTGGGTTCATCGTCTTTTTGCTTCTTTTCTTGTTTCGGTTTGTCTTTTCTGCTAAAACTAATTGATCGGAGCGACCATTTCTTCTTTACCTGTCCATGACATGCTAGTGTTAATAACATCGTAAATACACGCCCATGCATAAAACTCAAAATCGTTAAGAGGTTAACTGGAGTTGGTAGTTAATTAGTGTGATTACCTTTTCCTTCTTGGGTTTTTTGCCATCTTCCGGCGTGGGTGTGGACTCGCCGTTTTCCACTTTTTGTTCGCTTTCTCCGTTCGTCATAGGTGTCTCTGGCTTTTCCACATCTTGTTTCTCTTCCTTCTCTGTGGTAGCATCTTTCTCGTTCTCTGGTGTGCCGCTGTCCAAATCCTTCTGTTCTTCCTGCGATTAATAATAATAGAATTAATATCATCATCATATCAGTCCAAAGACGTCCACAGCTGGACAAAGGCCTCCCCAAAGGCGACTTTCACAACACTATGGGTCAATCTTACAGCATTAATATATATTGGGCAAATTTGAGTCATATGACCATTCAAGGATAAGGGATAAACTAGATCGGTTCCCGTACCGAACAAATATATAATACTTTTATTTTTTATTTTTTTTATAATATAATATCTGGGGACAATGTCATACAGATCATCCTAGCCCTAAACTAAGCAAAGCTTGTACTATGGGTACCAGGCGACGATATACATACTTATATAGATAGATAAATACATAGAAAACATCCATGACTCCGAAACAAATATTCGTGCTCATCACACAAATATTTGCACTTACCGGGATTCGAACCCAGGACCACCAGCTTCGTAGGCAGGAGCACTACCAACTAGGCTGCGGTGACCGTCAAGTTTATATAAAGAAGAACATTTTTACGGGGTCTGTTGGTTGGAACTACCTTACGCACCAGTGAGAATTTGTAAACCCTTCGGTCCCAATTTGTTATGATAACTTCCACGACTTTATGTCACAGTAAGTCGAAAAACCTCGTGGAACCATTATGCATAATGCTTCTCTATGCGTTTGAAGGATATGGCAGATGATCTCTTATGCCTGTCCTCAAAAATAATATACTAAATGGAATTTGTTCCATGAAGTTTATAAAATCTTTAAAGCAAGCAAGCTGATGAATTATTTTAACACAACATTTGGTAGAATTATATTAATAGCACGCACTTCAGTGCGAACAACGTATGTGAATGTTCTAATTGTGTGTCAACGATTATTATCTAAGTTTTATAGTCCTCAACAGTAATCAACACCAATACATACATTTTAAATTTGACGTTTTAATGAAGCTACAATCAGCATGCTTTATGTACTTGCTGTATTGCTGTACTGTCTTTTGTCGCATTATTATTGTAGATCATGAAATAATAACATTAAAGATAGAAGAAAATAAAAGTCAGGATATGGTACACTGACTCTGAAGTACCCATTTCTGTCTGTTTGTATTTGTTCAAGCATCACGCAGAAGATACCGGTCGGATAGCTTGGTGCATTTGAATTAAATATTTTAAATTAGACAGCTTATTTTAAACTCGGTAAACGGTTATTTCTCTAGGATGCACTGTTATTCGCGTAGAACAAACTAGCTGGACAAAAACAACTCTTCAATTCCTAATAGTTAATTATTAAGATGAACTCATTAGCCCTATACATTAAGGAATACATCTATTAATTTTCGTAATTACCCTCATTAGGCCCGTCATTAAGGTAAGTATATAAAGTGTTGATAATTCAAAGTGCATTCATTTGCATTTTTACACCATATTGTTAACATTATTTTAAGTCACTAAAAGAAATTTGTGATAGTGTTTTTGTGATGGATTGTGTACATAAGGGTAAGTAGTTTTGTTTTAGTTAATTTTTATCACAGGATCTTCATTATTTAATTTTATTAAATTAAATGTTTCGATAAAAGTGGACTTTTTCACCCATATTTTTGAATTCAATAGTCAAAATATTACATGTCCACTCATGTCCACTCTGTAAAATCTATTTTATATGATTCTCACAAGTATCTAGTAGTAATTAGTAGAAAAAAATATTGCGAATTATTTGCACAACTAATTTTTTTCTTTTTTTTTCTTTAAACAGTTTTCACCGTCTCAAAAATGGACTTTTTTGAAGAATGGCTAAAACACCCGAAGGAAACGCGAAACGTGGAGCTCTTTCGGTTTATATCTTTGAGACATGACTTTGATGGTGTTACGGAGCAGTCCCTGAGAGACGTCAAGGTCATCATCTCAAAATATTCTTCAAAATTGGCTGAAAAGTGGAGCAGCTGTGCAAGAAATAGCAGCTGTGCAAAGAATAGCTACGAATAGAGATTTACTTAATATGTTATTGATAACATCTGACCCTGTAATAAATGGTTTAAGAGAAATTCCCCGGAAGAAAATAGGTTCATTCCCTATCGAAGTCCTAGATTTATTAGTTCAACCTAGCTTTAAGGAACAAAATGTTAATATAGTTTCTAGTTTTCATAGTTCTGCCACTCATGATCATGACTATTCAATGGATGATTCATCTGATGATAGTGATGATGAGTGATCGATTTAGTTTTTAAGTAGGTATTTTATGTATCTGATATTAGATTTTATAGTTACATTTATAGTTAAATTTATTTATAAAATTGTTTAAAAAAATATTGTGTTTTTATTTCACTATACCTGCTCAAACGACCAATGGACCTCAAATAGTATTATGACCCTTATATCTTTGCTTAATAACCTCATTTATAAATAAAAATCGAAACAAATAATATTGTCCAGCTAGCTTGTTCTACACGAACCACTGTGGGATGTTAGGAGCAAAGATGTACAATTACACCACATGGAACCCCAAGTGACGCCTCAAGACTGATAAGCATGACTACGAAGACTAAAGCGCTTGACTAATCCTAATATTCGTAGCCATAGTTTTTCTATCATATAATATCACTCGTGTTTTACTATAATAAAAGTAACCACGTTGATGGTGGTGACAGTTATTCTTTTATGCTACGTATGTCAACTGTGAGTTCATTATTTAATATTTTACCATATCACTGACCTGATGGACATCAGATCTGTCCCAGTAACATCTTGGCAGGCAATTTGGGGTCGTCGTTATTTTTTAATCTGATCTTATGAAAAAGATCGGACAGAGGTGATAATGGACATCGAAGTCACCTGGTCACTATGATTTTTAGTATTAAATTAAAACGGGGACGAAATGGCCGGCAGATGTTTGCCGATTTCGTTTATATACCTACGTTGAGTATACCTACTCGGTTGAATTTCACCTTGCTGGTCATCGAGAGTTTGCATGTTGTGTAAAAATCAATAACAGCTTAGTCACCCCTTCCATATTAAATTACAACACAAAGGAAAAAAAGTGAAGAAAAGTATACGTTTATACAGACTAGCCCCTATTTGCGAAAACTGCGCAGGTTTATTCTTCTTAGATTGTGGGTATGTATGTATCAGAGTACTAAGGCCACGGCAAGCTCAGATTGTCAAAAAAGTAATATCATAATTATATCAGGATAACCAGGACTATGTGACAGGTTAATGTTAAGTGAACCGAAATCTATTATTACACTAAACACGTTTATGAAAATTTAACACGACAATGCTATATGCATTGTCGTGTTTTAAAAGAAAAATGCCAATTTTCTTTCATACCACGACAACACTTTCTATAAAAAAAAACCCCTTTAGCCTATAACCCTGACTTTATGGACATGCAATTAACGGACACAAAGCACACCCAGAGTCAGATTTCAAATCAACTATTTATGGTTACCCTGTGCGGGTTTCACAACTAAAGCATGAGGATATTGAGGTTCTTTAACTAGTCCAGAATTCATCCGTTCGTGTGTGATTGCAATCTCATTTCGAAGCCAACCACACTAGCTAGGCCTGTCTATTATAAGTTAAGGATACTTTCAATGCTTCGCCGGGCCAGTGGTACGTCCCTATAAACGCCTAGTGCTTAGCTTTTAATCCTAAACTAGGATTATAACAATTATTCTGAATCATTAAAATATTGCAATAACTAAACTACAGCAATAACATTATAAAGTTACTAATAGCATAATTATTATAATTATCTGACTGACTAATAACCATTTTTAACCTTATTTTAATTTAGATGTATGATTTCCCCTTCTGGCCGGAATTGTTACAATTATTATAAATATATAAATAAAACATTCTGATTACCTATTACAATTTCGGCCCTCAAATCTAAACGAATTACATTCTGAGAACGATTAGGAGTTCATTTAAAACAATTTAATATTCGTTTACTAAGAAATTAATCTGGAGAGGAAGTTGTGGGTAGGCAATTCTACTTTGTCTTGACGTTGTGGATTCCTGTTCATTGTTTCGTTGTAGTAAGGCATTCTGTTCAAATATTGTCATTACTGTATGAACCATACAGGGTGTACAGGGTGTACAGGGTCAGAATCAGTTTTGATTCTGTGGGTGCACAATGATGATTTTTGCCAATGTTGAAATTTTGCGTAGGTTTCTTATATATCGAGAGTAAAAATCCCCATAGGGGTCCAACGGACATTTCTGGAGAAACAGTGGTGATCAATATCTATTCTTTAATTAATATGTTACAGATTCAATAGGGAATGCTTTACTGTAGGTTCCAAATAAATGTCGTTCACATTGGTTGTTTTAAGTAATGTTGAAGACTGTTGTATGGTTTTTAATATAGTAATTAATAATCAATCATCACCATATTGTATTTTTATTCGACTGTTACAACAAAATAATATTAAAATATAATTTTGTTTTTGAAGGTTACCATTAGAGTTAAGGATACCAGGAGGACTCGATATAGACAAATTGATGACGTAAAATATCAAGTCAATTTCATTCCTGCAATACTTGAACAGGTAATATAAGTTAAATGTTATTACGCCTGCCCTAGGGCGCCTGCGGTCGTAGGGAGTCTTTAGAGGTTGTCTCCAGTAAAATGGTGAAGTATCTACCTGTTTTTCGTGTATATGTGCGTCGCCGTTAAGCTGTGGCTTCAGCGCGTCAGCATCGGCCAGCTGCTCGACCCGGCCCTCGCCCCCCGCACCCGCCGCTGCCACCTCGCCGGCTCCTTCGGCCTCCTTGCCGCTGATATCCACCGAGCGCTTGCTCTGCTTAGCACCCATGGTTATTACTTGCCTGTGAAAGAAATTGCTAAATTTCAAGACACATTTAGGAGTAGATTCGCGTTTATTACCATTACAATACAGTACAAAACTCTATATTGTACACCAGAAATAAAAAATAATTACAAAAACAGTCATTATATTTAGGCATAAAGGGCATCCCTTATTGCTATTTCAATTCTTCCAGAAACCTTGCGATTTACAAAACAAGAGAAACAAAAAAAAAATCTATTTGTCAAAGCTAATATCGGAAACGGCTATCACATGATCATAATTATATTTTTCCGAAATTTCATTGATAGAATGAATTTGTTTACTCGCAGTCTATGTCTTAAGTCCTCATCTATATAATTATGATATCTAACACCAATGATCATGCATGTCGGCAATTAACAGAAATAAAATGTAGAAGGAGCAACAAAAAGTATTCCCCTTCCACAGCAAAACGGGAAACTCGGGCGAGCTTGAGAAATGTTTCACGGGAATTAATATTATTATAAGCATATTGACAGACGGAATAATCTACGTTTTAAATCTCTTGAGCCAGACTGAATAAAAGAAGAACAAAAGTACTACTTACATACTATTCCAAAACTGAATTTCAATAGTAAAGTACCATATATTATTTTGTTGTTTGGTAATACTACGTCTTGTTACTTGTTAACTTATTTTTAAAACTCCTAGTTATTCACGATTATCCACTTCCGTCCGGCGTGTTTTTTAGTCGTCTACGTGTCATAAATATTTATGGTCTACTAGCATCTCATTTACAACGCAGTTATGCGAGTGTGAATAACAAAAAAAAACCTTAAATTAAGTTTATTATCTACTAGCAGTGCCCCGCGGTTTCCTCTACGTTAAATTTTATAAATTATACTCTACATTACTCGGACATAGCTCGAATCGGTTGAGCTATTTCTATAAAGTGTCATCAAAATCTGTTACGTAGTTTTTGCGTGAAAGAGTAACAAACATCCATTCTCGCATTTATAATATTCGTATTGTAGAATTGTTATGGGTAGGGGGTACATTCCAGTAGATAGGCGTGAATGAATACGGACAATACTGAGGTCAACAGTGGAAGCGATGTTATTATATTGAATATGTTAACAATATAATTTGAACGAAGTCTCGTGTAGAGCTAATATGCTTTACATTTGTATCGATAATCTAGGTCCCATTAGTAGTTCCGCAGTGAAAGCTAATTCGGTAGCCTGAGAGTAGATCAACATTTTGTTCAGAGGTCATGTTCCACCGGAAAAGCTCACTAGACTAGCGACTTCTAGAAACTGTAGAGCGCCATCTATGGAAGATCGCATGAACAAATATCTTTTATGATTATTGTTTGTGCTACAGTATTACATAGTAGGATATAAATGTTGAATTTAAAGACTCCGGGCCAATTATTTATTTATATTACAAGCTCATCTACGTCTGTATATAATTGTGTCATTACAAAAAAAAAAGTTCCCTTTATAAACCATAATACAGACGAATTAATTTATCTAGGTATAAATCTAGGAAAATAGTAACCCAACGGTTATGAATATAAAATTAACAAACAGAAAACGGTAATGCGTTTAGGGGGTGTTTATGTTATCGAACCATTTATTTCTCACTTGATAAAAATAATTACTTTGTTTACATACCATTTCCATATTAGGTTGGAGTGTAGCCTTAGGGGCGCTATGGAGCGAGGACTTAGAAAAATTTGAAAATGTTTGTTTTTTTTTTTTTTTTGCCAATTTTTTTGCAGCATCAGATTGACATTGACCCTAGCAATAATATAGGTCCTGAGACGTATGGTCCTACGACGCACCGTTAGCGAGTTAGGGGCTTTTGAACTTTTTCCTTTTTTTTACAAAATACTCTATATTTACAAAAGGGTAGCTCGGAGGAAAACCTTTTCGGGAAAGAAATTGTTGTACTAGTCGTAAACCTCTAGATGACGTCAAAAAACCCCGTGAAAATTGAAGAAACAAAAATCATAAAAATTTTTCTAAGTGTCGGTCGATCTTCCAGCTTGAGTAGCCTCAGGGGCAAATGACTTAGAAAAATTTTCACGGGGTTTTTTGACGTCATCTCGAGGTTTACGACTAGTACAACAATTTCTTTCTCGAAAAGGTTTTCCTCCGAGCTACCCTTTTGTAAATATAGAGTATTTTGTAAAAAAAAGGAAAAAGTTCAAAAGCCCCTAACTCGCAAACGGTGCGTCGTAGGACCATGCGTCTCAGGACCTAAACGATTTCTGTGGACAAGGTTAGAACGCTGACGCGACAAAAATGGCCGAATTCTATAAAAAAAAAAAATCTCCGGAAATTTTTCTAAGTCATTTGCCCCTGAGGCTACTCAAGCTGAAAGATCGACCGACACTTGGAAAAATTTTGATGATTTTTTTTTCTTCAATTTTCACGGGGTTTTTTGACGTCATCTCGAGGTTTACGCCTAGTACAACAATTTCTTTCCCGAAAAGGTTTTCCTCCGAGCTACCCTTTTGTAAATATAGAGTATTTTGTAAAAAAAAAGGAAAAAGTTCAAAAGCCCCTAACTCGCAAACGGTGCGTCGTAGGACCATGCGTCTCAGGACCTAAACGATTTCTGTGGACAAGGTTAGAACGCTGAAGCGACAAAAATGGCCGAATTCTATAAAAAAAAAATCTCCGGAAATTTTTCTTAAGTCATTTGCCCCTGAGGCTACTCAAGCTGGAAGATCGACCGACACTTAGAAAAATTTTGATGATTTTTTTTTCTTCAATTTTCACGGAGTTTTTTGACGTCATCTCGAGGTTTACGACTAGTACAACAATTTCTTTCCCGAAAAGGTTTTCCTCCGAGCTACCCTTTTGTAAATATAGAGTATTTTGTAAAAAAAAGGAAAAAGTTCAAAAGCCCCTAACTCGCAAACGGTGCGTCGTAGGACCATACGTCTCAGGACCTATATTATTGCTAGGGTCAATGTCAATCTGATGGTGCAAAAAAAATTGGGCAAAAAAAAAAAAAAAAATTATAGTCCCAAAAAAAAAAAAAAAAAAAAATTTTTTTTTATGTTTTCTTCGCGGCTCATAGTGCCCCTAAGCGTATACTCCAACTCCAACAACCCGCCCCTAAGAATACCCACTGACCCCATATTACAATAGTAGCTATTAACCATCATTTAATGGTAGCATAAATAAAGACATTGTATATCAAAATGTTTATTTTAATTAGGTAAGTATTTCAAAGAATTAAAAGGGTAGGTTTATATTAGAGTTCCAAAAATCAGGGAGTGTAAGTACAAGTAACGAAATAATGATAGTAAAATGTAAAATTTATGTAATGTAGGACTTATATACCCAGGATGAGGATTCAAATACAAACGTCATGAAATCACGATTTAAATTAAACGCAAATGTGAAACAGTAGTGGCATTACTAGCGTATGGTGAGTTAGATAATTATTAATAGCAAACTGCTCTCGTAACGTAGCATCGTTTTAGTAATTGTTATGGCATTTAGTTAGAAGAAACTACTGTCAATTAAGCTTTGGTCACAATAGCATCCTCAAAGCTGATATTCTTCTGGCTTGGTCATCAAGAAAAAATCTTGGTTATATGTAGTATATTGGTCTAATGAAAGAATTGAGCGAAATCGCGCGTTCAAACTGTACACGTGTCAAAAACTGATTGGCTATATGCATACCTTCAACAACACTTCAATAGTATCATTGTCAAATACATAGAGACGATGGTAAACCAAGATAAACTAACTAGGGTGATGACCAAACAAGTGGTGGTGTTGACATTCAATGTAAATGACAAGAGCCATACACAGTTTTCCAAATGGTTACTTAGTATGCTTCACTCCTGGTATGCCATTCAGGTTTAGAAGGTACTTGAGCAGGTTTAACAAGCTACGCCACGCAGTTATAATAGCGGCGTAAATATGTATAAACATCAATAAAGCAAAAGATGGGGAAGCTGCATTGAGTCGCATATTCTAAGAAGTAAAAGTTTCTATGTTTAATCAATGCATATGAAACGCGCCTACTTGTGAGCATCTTGCGCATATTCTTAGACCTAGAAAGATTATTAGCCACAAATCTTCGGTAAAAGACGTAAAAAAAAGAATAAACTTATGTTTTTCTAAATCCTTCATCTGATAGGGAACAATAACGCCGCCTCGAAATGGCGGTTATACAATAAAAGCTGTGTTGTATTAAACCACTGAACTTCAGATTCAGCCGAGTCATGGCAAATAATCTAACACTTGCACGTTGCATCCTGTTCCGAATTAATATTGGCTATACACACGTCTCTCTTTAAACAAAGGAGATTGAGAGATTAAAAATAATAACCAATCAAATATATAGGTTATTCGTTTTAATTTTTTTTTTTTAATAATGTCTATATGAGGAATGTTAAATTCAAGCGATCTCAGCATAAGGCATGTACATAATAATATATGTCAAAGAGCAATGGACAGGAGTATAATGGGTAGATAAAATCGAATGAGCAACATCTGTATAAAAATCTAAAAATGTAGCCAAAGGATGTACTTACTCAACGCTAAAACATAAATAGAGAAAAGCTACATACGAAGAGAATTGTACAAAATGGTATCCTAGACATGTAAATATGAATATATGACTTCAGACTTATAGCGGGTCCAAGTTCGAGAATATTCGATTAATTAATATGTAATTCATCAGCAAAATTTTGTAGCAAATAATTCCCATCACGCCAGTCTCAAGGCTAACAAAATATTTAAGGCACGTACACAGATCATGAAGCCTTTAAATCCTCACTTGAACTTATCTTACTTGTCACACGCAAATGCTTTATGGGTGGCCGAGTCTCCAAGACATCACCCGTGTCATAGGTATTGCAAGTTTCCAGGAAGTTCGAGTTGTGAAGCTACCTGATAGGAACCTTGTTCTTATTAGCCCGTTAATTTCAGTACCCAATATTTTTTATTACGAATTATTACGGTCATAAAAACAAACTGACTATCGTATTAATACTTAAATCAAACATAACCAGTCATGTTTAAACTTAGTGTGGTCCTTTAATACACACCTTAGTATTCTGTCTACAAAATAATAATACTTAAGAGCTCGCTAAAATATTTCTATTGTGATGGTTGATGCGAGATAATAATATACTCAGGTACGAGCAGGAACTAAATTGGAATACAAAGCACGTCACTGGGTCACGGTGCTGGGAACTCGCTTGAAATAAATGTTAACTGCCGCCCAAAATAGTATCTCAACTAAAGTGCAGCGATGTGCACGATAGACAATTAGTTACAGTTACACGCCCCAGCTCGCTTCAACTAGCCACAATTCATTAAACGAAAGATGAGTTAACAGGACAAATAGTATTCCTAAATACTTCACTAACAATTATTGTTCCGTATGAGTAACGAGTAAAAACAATTGACCGCAATGTAAGATGATTCACTCATAACAATTTAAGCTTCAATCATAATAATCCTGGGAAAAATGACACAGCGAGTGAACAATAATGCCTACCAGTTGTTCATTAAAAACATGTACTCACTGTACTTAGTAAGTAAACGCACTGCAGTCACGGGAGACTGGAAACACACAACTATTGCGACGTTTGAAACGAAACTGAGAGTGTAGCAGGGCCCTGTATGGTTATTGTACACATTGATCATTAACAGTGGACCGAATTCCTGGCGCATCGTCGCCTTTATCGTTCGTTATCCCACTCGTTACTCTCAATACAAATATAAATAGCAGTGCCATTAGTCACGCAGGACTCTTATCGGTGCGCAAACATTCAACGCAGTACAAAAATATTAATAGGAAATACTACAAAAAAAACTACAATAATTACCATGATTCATCACGCCTTAACAATTACATAGTTAACGTTATCGCTGAAAATAAACTCGGTAGGTAACGATGTAATTTAAAACGTTATCTTTTAAACGTAAACATGTACTTAGCTAAGTTGGTAACCATAATTTATACAAAAAATATAACCTGAAGTGGGCCCCTACCAGCATATTATTGTGTTTAATGTAGTAGCAATTACATACTGTACATATTATTCATTGTCCTTGATCGTAGACCGAACGTTGGGCAGACAACGTTCCGTCATGTCATAATGGGGAGTTATTTCAAATTGGTTCACGCGTTAAGGTTATTGACCTAGCGCGTACTACCTCCCCCCTTCCTCGTATTTTTAAGCTGAACCAGTCAACTCGAACTTATTGTTGTCGTCCGTGATATAGTAGATAAGTATTTTGTCTGAAGGGGGCATGTTCGCTTTGGAACAAGAAATGAAGTGTATCTCCGACCTTGACTGTAGAATATTCAAGGTCGGCTCGACGAGAAGCAGGTAGGCATCGACATGAATAAAAATTCGTTAACGCTTAACGTTAGCAGTCACCGAATGAACCGTCGCGACTTGTTTTGTTCGGGATGCTTAGTATGATATTGATAGAGGTGAGGTCTAGCTAGATGTTATAGTCCCAAAAGACTACTAGATATAGTTTTTATATAAACCGTTGGATGTATCTATATGTGTTATATAGATTAATATCAGAATACTCAATGATTGTACGTCGTCAGTCGGTAGACTGTTCATTAAAGTTAAACACTTGGTTATTAATACATATAATTACTAGAGCCTAGACCTAACATTATAACACCAGATAAACCAGTGTATATACAGGGAAATCGCGTGCACATGTTATCCATAAGAAAACTAATCTTTAACTACAACTCGAATAAACTGTTCGTAAAACATTTAAATTACTAACAAATCATTAATCAAATTGTGTCCGTCGCATTAACTATAATAGGTAGACAATAGAAATTTAAAATAAATTCTGTTGTCACTCTAAAAAATAAAAGGAGGATTTTTAAGTTTTTACTTGATTTTAACAATCGTAGCAAAATCTTGTTGATGGTACGGAGCCTTCGTTTCGGACTAATACTTGGCGAGTTTTTAATTTAGAGGGTGCAACGTAAAGAGCTAATATAATAAATGCGAAAAGTTATGAGGATGGATGTTTGTTAATATTTCATTGCATGTAACTTTGATGAAACTAAAGTAATATCGAATAACACATGTTATAACTTATAAATTTGTTGGCGTGGTTAGTGGATACTGGCCTTTCACGATGCAGATGGTTGGTTCGATTCCCACCCTGGACAGATATTTGTGTGCATGTGTTTGTCCTGAGTCTGGGTGTAAATATATAAGTATGTATGTATTTACAAAAGAAAAGTAGTACATAGTGTACCAGTATATCTGGTTCCCATAATGCAAGATCTGCTTAGTTTGGGATCAGATGCCCGTGATAATGTCCCAGGATATTATTATTAATGTATAGAGTTTAACGCGGGTGAAATAGTAGGGCACAGCTAGTAATATATGATCTAAATTCTAATTTTCACGTGTAACATTTTCAAGATTACCTATTTTTAGCAAACTTTATCATTGTGATCCTAGCTTATACAGGTTCTTATACTAGGTGGCGCAAAAGTACTGGCACTAAAGAAAATACTTTTTTTTTTTTTATATGACATTTTCTGTCATTCTGTTGTTGAAAATTGTGTAGTGAACAAATGTAAAATACACTGAAAATAAACATGGACCGTTTTACTCCCCAAGAACGTGGAATAATTGTGTCAATGTTCTTACGGAATAATTCATCAGTGATAAGAACACAACGTGAATTTCGTCGACGATTTCCCCACCGTGCGGCACCGATTGGTCGCACAATTCAACGCTTTGCCACACGCCTTGAAGCAACTGGCTCAACATTGGATAGACCTAAGTCTGGGAGACCAAGAACAGGCCGTTCAGCTGAAAATATCGATGCTGTGCGCGAAGATGTGGAAGAGTGTCCAGAAACATCAACGAGGCGACGTGCCACGCAATTGGGCATTTCCAGACGGACCCTGCAGCGTATTTTGGTGAAAGACTTAAAGATGTTCCCGTATAAAACTCAAATGACTCATCAGCTGCTGCCTGCTGACCACCGAGCTCGTCTAGATTACTGCCAGCGCGTCATAAACCTCAACCTTGAAGAGGATGATTTTCCTTCAAAATTGGTTATGAGTGACGAAGCGCATTTCCATCTCTCAGGGCATGTCAATAAGCAGAATACTCGGTTCTGGGGCACTGATAATCCGCGCATTATTCAAGAAACACCTCTACACCCACTAAAAGTTACTGTATGGTGTGGCATCTGTGTTGACAGAGTGATCGGACCCTATTTTTTCGAAGACGCTGGAGGCAATGCGATTACTGTCACTGGAGAACGCTACAGAACCATGTTACGTGAGTTTTTGATACCCAGTTTGGACGAATTGGGGCTGGAGCACATCTGGTTTCAACAAGACGGCGCTACGGCACACACAGCGCGCGACACTATGGACTTAGTGAGGGACGCTTTTCCAGGCCGAGTTATCTCTCGTTTTGGCGATTTGCCTTGGCCTGCAAGATCACCCGATCTGACCAGTCCAGACTTCTTTCTTTGGGGTTTTTTGAAATCTCGGGTGTATGTGAACAAGCCACAGACTCTCGCAGCTCTAAAAGAAAACATTCGTCAAGAAATAACGAACATATCGCAGGAAGTGTTACGGCAAGTTATGCAAAATGTCATAAATAGGGCTCAAATGTGTATCAACTCTGGAGGTCACCATTTAAAAGACATCATCTTTAAATCCTAATGGTACGAAATTTAATGGCACAAATATACATTTAAAAAAATCTAAATCTAGTTTTCTAATTTAGAAAAAATGTTATAGCTGAACCAAATAGGGTCTTTACTTTTGCGCCACCCGTTACTTGCTGGCCTTCGCGAATTCCGTTGCTATAAAAACCATATCATGCATTGGAATAGGCACTTACCTATGTAAATAGTATTTTAAGTAAAAGGGTGAAAGTAGGTTTATGGACAGACTAGCTGAACTCCGCGGTTTTATCCCCGATGTAGCAACTTATTGCAGCCTATGAGTTAATACAGGTTATAATGCGTCTCCATTCCATCTAATCTTAAGTCGTTTTTACATGATTGAATAACAAACATCTAAACTTAAAAACTTCGACAGGAAAGTATGATTCGCTTCATGGTGCGTGAATTATACAATGCGTTTTGTCGGAAAGTGATTTTTGGTTTTTATAGAATTAAGCCGGCAAACAAGTAAGCAGCCCATCTGATGGTAAGCAATCATGGCGGCCAATGATATGATAAGCCTAACAGTGGCAGGGCGCACATTCCACTGCCGAAGCCTACGTGGGAGGAAGTTCGCTGAAACCGTACCCGCACGATATTGTAAAGGTTGATGTTGATTTACTCAAATCCATTTTCTTCAGAATTTACCTTGCATACGATCAATTTCAGATTTATTTTATGGTGTCAGTCCGCCATTTACGGTTGTATATTTTTGTTGCTGATAATACTTTAATTAAACATTTCTTCACTCTTTACCGTTTTATTTGTAGGGAATAAATTAGAAGCCAAGTACGAGCCGGCATCTTAGGGTTCCGTACCTTTCTTTATGTATAAAACTAGTCATATGCTACAAAAACCGAACCGGACCGCACAACGAACTTTGTTAGTGAACGGCTTTCAAATATTTTAAAAGGAACCCTCTAGTTAGAAATATTGTTTAGGAACCCTAATAGTTTTGCCATGTCGGTCCGCAGCTTAGCTCAGATGCTTACTACTAGAAAGCTGTAATTTGGCATGGATATATTACTCACAATGACCAAATAGTAAAAAAAAAAAAACTTTTTAGAACACCCGTAGACAAAGTGAAGTGGGGAAGTGGCGATTTTCGTTCAAATGCATATTTGACCGAAAATCGAATCATGAGTTGAACATAGTACGAACTTATAGCGCCTCTCTTTTTCTAATTTAGTATTTTTATAGTAAGTATACCAGGTTGAGAGATCTTTTGTCTAAGAATTAAACTTGGACTAAAAATAACAAGACATTCGCAGACGACGTATTACACTAATTATTCACATAATTATTCATAAACGGAATTTACATAAAACACCCAACTTTAAATTAAATAAAGAGAATGACAACTATACAAATAATACAATTAGAACCCATGTGCCACATGCATACAACCTAGTAGGTACCTACAGCCTGCAGCTTACCCCTCGTCACAACACGTGCATTGCGAGTGGAAAATCGATAGCAGCGGCCAGTTGCGGATTGAAACCGCAAGTAACAGTGCACCCGTCATATGAGCAACAGGAAAAAATTGAATTACTAATTAAATCAAACAATCAATACCGTATCATACACTCGCATGGAGAAAGTTTTAAACTCCCTGTTTATTATGAAATTTATGACGAATGGACAGATACGGATATAATTATATTATGTCGTATTGTTCAGTCAATAAATAGGGAGGGGCTAGATTCACCAGTTCCAAATTAAAATTGTAGGATTCTATAGATCCAAACTGGGTTGACTAGATCTTTGTATCCAGACTTAAAAAATGTTTGACGATACCGTATTAGTTGATACAATTTATGGGGGGTATAATAAAGATTTGAATACTTGACTAGTGCTAAGACCTCGACATTGGTCTTCTACCTATTGGACAATTATTCATTAAAATCTTGAAACATTGTATCGGAAAAAATCTGTGAGTTGCCACACGTTTTTCTTATCTTCGTTCTATCGCGAAGACTCGCACGAATCCCCGCGAGCTGAACCTTCTCCTATCTTCTTCTTATCGTGTCGATGGTAAGAAATAGATTTTATATTCCCAAAATTGGGCAACGCTGATAGCTTTGGCTGAAGCGTCATACAAGTCCTGAAGGGACAAGAGACTGGACAAGAGGGACAATCAGATAAATGTGCCATATTTTAGGGTGACACGCCGCACTCGAAGATGTTTTGTGATGTGGAATGTAACCCCAACTTGCACATGTTTTCTTGGGATCTACCAACCTGGGTATGTTGTCTTGTTGTGTCTTGGACCGACACAGCACCGAACGGAACGAGAGAAAGACGAGAAAAAAAAACGACAGGAGGTGGTTCAGTCTACACTCCCGTGAACTCGTATGAGTAGATTACGGTTGTAACCTTTGAAAAATTAATATAGTATAAGCATATAGTTAATTCCTGACTTTATTATCAATCTTTTTTTAGTGTAATATTTTCGACAACCTTCAATTTTCTTTGTTATTCGACCTTTACGGTATGTAATAGCAAAGGATAACGCGCTTGTATGGTCAGTGGTCACACCTTTAAATAGGTACCGCTGCGCTGGAGATGGTGCCATGACGTCGCAATAGTTAATGCACCTTGAATCATAGTACCTATACATGAGAAAACTATAAGCAAGGAGAACAAAATACCCGGTATTTGTCAATATTTTGAAAACAAAAAAAATGCTCCCGCGCGTCATGTATCGCCGAGGTCTAGTTGGTTCGGGTTCTGACAAAGTAGCTACTAAAAGAGATTTATAATAAACATTAGATGCCATTTTAGTTTTAAACCAAAAACTTTTATCAATAGCTTTTCAGACCACTAGAATACCGACATTGGTATAATATATTTGGTTTTATATTAGCTAGGCATATTAAATGTCGTAGTTTCGAAACATTGAAAATCTAGTTCAGTTATTCCAATTTTCTGATTCCTGGCAACCATGGGACTTAGGTAGATCTTGTTAAAAATTTAATAATTAATCAATTTTAATGATATATTTATTAATGAATGATTAAAAATTAACACAATGAATGTATTCCAGCTTTTAATCTTTTTTGGGTTAGAAAAGGCAAAATAGAAACCCCCCAGCTGTCTCTTGCTGTCTATCTTATCTGAACATGCCATGAGCTTCAAAATAGATTAAGTCACTGGTCTGAAATTTAGACAATTAAATAACTTATTCTTAAACTGCATTTTTTAAATAATAGTGTGGAATTTTAAAACTCATAGAGTAGATTAATAATATATACTTGATTGTTATACATATTTTAAAACAAACATTAAAGTTTTCAGTTATCACTTTTGTAAAGGATCTATCAATCTCAAAAATATATATTCAATCATGTAGCAGAAATTACTAGAAGTAAAATAACAGTAACATACAACCTTTTTGCAAGGTTTCAGAATTATTTTGCAATTTATATTGCTCGCACAGGTTCAATATTTTCGAGCTTCAGTAGAGCTGGATAATTTTTCTAAATAACTGATCCTGTTAAAGCCTGGTGCAGATCTACTTAATATCAATAATGAGCAAGTGTTATAATACTGAACATGAAAAAGATTTTTATTAATTTCATTTTTTTAATTGGTTCTATATGAATTTTCATACACCTTATCACAAAATGTGGCCTGTATGTTTGTCCGTTGTTTGTCAAAATTCCCTGCTCTTACAAAAACAGAGCTGACACTTCTAACTGGCTCAATGATTTTACATGAAACTTCATTTACAGTAGTTTTTTAATTAACATCTCCATTCTTTTGTTACAACTTATGATGCCTCTGAAAGATACATTTAGAAAACTTTTAACATACCTACTCTATTTAAAATTGGGGTTAAATCTCTGCAGATTTATATTGCCTCGAAAAGCTTTACGTCCAACGACGTCCTTACGCGCAGTCACAATTTTTTTGGAATGAATGTCCTAAAGTAACTACGTGCAATAGATTTGCGTACAAGAAGAATAGTACTCTGTACGCAGTGTGCGCACGCACTTAGCCTGTTTTTTATTCATACGAAAATTAGATAAAATTGCAGGTCAATGAAAGCTTGAACAACGCTGACAAACCAGCCAGCCTGAAGACCTCACTGACTGCACATATCATAGATCGCGAATCACGCTGAATGACTCATGTAGTGATTTTTTAATGTTAATATTTGAGTACACTGATAAAATATAGTAATATGAAAATAGTACATAGAGCTAGCTTAATTAGCACGATAGACTATAAGTACGAGTCAGCTCAACAAAAGGCAATAGGTATTAAAGGCTTGAATAAGCTACATGCTGGCCTACTGGTCAGATACTAAGATAGGTAGCCTAAGTAGGACATACGCAGTGAGATTTGATAACTAGCGAGCTGGTAGACACACAGTAAAAGCTCTTCCGCCAAATCAACGATGTCCTGCGATCTATTTGTAGTCACTAAAAACTATGATTTCTAATATTCACAACGTATCCTTTGTGTAAATATATACACAAAGGAAATGTTCGTAGGTCCATAAACTTATTAAAAACTTATCCGCGTTTATTACAAACAATGTAACGTGCCGAATGTAACTTCAAAACATTTCATTCGCGAAATATATCCCGTAAAAAACCAACTGCATGTTAAAAGTACACTTTGAATAGATACCTACCCAAAGTACACACCTAAAATACCCCTGTTTTACAGTTTACTGTCCTCCCCAAGTTACTCATGACGATGATTCATCGTTCCGTTGTAAATCACAAAGAACTTATGAACTAGAATAAGTCATCAATACGCAGTTAAAAATACACAACTTTGCAAAGTAAATGAAGAATAACTTTTCATTTATCAATAATATGAAATACATCAAAATTAAATCGACGACGTGCGGCCAATCTCTAAATCAGTTTGCTAAAACATGAGTTTCAATAGGTTCAAAATTTTCCCAGGATAACAAATCAAATATAATCCACCCAACTTATACCATATAAACACATCTTGAGATCTGTTAAAGATCGGCTAAATGAAAGTATCTTTTCGAAAGTAGGTAGGTACCTTCTCGGTCGAAACGCGCTTGCCGATGCAGGAATGATTTGCCCAGCCGGCTTGAAACTATTGAAAGTTCTTCATAGGTAATTAAAATACAATTCTGATAGTTATGACAAAAACTAATATTGAATTTTAACTAACCTCTAGGTTTTTCAATCCGAAATGTAAAAACAAAGAATTTACACTGATAAACGTAAAATAATTCACTTCCAGCACTCACAGCTCAACACAATATGGCGGCCCAGGACAAAATCCCCACCTAGAAAAATATTTTAAATTTTAACTCCCTTGTGATTGGTTCCTCTCATCAAGACGCTTCGGTATTGCCAACATAACAGCAGTAAAAATCCGGCATGGGCACCAACATAAAAGTTCAAAACGATGATATTCTCGATTATCACACAGTGAAAAGAATGAAAAAAAGACAAGTCTAACATCCTAATAGTTATTGATCTTTTTTTATCCTTTAATTTCCTTCGTTTGTTGGCCTATCATAAACTCGACATTGACGAAAAGTTGAAAAAAAGGACTTCGAGCATTTAGAGATAAAGATGAAGTGCCAAGTTCTATAAAATCTATAAAAATAATGATTATAAAATATATAAATTTGTCGAAATAATATATGTATATTTTTTAAACCAAGAATCCAATAGAAATTCAAAGAAAATAGATTGGTCGATTGTTATTTACGTAGCGATTTCACGAGAGTGCCTGTGCCTCTCTATTCAAGAGCCTTATAATAGTATACCACTGAAGACCTAGCTTTTAAGAGTTAATGTGGAATTTTTCAGACTTCTGTTATAAATGGTTCGATATTATTTTTTTAAAGACGTCTGTTTCAGTAATTAGTCCTAAGAACTAACTACTAAAACAGACGTCTTTAAAAAAAAAAAACTTGTGTGTACACGCGTTAGAAGTTATACTTCTTAATATGCAACTTGAACATAGTTATCAATTTTCATACCACCTAGAACCTGACGTCATGCTGTTATTTTTACGATGCGCGCGCATCGTAAAAATTCACTCTCATACCACCTAGAACTAACTTCATGCTGTTAAATTTTTTGGTGTCGGTGTGCGCGCGCATCGTAAAAATTCACTCTCATCATTTTTCTCCATCGCGCCAAAAGAAGTATAACTTCAATAATATCGAACCATTTATAACAGCAGTTTTATAGAAAACAAATTGCTGACACTCAGAATATCATATATTAAGGTCATCCTGAGCTTGTTTTGTTTACTACCCAAGTGCTGAATAAATTTCATTATTTACTGTATCAGCTTCAATTCCAAAAAGTGTCAGGTATCGTCAGTATATAACAATACGATAGTCACAGCTAAACCTATATATTTTATTATTATCATTTTGACAAGTAAAAGTATAACTGTATCATCATGTCAGCCCAAAGACGTTCACGATGGTTAAAATCATTCCCAAAAGATTTCCACAATGGAGTTGCGTCCATCATTTGGAGGGATATGCCATAATCACTACTAATCGGAGTCTTTTGAAATGTATGTATTAAATATAAAGTCTAGAAGAGTTGCGCTTAGATGGGTACTGGGACACACAGGAATAGATGGTAATAAGAAGTCAGATAAAATTGCAAACTTGGGGTACTAACCCTAAAAACTGACTCGAACCAAGCAAACTCTTCTTACTCTACTCTTAACGACCAATGCACATCAGCAATCATAGAACTGTGGAAATCCTCAATTGCATCTCTACACTTACAGGCTGTGATTACTATCTATATAAGTATGTATTTACAAAATAAAATTAGTATATCTGTTATCTTGTTTCCATAGTACAAGCTCTGCTTAGTTCGGGGTCAGATGATCGTGTGTGAATAATTATTCTAACATGCTATTATTATTATTAAGATGTTATTAAAGTTGGCCGACGGCATAATCTGCAGATTCTGCTAAGAATCAGAGGAAAGGAAACGCCAATGCACATTCTGTGCTCGAGTGGACCGATGATAATGCGTTATAGAAGTATCTACTTGGGACATTATGTCATGGCTGCATAATCAATCTGGAAGTTTATTAAAGCTATAGAATTAAGCAGTGAACCAAAACAAAATCAATTAGCTTTCCTACAATAGATCAGAAATGGTCGAGATAGCGAGATGCAACCAAGGCAACAACGCCCAAACAACAAAATAATATTAACAACCTCTACCAACACTTTTAACAATATTTATTTACAGTATTCCGTTATATAAACGAAGTAAATTCTGTTGACAGTTATTGTACCAATGGAATAAAATAAAACAAATATATTTTTGTTGATGATTTGCGTTAAGTACAGACATCAAGCTACCCTAATCTGTAAAATTTCCCTAATTGAAAGTGAACCTTATTAAATACTTTTGTGATAAAGTTGAAAATCTATAAAAGAAATTTGACAGATTGGGTTAGCTGGATGTGCTAGTGTCTGTACATACATATGTATATAGCACACATTTATTTTATGTTTGGTTTTCGGGTGATTTTTTTCTACGTACATGTTGAACTTAGAAAATTAATGTTTTATTATCAGAATAATAATCTATAGTGAATTAACTACTTTAAAATATTATTTCTTGCTGCTAGGACCCAGTACACTATAATAATAAGTACAAGTGTATCAGTGTGCGTTAGTCTCGTTTGGTAACTTTTTAGTTTTTTGTAGCAATACCCCTTTTTTGTGTTTTTATTGTATTAGTACAGCGGGTAGTTAATTATAATGCTCACAAAATATTTTGTCATTTTATTCACATTTTGTTTTCTCCTAAGGTTTATACATCTTTGTGCTATGGTACGTTTACATACCATCGAACTATCTATGGTTTCATTCACTTTTTTAAATTGTCTAGTATCCAATATAGTCTATGGTGTCGTAAGCATTGATGTCGCGTTGCCCTTGACTCCTTATATCTAAATACTGTTTTTAAAAGATATTTGCTTGAAATTTACTAAAATTGTGTATCCTCGTCTTAGCTTTCTTTCACTTAAATGATCTAAGAAGTGATTTTAGTGGATATTCCTGTGGTGTGTTCTTTATTTTGTGTGGCGTCACCTGACTGAGCTCATTGTCATTTCCCGCCATTGTGGCCTGTGGATTTATCATTATTGCGATTTTCTGTGAGTGTCCCTCAGTAGTTCGATGAGGAATAAATCATAAGTGTACATAAGTTATGTCATTACACGGTAATGATGTTTGTTTGCTAGAAGTGGAAGATTACAACTTGTACGAAGAGGAGGCATCGGATCACGCTTTAGCCAGGTATGGATAACCGGCGTGGTCGCCGAATTTGCACACGTTTGTCACCCTTTATTGCCCAAAAGTATTTTATTTAACTGTTTTTTTAGGCAATATATCAATTTTATAATTATTGTAAACATCTGATGATTTCGCGGGCGATATGATGACGCTAACGCCCCGTGCCGGCCTGTAGTCAGCTGTTGGGCCGCCATGTTTGGTCAAATCGAATAGGCGTAGTAGGCGCCCCTACACGCTATGTACTATCGAACATATGTACGCGCTAGCGTAAATACAGTCATTCATGTGTTTACAATAATTTTATTAAAAATATTGTTTAAAATATTTTTTATCCATGATTACTTGCTTAAATAGCTGTTATGTTTGCATTCTAGACTGCACTCAATGCAATAAAATAATAAACTTTTTTGTTATTTTTATACTATTTGTTATTTATGTTGGTTAAACATTTCTAAAATGTAAAATTTGAAACAATAAATAATTTTCATAATGATATTTAGAAATTTTCTTTTATTTTACCAGTGAAAAGCATCCACACTCTGGGAGTAAGACAATGGAGGCAGAAAAAAGGATTCGAAGAGAGATTGCTAACAGCAATGAGCGTCGACGAATGCAGAGTATTAATGCTGGGTTTCAAGCCTTGCGCACCCTCCTGCCTCGCCATGAAGGAGAAAAACTAAGCAAAGTATGTATAATAATATGCTACTGGCAATAATGTTATGGAAATCTGACAGGGTTCTTCTCTTCTAAACTGTACCAATGCAGACTTGCCAGTTAAGGCGAGAGAAAACTTTCTAATTAATAAATGTAAATGCTTTATTTATTTAACAATTGTCTGTTGATCACACACCTGTAGGTGAATTTTGCATAGAAATGGTATAATATTGTAATGGATCATAATTTGATTGAAATCATATAAATATTGAAGTTCTACTTATTACAAATGCATAGTTTATAATAATAATAATATCCTGGGAAATTATTTACACACAGCCATCTGATCCCTAACTAAGCAGAGCTTGTAATATGGAAACCAGATAAATGATATATACTACATATACTATATTATTTTTTGTAAATACATACTTACATATAGATAATCACACCCAGACTGAACAAACAGACATGTTCATGCATACAAAATACAAATAATTGTTTGAGATATGATAAATTTCTTATTTCAGTAACTTTATATGAAATAAGTTACTTGTGGTTCAAATTGCCTTGACCCACAAGTAACTTATTTCTCTCTCTGAATTGATCTTTTATTTCTGTCTCTTTTAATTGAACTTTATTTCTCTCTTTAAATTGAACTCAAAATTACCCTGTATTTAACAATGATGGTAATAGGAAGTTTCTATTAAAAAAACTAACGCATTCTGTAAATTTTTTAGGCAGCCATACTCCAGCAGACAGCAGAATATATTTACAATTTGGAACAAGAAAAAACTAGACTTCTATCTCAAAACTGTCAACTGAAGAGACTACTCAATCAGCATGAAGGTGGTGAAATACCTTTGAAGAAAAGAAAAGGGGAAATTGTTATTATTCCAGATTCAACTGAGGATAATATGAATAGCTCACGCTCACCTGATTCGGTGGCTGTGATATCGGTGACCAGCTTACCTCAGAAAAAGGATACACCCGAGACCACCGACCTACGAGTTCAATTGGATCGGGAGAGACGGCTACGGCGTCATCTAGAGGAGCGTCTCATCGAAGCTCAGATATATCCCGCCAAAGGCCATGATCTGCCGCGGCCCGTCATACACTTCGAGCAGACCGACGTGGCGCCGTGCAAGGTGGAGAGTGAGGAGGCAGAGGCGCCGGCGGCCGAGGTGCCCGCGCCGGTGGCGAGCGTGGCCGCGCCGCTGCTCGAGGCTGCCATCAAGGCGGAGCCGCGCGTGGAGGTGGAGGTGCTGCCCGAGGGTACTCCCGACGCGGCGCGCCTGTACCTGGCCAGCACGAGCCGCCAGAACCTGGAGACCATCGTGGAGGCCATCCGCCACCTGGAGGGCGACCACCTGTTCGGCGACGAGGCGCGGGACACGCCGCTGGCGCTGACCAAGAAGGCGGAGCCGGCGCCGCGGCCCGGCGTCATTGTGGTGAAGCACTCGTGATCGGTCCGTCGCTCGGCGAGCCCTCCTGACCCTCCTCGAATATAGTTTTAATTGTTTAGTTATTTAGTTGTCTTTTCCAAAGTGACGAATCGATAAGTCTGCGTCTTTGTTTATTTTTTTACGCATCGAAGTCGAATCGATAAATGGTAGAATTAGCTGAATGCGTTGTCGCGTATGCTGTTCGGCGCTGTGCTTAGTTTAGTCTCAAATGTAATTATTTTAATTTTAAATTTTATGTTAATTTGGCTTTTATGGTAGTTTGTGTTGGTGAGAAGAGGATTGACTGACTTATGTAAGATTAGGAGATGAGGGGTAAATAGTACAGCATGCCGCGTGCCAATATTATTTCACATTTTAGACGAGTTATGAAAATTTTATCGAGAACTTTACTGGTGGAGACGTGTTGTCGACACTTTGTGGTCTATTTGTATTTACTAGTTCAATTGATGGCAATAATGACATGAATAGGAGAAAGCTTATTTGTAATGGAACAGCAATATTAGGGCACCAAGGAAAATATATTTAGTGAAAAACATTGGCTAATAGTGTAAATTAATCCTGCATTTTACAAATGCAATTTGTAAATGAGTAAGCAAATTACTAGCCAATGGTCCAGCTTGTGATTGGTTTGTGCTTGTCTGGCTTTTAGTGAAACAAAGTGTGTAGTAGGCATGCGGCTTAGATGTCTGATGTGTTAATTAATTGATTTAATCCATGATAGACACAGTTGGAATATGTTAAAGTGAAATGGGATAAAATTCAAGAAATTCATAGTGAAATAATGGCGAGTCAGTTGGTGTGCCATTTATGTTAACATACAATTGATTCCTTGAGACAAAATGCTTGGAATGCTAATAAGTAATGGTGGAAATCACTATAATAATTAATAAAAAGGTTGATAGGATCTTTATAATATTATCTATTGACTAATATTTATCCAGTGTTGCTGCTTTTTTTCATGTTAGGATACCCAGTGTAATGCGTATTTTGTATGTGAAATTAGTAAAATATTATAGGCGCTTATGCCGCCAGCCCTAAATTATAGAGACAGAAATTTTAGAGCATTCCATGTTGTTGAATTCTCCCTAAAGAGTTATACTGCTTGTGAGACATACCTAGATGGTTGAGCATGAGTAATAATATTATATTGTATTCAATTAACTGATTAGAGTAATTATGTATTGCTTCATATAAGCATTCTTTCATTGAAACCTCTACTTTTAGGTCTTAATCAGTTAGGATTAATATAGTGTAGAAGTCAACAAGTGGCAGTCTGTTGCTGGGCACATCCCAAATAACAGAACAGTTTTACTAGTGTATTTATTGTCTGACAAATGGGAATTATGTTATCATGTCACAAGTGATAATAATGATATAATCATTTCTACATTACAGCACTTAAAATATACGCTGAAACATTTAATTAAGAACACATGAGATTGAGGTTATCAATTAAACACTTAATTCAATCAAATTACTAATATAACAATGTATCAGGTCTTCTACAAATTGAGTAATGATTTTATGCAACCTTTGAGATATATTAAAATTATAGTGAACAATCATGTTTCGCTGATTTACTTTTAAGAATTAAGATTCACAGCCCTTACGTTTTTCTGTGACTTAGGTATTGTAATTCTATACAGTGATTAATTAACTTTCGCTTTAAAGTGCTGTCATTTTTGTTAAAAATGTAACATGCCGTGCTCTTTTGTTAATATTTTTCTTGTAAGTTTTGAACATATTTTAAGTTTGACTCAGCGACAGAGTGGATGAACAGGTTCAATGCATTGCAGACATATTACTATGGTCATTCACAGGACCATTTGAATTATTAAGACTGATCATTTATTCATTATTAAGTTACGCTAGTTCAAGTCACCATATTGATAGAATAATGTGTGTGTGTGCGTGTTATGTTTATGTAGCTATTTATGTGTATGTATGTTATTATAATATAGTCCAAAATTTGTGTTATTGGCCTGATAATTTTACAGAGATCCATAACCTGTTAACATTTAGCAATAAATCAATCATATTTATGGTACTTATGGCTAGTAAATTTTTGTACTATAAACAAGTTTTTCGTTACAAATTAAATTATAGTTATATGCAAGTGATCTCTCTAACTCTATCAGGTATACATGTAGTGTAGTTGTGTGATACACGTATTTATGTGTACGTGTTTAATAGAACTTAGTCATTGTGACAATGCTAAACTAGGGCGCTATTCTCGAAATATGATGTGTTTTTATGTATAACTAAATAATTTGCCATTCTGTACACCAATTATCTGTCATATTTCTACTTAACTGTTTTTATATTCATACGCCAACAATTCAAGAATGTTTACCAGCCACTATAATATATTGCATGTTCATATTTCATGATTAGCAGCCCAGAAGCTTAAAATAATAATTATACATCCTCGACGCTTACTTTGCACTCTGTTTCTGGGTCCGTAGTTGTAAGAAGTTGTCTGCCTACCGCCTTTACATTATGTCAGTATAGGATAATTAACAATGTAACATAACGGACTTGGTTATACTATTAGTGTAGTCAAAAATAGTAATAAGAGATTTTAAGTCAAAGAAACAAGTTAAATTGTTTAAAATGTGTTATTATTTATGTCTTAAAGTATTAAAATGGTTATTTCTTATTAATTAGTTTGTAAATGATGATCGTCTGTACATTTAATCGACCTCTTTTCTTTTTATATGTAGCTTTAAACCAATAAAACATAGTTAAAAATATGTAATATTATAAAATAGTATACACCATACTTTCCTAGCTGTTATATATTGTACTGTATTCTAAATGGAATTCAAAAGAAAAAATAGTAATATGTATAGTATAATTATTATAAATCAGATCTATTAATATTTGCAAGCAATGTAGGTATGCCTCATAGAATATATAAGAAAATTTAATACATTTTATTGGATAAATATAATTAATATGTTTTATTGGTTTTCAGTTGTTCAATGTGAATTTTTAAATTTTCTACACTCTATCGCATTTGTAATAATGGTTAATATTTAGCATGTATTATTTTAAAACAATAATGCTTATTGGAACCATCAATTAGGACAACTCAGTTTGATTTGTTGTGCATATTATTTATATACTAAGACACACTTGAATATCATCCTATATTAATGCTCTATATACTTACATTTTCTGATATAACGTAATTGTACCTACACAAATAATGTTTATAAATTAAGTCTGGAATTAAATATTCTTACCCACAGTTTATATTGCATTTATATTAAGCAATTCTTTTAACGAGCTTATCAATTTCAGTCTTACAAGTTCATAATTTAGTGATGGGGTGAATTATAATAGTCATAAGATAAGTAATTAAAAATGTACATTTACAAATGACATTCGAACATATTATATGATGAAATTGTGTAAGAATGTGATGTAGTGCACTCCAAATGTTGACGCTTTAAAACATGAATTAATTTCTGTGAAATCGTAATATGTTGAATTTTGCAGGTATTAATGAGTATTTAAGCCCAGTACTCGCTCAGTTAGCCTTTTCGCATTTAGATTTTTTATGTGGATAAAATTATTGTATGCCATTTAAAAATAATGTGGTTCCACCTTTTGCGATTAATATTCCTAAAATGCAATTAATATTATTACATAATTTCTTGAACTGACCTATATAAATAGTCCAAGCTTAAAAGTCTTTTTACGCATTTATGAAAATAAAAAATGCCTAACTATATTGGGAATATTAATCTAGTAATGAGACCGAAATATAATCTCAAGTGCACACCATATTTTTTTCCTGTAAAACATTTAAATACGCACGCGATAGATTTATTCCCTGAATTCTAAGCCATTTAAGTTCGAAGCGTTTGGGCTTAGATGTTTTGTGGAAATTATAATAATTAGGATCCAATTAAATCATGATAAATATAAGTGGCAAAACTAGCCATATTGGTTGGTTTTATTCGGGATTAGTAAGTGGGGTTTCCACCGGAAGTCGACTGTATCATTCATACTTTTAATATTCCGAGTAATCATCACCCTTTCACTAATAGGCTCATGTTCCTAATCAGATACAATGGTACGTATTACGTATATTTCTTAAAGTTGATATTATGATAAAGTGTAGAAAATAATGCATGGATGTTTCCATTTTGATATGAAATTGATAAAAATATTCCCTCTGATTTTAATTGTACCACATTTGACCTATATTTACCAATATTTATAAAAGATTGATACTATAGCGTTTTATTTATACCACCCTTTTATTGATCGTACAGGTTAAAGAATGACTCAAAAGATTGCCCGCATTACCGGAGTAGCTCGCGCTTTACAAACAATATATTTTTAAATAGTGACAACATTTCAAATGTTCATTACAGGGTGTAATCGAAGCTACGACCGAAACCGCTCAGTACCGAACCGTAATTCATTCGCTGACACAAGGAGAAAATATCATGTTTACAAAATACTGGATATTACCAAAATCGTGTGAAAGCTTCTCTAAATGTCTTTGTAATTATGAATGGACTAACATTATTATTAAAATTATGTTTCTTTTGTAGGTGTGCCTTAGGCAAGTTTGTATCTAACTGATTAAACTAAATATATGCTTTCCGTAGAAGTTTTCACAAATGGTATGCCAGATGTACGGATATCTAGCGTGTAACAATATTAGGGAAAATATTTTCACCGGTAGTTGGGTCATACAGATGATGGGACAAATATATTCCAAAGATTTTACTTGCTCCACAAAATAGAAATATTAAACAAGGACTTGTTTAATATTTCTTCAGTATGGACGAATAAATGATAAATATACTGCACGTGTAGCGCAGCGGCTAAGGCAGTCGCCTCGCCGCTTTGTGTCGCGGGTTTGTGTCCCGCGCCGAACAACCATTTGTATGGCCCATAAAATGGTTGTTCTGAGTCTGGATGTAATTTGTGTCCGTCTATTATATGTTTGTAAAGTACCCCGCGACACAGGAATTAAATTACCCAATGGGCGTTGTCTTTTTAAAAAACAAAAAAAATGATGCCTTGCAATATTTGACACTAATATTGTTACACGTTATACGCTGTCAAATACTGATGATGTCCTCCCGACCGAATTTCGGCCACGGCGGCCAGTCTTATTGGAGACTAGCCGATTGCGCAGGACATATTATAGTGCACAAGTGTGTCAAACACGGGCACTTTCTATTCCATCACTCATGATCCGATGGGACGCCTAGCGACACAACCGGAAAGAGTTCAGGTACAGGACCGACGGATTTACGTGCTCTCCGAGGCACGGGGGTGTAATACCGCCAACTTCGAGAGTTCGGGCTGACACTGAGAAATTTCTTTTTACGGAAAAATTCCAAAATCACTTTTTGGCCCGACCCGGGATTTGAAAAAACTGAACCCAGGACCTCATTATCTGCGGTTGAACACGCTGCCGCTAGACCAACGAGGCAGTCAAATACTACGATAAATGCGCTTCACATTTACAGACAATAATTAAACGCGTCTGCCCTTAAAAGTAAATCTATAAATTTATAGGTGTTGACTTTTAGGGGCAGACAAACACAGATTTGGACATCGTATTACGTAAAACCTGTTTATGGGGGCTTAAGAACGCTAGTACATTCTTGATTCAAATTGGTTATATTATTATTATTAGTTTCAATATGCACAGCACGTGTGGTGCAGCGGATACAGTCGCCTCGCCACTTGTCCAGGATTCGATTCCCGCGCAGTATTTGTGTGACCAGTTGTTCAGTCTGGATGTATTTAATACGTCATTGATACGTTTTTAAAGTACCCTGCGACACGGATTAGCTTCCCTAGTGCGGGCGATATCTAACAACGAAAAAAAAATGGATGACTTCGTAAAATTGACTGACCAAGAGTTTTCAATTATTTCTTTTTTTTTGCTCCCAGTCTAACCTGTTCCACTGGAACTAATCAATCGACTGCCACTCTACTTAAACACCTATAGGAAACCAGAAGCGAAGATAATTATTAGACCAGGTGTCTGATTCTATATAGTAGGATTCTGACACCTTGTCATGGATCTACGCAAGATAACCGGGCCCGATAGCTTATTGCGCCCTCCAGAGGCACGGAGTCAACAAGTGGCTGAAACAAATCCTCGTTTTTATGCAAAGAATATTAATCCTAGGGTGTGTGAGTAGTAACAGACGTTGTCATCGACCTAGACCTTGCTAAGGTGAACAAACATGTTCAGTGGTTACCCTTGTGTCAGAGATGTACTAGGCTTCCGATATGCAGATGAAAGTGAATAAATACATGGATGAGAACAATAACACTAATATTGAATGCAGTTCTTATTTTTATTAAATTGGTACTTTTCTCGCCTTTTTCATATACAGGTGTTAAATTAGTGCCTTCGCGAAGGCATACAAATAAAAGAAACAGTGAAATTAACACGAAGCTTCGCGCTAATTTTACTCAGGAGAAAGAGAGAGAAAAATGTATGCCCTGCACGTATGCTGCAGCGGTTAAGACAGTCGCCCCGCCACTTCGTGTCCCGGGTTAGATTTCCGCGCAGGACTGCTATTTGTGTGACCCTGATTTTTTATATACAGGTGTTAATATGTGAGCCTTTTTGCTATATTTACTCAATTATAAATTGAGAAAATTTTCATCCTATCCGATTCTAAAAAATGTTATAGCACATAGGTAGTCATACTTAAATCATGAATGAAACAAACCACAAAATTGAAGACAGCGGCTTCTGCCCTATGCTAGTCGAAACCATCTTACACACTAATGTGAACTTACCTACTGTAACTGGTTGAAGAATAACTTTAATTTTATTGTACAGCTATTTTTCAATAGTAGAGAAGGTCAGATAATCATTTGAATGCCCATCAAATGGTTTTATGGTGAAAATGGAAAACCTATATGGAAATTATAAATGTATGCGCAAACAGGTACTTCCTGTATTCCCTCACTGTCATGATCGAAGACTGGCTAGCGGACACAACCGGAGAGAGGTCAGGTGCAGGACCTATGACATTACGTGCCCTCCGAGGTAGGTACGTGCGTGTAGCACCGAACTCAACTTCCACCAGACAGGTAGTTTTTGGCCCGAACGGTGATTTAAAAGACCTCAATATAAAAAAAAATGTGCAATTAACTTGGAACTTATAGAGGTTTGTCTATGTCCTCTAGAGTTGGTTAATTTTGAATCGAATAGGTGCTTACTAACCTTTGTCATGCATCCATGAACTAAGTGATTCACAATGTTATTACGAGTAAGTAACGTTGTACATAGTATGTTCGCATTTAGCAAGGTTAGTTAGTTGTGTTGTGAATACGTCTGAGGGGAGACGTGTTTTCCGATGTGATTCATTTCCTGCTTTACTAAAGTTATGCTTTATTAAGTCGCGTTAATCATCAATGAAACTAGTGTGAGTAGCTTATTGTTATTATTTCATGTGTTATTATTACTCATAATTTAATTTTAAAATACCTAGATTTAAGTTCAAAACAAGGAAAAAAGATTATTATGAAGTAGTTACCTCGTTAATGGACGTACTTCACGGACGGATCAACCGGTATCATCAACAGAGATGTATCCGTGAAGAGGAAGGGTTGAACATTGCGTACCCCGCGCGTAAAACCTCTCATTCGAACACGATTACCTATTTTTAACAGACTCCATCCAACAAAAGGGGGTTAACAATTTGGCGGTAGGTATAGGTAGGTTGGTACCTATATTTTTTATGCGGGTTACGTGCGATTTCTCCGTCATTGATGTACCAATCTTAATAATATTGGATTCGATAGGGAATATTTTCGGAATTATTCCAATCGGTTTTTGTGTAATGTTTAAATCTGTTTTCATAGAAAAAATATACATGTTTTTTAAAGCAGTCATTATTTTTGTTTTACCTATTGATATTTGACACACGACAGTTTGCCATTAATAAGGAGCCGTATTAAACACAGTGTAAAATAAATAGTGGAGCGCAATCTAGCCATGAAAATATACCCATTTAATGAAACAGGAAACTAAATTTGTCTGTTCATATCAAATGTGTGAGTTAGCATTTTATTTGGGAATTGAATAATAATAATATCCTGGGTCATTATTTAGGTACACACGGCTATCTGATCCCATAACTAAGCAAAGCTTGTACCATGGAAGCCAGATAACTGATATAGGTACTACATTTCTTTTGTAAATACATACTTTTATAGATACCTACACCCAGACTCAGGACAAACAGATATGTTCATGCACACAAATATCTGTCCTGGGTGGGAATCGAACCCACGACCTCTACCGTGAAAAGCAAGCATTTGCCAACAAACCCGTCAATATTTTTTTTGTTCAGTTTAATAGCCAAATTCTCAAAGGCTCCTTAAATTCAACATGGCAAACCTGTAATGCTCCGATCGATATGTAATCAGTTTCACAAATAGGTACCGATTTCAGTTTGATATGCCTGGGTATGAACATCTGGTTAGATATTTTGTTTTTGATCTCGGTGATATTACTTTCTTACAACCGGGCATTTCAAACTGTAACTTTGAAATCGATACTTACGGCTTGAGTCTACGCTCACCTCTAATGTCTGGTGAAGCTGTGAAAGTCCCCTAGACTAATTGTAAACATTATGTTTAAATAGGTACATACTTGTATATTTGGCACCATACCAAGTTCACTCACATTACGAGCCCAAAGCCCGTGGTCACCATAATTATGTTACTAACAGAACTTAAAAAACGGCATGTCGCTTTGCATCGGCTTGTAAAATAAATCACCCATCGTTTCTGTTGATCTGTGGTTATAGCATAGATAAGTTTAGAATGTCATTCATTTCGGGGGTAACAATGTAGATACAATAAGATACAATTTAGGTAGACTATACAATTTAGGCACTTATTTACAATCATCATCATCATAATATCAGCCGAATACCGTCCACTGTTGGACAAAGCCCCCCCCCCTAAAGATCTCTACAATTGCCCTACCCGCATCCAGCAATCATCCAGTTTGTGTACAATACCTATAAATAAATATTAGGTACTTAGCTCTTAGGTTTTACTTAGCTGCGCTAAATATGAACGAAATATTTACAAATATATAACTAAAGATAGCCGCAGCTAATGATAACAGTTTAATATTCAATAGAAGCGACGTGAAGTCTATTAATATTATTCCTATTTATTGTTTATGACTAATTTACGTAGAACACTGTTACACTTACAAAAAAAAAAAAAAAACAAAACAAAACCGCGAAATCCACCTAAAAAGTATTTACTTACATTAACATAACATTTGAATTTGGCTGCTATAATTGCGTACACCTATTTATTTCTAGGTAGGTACTTCTGTAGGCATAATATTGTAGTTATAATTGAGCGTATAGGTGAAATCAAGAAATCGGTGTTTTACTTTTTAAACAGTTTTTGTTTTTAATGATAGGTAATATTATGTCTCTAGCTGCTAAGAAACAGGGTAATATTATGTCTCTAGTTGCTCAGAAAAAAGGTACCTAATATTATGTCTCTAGCTGCTAAGAAAAAGGGTAATATTATGTCTCTAGCTGCTAAGCAAAAGCGTGATATTTCAAAGAAGTCCCACATTTTGCGACTAGTTAGGTACTTCCGTATAAATTCTAACTTAACAAAATCTATTTTGCATAATCAGGAGCTGGGTACTGAAATCGACTTTAAGAGCAAAAGTGGTGCGGTAACCAAATGCTTGTTGAAGTTTAACTTCAGTGAAGGTTCACTCCAAATATTGAAACTGTAAAAGGCTCATTTTTTATGCAAAAAAAATACCCTCAGCTTCAAGGATGACACTGTATCTAAATACGTAGCGCACACTAACAATGTGTACGTACATATTGATGTGAATATCTATTCTATATATAATTTCATAAGCCCCGCGGCAATGCATAAATATTTTTTAGTGCCTATACATATAAGTAACATGCTTTAGGTAATCATGGTAGTCATAAATAACTATTTATTTAATTAATCTTATCCATATGTTTTATCTCATTTCTCAATGTCAAGTAGTTCATGTACCCATGACAATACGGGGTCAGTAGCCTCTCGTAAAATGTGTAGAACATTGGACGCAGGCGCAGGTGAAAGTAGCACTTGTCGGTCAAATAATACTTACTAAAATTACTTCAAGAAATATCACACTCTGTAGTGTACGATCTTTCTAGATTAGTCTTCTTAACCTATATAAATGTGATTAAATAGCTAGTTTGCCCCTGATTCTATGGGATACCAACTAAACTGGTATGTAGAAGCAACGATTTTCAAGAAATATCACACTCTGTAGTGTACGATCTTTCTAGATTAGTCTTCTTAACCTATATAAATGTGATTAAATAGCTAGCTTGCCCCTGATTCTATGGGATACCAACTAAACTAATTTGAAAATCGTTGTTTCTACATACGTAGGTATGTAGAAGCAACGATTTTCAAGAAATATCACACTCTGTAGTGTACGATCTTTCTAGATTAGTCTTCTTAACCTATATAAATGTGATTAAATAGCTAGCTTGCCCCTGATTCTATGGGATACCAACTAAACTAATTTGAAAATCGTTGCTTCTACATACGTAGGTATGTAGAAGCAACGATTTTCAAATTAGTTAGATACATAGGACGCATGCCCGTTTCTCAGAGGGGTAGGCATAAACAACGGATTTCCATTTGTCACGATCTTTGCACACCTCTTTTGCCTCGTTTACTCTCATTATATTCTTCATATATGCCCTCCTGATTAGCGTACTTCTGACCTGACCTTTCTTGAGAATGTCTCCGACTTGATCAGAAAATGGACGGCGAGGTCTTCCTCATCCGGTTGCACCAATCACAATACTTCCTAACATAATTATTATGAAAAAGGCAGGCCATCTTTGTGGTATTTATTTAGTTTCAAGCGACCAATTTGCGCCCGACGCGCATAACAGTACTTTAGACAGTTAAGTACTGTTTTTATATAAATATACGGGTGAAATAGGTGTGTCGGTGTGAGCGATGAAATTGACATCAATTTGTTAAGTCCTATAATGATGGTTCTACATAAACATTTGCTGTGCACCTACGTATAATGCCTCATCTATTTCTTATCAAATAAGTAAAGACTGCAAAATGTTGTCTCCCTATTAGGCTTAAGACAGTTATTGCGATTTTTCTCAATAATTATCTTTAGCCTGAATTAAAATGATAAATTACTAGGAAGTGGACTTCACGATAACACATCAATTTCAACCTAATTACTTTGAGATAATGTTCAAAATCATAAAGAAAATAGGTATAGCAATGCCTGGTTAAGGGTTAACAAAAAATGTGTATAGATCCATAGATTTCAAATTCGGTACACTATGATCGCAAGCAGTACTCATCTTAGCAAGCCATGGTGCTCTCACTAGTCCGTAAGGAATAGGCGAGGTTAATCATATAGGTACGTAGGTACGCGGACAGTCTATCGAAAGGTGATCTCCATAGTTGTTTAATTTCTGAGCGACTTCGTGCTTCGTAGGGCACGTAAAACTGTCGGTACCGTGTCGGTAGACAACAGTTGTTAAGACACATCAGAGTACTATACTACGAGCGTCTTGAACAACTCACTGCCACAACAACAACCACTCTTGATACGATAAATTGAAGTAAGTAATTTTTGCAGGCAACATGGAGCTCAAAACCTTAATTTACACGCTGTCAACGATGTACATCTTTACATCTGGGCAAGCAGCAGCTCATGAAGATACATTCAGGTATGCCTTTGCCTTTCTATCTAACATTTCAGCACAAATACCTGCATTTTTAAATTTACCATACATACTATATTTCATTCCATCTTACACTCGCGGCTTCACCCGCGTTTATTATTCGGCCATCTAAAAGTTATTTTTCATTCCTTGAGAAATAACTTTTAAATGTCTAAATAGTAATATAATATGGACAAGTACAGCCGTTTCGTAGATTAACCGGAACAAAAAGAAAGATAGACAAGTATTTTTAAAATGTGTTGTTATTTTATGTACCGTGTGTACATTAAACATAACTTTAATGTACACCGGTAAACAGTAAATACTTATAATACCTACTATTTTATTAACTTACTTTTCTAACTTTGCATGAGACATAATTGTAGCCTTCTCGAATGTTAATGGCACAATTGCAATAATGAGACAATTTAAAACAAAAGCAAGTAACAAAGAAGTCTAAACGAAATTTTCACGCGTTAATTATTGAGGGAATACAACTGGCCGATGGCCGCGTACAATGCTCGAATCTCCACACTACGTGCGTAGAGATTCGAGCATTGTGCGCGGCACACTTGTTTTTATTATCTAATAGAGAGAGAGAGACAGAGAGAAAAGTCGCTCAATAATTACTTTTTCGTTACTTGACGATTTCTAAGCAATGTGTTTATAAGACAAGGATGACACAACAGCAAATATATATTTACCAAACCAACGATAGTTTTGGGAAAGTTGAGCAAACTAGGTTAACTATTATAATAATTGTATGTTTTGTTTATTCTAGCACGATTTTACCACCAGCTGAAAGCTCAAAGGATATAGCAAATACTATTAACGATTTTGGTTACAAATTATTACTTAAGATGATGAATGAAAAGAAAAATGACAACATTGTAATCTCGCCGACTGGTATAGCAGGTAAGGCTATGCAAGCGTAGTACAATTTTACTGTAGAATTGACGGTGAGACCTGTAAACTGATGGCAAAGATAGATGAACTATCTATTTAATGATCCGACACGGCTGGATAGAGATCCAAATGACGCATTTACCGTTTCACCGGATTTAGATACCCTAATTTGATTATTTCCCGAAGCACCAACTGTGATCGATGAAATAAGATTATATTCTTTAAATAAGAAATAATAGTTCTATAATTAGGTAAAGGTATTTATTTTGACTACTTGTAACTTATCCATGTCAGTAAAAGCGATTGCCCGGGACATGCCTTAGCCTCACCGCTGAGGTCATTTCATTGTGTGCCACTTTTGATCCTGGCTTACAGCAGTGTTGCAGTGGTGGGTAAGAGGGAGAGACTACTTGTAACTTTCCTATACAGCAAAGAAGCCGCAATGGCACATATTTTTAAGCCATAATATGTCTACGTCACAGATATTTAATGCTCTGAGGTCTACGTACTTTATCAATACTGTCACTTTATTCTACCGTTAACGCTACATCAATGACACAGACTCGGCCAACCTGTTTTCTTTCTTTATTTAGAAGTCCAAGAAAGTCCTACAGATATTACTCAAATAAAAGATTAGTAGCTACTAAACTATAAGCCCAAATGAGACATTTTTATGCGTCTAGGTTGGTAGTTACATAAGTAAACAGACGAACGAGGTCAAGGTTGGGTCAGGGTGTCATTAAGTGTGTGAGAATTATCATTCAACTTTTTATAGCATAACGTGGCAGCGTACTTTTGAGCACAATACCTGTGTAATTCTGCTTTGTTGTCTATGAACTACGGGCCCGAAGGCGTAGTTAGTAAATCCTTGCCTCTCAGACCACAAGTCGTGGGTTCGATTCCCTACCGGGACAGATGTTTGTGTGCATGAACATGCCTGATTGTCCTGTGTCTGGGTGTAATTATCTATATAAGTATTTTTTTACAAAAGAGAAGAGGTAAATGTAGTATGTCTGCTTAATATGGGATCAGATGGCCGTGTCTGAATAATGTCCCTGGATATTATTATGTGATTTCCGGTCATTGCGGCAAAGTAGAAACAGTTATAGAATGCATAAATAAAATGTAATTACTCCTACTATAAAACTTGCATTTGTATTGCATATAATTACATGTATAAATAGGTTGCATTCAGGGACTTTAATTGTTGAGTTTTGTTAGAACTTTGTTACATTAAAGTAAATATAAAAACATACACGCATCCGTCCAAAAATCTGTTATTTAGTTGTGACATGGTTCTATCATTATAATAAAAACGGCACTTATGTGATAACCTCATGATATTTGTATTTTTTAGGTTTATTGGCTATGGCTCTATTAGGCAGCGTTGGAACAACATACGATGAAATCGCAGTGACCCTCGGTTTTTCACAAGGTAACGTTTGTTAAGTAAAGGTTAGATGTCTCCTTTATAGAATATTGGCTAATCCGTCATATAAGACCGTGTCAACTTATAAAGGTTAGACTGGTTAGATAAATCAGGACTTTTTACGGCGAAGTTGCACGTTTTTTTTACAAGCTAGCTGGCTATTAGGAAAGACTTACAAATTTATGTAATTCTGAACAATGACCTCGCATGTGAGGCACAGCGGTTAAGAGCCTCGTCTATTCGTGTCTCGGGTTCCATCCATTCCCGCACAGGATAACTATTTCTGTGACCTATAAGTAGTTGTTTTCAGTATGTTTAGGTATACAGTACTCCGCGACACTAGGATTCATTACCATAAAAAAAGCGATGCCTATTAAAGAAATATGTGTATATTTTCTAAGCAGTACCTATTATAGAAATATAAACAAATACCTATATCGTAAATGCGTTGCTGGATTAAAATAAATTAAATTAAATTTGTTGAAATATATGTCACTAAAAGACGTTAATAATTTTAAATCCGGTAACATCCATCATTGCGGGTGCAATATACCATGTTTAGAAGAAATCAGAACCAAATTAAATTTTACATCATCAGTCATCCTTCGACCAGTGTGTGTTGTTACTGATGACTTACGGAACAGAGACGTGGTCGCTCGCAAAGGGCCTTAGATATCAGACGGCACAGGGGCACCCAAAGAGCAATGTAGAGGGCTATGCTTGGAATTTCCCTGCTAGATTGAATCAGAAATGTCGAGGTCCACAGGCGAACGAAAGTAACCGACATAGCCCGAGGAATTACCAAGCTGGCAATATGAGCAGGGCATATAGTTCGTAGAGCTGACAGCCGCAGGGGCAGAAAGTTCCTCGCGAGTGGCGACCACGAATCGGAAGACGCAGTGAGGGCAGGCCACGATAAGTTCGAGCGATGATCTTGTGAGGGATGAGGAGCTTCGGGGGAGGTCTTTGTCCAGCAGTGGGTGTCTTTCGGCTGATATGAAGATCGAAGATTCGTCATCCTTTAGTAGCACATTTTTATAAACTTTATTTAACCGTGACAAAATTTCTTTAAGATGAATTAATTTTCCTTTATTGTTATAAACTATCAATAAGAATACAATGTCATATAAAGTATTTAACTATAGTCACATTCCAAACTTCGCGAGACTACATACATACGTATACCTAGCACTAGCGACGCTTACCTACTTTGCCACATATCCTATTGTATATTGGTCCCAAGTTAATATTAGCCGGTAATAGTATTATGGGAAGCTGCTTCTGATAATAAATGCGCTAACGCAGACAATTCATACTAGCGTATAATAAGAGAACTATGTTATTACAGATATATTGGTAAACCGCAGAAACCACGAACAACTGGGCGTACTCCTCAAGTCATTAGCAAACGTGTCGTCAGAAACTTTGTACGCAGACGCCATATTCGTTGATGATCATACACCTTTACGTGAGCTGTATCGTAATTATTTGTACGACGTGTACAGAGGAGAGGTATTGAACGTCGATTTTAAAGAAGCCGAAGAAGCTACAAATACAATCAATAGGTAAAATGACTCCCAACCTTTTCCTTTTTTTATATTAGAGGGCGACAAACGAGCAAGTGGTTCACCTGATGGTAAGTGATCACCGCCGCCCATGTACACTCGCAACACCATAGGAGTCGAAAGTGCGTTGCCGGCCTTTAAGAGTCGGCAAACAAGTGTTGCTGACCTCTTCCCCCTCCCCGATGAGCTCTGGCGACCTTACTCACACGCACAACATTAAACTTATTAATGTTATTATTAAGGAATGTCTTCTGTAAGGTGGAGGTACTTCCCCAGTCGGACTGCTCTTTGAGCGATGAACGCTGTGCCCTAGACACACTGTAATTTCGCGCTCGCCAGATGGGGCATTTTAACCCTCATTGCTATAGTTAATAGCTACATAACTGGCATATAGGCCAGTAAGAAACTTAGTCTACCCATGAAACTGAATAATTTTCAAAGCAATGCAAAGAAAACGGTTTTTAAATACTGGTGAATTTTGATAGATCTTATCGTTCTCAATGCTAAGTTTTAAGAAAGTTTCGATTAACAACTATTTATTTGTTTATATCACGTGGCCTGCTACGCAAGATGTGGGAAAAGAAAACGACTTAGAGAACTAAAACTTCTGTAGAAATATAATTAACTCTGGTCGGACCTTTGGTTATCAAAGTGTAAATGCCGAATTATTGAAGATCACTAACGGGGCGCATTACAGAGCACCAACTGTATAAATTTACTGTAGTTCTGTATTTTATTATTGTTGACTGTAGTTACAATACTTGTTAGCCAAGTAATAATTATCTCGTGGGATTATCATGGCTTGGGGAAAATTAATAATTATAGAACAAAAACATAATTTTAACTTACATAATGTTTTCCTCTTTACAGATGGGTGAATAATCATACCGAAGGAAATATAGAGTTATTCTTGAAACGTTCTCTTCCTACGTCTACTAAACTTGTGTTGTTAAGCGCCCTTTATTTCAGAGGGCAATGGGAACAACCCTTCGTATCGGAGTACACCACGAAGTAAGAAGGATATATCTTTTTGTATTTATTTGTTGAAGTTGGTTAACCTTAAAGCGTAAGTTTGTTTGTCCTTGCCTAACTTGGCGTCGGTAGAGATGTAAAATGACTGAATATGACTAGTCACAATTGTCATAAACCTTAAGTGACCGGTCATTTACTGTCAAATGAAGTCAATTTGACTCAAATATTATTGTCTATTCTCGACTATCACCCAATTATTTATTTATTTTGGCACTTAATTTATATAGCAAGTTTAAATGAACAACGTTTTATTTTGTATTATATCATGAGAGGATAAGACGACATCAAAGTCGATGCGCGAGGCGATGCGACGTTGCCATTTTGACTTCAATGTAAAATGATTAACACTATACAATAATACTATAAGTCATAAAAACTACTTTTTTGTTTCAATTTAGAAGTTGTAGACTTTTATCATCGACAAAAACTTAAAAGGTACCAAAATATTACTGAAATCAAATTGACTGAAAATTACCATCTTTGACACTTAATGACCATTTTTGACTAATTTGACCGTAAATGACAGTTAGTCTAATTCAGTCACTTTAGTCATTTTCAACACTAGGCGTCGGCTTTCTTCGCTTAGGTAAATTCAGTGAAAATATTGCAATAGGAATAGCTATAACAATAAAGAACCCAAAGATACTCCTTGCAGTGACCCACCGACATTGAAGACTACTTGTAAATTGTAGTAAAATAGCTCCACAAAGATTATATCAAAAATGATAAAAGCAGGTAGAAATGCTACATCAAAATTAAATTAAAAACTAATATAAATTAAATTAAAACATTTACGGGATGAAATGGGACACTGATATACGTCGTCGTCAGCCACACAGCCTTTGTTTATCATCTTCGTCATATCAACCGGAAAAGTCCATTGCAGGACAAAGGCCTCCTTCATTAGAGGGGATGTACCATAATCGCCGCGTTTGGAAATTGTAGTATTATAGTCATAGTACTCAAAGATGCTGCTGCCCATTCAGTAGTATATATTCCCTCAGCAGGTGATATTCATCGCCGTTAGCCACACACAGCCGTTTTTTTTCTGGATCAGTTGAATAAACTTTGTCTTACAATTCGGCGTATTAAATTAAAATATATTTAGGATTTTTTTTCCAAGATTCGATTATTTAAAAAAAAAGTTTTTCTACGCAGTAGTTAGTCACATTCTTAATAAATTTCCAAAGTTTTACTCGTTAAGACGTCATAAACTGTGTATTATATAAATATCTATAATTTATATATCTCTGTTATACTGAATATAGGCCGACTTGTAAACTTTTGTCATTTAACATTGTTGTCATTTAACTGTTGTACTTATTAGTTTAATTGAATACTAATGATATATACTTACCATTTGGAAAAAGTTTTGTTGTCTTCCACATACAATACTATTCACTATTGTTCAAATATAAAAAAAAAAACAGTTTTAATTTTTTTTTTAATTTGTCGTGTTTAATAATTACGTCGTACTTTTACCATTGAGTTAAAGAAAATGACTTTTACGGTACACAGCGGATGAAAATGCAGTGAATACGCGACGTAGTATGAGTATGCGACGTATAATATAACTATCATAACTCTCATCATATATATCATAAACACCGTTAGGTACTTGTCATGTGTAGTGTGTGTTTGTGTACTGTATTGATATCTTACAAAATAACTACAGACGCCAGCACATCAAGCTACCTCATTCTGTCAAATTTCCCCAATTGAAAGTGAACCTTATGCTTTTGTGATAAAGTTGAAAATCTATAAATGAAATTTGACAAATTGGGGTAGCTGGATGTGCTCGCGTCTGTACAAAGAATTACTATCCGTTCTCTAGTACAAGCTTTGCTATGTTTAGGCTAGATGGCGCTGTCTGAGATGTCCCGGAATATTAATTTATTTATATTATAATGATTACTTTTTCAGGATGGCATTTAAAAAGGTTGATAAAGAAGTGATCGCTGATCTTATGCTGAACGTTGGTCAATTTCGATACACATTTTTTGAAAAGCATGGTAAGGGGATTCAGTCACATTTAATAGTTTAGCCGAAAATATTAAATTTTACCTGTCAATTATTTATGATTACCTTCAGTTATGCACGAACTTGATATATTATCAGATAATAGTAAGTTTAAATGAGTGTGTCTTAAATATTCAAAGGATTCCGACTGATGCCATTTTAATCATAAAGAGAAAACTATATTTTCATTATACATAACTTATACAATTAATATTATAAATGCAAAAGTTTGTGCGTATGGATTTGTGATATATGAATAACAAACGTCCATACATTACAAATCCACACTCACAAATTTTCGCATTTATAATATTAGTAGCGTAGCCACTCCCCATCCCGTGGACTCGCAATTTATCTGCGACAGGTGTGGTAAAGATATGCCGAGCGGCCTTTGGACTGATAAGTCACAAAAGACGATGCGACATTAACCAAATATAGCGACAGCAACGCTGCAACAATCATCTACCAAGATGTTCGAATTGTATCCGAATAACGTTTAATGCGGGTAAAACCGCACAGCTAGTCACTTATAAGTCTTATAACTGATTTTAAAGTAATATTAATTCTATGTTTCCAGATCTTCACATGATAGCACTGCCATATAACGACAGTGAAACTGTTATGTATGCCCTTAAACCTCGACGATCAAAAAAAGTAAGCTTATTAGAACTAATGGAGAAATTAACCTATGAAGAAATCAACAATATCATAGATCAGATGGCCAAGAGGAAATGTGTCATACGATTCCCTAAAATGAAATTAAGCGGTGGAATCAATTTGGAGAATGCTTTAAAAGCTATGGGAATCCGATCTATGTTCACTCCTGGAGACGCTAATTTCGCTTTAATGGTGAATGGAAATACGATTGCTAATAATACAGACGAGGTTCTTATTGACAAATTTAATGGAGTGAAGAAAGGCAGTTCTATAAAAGCAATGTTGGACAATCTGGCCAGTCCTGGCATATACGTCGATTCCGTTCTACACGATGTGAAAATTAGAATAAACGGTAAATATTTTTATATTATAACATAACGCTTTTTATAAGTAATTTAGATAGATTAGAAGAGACAAGTTTAGATGTGAAAAAGAAATAATAAATATTTATTGAACAAACAAATAAGTAAACAGTTGTGTTTAAGAGTTCTATATTTACTCAGGCTAGTAGCTCAGTACGATGTTACGGCCAGGATGCCAGGATTACGACTGAAATGCTGATTTTCAGCTACGTCCCGTAGTAAGTCACAGAAGTGCAATATAAGAATTTTGCCAATACTAAATGTTGTTACAATTGAATTGAGTTTATTTTGTGGGAATATCACAATAAGGAAATTATTAGTTATATTTCATTGTGCGATGTCAGCATAGAATACAACACTTGACGTACTGTACGCTGGTAAAACCGAAATCCAGCATTGTCCGAAGGTTTGCTGCGTCCAGTGGCAACAGCTCACTGTAAATTTAAACTTCTGACCTTTGCTATACGGCATGCGTAGGTCCAGGATTCTTGCAGTAAGAACATATCTTTAGGTAGTATAGAGAGCGTCCGGGCGGGGTTTCATCTGTAGTCCGGGTTTAAAATTTTAACACTTCGACTGCGCCGCAACTGACACTAGCAATGGCAGTGAGTCGCAGGCAGGTAATGTCTGTGGACATGTCCGGGTTTTGGGCTTCAAAATCCGGGGATTTCACGCATCTTGTCTTGGTCGCCAAATTTTAGAGGTAGAAACGTGAACATATGTTAACCGTCAAGTTCAGGTCGGTGACGCTGAATCAAGTTCACTTGGTTCCACATTCATCGGTCATCGTGATCGTGATCGGCGTTCAAATAGATGAGGTTTAAAAATCATTAAATCATTCTATCAATCACCTTCAACGTTGAAAATCGATTCCGGACCATTTACCACGTCACATGAGCTCATGGAAGCCGATTTAATCATTTTCAACCTACATCTATTTGACCGCCGATCACGATTACGATAACCGGCCAATTAGGCGGTAGCCTCCCTGGTCAGTAAGGCACTACATTTTGTATACACGGTACCAGCTGTCGCCCGACGTTTACTGCTCGACAAGAAGTTAGAAGTTTTTACTTCTGACATGTGGTGTCAAACCCATGGTAATTTTTTTTCACCTACCATCCGTTTTTATTTTTTTTTGCCCTCTTTGGGCAGGCTAAGTTCAAAGACCATACCGCCTCGTCTGTGGTCCGTCCGTTTTGAGTTTAATTATATGTTTTTTTTTTCAGAATATGGGACGGAAGCTGTAGCGGCCACGAGTGTTATACTCGCTCGGTCTGCCGAACTATTCTATGCAGACTCTCCATTCTACATGTTCATACGTAATGAGAGGACTAAGCTTGTGACCTTTAGTGCAGTAATATTTGATCCAACTGTGTTATAAAATGTGATATTTATTGTGCGAGGTGTCTATTATGCGGACAAACAGTAAAACACGTTTTTAACTACCTGTTGCTATTGTGTGTAGTAGGTATGATTTAAATATTAAATTGTTATTTATACAACATGGAACATAAAAAGGTAGTCATTTATCAGACTTTAATCGGTCCTACAGTATATTCTTCATTCATTGGTTTTAGCTCTCATTACAAGCCAATAGAGTTAAAAATGAGGTGATAACTATTATACCGATTGTTGGTTAATGAGTGCCTGCAGTAACTCGTACAATATATCCATACATATTTGTGACTTTTAATAGAAATCACGGCCATTTTATGCCATCGCACCTCTGGCAAACGACTAGGAGTTCATTCCTCATATACACAAGAACCTTTACGAAATCGGCACGGTTTCAGCGGAACTACCTCCCACCTTTTTATTTTCCAGGAAATATCCATACACACTAAAATGTGCCGAATCCTGGCGCTACATCAGCCAGTGTCTTTTTCGCTCGTGAAGTATTTATTATCTTAACGAGCGCAACAAATGCAGGAAGCAGCGATCTTGCTGGGCGTCCGTTGTACCGAGTGTACTAGTTGCAGTTCCATGAACAAATTAAGCTAGCTTTAATATGACTACCTATTTATGTTAAACGTAGTATACGTCAGCATTCATAAGGAAACTAGTGTTTATTTCATATTTTAGGAATACAGCAAAATGAGAGTCATATGTACATAGATTCCATTTTATTTTTATACAGTCGCTCCTACATAATATACATATAATTTTACTTACATTATCTTAGTTGTTTATATTATACTATTGTGTAATTAATTGTTTTTGTTGGTTGTCCTGCCGAGTCTATTTGATATCCATTGTTGCAACATCTGATTAGATAAGTCCATATCCCATCGTGGTTCCGAATGTATTGGTAGGGTAAAATTCGCCATCATGCCTCTTATCTAAAATTGAAGAAAAGTATAAGTAAGACAGTGCAGGAAACATGTCCAAATAAAACGATTGATAATTTATTGCCTATTCTTTCCACCTTAGCAATATGCGCTAGGCGTACAAAATCCTTGTTCGAATGGGGGCTAATTTCATATGGGACATATTTACAGCACTTTGTTAGAAGATTCATCCTTTCACATAATTACCATTTACAACCACACATATTATTGTCGTATTTTATTTAAAATGTTACAATTAAAGTGTATTATTCGGTGCGTTACTCGCGAGTTGGATTTGGGAATGAAAGAAGAGGTTAATATGATAAAAATATTTGGGCGTGCCTCTGTTTAACAAATTCATAATTACCATGTAAAATACGATATGGATGGAATTACTGACAAACTTCTGATCGGAAAACACAAATTATTTTTTATGTTTTAGTCTAATAATGCCGAAACTAATTTAATAAGAGAGAAAAGAAAATTAAAAAAAGTAGTTTCAGAGCAAAGCAATGGACAGAATGATATAAAGAGGTTAGTGCCTCACAAAACAAGAGTATTTGACCTAGAGAAGCTAGCTCCAAAAGCATTAAGATAATAATAATAATAATAATAATAATAATAACTTTATTTCACAGAAAATACAGATTTAACATGTTTTATATGTATAAGACAGTTTTAAATGAGCTTTGGTAGTAACACAACGAATACAAATCTAAGATCTAGAATCTGTACACAATATGGAAAACCCTGCCTCTCAAACTAGGCAAACCTGTATCTTGAGAGACAGTGATTCAGCTTAAAATGTGGTGCTTAGTAAAATAAAATAGTAGACTGTGTCGATCTACCCGAGCGATTGAAGATGTAAATAAGCTAATTTAAGTTTATATTTTATACGAGATGTGAGTGAGGGTGCGTGTGAGGGTGTGTGAGGGTGTGTGTGTGTGTATGTGTGGGTGTGTTGTGTGTGATTGGGGCTATGTAGGTAATGAGACGACGTATTTAAGTAAGGATTCCGTTTGTAAATAGTCCTGTTCTAGTAGCCATTTCGTTAGTTTTGATTTTATTTCATATTTGTTTAGATCGACAATGTTTAGTTTCTTGTGAATTTGTTTATAGATGTATGTACTTAATGTGTAGTATTGGTGTTGAGCGAAGGAGGTTTTGTGAGGGGTACTTAAGGGTAGTTTCTTCCTTTTTTTAGGGTCAGTTGGGGGAACGCTAGCGTGTCTTCTAACAGTTGACTGCAGTACAAAAAGCTGGCGCACTGAAAGTACTTTGCAATCAGCGTATAGTTGCGTAGTGGGATAGTGATAGGGTTTGCGCAACATCACCTTCAGTACGGCTCTCTGCGCTCTTTCAATCCTCAGAAGACTGGTTATATTTGCACCACCCCATACTGTGATGCAATATCCAATGACGGATTGACATAATGCATAGTACACCATCTTCAAGGTTTCAGGCGCAGCCGCGTCTCGAAGGGATTTGAAAATATGCAAAAGTTTCATAGATCTAGTGGTAATGGCATCAACCTGTTTGTCCCATCGTAATCCTCCGTCTATTTGGACACCCAGATATTTTACATTATCAGTTCTAGTAAGTGTCGGACATTGGCATTGTGGGGATTGTTTGGAGCAGGTGTGCGCTGTTATGGTAAAGGATTTGTCGGGCAAGGTGTTACGCCTGATAGCGAATGGAATGAATGAACTAGATGTTTCTAATATGGCAAAAACACTTAAACACGGAAATGGTCCCTGGTTGCTACAAGTTCAACATTTTTCAAGATCACATTCCCAAAGGATGTGGCAGGCAGTTTGTTCATAATTCGCTTGTGCTGTTTAATCCCCACATCTTGCATAAAAATCTGCGACGAAATCTCACTCTGTGTGCCCATCTAGCTTCAAGGGCTAGGTTGGCCACTCTATAGATGGATGACTAGAGCAGCTTATGGTAGACCAAGCCATCAACCTGGGTAGTCATCATACAACAGTTGTTATACATGTCAGACGTTTCCTTGACAGCAAACGCAACTCTTTATAAATGATAAAGATTGCCCGCAAGTTTTTTTTTTTTTGATAAGGCTTATGCTTATGTAGTGTCTGTAGTGGATATGTAGGACTCGCACTGACTAAACCTAACCTGCCATGGACTTCTCTTGGCGCCTGATGGGATGGGAACGCGGGTATGCTGCTCCGGTGCCCCCCCTTTTGCGCCATATCCCAGATAGTTAGGATACGTACCCTAGGAGGATGTTATATTGCCCAATAGGCGTCTCCTGCCGGTTCGGCATGCCCGCAAGTATACATAAATGAAAGAATGTAAAGTCAGATTATTTATTAGTAACACTTGTGAATAATGTTGTGTTTGATTGATGTAATCAACAACCATTTGTTCTCTTGATATTTTATTAAGTGTTTTATTTTGACTTCTATTTCACAGAATATATTTTGATATAAAAGTATATTATATTATTATTTATAGGTAGTTATTTTGTAATTAGTAGATATAAAACTTTTTCCATCTAGAACATTCTCGACAGCTGTAAAAATGAAAATGATTTCATTGTAAGTATTACCTGTTCTGCTCTATCAGCAGTCATTTCTATGGAATCATGAGGTCTCGGAGCATTCCAAACTTCCCGTGTCAATAAGCTTGCCATTGGTTCTATTGGTGGCACATTATCAGGTGCAGGTAATCTGGGCCGTGCAAAAGACTGAAAATAAAAACATTTTGTTATTTATAAGTAGGTAATTTATTTAGGTGAATTAATTAGTTTCAACAACATAATACCATATCTAATATCTTCTTCTTTATATGAAAATAAACAATTTTTTTACAGTTCTCTTAATTATATTCGGGTTGATGGTCACCATAGCCTAGTTGGTAGTGCTCCTGCTTACGAAGCTGGTGGTCCTGGTGGTCCCGTTAAGTGCAAATATTTGTGCGATGAGCACGAATATTTGTTTCTGAGTCATGGATGTTTCCTATGTATATAAGTATTTCTTTACCTATATGAGTATGTATATCATCGCCTGGTACCCATAGTACAAGCTTCGCTTAGTTTGGGGCTAGGATGATCTGTGTGACATTGTCCCTAGATATTATTATTATATACTAAGTGCATAAGTTACCTGTTCTGGTCTATCAATGTTAGTTTCTGTAGAATTATTTAATTCTGGTGAATCCTGTACTTCTTGGTTCAATACACTACTATCTGTGTCAACTCCATTTACATGAGGGGTGGTATTCTCAGTATGTGCCTGTAATATCCTTTCAAAGATCTGCAAAAATAATTTTAATATGTCATTTGAAAGCCAATATGTTTCAATAACTGTGCAATTATTTTTGCAGGAAATGCAGGTGTAACCAGTTACATTATCATATGTTAAGTGTTAATCTTAAAGCCAAACTTATTTAAAATTATGAGTTCAATTTTATTAACTCATTATTTTGTATAAATACACACATGGTGTAAAATACTGTATGGAACTTCTAGTAGATGAGTGAGTTTAACTTAAACATAAAGAAACACATTGAAAATACTTAGTGCCAATCATGCATGTGATGGTAGCTATTCTTGCAGACCCACAGGTTTTGTTGACATTTGACAGAACACTTTGTATCCCAGCATACAACAATACTTCCTGTATTTTATTTTCACTTAAGGATCAACTACAGAAATAAATTAAGTGGGCTACCCTCCTGTACCATCCCCATCCCGCGGAACCCCATGGTTATGGATATATCCATCGTTAATGTTTTTCTAGCGCTCGGCAGCCGCTGCCGCAGCACGCTCGCTCGCCTTCGTGCGCTAAATGGTCACCTAACCTAACCTTACCCAAATTATTTCATAAAAGTACATTTTTCCAAAAATATCATGATAATGAGAAGGAACAATTCAGTTTTGGATATTTTTCGGGTAATTATATAAAGGTGTTATAAAAAAAATATCACTTCTTAACACGAAAGCTATGTTTTTACATTATATTACAACGCTTTAGGTATCGAAATCGCGAAATTTATCAAAATTGCGTTCTGTTTTATGCATTTGTATGAAATCATATGAATTTAAAAAATTATGTTAAAAAAATTGGCGCGTCTCCGGCAGAAAAAATGCGTTTTATCACTTAGTACGAACGCCCTTAACCCCCCCCATATACACACTTAGGTTAATATCTCAAATCAAGTCGCCTTCAAACGTAAGTAAATTCAGGGGGGAGGGATGGAGGGGGGAGGGAGCAACCCTCCTGTACCATCCCCAATCCGCGGAACCCCATGGTTATGGAGATATCCATGGTTAATGTTTTTCTAGTGCTCAGCGGCCGCTACCGCGGCACGCTCGCTGCGCTCGCTCGCCAAATGGTCACCGTTCTAACCTAACCTAACCCAAATTATTTCATAAAAGTGCAGTTTTTCAAAAATATTATGATAGTGACATTGAACAATTCAGTTTTGGGTATTTTTCGGATATTTAAATAAAAAGAAAATATAACTTCTAAACACGAAAGCAATGTTTTTACACTGTTTTACAACGCTGTAGGTATCAAAATCGCTACGAAATGTTCAACATTGCGTTGTGTTTTATGCATTTGTATGGAGTCTTACGATTTTGAAAAAATAATTAAAAAAAATTGGTGCGTCTCCGGCAGAAAAAAATGCGTTTTATCACTTAGTAGGAACCCCCTTAACCCCCCCATATATATACACACTTAACTCAAATTCAGGCGTCTCGATATGAGATCCAACCCCACACTTAACTCAAATTCAGGCGACTCGATATGAGATCCAACCCGGGGAAATTGTAAATGAATTCAACTAGCAGGTCAATCCGGGGTTACTACACAATTACAAACTCTTGGTTAAAATACACATTACCCCAACGGCGCCTGAACATTTCATAACGGTAAGTGGTGCTGAAAACAAGTAGTAAATATACAACCCATTATTCAATGTCTTACTCGTTCATCGTCGCTGTCGGGGTCATCGTCGTATATCATGCCATCCGGGTCTTGAGGCAGAAGTTCATAGCCGAAGTGTTCTCGTTCGTCATCACTGTCTTCCGGCTCCAAATCATCAGTTTCATTCCTCTGAGGTGCAGTAATCTCTTGTGGATTATTGTCAGGCAGTTCAGGGCCGTCACAAACCATTGCAAATGGGCTAGATAGCTAAAGGATAAAAGTTTTTCTTGTCGTGTCTATTAAGCTAAGACTTGTCTTATTCTTATACTAAAACTGAAAAATATTGTGAATACGAATCAATACAATCTTTAAATGACAGAGAGCAGACAAATATAAGAAACGTCATAGATTTTTTTTTTAATTCAGTTTTACGGCTCTGGCTTCTTCGGCCATAAGAGCCTTCCGTAAAATATATTTTTATTTCATTTATTTTCGTCAGGTCAAGTAAAGTCCGTCACAGTCAAGTCATACGTAGTCCTTGTCGTACAGCAGTAAAGCAGTGAAGACTTTACTAGAGGCTTATATGGAGTTTAAGATTCAACACAGAAAAGTAAGCAAAATTAAAAATTTTGAAAAAACCCCACGACGGCAAAAAACTCATCGAAAAATAATAAAATAACTCAAATCCCCCGACTTAACCCAATTATTATGTAACGAAATATTATAATAGACGTAAAAATACTTTCTAAAAAAAGAATTGATATCTCGAGAAATCGGTAATAGATATACTTAAGTACCTAAACAATGAATATCGATGTTTACAGCTTTTTCCTAACGTGCCGGTTTCTCGAAGATATACTTTAATGTAGCGATAATAATTTTACTATAATACATAACCGAGGAATACCCGTCGGGGGCTGCCTTTCCTATATGAAGTTTCAACAAAAATTTAATCATACTCATAAGTGTATTTAACGTCGTCGTTAAACATCTACAATTCTTCAATAATTGTATTCACGTCACTAGAAAAACTTAGCTGGGTTAATGGCAGCCCCCGACGGATATTCCTCGGTTATGTATTATAGTAAAATTATTATCGCTACATTTAAGTAATCTTCGAGAAACAGGCACGTTAGGAAAAAAACTGTAAACATATTCATTGTTTAAGTACTTAAGTATATCTATTACCGATTTCTCAAGATATCAATTCTTTTTTTAAGAAAGTATTTTTACGTCTATTATAATATTTCGTTACATAATAATTGGGTTAAGTCGGGGGTTTTGAGTTATTTTATTATTTTTCGAGGAGTTTTTTTGCCGTCGTCGGTTTTTTTCAAAATTTTTAAATTTGCTTAATTTTATTTCAGACTTTTTATAGAGCATATACGAATTATAATCTATATAATGTGTAGGTAAGATCTCGCAAAACAATAAGTGTGATTCATCCTACCACATAATATTAAGTTCCTTATTAAATATTATACAGTTGCTTTCTGTTGGTTTTTGTTCAGAATTGGTGTCAATACTCTTAAGATGCTGTTGTTTCCGATGCCGAGTGATGTTGTTTCCCTATTGAGACCAAATAAAGAGAAGGTACATATTGCTCTTATTTTTTTAACTTACGAGTTTTAATTTCATTAATAAGTTTGATACAACATTATTTTAATTTTCAATTATAATTTTGTAAATAGTGTAGGTTAGTTTTTTTAAGTGGAATAATATAGTTCAATATTATTTTAATTTCATTATAATTTGATTTATTTTTGTTATTGGTTTAAACATAATATTTTGAGATGTGGGTATGAATGAAATGTTGGTTCTAGAGTTAGGTACCTACTTACATACTGAATTTTATTTTTAGTTTGTTTCTTGATTTTTGCATTTTCGAATAATAATTTGGATTTCACAGATAAGTAGATTAGGTAGTTTAGTCGGAATATAACTCCGTTTTATTATTACTCTAGTTTTATGATTGATTTTATAGTTTCAGTTTATTATATTGCTATCATAAGAATTTAAATTTGTTAAATTTTTTTGTTACGTTTTCGTATCTATATTTTGAAATATGTACCTACTTACTTGTTTTTGAATTTATAATTTTGATTTCAACATTAACTTCCCTATCCCTCGATCTTTAGACGGCGTAGTTATAACTGAGTTAGACCAAAGAAAACTTTTTAATAACCCACATAATATCATAGCGTTGGAAGAATTAGAACGATTGAGAAGCACTTTACGCCGATCGCAAAGTGATGATGATAAAATAGAACAAAACTCGTAAGGGCTCTAAAATCCATTACAAATACGTCGTGTAAGTATCGCTATGCATTAATTTTGAAATTTTACTCAGACTATTACATTAAACATTGTTAAAAGTTAGATACCTCTATCACACTCATCTGAGAGCATGCACCAATCACCTGAAATCCGAAATGATACGTTTTAATTTTAATAATATTGCAATATAATCGTTTCACACTAATATAGCAGCGCCCCCTAGTGAGTTAATAGCATAAGACTTATCTTAGACCATGCACCAATCAACTACGAACCCATTGCTGAAAACCGCATTGAAATCGGACAATTCGTTTTAATATTATTGCAATATTATTTTGCACTAATATTGTAGCGCCCTCTAGTGTGTTACAGACGTAATTTTTATTGTTTGGGAACATGCATTAAGCTACCACGTACACATTGCTGAAAACAGAATTGTAATCGGACATTTCGTTTTGATTATATTGCAACATTGTTTTGCACTAATATTGTGGCGCCCCCTAGTGAGTTACAGCCATGACATTTGTCTAAGAACATGAACTCATTAAACACAAACCCGTTATTGAAAACCGCACCAAAATCGGATCATTAGTTTAGAAGATAGGTGGGAACATTACTTTGCACAAACGCACACACAAACATCTCTCACCCTAAACGCATATACCTGCTCCGTTCCGTCGTGGGTAAAAATCGCAATTCACGGCAATATGGCACTTTCCTCCACTTGTGTACGTTGTCCATGATGTTATGTCTAAAAATCCACCATATTTACTCATAAAAACTTGAATTTACACCAGTTTTTGGTAATGAAACAATGCCCTGATGCGTTTTTTCCGCGTTGCCGCGTTGGCGCCAAAACTCCGTCATACGGGACTAGTCCCACTCTCTTACCCACCACGGCAACTCCTGTAAGCCAGGATCAACAGTGGCACACAATGAAATGACACTGAGCGGTGAAGCTCAGGCATGTCCCGGGGAATCGCTTTAACTGTCTTGGATCCCGCAACGAATTTAATCAGAAACAGAAAAAAGGAGAAGTTAGAAAATGAATAGATCCACTTTCCTCCAGAGCAAAGCGGGAGACAGAATGATGTAAAGAGGCTATAGCCTCATAAAATGAGAGATTTGCAACTAGAGAAGCCAGCTGCAAAAGCACCGAGGATCAATTTAAGAGTCCTAAGTGAGCTGTTATATTTGATTCCAATAGTAGGTATGGCAAAAGCGCTTAAACGCACGAAAGTTGTTCCTTGTTGCTACAAGATCCGTATAATAAACTACTCCAGATATTGGTTGCAAACTGTTTAACATAATATCACGCTGATTTTGCCAGAGATCACACTCCCACAGGATGTGGTGAGCAGTTTGTTCATATTCGTTACTGGAAGTTGAGCACAGACAGATTGGTGAAGATACTAATTTGAAACTATACAATTTACTTTTAAAATTGCCGTGTCCGGTAAGAAATTGTGCAACACAATGGTCTATGATTAGCCAAGTTTTATTTAACCGTTCGCGTACGTCCGGAAAGAACTGGTGCAGATGGCGACCCTTGGCTGAGGTACATCTACATTGCCATTCATTTAGTAGTTCGTTATTTAAGTCAGCTATTGGCATAAATAGCCTGGTTATTTTTGTACGGTCGCGTAACGATAAGAAATCATTTTCTAAATTATCGCGCGTAGAATAATACATCGCTGCTCGTCTTTGAACTTTAAGATCAACCGGAAGTACACCCGCTAGGACAGGTAGGGCCTCTGTGCTTACTGTTCTATAGGCTTTACACAGAAATATCAACGCCAACCTCTGGCTTTGTAGTAATTTACGGCGAGCAGCTCCGATGGTAGCCCTATCAGCCCACACAGGCGAGCCGTAGCATATACACCCAAGATAGGTTGCCCCGTAAATTATTTTAAGAGTATTAAAAGAGAGGCCCCAGGTTGCCGTCGATATCCTTGTACGTGCAAAAAAGTTTCGCTTAGCTTTTTCCCCAACTGATTTAATATGTTCTATAAACGAGAAATTCTTTTCTAAAACTAAACCCAAATAACACGTTGATATCTTGCGTTTTACAGTAACATTATTAAGTTTTACGCCCGGGGGAGATTTTAGTTCACCTTTAAGAAGGAGTTGGTAGGTTTTATGAGGAGCAAATGAAAGGCGATTTCGTTTACCCCATTCACTTATCATACTTAAGCAAGTTTGAGCCAGATTTTCCAACTCTCTCCTGGAGTTACCCTGTATAAGTAAGAGGCCATCGTCGGCATATGCCGTTAGAGAGCAGCGTGATGGCAAGGGTAATGTCAAGAAGTCATCAAAACCCAAGTTCCAGAGATACGGCGCGAGCACTGAGCCCTGGGGGCAACCCATGGTTAACGATTTAGTGACTGTAGTGACCAAGCTTAAGAGTTGCAGAGCCATGTACAAAATAAGATGTGATTATCGAATATATATTACTGTAACAACCGCGTAACTTAAGTTTTTGTAACAAAATTGGCCACCAAGTATTATCAAACGCCCCTGAAATATCTATGAATATGGCCAAAACGTATTTACATTCGGACGAGTTTACAGCTTTCCTCACTGAGATAGCTGCGTCCACTGTCGATTTCCCCGCAGTAAAACCAAATTGATTTCCGTGAAATTTTGGTCCTCCCGGTAGCAATCGCGGTACGGTAAGTCGTTCTAAAAGCTTGCCTAAGGAAGGTAGTCACGTTATTGGTCGATATGACTTAGGGTCTTTGAAAACATGCCCATATTGCTGGCAGTTTAAACACCGAACTACCTCTAAATCATCAATGAAGTGGCATGTGGCCCAGTCGATGAAAAGTTTTTCTTTAGTGCTGACTAAATGTTTTCTAATCTCCGGTTCGAGCTCAATTCCCACCCACTTGCGCCCATTAGCTACGTTACGCTTGCGCACAATTATAGTTTTAGATGTAACATCGTCTTCGCTTCTCTTCTTTGATATTTTGCCTGTATAGCGCCGTTAAAAAGACCTGGTCGTCCATTGACGACGGTATATCTTTTATAAGTATGCGCGGTCGTCGCCCGGATGGAGTTTGAAGTTTTAAACCCGCCGAACGAATGGCCTCGACAGATCGAATTTTATTGAGTTGGGTTTCATTTGCCACTCGGAGTACAACGCCAGAATTGGAAGTTTTTTCAACGCCTACTATTTGAAAACCGTCGTCCGCGGGTTTTATAGCCTTCATAGGCGCTTCCTTGGTCGCCGACGAAGTCGCGTACTCCGCTGATCGCTCAGCGGTGGGATACGCTATAATTGAAGGAATCGGTTTTCGCGTCTGTACTATAGGGGCGGCGGTTTTATTCGGTAAACGCAGTTTTAATTGTTCCGCGTACGTTGGAAGCTCAGAGTTGGTTTTATTTACGCATAGATATAACTGACGTTCTGCGTTCGCCAATTTAGTTTCATTGCATGAAGATTTAAGCGCCAGTAATGAAATAATACTGGTAAGGCGCTGCGTACAATCCATCACCGATAGCTTATTCGCGATATTCATACACGAGTTGGAATCACTGACTAATTCGTTAATCTTTGACAGATAAACGGAAGCTTGGGTCACAAGATCGCAATAATTATAGTCCGCACTGTTTGTATCGCTAATATTTAATGTAGACGAATAATCGGATTGAGATCCCCGAAAACGTTTTAAGTCCGATTCCTGTTGACCATTGGGAGTACAAAACGTCGGTGACGCATCGCCTAACACTCGTTTGTTGAAGCCTGAAGGGGGCGTTCTGGGCGTTTGTTTACTTCTACCAAATACGTCTCGGCCTCGATCGGGGGGGACATCATTTATTTTTGACATGTTATCCACAAGAAAATAGCAAGCACTTTAATGTAAACAGCACGACAACTAATTTAGCACGATAACAAGTAGGTAACTGTGACTATGACGCGGTACCCTCACAAGAAAAAAAAGTTAAACTTACTCACCAAACGATAATTTGAACAAAAATCCAGATATTACTTATTAAAACACTTAAAAAACTTACAGATTGTTGTATTTAGCACTAACACTAAAGCTAGAAACAAAACACAGGTCACAAAACAATCACGAAATAGCAGAAAAATAATATTATTTCACAGCGAACCTCCGACGCACTGAGCCGTAGCGTAGCGGGAAGGGAAGTCAAAACTCCGTCATAGAAAATAATAAACTCATGTTGCCAGCCTAATTCACAAGTATCAAAACTTAACAAAAACTCTTATCTTGTTTTATGTATTAAAGTACCGATATGTATAAATGTATAGGTATTTTCTTCGAGCATAAATGCCGAAGAAAATACCTGTATAATTAGTTAGTTAAGTGAATAAATAACAAAGTAAAACCATAAAGAATCTATAATAGTATGGACCAACTTCAAAATTGCCCAATTGAAAGTGAACCTTAGACTTTTGTGATAAAGTTGAAAATATATAATTGGGGTAGCCGGATGTGCTGGCATCTGAACTTACATAATTTTAATTTAATGCAACTGCACGTATGGCGCGTTCAGATAGTCGCCTAGTAACATCCCAGGTTTACATCAATCAGTCCATGTTAGCACCCCACAAACGTAGTTTATATTCTCTTTGCAACCCACGCGGTGAAAACTTATAAGGGGGGCCAAGCAAGTAAAAAATAATAATTGTATGTATACCTTCGACCTTCGATATCGCATTTACCATGTAGATATACAGCTTTATAACTACGGTATGTAGATATGTCAAAATTGTCTATGTACAATGTCAAAATTGTCATATCTTAAATTTGAAAGGCATTTTACAATAAAAATAAAAAAATGCTTTTATTTTAATCAGTTCCCTCATAATAATTCGCGTCTAACGACAATCTGCAAAATCCACACTGACTGCCACGTCTACCACAGCTTTTCCAGCTTAGCTATCAATGCTTTGTTTACATAATTTGATACAGTGCTTCAATCAGTGTAATAAAATTGCAAACAATCTCTAATAAATAATGTATACCATTTCTCTGCACATCAAATGGCAAAGGTAGGATCACAAATGTGACTATAATAATAATAATAGGCGGGGACATTATTATACGGCCATCTGATCCCAAATTAAGCAGAGCTTGTACTATGGAAACCAGATATCTGTTATACTACTTTTTTTTGTCAATACTTACATATATAGATAAATTACACCAGAAGAATTTCAAACTTCATTTTGAATTACAGACTCAGAACAAACAGACAAGTTCATGCACACAATCGAACCCACTACCTCCGGCGTTAAAAGCAAGCATTTGCCTACTACGCCAACAGGCCCGTCAATGACTAGGTATATACCGCTATGGCAGTAAAGTGCTAAATCAGGGATTCGGATGGAATAAGCGGTACCTTAATAATACATTCAGTCAAAAAAGTATCGGGAATGGATGATTTGTTTATGGTTCCAAATTCAAATTTTTGTTTTTTTTTGTTGTTGTTAGATTAGCACAACTGTTTTCCATTTTGGCGCGGAGTTTGAGTTGCATCTGTTATTTATATTAAATACAGTGCTGGTTTTAGTAATCTATGTAAATAAAAAGAGAAGTCCTCCTGACTGATTGACTGACTCATCAACGCCCAGCCCAAACCCTTGGACCTAGAAAACTGAAATTTTGCATGAATGTTTTCTTTATAATGTAGACGAGGAAAAAGGAAGGATTTTTCGAAATTCAACCCCTAAGAGGGTAAAACGAGGGTGCAAAGTTAGTATGAAACTTGGCCGTTTTTGAAGTTAAGGGCATAAAAATTGGTATTTGGCCTTTCAGTTAAAAATAAAAAATTACGTGTTTCAGGATTTTTGGAAACCTCACCCCCAATGGCGAAAAATAGGGGATGTAAGTTTGTATGAAAAATGCGACATTTTTGAAGTTAAACCCATGAAAATTGGTATTTGGCCTTTCAGTTAAAAACAAAAAATACATACATTCAGTGAAAAAAGTATCGGGGATGGATGATTTGTTTATGGTTCCAAATTTAAATTTTTGTTTTTTTGTTGTTGTTAGATTGGCACATCTAACAACAACATCTAACATCATTCCATTTTGGCGCGGAGTTTGAGTTGCATCTGTTATTTATATTAAATACAGTGCTGGTTTTAGTAATATCATATATAGTGTGTATTGCGAATTTCATAATTGACAAAAAAATCGAACAAAGAGTTTGTCTTAAATTTTGCATCGCTAATGGAATTTCGTGTTCGGAGTCACTGAAAATGTTACAGAAGGCTTACGGTGAATCGACTTTATCAAAAACTCGTGCTTATCAGTGGTTCAAAGCGTTCAAAAGCGGTCGAGATGTGATGAAAGACTTGCCTCGCTCTGGTAGGCCATCAACGTCTGCAACTGAAGTTAACATCACAAAAGTGAAGGAAATAGTGACTGGAAATCCTGAATTCTTACCGGAAGGTCGAACGGTAAATAAAGAATATTATTTGAGCGTTATGCGACGTTTAAGATAGCAAATTCGACGAGGCCGTTTTGATGAATGGATTATTCGTTGGCGTAAGTGTATCGTTTCTGAACGAGCATACTTTGCAGGTGATAAAATAAATTTGGATGAATAACAAACATTTTGTATATTATTGATCTTTTCCCGATACTTTCTTGACAGAGTAGTATGTGTACCTACGATAAATAAGGGCAACTATCTCTAACCACTTTATTAATAATGACGAAAATCATCAATGTCGCTCTTTTTATTTCCAAACGAGCATTCCTCAATAAACTACGTAAAAGTTATATCTATGGCTAGTGTGTTTGATACAGTCAGCAAAGAAGGGCTTTTGTCGTAACTCGTAAGAATTGGGTGCCTATCGAATTGATTGAATTTAGTAAGAAAAATTCATCACGATAATGACAGTCTCTATTGTTTTCTATGGTTTGTCACGCTTTCCGAAAGCCTCCCGCCTGGTCATCACCATGGCCGATCTGGAAGTCCCGAAACAGAAAACTGTCGAGCAACCCCAAAATGGACTGTATTTGCGGAGCATCGGTCCAATCCATGGCCCATCCAACAGCTTGCCCAGCCTGCCCTTTTTTTTTTTTTTTTTTTTTTTGATAAGGCAGGGGGAATGCTAATGCATGCCGCCCGCAAAAAGTGTCTGCGGGTGGGTATGTCGGACTCCCACCGACTAAACCTAACCTGCCGTGGACTTCTTCTGGCGCCTGATACGGGGAGCCCCGGGAACGCGGGTATGCTGCTCCGGTGCCCCCCTTTTGCGCCGTGTCCCAGATGGTCAGGACACGCACCCGGGGAGAGCTGTGTGTTGCCCTCCCCATTTGCCGACTCCTGCCAGTACGGCACAGCGACTGCGCCACAAACAGTTCGCTGTCTTCCCGGGGCTGCTTGCACGTGGTGGCAGTAGAGGACACTTCTCATACTGCCACCGCAACCCCGAGGGGAGTAGGGCTAACGGCTGCCGCCGCCGCCCCGACGCCTCCTCCGTCTACGAGCGGGGTCGGCTCGTTCCCGATCCCGCTCGGCGGCCTCCTTCTGGAGCATGACTGCTTCGCAGAAGGAGACCACGGCGTCCCATTTGGTGGAGTTGCCAGCCAGCATCGCATACACGACTGCTGCCCAGCCTGCCCTGCCACATGTTCATGGCACGATCTTAAAAATGCCACAAGCAGGGCAATCAGTGTGGCCACGTTCTGGGCCACAAAAAATTAACGAGTTTGCCATCGAAACGCTAAGAAGAAGAAGAATGTCAATACTTGTAAAACTTTGAGTTGAGATGAGGCCTACAGCTACGGCAGGGTTTAATGAGACAAAGACGAAGAAGAAGACAAAGAAGAAATGTTTAGAAAAACCGACAATTTTGTAAGGTGAATCGACGTCGGAAGTTTGTCTAGTTTGCAAAACTTGAAAATCGTTATATTTTGATCTATTTATGCATTTCGTGGGAAAGGGGCTATAGCAATGGTATCCGAATTTTTATTTTTCTTATATGGAAGTTTGAATGCATTACGTGACCTCGACAAATGGATGTACGGTTATCGCTTGTGGGATAAAACTTGTTCGACTCACGATAATTCGAATGCACACTATGCGACACACTGGAGCTCGACATCACGCTAGTGTGACGAATGAAAATGCGACAACGATTGGTCGAATTTACCATTAATCTTTTCGTGAGTGAATCGACGACAGAAACTTTCCACTTCTAACGGGGTCCCAGTTCTACTATCTTACTTTTGTGGTAGTAAGTCCTTTCTGACAGGGTCGCAGTTCTAACCTAAGCTACTTTTCTGGTAGCAGCCATTTCTGACGAGGTTGTAGTAGGTACTAACCTAACCAACTTATATCGTTAAAGGTAGAGCCATCGAGGTCATATGGTTATAAATAGAAATATTAAATCTTCATATAGTACCAGCGTGCATTCGAACTATGGTGAGTCACAGTCCACAGAACAGTTTCTCCAACAAGCGTTAATCGCGTATCCATATTTGTCACTCACGTGCTGTTTGTCTAGATTGTTCTTGACTACTTCAGCTCCCAAACTAAGCAAAATTATAATTTCAAAATACACCGAGCATGCAGCACTGTATTAGATAAACTATACCCAAAAACAGAACAAATAATCGAGTAAATGATACAAAGATGTATATGGGGGATCAAAACCACGGCCTCTGGTTTAGCAGTCAGGATTACTGACATCGAACTCATTACCAAAATATTATTAGATAATCCTCCTTTTATAATCTTCTCTGTGATGATGTTTGTACTATAGATACTTATCATGTCTCAGTTGTGCCCCGCAGTTTTACCCGCGTTAAACTTTATAAATTATAGCCTATATGTTAATACAGGGTGTCAGCTAACTCCATACCAAATTTTATTAAAATCGCTCCAGCCGTTTAGAGGTGAAGAAGTAACAAATATACACACTCCAAGTTTCAGCTTTATAATATTAGTTTTATTGTAGTCAAATATAGCTTTAGTTATGTTTTCAGACAATTCATAGTATTATTTCAAATACCTACTGCCACGGGACCGACATAGCAGCTATTATGTAAAATATATTTCGTTAGTATCTACAAAAAATAAATAAGTTGTACAAAAATTAAACCAATTTATTTATTTACAACGTTGGTAGATATTGATCTAATGTAAGATCGAAAAGGGGTGGGAAGGGTTTTCTCTAACTGAGTAAGTTGTAAGTAAATGAGTACATTCGTTTTTGTAAATCATAAAGCCTCAGTCGACCACGCATTCATAATAAACAATAGGTGTGAAATGAAGTTCATAACAATATTGTTTATTTTATATGCTATGAACGTTTAATTTAAAACTAGATACTTAGTAATGAATTATGAAGCAGCCGTGAGGAAGTATCATTTATAGTACATATTTTGTAATATCTATGAACGTTTTAAAATCAATTATAATTAATTGTTTGCAAGTTGGAACACTACCACGATATGACATTGACAACCTCTATGTTGACAACATCAACAATCGGTAAGGAATAAAGATTTAGCAAAGTCAAATCTTATAAAAACCAAAGTATAAAAATATTTAGATTATCTAATACTACAATAATTGGCTATTCATGGCGTAAATTCTCCGTAGGAGTAATTACTTTAGCTTTCGCAATTATGGCTTGGCGAAGTCATGGGGTTAACAACGCAGATTTGGTCCGAAACTTACGGGGTAAGTAATTTCTATTTTATACTAACTTTCGCATTCATTTCGACAAGAGAGACATAACTAAACATTTTTTTTTTGTTCATATAGTTTGTTTTATTTTTTTACAATGGTTCACCCTGGTGGTGACCCTATTAATCTATTGTAGGTAAATCTATTTTGTATGCGGCTTGAATACTAGATATTTTTTACTTCTATAAAATATTTAATTTTGTTTATTATGTTTCATACAGCCAATGGAATAATAAAATCTGATACAGTTGCTAGCGCTATGGTAGCTGTTGACAGAAAAAACTATTGCCCATATGCACCATACCATGACTCTCCTCAGACAATTGGATTCTCTGCCACTATAAGTGCTCCACACATGGTAAAGTTTTTATTTCCTGTTTTCTATTTATAAACACCACACCTGCTATGCTGGCAAAATACCTATACTGTGGGAAATTTGAGCGCACCTACACAGCAGTGTTTCATATCTAATGCTATTTAATTTTATGCCAAAATGATTAAACCTCATCTAATAAAACATCATTTTTTCTTTTCTAATTTGGATTCTAATGCTGGTAGTATGACTAAGTTTTCTATGCTAACAGTAATTGCAGTTATGCCCTGGACATAATAATATGTGATAGATGGGGCAGTGATAAATATATGGAAGCTTGGTTCTTATCCATTATATATGAAGTATGTTTACTTAGCCAGCTTCCATAAATTTTTCTTTATGTTTTACAACCCTTGGGACTGTTGATTCCAGTAGGTTAAATTTCTTTGCCAATTCACAAATTTTTAGTTTTGCTTTAGTCTTTGATAATATTCAGTTTAAGTTCCAAAGACAGTGTTTTTCTTTTTTTGTTTGGTTCCAATTACTAATTTAGTAGTAGTAGGTAGTTTGGACAATAAAAGGCCTGTAACACAGCTGTGTGCGATTTGGGATGATCACAGCCATCTATCTAAAAGAAAAACAGATTATCTCAGAATTCACATGAAACTGGGTAGCCTAAATCAGGGTATTACTGCATTTGCTTTGAAATTAGGTAATTTGAAAATCTTCTAACAAATATTTTTACTATTTGTGCACTCCATAATAGTTACAGACATGGTAAACTAAGATGCTAAAAACTACCTACGGTATAGTCAACAGCAAAAGATGATTGAAACTTCCTATCGTAAATTAAGTAAATTGTTGAGTAGTTTGTTTGAAAAGTTCAGGATGAGTAAGTGCACCAAATATTACGTAAAGATACTGCTGCCCAATATATTATGATCATTATTAATATAGAATTGAATCTCTGATCATCTTTTTCTGTTGATAGTTATGATACAAGTTGTGCCTTACTTGCTTACTTATCATATGGGCAGTTGTTACCCTGGTTTGGTCCTGTGCAGGCGAAAGGTAATTTGTGGGGAAACCCACTGTAACATTCATTCCATTAGATTACTATTTTTTAAGATATTTTTGTTTCTTGAACAATTTCAGTTGATGTATAATTTTCACAAAAAGGTCATGTAAATAATTATAATTTTGTTTTATTCAGCATGCACATGCATTAGAAAAGTTGAAGGACCAATTAATACCAGGAGAGAAAGCATTGGATGTTGGGTCAGGATCTGGCTACCTAACTGCATGTATGGCAATAATGCTGGGTGAAACAGGCCGGGTCATTGGGATTGAACATATACCAGAGCTAGTTGCATTAGCTACTAAAAATCTTAATAATGACAACCCAGGATTATTAAGCTCTGGGAGGATTAAACTTCTTGGTAAGATATGCCAGTACAGTTAGTTCAAGTCATAGTTAAGTATGATCAGAAAATTTTTTAACAAGATAAAAAGCCATGCCATTTTTGTTGAAGCTAGTTTATCATACTGTAATTTAAAAGTCACAACAGTAATGTCATGGCATCAGATTCCCACCATGCCCAAATACCAATAGCATTCAGCAGTAGTAATAATAATAGTACTAAAACTGAATAAGCAGATATGTCCACTTTATTTGCATTACAAAATCCATTAATAAATATTTTAATTACAACAGTTGGAGATGGCCGCCTCGGATATCCTGAAGAAGCACCATACAATGCTATACATGTTGGAGCTGCTGCACCCACCCTTCCACAAGCTGTAAGAATGTTGTATTAACTTTTAACAGCTGAGACAAATCTTGTAAATATTTGACAATGGAAATAATTGTACTGTTATTTTTTTCAGTTAGTAGACCAGCTGAAACCTGGTGGTAGATTGATTGTCCCTGTTGGCCCTGAGGGTGGTGAACAGCACCTTACACAGGTACACAAGTAAACAATAATATGTAATGGTCTCATCGTTCCAAACAAATAAAACAATGTTGTTTGCCAATATATGGGCAAGTCGCCATAGTGATAATAGAATGGTGTAGAAGCATTTGTAGTAGTTGGTTAATACTTGGGAATGAACAAAGCATACTCCAACCAGAAAGAGATCTTGATTTAACAATTCCCATCCTATCCTTTCCAGCTTCTAATTTGGTTAGACTTAACAAATTCACACAGACTTAACAATTCATTTATAGTTGTAAATATAATTTAATGTCTGGCTGCAGGTATGAAGAAAACTTCATGCCGAATTTTCAAGAAATTATAATACTAAATCGTAGTTTTTAAATCCATATCTCTGCTTACTCATTCACTCACACACACCAAATCACGTCTTCCAATTTTCATATGAAATTATATTAAAATACCTGTTAAAAAATACACCTTTACTAAAGCCTACATATTATTTCTAGGTGGACAAGGCAGCTGATGGAACAACAACTATCAAGAAACTAATGAGTGTTATCTATGTACCCCTGACTGATAAGCAACATCAATGGCGTGCGTAAACATACCCACTTAAATTCCAGAAGTTTTACTCTAAACATTATTTATATAGTAAAATGGGGCGAATAGAGACGCGGACAATATCCATGCATAAAAATGTTGTTTCCTTTTCTATTCACTCCGTTTAAGGATCCCTCACACTAGCGTCTTTCGAACGTCGTCCTCTTGGCGTCGGTGTTTCGCTGGAGCTGGGAAGATACCACTCGAAAAACGGTAGTGTGGAAACAGCCTAACAGTAATTATTTTATCCACATCATCTTTAATTAATTATATTTGTATTATTCACGTGGAGAAGCTACATTGTCTTTTGCAGGATACTCACCTTGTTGTATAACCTGAATCAATCTAAAAGTTATTTGGAAAGAGATGGCATCCAAATAAATGAAAGACATAATGTGGATATAGCAAGAAAAGACAATATATACATATTAACAATCATGCTTCAATTTACTTAATAATAAAGGCAGTCAACTTCTAATTTGTTTTAGGTTGGCGTTGATTGATGTTGATATTATTTCCCACTACCAATATTTCATGTAACAACAAGTATTAAGATCCTGATCCTTGGTTCACAATCCCTGGTCGCTAATAAAATACTGTAATTACTCAAAATAATGTATTTATTGTTGTTTTATAAATAAATATTATATCTATGGTTAAAAAATAAATTAAGCTTAAAAGTCTACTTTTTATTTCTGAACAGCTTTCCAGTGAACTTCTTTTTTCCGTAGGGTTTCTCATCTTTGTTGGTGTCGACGGGGCGTGGTTTGACGTGTAAGATAGAATACAACGTGTCTGCATCGTTCTTGTTTTCTATTATGGCTGCAAGTTCTTGCTGTAAATGACATACATATATTATTTGACTTTTAGGATTCACTCAAATAAAAATACGAAATCAATGCCACTAGTCGGCTATCCCACTTTAAACCTATAGTAAGGTACACAAAAGAAACCGGGTTATTAATTATTGCGTACGTACGTAGTGGGCGCGTTAGACATGGTCCTGCCCTAAAACTAAATAAAAATAAGTCATTCCTCGAAATGCAATATAATATCAAAACATCAAAGATTTAATTAAAATACCATATAAATTTTCATTGTTTCCTAAAATTTTATTTAATAAAAATCCGTAACAAATGTAAACAAAAAAATATTTGTAACTAAGCACTTAAAAATTACTTAATAAACAAAATCTATATAAATAAAAATCAATAGAATGTATAACATTCTATTGATTTTTATTTATATAGATTTTGTTTATTAAGTAATTTTGGAAGGAAGGACAGTTCAGACTTAATCTTTTAAATTTTACACAAAAATGTTAATAAAATTTAATTGTCAACAAGCAATTGTCTACGACCAATCCTCTCTATACAATGCCCAAAGAAAAAGATTTCTTAAAAGGACCTCCATAAAAAACCTGTCCCTAATGCCCAATGCTAATTGTCTCTTATGTCCAGTGCAAACATTTTGATCATACTTTTAGTGTAGTCAACGTCAACATAGGATTTAAAAACGTATTAAATTTGAACATTGACATGAAAGAAGCTGCGATGATATCGTTGCTAAACATAGTAGCTAATAATTATACCTGGAAATATTTAACACTAATATTGGTACAAGTTATATTTACACGATATAAAATAATAATCTCAAATTAAGCACCAAGCTTGTGCTATGAAAATCAGATGACTGATATACTACATTTTCTTTTGTACATTACACCCACACACAGGACAAACAAACATGTTCATGTACACAAATATCTCTCCTGGGTGGGAATGGAACCCACGATCTGCGGCGTGAAATGCATGCATTTACCAACCATGTCAACTGGCCCAATCATGCGATGTAATTACATTTTCTTCATTTCCAAGCCATAGCTTTGCTTTCATTCCCATCACAATGTATTGTGAATTTTTAGGACCAAGCGTGTTTTGCAAATTTGTTTACGATACCCATAAAAATTTTGGCTGGTGGCCCCTAGTAGTCTTTTTTAATCTGACAACCATATTGCGGAAGGAATAGATCTTTGACGAGGTAGTCTAAAGAAGAAGCTAAATATATACATATAGACAAAATTATATTAGAGGCTGTAGACGGAATTACCGTAGGACATGGTCTTTGGTGATACCTGTATCGATATGGTAAAAAACGATCCCTATTCAGTAATGAGGAAACTGCGAGTATTAATTGTAAATTCCTATATCTCGGGGACTTCACAAACAATTCAATATAGTTGACATGCACCGAAGTAATAGCGAAACTGTTGAGTAATTGTAAGTACCTAGTTGTAATTGTATGGTAGTTACTCTTCAATATATATTTATGAAGTAAAGTCACGTGACATGTTTATTAAATCCAGTTGCATGGCCTTGCCCCCCTGCTACCGCCTAATCAACAGGTAATTAGGATCGGCGTTCAAATAGATGAAGGTTAGAAATGACTAACGCCCGGTTCCTATATTCCAAAAACGAATCGTTTCTACTACGAATAGTTAGAATTTCTACCAGCCGTAACGCAAAACCGTTCCTATAAAATACTAGTCGTTATCCAAATAACCAACGTGTGGTTACTAACGGATGGGAGGTCGTTAGTAAGCTTATTGTATGGAGATGCGTTCGAAAGTGTTCCTATAAATATTTTCTACTGTCACGGAACTGTCAAAATAACGAGGCGTTACTGCTTTGATTACTAGTCGAATTCGGTCGGTATACCAGTCGTTTGTATTTGATTTTGGTAGTTAACATAGTGTTTGAGGAGATTTCCGTGATGTCTAGCTCTGAAACTGATAGAGAATTCATGGCTTTGTTTTCCGTTAGAAAGGGTTGATTATTTTTCTATCTTCTAAGATTTCATAACCACAAACCTTAGATTAAATACTCAATTTAAAAACTTCTTTAGAAACCATGAAATACTCTTGGACAGACGTCAGACGACAGACGCATGCGCCATGCGCTTTCCTGTTACGCGTTTTGTTCACACCATGCACTCGTAACATCAAATTTTCAATACTAATGATTTATAAATATTTTAAACCTAAACGCAAATTAAATTATTACTGTAACTATAAGTACAGTAATTTGTACTATTACTCACATAATATTACAGAATAATAAATGATTTTAGTTGCATAATTGACGTACGACGTTTTGTTATAACTAATCGTGAAGAGGAGCGAGAGGTTCATCGCCGAACGAGTCGTAGGTGGTTTAAACTACGGATGTTCGTCGCAGGTAGTGCATTGTGGAACACTAGTTTTGCATCGGTATCGGTAGCTGAATTACGGATGGTAACGTTGGTCCAATGACGGATCGTAAAATAAAGGAACCGGGCATAAATCATTCGTTCAATCGACATCCATGAGCACGTGTGACGTCATAAGTGGTCCGGAATCGTATATCTTAAATTGAACGAATCTTTTAGTAAATTCTAACCTTCAGCTATTTGAACGCTGATCTCGATAACAATGTCTGGCGAATTAGGCGGTAGCCCCCCCCCAGACGGACATTGTTACAAAGTTTCCATACCACCTTAAAATAGATGTGTATCGTTAATGTACAGACGCCAGCACATCCAGCTACCCCAATCTGTCAGTTCTTTTATAAATTTTCAACGTTATCACAACAGCATAAGGTTCTCTTTCAATTGGGGGAATTTGACAGATTGGGTTAGCTTGATGTGCTGGCGTCTGTACCTATGTTCGCAATAAATAAATTAAATTGAATCAGTCCAAGTCAAAATTAAAACACACCTTTGTTAATGTAATCAGATGATCCAACGACATGCCCCGGTCCATGATCCTAGCGATGTTCTTAGAGGTGACTCCCGGCAGTTTCTGGACTAAGTCGTGGATCTGAATGTTATAGCGCTCGTAGTTCATGTCGTCGGCGGTGTTGTCACCGCTGAGTGCCATCGCCTCTTCGACGTTGGGATTTTTTCGACCTTGCTGTAAATATTACGGTTGCTGTTATATGTGGACTACCTCGTTGGTATGGCGGTAGTTATAATATATACTTGCTATACGTGTAGATCTTTCAATGCCCTACGGGTCCTGTACAATAATGGTTTTAGGATACTGTTGGGGTTGCCTCGTTTTCGCAGTGCGTCAGGTATATTTGGTAAGGCTAGCACAGACTGCTTTAGGGCTATAGTGCGGAAAAGAGTGGCCTCCCTGATGCGGCGCGTGCGTGACAGCACCGACAGCCTTCTGAATTACCGTTGTGGCGTACTGCGTACGCAGATTTCTAATTGTTTATATTTAATTACAATATTATTTTTCATTATTGTACAAATAATTCCATCGTAGCACAAACGCATACGTTTTATTCTTTATTAGTAGTGATAACCGTACCGGTGCGGTGGGGCGAACGCGGGGTTCTCACCTGCGCGAGCGCACCGCGGCCGCGCCCCGCCGCCAGGCCAGCCGACACTGAGACGCGAAGCGCACGTCGCTCTAACCTATTTTTGTGCCGCTAAATATTACGTTCGCGTTGCTACTTTTACTATTTCTGTGCTTTCTTTCTATCTAAACTCTCCTGTGACTTTCTCCTTCCATCTCTTGTGAACACCGCTTGCTTGCGTGTGCTAATAAACTGTGCCGTGCGACACAATTGTTTTCTTTTGCCGAGCACCACGCACGGCCCACGACCTACACCGCATTAACCTCTGGTGACCACAACACTGGTGACCCCGACGTGATATGAACACGCAACCTTCTGATGCGAGCAAACTGGTGACCCCGTTGGAACATAATTATGGGACCAGGAGAGTACTTTGAAGAGGCCTCTGATAAGAGGACTGAGCCAACGGCAAGCGTTAGCGGGGCGAGCGCGACCGTTACGACGCAGCCGCCATTTTGCGACGTATACCGCGTCGGTGTCCGAGTGCCTCCGTTTTACCCCGAGCGACCAGGGTTATGGTTCGCGCAACTGGAGAGCCAGTTTGCATTGGCGAACATCACGAGCGACGCCACCAAGTATCACTATGCCATAGGGGGGCTCGACCCAACGTACGCAGCAGAAGTGGAGGACATCATGACCGCCCCAGCAGCGCCGGACAAGTACCAGCAATTAAAAACGCAGCTAGTGAATAGGCTGTCTGTTTCAAAGGAGCGCAAGGTACAGCAGCTCCTCACCCAGGAGGAATTGGGTGACAGGAAACCGTCGCAGTTTCTCCGGCATATCAGGCAGTTGGCGGGTGCTAACGCGTACCGGATGATTTCCTACGTAGCGTTTGGATGAGCCGCCTGCCCAGCGTGACACAGTCCATAATCGCCACGCAGTTGACCGTCAAGCTGGACGAGTTGGCAGACATAGCGGATCGCATTCACGACCTGGTTCCACCGATACCAGTTGTCGCGGCAACTACAGCGCCACTTCAACCTTCGCCGTCGCCGTCGCCGGGCAGTAACATCGATCAGATGGCCAACCAAATAGCTGAACTCACCCGACAGATGCAAACCCTTACGGATAATGTGAGTAGACTATCGCGTACCAGGGAGCGATCGCGCGACCGCTACCGCGGTCGGTCGTCATCAAGGCGCAGGTCGGACTCCACTCATCGCAAGTTCCCGACCTGCTGGTATCATCACAAGTTCGGGTCCAGCGCGAGTAAGTGCGTCAAGCCATGCGACTTCGCGGGAAAAGGACAGGGCAGTCTGTAGATGCGACCGACGACTGCCGTAACCGTGGTCGCTTATTTGTGACTGACCAGACTACCAAAATACAATTATTAGTGGACACGGGCAGTGATGTGTGTGTGTTTCCGCGATCGGCAATTAAACAGCGACGGACTAAAGCGGACTACGAACTATGCGCCGCTAACGGTAGTGTTATCGCAACATACAGTTGCATTAATCTTAAATTAAATATAGGTTTGCGCCGCGATTTCACTTGGGGTTTTATTGTGGCCGACGTTACGAAGGCGATAATAGGCGTCGACTTCCTAGCTCATTACAACCTAATAGTTGACGTGCGTAATAAGCGCCTTATCGACGCGAATACTACCCTTGCGACCCCGGCTTCACCTACCCGTCCGTCTGACAACGTTTCTTCCGTGAAGGTAAGGATTGGTGACAGCATATACCACGACGTACTTCGGGAATTTCCGGATATAACCCGACCGTCTGGTATTCCTCACACACCAAAACACAACACATTACACTACATACGCACTACCCCGGGTCCGCCCGTGGCATGCACACCACGAAGGCTGGCTCCCGACAAATTTAAGATTGCTAAGGAGGAGTTTGAGTTCATGCTCAACAGTGGTACGGCCAGACCCTCCGATTCTCCATGGGCGTCACCTTTGCACCTCGCGCCTAAGAAAGACAGTGGCTGGCGACCTTGTGGAGATTACAGGATGCTCAATGCTAGAACCATCCCCGATAGGTATCCCATTCGCCATATTCACGATTTCGCGCATAATCTATCTGGTTGTACAGTCTTTTCAAAAATTGACCTGGTTAAGGCCTACAATCAGATAGCTGTCAATCCCGCGGACATACCGAAGACCGCCATTACTACGCCATTTGGACTTTTTGAATATCCTTTCATGAATTTCGGGCTCCGTAACGCGGGCCAAACGTTTCAGCGGTTCGTAGACGAGATGCTGCGGGACCTGGATTTCTGTTACGGGTACTTGGATGATTTTTTGGTATATTCAAAAAGTCCAAAAGACCATGTAGATCATCTAAGGAAACTGTTTGCTAGACTACAAGAGTACGGGATGGTAATAAATCCAACAAAGTGCGTCTTCGGTGTGCCCGAGGTTACTTTTTTAGGGTATGAAATTACAGCTCAAGGAACCTCCCCACTGCCAGAGAAAGTTGCAGCTATTACCAAATATCCAGCTCCAAAAACAGTACGGGAGTTGCGAAGGTTTTTGGGTATGGTGAATTTTTATCGGCGTTTCATCCCAGGGGCTGCACATCATCAAGCTCCACTAAATGCTCTTTTAGCAGGTTCCGTCAAGGGCTCACACCCCGTGCATTTTTCACGCGAGGAGCACGAGGCCTTCGAAGCATGCAAACAGGGTCTATGCGAGGCAGCGATGCTTTCTCATCCGGACATGGAGGCCAAACTCGCCCTGGTAACCGATGCTTCCGATTTATCAATTGGCGCAGCCCTACAGCAGCGGAAAGACGACGCCTGGCAACCCTTAGCGTTCTTTTCGCATAAACTTAGCCCGTCACAGCAAAAATATTCACCGTATGACCGTGAACTGCTGGCAATATACGAAGCCATCAAGTACTTCAGACATATGGTCGAGGCCAGAGAGTTTGTGATCTACACTGATCATAAACCCATCTGTTACGCCTTTCACACGCGTAAGGAAAATTGCTCACCAAGACAGTTCAGGCATTTAGATTACATCTCGCAGTTTACCACCGACATTAGGCACATTTCAGGTAAGGACAACGTTGTCGCCGACGCTTTATCGCGAGTGGAAGAAATTACCCAACCCATCAACTTGAACCAGCTAGCTGATTCGCAGCGTTCGGATCCTGAGCTGGAACAACTGCTGAAGGGGAATTCATCATTGTGCCTAAAGAAAGTATTACTGCCGGGATCTGGCCTTGAACTGTACTGCGATGAGAGAAGCAAGAATCCGAGACCATATGTCACGCAGAGCCGAGTTTAGTCGCCGAACGCTACGTATGGCCAGGGGTAAGAAAGGATTGTAGGGAATGGGCGCGCGCTTGTTTAGCCTGTCAGCGCTCGAAAGTGACACGCCATGTCTCTGCACCTTTAGGTAAGTACAGTCTACCACGGTCACGATTTATGGACATTCACATAGATTTAATTGGCCCCTTACAAACGGATATCGCTATTGTCTCACCGCCATAGATCGGTTCACGCGATGGCCTGAGGCAATACCGATAGCAAATATTACCGCTGAAACCGTTGCAAGAGCGCTCCTGAACGGATGGATCGCACGTTTCGGGTGCCCTACAAAAATAGTCACGGATCGTGGTAGACAATTTGAGTCTGCCCTTTTCAAGCGTTTGTCGGTTATAGCCGGTTTTGAACACCGCAGAACCACGAGCTACCACCCGGCGTGCAACGGACTCGTTGAGAGGTTCCACCGACATTTGAAGGCGTCTATAACATGCCATGCGAACGGAAGTTGGGTGGAATCGCTTCCTTTAGTTCTTTTGGGGATACGCAGTGCATTTAAGGAGGATATCCAGGCAACCTCGGCTGAACTGGTGTATGGCGAAACATTGCGCCTACCTGGGGAATTTTTCCATTCCGACAACAATGACCAGACAGACTTGACCGACTATATAGATAGACTCCGTAGTTTCGCCAGGAACTTACGGCCATCCTCTACCTCTCGGCATGGTAGTAAACGAGCTATCTTCGTATTCAAGGATCTAGCCAATGTCTCTCATGTTTTCTTAAGAGATAATGCATCTTCAGGTTCCTTTAAACCATCTTACACTGGACCACATAAAGTCATCGAACGGGGTGATAAAGTCTTCAAACTCCTCCTTAACGATAAACCAGTCACGGTATCAATAGACCGGTTAAAACCAGCGTACACGTGTAATTATTCACACACCACACTCACTCACACTAACTCAACCAACACTAGCACTCCACCAGTCACCAATTCTGCGCCAGAACCTGAAGAACCTGGTGTCAGGAGGACGCGGTCAGGACGCAGCGTACATTTTCCGTCCTATTATCGCCCGTAGTGACGGTCTCTGGAGGGGGGTGATGTGGCGTACTGCGTACGCAGATTTCTAATTGTTTATATTTAATTACAATATTATTTTTCATTATTGTACAAATAATTCCATCGTAGCACAAACGCATACGTTTTATTCTTTATTAGTAGTGATAACCGTACCGGTGCGGTGGGGCGAACGCGGGGTTCTCACCTGCGCGAGCGCACCGCGGCCGCGCCCCGCCGCCAGGCCAGCCGACACTGAGACGCGAAGCGCACGTCGCTCTAACCTATTTTTGTGCCGCTAAATATTACGTTCGCGTTGCTACTTTTACTATTTCTGTGCTTTCTTTCTATCTAAACTCTCCTGTGACTTTCTCCTTCCATCTCTTGTGAACACCGCTTGCTTGCGTGTGCTAATAAACTGTGCCGTGCGACACAATTGTTTTCTTTTGCCGAGCACCACGCACGGCCCACGACCTACACCGCATTAACCTCTGGTGACCACTAAACCGTATTGGGAAGGGTTGATTGTCGGTTGTGAGGCACTGGAATACCGTACACGGATCTGGAGGGGCCCTATTTAATGTAAAATAGTGTGCATTTAATAATGTTATAATTTGTAGTGTTAAATTTGTAATGTTGACATTTAATATTGATATACTAACATAGTTAGTTACGCGTGCATATATTCCAGAAGGTTCCATGCGACCTGGTAGACTAAACATCCTTTCATAGAGTCAGCAGTCTGTCGGGACTCAGGCTGCATCCGTCAAAACAACTTTTATGCATACGTTGCTCATCCCGGTGGTCTGTTCCACCTCCCACTCTGTTTTAGAATAAGGTTTGCCATATTGTAACTGGCACTTGATGTTCGATCGTCGAACAATAAACTTGTCTCTACAATTAATATTTTGTATTTTTTAAAAGTCGCTCTTGCGCGCCCCCGATTAAACTGGCGCAGCCGTTCGGATTAACGTAAAACGCCGAAAAATCGTGCTTCAAGAACACACAATCGGTTCGAGCTTGAAAATTCGGTTACGGGAATCCTTCGAACCAAATAAATTCGTTTAATTGTTCAACGTATACACTGCAAACGTAAGGCGACGCTGAGCTGACTTCTGGAGAGAATGGAGAACCTGTGAGTAGACCCACATTGCTATTCCTTGTCTTTCCTTCTTATTCCTATAGTTTATAAATAAGATTTTGTGATATTACGGGACCGACCATCGCCCACGCAATAGAACGTTATCTTATTTGCAACTCTATACACCACATCGGTATAGTAAGCATTTAATTCTAAGAACTGTAATTAAATAATTGCAGATAGTAGTGTAGTAAAATTACCTGCGTATTTTTATTGTTCGCGATATAATTATATAAAAATTAAGATGTCTCTAAATATGATTCCTAGGGAAATATCTTCCATTATCCCGAAATTTGACGGGGATGAAAAACTTTTAAATCTTTTTATAATTAAGTGTGAGTATGTAATTGATAGATATAGAGATACCGGAAATGCGGACCAAGATTTATACGTTTTTCATACCATAACTAGTAAGTTAATCGGTAGAGCCGCCGCGCTTATTAGTGAACGTCAGGATATACAGTCGTGGACTCAATTAAAAAATGTTTTCACCCAACATTTCGGAGATCCTCGTTCCGAAGAATGTATAGCCATAGAATTAGAAACATTACGAATAAATAGTACTGAGTCTTATCTTGATTTTTGTAGTAGAATACAACACGTGAAAAGTACCCTATTGTCGAAAGTAAATTTAGAGATCGACATAAATTTACGTAATAGTAAAATCACCATTTACGACAATATGGCCATGAATGTTTTTCTATACAACTTGCCGGAAGATTTAATTCGTATTGTTCGACTAAAAGGATGCTCTACATTGGAGAAAGCTCTCAGCATAGTGCTAGAAGAGGTTAACTTCCAATATCAGTATACATCTAGGAATAAAATGTTAAAACCAAATAGTTCTATTAAACTACACACACCTAACGATAGTTCAGTGCCACATAACCCCTATGTAGAAAAGTTTGGCTTAAAACAATTTTATACCGCCAACCCTGTACAAAATTCTACTCTTAATAAAAACCCTCAGCCACAGAACTTTAAATTTAACGCTCCACCTAATACACAAGGTTATAAACCTAATATTCAGGGTTACAAACAAAATTTCCAAATGCAGCCAACAGGTTTTAGACCTAACTTTAATCAACAGCAATTTAAATATGGCATACCAAATCAGCAACAATTAGTTAAGTTTGGTACACCAAACCAAACACAATTTAGGTATGGTACACCAAACCAACAACAATTTAAATTTGGTATTCCACCGCAGCATCAAGGTTACAAAACATTTAATAATATCCCTCCGCAGAATAATTTTAATAAACCTCAACATGGTCACCCCAACTTTGGGTTTCGACCTCAAAAATTAGATACTGATGTATCAATGCGCACTGCCGCTCCAGCCCCAAGGGTAAATAATTTATATTCAGATGGCAACGACATTGAATACTTTGAAAATTTTGGCTATAATGAAAATGAGTTCAATGAAAACTACGAATACACTGAAAATATAGAGCCAAATTGTAATTTTTCCGACACCGATCTACAATTCGATACAGTAGGCATATCTGAAGATGAAAATTTTCAAATAACGGCCTCCAGTACGAATCGGAGATAATTAAAATTAATAATAATAAATTAGACCAATTACCCTATATTTTGATACCAGAAATAGAATCAAAATTTATGATTGATACAGGTAGCACTCGATCATTCATCAGTCCTCGAAAAGCTGATGAATATTTTTCAAATTATAAATATATAGAGCCCTTTCAAGTGATCAGCACGCACGCTCGAAGTCAACATGACAAGGTAATTTATATTCCTCTTTTACAAACGTTTAAATGTGATTTAAAACATAAATTCTTTGTGTATGATGTAGATTCCAATTATGATGGCCTCATTGGTTCCGATTTGTTAACGCAATTAGGTGCAAACATAGATATGGACAACCGTGTTCTGCGTACCCATAATACCGAAATACCTATTATATATAGGCCTCCAAGCCAAGTAATTTTGGAACCTCGATCTGAAACTAAAATTAAATTACCTACTAATCTATACAATGGAGACGCCATCCTCGATTACACCGATTTCGGGAAGGGTGTACGAATGCCTTCAGCTTTAGTTACATGCAAAGATGGGTCTGCAGAAACTATTATTCAAAATACTTCAGAATGCCAAGTGACATTAACATTTTTAAAAAAATTCATGGTTCAAAAATATGAACCTGATATTAATCTTTTGCACTGTCTTACGTCGTTGAAAGATTGCGAATTAGATAACATTTTAAAAGAGAATTTGCAAAGGTTGCGGACTGATCATATAAATGAGGAAGAACGTGCTGTCATTAGTAAATTATGTTATGAATATAGAGATATTTTCCATTCGGACCAAATACCTTTATCCTTCACTAGTCAGGTAAAACATCAAATTCGAACCAAAAATGAAGACCCAATATACGTTAAACCTTACCGACAACCTCAAGCTGTTAATAAAGAGATAGATAGCCAAGTACAAAGACTATTAAAAGATAATGTCATACAAGAATCTCATTCGCCATGGAACGCTCCTGTACATCTCGTACCAAAAAAATTAGACGCTTCTAATGAAATTAAATATAGGCTAGTTATCGATTATAGGAGACTGAATGAAATAACTACCGACGATAAATATCCTTTGCCCAATATCTCAGATCTTTTTGATAAATTAGGCAAATCTACTTACTTCACTACAATAGATCTAGCCAGTGGCTACCATCAAATAGAAGTAGAAGAGTCTGATCGTAGTAAAACAGGATTTAGCACGCAAGCAGGACATTTCGAGTTCAAAAGAATGCCTTTTGGCCTTAAGACAGCTCCAGCCACGTTTCAACGGGCTATGGACAGCATTTTGCGTGGTTTGCAAGGCACGCATTGCATGGTATATCTAGATGACATAATTGTCTATGGGTCTAGCCTGCAAGAACACGTCGAAAAGCTCAGAAAGGTTTTCGATCGTCTAAGAGAAAATAATCTAAAAGTTCAACTTGACAAAACTGAATTTCTTAGGAAGGAAGTTTTATATTTAGGCCATACTATAACCAATAAGGGTCTTAAACCCAACGAAGATAAAATTAAAGCTGTACTAGATTTTCCTGTACCAAAAACTCAAACCGAAATTAAGAGCTTTTTGGGATTAATCGGCTATTATAGAAAATTTATCAAGGACTTTTCAAAATTAACTAAACCCTTGACAGCATGTCTAAAGAAGAATTGTAAGGTAGTAATTAATGAGGATTTCATATCAGCTTTTGAAAAATGCAAAGAACTATTAGTTAATGCTCCCCTTCTTCAGTATCCAGATTTCTCAAAACAGTTTGTGCTAACCACAGACGCATCAAATATGGCGCTTGGAGCCGTATTATCACAAGGTCCTATAGGTAGCGACAAGCCCATAGCATACGCAAGTCGGACTCTAAATGATGCCGAAACTCGCTACAGTACAATAGAAAAGGAACTATTAGCGATTATTTGGGCAGTAAAACATTTCAGGCCTTATCTGTATGGACAAAAGTTCTTAATATATACTGACCACAGACCATTAGCTTGGTTACACGCCCTTAAGGAACCCAACAGTAAGTTAACGCGCTGGCGCTTATATTTAGCAGCCTATGATTTTCAAGTTATTTATAAAAATGGATCACAAAATACTAACGCAGATGCGTTATCCAGAATTAAGTTAAATGCAATAGATAAAGATAGTACGTCGGATGTATCTATGGAAGTAAATCGACCTATTAGTATATCATCAGATTCAGATGGCGCAGAATCTAGAAAACATAGCTCTACTTATTCTATTCCTTCACCATCAAGTGGGACAGATACTGCATCTGAAAACCCAGATACCATTCACTCTGCTGATGAATTAGAATCAACAGGTATCCCTATTTTAAAAGAAGCCATAGACACAAAACCAAATCAAATTCTAGTTTATACATGGCACCGAAATCAATTATCAGTCAAGGATATATCTACGAATAGGCAACGAATTCTCGAAGTGCACTTACCTTTAAATAACTCGGAACTAGTGAAACAATTTTTAAAAGAATATATCAGAAATAATGTAAAGTATTTTATCTATTTTGAAGATAAAGAACACAGACGTCAGTTCACACAGATAATAATTCAACTTTTCAAAAAAGACTCCGTTCAATTTCTTGAGTGTACCGAACGAGTTGTACTTGTTCAAGATGAAAATGAACAACGCCAAATCGTTCTTAAATACCATACAGGAAAAACGTGCCATCGGGGTATTAAAGAAACGTTAGCCCGCCTTAAGCGCACATACTATTGGTTTAATATGGAAGAATCAATTTCGGCTATTATAAATAGTTGCGAAACCTGTAAAAAAATGAAATATGATCGAAATCCTTACAAACCTGCATTACAACTTACTCAAACTCAGAAAAAACCATTCGAAGAAATATTTATAGATCTATTTTCCATCGAAGGAAAATATTTTCTGACTGTATTGGACGCTTTCAGCAAACTTGGTCAAGCTTTTGAAATAAGCAACCGATCTACTCCTGAAGTTGTAAAAGCTCTCATAAAGTATTTTTCATTTTATGGAACTCCTCAAAAGGTCAGTTCTGATGCTGGCTTAGAGTTCAATAATGCTCTCATCAAAGAATTGTTATCCCTACACAAGATAGAAATGCACATAGGAACACCAAATAATACAAATTCAATGGGACTAATTGAAAGATTCCATTCAACTATATTAGAAATATACAGACTAGCCAAATATGAACATAAACTTACGGATATTGCATCTGTCATGACCTACGCCATTATGGCATACAATCAGACTATTCATTCAACTACAGGGTTCACACCCTTCGAAGTTGTCTTTGGTCATACAGACTCTAATAACATATTTGATACTAGATTTGATAAACAATACATGCAAAAACTAATAAATGATCACAATAAACGCACTAGACATTTATATAATTTCTTAACGGACAAAATCACGGAGAAAAAGCAAGCTATAATAAACAAACGGGGTGGAGAAACGTCTTTTAAAATAAAACCTGAAGAAAATGTATTTGTTAAAGGTACTAACAAACGTCGTAGCAAAGATAAACCTCGCTACACCAAAGCAAAAGTTTCAGGTGATCTTGAAAGAAACATTGCCCCTGTAATCATACATAAACGTGACACACGAGTGCCTGTTAAAGACATTAAACGTGTTCCACAGAAACCTCCCGATGTTCCTGCTGATAACAACAGCGACCCAGTTGCTGGCCCTTCAACTTCAGCCCGTGAATGATAATCCGGGAATTCTACCCATACGGGAAGGAATTGCATCCATTAGTAACGATAAATGGATATTAATTAAGATTTTAGATTTTAAGAATATTTACTCTGACTTAGATGGTAACATTCAATTTTACTCTCAGTTAAACTATTTAGTTGACAATTGCTTAAATATTAGTTTTAAGAACGATTATCTAGATTCTAAAAACCAAGTAGAATATGTATATAATATAACTATTAGCAAATATAAGCAGTTAGTACCGTCTTATAAGATAAAGAGAGGTCTCTTAAACCCTTTAGGATCAATCATAAAAATAATCACAGGGAATCTAGATAATGAAGATGCCATTAAATACGACAGATTGATAAAAGAAGTTAAGACTCAGCAAAATATTAATAATAAGAAAATTACCTTGATATCCGAAATGGTGGGAAGCCTAGTAAATGTTACCCAAGTTATTAATACTAACCTTAATAAGCTTGATGAAAATATAAAACATTTAGATGAAAAAATAAATTCAATTACAATAAAAGGACAGCTAAACTATATAGGAAATCGTATACTGAACACTTATAATTTATTACTACATAATTTTCAAAATATTTATATCAAACTTAATGAGATAGAAACTGCCGTAGCATTCAGTAAGTCAGGCATCCTACACCAGTCTATCATTGAGTCAGATAATTTGCTTTTCTTGTTAAAAAAGATTGAAAATTCTGATAAGCTTATATACCCAGTTTTGCCTGAGAACCTTGTAAAAATTGAAGGAACTATAGCAATTAAATCTTATTATAGCGAAAGTAAGATAACGTTCATCTTGGAGATTCCACTTGTTAAAACAGACACATATTCTTATTATAGACTATTACCCATCCCAATATTATCTAGTTTAATCGGGGGCGCGCAAGAGCGACTTTTAAAAAATACAAAATATTAATTGTAGAGACAAGTTTATTGTTCGACGATCGAACATCAAGTGCCAGTTACAATATGGCAAACCTTAATCTAAAACAGAGTGGGAGGTGGAACAGACCACCGGGATGAGCAACGTATGCATAAAAGTTGTTTTGACGGATGCAGCCTGAGTCCCGACAGACTGCTGACTCTATGAAAGGATGTTTAGTACTGGAATATATGCACGCGTAACTCCTCCCTCATCAGGATCGACATTTACCGAAGATATAGGATTCGGTAAATTTCGATTAAACATTTTTGATAGATTATACTTATTTTTATACACGGCAATAAAAAGGCTTATAATTAAAATTATATATAAAACAATGGTCCAGACACTAACACTTTTCACATTTAGGGACAGGCCTTTGTTTTCACTTGCACTATTATCTTCACTTTTGTGTAGAGCGTACGAGAGGAACCGCAGGTTTTTGAGATCCACTCCTTGCAGGTTCAGGAGCTTTGTAGTATTTGGCACATGTGACTTAATTGCAGGTAAGTTAATTAGTGATAGTTTTTCATAGGTGATTTGTTCTGTTTCAATCTTATGCATTCTTAGAGTCACATTATGTATTTGGATAGTACATGAATCGTCTATCGTAAGTATATATGTACCTCGAAGAGTTTGTCGAGACACCTCACTCTCACAGATTCTGCTTAGTACGGCATTCATTCTTGTATATACTATCCATCGATTCGGCTGGAAAAGTTCTATTCGAAAGTTTTCAATTTCTATAGGAGTTTGTTTACAGGAGCTGATGTTGTTAATGTATTGCATTAGGTCTTTTATACAAAAATCTTCGTTGAGTTGAAAACCATTTTCTTCGATGCACAGGAAACGAGATCTGTCGATTTCTTTGCAAGGCTTGGCAAGTGATTTGACCTCAAACCCTTTTGCTATTAGGTAAGGATATTTGGGTATAATAATAAGGGTACGATTATTAGATAATATTGAGATGGGTAATAGTCTATAATAAGAATATGTGTCTGTTTTAACAAGTGGAATCTCCAAGATGAACGTTATCTTACTTTCGCTATAATAAGATTTAATTGCTATAGTTCCTTCAATTTTTACAAGGTTCTCAGGCAAAACTGGGTATATAAGCTTATCAGAATTTTCAATCTTTTTTAACAAGAAAAGCAAATTATCTGACTCAATGATAGACTGGTGTAGGATGCCTGACTTACTGAATGCTACGGCAGTTTCTATCTCATTAAGTTTGATGTAAATATTTTGAAAATTATGTAGTAGTAAATTATAAGTGTTCAGTATACGATTTCCTATATAGTTTAGTTGTCCTTTTATGGTAATTGAATTTATTTTTTCATCCAAATGTTTTATATTTTCATCAAACTTATTAAGGTTAGTATTTATAACTTGGGTAACATTTACTAGGCTTCCCACCATTTCGGATATCAAGGTAATTTTCTTATTATTAATATTTTGCTGAGTCTTTACTTCTTTTATCAATCTGTCGTAATTAATGGCATCTTCATTATCTAAATTCCCTGTGATTATTTTTATGATTGATCCTAAAGGGTTTAAGAGACCTCTCTTTATCCTATAAGACGGTACTAACTGCTTATATTTGTTCATAGTTATATTATATACATATTCTACTTGGTTTTTAGAATCTAGATAATCGTTCTTAAAACTAATATTTAAGCAATTGTCAACTAAATAGTTTAACTGAGAGTAAAATTGAATGTTACCATCTAAGTCTGAGTAAATATTCTTAAAATCTAAAATCTTTATTAATATCCATTTATCGTTACTAATGGATGCAATTCCTTCCCGTATGGGTAGAATTCCCGGATTATCATTCACGGGCTGAAGTTGAAGGGCCAACAACTGGGTCGCTGTTGTTATCAGCAGGAACATCGGGAGGTTTCTGTGGAACACGTTTAATGTCTTTAACAGGCACTCGTGTGTCACGTTTATGTATTATTACAGGGGCAATGTTTCTTTCAAGATCACCTGAAACTTTTGCTTTGGTGTAGCGAGGTTTGTCTTTGCTACGGCGTTTGTTAGTACCTTTAACAAATACATTTTCTTCAGGTTTTATTTTAAAAGACGTTTCTCCACCCCGTTTGTTTATTATAGCTTGCTTTTTCTCCGTGATTTTGTCCGTTAAGAAATTATATAAATGTCTAGTGCGTTTATTGTGATCATTTATTAGTTTTTGCATGTATTGTTTATCAAATCTAGTATCAAATATGTTATTAGAGTCTGTATGACCAAAGACAACTTCGAAGGGTGTGAACCCTGTAGTTGAATGAATAGTCTGATTGTATGCCATAATGGCGTAGGTCATGACAGATGCAATATCCGTAAGTTTATGTTCATATTTGGCTAGTCTGTATATTTCTAATATAGTTGAATGGAATCTTTCAATTAGTCCCATTGAATTTGTGTTATTTGGTGTTCCTATGTGCATTTCTATCTTGTGTAGGGATAATAATTCTTTGATGAGAGCATTATTGAACTCTGAGCCAGCATCAGAACTGACCTTTTGAGGAGTTCCATAAAATGAAAAATACTTTATGAGAGCTTTTACAACTTCAGGAGTAGATCGGTTGCTTATTTCAAAAGCTTGACCAAGTTTGCTGAAAGCATCCAATACAGTCAGAAAATATTTTCCTTCGATGGAAAATAGATCTATAAATATTTCTTCGAATGGTTTTTTCTGAGTTTGAGTAAGTTGTAATGCAGGTTTGTAAGGATTTCGATCATATTTCATTTTTTTACAGGTTTCGCAACTATTTATAATAGCCGAAATTGATTCTTCCATATTAAACCAATAGTATGTGCGCTTAAGGCGGACTAACGTTTCTTTAATACCCCGATGGCACGTTTTTCCTGTATGGTATTTAAGAACGATTTGGCGTTGTTCATTTTCATCTTGAACAAGTACAACTCGTTCGGTACACTCAAGAAATTGAACGGAGTCTTTTTTGAAAAGTTGAATTTTTATCTGTGTGAACTGGCGTCTGTGTTCTTTATCTTCAAAATAGATAAAATACTTTACATTATTTCTGATATATTCTTTTAAAAATTGTTTCACTAGTTCCGAGTTATTTAAAGGTAAGTGCACTTCGAGAATTCGTTGCCTATTCGTAGATATATCCTTGACTGATAATTGATTTCGGTGCCATGTATAAACTAGAATTTGATTTGGTTTTGTGTCTATGGCTTCTTTTAAAATAGGGATACCTGTTGATTCTAATTCATCAGCAGAGTGAATGGTATCTGGGTTTTCAGATGCAGTATCTGTCCCACTTGATGGTGAAGGAATAGAATAAGTAGAGCTATGTTTTCTAGATTCTGCGCCATCTGAATCTGATGATATACTAATAGGTCGATTTACTTCCATAGATACATCCGACGTACTATCTTTATCTATTGCATTTAACTTAATTCTGGATAACGCATCTGCGTTAGTATTTTGTGATCCATTTTTATAAATAACTTGAAAATCATAGGCTGCTAAATATAAGCGCCAGCGCGTTAACTTACTGTTGGGTTCCTTAAGGGCGTGTAACCAAGCTAATGGTCTGTGGTCAGTATATATTAAGAACTTTTTTCCATACAGATAAGGCCTGAAATGTTTTACTGCCCAAATAATCGCTAATAGTTCCTTTTCTATTGTACTGTAGCGAGTTTCGGCATCATTTAGAGTCCGACTTGCGTATGCTATGGGCTTGTCGCTACCTATAGGACCTTGTGATAATACGGCTCCAAGCGCCATATTTGATGCGTCTGTGGTTAGCACAAACTGTTTTGAGAAATCTGGATACTGAAGAAGGGGAGCATTAACTAATAGTTCTTTGCATTTTTCAAAAGCTGATATGAAATCCTCATTAATTACTACCTTACAATTCTTCTTTAGGCATGCTGTCAAGGGTTTAGTTAATTTTGAAAAGTCCTTGATAAATTTTCTATAATAGCCGATTAATCCCAAAAAGCTCTTAATTTCGGTTTGAGTTTTTGGTACAGGAAAATCTAGTACAGCTTTAATTTTATCTTCATTGGGTTTAAGACCCTTATTGGTTATAGTATGGCCTAAATATAAAACTTCCTTCCTTAGAAATTCAGTCTTGTCAAGTTGAACTTTTAGATTATTTTCTCTTAGACGATCGAAAACCTTTCTAAGTTTTTCGACGTGTTCTTGCAGGCTAGACCCATAGACAATTATGTCATCTAGATATACCATGCAATGCGTGCCTTGCAAACCACGCAAAATGCTGTCCATAGCCCGTTTAAACGTGGCTGGAGCTGTCTTAAGGCCAAAAGGCATTCTTTTGAACTCGAAATGTCCTGCTTGCGTGCTAAATCCTGTTTTACTACGATCAGACTCTTCTACTTCTATTTGATGGTAGCCACTGGCTAGATCTATTGTAGTGAAGTAAGTAGATTTGCCTAATTTATCAAAAAGATCTGAGATATTGGGCAAAGGATATTTATCATCGGTAGTTATTTCATTCAGTCTCCTATAATCGATAACTAGCCTATATTTAATTTCATTAGAAGCGTCTAATTTTTTTGGTACGAGATGTACAGGAGCGTTCCATGGCGAATGAGATTCTTGTATGACATTATCTTTTAATAGTTTTTGTACTTGGCTATCTATCTCTGTATTAACAGCTTGAGGTTGACGGTAAGGTTTAACGTATATTGGGTCTTCATTTTTGGTTCGAATTTGATGTTTTACCTGACTAGTGAAGGATAAAGGTATTTGGTCAGAATGGAAAATATCTCTATATTCATAACATAATTTACTAATGACAGCATGTTCTTCCTCATTCATATGATCAGTCCGCAACCTTTGCAAATTCTCTTTTAAAATGTTATCTAATTCGCAATCTTTCAACGACGTAAGACAGTGCAATAGATTAATATCAGGTTCATATTTTTGAACTTTGAATTTTTTTAAAAATGTTAATGTTACTTGGCATTCTGAAGTATTTTGAATAATAGTTTCTGCAGACCCATCTTTGCATGTAACTAAAGCTGAAGGCATTCGTACACCCTTCCCGAAATCGGTGTAATCGAGGATGGCGTCTCCATTGCATAGATTAGTAGGTAATTTAATTTTAGTTTCAGATCGAGGTTCCAAAATTACTTGGCTTGGAGGCCTATATATAATAGGTATTTCGGTATTATGGGTACGCAGAACACGGTTGTCCATATCTATGTTTGCACCTAATTGCGTTAACAAATCGGAACCAATGAGGCCATCATAATTGGAATCTACATCATACACAAAGAATTTATGTTTTAAATCACATTTAAGCGTTTGTAAAAGAGGAATATAAATTACCTTGTCATGTTGACTTCGAGCGTGCGTGCTGATCACTTGAAAAGGCTCTATGTATTTATAATTTGAAAAATATTCATCAGCTTTTCGAGGACTGATGAATGATCGAGTGCTACCTGTATCAATCATAAATTTTGATTCTATTTCTGGTATCAAAATAATTTATATTTGAAAATTTTCATCTTCAGATATGCCTACTGTATCGAATTGTAGATCGGTGTCGGAAAAATTACAATTTGGCTCTATATTTTCAGTGTATTCGTAATTTTCATTGAACTCATTTTCATTATAGCCAAAATTTTCAAAGTATTCAATGTCGTTGCCATCTGAATATAAATTATTTACCCTTGGGGCTGGAGCGGCAGTGCGCATTGATACATCAGTATCTAATTTTTGAGGTCGAAACCCAAAGTTGGGGTGACCATGTTGAGGTTTATTAAAATTATTCTGCGGAGGGATATTATTAAATGTTTTGTAACCTTGATGCTGCGGTGGAATACCAAATTTAAATTGTTGTTGGTTTGGTGTACCATATCTAAATTGTGTTTGGTTTGGTGTACCAAATCTAAATTGTGTTTGGTTTGGTGTACCAAACTTAACTAATTGTTGCTGATTTGGTATGCCATATTTAAATTGCTGTTGATTAAAGTTAGGTCTAAAACCTGTTGGCTGCATTTGGAAATTTTGTTTGTTACCCTGAATATTAGGTTTATAACCTTGTATATTAGGTGGGGCGTTAAATTTAAAGTTCTGTGGCTGAGGGTTTTTATTATAAGTGGAATTTTGTACAGGGTTGGCGGTATAAAATTGTTTTAAGCCAAACTTTTCTACATATGGGTTATGTGGCACTGAACTATCGTTAGGTGTGTGTAGTTTAATAGAACTATTTGGTTTTAACATTTTATTCCTAGATGTATACTGATATTGGAAGTTAACCTCTTCAAGCACTATGCTGAGAGCTTTCTCCAATGTAGAGCATCCTTTTAGTCGAACAATACGAATTAAATCTTCCGGCAAGTTGTATAGAAAAACATTCATGGCCATATTGTCGTAAATGGTGATTTTACTATTACGTAAATTTATGTCGATCTCTAAATTTACTTTCGACAATAGGGTACTTTTCACGTGTTGTATTCTACTACAAAAATCAAGATAAGACTCAGTACTATTTATTCGTAATGTTTCTAATTCTATGGCTATACATTCTTCGGAACGAGGATCTCCGAAATGTTGGGTGAAAACATTTTTTAATTGAGTCCACGACTGTATATCCTGACGTTCACTAATAAGCGCGGCGGCTCTACCGATTAACTTACTAGTTATGGTATGAAAAACGTATAAATCTTGGTCCGCATTTCCGGTATCTCTATATCTATCAATTACATACTCACACTTAATTATAAAAAGATTTAAAAGTTTTTCATCCCCGTCAAATTTCGGGATAATAGAAGATATTTCCCTAGGAATCATATTTAGAGACATCTTAATTTTTATATAATTATATTGCGAACAATAAAAATACGCAGGTAATTTTACTACACTACTATCTGCAATTATTTAATTACAGTTCTTAGAATTAAATGCTTACTATACCGATGTGGTGTATAGAGTTGCAAATAAGATAACGTTCTATTGCGTGGGCGATGGTCGGTCCCGTAATATCACAAAATCTTATTTATAAACTATCGGAATAAGAAGGAAAGACAAGGAATAGCAATGTGGGTCTACTCACAGGTTCTCCATTCTCTCCAGAAGTCAGCTCAGCGGCGCCTTACGTTTGCAGTGTATACGTTGAACAATTAAACAAATTTATTTGGTTCGAAGGATTCCCGTAACCGAATTTTCAAGCTCGAACCGATTGTGTGTTCTTGAAGCACGATTTTTCGGCGTTTTACGTTAATCCGAACGGCTGCGCCAGTTTAATCGGGGGCGCGCAAGAGCGACTTTTAAAAAATACAAAATATTAATTGTAGAGACAAGTTTATTGTTCGACGATCGAACATCAAGTGCCAGTTACAATATGGCAAACCTTATTCTAAAACAGAGTGGGAGGTGGAACAGACCACCGGGATGAGCAACGTATGCATAAAAGTTGTTTTGACGGATGCAGCCTGAGTCCCGACAGACTGCTGACTCTATGAAAGGATGTTTAGTCTACCAGGTCGCATGGAACCTTCTGGAATATATGCACGCGTAACTATCTAATAACCGTACCCTTATTATTATACCTAAATATCCTTACCTAATAGCAAAAGGGTTTGAGGTCAAATCACTTGCCAAGCCTTGCAAAGAAATCGACAGATCTCGTTTCCTGTGCATCGAAGAAAATGGTTTTCAACTCAACGAAGATTTTTGTATAAAAGACCTAATGCAATACATTAACAACATCAGCTCCTGTAAACAAACTCCTATAGAAATTGAAAACTTTCGAATAGAACTTTTCCAGCCGAATCGATGGATAGTATATACAAGAATGAATGCCGTACTAAGCAGAATCTGTGAGAGTGAGGTGTCTCGACAAACTCTTCGAGGTACATATATACTTACGATAGACGATTCATGTACTATCCAAATACATAATGTGACTCTAAGAATGCATAAGATTGAAACAGAACAAATCACCTATGAAAAACTATCACTAATTAACTTACCTGCAATTAAGTCACATGTGCCAAATACTACAAAGCTCCTGAACCTGGAAGGAGTGGACCTCAAAAACCTGCGGCTCCTCTCGTACGCTCTACACAAAAGTGAAGATAATAGTGCAAGTGAAAACAAAGGCCTTTCCCTAAATGTGAAAAGTGTTAGTGTCTGGACCATTGTTTTATATATAATTTTAATTATAAGCCTTTTTATTGTCGTGTATAAAAATAAGTATAATCTATCAAAAATGTTTAATCGAAATTTACCGAATCCTATATCTTCGGTAAATGTCGATCTTGATGAGGGAGGAGTTACGCGTGCATATATTCCAGAAGGTTCCATGCGACCTGGTAGACTAAACATCCTTTCATAGAGTCAGCAGTCTGTCGGGACTCAGGCTGCATCCGTCAAAACAACTTTTATGCATACGTTGCTCATCCCGGTGGTCTGTTCCACCTCCCACTCTGTTTTAGAATAAGGTTTGCCATATTGTAACTGGCACTTGATGTTCGATCGTCGAACAATAAACTTGTCTCTACAATTAATATTTTGTATTTTTTAAAAGTCGCTCTTGCGCGCCCCCGATTAAACTAGTTATAAGTTTTATTTACTAACAATATATGGAATATTTATGAACCTGAAATAAAATGAATAATAATAATGAGGTCTAGGAAGATTTTGTTGCAGCTCGGGCACAAGTAAGTGGATATTAAAAGTTTCCGGTTTGCACCTGAACTCTACCCGGTCGTATAACGTAAGGAATACAGAGTGCACCAGTTTGTTTGTATTTGTTCGTTTTCTTTTAGCATATGAGGCTTTCACTGCTTTACGGGTCCTGTGTTAGTGCAAATACCTGTACCGTATGATATATCCTGGGCAAAATCGATCGGGAAACATTTTGTTTAGTGGTTAGGTAAATCTTTAGATTATGGTAAGATGCATGCTGGGTTTATTAAATACGAATACGGAATAATCGGAATTTGGATATGGCCGTGCATCTGTTCAGAACTTACAAGGTGTAAAATAGTAAACGTATCTTAAGAAAGAACGGCGTTTTCATAAAGTAAAGATTAACTTCCCAAGAAAGAATAACTGAAAAATGCACATTTTGTATGGGGAGTCAAAACATATATATAATTCATAAATCACAAATTGGTTTTCTTTAATTTGTTCAGACTATTGGGTTGATAGCGCTTAAGTTTCCTCCACTGTTTATGCCACATCTTGTATAATTAAAGTAATTTTTCTTTATGGAATATTGCTCTCTATGCAATAACAACTAAATAAACTTTAATATCATTGATTCATTCTAACATTGTAGTTATGAAAAGGACAGGACATATTTTATTGTGTCCATAGTAGTGTTTGTAGTTTTGGCGCGAAATACTAGGGGACTATAAGCGACATGTTAGAACCTGTTGACCAATGAGGCGTCCGGTGCGCGTATTATAAGTAGTTTTGATCGTTTGGCATTTATATGGATGCCCCATTCTTTTCATACAACCTATACTTACTTATCGTATGGGCATTGGTTAACCTAGTGTCAGAGTTGTTCAAGCCGCCCAGTAGGCCTCTGACATGGCTTAACGACTGTTGTCTAATGACTACAACCGGGACGACAGCTTAATGTGCCCACCGAAGCACGGAGACGCTCAGAAATTAAAACCACTTGGGCGGTCACCCATCTATGGACTGACCGTGAGCCTAGTTACTTAACCTCGCCGATCGCTTACGCATCGGTGAGAGCATCTAGCTATGAGCACCTCATACAACCTATATTAGAGAGAGATGTAATGAGATCGAAATTAGTTTAGTCATATTGAAGACAAAATCATCAGCATTAACAGTTGTAGCAGAACTAAAATTATAGATGATCAGAACCACTTACTTTTAGTTCATAGAATAGTTCAGCAGTAGCATAAGGGCTCGGTGACCACACTAATTTGAGTCTCGGGAAATGTATTGTGAGTAGCTGGAGCTTTTGCTGGATATCTGATCCTGATATATCGGAGGACATCACAAAATGACCCTGGAAATACGTAACTCAGTAAATAATAATAAATAAATATGAGGACAACTAACACACTGCCATCTGATCCCAAACTAGATCTACACTATAATACAATACAGCGGCCCGTCTTAATGGAGACTAGCTATCTGCGCGACAAATATTACAGTGCACAATTGTAAACACAGGGGTACCTACTACCCATTATTCTCATGATCCGAGGGGAGAACTAGCGTCAGGACCGGAAAGAGGCCGGATACTGGAACGTCCGCTTTACGTTCTCTCCTAGGCACGGGAGTGTAAATACTGCAAACTTCAAGACTTAGCTGGTACTAAGACATTTTTCTTTATAGAAAAATCGCTTTATATATTTCTATTTACATACATATTATTTACTTCTATACATATTATAGATAAAATACACCCAGACAACAAATAATCGCGATCATCACACTAAGATTTGTTCTGGGTCGGATCGAACGCACAACCTCTGGGTTCTCAGTCAGTGTCACTATCAAAGATGAAGGCAACACGTTATCCCGACCTGCCTCGTTGGTCTAGTGATAGCGTGGTCAACTGCAGATAATGAGGTCCTGGGTTCAAATCCCGGACTAGGAGATCTTTCCGGTCGTGTTGCTAGTCCTCCCATTGGATCATGAGAATAAATAGTGGCCGTGTTTACAATTGTGCACTATAATATGTCCCGCGCAGATCTCCATTGAGACGGGCCGCTGTATTTATTTTAGTGCAGGTCTAGTTTGTATGTGTTTGTTTTGGGATCATCTGAACCCAAAAAAAAACGCTCAGGCAGTGTGTTAGTTAGATTTTTTTTTTTATTAACCATTTATATCGTTATAAAATATTACATAAGTTGTTCCCGGTGTATCAAAAACCTAATCAGGTTTGTCCGTACACCAGTATTCGTGATTAGGTACTCATTTACAGTCTATAATACATCCAACTAACTCGCACCATAAAACAAGTTCTACTACTCGTAAACAAGTTATCCCAAGATATATATTTATTGATGACATATGTGACATTTACCTGCAAACTGAAAGGTTTGTTCTGATCGAACTCTATCAAGAGTATCGGCCGCGTGTAGTTGCGACACATCTGAGTGCACTGAGTGAACAGGCGCCCAGAGTTCAGCGAACCTATTAAATCTGATATTGATTTCCTTTCAACGCAGATGTCCGACGTCAGAATATAATCGCCTATCTGGAAGGCAAATAGGGTAAAATAATACGGTAAAAAGAGAAGACGTTATGTAAAAGGTCAAGTGCGAGTCGGAATTAAGCAAGAAGGGTTCAGATTCATATTGTTGATTGTGGATCATAGGTATGTACAAAATGAAGATGGTGAACAATATTTTTAGATAAGCTATGTCCCGCCCTTTGGGCATAGAATAATGAACACAATGTCAATAAATTAATTAAGAAATACATGTCGAATTAAAAAAGAACATTTAGTTATATATTACAAAAAAAAACCTTATCTATAAACGTTTGTTGTATGGGAGCCCCTCTTAAATAATTGTTTTATTTTAATTTAATTATTTATTTTTAAATTTAACATATAACCAAATATTCTTTGAATATTTCAAGTGTATCTGTTGCCGTTACAATACCGAGCAATAAAAATAACATTTATCGTAAGGGGGGCCCCTTAAATATTTATTTAATTGTTTTTTTTGTATTTGATGTTATAGCGGTAACGATCCCACGGTGTGACAGCACTTTAGTGGACATTCAGTTCACTCAGAAATCCGTGCGAAGTGTACTTCTCTCCCTTAACATCCACCAGTCCAGTGGGCCTGACACTATCCTCCCTATTGTGCTGAAGACATGTGCTCCGGAGTTGGCTCCTGTTATAACGCGTCTTCTCCGACTCTCCTACAAAAGGGCGTAGTCTCGCAATCATGGAAGACGGCCTTGGTGCACCCCATTCCCAAAAAAGGCGATCGCTCTGATCCGTGTAACTACCGTCCTATTGCCATCACTTCCTTGCTCTCAAAAATAATGGAAACCATTATCAATCGCCAACTTCTAAGGTATCTTGAGGATATTAGTGACCGCCAATACGGATTTCGTCAGGGTCGGTCTGCTGGTGATCTTCTTGTCTACCTGACCCATCGTTGGGCGTTGGCGATTGAGAGCAAGGGGGAGGCCATGGCGGTAAGTCTGGACATTGCAAAAGTCGCTACTTTCGAAGCTTCCTTCCTATGGGCTGCCCGAGAAACTCTGCAAATGGGTTGCCAGCTTCCTCACGGAGCGCAGCATCAAGGTCGTTCTCGACGGTACATGCTCAAACTCCAAGCCCGTGAACGCTGGTGTCCCACAAGGCTCTGTGCTTTCACCAACCCTGTTTCTTCTGCATATCTGTACAGTGGATGCCTCTTACTTTGGCCACTGCAATATTTCTCGGGCACACGTCATTGAGAGTCGGAACAATCTTGTGTCTAAAATCGAGACAACACTTGACCAAGTCTCAAACTGGGGGCATATCAACCTAGTTCAATTTAACCCCCTAAAGACACAAGCTTGCGCGTTCACTGCCAAAAAAGCTCCCATTGCCATACCTCCTCAATTTCAGGGCACTCCCCTGGATATCAAGCCGAAAGATACGATACTTGATACGAGCTAGCTAAATATCATGCTATAATAAAATAAATTTTATAAATGTTTTCATACAATGTGTACCTAAATAGCTATGTTACTAGAAATAATAATGTATACAACTATATTACTACAAACATGTTCTGACTGATAAAAACCTTTTTTATTAATTTATTTTATTTTAAAGTACATCGAGAGTGACGCCAAATTTCGCGGTCATCTGGAAGACAAGGCCAAATTGGCCTCCAAAAAACTGGGTGTCCTTCGCAGAGCTAGGCGATACTTTACATGGGTCCATCGCCTGCAATTATATAAAGCGCAAGTACGGCCGCATATGGAATACTGCTGCCATCTCTGGGCCGGGGCACCACAGTATCAACTTCTTCCTTTTGATCGCATACAACATCGTTACAACATCGTGCAGCTCGAATGGTCGTTGACGACGGGAGTCCCACTATTTGGCTTGATCCTCTTACCCTGCGGAGAGACGTGGCGTCTCTATGTGTCCTTTACCGCATTTATCACGGAGAGTGTTCAGAGGAATTGTTCGAGCTTATACCTGCCCCACATTCCGCCACAGACCCTCTCGCCAAAAGTGGAAATTTCATCCTTATCACCTGGATGAATGGTCATCTACCACTGTGCGTTTCACAAGAAACTTTTTGCCACGCACTACCGCTCTGTTGAATCAATTAGCTGCGGAGGTATTTCCGATCCGGTATGACATGGCAACCTTCAAGAAGCGAGCCTATTCTTTTCTTAAAGGCCGGCAACGCACTTGCAGCTCCTCAGGTGTTGCGAGTGTCCATGGGCGGCGGTGATCACTTACCATCAGGTGACCCACTTGCTCCTTTGCCTTCCTATTATATAAAAAAAAACAGAATTACGTCATCGTCAAATTTCATCTGTCTAAGTATCACGGCTCTCTTGCCCCTACAGTAATATACGAAACATAACTCTATCTCTTTATATCTTCATTAGCTTATATCTCCCTCTCAACTTCCGTTCGCCTCGCCTGATCACACTTTTCGTAATGCAGTCACCAGCTTACCTAAGTCAAACTTGCGTAAAGAAGTTTTATATCAAACATATATATACAAATAATGTTGTGTGATTTTTCTAGTAGATACCTACTGCTATGGTAACAGGTTCAATATTGATTCCTTTTTTATGCAGCAAAGCTGGCAAGTCCGAGCGAAACTCTCTCATGTCGACTATTACTACCGGCTTCTCTTTGCTCTGATTCTGACCACCTGCAATCATAAACTTCTGTAATTACCATTTCAAAAATATAATTTGGACTTTTAGAGTCGATTTCACCGTTAAAATTAAAAGCAGTTACAGGAAGCAGAACTGAGTTTAGCGTCAATTGATCGCGTTTAATTTTAACGATGAAATCGGCTCTTAGACAACCGATTGGAACAAAATGTACAGTAGATTTTGCGGAAGATTGCCGTATCGTTTAAAAAAACAATTATTAAAATAGTTCCACGAACAACTGAAAAATCACGTATCATATATACAAAGAAAAGACAGTAGACTTGATAACCTCCTTATTTTCTATAAGAGGGAGACAAGCGAGCAAATGATGGTACCTGATGGTAAGTAATCACCGCTGCCCATGCACACTAGCAACGCCAGAGGAGTCAATGCTGCGTTGTCAGTCTTTAATGTTCAACAAACAAGCGTTGCTGATCCCCACCCCGATGAGCTTTAGGGACCTTACTCACACTCAGAAACGCAACATTAAGTTATTAATGTTATCATTAAGATGTCTTCTGGAAGTTGGGAGGTACTTCTCACTTTGCGCGAATGAACGCTGAACCTTACCTCTAATCATAAAATTTGAATAAAGACATCATAAAATTTACTGTATAAGTAAAATAAACATATAATAATATATATATTTTTAATAATGTTGGGATTGGGAAAAATTTTATTCGAGATAATTTTAGATGGTCTCCATTTCTGATGTAGTCTAAGGATGACTTGCCCAACAACAAGCAGAAACAATATCCTAATATACTTTTTTAATTTTGTTCCGATTTGGGATTTCATCCTCGGACTGTAGATACTGCTAGACTAACAAGAACTTTATGAGACCGGCAAGGCTACCACAAGTTCACTGTAGTTTACTTCCTCTATGATACTTGTAGTTATTAACTATAGTATAGTTAAAATCTCGCTGCAGACATGTCGTCATTCGAGTGTTTCGCTCTCTTTCCCACTCACGGGCCTTATGGGGAGGCCACGCCCACACGTAATCCTGTGCATTACTGCAGTCGATGAGTAATATCGATAGTTTTATATATTTATATAAAGGGTGATAGAAATATATTTTTTTTTATTTTATTACAAAATTTACTACAAAGCATATTAAATATATAAACAAAAGAACGTATATATAAAACTAAAAAAATAAATTAAAATTCTTCGTCTGAGTCATCGTCATCATCATCCACATGAATGATGAACTCTTCGCATAAATGTGATTTTCTTAAGTCTTCATCTTGCAGCAATTCTGCATGTTCCACACATTTTTGCCAATTTTCAATGGAGACATTGGAAATGGCTTCATCGACTAACTTCTCGACATCAGCTATCTTGAAGGTTTTGTTTTTCGTTGCAACTTAATTTTTTACTTGAGCCCACACCAACTCGATGGAAATGTACTGACAGTGGTAAGGCGGCAAGCGGATAACTTCATGACCAGAATTAACTAATGGATACTAATGTGTTCTTACGAGAAGAAAGTCTCGTAAAATCACATTAGTACTCATTAGTTACCCTGCATACTTAATGAATGCAGTATGTTTACGTGATAAACTTAATGATTCTGTTATCGATAATGGCCTTGCGCGCGCGCAACTAGCGCACATCCCTTCTCCGATTATGATTTATGACCAAGTCTGCAGCGAGATTTTAACTATATTTTAGCACCGCTCCATGGGGGAAACGAATAGATGGTAAGATTGATCGAGGAAGTAAACTATACGGCGTCGTGGTAGAGGTACCTACTGTATGCAATAAATAAATATGAATATATTCCTACCTGCCCTTCGTGTATCGACGGTCTCATCATCATCATGCAGTACATTTAAATTAAAATATTCGTCCGTTTTACCATCCTGATACGAAGGCACTACCATTACCTAGAATAATATAAAGTAAAATAAATATTGTGTGGATTTTCTTGTAGATACTAAGACTATGGGTAACAGGTTCTATATTGATTCCTTTTTAGGAAGCAATGCTTGGAAGTCTCAGCGAAACTGCCTCCCTCTCTATATAAGTAAGTTTATCAGTTGTTTAGTTGCCATAGTACGGGCTCTCTCTTTATTCATGTTTTACTAAAGGTCTATAACCAAAATTTGTTGGTAAACTCATTATATATGTAGATTTGGGAGCTTATGTGTGTGAACTGAGGGAGCCACTTACGGCGATATATCTTTTTAATTATGTCTATACAAACTCTAATATTCGTTATACAAATATTTCCACAACTTTTACTAAGCACTATTGTTAGTTAAACTGCAAAAATAAAAGTGGGCTCTCAGTCCACACATACATGTTTGTCGATGGCAGTGTGTTAGTTGTCCCAAGATATACATATGTCTATACTACTGTGCCCCGCGGTTTTACCCGCGTAAACTTTTTATAAATTATAGCCTAACACTGTGTTAATCCAGGGCGTCAGCTAACTCCATACCAAATTCAAAACAGACGTGAAGAAGTAACAAACATACACACTCACCAACTTTCGCCTTTATAATATTAGTGTGATATTTTAAAGACAACGCCCGCACTAGGAATATTAATCCCTCAGTCGCGGGGTAGGTACTTTACAAAATGTAATTGACGGGCACAAGGTATATCCAGACTGAGGACAACTATTTAAGAGTCACACAAATACTTGTACTGCGCGGGAATCGAACCGCAACGAAGTGGCGTGGCGACTGTCTTAACCGCTGCGCCACATTTGCAGTCAAACATATACTAAAATAGATACAAGCAATTAAATATTCTTTCTTTATCCTGTGGGCAGTGATTACCCTGGTGTCAGACTTGTTCATGCCGCCCAGTAGGCGTCTGGCATGACATAACGACAACAGCTGTGACCAGCAGCAACGAGACGAAGCACGAGATGCTCAAAAACTAAACGACTTAGACGGTCCACCATCTATAGACAGACCGCGGGCCTAAGCGCTTTACATCAGTAATCACTTACGGACCGATATCATCAACTCGAGAGAACTTGAGATATTATACATAATTAGGAGAACACGTTTCACTTTCACTTAAAAAAAAATTCTCAGTGGGATAGTAGGCGGTATTACACCCCCGTGCCTCGGAGAGCACGTAAAGCCGTCGGTCCTGTACCTGACCTCTTTCCGGTCGTGTCGCTAGTCGTCCCAACGGATCATGAGAGTGATGGCTAGAAAGTGCCCCTGTGTTTGCGCACACACTTGTGTACTATAATATGTCCTGCGCAATTGGCAAATCTCCATTGAGAATGGCCGCCATGGCCGAAATTCGGCCGGGAAGACATCATCATCAATTAGGAGACTAAAATTCCTAGCATTCCATGGATTCACCGTACGGAAACCGGGTCCATCGCGTGGTAAAGGGGGGAACGCTCTACAGTCTGAGACTTGCTACTCAAGATCGTAAACTAGTTCAGAGAGCGTAAACTAGTTCAACCTTCGGCTAACATTTATTACGGCCAAAGAACCAACAAATATTTGATCCCAACAATATTTAATCAAATTCCCTGGCTCAAAAGTGACCATAGTAGAATTAGTAAATTTTCGCTTAAAAAGAAGTTAAGACAAATATTGCTTACCGAGTTAGCTGATACCTTAGAAGCTTGATACAACTTTCAACGAACATCACCATGTAACTAACAAAAATTACTTATAGTTGTGCAATAGTTCTTTACGAATACGTAGAATGTTATGTTATGTACCTAATCTAAGAAACACAATTATGTAACGAGCGCTAATCGCGCCGACAAACTGTTACACAGTTTGGTGGGTTAAAATATAATGTAATGGTTTTTGTTCCAAATAAATGATTTATTTATTTAAATCATTTAATATTTATTTATTTAGATGTAGGTTTAGTTTAATATTTTACTTACACTTTTAGTTTGAATCAACAACTCGAAGGCTTGTTTCTCTCTCTTCAGCGACGTAAGATAAGCTTGCTCCTCAACTGTTTTATCATGTATCAAAAAATATACTTTGCAAGTTGGCTCATCACTCCGTTTCCGGCATTCGAACAATTCTATCTGTCTCACCGCCGCGACGTCTGAGTGATACAGAACAATATATTCGGGACGCAAAGCTTCTAATGTGCTCTCCAAAGAGAAATGACAACCGTTTTCTTTGAACGTTTGAATGCAAATGATCGGCTTATCTGCTTCGAGCTGCGTGATGTCCAAGTTATCCATCTGAAGAAATATATATTAAATTAGCCGTGCACAATAGAGGTATACGTTATCGTCTTTATTATCTATACATATAATAAAATCATAGGGAAGTCAAATCTGTACATTGAATATTTTTTAAAGGATGCTTGGGGCGTGATTTACAATCGATATCAAAGCCAAAAGTATAGTTTTCACAATGTTTGTCTGTATGAATGTCCGGGGTAAACTCAGAAAGTACTGCATGGATTTACATTTGCATGAATATTACTAAGAGGTCGGGTCAATCAATCAACCAAATTATTTATTTGCCAGAATATGGTACAAAAGATTTTACAACAATATATTCCGCATATTATTATTCTGCCACTTATGGCGTGCAAATACATTATTCATATTTTTTTATTAAATAAATTGTTTACAATGTCAAATAATATAAATTTTATAAATATGTCAATGTTGTACAATACAAGAATAATAATAAGAAAAATATAATAATAAAACATCTAGGCTACTACTACTATTATCACGCAATCACCTACGGATGAGGCGCTGTGATAATTGATAAAGTTTAACGCAGGTAAATCAGCGGGCCACAGCTAGTTTATCAATAAATTTCAAATTACCTTAACATTGCCCCCGATTATACTATTATACTATGATGTCCCCCCGACCGAATTTCGGCCACGGCGGCCAGTCTTAATGGAGACTAGCCAATTGCGCAGGACATATTATAGTGCACAAGTGTGTGCGCAAACACAGGAGCACTTTCTATTCCATCACTCTCATGATCCGATGGGACGCCTAGCGACACGACCGGAAAGAGTTCAGGTACAGGACCGACGGCTTTACGTGCTCTCCGAGGCACGGGGATGTAATACAGCCAACTTCCAGACTTCGGGCTGATACTGAGAAATTTATTTTTACGGTTAAATCCCAAAATCACTTTTTGGCCCGACCCGGGATTTGAACCCAGGACCTCATTATCTGCGGTTGAACATGCTACCGCTAGACCAACGAGTATTATACTATACAATACCAACTAAACTAGATTTGCTATATGCTAATCTTGAACCAGGACCGACTGACGTGGAGATGCAACAAAAGATCGGTTACAACAGTCGCACTACGTTAGTCAAATCGTATGACTACAAACAAAATGTGCCTAGTACGCCTCGGTTTCGTCTATGTAGTCGTACCGTGACACGCTGGGCACATTGTGGTTAGTCATCCACAGTCATGTGACTGTGGCGGTTAAAAGGTTAATACGCGAAGATCGTCTGATTAAAGATCGCTCGACGCAAAACCTGGAGTGTTATAAGTTTGACGTCGATGTCTGTGTATGGTGTATGTGGGTGTGTGTGTCTGTCTGTGGCATCGTAGCTCTAAAACTAATAGACCGATTTCGATGCGGTTTATTTAATTTGAAAGCTAGTTTCCTCGCGGCAGTTTTCAATTAGTTTAAGAGCTAGCTTAGTTTGTTTAATATCGGTAAAGCAGTGTAAGAGTATCAGCTCTTTAGCTCTCGCAAAATGCTGTAATTATAGTTGGAGTCCGGAGTTTTCTAACGTTTAGTTTATTAATCAAATTATTTTGTTAACAGTATTGATTAAAATTTAAAATATTCTTACCTGTGATATAGGTTCAAATACATTTTCGCTATTAGAATCTGGCACAAGATCCTTCTGTGAAAGGACCTGAGTTAGCGTTAACACATAACTCGACTTATTGCAATCATCTACATTTAAATCTGGATCCTCTTTATTATCAACGTCTTCAACTTCTGCCTTTGTTGCCTTTTTATCTATTTCTTTTTTAATTTGTTCTGTCGGCATATTACTCTTTATTGTTGTATATTTTGATGAGACCAGATTAATAGTGAGATCTCTTCTAAAAGCCATGTAAAATAGATATTTGTTTGCACCCATTGTTAAATAGTTGTTGATTTGAGAACATGTTCTGTTGTCCTGGCATAGAACTAGTATTTTGGTATTGTTTATATTTCCACCTTCCTTTTTCTTGACTTCCTCCGGAATTTCCTGCGATAATAGGTCACTAAGGCACTTCCATTTAGGACATGGTTCTGGATCAAATTCTAAAAAGAGATATAAATTCTTATTTTTTCTACTAAATTTAAATGCGAATGTTTTTATTCTTGTTACACAGTCACATTCAGACACATTAATATGTACATATAACTCGGTAACACCGTGTTACGGATTTTTCAAGCAACTGGTAAATCTTTCGTTATTGAATATAGGGCCTACTGTTCAATGAAAGGCTTGATTTCTTTTGCTACTTCTAAATCAAGTTATGTTCTGATGTTGATTATACGATTTTTTTTTTGTGTGTTAATGATAGAGACGCTCATCGCTCAGCTCTCACCGGTCCGTAACTGATTGGCGAGGTTAAGCAACTAGTTAGGCTCGCGGTTATTCCATAGATGGGTGACCGCCAAAGTGGTTTAATTTGTGAGCGTCTCCGTGCTTCGGAGGGCACGTTAAGCTGTGTCCCGATGGTAGCCATTAAGCAACAGTCGTTAAGCCATGTCAGAGTCCTACTGGGCGGCTTGAACAACTCTGTCACCAGGGTAACCACTGCCCATACGATAAGTAAGTAAGTATGTCAGTCAAACTACATCCACTGCTGGACAAAAGCCTTCCTAAAGAATGGAGGGATACGCCATAATCGCCACGCTTGGCAGACGGGTTGACGATCGCAGTTTGATGGTCATAGTTCACGAAAATCGCTACTGCCCGTTCCCTGGTAGGTATTCCCTCGGTCGATTTCTACGTCCCCCACGGGATGAGTTGGGTGTTAATGTACACTTCCTAATATATGTTCCTAATATATAATATGTTGTAGTAGTTGTAGGTTTAAAACAAATAAATTTAACTTACCATTTTTGTGGTTATAAACTCTTGCTCTGGCAAGTCTAAACAACTGCTCGGCGGAATCTAGAAGAATCCACCCTGAGTTCACCTTGGCATACTCTGGCGTTCTGTATTTACTCACTAGGGCATAAAATGATACGGAGTCATCATGTATAAGGTTACTGAAATAATAATAATTGTATAAACCAGAAACATAATACATATTTAATAGATGATATCTATGTTGACGGAATGTATGGTGCATTGGTTAAGGTAGTCTATACAACCTCTCGCACACTGGATCGAAAATCGAGATTTAGAAATTAACTTATTTTGCTTAGCTGAAATCAATGTCGTATCATCATCATATCAGCCGAAAGACCACTGTTGGACAAAGAGAAACCTCCCCCAAAGATCCACAATTACTGGTCTTGCGCTATCCGCATCCAGCGACCCTCACAAGATCATCGGTCCATCTTGTAGGAGGCCTGCCCTCACTGCGTCTTCCGGTTCTTGGTCGCCACTCGAGAACCTTTCTGCCCCAGCGAGGCCGTCGGCTCTATGAGCCCTGCCCACTGCCATTTCAGAATGGCAATTCTTCGGGCTATGTCAGTTAGGTACTTTTGTTCGCCTGCGGATCTCAATTCTGCACTTCTGCGGCATTTCTGATTCGATCTCGCAGGGAAACTCCAAGCATAGCCCTTTCTATTGCTCTTTGGGTGACCTAGAGCCGTCTGAGAATGTCGTATGATTTTTGTTAAAATTGGTATTTATAAAAATACAAAAATTGAAAAATCTCTTGAACTGAGTGAGTGTGCAAAATATTTTTTGGTTTTATCTATTAGATGCGACTTTGCGATGTTTAGTATCGAGAAAAAAATGTTGCAATGTGTTTAAGGTCCAATGTACTTCTTTAAAATATAGCAATTTTTGCAAATATTTAATTCAGCGCGGTAAACAGGGTAATATTGTCTTAAAACTTACAGGAATAGACCTTTTGATTGTTGTAATTGCCTCATTACAGTGATAAGCCGTTGCATTGTCTGATCGAACGGCACAGATCTGGATCATTAGCCGAAACGACGGCTTTCGCTACTCGAAGTGATTGGAACACCTCCTAAATAATAATATTATAATACTTATTTGTCCTATGGGCAGTGGTTACCCTAGTGTCAGAGTTGTTTAAGCCGCCCAGTAGGCCTTTGACATGGCTTAACGACTGTTGTCTAATAACTACAACCGAGACCGACAAAGCACGGAGACGCTCAGAAATTAAATCACTTTGGTGGTGACCCATCTATAGACTGACCGCGAGCCTAGTTGCTTAACCTCGCCGGTCACATACGGACCGGTGAGAGCATCTACCTATGAGCGCCTTATGAATAATATTATAATAATGCTATTACCCACACAGTCATGCTTCGCAGTATTTTGAGGTCCTGGATATATTCCTTAGTTCTCGTGCTGAGCTGGTGCCACACACAGTCCAGCTGCGATTGAAGAATTTTGTGGAATTTCTTCGTGATGCAATTCTCCGTTGTGATTTCCTGAAAATAATTAATTTTAAAAACACACGTAACCGACTGCGACTTTTCTTCTAGACAACCTTGGAACATAATTTATTTGACTGTCTAGCGGTAGCGTGTTCAACCGCAGATAATCCTGGTCCTGGTTTTAAATCCCGGGTCAGGAAAAGTGATTTTAGGCATTTTCTGTTGAGCAATTTCCTCAGTGTCAGGCCAAAGTCGGTGTCACACCCCCCTGCCTCGGAGAGCACGTAAATCATCGATCCTGTAACTGACCTCTTTCCGGTCATTTCGCACCCGTCATTGCGACCACACTTCTGTACTATAATATGACCTGCGCAGTTGGCTAGTATAAAATTTGTAACCCGCAAAACATATATGGATATGGATACTATAGAACTGATAGATATACTTATTTATTTCTTTTGTAAATTATATAGGTATACAATGCACCGAAAACACCCAGACCAAGACTACGTTCAACATAAATATTTGTGACACTGAATGTAAAGATTCGATCCCCGTCCAGAAATAATCTTTGTGTGATGAGGACGATTATTTGTTATGTGTTTGGGTGTTAGTAATTTATCTATATAATATGCATGTATGTAGAAATGTAGAAGTATGTTTATCAGTCGTCTGGTTACCATAGCACAGGCACTGCCTAGTTTGGAATCAGATGGCAGTGTGTTAGTTGTGCCAAGAAATTTATTAATTTTATTTATTTACTAAGTCACGGTGTTCGTTTATTAAGTACTAGCTGTACCCCGCGATTTTACCCGCGTTATAGTTTATAAAATATCACAGATCCTCCCCCGTAGGTAGTGATAATATGTAGCCTATATGTTGACCCGAACACTTAGTAATATTCATGCAAAATTTGAAGTAAATCCATGCAGTACTTTTTGAGTTTAGCCCGGACAATGCCGGACATACATACAGACAAACAGACACACAGACAAAATTTCTAAAAACTATATTTTTGGCTTCGATATCGATTGTAGATCACGCCCCAAGAATCCTTTAAAAAAATATTCAATGTACAGTTTTGACTCTCCTACGATTTTATTATATGTATAGACTGGCTGTGCCCCGCGATTTTACCCGCGTTATAGTTTATAAATTATCACAGATCCTCCCCCGTAGGTGGTCATAATATGTAGCCTATATGTTGACCCGACCATAGTTTCATGCAAAATTTGAAGTAAATCCATGCAGTACTTTTTGAGTTTAGCCCGGAAATACATACAGACAAACAGATAAAAATTCTAAAAACTATTTTTTTGGCTTCGATATCTATTGTAGATCACGCCCCAAGTATCCTTTTAAAAAAATATTTAATGTACCTACAGTTTTAACTTTCCTACGATTTTATTATATGTACGTAGTTATTGTACGTCATCATCATGTCAGTCGAACGACGTCCACTGCTAGACAAAAGCCTCCCAAAAGATTTTCACAATGGAGTTGTGTACAGCATTTGGAGGGATTTGCCATAATCGCCACGCTTGGCAGACGGGTTGGTGATCGCAGTGTGATGGTCATAGTAAACTGAGACGCTGCTGCCCGTTCACAGAGAGATATACCCTCAGGATGACTTCTACGTCCACCACGGGATGAGATGGGGTCGCGGTATTCTATGCCGTCCGCCACACAGCAGTTAGTGTACGTAGTACTGTTTTATTTGACTGTTTTATGTGACGGTCACTGTAGCCTAGTTGGTAGTGCTCCTGCCTACGAAGCTGGTGGTCCTGGGTTCGAATCCCGGTAAGTGCAAATATTTGTGTGATGAGCACGAATATTTGTTTCTGAGTCATGGATGTTTTCTACGTATATAATAAGTATTTATCTATCTATATAAGTATGTATATCGTCGCCTGGTACCCATAGTACAAGCTATGCTTAGTTTGGAGCTAGGATGATCTGTGTGACAATGTCCCTAGATATTATTATTATATGATTATTATTATTATTTGTGGCGAAACAGGGCATAACCATTGCATTGTCTAATGTGGTGATCAAAAGATTATAAAGTATACCTGCATATCAAGTGTCCTATTGATGCTCTTCAATTGTTTAACAGTATAATTTATGATGTCGAGCAAACAAGTCTGGATGTAACTCATATTGGTGGTGAGAGGCATGTGTAGCTCTTCAACTTGTGCCGGCCTAGGTTTTAGACTTTTGATTACTGTGCCATGAAACCTGTAAATAGTAAGTTAAGATTCATATAACATATTTTTGGTAACTTTGACATCATGTCTAGACATAATATTAAACTAAAACTGACCAGAATAAGACTAGAAATTAAAAATTAAAGTATAGAACATGGAAAGGACAACCGTTGAACCAGAAGGCAGATTCAACAACTGTGCCAACGTGGTCGTTTTATTTTATAAATTAAGTTAATTTTCAAGCAATATACATATTCTTTATCATTTCTAGTCTTATTCTGGAGAGAAGTCACCGATTAACGTAAATTTTGTAATACCTACGCTACTTGCTTTAATAATTATTATTAATTATCCATATACCTAGGCATGTATTTACAAAAAGAAAACTAGTATATCAGTTATATGGTTTCCATAGAGTGAGAGGTCAGCTTATATTGGCAATGTAAAAAAATACCTTGATTTGTAGCTGTGTGTACAAATTTTGCTTAGTTTGGGGATGGCCGATATCGGGGTACATGTTTGGTACTGTATTGATACCTAAAAGACCTATGTAAAACCCATGAAAGCAATAATTAAATTGTAATTGAAGGACTTTCCAAATAAATAAATAAATATAAGCGACGTATCACACAGCGCCATCTAGCCCAAACTAAGCAACTTTTGTATTATGGATAGAAATAGTTTTTTGTCACTGTCTTTTGTACATATCTACAATACACAGAAAACACCCAGACCAAGACCGGTATCATCATCATATCAGCCGAAAGACGCCCACCGCTGGACAAAGGCCTCCCCCAAAGCTCTTCACAATTGCCGATCTTGCGCTATCCGCATCCAGTGACCCTTATAAGATCATCGGTCCATCTTGTAGGGGGCCTGCCCACACTGCGTCTTCCGGTCCGTGGTCGCCACTCGAGAACCTTTCTGCCCCATCGGCCGTCGGATCTACGAGGTATAATAATAATAATAATAAATTTTTATTCAAGAAATAATGTGTACAAAATTATATTTACTTAATTTAAAAATAATTAATACTAAGCTATTGACAATTTGTGCCTTTACTAGGTTAAACCTGTACCACAGGCGTTCTAACGGCTTAAAAGGTATACTTATTCTTTGTTAAAAATTTAATTAATATTTAATTATACATACAAATTCAAAAACCTAAGATATAAGGTTTAAAAAATTAACTTATTTTAGAATACTAAATAATCCCTCAGTCTCATCATAGCTCAATTTTTGTAAAAAATTGCTGACTGTTTTTTTACAATTTGTATAGTTAAGGTTATATATAGATAGTGACTTATTTATTTTATTGTAAAGATATGGTCCGAGAAAAGGATAAAATCTGTTTGCATAAATAAACTTTGACTCTGATGCACTAGTGCAGATAATATCTTTCCGTCTCTTGGTGTTAGTAAGGTTAGCATTGTAAGTGAGTGTTGTGTGTTGTTTTAAAATTGCACGTTTAATAAATAGTTGGCGGACAGTTAAAACGTTGCATTTTTCATACAGGAGGCACGTAGGAAAAAGGAAAGGTCGAAAAGTTGCAACTTTTAGTATTGCTCGTTGGGCACGTTCAATGATTAACATTAATGTTTTTGGAGCACCACCCCAGGAAGTAATGCAGTATTGAATAATAGATTGACATAATGCCTGATAGACTAGTCTAATCAATTTCATATCAGCAATATGCCGTAGCTTTTTAAATACGAATATGAGTTTCCGTACACGATTTGACAAGGCAAGGATATGTTGTTTAAATGATAGAGTTTCATCAATAATAACACCAAGGTACTTCATGCTATTTGTGTTAGCAATAACTGGACAGTCGCAAGGAACCAAGGGACTGGGACAATAGTGTGCATATATGTTATCTTGTTTAGGAAGTCTGTGGTTTTTACGCATGCAAAAATTTATAAACATTGTCTTTTCAGCATTTAATGTTAGTAGATTATTTCTAAGCCATTTATTTATCACATTAAACCCATGTTGTGCGTAATAATGAACCGCAGTAGTGTTTGGAGCAGAAAAAATTAAAGCTGTGTCATCAGCATAGGAAATTACTTTTCCATGGTCTAACTTTAAGGAACACATCATTTATGTAAATCAGGAATAGGGTAGGGCCCAATATACTCCCCTGGGGGATTCCAAAAGCAGGAATTTTTATGTCCGTACTGATGAATTGGTCAATTTTAACACATTGAGTACGGTCATTTAAATAGCTTGCGAAGAGTTTCAACTGGGTGCCCCTAATTCCTAATGCCTCTAACTTGGATAGAAGGTTAGGAATAGACACGGTGTCGAATGCCTTCGCTAGATCAAGGAAAATACCAGTTACTAGGTTCCCTTTTCCCAGTTCCTCTGTGACAAAATCAGTTAAATGTTCAACCGCGTCTGATGTGGATAAATTAGCTCTAAAACCAAATTGCATGTTTGAAAGCAAAGAGTTCTTTTCTAGATATAAGACACGTCTATTGTTTATTATTTTTTCTAGAATTTTGGAAAAGGAAGGTAATAACGAAATTGGCCTGTAATTAGATACAAGATCCCTACTCCCTGATTTGTGAACGGGAATAACAACGGCTTTTTTGAGACATTTGGGAAAAATTCCATCAGAGAGGCAGGTTTGAAAAATGAAAGTTAAAGGAGGGACTAGGATGTGCTTAAATCTTTTGAGAATATTATTACTTATGTTATCCCAACCCGCTGCGCAACTGTTTTTTAACCCTACAATAATTCGTTCTACTTCAGATTCATCTGTGTCTAACAGAACAAAAGATTTCCCACTATGGAGTTGAGTCCTTGTAGAAGAATAACCAGTCAAGTTAACGTTTTGCTCTTTTATTTTATCCCCGAGTTCCTTTCCAACGTTTGCAAAAAACTTATTAGCGTTGTCAGCAGCGATAATCGGTGAGGAGTGAGTGCGTAGTAAACTTGAAGACGATTTATGCTGGTTAGAAGAAAAGGTAGTGGATTTTATAACTTTCTAAAGCTGTTTACTATTTGAACCTGCTTCATCAAGTTGTTTTTTGTCAAACTCAATTTTAATTTTTTTCAACAAGTTATTACAGAAATTTCTGTATCTTTTATAAGATAATTGTAATGTATAATTATGTGGAGATTGCTTAACTATTTTATGTAATTTATCTCGGTGACGTATACAACGTAAAAGGCCCGGTGTGATCCATGGCTTAATGTTAATATTTTTCCTACTCAATCTAATTATAGTTGTTTTACGTAAAATTGCTTCTTGCAGTTTATTAATCACGTATAACAATGCCGTATTAGCATCAGCAGAATAGTAAACTGGGTCAAAATTAATATTGCACAAATCACGTTCAAGGTTACACATGTTTATGTGTGATTTTTGTTGTGATTGCATTAACTGTTTACGCAGCGATAATTCAAGTGTAGTTAGAACTGGATAGTGATCAGTTATTGTGGCGTTGGTAACAAGGGTCAAGCTTAGTAATTTAGCTTTAAGCAAGACGTGATCTAAACAAGAACCACTCTGGTGAGTTGGAAAAGTGTGGGAAGGCAAAAGCCCATGAAACGCACTTAAATTAAGGTAGTTTTCCATCCCCGCATCGATGTTTTCAGGATTTATGTTTAAGTTGATATCTCCAGTTAAAACAATATTATTAAAAGAGGAGAGAGTTGAGAGTATTGTATTAAGAGAATTATGAAAAGAATGTAAATTTCTAAAAGAAGGAGGCCTGTAAATCGCCACGATTGCGATGTCGGTTCCAATTTTAATAACTAAGCAATTGCATTCCTGTGCAACGGGCTCTTCAACAATGACAAGAAGAGATTTTTTAGTATAGACAACCACCCCATCATTCTGATTGAAGTTGACTGAACTGTTGTAGTTGTTGTATCCCTGTATCACAGGAATATTACCATCACGATTGGAAAGCCAACATTCCGTAAGAATTATTACATCACAGTCCACATTTAATCTATGTAGAAAAATATTAAAACTGTCTATGTTCTTAAAAATACTCCGAATATTTTGTGTTAGTATCGTTAATGGGTTAGTAAATGCGGAAATGTATTGCTTGCAACTTTCAGTGTCACACTGTTTTGAGTCATACAAGCAAATTTTATCTACATCATCAATTAAATTATGCGTCATTGTGTAAAACTATATCTGTTCTAGTTAAGGCTAATAAACAAAATAAAATGTACGGCGCTCTAGGCGCCCTCATAATCGATTGAGTTGATGTATCTTAGTTCTGAGCTCTTTTTAGCGGGACACTCAATGTCTCCAGTTTTGTGATTGCACGGCTTCTTAAAACGGAGGCATGTAGCACATCTTGGGGCATCACCTTTCTTTGTGCATTCTGCCATTGAATGCCCTGATTCGCCACAATGTCCGCACATGGAAACGGTGTCCTTACAGAATTTTGCTGCGTGCCCGTATAGCTGGCATTTGTAGCACCTCGTTACAAGTGTAAAATCACGAACTGGCCAAGAGGTCCAGTTTATGAAGATTCTGGATTGTGAAATTAGGGCTTTGCGGATATTAGCTGTGACCTCGATTATAAAATTGCATGTTGTGACATCTTTCTTACCAGACTTGTGGCTTAGTTTTGTTGAGGACAAGAACTCTTCAAAAGTTAATGATGGGATCTTTTCGGTGACGTTCTGTTCGTAGATACACCGAAATAACTCCTTTTCTGTTAGCGATGTGGGCACTCCGACAATAACAATTCGAGGTTTGCGCTTGTAGGGATCACCAGCTGTAAGCCCGGACGACGATTGTTCCACAGCGACTTTTAATTTTTCTGCGTCTTCCTTGGTCTCGGTGTTAATGATGACTCCGCCATTAATCGTTTTACGTAGTCCACGAACTTGGAGCTTCATTTGCTCTGGCCGAATAATTTTTTGGATCATGGATTTGGTATCCTCGCTTGACGTAGACTTGCTTGAGTTGTTGGGGTAAATAGCCACGGAATTCATTTGGCTGGGCTTAATAAAATTATTAGAACCCCTCTTTACCATATCGGCAAAAGACGTAGTCCCTGATGATTCCTTGATGGTTTGTCTCAATCCGGATAATTGGTCTTTTAGTTCCCGCTCATCTTTTAGTTCGTCCACCCTGTTAAATGCTTGAATGGCTTTCTGCTTCAAGGACTGGTACATGACAGCCATTTGTGAACTACCATGTTCGACTTTACGGCACAGGTTAGTTATGCGAAGTTTTTGCTCTGAGTTGAGCTTACCTTCAGTGATGATGGTGCAGACTTCATTTAAATTACAGTTGATGTTAGTCAACCATTTTTGGATCTCGGAAGTATAGAGAATGTTCAAAGCTCCACTGTCAGAGTCTGAAGGTGTAGGTTGCAACGGCGCCGTATATGGATATGGTGAGCCCGCAGGATGCACGAGACCACTCAAAGGACTAGTCATTTTTTTTGGTTTAATTATTACACTGTTACTTCACTGTGAGTACATTATTTAAGGTCGTCAGTACAAAATACATTACACTGCAATGTCCGACATAAAAGGAGGTCAATATATTCAGAATAAGTATTAATTAAATATTGTTAACGTACACGTCCACCACTATGCGCGACTAAAGAATGAAAAATCTTTAGTCCTATGTGTCCTGCCCACTGCCAGTTCAGCTTGACAATTAAAAAAACCAGTATACATGTTCAGTAACACACATGTTTTTCTTGTGCGGGGGTCGAACTCTAAACACTAGGGCGCCAATGACGAAGTAAAGCATCTATGTACAGACTCCAGCACATCCAGCTACCCCTATCTGTCAAATTTCTTTTATAGATTTTCAACTTTATCACATGAGCATAAGGTTCACTTTCAATTGGGGAAATTTGACAGATTGGGGTAGCTTGATGTGCTGGCGTCCGTACCTTAACCATTGCAACACAATTTATAATGAAATGATACAGAATTTTTACAATTAGCACAATAGAAAAATAATAGTCTGTAATATTTAAAAATTATATTAGTTAGGTAATTTATTTTAGAAATGTTAGACATTGCTTTAAAATAAAATAATTTAGTACTTTGTTCATAAATACCTCGGCCATAAAAATAGTTCAGTGACGAACAGAGCTCGCATAACTTTTTCGACGTGGTTGTATCCAAATGTGAATGATATTGGTGAATTTGAAAATGCTTTTATAAAACCAGTCTGCAATCAAAATTAAACAATGCTATCGTAATTCTATTCTTCAGGCCAGAGACGCTCACAGCCAGACGCTCTCACCGGTTCGTAAGTGATTGGCGAGGTAAAGCAAATATGCTCGCGGTCAATCCATGGATGGGTGACCGCCAAAGTGGTATAATTTCTCGGAAGGCACGTTAAACTCTCGATCTGTTGTAGCCATTGGGCAAACGGCATAAAGCCATGTCAGAGGCCTAATGGGCGGCTTGAACAACTCTGACACTAAACTCTAGTGTCCACTGCCCATAAGATAATTAAGTAGTAAGTTCTTCGCGTTCAAGCACCCACTCTCAAAGGAGAATAGTTACCATGCCGGCTACCTTTTCTTTGCAGAATATAATTAGTGATTATTATTATACACACACATACCCAACCACACACACTATTTATATACTTTTGTGGGAAACACGTTGACACAGCAGAAAAGGGGAATCAGGAATCGCTGTTTCTGTCATGTCTGCACAGGATTAATGGCATTTCATGATAGATGAGCCATCATTATTCATATTTTTTATACTATTCTTATGTCATTAAATATGAGAAGTATTTACCTTATTATTCTGCCTGTACAGTCTTAATGCAAATGCTTCTTGGCAAGATTCCAGCACAGTATGAGCTCGTAGTACAATAACGCCTGTCATATGAGATATAGGCACTCGGTTTTTCAACAAATCCACCACCAGAATACGAGTAGATACAAAGTGGATTCCACCCTCTAAATATGATTTTTCCCTAAAAAAATTAATTTGGAATTAATAACATGTATGATCAGCTCTAGAATTGATGTGCCCTACCCACTGCCACTTCAGCTTGCCAATTCTCCGGGCTATGTTGATTAATTTGGTTCGCCTGTGGATCTCAGCATTTCTGATTCAATCTTGCAGGAAAACCCCAAGTATAGGCCTTTCCATTGCTCTTTGGGTGATCTTGAGCCGCCTGATAAGGCCCATAGTGAGTGACTATGTGTCTGTTCTGTAAGTCCACACTGGTCGAAGACTTTTGACTTGAGATACTGCGGTATAAGGGACAAGAAGATTCTCGAGTGGTGACCACGAACCGGAATACTCAGCATGGGCGGGTCCACTACAAGATGGACTGATGATCTTGTGAGGTCATCATCATCACACACATCAATTTTTTTTTAGATGAGCATAGCCCCCTTGTATCTTCCAGTCAAATAACCTTGCAATCAGGAGTTTAATGGTAAAGTATTTATATAGTAACTAATCTTTTAAGAAGACATACTTCAAAAACATAGAATATATCTAAGTATATTGGTATATTGATATGCAGCTGCAATATAGAAAATAATATTTTATACACAGGTTTTGAAGTGGACCAGATATGACTGGGCCATATACATATCATAGGTACTCTTACAATGACAGCTGAAATGAGAGTATATACATAATTATAATAAATAACTTAAGAGCAGAATTAAAAGCCGTGGTTTTGGATTCTCGCTGTTTGGAGGTTGAGTGAACACGTGTTCGGGATTCATTCATTATTTCTATACATTTGAGCTTCTTATTCGTGTTGTTTTTGTGCTGTAAGTGTTTGTGTGTGTTCTTTTATTAATAATTGGTAATGGATACTGTCCATCCCCCCGATGGGGGGATGGACACTGATCGTCCTCCTGATGAGGGGGGCGGCGGCAATGAGGATGGGATTGTACCTGCGCAGAGGACTACGCGTGTCGCTAAGAAAAGACCAAAGACCAAACAAAGACCAGGACGCTGTAGACGGCAATTCCAAAAAGACAACGTCTCCCGCTGCGTCGGTACAATCTGAATATGTGTGCCCGGACTATGTCAACAAATTCCGATATGGTCCTACTGATGTTGCTCCGTTCCTGGTCCACGTCACGTCAGATTGTTCTCTCCATTCGTTAAAGATAGCCCAACTAATACACAAAAATAATGTATCTCATATAGTCCAAGGTGGGATAAAATCAATAGGACGAGGTAAAATAGTTATGGAGTTTTCTTTGGCTGACTCTGCTAATGACTTTATTTCTAACGAAACTTTTTTGGATGCAAACAATTTAACTGCTGGAATTCCGAAATTCCATATTACTCGTATGGGAATTGTTAAGAACATCCCACAGGACTGGTCTCTTGATAATATGATTGATGGTATACATACCCCAGTACTTGTGGAGAAATTGTCAAAGCCCGGCGATTAAATAAAAAAAATATTAGGGAAGGGAAGACGGAGTGGGTTCCATCAACTACGGTAGTTCTCACGTTTTTAGGCCGTGTTCTGCCGGAAAGAGTGTATTGTTTCAATTCATCTCTTCCAGTTGAACTGTACCAACTACCAACAATTCAATGCCGCCTATGTTGTCGTTTTGGACACATAACATCACAGTGCAGATCTAGTGCTAGATGTTACAAATGTAGCAAGTCTCATCGTGGTAACACTTGTGAGGTTGAAGAACAGGATGCTAAATGTGTCTTTTGTTCAGGTCGTCACATGGCAACATATTCTCAGTGTCCTGAGCATATCAGGCAAAAGAATATTAAAGCGGTTATGTCAGAGGAGAACATCTCATTTGTTGAGGCCTCCCGTAGGTTTAAATCAGTCGGCCATCTTATGCAGAGAAAACAAAATTTTCCTTGCAGCCACATACAGATCAAACTCCTTCACCACCTCGACATAGGGTGCCTTCCTCTCCGCTAGTTGGGGAGCCTCCTTTGGCTCAGACAACTTCATACAGAGAGACTGTATTTAAGGAGCGTAGGCCTAGACCAACCCTTGTCCCAGGGTATGATGTCAATGCTCACTATGAGCTTTCTCAGTCTCCTAAATCTTCTCAACCTAATGGTTATGCCTATCCTAAACCTTCTGTTTCTTCTCCTGTGTCTTCCATGATTAACCCTTCTTCTCTTGTTGCTCCTACTCCTGATGATAATCTGATAGAGCTTCTTCTTTGTACAGTAATAAATATTGTAGAAAAGTTTAGTGATGCCATTCCCCATAATGTCATGAATCTTCTCCATCAACTTTTAGCTTTTTTTATAAATAAAAATGGCTCTCACCCTCCTTCAGTGGAATTGTAGAAATATTCGCCATAAAAAGCATGAACGAATTAATTAATTGAATTCACACCAACCTTTAGTCTGTGCAATTTCAGAGACCTGGCTTAAACCTGGCAGTACATTTAGAGTGGCTGGATTCTCTTGTCTTCGTGATGACAGAGAGGATGGCTATGCTGGGTGTGCCTTACTTATAAATAGATCATATAAATACTCTCAAATATCTCTTCCTTCCCATGATTCAGAATTACATGTAGTTGCTGCTAAGCTTCTAGGTGTAACCTTTGTGTCTATCTATATTCCTCATCCCAATATAACTTTGATTAATAACCTCCGTTCCATTCTTTCTAATATTTCGGGCCCTCTTATTATTTTAGGTGATTTTAATATACACCATACACTATGGGGATCACATTTCTGTGATTCTTTGTCACCATCCCTTATTGATTTGTTTGATGATTTGAATGTCTGTGTACTTAATGATGGCTCAGCCACCAGAAGAGTATCTCCCATTCAAAACATAAGTGTTGTTGACCTTTCCCTAGCTTCTCCAGTTCTTGCTTCATCTTTATCTTGGTCTGTTCTGCCATTATCTTATGGAAGTGATCATTTTCCCCTTCTGTTAGACTGGCATCGTTCATGCAATATTGCTCCTGCACCTCCTCCACTTCTCAAATATAGTCTCCCTAAGGCTGATTGGGATAAGTTTTCATACTTGGTTGACTCTAAAACTGCTTCTCTTCCACATATAACATATCATAACTTTCATTATGTCTATTCGGAATTTTTTAATGCCTTGCTTCATGCTGCGGATAATTCCATTCCTTTAAAAAATTCCATCACCTCCTTGGTGGGATTCTGAGTGTACCTCTTCTGTAAATCTCCGTAATGAAGCTGAGTATATGTACGCTAGAGATCTAAGTATGGAAAATTACATTACTTTTCGTAAAACCTCTGCTCGCACAAAAAGATTACTGGCCAGGAAAAAGTTACTTGGATGGCGTAAATTCTGCGAATCAATTTCACCACGTTGCCCACTTTCTTTGGTTTGGAAAAAAAATAAAATATATCGCAGATCTCAAATAAATTATCATAATTCAGATTCTAATGATTCTTCTAATTGGTTTTCAAATTTCTTCAATAATCTAGCACCACCTTCTGTACCTAACTTTGATTGTTTGTTTCCATCTTCGATACCAGTAAACAATGGTGATCGCATGAATGACATTTTCACTATTAATGAGCTTTCTTGCGCACTGGAAGGCCTGAAGGATCTGCCCCAGGCATGGATGGTATTCCGTATTCTTTTATTATTAAATGTTCTTATTCTTCCAAATTATTTTTTCTTAATATTATCAATCATGTATTCCTTTCTTCTTCAGTTCCTGAGTCTTGGAAATCTCAAATAATAATTCCTATTATTAAACCAGGTAAGAATCCTGCTGAATCTACCTCTTACAGACCTATTGCTCTCTCATCCACATTGGCTAAGATTTTTGAAATTTTAATTAAAAATAGACTTGAATGGATTGTAGAGAATAAAGGCTTACTTTCTAGATCACAGTTTGGTTTTAGGAGGGGAATGAGCACGATGGATAGCCTTAGTGTTCTCACTACCGATATTCGTCGTGCGTTTTCCGAGGGCGAGAGTCTTATTGGGGTGTTTTTGGATATATCATCGGCATATGATAATGTTCAACTTCCCCTACTCAGGCAAAAATTGCAACATCTGAGTATCCCGGCAAGATTGATCAACGCTGTTTGCAATTTATTTATGTGTCGTTTAATTCATATGAGAGTTGATGGTAAAATCTCTGAACCCAGGTTGGTATATAAGGGTTTGCCGCAGGGGTCAGTTCTAAGCCCTATTTTGTATAATATCTATACGTATGATTTAGACCAATCAGTCAATTGTTTTTGTCACATTTTACAATATGCTGATGATATTGTTCTATATGCCTCCTCTAAGTCACTCGATACATCCTCCGTTAGACTAAATAGTGCTTTAGATTATTTAAATGTTTGGTTAAGTGACCATGGACTTTCTCTCTCTGTCTCTAAGTGTAATGGTGTGATATTTTCTCGTAAGAGAAATATCCCTAGGGTAGAACTAATGGTTGACAATGAGTCCATTGGTATAAAGGATAGTGTAAAATTTTTAGGTATAATTTTAGATTCTAAATTATCTGGGTGTCAACATCTAACATACATAAGTACTAAATGTGAGAAGGGTGTAAATGTTTTGAGAGCTTTGTCTGGAGTTGGGTGGGGTTCTCACCCTTTTAATCAAAAGATCCTCTACAATGCCATCATTCGCAGTCACTTTGACTATGGATCCTTTGTTCTTGAGCCTTGTAGTAAGCTGGCCTTGGCTAGGCTAGATAGAATTCAGGCAAAGTGTCTTCGTATTATTACAGGTGCTATGAAATCTTCATGTTCCAGTGCCCTCCAGGTAGAGTGCTTTGATCCCCCACTAGCTTTCCGTAGGCAATATTTATGTGATCAATTCTTATGCAACATTTTGCAAAATCCCTCCCATTTACTTTATAATAAATTATATTCTCTTTCTGGTTTAATACACTCTTCAAAATATTGGCATCATAAAGAGCTACCTCCTCTACTCAAAAGTTTTAATAGGTTTACCAATAAATTTTCTATTTTCCATTTAGATAAAGACCCATTGTTTAAATTTGAGTATGAATCTTTGCTTTTTAAGCCTAGAATTGTTCTCGATTTTGGAATTGCCAAAAATGATCCAGGTGCTAATGCAAAGTTCTGTGACATCATTGAGCGGGATTGGCCAGGATGGTTAGCTCTGTTCACTGATGCTTCTAAACAGTCTGTGGAAGATTATGTGGGAGTTGCTGTTTGGTTCCCCAAATATAATATTGTTTTAAGTTTTAAATGTACACAACAAACTTCCATTTTTACTGGGGAAGCTACTGCTGTTTTGGAAGCTGTATCTTATGTACTTTCTCATAAACTTAATAAATCAATCATCTTCTGTGACTCCCTCAGTTTGTTGCAAGATATTAATAAACTTCCATTCCGCTCAAAAGATAGATTCTATCTCACTATAAAAATTAACAATGTTTTATTCCAATGTTTTTCTTCTGGTATTGATGTAGTGTTAGCTTGGATTCCTAGTCATAGTGGTATCAGTGGAAACGAATCTGTTGATCTATGTGCTAAGGATGCCATCAGACTCAGAGTCAACTCCTACGACAAATGTTTTTCACAAGACCTTAAAGTAGCAGCTAAACCTCATATGGTGAAATTGTGGAATGATGAGTGGCAAAGAATAAAGTCAGTCAAAGCCAAGCACTTTGGTAGCTTACAACCTTTTGTACCAGTCAAACCTTGGTTTTTTAAGTACCGCAATGCTCCAAAATTAATCACTTCCACAATCATTCGTCTTCGATTGGGCCATGTTTGCACGGCAGTTTTTCTAGCAAAGATAAGAATAAGAGACAATTCTATCTGTGAATGTGGACTTGAGGAAGGAACTGTAGACCATATATTTTTTAATTGTTCAAATTTTTCTGTCCCTTTTCTAAGTTGCTCAATCGTTTCTTTATTTGTCTCTTATTTATTCTCTTTTGCTTTTCCATTAGTAAACGTGTCTATTACTCGCCTTTATATATAAATATTTTTGACATTGTGTTCTCCTAACTTTTGACATTGGCAGAATCATCGTTGTCGCGATGGAGCCATGATGACAAATTGGAATTGGAACTTAAGAGCAATAACACACTGCCATCTGAACCCAAACTATATTACATACATATACTTCTTTTCTTTTGTAAGTACATACTGTAATATATTTAGGTAATCTTAGAACAAGTTGCAAATATAATGTGGTTAGTGCAGAGCCATTGCTTTTTGTATCAGGCAGTCTGAATACACATACAGCAGCATATTGACTTGTTTTATTGGAATTATATTACATCCCAGAATCCCAGTCTTCCGGTAACACCCAGTTTCAGGACAAACAGACATGTTTTTACACACAAATGATGACCTCCGGCATGAACAGCAAGCTTTTGCTAACCATGCAAACAGTCCAGTCATACTAGGACAAAAGAACATGCTACACAAGGACTGTTGAACAGAAATTATTTAATTAATAATAATATGCTGGGACATTATTCAAACACGGCCATCTGATCCCAAACTAAGCACAGCTTCTACTATGGAAACCAGATAACTGATACACTACATATACTACTTTTATTTTGTAAATACATACTTATATAAATAGTTACACCCAGACTCAGGACAAACAGACATGTTCATGCACACAAATATTTGTCCTGGGTGGGAATCAAACCCATGACCTCCGGCGTGAAAAGCAAGCATTTGCCAACCATGCCAACAGGCCCATCATTGTAATTGTAAATTATAATATGTAAACCATAAATAAGTTACCACTAACAGTGTATAACAAGATATAATTAACTAGTAAATTAAAGTAACTATTTTAGTTTGTTAGCAAATAAAAGACTTCAAAATTAGATATTTATATAAGTATCATATTTCCAAACATAAGTTATATAAAGAACAATGCCCACCTTCCATACATTTAAAAACCTGATAGTGAAAATGTATGTATAGTTATAAGGTTTAGCAGAAAGGCTACCTGTAAGTTTAGAAAATAATGTCATAGTCATTTTTACGATATAAACGCTACGAAGTCAAGAAAATATTAATTTTACTTTTCTTGGCATATTGGAGGCGGCCTTTGCTTGCTTTGGTAAGAAACAGGTAATTATGAGTAATAGAATTGTCTAGTTAAGATTTTTCATTTACCAAATATAAACTAAAGAAATAAATTAATGTGCTAGAACCTATTATTAACGCTCGAAGTTTATATAGGAATACTTACTTAGCTATGGTCTAAAATGTAATTTTTTCGTCAAATGTCAAAAAAATCCGTTTCACTTGTACACACTTAATGACATACTGCATGATTAATGTATTTTTTTTTGTTATGTTATTTTTAATTAATCTGTACTTTTAAAATACTTATTTGTATAGAAGTACTTGTAAATAATTCGTGAAATAATCTATAAAACTCAGAAGCCGAGTTGAAAAAGCCATGTAGCAGTATGTAAAATGGACCGTCCTAGAAAAGTGTGAGTTGAGATCACAGACTACATAGAGATACTGTTGAGATGCGTTCAAAATATGTTAATATGTTTAACCTGGACGTAGAGAAATATTAGAATAATTTTTTTTCCTGCGTTTCTTTTAACATTGTGATAAGCATAATTAATTTACAATTCAATAAGCTGAATTTTAAGATTTATTTCATTTCTATACAAAGCCAGGTGAAAAATGGACATTGTTCTTTATTTCAATTCCAACCTTGATTTTTTTAACCTACATGTTAGCAAAAGCTTTGTGAACACAGTTGAAGTCCAATTGTGCGGGCCTGTTTGCGTAGTTGGCAAATGCTTGCTTTTCATGCCAGATGTTGCGGATTCGATTCCCACCCTGGACAGATATTTGTGTGCATGCACATGTCTGTTTGTCCTGAGTCTGGGTGTAATTATCGATACCTTACTACTTAATTATTCTTGCCTGCAACAGCTGCAACACATCTCCCAAACAATAGTAAAAGCATGTCATACTGCCACATATTGGCACTCCGCCAGCTTAAGGAATAGAGACATATTAATAAAGCACTAAAAAGCTTAACAAATATAAATACTTTTATATTACCTTTCTGTTCCTAGATTGGGTAAGGCCGGTAGCCCAAATTTTCCTGCAAAATATTTTTCCTCATGATCACTGCTATTCAAAATAAAAACCAAGTTGCCAGGATCTTTATATACCCACAATAAATTTGATATTATATTGTTATAATTGATTCCTCTGAAAATAAAACACTCATATAGGTACCCGAACAAATTTAGATTAATTTGCTTGGAATTTAGACAATAATATACAACATTCATGTCTATAAACATTAATAATATTTAAACATTTTTATACATTACATACTTTGCCGTTATAATAAGTGCATCATTTTCGAATGCGTCAATAAATATTTGTTTTTCAAATGATAATAATGGATATTTTAAATCAACTTTAGGTTCCAAACCATTAACTTCATTATTTTCATTACCGAGATCCATTTTGAAATATTGAACATAGACGTAATATAGTAATACTAAATTATGGAGAACCTATAATTTCAAAAACGCCGAAGGTATTTTTTATTTATTTGAAGAATAACTAAACTGAGCATCAAAGAGTATTTAACCTACAGCTGAGCATTATGAAAATGACAAACAGATGACAGATTTTTTTTATTTTTTTTTGTTTTGCCCTCTTTGGGCAGGCTAAGGTCTGTGACCATACCGCCTCGTCTTCAGTTGTAATATATAAATTTCAAAGTCAGTCGGTCATGTCCGTCACGTCCGTCACAGTCAATTCATAGTCCTACCCCAGTAAAGCAGTGGAGACTTTACTAGATGCTTCTATGGAGTTTTGGTTTCAACACGGAAAATCACAATTCACGGCAATATTGCACTTTCCTTCACTTATGTACGTTGTCGAAGATGTTATGTCTAAAAATCCACCCTATTTACACATAAAAACTCGAATTTACACCAGTTTTTGAAAATAAAACATAGCCTCGATGCGTCCTTTACCGCGTTGGCGCCAAAACCTCCTGCTGTCGAAACTACCTTGTCAACTTCTACTCGTCGAGCGTAAATGCCATAATGAAAAAATTGGGCTACCGGCCTTACACAATCTAGGAACAGAAAAGTAATATAAAAAAATATTTGCATTTGTTAAGAGTTTTAGCGCTTTCGTACGTCTCTATTCCATAAACTGGCGGAGTGCCATTATGTGGCAGTATGACATGCTTTTACTATTGTGTTTGGGATGTGTGTTGCAGGCTCTCTAGTGCCCCTGTGTATGCCCAGTATAAACTCCAGCTCTCACAAAGGTCTATATATAAACTATCAAAATGTAACTATGTTTAAGATGCTGTGTATATTTCTCTCATTTTAGGTATGTACGTACCTAAAATAAGAGAAATAAATGTTCTACTATTATTATTATTTTTTCTTTATTTTCTCGAAATATATTTCTCGGTTAGTAATGATGCCTACGGGTTTACGCCAAGTCAGCATCATATTCTTGCAGGGATTCGTTACTGTAGGTGTGAACCTGTAAAAACTTTCGCTTAATTCGGCAAGTGTTAAGAATTGCTGCTTTTTGCATATTTATGTATGTATTAGCCGGTAAATCTAACAAACGGAGTGATGTAAGTATTTTGGAATGATACCAGTACCTACTAGAGAGCACCATGGCACAATGGTTATTTTATAATCAACTTCTGACAAAGGTAGATAAACTATTAAGTTTACTTAACTTTGTCATTTAAGTATTTTACAAATTAATCCTATCAAAAATAGTTTATTGATTCTTCTAAATAAGAGACATTAATATTGTTATTATCTATCAGGATGTTATAATAAATATATAAACCAACCATGTCGTATTTTTTTAATGAGAATAGGTGAATGTTACCTAACCTAATACTGACCTAGATTAAACATGGGATATTTGGAAAAAATATATAATAACCACGAAATATTTTACTTACTCATACACTATTTCGTTATTATTATCTACCTTTGACTTTAACCACTATTACTTAATAAGTAAAAATAGGTATGTTGAATATAAGTGAAGTAAAATTGACTGCAAGTGTGGCGCAGCGGCTAAGACAATCGCCGCTGTGTGTCCTAGGTTTGATTCCCGCACCGGACCACTATTTGTGTAACCCGTAAATAGCTGTTCAGAGTCTGGATGTAATTTGTGTCCGTCTATTATATGTCTGTAAAGTATTATAGTTTTATTATTGTCATTGAAAAAAAAATCGTTAAGAATTACAGTGGTATTAATCTACAGCTGTGAGCGTGCCGCTGAATATAGTAGGTACTTACCTGCGTACGTAAGTATACTTGGAGATGGTGTACAAAATTTTACAAACATTTTGCTAGAAATATAATAGTACCGGCCTTCATTTTATCCTAAATACTAGACATATCGTTAACACTTTTGAAGATTTAGACAGAGTGAGTTTATCCTCTGCCGTTTGGTCTTATTTTGGTCGTCTATAATGGCATTAATATTTGGAATTATATATAAATATAAAAAGGTACCTACTTATATTTTTATTTTATATTAGTTTATTTAGTTCTTTATTAGATTTGTTGAAGCAAAGAGGTTACTCTTTTAAATGTAATCTCAATGCATGCTAAGGTTGAATGACGAACAATCGGAAGAAAAATATTGTTGACAGTTGTAACAATTGAATTTTGTTTTTCGATTGACATCCTTGCCAAAAATTGGTTTTTTCTATAATATAATTCCGTGTAAATAATATATCTATTATTCCAGTGTGTATGTATTATTTGTTATACCTGTACAAATAATACTATTAATATATTTATGCGTTTCTTTGCTGAAACTGTGGTTTTAATTTAAACTCTACAAGATACCTTAATGAAAAGTATTGTGTATGTGTCGCTATAGCTAGCAGCACATAGAGAGACTTTCAAACAGGTTATGGGCCGAGCTTTAGAAGAAAACGCTGAATAATGAATGACTCTGGACACGGGAATGCAGTAAGTGAGAAATTGAATATATCCCAAGGTAGTACCACCATGAGTCCGAGTCCTCTATCAATAGAGAAGCTAGATGGCAATATGGACTACAGTACGTGGAAGTTTATGATGGAACTATACCTAATCCATGAAGACCTGTGGGAATATACAATGTCTACACCGAGTGCAAGTGATGTTGCAGGTATGAAAAGAGAGCAAAAGGCCAGGGCAAAAATTCGCTTGATGGTAAAGCCACATTGTTTGATCCATGTACGCAACTCTAAGTCTGCAAACGAAGCGTGGGAGGCGCTTAAGGCTGCTTTTGAAGATAAGGGCCTAAATAATAGGTGTAGACTGTTGGCGAAATTGGTCAATCTGAAATTGGAGCAATTTCATTCTGTGAGAGAATATGTAATTGCCTTGATGACAGTAGCTCAACAGCTTCATGATCTTGGCAAAGAAATAGACGATGAACTGCTAGCAGTGTTAATGTTACAAGGTCTAACAGAGGAATATGCACCTTTGAGACTAGCGCTTGAGAACATCAATACTACGCTACGTACCGACTATGTCAAAACAAAACTTTTACAACTAGATGGAGATAAACCTTACACAAGTACCAGTACTTCAAACGCATCCAATTCGGCACTCACAGTAAAGCGACCACGGAAGAGGGCTAAGTATAAAAACTTCAAAAAGAAGCCTTTAAAATGTTATATTTGTGAAGGGCCACACAAAGCGAAGGATTGCCCAAGGAATCCAATGATGAAGAAGGATGCTTTAACGTCAATAGCGATGGCGACTGCGAGCAAGCAGGAATCTGGTGAATGGATACTTGACTCTGGTGCAACGAGCCATATGACGAATAGAAGAGAGTGGTTAACGGACTGTAAAAAGCTTTACAAACCAGTAGAAGTAGCGTGTGCAAATGGAGAAAGTATGTATGGAGAGGCAGTTGGTAATGTAGTAAACAAAGATATGGATGTTTCAATAAGTAATGTGTTGTATGTACCTGGGTTAGCCGCTAACCTTCTGAGTGGGAGCACAATAGTAAGTAGAAACCTAGTTGTTGTGTTTGACAAATCTGGCTTTAAAATTATGAAAGCAGAAGGATGCAAGGTTTCTGGTAATGTTTCTCATTCTGGTATTGTAGAGAATGGTGTCTATAAACTTAGCTTCTTCTCTCTCTTTTATAAGTATTGTTCACAGAAAATGGCCTTAGCTTCAACAGCTTCTGACCAAATGATACTATGGCACAGGCGACTGAGACACCTAGGGGTACGGAACCTAACACTACTTAAGGAGAAGATGGCGAAAGGGGTAAGTTTTTCTAACAGCACTTCAAAACTCGAGTGTGAAGCATGTGTAATGGGGAAACAAACTAAGCTACCCTTCAAGAAAACTGGTGCTAGCAGGGCAAATGAGGTCTTGGGCTTAGTTCACACTGATGTTTGTGGACCTATGAGTGAGAGTTCGTATGGAGGATATCGATACTACCTCACATTTATTGATGACCTCACGAGAAAAACGTTTGTTTACATGTTGAAGAATAAAGGAGAGGTCTTTGACAAGTTTGCCGAATTTGTGAGACTGACTGAACGTCAAACAGGGAAGAAGTTGAACATTATTAGGTCAGATAACGGCAAAGAATTTGTATATAAGCGAATGGATGAATTTTGCAAAATGAGGGGCATTCGTCATCAACTGACGGTAGATTATACACCTCAACAAAATGGAGTAGCCGAACGAGCTAACAGAACCATCACAGAGAAAGCTAGAATTATGATGGAAGAATCTGGCTTAAGCAGATGGATGTGGGCTGAAGCAGTTAACACTGCAGTATATTTGAAGAACCGGTCACCTATTGTAGCTGTGAAAAATATGACCCCAGAAGAGGCCTGGACTGGAAAGAAGATAGATCTGAGCTCCTTAAGAGTTTTTGGATGCAAGGCTTACCTTCATATTCCAGACCAGAAGCGAAAAAAGTGGGATTCTAAAAGCGAAGAGTTAGTCCATGTTGGTTATTGTGAAGAAACAAAGGGCTATCGCTTAGTTAATCCAGTGACGGGTGAGCTGCATAGGGGAAGAGATGTGGTGTTCTTTGAGAATCAGAAATATGGACACAATAGTGAAAAATGCATAGAAGAAATTGACCCACTAACAGATACTATTATTGAGCTAGAGAGAACCACGGAAGCAACTCAAGAGGAAGGAGTTCCAGATATTCGTTTACAACAACAAGATAGGCGTTTTGTCGAACCTACAGAGGTGGTTCCAGTGAACGATGTTGTTGATGATGATGCGTGGCACTCCTCTAATGAAAGAGAATCAGATGCTGAGGAAAATCTGCCAAATAACGGCACTGAGACTTCATGCAGAAGATATCCACTAAGGCGAAGGGAAACAAAACAGTTTCCAGATTGTATTGAGTGACATATAAAGCTACTTCTTTATCTCAAGATCCCTTGACAGTCGATGAGGCGTTAAGTAGGGATGATGGTATGAAGTGGATAGTCGCAATTGAGGAGGAATTACAGGCTCTTAAGAAAAACAATACATGGACTCTTGTGAAGCCACCGAAGTCGTGTAACATCGTTGATTCGAAATGGTTATTTCGAATAAAAGAAGAGGCGGGGGGAAAGACCCGTTACAAGGTACGACTCGTGGCAAGAGGCTTTAGCCAACGAAGAGGCGAGGATTATTATGATACGTTTTCGCCTGTAGAAAGGCACAGCTCGCTTAGAACTTTGATCGTGTTAGCAGCTAATTTGGAGTTGAAGATTAACCAAATGGATGTGAAAACGGCGTTTTTGAATGGCGATTTAAGTGAAGTCGTTTATATGAGACAACCAGAAAGGTTAGAGGAAAAGAAGATTACGTTTGCCTTTTGAACAAATCTTTATACGGGTTGAAGCAGGCTCCACGGGCGTGGAACTCAAAACTTCATGCTGAACTAACGAGATTGAATTTTAAAAGGTCAAAAAATGAACCGTGCGTGTACAAGCGGACACAAAATGGTAATATGATTATCATTGCGGTGTATGTGGATGACATTCTTATTATTCTTATTATAAAGACCTCGGCAAAGCTGAACTTATGCTGGGCATTCATATTGTGCAAGATGCTAAATGGATTAAGCTGCATCAGGAGCATTATGTAGAGAAGCTTTTAAAATCCTACAATATGGAGGACTGTAAACCAGTTGTCACACCAGCTGTCCCAGGACAGAGGCTAGAGAAGCCTGTGCATGACAGAAAGCCAGATGAAAGAATACCCTATCGGGCATTAATAGGCTCACTAATGTACTTGGCGGTGTGTACGAGGCCTGATATAGCTCACATAGTGAACTATTTAAGCCAATTCAATGAGTGTTATGAGGAACAGCATTGGATTGCTGCTAAGAGGGTACTTCGATACCTTAAAGGTACCAAGACACTTGGCCTGAGATATGCAAGGGAAAAACGTCAACAAACTATTGAGTGTTTTGCAGATGCTGACTACGCGGGAGATTGCGATCGACGTTCATACTCAGGCTCAGTATTCCTTATCCAAGGAGGAGCAGTTTCATGGCAGAGCACTAAACAGCGAACAGTGGCTCTTAGCACTGCTGAAGCAGAATATGTTTCGTTGCCAGAGGCAGCAAAAGAAGCTATATTCTTGAGAAGATTTATAGCAGAGATAGTTGGTATAGGAGAACAACAAGCTATAACAGTGTTTTCGGACAGCCAGTCAGCAATTGCTATTGCCAACAATCCGGTGCATCATCAGCGCACAAAGCATGTTGATATAAGGTATCATTTTATACGCAATGCTGTTGAGTCTAAGGTCATAAGGTTAGAGTACCGAGAAACCGAAATAATGGTTGCGGATGCACTGACAAAACCACTACCTAGAAGTAAATTTGAATGGTGTGTTAATGGTATGGGATTGTGTGTATGAAAATACTGTTTCTTCTTTTGTGTATGTATGTATGCATGAGAGTAAGGAGGAATGTTGAAGCAAAGAGGTTACTCTTTTAAATGTAATCTCAATGCATGCTAAGGTTGAATGACGAACAATCGGAAGAAAAATATTGTTGACAGTTGTAACAATTGAATTTTGTTCTTCGATTGACATCCTTGCGAAAAATTGGTTTTTTCTATAATATAATTCCGTGTAAATAATATTTCTTAGTGGTTTTAATTTGAAATCTACAAGATACCTTAATGAAAAGTATTGTGTATGTGTCGCTATAGCTAGCAGCACATAGAGAGACTTTCAAACAAGATTTAATAAAAACGGTTGGAATTTCTTTATTTCTCAAAGATTTACAATCACTTCGAGGAGAAACAAGATACATAATTAAACTATAAATATTACATAATTGAAAATTTGAAAAGTTCACACTGCGCATAATATGAAGTTATTTACTAAACAACGTACCATTAACAGTTGGTAGATAATGTACTTGTGTAGGTAGAGGTGAATAATAACCGGCGCGCTGCGCTCACGCCCTTTGTCCGTTGTAAGTAAGTGAGCAAATTTTAAGAGGCATTTACACTGAGTGTGAATTTGTTTACCATTTCTTTTTTCTTGTTATTATTGTTCGGTAGAGCCTTTGGAAATGTGTTGTTTTAATATTTATATGTGGTCTTAGCGTTTTTGATATGGTTAGGTAATGCATTAAAATATTGTGCTCCTTGGTATACAATTGTCCTTTTACCATAATTGGTTCTTGGTTTGTATAGTATTATATTGTGTGCCCTTCTTGAACTTCGTGTTTGCACTTGTATCTTTTTTGTAAGTTTTATTTCTGTGTGGATGTCTTTGTTTAATATTTTATGTATCAAAATTGCTGTATTGTATTGGTAAATTTGTGTAATATTTAATAATTTGGTTTCAGTATAAAGCTTTTGTGTTGGAAAAAGGTACTGAAAACAAAAAAATACGTAAGTAACTAAGTCGAGAGCATTATTGGTAGATTAAGAAACTTTAGATTCTTGACGCCGCATGCTAAAGTCAATCAAAGTTTGTCAGTCGTGTAAGGAAATCTTCCTCCCATGTAACCCTCTTCCAGGGTGCAGATATATGTAACTCACAAGGTATTTAACAGGTTGATGTAACACAATAATAACAAATTAATAAATAAAGCTATGATACAAGTACAGCGCGCGTGCGAGTCTTCACTTCAATGTTTCATATGGCGCGGGGCACGAGCGCACGATCGGCCCCGAGCCGACAGCTGACGTCATGCGTCGAGCGCGCAATATCTTGGAAATTAAACGTGCTCAAAACTTCTCACAGTTATAACTTCCGTAATACTGCATTGATTTACGTGAAATAATAATATATAATATAATATAATAATATAATATCGAGGGACAATGTCACACAGATCATCCTAGCCCCAAACTAAGCAAAGCTTGTACTATGGGTACCAGGCGACGATATACATACTTATATAGATAGATAAATACTTAAATACATAGAAAACATCCATGACTCAGAAACAAATATTCGTGCTCATCACACAAATATTTGCACTTACCGGGATTCGAACCCAGGACCATCAGCTTCGTAGGCAGGAGCGCTACCAACTAGGCTACGGTGAAATAAAGACTAATCTAATGTACGTAATTTAATCTTTATTGTTAAGTAGCTTTTAGTGCAATATTCGCATGTGTTGGTCACCCTTATTTCGTGTATCTCATAGATATAGCCGTACCCAACACCCATAATATCCAGGCGACAATCTCAGAAAAACTTGCTAAATACCAAGATTTAGCAATAGAGCTAAAAACTCAGTGGAGAGTTCAGACGGTCCATATAGTACCAATAGTTATATCATCCACTCGTAATATTCCTAAAACTCTTACACAAAGATTAGAACTTCTTGACATACCCACGTACAATATCCACTTAATACAGAAAGCTACTATTCTAAACACTTGCCGTATTACAAGAAAAATTTTAACTTCGTCCACAATTGCATCAGGTTTCTTTACGTATGCTTGGCCTGCTTGGCTACGGCCCGTACGTCAAGTAAACTTACCAAAAAGGGAGAAAAAATAAGTCACTATATAATAATAATAATAATGCACCAATAGATAAGTAGTGCTTTATGAGAAAAGTATAAATATGATACTTATTGACAGCAAAATAATATTCATAACAAAATGCAATAGTTTTCAGTCCTATTGAATCGTGTCTGCGTAGTGCGGTCATCCATTTCTTCCTTATACTAAAAACACTTTTTGGGTGTGTTAACATTTGAATTAAAACTCTTGAGCACTGCACAGCATTTTCTAATAATTTTCTCGTAATAAAATCGCAAGTACGAGCCACCAGCAGCGGTGATTAAATGAATAGTACCTAGATTTGTACCCGCAAAACGGCCGGCGCGCTACGTGAGGGGACACGTGACGTCACAGCGCGATCAAACGCCGCTTACGCTTTGAAATAATATCGCTTGAAAATGCGTACTTTGATTGCTATTATCTCAGCTGTCTTTGAGAATAAAAAAAAAGTTAAAATGCAGATGTTCTTGTATTTTCTTCTAGATTACTTTCGCATACCCAGAATAAAACATTGGCCAGGCTCATTGGACTCTTTATTAAATAGCGTAATGTCAGGTCGATTGTAATGGATGGTTTTGTCGGTAATAATGGTTCGGTCCCAGTAAATTTTGCAGGAACTATTTTCCAATACTGTGTTAGGTTTATATTTATAATATGGGATCTTTTTGTGTAAAAATTGGTATTGATGAGCTAGGTGTTGGTGTATATTATTATAGATTTATAGCAAGATTGTGCTAAATGTTCGAAGTTTTAACAATGGAATTCAATCGATAAGAAAGCCCAAAAAAAATCATTATTATGATTTTACGCAAATGAGAGGTACGTCGGAATCTACAATAAACAAAATAGGTACACAATTTATAAACCACCATAAATAATTAATTCAGATTATTATACATACTAAAGTAGAAAATTACAATTTTATTTAACATTTTTATTTTAACTTATATGTATATTTACATTATATATTTATAAAAGGCGAATATGGACAGAAGGTATTTGTATCAAAGATATTACAATATAACTAAATAATTTTATATTGTAATCTTCGATTTGTATAACTTTATGGTAGGGATCCTTGTATTTTTTTCGCCCTCTTTGGGCCTGCTAAGACCAGAGACCGTACCGCTTCGTCTTAAATTGTAATAATAATATTTGTCGAAGTCCAGTCAACTCCAGGCGAGTCATATTCCTAACCCAGTAAAGCAGTGGCGGGAGACTGAATTACTGTTTATTTCGGCGCTATTATGTACTATTTTCGAATTGTCAAAAAGATAACAAACGAATAGACACAGAGTATATGTATATTTTAATTTTTAAAAGAAACCATGTCAATGTCGCCAGGTCTGACTGTTAATGTGTGTATTGCAAAGTTATGGGTTTGAAGAAAAAGGTAGATTTATTTTTAGTTTTTAAATAGCTTTCACTGCTACCGGACTATAGTTTTTTTTTTTAATTCCGTTTTACGGCTCTGGCATCTTTGGCCTTATGAGCCTTCAGTAAATATCTTTCTATATCATTTATTTCCGTCATTGTCAAGTAAAGTCCGTCACAGTCAAGTCACACATAGTCCTTGTCCAACCCCAGTAAAGCAGTGGAGACTTTACTAGAGGCTTTTATGGAGTTTTGGTTACAACACGGAAAATCACAATTCACGGCAATATCGCACTTTCCTCCACTTGTGTACGTTGTCGAAGATGTTATGTCTAAAAATCCACCATATTTACACAAAAACTCGAATTTACACCAGTTTTTGAAAATAAAACATAGCCTCGATGCGTCTTTTTCCGCGTTGGCGCCAAAACCCCCCGGACTATAGAGGCGAGCGGGAGTAACCCATAATAACAAAAAATTATATTAATACACATCATAAAAATACGAACAGCATGGGTAATATCGTGATAGTCACGAGTTAGATATTTGATCAATTTATGCATGTAAGAAAGAACTTTGCAAAATAATGCAGAGACACTAAAGCAAACCAATTTTATTCTTAAAGGATAACTTTAATACTTTGTAGTAACTACAGGTACGAAAAAGGTTAAAAAGACAATTATTATTTAGAAAAAAATGCGCATAATATAATTATAATCTTTTAGGTATAAACACTCACTATTGAATTTTACAAATATATATATGTATATATATATATATATATATATATATATATATATATATATATATATATATATATATATATATATATATATATATATATATATATATATATATATATATATATATATCATTTGTAAATGTATATGTCCAAAACATTTAATAATAGAATCCATAAATAAAATATGTAAATTCCGCCAAGTAATCTTTTAGACGAAAGTACCCACCCACTCGGTATAATTATTCTTAACCTTTAATTCATGAATAGTATCTAGAATTAAAGGTACTTTATATGCTTATACCAATTACCAATTTTAGGAGTTTATAAAACTCCAGATTTATAGAACTCCTTATCACCACAAACAATATACATTGGTGTATTGTTTAATAAAACAAATAAAGTATTTTTATTGATTTTTAATAACCGTGCTCCATTTTACGGAAACGGAAACTCTTAAAAGACGTAGACAAGTGTAGGGAATTCAAAGGGCTGCCAAATACAATGGCGTCCCGAAATTAAGGCTCAATTATTGAAGTGAGGAATTACATATAATGTAATGGCGATAAACTCATCAAATTGGCCATTTTAAAGTTCATTTTCAGATAAAATGTCTTAGTGGAACGTGGAAGTGACTTAAAACAATAGTCCTATTAATATCTTTTAGTGGCATATTTCATAGTTCTAAAAAGTGGACTTAGTGACTAGAGATATGATTGACATTTGTTATAAATTGGTTTTATCGATATTTTATAAGATAGTATCCACACAGTAAAAGACACTAAATAATACCTACTCATTATTCCCCATATGTTTATATTTATATGTTTTTAACGTGTAATGTTGAATAAGATACATGCTGCTGTTCAAATTATATTGATTTCATGCATTATGGAGCTTAATCCGCATTAAGGTCCATAAGTGTCATGGAATGATATAACCCAGGAATCCTGCAAGCATTTCTGTTGTGTGTGCTGGATGGGGCGGTCGTGGTGACCACCGTTGCTGAAGGTTCTCACCGCATGCACTAACTTGTTACAGCAAGCGCGCTGTGCACGTTCAACCAGGTTACATAAATGGATGGTGGATTTATTCACTAAATGACTTAGACGACAAGAAATGTACTTAATAGACAACTGTATTGTATTTTTTCTAATGCAATAAGTTCCCTGTAACGGTAGAATTAAATTGACGTCATTAAATTCATAAAAAAAATGTTGCAGTTGGCTAACAATAATTGAGTACGAGTGTACTCTCGATTTATTTTTAAGTGTATGCCATTCTGTTTTTTATTATATTATTATCATTGACAATAAGCAGAGCATACCGTAAAACGATATCCGGAACGCTCACCATGTAGCCACTCTATTGCCTATTACACATCAGGGGAATCAATTATTTAAAGTGGCAATTGTTCACGCATAGACAAGATTTAGTCAACGGAAATGACGCCATCGTAGGTGTAAGAGACGCCGACATTTCTTTCGCCAGCCAGCGTCACGTCGGCAGCTCGTGTATTTTGTTGCATTAGTTTGAGACAATATTAAACCCTTAGTGATAAATTTGGAATTGGCGAAAAGATATATTTTTCTAACAGAATCAGTACATTGTATGTGTTGTAATTGATTATATTATATTTTTGGTATTTTCTTAGATAGTGCTTTTCGTTACTTTACCTTTCACTGCGCATTGTTCTAGAAAGCGTAATCAAGCCATGAATCAGTTCGGAAATCGTGGATTCGGTGGCCCTCCACAGCCTCAGAGACAGAATCGTCGTGGTAACATGAGAGGTGGTGGTGGATTCCGTGGTAACACAAGATTTGATAATAATTCCCAATGGAGCCAGAATCACGGTCAAGGAGGTCAACGGCCGAATAATAATGAGGTGAGTGCAAATTTTTCTCGTTTTGGCCATTAATATGACTCGTGCAATTTCCTGTTAAATATTTTAGGTAATCCATTGTCATCTGATGTGTATTTCTATAATAAAAGTTGAAAAGATGTATAGGTACTGAAGAATCTTGACGCCATTTTGTATTTGGATGTAGCTTGGTGTTATTGATTTTTCCTTGTCATCAAATTACCTACTAAACAATTTCGATACAGCTACGAATACACGAAATTAGGTCAGACCTTACAGTCATGGAAATGATATTAGCATGTGTCACTTTTCTTCTGAATCGTGACCATATTTAGGGCTTCAGCGTATTTCGCTCGGACTAGCCCATTTTCCTAAAATGGTGTCCTACTTAAATGAACCCATGTTGAAGTTTTAATATTTCGCCTTCTTTTCTCTCGCTTTAGACTTTATTTCAACTTTATCTTATTTGAGACGATTGCAAATATTTAAAAGAAGATGAGAAGAAGTCTTGGTCAAGGGCTCTTCACAATTGCAAGGAATTATAAAATGAGAGTAATGATAAAATATGAATTGGGGCAACATGTAACAAAAATTGGTAATCATATTTAGCGATCCTATATCAGTTTAAATATGTAACATAATAATATGCAATGCAATACTGAAACAGTATTATGTTGAGGCAAAAACATTTTTTGAATATTGCGAACTGTTTCTCTAGTTACGCGGTTAAGTGAGTTAAATACCTAATAACATGTAATTAATTTTCCTATTTTTATTGAACGATTTAATTTATTGGTTTAATAAATGATAAATATGATTTAGGTGAAAAATGTGCAGCCTGTGCAGCCTGCCGTAAAGCCCCAACAACAACCTCAACCGCAAAATCAAGTTCAAAATAAACCAGTCACTCCTCAGCAGAAAGTAGAGACTCCACAGGTGCCACAGACACCAAAGCCTGTCCAGCAACAACAGGCACAACAGAAGCCCCCCCAGGTACAACAGAAGCCTCCTCAGAATCAACAGACCCCCCAGAAGCCTCCTCAACATCAACAGACCCAACCAAAGACTCCTCAGCAACAACAGGCTCAACAGAAACCCCCTCAAAATATCCCAGCTAAGGCAGAGTCACAGGATCATGTGGACAAGCCAATTATTGAACCATTAATGAAGAACCTGGGCAACCAGAATCAACTTGGTGGCAATCAAAATCAGCGTGATAACCAAAATCAGCGTGATAATCAAAATCAGCGAGATAACCAGAATCAGCGTGATAACCAGAATCAGCGGGATAACCAAAATCAGCAGAGGGTATGTACAAAATCTTTTAAATTTTACATCATATACAAGTCTGTATCAGATAAAAGTATTTTAATTGTTAATTACTTTGTCTTTAGAATATGAATGGCAACTTTGGGGGAAACAAGGGTAATGGGGGTTGGGGCCAAGGTGGACAAGGCAATAAGCAGCAAGGTAACTTTAACCAAGGCAACCAGGGCAACTTTAACCAAGGCAACCAGGGCAATTTCAATCAAGGCAATAAACCATTTGGACCTAAAGGAGGTCAAGGTGGACCTGGAGGGCCTGCGCGCAATCAACAGCGTCAAAGTATGCGTGGTCCACCTATGGATGGTGTTAAACCACCTGCTCAAAGAGAGGTAAATATATATTTGCTAATACCATAAATATGACGTTACCATACTATGTAAAATACTATAGGCCCAGAAGATTAGTGTTGATAGGGTCTGGACCAGACCTTGCATATGTATATATAAAAAATACCTGACAATGTCTCAATTATAATAGGTGCTAAAATCTGGGGTTATGCTTCTCCATTCTTGCAATATGTATAAAATTATTACATGTTAATATGTTATTTTATTCTTTGTAGGAACATATGCTGGCAAACAAATTGAAGGACTTAGTGGGGCCTCTTATAGATTTACCTTCTATTGATCAGACAGAAGTTAAGTTCAATGGCAGAAGCCGTCTTTACATTGGTAATCTCACCAGTGATGTGACCGAGGAAGAGATCACTAGCTTGTTTGCTCCCTTTGGAGAATCTGCTGAACTGTTTCTCAACAAAGAAAAGAACTTTGGATTTATTAAAATGGTAATTACTTTTTTATGATTTTGATGATTCATTATCATTCCATTTGATATTCATGCATTCTAAGAAAAAATATTTTACTATTTCTTTTATAGGATTACAGAGTAAATGCAGAAAGGGCAAAGAGGGAATTAGATGGCAAAATGAGAAATGGCAGGACACTTAGAGTAAGATTTGCTCCTCACAACAGTGCTGTCCGGGTGAAGAATCTCCCTCCCTTTGTGTCCAATGAACTTCTGTACAGGGCTTTTGAGATATTTGGCAAAATTGAAAGAGCATATGTGCGAGTAGATGAGAGAGGAAAAACACTTGGAGAAGGTGTGGTGGAGTATGCAAGGAAACCAAGTGCATTGGCTGCCATACGTAATTGCACAGAAAAATGCTTCTTCTTGACGTCGTAAGTATCTCATTTACATTGAACTGTGATTTTTTAATTTTATTGGATTCTTACACAAGTTTCATATCAATAGGTCATTACGTCCAGTTATCGTAGAAAACTTTGAAGAACCAGATGAGTTTGATGGGTACCCAGAAAAGAATTTGCCTAAAAAACATCCAGAATTTTTGCGCGCGCGTGAAATCGGACCGCGGTTTTCGGAGTCCAACAGTTTCGAACATGAATATGGCACTAGGTGGAAGCAGCTGCATGAACTCCATCGCCAAAAAGAAGAGGCGCTCAAGAAGGAACTGGCATCTGAGGAAGAGAAACTCGAAGCCCAAATGGAATATGCCAAGTGAGTTTCTCTATACTTAAATTGTATATGCACATACATTGCATTACTTGGAATGCAAAATGCATTACATGGTACAGTACTGATCTTTCCTGTATTTTCAATTTTCTAAACCTGATTGATATTTATATGCAGCAACTGTCATAGCTGGCCATCTTGTATGATAGTAGGAATTTTGTGAGAGTCGATGCGCGCTTGATCGTTTTTTATTTAATCCTGAGAGGGTAAAATATATAATTATAAAAATGTGGCGTGCAGGTACGAGCATGAGACGGAAATGCTGCGGGAGCAGCTGCGGCAGCGCGAGCAGGACCGCGAGCGACAGAAGCGCAACTGGGAGATGGCGGAGCGCACGGCCGACGAGCGGCGCGAGGCGGAGCGCGTGCAGCTGCTGCGCCAGGAGGAGGAGCTCAGCCAGCGCATGCGCCAGCAGGACGACGAGCTGCGGCGCCGCCAGCAGGAGAACACACTCTTCGTGCAGGTAACAGTGCTAGCATTACATACTAGTTATTTATAGCATAACAGTCACAATGGGACCAGTTGTGTCCTAATTTTGTGGATGTTGCTGACTAAGTAGAAAATTAATATGCTTTACACTGTTCCAATAAAAAATTGAAACTAAAGTATATCAGACGCGGTTGTGATACTTGTCGTCATAAAATGTACTCCACGATGCAACACAGTGTGACAGGTTGGACCTTAAACGCTTATCCCTCTGTTATGAAACAAATATTAAATGAAATCTTTTACTTACTTATTTTCACCTAATTTGCATAGCCCAGGAATTTTTTAAAATATAGTTATTATTTTTAGGCACAACGGCTTAATTCGATGTTGGACCGTCAAGAACAAGGAATGTTCGACCAGCAGCAGCCAATGGTGAGTAATCACTTTTTTAATAACTTGCTTCACTGCCCACTGAGGCGATAAATAACTTCGTCGGGTTTTAGTGATGCAAGTTTTAAGCAACTTCACTGTGTCTTATTATTTCCATCATGATTCTACTCTTATCATATTATTATATCTTATTTTGATGAAATTAAAGCTCCTGAAAATGATGCAAGAGGAATTAAGTGTTTATGATATAAACTATTTTTTAATCTATAATTGGCATGATGTTAACAGATATGTTTTGGTATAATTGCGTTACAGATCTCAAATCATTATTATACTAGAAGCTACATCTATTAAATTGCCAGAATATTTCAGTAATAAATATTTGAACTCTGCTTATTTTGAACCTCGTCCTCCAATATGGAACATGTTTATAACGATTTGTGCCACACCTAATATTTGCAAAATTAGGTTTGAATTCTTAACGTTTCGGTTAGTACAATATATTTTTTATAATCATTTCTAATACTTGCATCTATCTCTTAAGATTTCGACAAATCTGTCTGTAAATCAGTCTGAGAAATTAACAACATAATGGAATCATTTAAATTATGAGTGAGAAAACCATGAAGTAGGGCAGTGGAGATCTCACTTGAACCTAACAAATAGAGAGCAGGAGTTTCTTTTAAGGTTTTATAGTGCACCCAAACTTTTACTAATCTAACTCACCACTTGGTTAGTTAGGTCGAAAGAAATTGTGGTTTGGATAAACCTGCTATTTATGGTGTATAACATTACACAGGTCTGCAAATTATAACTCTTATTTTCTCTTTCGGATTTGATTGCTGATATTGGGTATTTTTGGGGTGCTGATTACGAATATGAAATATGTACTCGGATTTGTCCTATCACCCTCAGTTTTTTTGATAAATCATGTGTGAGATCAGAAAAAAAGGCCTACTTTACTAATTTTTTTAATTACAATTATGAAATAATTACATTACCTACTTTAAAACATTAAAAATAAATTCAAGGGACAGTAATAAATAAATTAAAAATATTAAATACCTTTATTAAGGTATCTTGCTTTTTTTTTCACCGAATCTCCGGTTCTGTGATTTTCCCTTGAAATTCCGACTTTGATCAGTTCTCTTTAATAGCCAACAATAGTCTGCCATAATTATTTTATTCCACTTTCCCTGATAGCGACCTTCCATTTTCTTCAAATCCTGGTACTTTTTCAAGTAAGCGTTACTGTACTGATTTTTTTTTAAACAATGATGGTGCTATTTGTAGAAAGTACATTAATCTGTCCTCATTAACAGTCTTCTAACGATTTAGATTAATTTATATTAAAATAAACACAAAAATGAGGTCTTTTGCAAATGACTTCAAAATCCACTAGTTCTTTTTGATAATAAGGGTATGTTATACTTAGTAAATAAAGTTTTATTTAACTAAATTTATGAGAACTCTTTAATTAATGTCTACTTCAACCATTTAATGTATTTTTTGTTCAATAAGAAATAAATAAAATATTAATTAATAACTAGGTAGGCAAAAATTAAGGATGGATTGATGAAAAATTAAGGATGATTTGTGATGATATGAGTAATAAAAAATTCTGATGTGATGGAATTTTTAAATATTAATCATAATAGGAGAGGAGGTGCATAGCATTCATTAGAGAGGTAGGACATAGCGTTCATTCGCTCAAAGAGTAGAATAGTAGTCAAAGGGAAGTACCTCCACCGAAGAATAATTTTAATGTTGTGTTTCCGAGTGTGAGTAAAGGCGCCAGAGCTCATTGGGTTGGGGGGAGGGGTCAGCAGCACTTGTTTGCTGACTCTTAAATGCCGGCAACGCACCCGCGCTTCTAGTATCGCGAGTGTCCATGGGCGGCGGTGATCACTTACCATCAGGTGACCCACTTACCCTTTTGTCACCCTCTTGATATAAAAAAAAAATCAGCGCTCCAAAATCTATCCAAATCAATTTATCAAAACTGAAAGGGGGTTACCATTGAAGACCTATGTTATCTTTAGCTTTTATATAGTATAGAATATAATTTATGTAGACACTCCAACAAGATTATAAGACAAGAATATACATGGAAGACAACACAATCATGTAGAATGGGCGGTATAATTTAACATTTCGATGTTCAGATATGCATTACTTTACGTGATGCTTTTAAATTGACATGCTTTAAAAAAAATGAGACTGAAATTTGGCCAGCTTGTGTTGAAAATCTTTACTTCTCTATTTCATACAGGTTGATACTAATGCGGAAATGTATTGTATAATTTAAATGCTCTTACCTGCAATAAATCCCAATCTTAGTCATAGAAAGACTTGCCAATATTTATACATTAACTTACGCTCAATTAGTCAGTACTATATACTTGGTAATCAACATTAATATTCATGTCTGTTCTCTCACAAATTGTAACAACATCTTAATACTTAGCAGACTGCCCTAAAACTATGTTCTGTATTGACTCCAAACAAGTTAGCAAGAAAAGATCAGAATAGAGAGGGCAGCCTATAAGATAAGTTATTAGAATAATTATGGGATTAGTAAAATATATAATGTTTGTAGGCAAGAGGGATTGGGGAATTATAAAATAGCTAAGTAACTTGTTATTTACTTTACAATTTTCCGAAATTTTGTTTGCCGACCATACCTACTGATAAGATTTGGGTATATGAGCTTGACAAGTACAAGTGGATGTTAATACCCAAATGCTGAAAAATATTCATTATTTCATTTTCACAATGTGTCAAAGTAATTTTTGTGTTTGAAAGGGCACGAAATATCCCAAATAAATATTCAACAAAAACATACTTAATGGGATATAGGGTGAGCATTTTGTTGTTTTGTCCTTTGTTAAATTATATTTGATGTGTTGGAAGTATCAAGGGACTGACTATATTCTTGTTATGGGTTGAATTACATTCAGAATATTTTAGGTTAGAATGTTCCAAGTAGTTTGATATAAAGTAAACTAGGCCTTTTGATATATGAGAAATATAATGTGAATGGTTAGGCGTCAAGAATTTTTGAAGGTTTACTTGTGACTAGTTGTCTAAAGTTTGACAAGAATATTCTGAGGTGAGTAATAATAAAATAAAAACTTAACCAGTCTAAATCTGAAGGCACAAACCTTCAGATTTAGACTGGTGGGAATTGGTATAGAGAAATATTTACACCAGAAAAAATTGGGACTGGTTAAAACATTACAGGGTAAGTCTGGAGTATTTGGGGTTTAGCCGCAAATATGGGAATTTTCAGGATTCTATGGTGGTAGGGGAGTAAATACTCTATAATGAGTCCGAATGATTCTGGGGTTGATAAACATCAAAAATATATTATGTTCAACTAAAACAGAAAAAAGATGTTAGTAATTAACGTAAGGGTGGGGGAGTCCGCAAGATTGAAATAAATGTTAAGTTATTTTTACTTTTGATTCAATTGGGAAGATTGAAATGAAAGTAATATTTTGGTGTAGTAAAAATATTTATAGGCTGGTTTTTGTAAAAGTAAGTTGGGAATAGCATAAAAAATAGCCAAAACCATGGTCTGGAAGATACCTCATAAATTAATGAAATAATTGTAAGGTTTCGGGAACAGAATGGAGCCAGTTCAGTTACGTATACCTCCTTTACTGCCCATCCTGAAGGTTTGATTATTCTATCTTATTATTTTTATGTACGTGAAATCAGTCTAGTACTTGATTATGAATGCCTTATGTGGACGAGCGCAGAGATGACAGTTTAATTTAAAAACTACTCTGATTATTTTTGGAAATGCTAAGAATTCGAACTTTAATGTCAATATTAGTGTGATATGAATTAGTTGTAGTTCATTAGCCGGAGGACAGGTTGATACTTAACAACTTTTCGTTATGGACATATTATTGCAATAACTACAGTCGAAATATTTACTACATTTTCTGGAAATACTTCTTTATTTAATGTTTTTAGCTTATTTACTAGGAAATGAATTATTAATGCGCCCATATTCTTTCTATTTTCTTTAGCACATTAATATGTATTGTTACGAAATGTATGCGCTGCCTAGTGCAGAGAATATATAACTGTATGTAGTAAATGTATTATCAAATAATTAAACACATAGTAGTGATAAGTCTGCTTAAGTGATGACAACGACTTGACTCAGTCATAAATATGATGATTAATGGGAAAATAGTGCATTTTTACTAGGTTATGGACAGAATCTGATACAGGGGACTAGTTTTGGACCAGAGTTATATACCATTGTAATTTTGACACGTATTTAGATTGTTTGCTTATTAGATAACCTTTTATTAAATTTCTTACCATCATGCATAAAAACATGTTATGTAATGTAAAAAATAAACCGCCAATAGCTCAACACAGGGATGGTAGCTCAATTAATGGCTGCCAAAGGCAGTTACAATTAAGTACTTCTAGATGAAGCAATTAACATATCCCAGAAAATCTAGAATATTTGATGAATTTTATGTTTCATTTAAGACTAGTGAAGTATCAGATTGGAGGGAAATTTATCTTGTGTTGGTATCTTCTATTAATTTCTAATAAGCAAAATTTAGTTATCAATCATAAATTAAACATATTATATTGTTAGTCTTTTAGAGGACATGCTGAATTAATAAACATATATTCTTCTGTACGTTGCATACTATTAAGGAGTCTACAAAATTTAACAATGGATGGGAATGCCAATATAATTATAGCGCGCTAGACTCTGTTCTTGCTATAGTACGCGGAGTAGATGTATACATCAAAGTGATCCTAATTATCCTTTTCTATAAGAATACTTATGGTCTAGTTTGTTGATTGAAATCTGGAAAATGTATAGGTAATACCATGAATGGGATGTAATGAATGTTCTGGTTACGATATTGTCGTATATGATATTATAATCATACATTTGTTACTAAAGGTCATTAAATAATTTAATCCCTAGTAAATCGTCGAGTTCTGTGAAAATACAATGTAACTAAAACAATACGCGTCCACCTTTCTTAAACCACAGTGATCGTTACAGAGTTACTCTTTGGTGTGTTCTGTCACAATTGTTTTTATTTTACAAATTAAATGCTTGAAACTGATATATCAGGTGCAAGTTCAATTCTAGGTTCAATTATGTTTACATTTATTATTAAGTGAGATTCTATTAGAAAGTATTATGATTGCTTACTTAGGATGGAGGCTACAGAGACCAGTACGACATGCCACGAGGGAGTTATGATGACAACCGCGGCGGTTGGGAAGGACCGCGCCAAATGGACGATTACCCTAACAAACGTCGTCGATTCTAAACTCTGACCTAGCAAACAACTCGTCGTGTAATTTTGAGCTGCTTCCGTTTGCTAGCAAACCATTCGGCGTGTAATATTGCGGAGCTTCCGTTTGTGAAGCGTTTTTTATTCTGTTCTTAGTCCTTGGTTGGATACAAGTAACGGGGAGAATTACATTATTTTTATTTTTGACGTCGCCCCCATATTTGACGTAACATTGTTATCAAATCTACCAGTATAGGTACCTAACGGGATAGTATCCATCTAATCATTATGATTGATATGTCAACATTTATTTATTGTTAATACATTCATCAACCCTTTATTTGTACTAACCAAAGGCTTAGTCCCTTCGGCTTTTGCCATCAAATCCTGTGTCACGTAATATTAATAGAATAATCTCTCTAGATATAATGAAACTGAACAATTGCCGGTAGTACTAATTAGGTGATAACGTTTGACATTCGACGGTATTTGTTCGTTAATCTGCACTCTACACGGTAAAATATATTATTAGATTATCATAGCAGGGCGCTCATAAAGATATATGTTGCTCTTTTAAATTATTATAATGAACTAAATTATTATAATAGCATCTTCGGAATCGTCAGATACCATTTTGGCATCTATTTAATGTCTACATTCCTTATTTCCACACTTTGATTACAAAGTTACAAAAAAACCTAAATGTTTCTATGTACACGCATAAACCAGTATAGTATTTTAAAATTCATTGACACTATTATAAGTTAGACGATAATGATAAGTACATTCATATAAGTAGTTTTGGTAAAAGTTAGACTAATAGTAGTCAGTCTAGGTATGTACCTTCCCGTAAAATTACTTTCTTCCATATTCTCTAGTTTTCTTCTCGATCTTCATTTAAGAATTTTTAAGTATGTGTAATTATGTGTTAATACGTCAAAGGTTTGAGATTCTAAACCAGATGTTATAATATGCTTTTAATTTTAAAATGTTGTATATTAGCTTCAGTCTATGACTATGTAAATGTGTACAAGTTAATGAATGGTAATGACAAAATCTATGTTTTCTTTCAATATTTTTTGCAATTAGTATTGCCCAGAGAAAGTGTGAAGAATTATTTAATATTTCATAAATTAGTTATTTTACTAAGTAAATAAAAAGTCTTTAATATGAAATTAGTTTTGAATTATCATTTCAAGTAACCCTCTCATATAACAATTTATTTTATTAATCCAAAAATAAATATCGCCAGGAACATAAACATGATTATTAATATGTATCTTTGTATATTTATGTGTTCACTACGTATTATCAAATCAAATCAAATCAAATTTATTTGCATAAATCAGGTTACAATGGGTGGTGTAATAAATACGTGAAGTCCGCTGAATTATAACCCTGTCGGGGTGTGCAAATGTTGCTTAAGTACAGGTTACAAGTATTTTTTTTAATATTTTCAAGATGCTATTTATAATCCTGATGCTGCTATTTATATTCTTTACTCATTTAAATTTATGATATCTTGTAAGAACTTCAATGGTCTAAAATAACATTTTTTGCTTATATATTATATATATATGTCTAATCCGCTACTCAATTTTAGACTGAAAAATGTACTGCATGCAGCGGCGATATAAATCTAACCAGGCGGTATATTTCATGGTTTAATTTATTTTTTGCATGTGATGTTATAAATACATCTAACAAAGTAATTAATTGTTCTCTAGCATTGTTATCAAAACCAAAAACTTTCGTAAAAACATTTTTTTTTTGTTATTGTTTTAGAGAATTTTGTTTGAATATAATATTTTTTGTAAATATTATTTTTTTTCCATTCTCTAACTGAATATTTCAGTAATTAATTACCCATCAGTTTATAAAATATATAATACTAATTTAAAATGTAATTACCAGCTATCGATAGAAATTCAAAGAGTGGTTTAATTTTTTTTTTGCATGCGATGTTATAAATACATCTAACAAAGTAATTAATTGTTCTCTAGCATTGTTATCAAAACCAAAAACATTCGTAAAAACATTTTTTTTTTATTATTGTTTTAGAGAATTTTGTTTGAATATAATATTTTTTGTGAAATATTATTTTTTTTCCATTCTCTAGCTCAATATTTCAGTAATTACCCATCAGTTTATAAAATATATAATACTAATTTAAAATGTAATTACCAGCTATCGATAGAAATTCAAAGAGATTCTATTCTTAACTCAAACAAAAAGTTTAAGTACCTACTTAATATTTAAATGCAATTTTACAAATATAATTACCCATTTCCCCAGTTTCGGTGTCATCATGGGACACCATGGGGCAGGCTAATAAAAAATATTAAGTGGTGGGGATTGGATGAATTATCTGCATTTGTGCCTGTATTGCATTTTATATCAGACCACCTATCAATGTTTATCTTGAAATTATTACATTATAATTTATACGTCTTTTTACGTAAAGAATATGACTGAAAGAAATCTATTAATTACTAATGATTTGAGATGATTATAAACACCTATGAAGTTCTGTCGTTTGTAAAAAATAAATGAACTTACTGTGTAAGTACTCACGATTTTATGCTGCACTTTATAACTTCGACATTCTCTTAGTGCACTTTATATTCAGAATGGCTGAAATCTTTCTTAATTCATGAGAAAAGTAAAAAACATATACGACACGTATAAGACTTACAACCAGAATTTCAATTTTTTTTGTTCTATTAATCCTCAATAACAACGCGAGCAATGTTCGAAATTTTGCAGACAAGGTGTAGGAAGATGGGGTCTCGTTGGATTAGTTCTCCGAACTCTTGGTAATAACTTATGTTAAACATACTAGTATACAATTCTCATTAACCGCCTCTCGATCTTCTATTTAGTCCTCGCAATGTTACTGTTGTCGATACGTCGTTACCAACAACTTTCGTCGGTTTTGCCCATTTTTTCAAGATCTAGAGCAGCGTTGGTCAGATTTCTGCTCAAGAGCCACATAAGAGAATTTAAAGTGATCACGACGGCCGCATATTTATGGACGGTGATATCAACAACCTAATTTTTATTTATTTATTTGGAAAACAAATAGTTGTACGACATGAGCTTATAAACTAAAAGTAATAACACTGTAGAATGTTAGGAGTACAACCCACAGCGTTTTCACAGATTACTAAAACAAAAATAAGAAAAATATAAAATAATAATAGTTGTCACCACCAATAAATTGACATATTTACTACATGCTTGCAAAACGTGATTGCTGCATTGATTTTGTATGGTACAGTTTCTGAAGTAATTTATTACTTTGAAAACAACTAACTCAATTGAGTTAGTTAATTGTTTTCCAATCGGTCGTGTGGCACAGTTTGATGCCCAGGGATCTAGATGGTAGACTGCTGTTTAAAAACAAGATTATAGGTATCTGAGATAATTGTACTCTATTCGCTTGAATTGTTTTACGACACTACTTGTAACCAGCCGTTTTGCGATTTTCTGATAAAGAGAATGGGGTACCCAACGTGACACCAGCTTCTTATAGCATGCGCTGCATGCGGCATTTAATGACAGCATATTTCAAACAGTTTCTATATAATTTCTCAACATTGTCAACTCTTAATTTGCATTTTGGTGTAGAAATAAAAAAATAAAACTTCTTTTAGTTACCAGTTTTGCAACATGTGTAATTTTAAAAGCACATTATTGTTTAGAAGTGACGCTTGTTGACGGAACTACCTATATTGAAATGTTGTAATTAACCAGTCCGGTTGACATTCATGTAAATTATTACAAATTTCAATGGATAAACAAATCAAAATAATCTCAATTTTATAATATTATGATTTCATAAGGTTTCTTTTGATTAACGCTGATTAGGCAAATTGGGCTGGAATTGTGATCTATCTGTATGATTTATTCTGTGCACCAATACATCCGAAAATTTCATCAATCATCATTTTTCCACACTAGAAATAAAACTTTTTTGTTTGACCAGACTAATAAACACTTACGGATAAAGTTGAGCAGTGTTTCTGGTAATTATTTGTGCAAATTATGTTATAGAGATATAAGTTAACATATTTTATTATATTTAATAGCTTGAACGCAAAAATATAAATCGTAACCGTGGACACAAGAAATAAAGAAAAATACCGACAGCTTTTAATAAACCATACCTATGTACTATAATTATGCCAGTTACATAACAACATTCTACATTGAAGTTGTTTGCAAAATTGCATTGTTTTTGTCGCTAGCGGGTCGTTTTGATTTAAATTATTTTAATAATTGGCATTTTATCTATTTATGTATTATACTCTTATATATATATATATATATATATATATATATATATATATATATATATATATATATATATATATATATATATATATATATATATATATATATATATATATATATATATATATATATATATATATATATATATATATATATATAAGCTTCGGAATGAAGGGAAGTATTCTTTGCTGAATGCTGTGGGCTCTAAATCATAAGTTACCTAATAGTAACTTAAAACCTGTGGCATATCTTAAAGACCAGTCGACATTGTAAATATGCGTATTTTCCTCGTAAAATTGTGGGGCAACTGTAGTGTAACATATTATTTGGTGATGGGACGAAATTAATGTCTTAATAAATTACATTAAAAAATAACAGCTTAGTCAAAAAGAATTAATTTTTTGGCTGGCATTTTAATTTTAAAAAATAGCTTGTTACAATTGTTCTTAAACTATACCAGGGAAATAGTATCTTACGAACTACTTGTAAATATTTAAGAAAAGCATTAAGTCTCCCATAGGAATATACAATGTAATTCTTAAATAAGGTTATATTGCGTACTTTGTAAGTAATAATAATAATATCTTTATTTGTATAAAAGTGATTGTAGTTACAACTAATAATTATACATGGCAGTTCTTACAGCTATTTTTGATACAATCTTGTGGGTGGAAGTTCTGTTATCTTTGATAGGTTAATAACCAACTTGTAGTAAGGAATAGTAGTCCGATTCCTTTGGTATGAACAGTAACAATAATAGAGATATTTATATATTTGTTTACAGTTACTTAGGTACTAAATTAGATTATGAATTATAATCTTGTGGGTGGAAGTTCTGTTATCTTTGATAGGTTAATAACCAACTTGTAGTAAGGAATAGTAGTCCGATTCCTTTGGTATGAACAGTAACAATAATAGAGATATTTATATATTTGTTTACTGTTACTTAGGTACTAAATTAGATTATGAATTATATATCATACAGTAAAATATTGTGTTCGTGTGTGTTTGAATGGGTGTGTGTATATGTGCGTACGTATTTAGTTCTATTGAACTGTTAAATAAATATTATAAATATATAAAGTGTGTGATAATAATCATATTAACAAATAAATGTGGGTAGATTATTCACATGTATTTACTAACTTAAAGTAATCCCAGTAGGAGTTCTTCCGTTTCGTCGTAGGATTTTTGGCGGAGAAATGATCTGACTAAATAGTTATAAGTAAAGTGAGAGGAACCGTATGTTGGGCATGCATAGTTAATCTTATGATATAGGTGTGGGGGGGCCCATGTAGTAAGAGAACCGCTTGGTGAAGGATGTATTCGGTTCCCGAATAAGACAAATTTTATCTTTTCGACGTTTTGTTATTTTTTATATGGAGTATTTTTGTGTTGCAGAAGAATGGTATGAAATATAAATAGTTGCCGTACGTTCAGGACATTACACGAGTTAGGTATATAGAATATTCGTTGAGAACATGATAGGCCTAAATGTTGACACTTTAAGTGTAGCGCTCTGTGCCAATTCGACTGGTGTAAGGATTGTCTTTGCTGCATCATCCCGGCAGGAAATACAGTTGGTGACAATAGACAAACATAAGCGTAATTTACACTGCGTATAATGGCTTGATCAGCAATATGGCGCAGTTTTATTTAATGAATTAGTTTAAGTAACCTGCATTCATATACAAATGTACATATACAATGGCCAGCTGCATGGATTAAGTGGAAGAGGAACAAAGGAGTGACATGGAGTTAATAAACCTTGGACAGGAAGACTAATCGAAAAGAAAACAACTGTGACTATTCCAGGACAACCAATTAAAAATGTAATAAATACCTAGCTAGTACCACTACATTGGCATTGGGCTCTTGTACTGGAAGTTGTGGAGCCTAAATCATCATTGCTGCTTTAATCTAAAGATAGATGCCCTGACTCTCGACACGGACCTGTATTCTTCATAGGCTCATTACGGGTTAATCGACGCCATCCCTGAACCTAGATAGCTTTTAGATGTAAAAACGGAAAAGTTGGGAGTTTTGCCCAAAAATGAACCGGAATGGGTGAATCGTGAAAGAAGAATAAATTGTTCAAAGATTAATAATGTTTATGGTTTTCCCATGTGGATTTCGGGCTATCGATACGGGCTTGACACGGTACTTGGTCGCAACACTGCGTGTCATAATCAAATTGATGTTGAGTATATTTGAAAGTAAACTTGACACTGAATGGAAATTTACTCGTACTTGACAGTACGTTTCTTGCATTGGCGGCGCCGTACATAATGTGAAATGAGGCCTTTTTAACTCGACCACGCACTTGCGAATTTATAATCTTTCATCTATTGAGGGAAAAATAATTTCTATGCAATATTCGTCCCAAATTCAATTTCAATCAGTATTATTTGAAATACCCGGGAGAAGAGACTATCAAATTTTAGTTGAATATACAAGTACTTTTAACTATTTTGTTAACGTTCTTTCTTCCAAGACTAGAAGAAGGAACGTTAACACACTGTATTTGTGGATGTGAAACTTACCAAATGATGCTTAACCTTAAATAATGAAAGATTATTACCGAACTAACTCTGAATGACCTTATAATGATGGGTAACCACAACCATCACATGCTAAATTAAAAAAACGTTATCTCAGGATAATATTTTATATAACTACGATATTATTTCTGATTCCACGTACGTCAGCGCACATAGTACGCAGCGTTCGATAGTAGTAGGTACGTAATTTTTGGTAGGTATGAGAACTACCTACCGAAAATCACGAAAGCTATATTATAATAATCATACATTAAACTAATAATAAAGAATTACTCCATGTATGATGTGAATTAGTGATGTGTGTCACTTTAAAAAGTGTTGTATTTAAGGCGATAAATTCGCAGATCTGTACATCAGAAATTTGTGTCTTCATATAAATTCAGATGACTGATGATTTTTTACGTATATTATAGGTACCTAAGTTTCTCAGATTTTGATTCTTGGCTATATTAGGCTTTCCAAACATTTCACATGGAAAATGTTACACGCAAGTATATGACATCAAAAGAACTGCAATTATCTACACGGTAAGTATAAAATCCTGGCTTATAAGTGCGCTTCATAAACAACTTAGTAAGTCGAGAACAAAGAAGTGACGAAAGTAGTTTGTTATTATTCTAGATTATTTTCTAACAAAAAAATGAAGCGTGCCTAGAAGCCTTAATTTTAATTTGTTTTTGTTCTATCCCTGCGTTGTATTATACCCTGTTGTACCCTCCAGCTGTTAAGGGGAGGGCCTCACAGGAAGAAGAAACATATGTGTATTTCTATCTTCAAAATTATAATTAGTATAATTTTTTGTGACATAAATTCAGTAGTCACATGATATTCTAACAGCTATACAGTATCCAGAATTGATCCCCACTCGTCTCTTATCTCGTTGGCGTAGAAACTCATTCATTGCTACCTTAGTAAAATTTATACTGTAAATGGTACGCTAAAAGGAAATGGGCATTAAAAGGAATTTGAATTGCGGACTTTGGGGCAAGATGTAGTAAACCATCAGTTTTAGCACAAGCCCATGAGACCACCCATGACCGCATTAAATCATGAATATTCAGTGTTTACTCTCTAAATTGAACGTTCAAGTTCAAGATCGTTGTTGGAATGGTAAACACAATAGAATGTCCTTTTTATCATCTCGTAACTATTTTGAACGTTTAATTTAGGGCGTTGACACTAATTAACCCTACTTAAAGTTGATATTATAACTGTGTTCAGTCGTAGATTTGTGTTAGCTATTCAATTTGATTGCATGATCTGTATGCGCTAGTCATTCAGATGTGAACTGCCATACGTTCAAGTGTAAAGGTCAGGTAAAAATGCATGAAATGCTTTTCTTCGGAGGCTGAGAAAAATAAAACTGAGAAAAAATAAATAAATGAAAAGCACTTGAATGCTATTTTGAGCAGGTTCTTTTTGTGTAATAAGCTTAGCTATATTTCCAGGAATACAATTATGGAGAAATCATTGATAGTATTTGACCTATATTCTACTTACACAATGAATTGTTGGTACGATTTACTGACCGAATCAATTCACATATTTTTCTAATTTTCTTACGTTCCTCATAAAAAAGAAAATTTGGATAGATTGGAAGTCATATCCTTTGAATATGAAAAGGTTTCCATGGTTTTAGAAATTAGTTTTCGTTCCTCCAAATACTTGAACGTAATCTAATTTTTATGGTGTCTTACAAAGAACCACATTCGCGTTTGCTTAGGTTTAAGCAGCAGGTACAAGATTCAAAGAAGAGCTTAACCGTAAGCAACAAATAAGGAGGTTCCGATTCTGGCTGTGGTTTGTAAGCTTGTATAAGCATGTTTAGTTGTAATTCATGGCTCATATTTGCGGGTCCCTAATGGTGGGAGGATTTTAAAATGTTTGGTTTGTACCTCGGAATTCATTTTTATTATTTTTTTTAACTCATCCTCTTTTACCTTTACACCACATAATATATCCCTTTATTAAAACTAGAAGACAATTGCTATTCGTTCTGTCACAGCTAATTTAATGACAATTATTTAGATATATATAGCTAGAATATATACGAAGAATAGACGTGAAATATTTTTAGAAGGGAGAGGTAGCTAATAACTTTAAAAAATAACTTACGACAATGTCTTGATATTTTGTTTCGTAAGAAAATATAAATCGTGTAAGAATAAACTTATTTTGAGTTATTTATTTACAGCACTGTAGCTACCATGTCAGATGTAAATAGTTTCAAGTTATTGCAATATTAAAGTTATGTTGGTCTTAACTAATAATATGTAGTGCTAGCTTAACCGGATTGAAAAAGATCGTCATTGTTAAGCACCTACAACTACGCACGCGGTCATTTCTTAAGTGGGTGACCGCCTGAGTAGTTTAAATTCTGAAAGTCCATGTGCTTCTTAGGAGAAGGTAAGATTTTTATCAAGTTTTAGTCATCAGACAATAAATCGATGTCATATTAGATACACACTGGACGACTTGAACAACTTACGACACAGGGGTTACAACCGTTATACACACAAATAAATAACAGGTTTTTATTTATTTCTAGTGTATTTGCAACATTTTCAGATGAAATGCCATATTATTTGTTTTAGAATGGTTTTGGTCCATTCTTAATTTAGGTTCAGAATAATTATCCCATATTGAAAAAAAAAGTCTTCTACAATTTGTTTTTAACACCTACTGTGGAGCCATCATTCGATTTAAGTACTACGCTATATCTTGACAATAATTAGGTTAAATTTTGATTGACACAACAATACTAATCATCCAGAAGTAGGATTTTACTGCTTCGCTGGATAATTTATATTATTGTGTCAATCGCAATTTAATCTAATTGTCAAGATATAACAATAGATTAGTCTTACATCATACATCAAGAACTGACTACTGCCATCTGAGCAAAGAGAAAAGCGTAAGTCGACGCTTAATATGTATTTATTGTTCACGGTAGGAACACCGTGTTACAAATTTTTTTGCAGTCCATATCATGTTAATGGAAATTCACAACAAATACTGCCTTTACTAACAACATAAAGACGTTGTCAAATACTATCTCCCCGACGTGGCGTCGAATGTACCAGGAATTCAGTATGTATATACTGAATTCCTGGTACATTCTACGCCAGGTCATTCACGTTCGTGGCTGTAGTGATGCTATATTTGTCCTTTTTATAATAAATCGTGAGGTCTTGAGGTTATAAAGACAACGATTCTTTTTAATACAACTTCCGCACTACGGAAATATATCGCTGTGCCACGGACATAGTACATGCCGACTAAAAACAACTAGATGTCCTGTGCGGGATCGAACCCAGGACGCCACCCTGAAGTTTCGAGGTGTGTTCGACTGTCTTAACTGATGCGCCACAAATGCAGTCAATTAGTTTCTTACTGTTAAAGCATAATAATATTACAAAAAAATTCTTCTTAAATTTATTTCTGTTCGATTTTAATGTTTTTCAATATGCATCCTCCCTTCAGATCAGATCCTATCATCTGCATTAAGATGATATGATCCGATCCTTAGCCATTATTTGGAAATAAATGTAATAATGTGAATAAATCACAATCGTCTGCTGAATCGATGATATCCGTTTCTGTAAGACCGTTTCAAACATCCGGCACGTAGCGCCGGACGGTAGTAAGACCTACGTTGACTCATGCATGACTAACATACATTATTTTTCAGCTGATTAGAATAATATTATTCTCTTATTTGAGTATAATTTTATTCTTTAATTTGAGAATAATAATATTCTCCTAGAGAATAATTTTATCCTCAAATTTAAAAGAAACTAAAGGGGCATCCTTTCTATTTTCCGAAAAAATTGGATGTCTGTTCTGCCTTTAGAGACTAAACAATTCTTTTTAGATGATGATTTTTAAACTCTATTTTTTGAGTGATTAACAATTTTTTAATCTAAGGTTATTTCAACAAATTAAGTTATACACAAGTGAAACTTAGTCAACCAGGTGGGTGTCTCATTACGAATTGGGCACTTTATATTATACACAAATAAAAGTTATTCTTGTCCAGTCAGTCCATTATATACCTATATCTTGATTTTGTAGAAAGGACCTTAAATATCCAACAATAATGCTGCTATACTTATTAAATGTGGGATATTATTTTTTTCCAAATATCATGCCCATTATTGCCCATCCTTAAAAACTGGGAGTTAATATGAAATTTTAAATTTGGATATCCAGACATAGGGTTTGGGTTATGGATAATTTTCGACTTCCGGAGTCAGTTTACAGAAATGGGTAATGTGTAGTGTAAAACGGAAGCTTAACGTACCATTGATAACTCCTAGTTATTAGCACTGGGACGAGTCTTATGTACAGAAGAAATTTTACAGATTGGGCTAGCTGGATGTGCTGGCCATCCAGCTACCACAGTCTGTCAAATTTCTTTTATAGATTTTCAACTTTATCACGTAAGCATAAGGTTCACTTTCAATTGGAGAAATTCGACAAATTGGGGTAGCTTGATGTGCTGGCATCTGTACAAAGAAAACCTAAAAATCAAATTATCTAGTTTTGTTTAGTCTCAAGATTTGGTTGTCAAATTTTTTTGTTCTGGTTTGGTGAACCAAAGAATGGCAACTTAAATTAGTCGGCAACAAATATTTTAATAGAGATGTATTTTGGCTGACAAAGCATAGTTAATACTTCATATTTTTTTATATAATCGCAACTGCAAGTCGGAACAGTCGAAGTTCCATATGTGTAGTCTTAAAATAAAGAGGATAATTGTACAATTATCCTTTTTTATTCTGTGGTACTTAAGGGGCTGGTTTTGGGAAAGTTTTATCGTAGGGGATAACGTGACAGACACCTGCCATACAGCTATAATTTGGTAATTTATCTTTTTGAATCCAGTGCAACAGTTCGGACAATCCAAAAGATTATTATTAGGAGCGGGGTACCATCGGGCGTGTTGTTTAAGTTAGACACCAAGACATGCGAAGTTGGTTCTCCTGCATGGGAGATAACATTTAAATAAAGAAATGTGCCATACGTGCCAAGCATCAATTGTGCTTTTTATTTCATTCTTTATTACAATGAAATTGTATACAGAAAAGTAATTTGAATTATACGTATTGGTTTAACTTATCATATTCTGGGTAAATAGATTATACATAATCGAGTTCTCTGACGAATAATTAGTGTTCAATAACAATTTATAGAATCCCAATCCATTATTCCCATGGTACGTTACACATATCTTTTGTTTTCAAAAGTTTTTGGACTCCCATCCATTATTACTCAGATAAGTTAAACATGTTTTGTTTTCAACGTTTGAATTTTCACTCATCATAATATTCCGATTATTCCCGAGGTCTCTATGAATAAAGTTTATAGATCATCATATCAAGGGGTTAATACATTATTAAATTTGTAAAAACTGTTTTATTATTTCTGCCAACTGGAATATTCTACATTAACCTTTTAAAAATTAGGCTAGACAAACTGGCTATTTGGTTTTTAAATATTTTTGATTTACTACTTGCCTGTCCATCTCTAATAACGAATAATATGTATTTAAATTCCTTCTCAGTAAAGGCTGAATGCATATTCTAAAAAGCCCTAGTCTCTTTTTATATTTAGATTTTTATGTATAGCCAGATTATTTTTATTTACTATATTTTATTTTTCCTCATTTAATTTATTATAAAAATTGTAACTTCGTTTAGCATCACCGTTAAACGTAATTTTCTTTCGGCTTCGGCTTTACCTACAAACCCACCTATCTACAAGCAAAATTTTGTGAATATCATAGGCGTAGCCAGAGCTAAATTTGTACATAAAATGGGGGCTTTGGAGAACTCAGGCGTATGAACTCTCTAAACCCACCAACCCTGGCTACGCCTATGGTGTCAAGGATCTCAGGATTACACGAAGACCCAGTTATGAATCCACATTGCATCAATGAAGACTATAATCAGATCGAAATTCTGCGCCATTGTCTCCTTACCGGTAAGTTTACAAATGCAACGCCGACACCATTATCACATATTGATAAACCTAGTAGACATTTTTTAGTATTACTGGTCCAAGTTGCAGATTAGCAGCTTGAAATTTATCAATAAATCCGTACGGTAATTGTGTCAACAATGTATACTAACAATGTTTATATAGAACGCTGTACACTTCTACTTTATACTTGATTACATAATCTAATCGACGCTGCATGAGGTTGGTTGGAGTTCTTCGTTCAAGATTTTATTGACAATCTTGTAATCCGGTCAATGTATGTGCAACGGCTAGATTATGGTGTATACGATTTATTAAAATTATGGGCACTTCAAGAATGCAGTTAGATACCAATATTTTACATATTGCGTGCACTTTTAGATCTTTTACGCAACGGCTTACTTTATTATGTTTTTTCATGTTAACAACGTACGTAACGTTGCTGGAAACAAACATGACTAGCATACAATGGCCTCTATATACACATAATATCCATCGAGTATAAGAATGTATAGAATCATATATCATTATTTTATTCTCCACGTGGACTGACGAGTTTTTATTCCACATAGGTATTTAAGATTGATGAACTTCTCAATAGAAAACCTAACTTAAATAAATATACCGTTTGATTTGGCGAATATTTAAGTATGAAACACATTTGCAAGCGTTGTTACATTAAACTGTTATCTAAGGCAAATACTACTAAAATATTTTCTATGATAAAGTACTATTCTATCTTGAAAGGTATAAAAACGAAAGCATTGACAACAATTATTTTATTTTTCATAATTGAATCCCATCCATATGGTTGATGTAAAAAGGAGTATATTATGTTTAGGGTATTTGTATGTAGGTATGTATGTTTGTGTGTATATCTTTATTCTGTATTACCATTACGTATTAACTTGTAAGTACATACGTATTGCGTAATTATTAAGCAGTAGGGGTAGTTACTACTACTACTAAAAGTGCATTATCACTAAACGATGCAACATAGATCGCAAATTTGCGTGAAATACAATACATCAAACTGTCGCTTTATTTTTTTTCTTTCTATGTACTTAACTAGAAGATTCTGGTAGAATAATAGCTTTCTTTCTCGTTTTTTCAAGATTGTTTCACGGTTATGTGTCAAACAAATACGATCATAAAATAAAGGTTCTTATCCAGTTACAAAATATTTTTCCTAAAGATCAATAATTATTTTATTTTTAATCGAATAGACTTGTTTTAGATGATGTTTTGTGCTCGAATACCATCAAAGAGCGCGTGCAATATTAAAGTTTATCTTCTTATTTGACCTTAGCATTTGCACGGTGTGGAGTAGCGACCCATTCGCAGAGTTTTATTATATTCGTGGTTTATTCGGTGAAACGTTACTGTCCGCCATTATTGCCTTAACTTTCCAATTACCAAAAATAAGAGCTGAAAATGAAAAAAATATTTTTGAGTTCTCAGCTAATCAATCTAGGTTAACCTATAAATTATACTAATATGAAAATCTAACATATAAGTATTTTTCTTCTTAATCCATTATTGACTGTTAAACTATATTTTCTACATAATCAAGGGAGCTTTAATAGCTTACACCATGCAAAGTAAAGTATTCCTAGACACGAATAATGATAATATGAAGTAGTTATTTAAATTATTACATTATTTATTAAAAGGAGTTATAGGTGATAAATAATCTGTTCTTCTAAAAATAAATTTCTGCACTTATTTATTAATCTAATATTGTATTGCATTTTTCCAGTAATAATATATTTCGCATAACTAGTTTTGATTAAACCGCTAATTTCTTTTTATTGTGTTCACAGGTGTCAGTATTTAGTTAGACTCTACCCTGGGCTATTATCAGGTAATTATTATTCAGTATTTATTTATAATTTATATCTTTCATGCAGCTTTTATATTATATTTTACTTAGTTTTAGCTTTATTTTTAATACTCTTTTGTTCTTTCCTTTTTTAAATTATTTGAATAATATATATTTTGAAACTATGACGTTATTTTTAATGTCATATATGTGTGTAGTCAGAATACAGTCTCAGTTAAAACCACCTCACATTTACATAGAAAAAATTGAAGTGAAGTTAACTTCAGGTTAGAGAAATTGTATAATATGATGATTCCTATTGTTTTTGTCTTCTTTTCCCGTCTGACATATATTGATGTACAACAATTAGTATCTGACTTTTTAAAAGAAATGTTATGATTTCCTTAAATTTTGAATTGGTACCAATATTATTTGTTTTGTCTACAGATGGCCAGGATGAAGGAAGAATTGTCCACCATTCATATGCAGCTAGTTGATTTGGGAAAGGTAACTATTCGCTGCGATGTTTTTAATTTCATTACCATAAGGATTACCAGATGGAAAGTATTAGAAAGTAATAGAAATGAAACATAGCCCTTAAAATATTTATTTAATTATTTGGACAACCGGTAGTTGTTACATTGTTCCTTGCGTCTTCAAATTAGGCACAGAAATATAATGATATACACAACATTTTTATTCTTTTTTATTAAATGACATAACATTTACTACTTACATACTTAAAACATGAAAAATGAAACATTTATAATCAAAATACTTTTTATGGTTACTTTGAAAAACTACACTAATTCAAAGCTTCCGTAATAAATTAAAGACATTTTTTTATCCTTTAAAATTTCTATTTTAACGATTTGAACAACATTTGTATGGAACCATTCAGAATGAATTTCCTTTCTAATAAACAAAGAATTATCAGAATTGTTTCGGAAATAGCGGATATTTCGCGGAACAGACAAACAAAACAAAAATCATTCACTCAAATTCATAACTTTGCAAGACTGTTAAAAAGAAAATGAAAGATCTCCGATGGTGCAAATAGCGAATATTACTTAGTTATTCACTTCAACCTGTGACATTTCGCTTCAATTTCTTACATCTGGTAACCCTGATTTCTATGTTTGTTAAAAATGATGATTCATTATTTTTGTCTTCTTTTCCCGACTGACGCATGTTGATGCACAACACTTCGAATCTGATAAATTTTAAAGGAAAAGTCACTCCTTTCTCAAATACTTCCGCATTCAAAGTTGTTATATAAGTAGTGGGTAAAACTCAAGGAGAGCTATTGTAACACTCGCAGGGTATCCTAACTGGGATCTAGAGTAGATCTTTAAAATGAAAACACACGTATAAAACACCAATCACGTATTTTATTTAATAATAATAAACTATTTTTCACTATACCTGCTTTAGCACTTCACTTTTGTTACTGTTGACAATCATAACTCAAATATTAAAATATACTTTTTTTATTAATTCAAATTCTATTCTAACTTTAAAACCTATGTCCAGCTATTCTTCAAAAATGAATTTTCTAGCTGCTCAAAAGGTTTTATTTTATAGGAGGGCAGTAGGTCATATCATTACACACCCATAACGCTGAACATATGAAACAATATTATTTTGGGAATTCTGGTATACAAGTCATTATTGTTGTGAGGGAAGTAATAATTTTTTGTGTATTTTACATATTGATTTGCTATATGTTTAGCTCCAGTGGGAAATTAAGCACCTTAAGTTGGGTCCACTATTTATGTTACACGTTGTATGTGTAGCTTATCGCTACATCACGATTGGTTTGTAATCTTTTACTTTCGATATTATGCCGAAGTGTACTTGATTTTTCCTTTAAATAAAACATAATGCTGTACTCAATATGCTTAGGTATACGTACATATGATTACAGTTGTTTGTTATTTGTTGGCAGTGTGGAGAAAAGTCGGCGCTCGTCCTTGGTTCATTTCCCGAGGGATTATCTATTTAACCTTATTTATGACAAGTATGTACCTATTGTGTTGTTATTAGCGCATTTAAAATACATCCTTATAATATTCAAATTAATAGAATTGTTACCTTAATGTAAATAAAATTATGATAATTCCTGTCTGTCTACAGTGTTCGACCGATTCGAGTTTATAACTAGCAGTTATAAACTAGTGTCTTTTTTGTTTTCATTGGTCGACCACCTGTGTTATTGTCGCCATGCTAGCCTTTCCAGCAGTGTACGTCTTTCGGCTGATATGATGATGACGATGATAGCCCCCGTAAATAATTTTCTAGTAATCTCTAGGTCTACTCTATCTAAGCTGTAGGTTGTGTGTATTGGAGGGTGGGTGGGTATTTTAGTGTGAGTCTTCATCGCTATGCTAGCTAGCCTGCAGTGCGGAGTCCTACTCTAGTGGTGCATGGAAGTTTTAGAAATACATAAAATGTTTGTAACGATCTATTCAATAAAAGATGTATATCTTCTTAATTGTATTTTATACTCTGTAGATTAGACATTTATTGTATTTTGCTGTTAATAAAATTATTATTAGGTTGGTAATAAAGAGTAGTTCTGACTCTGGACTGTTTTGGACAGTATTATACTGTTTTGGACAGTATTATACTGTTTTTCACTAAATTATACTTTTTACTGTCAAAAAATAAAGTATACAAAATACTGTTTAGATTTATTTAGTCAAGAGGGCGTTCACTGCTCAGTGCAGCGCAGAAACAAACAGATCACACTGAGATTGTAAATTAGAAAGTTGTGCGAGAGATTCTAAAAAATATGTATTTAAAACAATAAATAAATAATATTCTGTTAATTTTTCTACAATACTGTTTAATATTATTCATATACTGTTTAATATTCTTCATATACCTGAATATACTTTATTTCTAGTAATAAAAAGTCGGCAACCAAAGTCTGGATGTATTTTGTGTCCGTCAGTTAAATGTTTGTACAGGTCTGTACAGGGTATCAATTATCTAAGGGCGGGCGTGGTCTTTAAAAAAATATATGTATACAGATCAAATAAAAAAAATACTATATTATGTTAAACAGCAAAAAAAAGTTCATCTTAAAAAATATCCGTCATATTTTTAGGTTTCTAAGATTAAATAAAATAGATATATTTACATAATGATTTTGAGCAAATTATTTGCGAGGGTGAACTAATATTTAACTCAATTATAAGCATCTAGATTGCATGGGTCATCATATAAATACTAAAGATTTTACTGTTTTTGTTTTTTCTAGTCAATGTGTAGGTGTCCTGTTTTTATTCTGTATTCAGATATTTACTTCCACTGTATTTTATTTTAAAGAAATGATTTTAACCAAGTTTTTTTGTTGCAGATCATTAGCAAGTAAACAAAGCTCGATTATCAAGATGCTGCTTTATCCATTCCAATTTATACAATAGATTACAAAACCTTACTTAGCTACATTACACAATTTGTTGTGAATCCTAATGTTTCTTGATGTTTAAAAGCATTTTAATGTATTTTATATATAGAAATTTCTCCACATGTAACACAATATTTCACTAATACTATGAAAATGTTTATTTATATGAGAGAAATACCTATATATCCATTATAACTATCAATACATTTACTTGGTGCGGAGCCTGTTTTTTTTTTTACAGCGAAACTTCATATCACCATTTACGTTATAGCACAATAGAAATACATTTTGTTTTATTCATAGATATTTCTCTGTTTGTAACATTATTAAAGAGCTTGGTTAGTTTTAGAGAAATACCTGTGTAACCTAATTATAAGAAGAATACTTGTATATTTTACTGTCATATTGATACTCTGTACTGGCAAGTTCCCTACCGTAAAATGAGGCTACTTTGCTCCGCTTTTTGCTCCAAAATTTAATAAGTGTGACTCACGCAAAATCCTTCTTTGATACGGCTATTCAGAAAATTTTACAGGGCTTATTTATCCGTCTGGATCCAATATTTAAATGACAAACATAGTTGTTTAATTATTTTATTTTTATTTTTTTTATTTAAAAATGGAGCAATGTTGCCCTCCCTTTCGGAAACATTGCTCCTACATTTAACTTGCACTAAAACAGGCACAATTAAGAAACAGAGGAAAAGTTAAAAGCCTCAGCTGTTAAATTGCTCCAAAAATAATACTCACGAAGCAAATTCTGTGTCTTTTTCGTCATATTGATGTGGTTTGAATGAAATAAAACTCAAAATTTTTACATAAGGAACTTTTTTTATTTGTACTTTCAGATAAATCAGTCTTAGAATCATTTTCTCTTAAGTCTAATAAACTATTAAACCACCGAAGGCAACATAAATGTCAAGAAACATGTAAACTTTTAGAAATAAAAAAAAAATAAGAATTTCTAACACTAGAAATTAGAGACATGAAAAATAACTTATGAGAATCAACAATCATATTTTTAATAATTATTGAGATCTTAGGTCCCCCAAATTTGATCGAGTTCAGGAACAGTATAAAATTCACGTCGACCAATTTTCTTCGGTGCAGATATACATCCAAGAACTTCTTTCCAATTATATTGGATCTCATCCTTTGGCTTTGGCCATTTCCAATATTTGAGGGATCTTTTCATTGAGGATATGTACGGTCCTTTATCATTAATTTTCGTGATGACACCTGGGAAAATCTCCTCTTCGTATGTGAAAGCTACATATTCTCCTTCGGTCTTTATAAGAGGTTTTAATATTTTTGTTTTAGAACTTTCTCTGACATTGTCTACGTTTGTCTCTTCTTCTAACATTGTCTCTAGCATATCATTTATTGTTTCGTCATTTGAAGAGTCATGAAGAGATATTTCACTCTCGGCATATGTACTGTCGCTGTGAATTCTTGTGCGACGAGGTTCTGAAGTCGAGACCTGGGCTTCAATTTCAAAACATGGTTCCTCGTTTTCTTTGTCCGCCTGTGAATTATCTATCAGCTCCGTGACACTTCTTCCCGGAACTATGTTGAGTTTCGTTCGTCGTCTTTTCGGGTTAACGCCTCCAGTCCATTCCACTCTCTTCGCTTGAAGTGTTTCCAGAAAAGAATTTTCTGCCGCAGTCTTATCAACAGGTTTAGGCAATCTCTCTAATAAGGCATTTACATCTGTTGGATAAATCCCACATTTCCTGAAACCGGATTTCAATTTTTCTTTTCTATTTTCTTCTAAATCGGTAAGAAGTTTTTTAAGTAAGACTGGGAAACTGCTCTTTTGAACAGTTTTTCCCGTATGCCTTGTTCGCAATGCTTCCATGTCGTTAGAATTTTCCGCCATGCAACTTTCATTGGATGAAAGAAGGCCACATCGAGAGGTTGCGTCAAGTGGGTGCTGTTCGGAGGAAGACACACGAACCTTATGTTATTCTCTTTGCAAGCATTAAGAACACCTACCGAAATATGTGACGATAGATTGTCGCCTATGAGGACTTTAGGGCCTTCCTGTTTTTTGAGCTTTGGCAGTACAAGTGCGAAAAACCAGTCATTGAATATGTTCATATCGAACCAACCGCTAGGACTACAATTGTAGCGAGTATTTTTCGGTCCATTTTCTGTCCAAGTATTCCACAGCTGCTTAGATTTGTAGACGACGTATGGCGGAAGTAATTCTCCTGCAGCACTTCCAGCAAACATGATCGATGTAGAACTTTTGGATGTATCTCTTATAATTTCAGGGTATTTGGTGCCTCTTCTCGTCAGAATCTTTTTTTGACCAGGGTCTCACACAAATTCGTTTCGTCATAATTCCAAATGTTTTCTGGTGGAACATCTTTTAACACCTCTGCTAAATTTTGAATATAATCTGAGAGAGTTTCCCGATCAATGCCAGCTCTACTGCGCACATACGGGTATTTGATACAAAAAACTGGCCAAAACCTTTTTTTGGTAATTTTGGGTCAATTGTGCCTCCTAATTATTTTTCATATTAATTTTAGTATAACCCAATCATTTCTATACCCTTTTCTCCAAAGGGACTTACGTGTGAAATAAAATCGAAATAAAATAAAACATTATTTTCTATTTCAAGCATTATGGTGATTTATTTGTACAATAACTAATAAAAAAAGCATTTAAAAATACACAATGATTTAAAAATAACGCTTACTTTTTACATAACCTTACAAAATACATAAATGAAAAGCTATGTACAAACTGTAATTTACATTGAAATAAAAGTTAAATATACATTTTCTTGTAATATTTACAGAGAAACTTATACAGCTAATATTCGTCAGACTCGCTATCGCTATCTGCTTGATCAGTACTAGTGCCCGGGTCAGCATTATCAGTGTCAGTGTCCGCGGGACACTCGTATTCAACTTTAAGAAATTGTAGAATTTCTTGCGATAGTGGTTTCCTGTTCCTTTTGAATTGCATTCTGCTGCTGCTACTAAGAAAGACATCAGAGGTCAGAAGAAGGCGGTTCATGACATCTTGGAGGCAATTCTTTCGCGAAAACTTTCTTGCAAAGTTTTGCCTGTATAGGCGGAAATGTTTATTCCGCGACTCAGCTGCCTCCTCTGATAATTGTCCAATCGGCAAAAGAGCATGTTTGATTACCAAAGCCCCATGACACAAAACTTTATGCAAAGTTGGCGTCATGGGGTGTCAGTTGTATAACTGCACATATAGTTCGGCTGTTGACTTCAGAAACACCGAAAATTTTTCCGTGTCAATAGAGAACCCACTCGAAATAACTTCTAGAATCAACTTGAGGTTCTTAAGGAAGTTTATATCAATCCCTGTTTTGAGGCAGTTGTTACAGGATCGGCAAAGAATCTCCTAGAAGTATTTCCATGGTTAGTATTTCCAAAGCCAGCTTTCGGCACGTCTACAAGCAAGCCCATTTGCTCTCGAAAGGCCTCTTGAATCTCTTTCTTTTTATCTGCCGAAAGCTGCTTTTCCTCCTTGTTAAGCCTCCATTTTTATGGAGACATGTTTCGAGAAATCTAATCCGAGCGTGCAATATTGATAGTCCAAATTTGAGCGAGTTCGAATCTATCAAACTTTCGTCGTCGGTTTTAAGATTGTTGAAATCTTTGCTGGTCTGCTTGCATATGTAGCACTTCATTGTTGACGTGGTATTAGTTGCGGCATTGCACACTTTACCATCTACCATTGTAAGCACAAGTGTGTGCGACACCTTTATGACTTTATATTGTCAGCCTCAACTTCAGTGGGGTTTATTTTGTGCCTGGTTTTCAATGTGTGCTATTTCGGATCGAGTCACTTCATTATTTTCATGCACAAACTGAATCCTTATAGGACGGCAAAATCGGCAAGATGAAGGAGCTGGATTCTGCCACCAAATCTTCAGTTGGCCATTCACATTACTTGTCAGTCGTAGGGGTACTAATGAGCTTATAAAAACATGGGCATCGGAGCCTGACTCATCTTGGAATTTTTGTTTAAATTCTTGTGCTTTCGAGCCATCACATCCCCATTTGCAAATGAGTTCCATATTCTGCCCTTCAATTTCTGTTGCTGTCATTAACACTTTCTGGAGGTACAGGCAAAGGCGTTGAGTGGTGTGGTCAAGAAGATCTTGTAAAGTAATTTCTGCTATCGATTCGGAGACAATAGATTTAGGATAGCACTCCGTTTTCGCTCTCTGTAGGAGAGAATAACAGGGGTATATATCCTCCTGCCCATCTCTTATCACATTATATTGTTTGCGCGTTAGGTCGGCTTCCACGTATTTAATCAGTGCTTGTGTTATCGTTAACTTGCCGCTTTTTGAACTTTTGTCGGCTGAACTTATGATTTTGCGGAATCTAGTGGCTCGTCTCGGAGTCGCTGAAGCCTGTTTTATTATTTGAGACAAATCATTGTTGCCTGCGGCTCGTTCACTCATCACAGCAGCATACGTCAACTCTTCATGCGATATTTCTGATCTCACTTTCTCTGTTTTGCGCCTTTTGCTTCTTTCACTACATTCTTGGAATTCCTTAAGAGGTCGGCCGGGTTTATTGTGTCGCCAAACAGGTAGAGAAATTTTTTCTTTAAGCCATTGTTCATTCGTTTTTCGGAAACGACATTCTTTGTAGCTTGCTGAGGTCCATTTTAGCTTGTAATGATGTTTAAATGATTTTAAGCAATGGCGGAGTACTTTAGTTTTGTCCTCGGGGCATTTGGTCATTTCAATTAGTTTATGCTCAAGAAAGTCCAGTTTTTTATCTAAATTTTTGTAGTCGCACTGTTTTATTACGTTAAACATATCCTCTCTTGTTATTGTCATCGATGACTCATCATAAGGACCTGCCAACAAGAAAAAATCTATGTTAAAATCAAAGAAACACAAAGTGTTGTTTTTTTTTCGAAAAAAACCTATTTTTGTTCAGAGGCTATAATTCATAGGGGCGGAAAGAGGCGGAAGGTTTTTCTCTTGATATGAAATCTAGAAGGTTCAAAGAACACGATTATGTATAAACTTTAGCTTAACTATGTTTATCTGATACTTAATTTGACGAAGGAAACCTATTTTACGTGTTTTTTTTTGCATAAAAATACTCATGACTTTATGGTACAATTAAAGAATGAAAAAGTGATCCTAACAGTAGCACAATAGATTCAAAATAAAGTTCATACCTGTGCCTGAAGATTCCATGATGGTTTTTGGGGTTTGCACTAAACACAACAGTATGATTAGTCTTAAACAGCAATTGAAATTTGCGAGCGCCGAGAAAACAAACGTGTCACTAGCACAACAGATGAGTTCCGACTGACGTTGAGGGCGCATGGAGCGCTCTAGCCCCTTCTGGGTACCGGTTTCTTAATGAATAGAGTGTCCCATTGTTAAAACATAACAAAGGATAGCTGCGCGGTTACTATTGTAAAAATGACTTTTGGCCAGTTTTTTGTATCAAATACCCGTATGTGCTGCGTTTTATATTAGCAGCGAGACGCTGTGACAATTCAGCATTTCTTTTCAAAAAACTCGACACCCATTCCAAGCCTGGGCAGTTGTTTTTAAACTTGGGAACTTTTCTCCCAATCTTGTCCAGATAAGATTGTATTACAATGCGCAAATCGAAACTTGTAAGAGGAAAACCATGCTCGCTCAACTGTTGTATGCATGATACGAATATTTTTTCTTCTTCGAATGTAAATGTGGTAGGTGCTCCTGGTGGCCTTGGTGTTTCGTTGCGCCGTAAAATCCTGAGTTGGTTTATTATAGTTCTACGTGGAATCCTATATATTTCACTAGCTTTCCTTTGCGTTAATTCTTTGTTTTCGATTGCTGCTAGACAATCTCGAAGAGTCTCTTGTGAATAATTTTTATAATTTCTTTTAGGCATTTTCCTTACATAATTCCGAGGCATTTTCCTTACATAATTCCGAGGCATTTTCCTATTAAAAAACGGTTGGAATTTAGTATGAGCTATGTGGCAGTTACATTAGCAAGTATTCAAACACATAATTGTAACTTTGCTCCAGGAGCAAAATATCCCCAAACATGGCGCAAAGTAGCAACGAGAAAGTAAAAGAGGTTAGAAATCCAAAATAATGTACCTATTTTCTAAATATTAGTTGTAATCGTTAGCTAATTACATACCTACTTGCATTAAACCCTCCTTACCTCAAATATCCAAGTATATTCGTCGGTGAAAGTGGATTTTGCAGACTATTTTTTTTTTACGAAACGCTCACGTCTTAATAATGGCTGCTAAAAAGAAAAGAAATGTCAGAAACCGGAAGTGCTTATTCAGTGTTGCCAATCTTATAAAACATTTATCGGATGCGTTCAAAAATTCTTAAACATCCCTGTATATTTAGAGATTTAATCGAAATAATCTTTTTTTAAATTTGGAGCATATTTACCTTCATGGAGCAAAGTAGCCTCATTTTACGGTACCCCATTTGTACAACATTTTACACCGTAAAATCGGTGTAGGGTAACGCCAGTCAGAGTAAATCACCGACATATTACAAAAACATGTACTTTTTTATGCTTAATATACATGTCATTTAAATTATCGTTGTTTATTTTATTATATACCCCTAATCTACCATAAACAGTTTTAATCTTACAGAACTATAAAATCGCTACTTAGTTCAGATTCTCTATATAGCACAGTAACTAGTTTAACACGTGGAACGCCAGACTAAAAACCATGTTTAGCCCCGTGGGCCGCGGCGGACACCATGTGACCGACACTATATCGGGTCCAGGGGGCCGCGTCGGACACCATGTGCCCGCATGCTCTCGAACACTTCAGAAGCCTGTAGGCGGCCGACAGACATCGTTTCGACTGTTTTTACTAAGGCAAGTAACCCGCGCGGCCCCACAGTACAACCTGGCCACTTGGCACAAAACAAAATTGAAAAGACTTAACATTTATGGCCGTTTCAACACGTTGATTCCAAAAATGTAGGTAAATAAAGTAAGTATTTTTGACCTTTCATTTGACATAAATTTTTATAGGTAGACATTTAAGTTTAAGCCTTTATAAGGCACTGTAAAGTCTTTAGAAATATTATAATAGTTTACAGTCAAGTACGTATCAAATAAGTAATGGGCTAGTAGTAGCTAATTTACGTAAAAAAAAAATTAAACACATAATATTTTGACATCATATTTATTACAGAAAGAGATCAAGAGTAGCTTTTCTTTTAAAAAGAAAATCCGGGAACATATTATGAAAAATATGGCAGAATCAGCCCAATAGCTCTTTTCTATTATAAACTTTTCTCTAGGTATATATTTATGTCTATGTATGTATATTTATGTATATGTATGTATATTTATGTATATATGTTTATTATTTTATAAATATATATTATTATATTCTAGTTTTAATTTATGTAGTTTATGTAACTATTTTTATTGTAATTTTTAAGTATAAGATTTATCACCTCCACACACGACGTGTTAAGTGCACCTACTTTAGTTTTCTCTGCATCACCCTAAGGTAGACTGGTAGAGAATGCCTCCGGCATTAAGTCCGCCTCTGTACATCCATGTGCAAAAGTTTTAAATAAAAAAAAAAAAATCAATCTTTTAATCCTATTTTTTATAAAAAATTGGAAACTATACTAAATATAAAAGTAATAATGAAATTCTAAGCCATGGGAGCAGGTACAGGCTATGCATTGGTGCCTGCCTTGTTTATAACAGATATCAAAACAAAACAATAAAGAGATCGATAAAATCAAAATCACAAAATGCTTGGCATTACAACAATGGTTAAATCTAAAACAAAATGTATAGAAGTCTTCAAAATCAGTCAATAAAACTTACATCTTTTATCAAAGTATGAACTAACTAACTTAAAAATCTCTTGAAACAACTCAGCCTATGCTTGGGCATTACATCTTTTATATAATCACAAGTCTTTAAAAATCAGTCCGTAAAACCTACACCTATATCACAAAGTATAAACTTTGATAAAAAGTAACTACTTAACATAAAAATCTGTAACTCTTTAGAAATTATACAGCCTATCATTAGAAAGAAAAAAGAAAAATCTAAGTTTGTAGTTTAAAAAAACAGTTATGACACAAAATTGGCTTTTCAGGACAAACTCTACAAAAGGTGTTGACTTTTTTAGTTTTATTACGTGCTCGTAAGCGACCCATGTTTTTGACATTCGTCTTGTAACATTCTCCACATGGACCGTCAAATGTTTGCAAAACGTGTTTCTTTCTTTTCGGTCTTGTCGGCTCTGGTTCATGTGCTTCTTTGTTAGCACAGAAATATTTCAAAATAGCAAACCTAAAATCTGTTACTTATTTTTGTTTACAGACTGATACAAAACATGAGCATTGATCATAGCTATATTCAGAAGCATATCTAATGCAATCTTTTTATACCATCGGATTGATTTGCGCAATGGGGTTGAATAAGAAGCCATCTGGTCTGCTAAATCCACACCGCCGTTGGCCTTGTTGTATTCCAAGACAATTTGTGGGTTCCTCAAAACTTTTCCGCGTTTTGTGATCTCGACGAAGTACACAGAGTGTTTTGTGGATAAGACAAGAACATCGCGCTTGTCTTTCCATTTTAATACCGTTATTCCATCTCGACTCTCTTCTGCATAATAATGGCCCCTCTTGATTTTGGTGCTGACGACTCTTTTAGGAAGCCCCCGCCTGTTTTTCCTGACCGTCCCGACAAGATGAGTTTGTTTGGCCAAAAGTCTTCGCGCCAAATCAATACTAGTATACCAGTTGTCTGTATGTAAAGTATGTCCCTTATTAACATGTCTTCACACAAATCCATCACAACATTTGTGGGTGTTGTGTTTGATGTATCGTTTTTTTCCAGCGTAGACCTGTATTTTGTGTGTAAATCCAGGTGAAGAGCACAATTTGAACAGTTTGACACCATACTTATGCCGCTTATTTTTGTTGTACTGCCTAAATATGATTCTGCCACGAAATGGTACCATACTCTCATCGATGCAAATGTCTTCATTTGCAGTAAAATGTTGCCGAAAAGACACAGTGAAATCGTCCATCAGCTTCCTTACACGACGAAGACGGTCGGATTTGTGTTCTTCATCATCTTCAGATTTATTCACCATTGTCGTACGTACAACATACGATGGCCCCGAAATGTCAGTAAATGCAATCAAACGACGTTGTTTACCTTTTGGCGGTCCCCATCCACTGCCATGAGTTTGAGTGTGTTCTGGCAAACCAGGGGCAGTATTTTCTGATCCACTGGCCTCACTTTCCGATTGGTTGATACGGCGACGATTACGTTTAGTCGGCTGCAACACTACAATATTCTCGTTTTCATCTTCCGAAGATACGTTAAAACTTGAATTCAACAAGTTTATTTCAATGTTCTCAATTTGTTCTAAGTCATCTTGGGTAACTTCAAAATTTTCGAACTCTTCCATGATACGCTACGATTATAACTCAACGGAACCCTAATTTTTATAAAAACACGATATTCTTCTACGCGAGCGGAAAGGCAAATGAACGAGCGAAACATCTCGCTGGGGATCACGGGAGCAGGTGGCGTAGCGCGGGGATAGCCGACAGCATGACCCGCGCGGCTCCCGCGCATAGAAATACGATTGGACGTTCTCGCAGGCCGCAACGGACACTGGTGTCTGCCATTTGACATCTCCGAAAATAATGAGTAAATCGCTGTTTACGTAAGTCGCCCATAGTTTCTGTGTTATTTCCTGACAATATTTGCAAAAAAACACCTCAACAATTATTGGACGTTTCTTGGTTTTTCAGTATGGCCCCAGGGGAAAGTATGCTGTCGGACACATGGTGTCCGTCATGGCGTTCAACGTGTTAAAAAAAATTGTATTATCAAAGTTATTTTTTTCGTATCCAAATGGTAATAATGTTACAGCGGTTTATCTGAGAAAATAGTAAAAAAGAAAAAAATAATTTTAGAAAAAATGGAAGCAGAAGTTTCAAAGAGCGGATTGAAAAAGTTTGATGTGTGCGTCACGATTGCTCCGCCACGTTATCCAAACAGAAAAAGAAATCGCTATATTTTTTGTCAAAATTAGTCAAAATCGAAAGGAACAAACCAAAACTTTGTCAAAGCAGAAACAAAGAAGAGCATAATACTATAATATGTCGCTAAAACTATGAGAACTTAGAAGTGGTCGGCCAACCTGACGTCAGAATGGCTGACCACTTTATTTCTTGTATATATTTCTTAACGCAAAGGTAGCAATTATTTCATTACTGGTAGTAAATAGTAGCAAATAGGTAATAAACAGTGGGCATTGTCTCATGTACATATCTCGTTTGGTCCAGCCATCCTGACGGTAACTCTTTTGCTCTACTAGAAGAAAATGTACCTGTTAGGAATAATTGTTGTAGAATTGGCTAAAATAAGAGTTTAATGCACTTTCCTTTTTCCGTTTGTCAATCGACTTTTATGTTTTGTTATGTATTGACGAGTTATAATTTTATCAATGAAACAGTAACAGCAACAGTATTTCTTGAGCTGGAGTTTCGACCATTTACGTAAAATCGATAAAGTAAGTATACATACATACATACATACATCTAGAAATCGTCCTGAAGGAAAACCTACCCGAGAACGGGCAGCAGCGTTTTTCTGTGAACTTTGCGCAGGATTTTGTCCAACAGTGGACGTAATTTGGCTGACATGGTGAAGTATAATGTTTTTACGGTCATAAATTATACGAAATATAACGCGATTGGAACAATTTAACGTCCCACATTTGGTTCCTAATTAAATATGTATTTCAAATTAGGAGTCAAATCGTGGGTTAGTAATGCTAGAAATAAATTTTCTCTCAAAATAAAAATAAATAAAATTGCTATTCCGCATGTAGAGTGGGCGTTCTTTTTAAAAAGAAAAGAAAAGAATTTAAGATGTGCTCGGTTAATAGGCAGTAATATAACAATTAAGAACTCAAAGCCATGTGTGATGATTTTAGAACTGACTCGAACGGAGGGAGTTTGTGTCGCGGGGTAGTTTACAAACATATAATAGATAAATTACTGGAGTACAAGCAGCAATGTCGCGTCATGTGGTGAAAACAGAGCTAAGTTCCATTTTTTGGCCTTGTTTTGTATGGCATGATTTGAACATGTGTATAGAAGAAAAGAATATTGTATTGAACTGTCTTATTTTAGCCAATTCTACAACAATTATTCCTAACAGGTACATTTTCGTCTAGCAGAGCAAAATATATCCCCATATTTAACAGAAATTATGGTCACTCTGCTCGAACATTATAAGAGATATCATCATTTTTGAGATTACACGCGTAGAAAATTGTCCTGATGTTAAAACGCTATGTCAATCTGATGAGGTTAATATTACGAATAAATGGATGTTCACACGGAAATCTTAACAATTATAGATAATGAGATATCAGCGTTCAAAGTAACGTTACGATTGCGCGGCCACGAAACTTTTGTTTTGCCTTGATTTCGTCAGTTTAAATGAACTTTGGTGGCATTAAATGCTTTCGGTACTTTGGAAATTTTAAGACCTTTCTTCTAGTAAAAGTTTTACTGCATGAAATCTTAAGTTTTGAATAAATAATCGAGATTTAAGAAACATCAAGTCCACGATTGCGCGGCCATAACTTCCAAGGTGAATATTTCGTGAAATATTGATCTTAGTCTTATAATTCTTTTTTCGACAATTGTTGACAAATGAAATGTTTAATTAACAAAAAGATTTAGATCTCTATCCCAAGTAGTTAATGAGATCTCCATGGCCGCGCAATCGTGCACGTTACGTTCGCGCGGCCAACTTAAAACCCCTGTAACTTCTTTATTTCTGCTTTGACAAAGTTTTGGTTTGTTCCTTTCGATTTTGACTAATTTTGACAAAAAATATAGCGATTTCTTTTTCCGTTTGGATAACGTGGCGGAGCAATCGTGACGCACACGACGAATTTACGTTATGAACGTGAATTCTTGTTGTTTTGTTTAACTTTCGCCCCTAAGTCCAAGGTTAAACGTTCATTCTTCCTTATACAGTCTAAATTGTGTAACTGCACCTTGTCCACAAACGGTTTTGCCAATGTCGAGGGTGAATTGATAATGTTCCTACTTTATTGTTTTTCTTTAATAAGTCCAATACATGCTCTATAGAATTCCTTTTCGGTGTTTTCGCTGGTCACAAAATGTGGTTATTGTACTCTGATGGTTTATGGATTAAAAAACTAATGAGAAAACGTGCCTTTCGTGACCTAGGAAAGTAATTAAAAACTTATTTTGAGAACTCCCCCATTCCTAATAAAGCTTATACATAAACAATGATCGCTATCGATATATGAAAATGGATCCACGACAAGTCAATGCTCTGAAAGTATATTGACGAATTCCTACCCAATTGCTTATATTTGCTTCATATCTTCAATAATTGCTACATACGATACATTCAGAGAAATATGATTTTTTTTGACCAGCCATTCTGACGTCAGCATTGATGGTGGCCTCCGTATTCAGCGTGAAATACACGAAATTTCTAAAAGTTTGTTGCATCAATAATTGCTTAGGTACTAATTGCTTCACTCACCAATTTAAGTTTGAGCTTCGTTCATACATTAGGTAAAAAAATATAGCTTTTATTAAAATATTGTACGAAGAAGTACCTGATAATTTGGATAGTGAACAGAATTTTTGTGGTACAGCGTCTTGTTCAAATCTTGCGGGCGTTTACAATTACAAACAAAAATAAAAGCTATATTTTTTTACCTAATGTATGTATGTACGAAACTCAAACTTAAATTGGTGAATGAAGAAATTAGTAAGCAGTTATCGATGCAACAATCTTTTAAAAATTTTGCGTATTTCACGCTGAACACAGAGGCAATCATCCATCCTGACGTCAGAATGGCAGGTCAAAAAAAAAATCATATTTCACAGAATGTATTGTATGTAGCAATTATAGAAGATATGAAGCAAATATAAGCAATTGGGTAGCAATTCTTCAATATACTTTCAGAGCCGCCTTGCCAAAGGCAACCAGCCATTCTGACGCAAACCAAATGTTACCTATATACTTAATAAGCTATTTTTGTTAAATTATATTTGTTAATTGAAATAATCAATTCAAACAGGCCGATGGATATTATATTGTAAAAGCGTACACGGTACACAAAGGATCCGTGCACGGTATGCATTTGATTCGTTAATTGCGTGTGCCACTGATCTCTTCAAATAACTGCAAGATTCGGACGTGAAGTAAGTATGTATACTTGCATAAATGTGATACAACGGTCAAGAACATCTCCCTAAGACAGGTCCTATCGCCCAGTCAATATATTGCTCTGATAGTTCTGTATTTCATTTGATGGCGTGCAGTTTACATTTTAAGGGCAGGCTTTCATTGTAATATTATTCAAAATTTAACGGACCTGCCCGTCATATTTCAGCTTAAAGTACCCAGGGGAAGGAAAGGAGAAAAACATTTGTATGTCAAAAAAGTTGTTTGTTGGCTCTGAAAGTATATTTATTGCAGAAATCAGTTATTGTGAGAAATCTGCCTTGTTTATCAACAATTTACGATACTTTAAATAAAAATAGTTCCTCTCGTTTGAAGAGCTCTTTAAAACTGGTATTTGGTTACTCTTCTGTTCCTCTGGCGAACTTAGGTTCACTATTAGTGTAGAGATAGTAGTCTCCTCTGCTGTTTGTTGACACAGGGTCTCCCATATCAACGGGGTTTGCTTTGCATTCTCCATTTTCAAACTTTTCCCAATTTTCACAAGGGTAGGATACAAATGGAACCTCAGAGTCGATGGATTCGGCATACAATAGAGTTGATCGACCGTGACTGCAAGATTCTGTAAATTTGTAAAAAAAATTGCTACTTCTCGTTACATACAAAGTGCAATTATTCCTGTACCTATCATACGTAATCTTTTGCATCATTGTATTGAAGATACAACTCCATTTAAACGACGAAGAGTAATTAATAAATCTAATAAACTTATAAATTTCGTGCAAGACGCCAATAATAATTTCTACAGTTAAAACGTGTTTAGAAGTAAGTGCATATTACCATTTATAGGTAGCACTAATCAATATATTATGTACTCTGTCGGTAGCACACCTACAGTGGCATGTACTACGTTACCCCAGCAAGAAAGTGGGTCCAAGAGTAATATGAGTGTAGTGTATAATTAATAAATAATCTCCACATAAAAAAATATGCATTTGACTCGAATAAAATTACTTATATTGAATTATGAGCTAATAATGTGTCCTCTGCCACCACGTGAAAGCAGCTCGTGGAAGACAGCGATCTGTTTGTGGCGCTGTCGCTGTGCCGGACTGGCAGGAGTCCGCAATAGAGGAGGGCGATCCAGAGCCCGCCCAGTGTACGTGTCCCGATCATCTGGGTCGGACATGGCCCAAAAGGGGGCACAACTCCGACGAAGCTTTTGCTTAGTTTTTTTTTACTTAGTTATTGGATAAACGTTAACATTTGGTTACCTATAACATGTTGTACGCCATTACAGCCAGGCTGCATCGGCTTCCCGTTGTTAGGATAGAAGTCCGCATGACCGTGGCTTTTCCTGTAACCAAACACTCCGCCGCACGAATGAATGATGTCAACGAACTCTGCGTCGCTTTTGTCCAGTCGATATTGCGGAGCCATTAGTGGAAGCTCGAACAGAGGGCGCGCGGGGTCAAGCCCTGAGAATTACATAAAATTGTGTTAGCGTGGTTGGTTCGATTACCACCCAGGACAAACATTTGTTAAGATATGTGACACATAATAGGTCTTTACCTATGAAATTGCCGTTTTGTATGAAAAAATTTAAACGAATTTTTTTCATGAATTTTTTTATTTGTATTAATCGAAGTAATCACCCATGCAATCAATGCATCTTTGCCATCGCAGTGGCAGTTTATTGATGCCCTTCTTAAAGAAATCAGCTGGACGGGAGGCAACAAATTCTTCAAAGGCATTTTGTACTGCCTCTCGGGTATTGAATTTTTTTCCCGCCAAGAAGTTATCCAAATTCTGGAAAAAGTAGTAGTCTGTAGGCGCAAGGTCTGGTGAGTAGGGCGGATGACGGAGAGCTTCCAACCCCAGTTCTTGCAACTTGGAGACCGTCTGCTGTGCAGTATGAGGTCGCGCGTTGTCGTGCAGGAGCAGCGGAGACGAGCGATTGACCAATGCTGGTTGGAGATGCGCCAGCTTCTCCATCATTGTGCTCAGTTCTTCACAGTACACATCTGCAGTAATGCTCACCCCGTTTGGTAAGAAGCTGTGATGAATCACACCGGCGCTAGACCACCAAACAGTGACCATCACTTTTCTAGGGGTAAGTTTTCGTTTAGGGCATTGTTTAGGTGCTGAACCAGGATCCAACCAACTTGCTGAGCGCTTGCGGTTATCAAACAGAATCCATTTTTCATCGCAGGTAACAATGCGGTTCAAAATTCCTTCATTTGTGTGTCTGTTGAGCAGTGCAAGGCACGTCTCGACGCGTACTTCGCGCTGGCGATCATTGAGTTCGTGGGGCACCCATTTGTCAAGCTTTTTTACCTTGCCAATTTGACGCAAATGGACCAATATTGTTTTGACGCTAACGTCGAAAGCTGCTGCTAATTCAGCCGTAGATTGTGTATCATCAGCTTCCACAACCGCCTTTAATTCGTCATTGTCGACCAAAGTCTTCGGACGACCGCGAGGTTCATTTTTCAGGTCGAAATTTCCAGAACGGAAGCGAGCAAACCAATAACAGGTGGTGCGTTGGTTTGTAGTGTTAGCTCCGTAAACGTCGTTGATGTTGCGTGCCGCTTGTGCCGCGTTGCTGCCACGACGGTACTCATATTCCATAATTACTCGAATTTTTAACGTATCCATGATGACGAAAAAGATTGAAATGCGATGAAAATGTAACACTAATCAATAAAGAAATGACTACTTTTGGAAAAAAGAATCCATGTTTTTAAAATAAAATTAATTTGAAATTAGAATTCTTAGCCAAACAAAAATTATTTTGATTTGAAATGGCCAGTACTGCAGAACGGCAATTTCATAGGTAAAGACCTAATATTTCATTAGATAGGTAGGTACTTCTATTGAAATCTCCACTTATTGAGAGGACAGAAGAAAGATATACTTACAACGAAATAATTAAAGGTGAGTTAAGTAAAATAAAACTATAACAAAACGGAATTAATAATAAACCCTCTTCTTGGCCAGCCAGATCAATGGAATTACCTCATTCAGCAAAAAAATATCTAGTGCAATAAAATCTCTTAATAACAAAAAGTTTAGTTAATTCTCTAACAAGCTTCATTCCTCCTTTACCAAATATAATACTCTGGCACGTAAGCGTACCGCACAGTCCCCACACAAATCTTAGAGAGCTCGACTACTTAATTACTGAATATCAGTCAGAGATAGCGAGGACGATGGGGTCTTCTGAAGAAATAACAGTATTTTTATAAAGGCAACGTCCGCACTAGAGAGATGTATATCAGTATCGCGGGGTTCTTAACAAACATGCCTTTCACGGATTCATAGCGCACCCAGACTCTGAACAAATATACATATATGGGTCCCATAAATAGTTGTCAATTACGGGGATCGAAAATTAGTCACACTCAGCCATCGGATCCCATAACTAAGCGGAGCTTACTACTATGGAAACCAGATAACTGATATACCTACTACCTTTTGTAGTATATGTAGGTACTACGTTTTCTTTTTTGTAATTACATACTTATATAGATAATTACACCCAGACTCAGGACAAACAAATATTAGGTCTTTACCTATGAAATTGCCGTTCTGCAGTACTGGCCATTTCAAATCAAAATAATTTTTGTTTGGCTAAGAATTCTAATTTCAAATTAATTTTATTTTAAAAACATGGATTCTTTTTTTTCCAAAAGTAGTCATTTCTTTATTGATTAGTGTTACATTTTCATCGCATTTCAATCTTTTTCGTCATCATGGATACGTTAAAAATTCGAGTAATTATGGAATATGAGTACCGTCGTGGCAGCAACGCGGCACAAGCGGCACGCAACATCAACGACGTTTACGGAGCTAACACTACAAACCAACGCACCACCTGTTATTGGTTTGCTCGCTTCCGTTCTGGAAATTTCGACCTGAAAAATGAACCTCGCGGTCGTCCGAAGACTTTGTTCGACAATGACGAATTAAAGGCGGTTGTGGAAGCTGATGATACACAATCTACGGCTGAATTAGCAGCAGCTTTCGACGTTAGCGTCAAAACAATATTGGTCCATTTGCGTCAAATTGGCAAGGTAAAAAAGCTTGACAAATGGGTGCCCCACGAACTCAATGATCGCCAGCGCGAAGTACGCGTCGAGACGTGCCTTGCACTGCTCAACAGACACACAAATGAAGGAATTTTGAACCGCATTGTTACCTGCGATGAAAAATGGATTCTGTTTGATAACCGCAAGCGCTCAGCAAGTTGGTTGGATCCTGGTTCAGCACCTAAACAATGCCCTAAACGAAAACTTACCCCTAGAAAAGTGATGGTCACTGTTTGGTGGTCTAGCGCCGGTGTGATTCATCACAGCTTCTTACCAAACGGGGTGAGCATTACTGCAGATGTGTACTGTGAAGAACTGAGCACAATGATGGAGAAGCTGGCGCATCTCCAACCAGCATTGGTCAATCGCTCGTCTCCGCTGCTCCTGCACGACAACGCGCGACCTCATACTGCACAGCAGACGGTCTCCAAGTTGCAAGAACTGGGGTTGGAAGCTCTCCGTCATCCGCCCTACTCACCAGACCTTGCGCCTACAGACTACTACTTTTTCCAGAATTTGGATAACTTGTTGGTGGGAAAAAAATTCAATACCCGAGAGGCAGTACAAAATGCCTTTGAAGAATTTGTTGCCTCCCGTCCAGCTGATTTCTTTAAGAAGGGCATCAATAAACTGCCACTGCGATGGCAAAGATGCATTGATTGCATGGGTGATTACTTCGATTTATACAAATAAAAAAATTCATGAAAAAAATTCGTTTAAATTTTTTCATACAAAACGGCAATTTCATAGGTAAAGACCTATTATTTAGTCGATAATCGACAGCAGCAGATGGGTTATAAATGAAGGTTACTAGAAACTTCACGCATGCTGTTTAAAAGTGGTAACTTGTATACGCTTTCAAGTAGTATCTATATATTTTAAAATTGTTTGTCTGTATGTCCTTTATATAATCGTAAACTATATATTTTATCATGTATCTTCATTAAAGTATTGTGCATAAGCCCACGAAGGTCTGACTTGGTACGACCAATCTTCGTCAGATGGCGCCACTACCATTCCAATGAATTTCATATATCGTCTTAGCAACGCGCGCAGCTAGTTTACGGAAAAAAAAGAGGGGTATAAAATGGTAACATCGTTAACCTTAGCCTTCTGTTACTGATAATCGGAATACTTACCAGTAATCCTCCCCATTCGTAGACGGGAAAAGTAAGCGGTATAACCCATGATGTGCGACCCTAAACTGTGTCCCATAAGATGCATATTATTGCCAGTTACCCCGTATTTGCTGGCTATAGCATCCATCAATTTGGCCGTTTGTTTACCCACGTATCGCGTGCTAAAGGCTGACCATGGGTATATAGGGTTATGGGCTAATTCACTCCAATCTACAGTAATAACGTTAAAGTCGCCTTTTCTCAGAAAAGCGTCTTTTATATCTTGAAGCCAGCCTGTTTGTTCGTTGGACAACCAGCCGTGTGTTACCACCTTTATAGCGCTACATGGGTTGAAGTGTTTACTGGTAAATGATTTATTTTTGTTGGGTATGTAAAGTTGCTCCGCTTCAGTGTTACGTCTAAAAAATTAAATAAGATTAATGCTGACGATTGTCTTTTACAGCAATACCCTTTATTTTAATGTAATTTTATCTCTCTCTCCACTAAAGGATCTATGAAAACAACAGAACACGAACCTTAAATAGTTGTTCTGAGTCTGGATGAAAAATGTGTCCGTCTATTATATGTTTGTAAAGTACCCCGCGACACAGAGATGAGATTACCTAATGCGGGCGTAGTCTTTTAAAAAAAAACTGTCCGTAAACTGCTTCCATTATGCGCACCAGGCGCGTTATAAGTCGAAAGATGAGGATGCCCTGTCCTCATAAGAAGATTTATTTAATTATCTGTCTAACGTGTATGTGGCACGTCAACATGCAAAATGCACAAAAAAAGGAATAAATCCCCATAAAGGAATAACAAACAGCTGATGTATTTAGTACGGGTGCCAAAAATTTGAATTTTTAATAGCCAAATTAGCCTGGAACCTAGGTATCACTAAAGAGCACGTTAAGCCGACGATTCAAAGTCAAAGTCAAAAATTATTTATTCCGTAAATTTTTTTAAATTTTAAACACTGCCAGAAAACTCAGTAGGAATCCTTTTTTAAAATAAAATATACTTAAGATTAATTACAATCATGTGTGTTGACTCAGAACAACTCAATCCCAAGCACTTTTATCACTTAAATAATCAGAAATTTTGTAATATGCCCTGCTACACAATTTTGCTTTAATAATTATTTTAAACTTATTCGTAGACAATTCTCTAATATCATTGGGAAGTTTGTTATAGAATCTTATACATTGCCACATAAAAGAGTTATCTACTTATTTTGTGGAGACGGGTAGTATGCAATATGAGATTATTCTTATATCTAGTATTTAAATTATGTGTATCGCTACTTTTACAAAAGGAATCGATATTTTATGCACATAAGTATAGTAGGTTTTCATATGTGTACTGAGATGGTACAGTTTGAATGTTAACCTCTTTGAACTTTTCTCTTAGATACACTCTCGGGCCAAGATTATAGATAGCTCTTACAGCTCTTGTTTGCAATATAAATATGGTATTAATGTCAGCAGAGCGACCCCAGAGAAGAATTCCATAGGACATTACACTAGAAAATAACTGAAATAGAGCATTCTAGCTGTGTCAACATCAGTCAGCCGTCTAATAGTTTTCACTGCATATGCTGCAGAACTTAATTTACCGGACAGTTTTTCTATTTGTGGGCTCCATTATAGCTTTGAGGCAATAGTGATACCCAAGAGCACAGTTGATTCAACAGGGTCCAACCTAGCTCCATTAAGTTGTACATTGGTTGTCGCCTGTTTCACATTCGGTGCAGTGAATTTTATGACTTTAGTTTTCTTATCATTAAGCACAAGATTATTGGCATTAAACCAATGTACAAGTTTAGAGATTGCATCATTAACATCGTCAAAATTGCTTAATTGTTGGTTTATTTTGAACGTCAAGGAACTATCATCTGCAAACAACACAATCTCATGCTTATCCCTTACATAGTAAGGTAAGTCATTTACATAAATTAAAAACAAAAATGGGCCAAGAATTGACCGCTGTGGGACGCCCATTACCATTGGAGATCCCGGAGATATTTTACCGTTTATTTCGACCTTCCGAATTCTATTGCCCATGTAAGGTAAAGTCAGAAGTTCGAGAACCTTGTTCCTAATACCGTAGTGGTGTAATTTTCAGACCAGAGTATCATGATGAACGCAATCGAACGCTTTGGACTAATCGCAAAAGATACCTAATGCATCTTGCGAGTCTTCCCAAGCCGCGAATATACTTTTTAATAAGTTGACCCCTGCATCTATGGTTGAACAACCCTTTGTGAATCCAAACTGTTTCCGGTGTATGTGCATAATCTTGGTATGGTTGGCTGGTCTTCGTTAAGTTTCGCCACCGTAAATAAAACTAGGCCACAAGCACTATTAGTACAGTTGAACAGCTATCGGTACTTGTACCTGGTGTACAGATAGAAGTATGCGTCCCCAAGTACAATTCCTCTTGTTTGGTCCGGTAAAGTGGAGAAGTTCATAGTACGGGTATTTCCCTCATCGTCATTGAACAGCATCCATTCGTTCCAATAGTCGGGCCCGTGCTCGTTCTCATACGGTAGAGCAACTGTAAACGCGACTGAAATAATGGTTGCATTAGAATCTACACATCTATTTTAAGACATATTTATAAAAATACGAGAAAAATAGAAGAATACCAAGAACTTAAGATTTTTTAATGAGTTTAGGCAGCTTTCACTGCTGGTCAATAGAGGCAATCGGGGTAATAAGCGGTCAAGCAAATATGACAATAAGTTAAGTTATCCGCGCTTGATGGCACCCTCTTAGAGGTTCGTATCTCGGTTCAGAATGTTTACTGACGAGGAGATAGATAAAAGGATTGGTTTTTGTGGTTTTGTACAACTGTCAATGAGCTAGCGGCCTACCTTATGAAAATTTGTAACTGCTAGTGATGTACCTACATTCGCGATTCCAAGGGGCGCAGCAAACCGCTGCCTACCGTGAGATTAGTATCCTTTTCAAACCTCGATGAAGAAGGACATGTCGTAGCGCTGAGGCAACAGCGCAGCAGTTAAATCATTCCAGAGCCTGTACGTACGATGGCACCAGATACCAAAGAGTTCCTCAGAGCATTCTCCGTGAAAGAGGCGACAGACTACGCAGTGAGAACCAAAGTCTCTCTGCTACTCTAACGACTCCAATCTGGTATTTTGGCCTCTCCTGCCCTGCTCGGGGATTTGCCTGCTGATCGTTCGTTTATCAGCTGGTACTTCTCTAGGTATTTGAGTTGATTACTCTTACCATGACTTTGTACAGCAAGGATATACCCGCCTGTAGTTCATTGGTTACAAATCGGTCACCCTTTTTGGGAATAATGTTCACGTTGGCTACCTTCCACGAAAATGAAACCCTTTGAGCTTTGTAAGAGAGACTGTAACGGCGCTTTGAACCGGAGTCAACTCTGGGGCGCACGTCTTTGGCACTACCATAGGGTTGCTGTCGGGCCCGCTCGACTTGTGTTGTTCTAGGAGCTTAAGCTCCCGCCTAACCGCACGTTGCGTAGTGCGGATTTAGTGATGCGGGTAACGAGCATTCACCTCGGTCAATTACCTATAGAGCAAATATATATGTTTTAAATTGCCTCAGGTGATTTACAAGCAATGCCTACTAATTCCATTTCTATGCTTCACCCAGATATTCGATATGGTGTAATATATTTCATTAAGTATCGATAAGATGCTCCCTCCGATCCTCATTTGGATTAACAGCCCTCTTCTTGGCGTATCATGTAAGCGGAGAGCGACAATGAAAGTATACATCTTCTGGGCGCTCGACAAAGCTGCTTATCGCAACATTCGCAACTTCTCTCAGTCCAATCTGATCTACCACAACTACACAAACGTCATGGCAGTCTGGCCCGTAGTACAATGGAGAAGACAGTTCTTCTATGCCAACCTTTGCTTCAATCTCGACTTTGGTCGACCAAAGTCGAGTTTGAAGCAGCTTTGTCGGGCGCCCAGAAGACGATACTTTCATAGTCACCGTCGTATGTACGCCAAGACGACGGCTGTTCGTCCGACTGAGGATCGAAGGGAGCATCTCATCGATACTTATTGAAATATATTACACCTCGTCGAATATCTCGGTGAAACAAAGAGATGGAATTAGTAGGCATTGCTTGCCAATGACCTGAGGCAATTTAAAACAAATATACAAATATATGCTTTATAGTTGATTTGATGGTAACATTTTCTATCCCAACTTTATTATCGCGGACAAACGTAAAAATTTTACATTGGCCTTTCGTGTGTGTTCGCATATTAATTCTAAAAATCCTATGAATTTAACGCTTTTTGACCAACTTTTTGTCGTTTAGTGAAGTTTGATTTTTTTGTTGCGATTTCCAAGTAGAATAAAATTTATATCTAGAACTCCAATAAATCATTTTATAATATAGCTCTGATATTTCCGTTAAAACAAACTACCTATTTGTACATTGGTTTTTTGCCGTTTGACTTTCCTTTGATATCTTTGATTCCCATAACGAATATCAGCAGTAAATAACGTGACCAAGTACTTCTATGCTTTTGTTGTATACAACTCAGTTAACTCCCAGCGATCATTAAGTTAAATAAATATGAATTATAATAAATTAAATTTACAATAGATACAGGTTTAGTTAATCCAATGCCGCCGTCCTATAGTTAAGAAACTAAGACAATGCAATATTTTTTTAGGAGGCAGCGAAGTTTCGAAGTAATGCTTAGTCATAGTTTTATAATTTATGGACCACTATAAGTACGCGAAGAGGTCTTTTTGTTTAGCTCAATTTAACCGATAAACCCCTTAGAATTATATGTGGAAAACCGATGTCTTTTGGGTATTTCATATCGAGTGCATGAGTTGACTAACTTTCCTGGATAATGTAACTAAGTAGTTGTGGGATTTTTACGAACATTTCATTACTTTGAGTGACTCAGTCTAATATGTATGTGAATGTGAGTCTGCAAAGAGAAGAACTTAAATACTTTGTAAAAAATATTTACCCAAAGTAATAGTTAGTCCTACTAACTCTTTATAACTCATTTCGCAAACGTGTACTCGTGAGCAGAATTCACTAGCTTTTAGGAATATTGCAACAATTACTGATGCTATGCTATTCAGGAAGTGCTCATCAACATGTCTGTTGATAAATCAACAGACATGGCCTGAAGTTTTACAATTTCCTTGCCAATTCTTACCATCGATAAGCCATATTTTTTGCTGATTAGCATTTTGTTAGCGGTTTATTAACTTCCTTTTGTATATTGCACATGTAGGTAGGTATTTCATTCGGATCGGTTGTTACTTATAAAAACTTTGAGACGCAGTTTATCTGGATTCATATTTCATCTTATTAGCTCTACTGTAGTTCAATTCATTGCAAATTTAGGTACTCATCTCTTATTATATGTACCGTCGCAATGTTTTTATAAGTATCTAGAGTCTTCCTTGCCATTAAGTATAGTTGAATGAGCGGGTCGGCGATGTCATACAGCTACCTGACCACCATGAAGTAAACACGGTTTCTTCATAGATCTTCCATCTTGTAAATCATGCATTCTTTATACACCCATTAACTTTCACGTATCATAAATATACAACATTGTTAACAGGTATTATTAACACGATACGATACCAACCAAAAAGAAGTGCCAGATTAGTAAGTCTGCGGTTTTCAAATATTTATGACAACCCGGCACCTTTCACTGGATTGATTTTGATCAGCCACTAGTCCTTTCCACCTAAGGTTCTGCACATTACTCGAGTTCTGCATGAAGCCAGTGAAATAAAGATACACAAATATTTCAATCGGGAAGACGGCTTCGAATTATCGCCATCATGGAATCCTGAGAGAGATTTAACGCCTTGCTATGTGCATTCGGCCAAAGATGTGGACTCTGATAGTGCAGCGTGTTGCCGGCCTTATATATACCAAGTGCGGGTAGCTAAAAAACTCGGGGTTCTCAGTACCAGAGCAACACCGCTATCCGCTATGCCAGCCAGCCCGTGACTACTGTAGGTTAAATACTCTTTGCCCGTGACCACGATCAATGCAACTTGGTCAAAACGTCGCGTGGCGACGGGATAATAGCAAATAAGGTTAGTCGTGTTAATACCTGTTAAAAATGTTACTTGTATTCCTTGACATTGAATGATCTTCCTAATTTTCGCAAGGTGTTTTCTAATTAATACGTATACCTACTTACCATAGACATTAACTCGCAGCTTTTCTGTGGTTTTGCCTCTCCGATTTTCCGACTTCCGACAAAATATAGAAACGATAATATTTACAAACAAAATTTATTTCCGCATGGTGCTGCTGCTGTCACTTTAACTGAACCACAGGAGGCAGTGATCATTGTACTTGAGGATAGTGCAGCAATGTTTAATAAAATGCGTTTGTAACTTTTTCTATCTGATTGTTCGTCTAAACTGAAATCGCCTAATTTCGCTGATTTTGATACATTTATTTGTTTATGCATATAAAATCGAATCAAAATCAAATCAAATCATTCTTTATTTGCCATGAATGTAGGTAGGTAACAAAATAAAGGTGGTGCTGGCGTTAACAAATGGAATCCAATACATTCTACCATAAAGACATGCAAAATTACACAAACATAGTTTATAAATCAGTAAAATTCGATATGTCATCTTGATACAGTCAAAACATATTACAATTGTTACAAGCAAAAGTAAAACATAAATTAAATTAATTACATTAAATTATAAATGAATACTTTCAGCAATAACTATGTTAACAATCAATAATCCTACAAAGATAAATAGATAACGATAATTTTTGGGATATGCCCCAAAATATATTTTTTTGCCTAATTGGAATCCAATCCCAATCCCACATTAGGTAGAGCCTGTATCTATGGCAAAAAGATAATTTTTAAATACATGTAATATATTATAGACGGGCCTGTTGACGTGGTAGGCAAATGCTTGCTTTTCACGCCGGAGGTCGTGGGTTCGATTCCCACCCAGGACTGATATTTGAGTGCATGAACATGTCTTTTTGCCCTGAGTCTGGGTGTAATTATCTAAATAAGTATGTATTTACACAAGAGAAGTAGTAGGTTTCCATAGTACAAGCTCTGCATAGTTTGGGATCAGATGGCCGTGTGTAAATAATGCCCCAGGATATTATAGGTAATTGACTCAGAACAAATAATTGTGCTTATCACACGAAGATTTGTCATCGGTGGGAACCAAACCCACGAACAGTCAGGGTCACTAACCTCTAGAATATTATTATAGTAATAGTTATAGTAAACTAGCTGTGCCCCGCGGTGTTACCCGCGTTAAATTTTATAAATTTTCTTTGCTATAAACCTCACGGAGCCCGAGACCTTTACAACGAATGCAAAACCGTGGAAATCGGTTCGTGCGTTCTGGAGTTATAGCGTCAGGAAGGAAAACCCGACTTATTTTTATATAGTAGATTCCTGATATTAGTAACACGGCAGCTCAAATTCTAGTTAAATGACACAAGGTTAAATAATACAACAATATAATCATAGCAACGTTATTGTATTTTTATTTTTTTGAATTGAATCCTTTTGTGCTTACACAGTAAACACATGATCTCAACACTTATAACTAAAAATATTCTAAAAATGAAAATGGATATTTACTCGAGTTACAAAATTGTGGCTTGTGCATATTTGTTTCATTCGAGGCAAACTTATTGCGGATTCATTGGAGTAACAGTAAAGTGCTCAGTATGTTATCTTGAATATTCGAGTATTTTATAATATCGCTTATTGTGCTGAGATATTGTGCATTATGCCTTAAGTTTTTAAGATTTGGGTGCCCTGTTTCACCGCTTTACATTCTGCCAATGTGCTAATTACCTCGTTTACTTACTTTCCTTTATACAAACTGATAAATACAATTTAGTTACATTATTCTAAAATATTGCTATCTTTTTCACTTTAGTCTAGAAATTGTTGAACGTTTTTGGGCTATTTAGTTAATTTAGCGATGCTTTATAATTGTGTTTTGATAATGATCGTGTATAATATCCTAGTGTTTCCACTTTCACCGTACGAGTGCCGCAGTGTCTGACATCGGCATACTGATATCGATGGATTTCAGACAAATAGTAGGCAGTAGGTAAAGTCCAAACAAATTACCTGTAAAGGTCAAATAAGTAAAAATACGATTTTAATGAAGATTTTAGTATGTAAAGGAAGGATAATTTTATAATGGGAAAGACTAGATATCACATGGTTTGAGCTATATGTATATATTACTCTTGTTTCTTACTCTTGTACGTACAATTATAATAAATTTGTCAAAATAATACCTAAGTACATACGTTGTGAACAGCTCACTTTAATTGAATTTCAAGTCTTGGTGGTTGTTACAATGATCGCATTAAATATAATTTCAGATAAACGAGTGATTTAGGCATTATAATATAAAACCTACGCAAACTACTGGCTGTAGTCGTGCACCTACGTATTGTGTGCGAATATTATGTGGTCGCTTCGTATCACTCGTCGAATCACATCAAAACAATCAAACAAATATTTACAATTCTATATCATTACACTAAAATATGAAAGTTTTAAAACAGAACTATTTCTTATTAGTTTCGTGATATGCCTGCCACGGTCAAAGTAAACAACAAGAGCCACTAGTCACCTGAGTGGCCAGGTTACGAGCCCAGGGCCACGTTCAAAACTTACTCGAGAATATCAACTGTTTTGTATATACGTCTCATTTATTCTCCTTAAACATTGCAAAGTATCAATTCTATACCAAAGCATAAATTCGCAATAAACGATCATGATTTCGTAAGTTTTACCGATTATATCTTTTACAGTTGGTCAGTCGAAAATATTGAGCATATAATACATAATTATTTTAACACATTATAATTTATTAACATTGAACAGTGGATAATTTATTGCACAAATCGTCGATCCTAATATTCTAAGTGTATGCTATGGCGGAAGTTCCTCAAAGATAAACTTAAACAAATAAAACAAAACAAGAGTCTATTGTGTCGTTATACGTAGCTTAAACTAACACCGTCATCGGCAGTGAACTAATGTTGCGCTTGTTCGCTGTTCTCGACTAAACATCGCAGTAGTGGTGACTCGGCCGCGCTCAGCTGCAGCTGTGTGTGTGTTACTCTTTATATGTCATTATTATACTGTGACGAGGTATTGATTCGTCTTCACTGGTGTACAAAGGATCCTCGCAAATGCGCAGAGTGACTAGGGCGCGAGTAGGAGTCGTAGCACACGCAGCTCTTCTGAGCGCGTCCGTTTGACGCAACCCCGTTTCCGTTTCAGACGCTTCCATGCACGCACATAAATACCTACACCTTATCCCTACCTATCTATTTGTTATGAGTAAATTATTTCAATTTCTTTAAAGCGTACATTTTTATACTTATTTTAGGAGGTCCTTAACTCGATATTCGAATAAAAAAGTTCTGCGTTATAAACAATAGGTACAAAAAGTGCGACGTGCATGCAAGGAAATATCTAAGAGCACATTTGACACAACAAGTAAAACTAATAACGAACATAATACTAAACAGTCTTAGTTATGACTGGTCAACTATATAGGTGGGACTGCTCAACGAGCCGATAGCTAAACAATAACATGATAATTCTTGAGAAATAACAGAACAACAATAATTAGCCTTAATAAGTTGTATTCAATAAATAGGATTGGAAATAAAGATCATAGTAAATGTAAGTGAAATCCAAAATAATTGACCTAAACTTTGCGGGTAGTTTGGGCATCGACACGTCGACATCGACGTGTCGTGACGTGGGACAACACTATTATGTCAGGTAAGTCGTCAGTCATACATAGAAGAATGGAAAAATTAATGAGTCATCAATACGAGAGTATACTTATACAACGTGGGAAGTTCCTAAGTCGGCAGTGTTAATGGCGACAGTGTCCAGTGCCTCTCGAGCACGCGCAAGTAGTTCGTCTGAACCTCAATCATACCACACCACACCTAAATAAATAAATGTATATAATATCTAATATGTTTTTACATATGTACAGTTGTTCCTTTTAAATTAATGTAACTACATTAAATAAAAAATAAAAATAAATTTGTACTCGTAAAATAATCATTCATATGAAAATGTCAAACAAAAGTGAGTTACACGTTTGTATCGATCTAAATTATTTCTAAAGTCTACTTAATGATTATTTTGTTGTATATTATAAAGGAGTCGCGCGGCGCGGCGGGCAGGCCGCGCGGTGCGTGCGCTGCGGGCGAGCCGCGCGGTGCGAACGCCGCGGGCCCGCCCCCGGCCCGGCGCGCTCTTTAGTAAATCGTTATTCGTAATTAGTTACAATAATAACTACAATATAATGTTGGTATGAGCGGTGTCGTGGATGCTTCCCCGCTCATACCTAAAGCGTCAAGGTGAACGTCTCTCGCACTGGCTGCGCGCCGGGCGCCTACTACTTGCACATATTTTCGTTTACATATTAAAACAATAATATGATTTGCATAATATGGCACATTCTGTTCGTCGTAATCACGTTTGGTTGTTTGTCAGTCGTATCTTCAATTTTTGTTGTAATTTAGCACTTTTTCGGAACGAAACCGATAGGCCCCATTTCTCTAGACATGAGTTAGGTGGCGCATTAGTTTAAGGCGTGTCAATAGAATTACTTCCACTGGGACTTGGGTCCAGCAGTAAGAATCTCCTGGTGGAAACAAATCGGATTGCGTGTGCGATTACATCGAACAATTTTAATTGACATTTATCAGATAGGAGAGCAGGCAGTGCGAGCATGAAACGCCACAGCATCCACTTTTATACGTACATTATTGCAGTCGCAAATATCCAAGTGCGACGCGAGCCATCGTTTTCTAAGAATCTATTTATTTATAATAATGGTCACTGACGGCGCGGTCGAAGCGCCAGCGACCTGGTGGGATCTTTTAAACACTACTAAACAGTGATCGTACCAAATCATACCTACTTCGGAATAACCCGCGTTCGGAGACTTTCGGCCTATTAAATATGTTCAGTCTCTACCGGCGCGCGGCGACCGGACTCGATCGTCGGACGTCGTTCGTGCTCGACATTCAATCGTTCATGCTCAAGCTAAATCTTATTTTTTCAAATAAAGATTTACTTACAAAAGTAAATTCGGAATTTTAATTATTTCCTTCGGATTTATAAAAGAGATCGAGTGCATTTCCATTATCATTAATTCTAATTGAGGTCGGTGGGAAGCGAAGCGAGCGTCCTCGAGCGGACGGCGCCGTCAGCAGACCGTCTCGGCGGGCGCGGGCGGCGGGTGCGCCAGCGTCGACAGCGGCGACAGTGGCGATAGTGGAGACAGGGGTGACAGAGGCGGCGGCGGCGCCAGCGGTTCCGGTGAACGGCGCCGTAGAGCTTGTCGCTTACGAAATTCAAGGAACTCCTCCTTCATCGCCCGTACGCGGGCCTCCACGTCGTCGCGCGAAGGCCGCGCGCGCGTGCGCTCCGGCGTGGACGGCGTGGGCGTGCGCGTCGCGCGGTCCCACTCGTAGTGCACGTCCACCGAGCCCGCGTCACCCACCTCGCCAGAGCCCGGCCGCGGCGGAGGGGCCGGTGGCGGTGGCCGGTACGGCGGGGGCCGCCATTCGGCCAAGCTGCCAGTACGGCTGCTGCGGTTATGCTGCGACGATGATGCGTTCTTGCTGCCGAAACCGCTCGACGAAGAGCGGCTTTCAGGCGACGCCTCGTGCGGAGGTGGTGGGTCGGGAGCGGTGCGCGGGCGCGCGTGGCGCGGCGGCGGTCGCACACGCACCCGAGTCTGCGCGCTGCCTGACGTGCGGGCCTCGTGAGCGGCCTGGCGCAACGAGCGCAGCCGGAAGGGGGACGGGGGCGTCGGAAACGAGCCGTCGGCGGAGCTCGGGAAGGGCACGGAGCTGAGATCGGAGACATGAAGCGGCGACCATGGCGTCCAGGCGGCCGCCCACGGGGGCCACGGCGGCCACGGCGGCCAAGCGAGCGCGAGCGCCGGCGACGAGGCACGGAACATCGGTGGGGCGGCGGAGGGGCGCAGCGGCGCACGAAGACGCGGCAGGAAGCCGCCGTCGTCAGACGAGGAAGGTGCGGGCGAGGGTGCGCCCGACGAGGCCGCGGACGCGATCGAGCTCCCCGCGGGTCCCACGCGGCCCACGTGCCCCACTGACGCCCAGTAGTGCGCCTCGCCACCGCACCGAGAAGCCGGCCACACCCAGTTCGCGGTGAATCGCAAACATTGCACTATACTCGATATTCCGCGTTCTCTAAATCTGGACGAATAGAACGTCTATGTTAGATGGCAGTCAGGTATAAACGAGACTACGTAGCTGACTAGGTACATATATATTCTAAGCCAAAACTTATATAATTTATGTTCTTGAAACTATTAAAACTAACCTGATTTCCTGTTAGAGCAGCATGAACGTAGGCAGAATATAGTTAGAGTTACATATTTCTTAAGGGACAAATAACATCATAAGATACCATCATGATGAATATACTTATACTTAGGACTCACTTTTTAAAAGGCACTTGAGTGCTATCAGCGGCGCGGAGGTCGGTGAGTCGCGCGGCTACCATGTTGTATGCTGCAATCGAATAATTTCTGAACATTAACGTAGTGCATGGTTCCCGCACCCGCGCCCCACACCACGCTCCCGGCCGCCGCCCGACACCCTTGCTGCCACCCCATCACCCACCATATTGTCAACAGAAAGCGATGCGTACTGGATCGGACTTGCATGAATCAACTTTACAACCTATCAACATGTAGGTACGGCCGCGTATTTATCCATGCGCGACTGAATACACCACGTTTCATATGTGGGTCTATGTTTGAAATTCGCGACCGTACATACATTTGAAGGATGGTAAGTATTTGTTTTCTTGCGAGTTTTCCTTTAGTGATTTTAATCCTCTCCAGTTAGCATACTTATGACAATGATATTACGAAGCTATGACATGCTAAAAGAAGACAATACCCATGACAAGAAAACATGCATTAAATAAAGAATATAACAGCTGGTTAATACACGTTCACGTTTTGCGAACAAATCATAGAAATAGGCGTCTAACTCGTTCATAAAAGCATTTAGGTTGGTCTGTGCATACGTAGAGTTATTGTTATTCCGAAATTAAAGTCAGTCCCTCGACTATAATCGTATATATCGCTATGAAATTATAATGTAGTAAATTTACAAAAAAAAAATTCTTCATGAAAGGACTATATCATATTCACTCCAGTTCTATATTTGCCAGTCTAATGAAAATTCCTTTATGCCTTTGCTATAGAATCGACCGAGATTTTTAAAGGCGGTATTCATCGTCTAAAGGATTTGAAATTTTCTCCAAATTAAGAAAATATGGGTATCAGATAGAGAAAGCCTATTCAGGATAGTGGGTAACGGATAGTTTCTTGTAAATCCTGTAGAAGAGAGCAGACGAGAGTAGTTGTGAAGAAGCAAGAAATTATTATACTGGGACATTATTTACACACGGCCATCTGATACCAAACTAAGCAGAGCTTGTACTATGAAAACCAGATAACTGATAGACTACATTATAATACTTTGCTTTTGTAAATATGTACATACTAATATAGATAATTACAACCAGATTCAGGACAAACAGACACGTTCATGCACACAAATATCTGTCCTGGGTGGGAATCCGGCGTGAAAAGCAAGCAATTGCCAACCTCGTCAACAGGCCCGTCAAAATTGACAAGTCTCACAGTCAATTAGCGACAAATTAATTTGTTAATTCAAATTGTGGTTCTTTTTACAAAAAGGGAGGTTGCTAAAATTATGGTTCTTAAATGTGCATCCTTCTAGCAGTTGAAAGTGACAGCTATAGTTGAAGTCGAGGGTGTATGTCATTTTGATTATTTTCGGTTTAAATTCTCGGATTAACAACCACTCTACATGATGGCTGTTTGCATTACAATTCTCACGTACACTGGTAAACCTTGTTGACGTAAATATGTATCTCTAAGTGGTTAGAAGTACGTAATTATAGCCTTCGATCGGTTCTAGCAATGTAAATGAAGCCTCATTGCTAGTATAATGGCATTGTTTACATGAGTTTATGAGTGCATGCAAATACCCAACAGGGAATATGTCGATATGAAATAAGCGGAAATGAACAAACGATTGTATAGCGACAATATGGTAAGTTATGCTAAGTTTAATTTGCCTAAAACGGTTAGTTAACTGAGCAGCTTATGACTTAACGTCTCTTTTGTGCAATTTAGAGCGCTATATTAGTCTTTATTTTCAAAATAACAGCGACTAGGTTATCATGTAACATTGATTTGATTAAAAAGGTAAGTTAATACGAATTTCTGCTCTTAAAGATTTTTTTCACATCTCCATTTTGGAGGGCGTGTAATTTATTTGATAAAATTCATTGAAAACAGTGACTTTCTTTACGTATTTTAGTACAGTTTGAATTTGCCAATATGATTGGACCATAGATTTGATTAGAATTCTGAGGAGGTTGAAACAATTTTCATAACGGTTTCGTTTTTAACGTAAAATGCAGATAATTAGTTAGTTCCAAAATAATCTAGCGCATCGAGTATAAGGAATCTCAGTTGAGTAGAACCAGAGCAGCGGGCAGCGGCCGCTGATGTCACACGACTCACCTTTCTCCTGCTTGCGCCGTTTGCGTTTGTTGCAGATCTTCACCGCGCACACAGATAGAATTATGGCGACGATGAAGAACAGGATTCCGCCTACCACACCCGCTGTGATTGCTTTGTGCTTCACCCTCGCTGGCACCGGGAATTTCACCTCTTCCGAACTCTCATAGCTGGTGGCCGAGTTAGCCAACACTCGGAAGTAGTATGTGCGGCCGCCCACTAAATTTTTTACTGGAATTAAAAATGTGATAAATTATTTTTATGGAATTGATACCACACAGGTTTCAGTATACCTAACTGTCACATTTCTCGGAATTAATTGGGACTGAATTATGTCAATAATGTTCAATAATGTTAACATAAAATATAAAAGTCAATTGGATGAGGCAAAACTTCCAACACTAGGAGTATTACCACCTACCATATGTCTATAAAAGAGGGACTATGGATTACTATTAATTAAGTAAAATTTGCTCTCATTAGGGTATGCCAAAGCGGTATTTTTATATAAAGATAACGCCCGCACTAGGGAATCTAATCCTTGTGTCGCGGGGTATTTTACAAACATATAATTGATCGACGCAAATGACATTCAGACTAAGAACACCTATTTTTGGCTCACATAAATAGTTGTCCGATGCGGGACTCGAACCCACGACACGAAAATGTCTTAGCCGCTGCGCCACACGTGCAGTCAGTGGTATACCACACAGGTAGGTATATATAGGTTTATATCGGTCGAAATTTAAACTTGCCTCAGAATATACTATTCGTTTCTAAGGCATTTTACTTTGCCAAGATCAAGAAAAATAGACATGTTCATGAACACAAATATTTGTCTTGTGCGTGGATCGAACCCGCAACCTTTGGATCATAAGACAGGTTCACTGCAAACTGCGCCATGGCGATCAAATAAGTATATATGTATGTCATAATAACAGAGGTCACTAGTACGGTTGCGTATGATAATCGTTCTCTCTGACGATACTAGATGGCACGGCAGTAGTTGCGGTGTGCAGAACTGGATAGCAATTTGGATTCAACACATTCACGAGGTGGAATCGGAAGTGGTCACTACTTGGATTTATGTGCGTCGGACCATTCGGAAGATGCACAGCAGAAAATTTCTGTTAACTGACATCAGTGAATATGACATTTCATTCTCGTAACATAGCAGTAGATAGATGCAATAGTGACCATACTCGTCCTTCACTTCTAGAATGTGTCCAAATCGCTATCCAATGCGCCGCGCACCGCAGTTAAAAAGTCAAATCGATATCCAGGCATTTCATGTTTTCATGTATATCATAATGTTCGGCCACTGATTGCTAGTTGCGGGTTGTGATGAGATATTTTTTTATTTACTTGACTGGTATTTTTAATGCGTCACACGCATTAAAAATACCGTAACGGTCCAGTTCAATGGATAGAGGTATTTAATATTAGATAAAAACAGTTTTATCAAAAATTATTAATATCATCAAAACAGTTGTTGGAAAAAAAATAGTTACCCAAATAACTGGTCTCCTCGGGCCGTATCTGTCCTCTGTTGAGGGTCTTCCACTGCGCGTCGGTGCGGTACTTGATCGTGTAGTACTGCACCAGATGAGCGCGCTCCAGCGGGGCCTGCCACGTGATCAGGAACCCGTTGTGGACCTCCGTCACTGTCAGGTTGCGGGGTGGACCTGACTTTGGACCTACATGATAATCGAACATTAATAGCTTATTCCAAGTAGCTTTAATGATAGCAGGTGATAAAATGTGTCGTTAGGTGCAAATCATGTTACGAATGATGAATAATTAACTGTACCTACGTTAAGGATTTGTATTATGAATTTGAATAGACAAAATTTGGTAGTTCTACTTGCGTCTAGGGAATTATATAACGTAATTTAGTTGGAGAGTCGTATCCTTTATATGCTAACTATTAGAACAAACAATTTTACAAATTAGTGTGTAAGTACAAAACAAAGTACGAAACATGCACAAACTACTATGTATTAATGATCTATAGAAGTATTATGAAGGTCGTACCTATACTTTAAGATTTGGTGTAAATAGTTGAATGTTAGTAATCTTGAAAACGAGACACGAAGTTAATTAATGAGGAAACAAACTTACCTATAAGTGGAGTTTTATCGTAAAAAAGTGAAGTAGCTCGTGTCTCGTCTGAAGAGATGTAACATCAAACTTACAATACAAAAATATAGGTCGTAATATATTATCGTGACAATAATACATAAAATGATATTTATACAGGATAAATTTTTAACAACTGCGAACATTTTGTTCAGATACAGAGTGCACTTACGTGCGTCTATTATTAGTGGAATAATAACAAAATGAATGTAGCTTGCTAACAATTTTATGTGGATTTTATTGTTCAATAAATGTATTGAAAAGCAGAATACAAATTAGTGCTATTAAGAGGCTGACAACAACCCATTTTACCGTTTTAAGTCACGCGTCAAACACAGTGGACAGAAAACCATTTATACAACGTTAAATAGAACACAATAATAAATTAACGCCAAAATGTAAACTTTATGACAAATCTCTCGTATAATTTAAATTGAGTGGTAATTTTCTAGATTGTATTGTTTCAAGCAGTTTACAGTGTTTGTTTTTCATGTAGAAGTAGTTGAATCTATATGCGATTTAATCAATGAAGTTGTTTAATATACATAGTCTAAATTAACATCTTTTCTTAAGCAAGATGAACTGAATAGTATTACCTGAATAGGCTAAAATTCCGTGCGAAAAAACAGTTGGGCTGTTGCCAGTCAAATACAGTAAATATATTCCATTATAAGACTACCAAAAATCACCACACAAGTTTAAAATGTATCCTGTAAATGGTTATATGAGGTGTAATAACAATAGGTTAGAGTGATTAATGTGCATCACAGTGCATATATACCAGAGCCTTCGGGAGCGTTTTGGAATATCTTTTCATCTACAGGCCCCGGCGGGGTGGTTGGCGCCTTCGGTTTGGCCCCTACATCTACAAAAAGCAACTTGCGTTAGTCAACACCCAAACCTCTATCCATATGAAGGAAGAACCATTACTTTTACTCAACTATTTATATCATCTTGATCCTTTTGTAAATAGTGAGATGAAAGCATATAGTACCAAATAGTTAAACCGATTTTAATATAGTTATTCAAGATTACTTTCATGTTTCCTGAAAAATTTATATATTTAGTAGTTTTTAGGTCTCTCTCACAAAAGGGCAGAGGTATTCAATTCGTTTGTATGTTTTTTTTTTGTATATAGATATATGTTCCGACTCCTCCTGTTTGACAACTGATTTTGTTAGTCCACTTGTCTTGGTTGTGGTGTACTTGCGTACAGCACTTCGACCCTTCAGGATCTTTTGTGCACACGGCTACATATCAAGCTATAAATTTCCAATGTAAGCTGACTTCTCATTGTATAGAAATCCTATACAACGCGAGATCAGCTTATACCTGAAATGTGGGTATAGCTTGATATGTATCCGTGTATAACTAACAACCATTACTTACAATTTTATTCAAATTGGAATACAATAAAAAAAAATTAAAGTGGTTGTATTTTTTTCAAGTGGTAATTATTTGAATGGTTGGTTTTAATATTCCTAATTCTCGTTGGAGTTGAATTTTTTCAAAAAAATATTTTGGCTTTAGTCAATAAATACACACCACTACCAATATGTATTTTTTGTTGGAATACCGACAGTAAAACAACATCGTTTACAGGTATTAACGCGACTAACCTTTATTTTAGTCACGTGGCCACGGACTGACGCGTGACCACATATATAATTAATATTATACATTTATTAATATATACAAAACAACAATAAAGGTTTAGTCGCTTGTAAAAATGTTGTATAATTATGATACGCGAGTTTTCAAAAGTGTATACCGATAATAAGTTAATAAATACGTATTTCATTCATGTGTATACTACATTCAGACAAACAACCCATGTTAATGATGTTAGAACCTTTAGCCCAAACACAACAGATATTGAATGATATGTGCTTACCGAGAGTTCTTATAGTTATAGGTTTACTCATCATTCCTTCGCCTATCGTATTCTTGCTATTTACTTGGAACTCGTACGTGGTTCCAGGTTGCAGCCGGTTAATTGTCACCTGTTGGCAATAAAAAAATGTTATAATAATGTCCATCTGGTGGAATTTCGGCTACGGCGGCCAACCGCGATGGATTGGCCGCCGCCCACACACAACATATAAATAATATAAAATAAAAATAATGTTAATTTGTAAATTTTTATGGTCAATACTTTTTGGGCTCTACTGAAAGGCGTACACAGCCTCACATATAATTTGAAGTATTCAGACATGGCGACACCTCTACCAAGGAGCACCTTTAAAGCAAAATAGATGTTTGTTTCCTGTACTTTCGAATAAAAAGTTTTTATTTAGCACTGCTGTGTGCGCTTATGCTAAATAAAATTAGCATATAAAATTATTATTAACTACGTAGCATTCGTAGCACGTTACACACTACGGCGTAGAATTCTACGGGCTACTACGTAGGATTCGTAGTATACTGGGTAATAATTCTCATAGGTCAGTCCGGCTGCCTTTCTCACTGACTTATATGATGGATATTTTAAATTCTCTCACCAATAAAATGTATTCTGGGTCCTAAATTAGATGAAATAATACTATTGACAATGGTGGACTTGTTAACTGTTCTTTGTATCAGTACCCTACTGATACATATATAAATATCCATCATATAAGTCAGTGAGAAAGGCAGCCGGTCGTGTGGTAATACTCACAGAACTAGCACCAGAAGGAGTGACGGGGACTTTAGTCCAGTCGGAGAAGCCGGTCTCGCGATACCAGATGGTGTAGTCTTGCTTGTAGTCCGGACCGCCCGCATACCCGGGCTGCCAGCGCAGCGTCACCTGGAACTCGGTCGCCGTTCCCGAAACATTGTACGGCGCGTGCGGTTGCGTGCCCTCGATTACCAGTTGCGTATCCGCCACTATTGTCGCCACCTGTACCATAAGGAATAATTATAGTTATAATTGTTTGTAAGTGATTATTTATATTAATATAATTGTTTAAAAGTGATATACTCATTAATAATTGAGGCGCTCATAGCCCTAGATCTCACTGGTCCGTAAGTGATTGGCGAGGTGAAGCAACTACACTCGCGGTCGATCCATAGTTGGGTGACCGCCAAAGTGGTTTAATTTCTGAGCATCTCCGTGCTTCGGAGGGCACGTTAAGCTGTCGGTCCCGGCTGTAGCCATTAGCCAACAGCCCATACGATAAGTAAGTAATAAGGCAAAAATTAATGTTGCAGTTGTGCTGTTATTGCAACATTGGTACACACGGCTACATATTAAGCTATACATTTCCAGTATCTCTGATCTCACGTTGTATAGGATTTTCATTCAATGAGAGGTCAGCTTATAGTGGAATTGTATACCGTGATATGTAGCCGTGTGTACAATCTATCTCCTATGGTATATTGGTGTTTCAGAGGGCCTCTGATAACTTCTTATATTGGTACCGTGATATACCGTGATATGTCACTCCAGTTCGATTTCAAAGTCTTTAGTCAGCTGTTAATTGAACATTTTGAAGGACTGTGAACTCTTCTTATCCCACTTTTTGTTAACTCAAAAGTGACGAAACAGTATTATGCAATAATTATCTACAGGCCTAATGCCTAAGGTCACTATATATACAATAAATATAACACACAATATAATATAACATGACACTACTATTTTTTTTGATAAATGATTTTTTTGTTTCAAATCATCAGTCGTGTTTTATATGTGAGAGAAATAAATATTTAATTATTTTTATTTCAGAACCTGATAATGTGTAATATTCATAATTGTTGGAGAGATCTGTTTGGTTAGTATCATACTCCAATGCACACGCGGCTACATATCAAGCTATACATTTCCAGTATAAGATGATCCCGCATTGTATAGGATTTCCATACAATGAGAGGTCAGCTTATATTGGAAATGTATAGCTTGATATGAGGCCGTGTGTACTTGTAAAATCGAAGCTAAGATGATTTTATCGTGTGGATATTAATAGCCGCGAGACTTCCTTGGAAATGACTTCAATTGTGATCTCTAGCATAGATCCTGGGTGGCAGGAGACAAGAGACTGTGACTGTGTCAAGAGACTAATCAAACTCATTAAAAAGTGCCAATTTATTTATGTCTAACTTCCTAAAGCCATCAATGCGTACCTCGTTTGAAGCGACGCACTGGTAGATACCGAAGTCCTGGCGGCGCAATGTGTCGATGGTGATGTTGCCACCCAGCGCACGCACGCGGCTCTTCTGCAGGGGCAGCCCGTCGCGTCGCTTCCACGTCACGCTCGGCCGCTGCGTGCCCTCCGCCTCCTGCGCCTCGCAGTGCATCTCCACTGACTCACCCACCTATTTATAAAATACGCCAGTTAATTCTTTCTTGGCCTTAATTTTTACCAGATAAGAGAGAGGATCTGAGAGTAAGAGGCAGACATCATTATTCAAACCACCGCCTCTTCCTCACTGTGCAGAACGGATTAGAACAAAGTAAAGAAAATGCACTTTACATAACCGACCGTAAAATGTGCGATCGTGTAGCTTAGACACCGCTCGAGCCGGAATTCAAAAATAAAAAAGATGATCCGCGTCGTTCAAATTAAACAACTAGCAATAGTGGTAGTATATATTGCAGTGTCGGAGTTGAAACTAGTAGCGCGATTTTTACTAAATTCTATTCTGGATTTTTAACCAAAGAATCTATTATATCGCTTATCCGTGCCACTTGAAATCATAAATAACTTATTATAAAATAATGAGATTCTCGTGTGAGTTGCTCTATCAACTAAAAAATTAGGTTGATTGGATGAACCACTTCTGAATTTCTGGGATGGTGTTGCACTTGCACCGCACTCTGTTATAGCTAGATGCGTAGCGCAGAAGTAACTGAACATTGGACCTGCGAACGTATCTGAAGTACCAGCGCAGCTACAACAACTTCTAAGAGCACTAAGCGTTTTCCAAGTATAATTGCCACTTATACAAAATGTACAAAATGCTGTACGCATCATCTTTGCTTTTATGGACACTGCTCTCAGTTAACGGTCCATAACGGCGTCGTCACAAATATTGAAATAATAAAGGCACTCTGTATAACATTGTCATTATGAGTTATAACATACCTATATATCTTAGATATACCTATATATGCACCATAGGCATTCAGTACCTCACTTACGGTGATTCAAAGAGCTACACAATGTCTAAATAAATTAGTCTGGGTTCTTATTATATATTAAAGGCAAATGTACCAATAAATTTACCTTTCTTTGGTACAGAGGCTCCGGTTCAACCGTGAACACTGGTGGTTTACGTACTAAAACTTCCATCGGACCTGTGGAACAAATAATACAATACATTTAACTTTGGAATAGTAATAATTGACAGCATGCGAAGAGAGATTCTAAAGCAAAATGATCGTAAAAATTAAATATAACCGTCTGTGGTTATATAATTAAAGTATTAATGCAGTATGATAGTCACCTGACGACCCTTGAGTCCCTTGTGCATTATAAGGCGTGCAAGTATATCGACCCTGATGGTTCTGATTGACCCTAGTAAAAAGCAGCGAGCCGTTATTCATAATGACGATATCCTTCGTCTGGTAAGGTTCCAACAACCGCTTGTCCTTGGTCCACGTCACGTACTGCAGTGGTGGGTTAGCTTTTATGTAGCACTGCACTACACCAGCCAGCCGGAATGGTAAGTATTGTACGGTCGGTGTGAATGTTACTTTAGCTGGGTCTGGGAAAATGAAAATGTTGGTTTAGTTCCAATAAACCCCCTTTTATTTGAAAGAAATGAAACTGAATGACAGTTGATACAACTTACATTCAACATTTAAATAGGCCGATGCACTCTGTGGATCACCGATTCCATTAGACACTTCACAGAGATACTGTCCAGAATCATCAGCGGCAACGGGGTTGATGACCAAGGCGCCGTCTCTGCGGATCGTTACTCTGGTCTCCAGGGCCGCCACTTCTGCCACCGGAGCCCCTTCGCGGAACCACTTCACGGTCACATTGCCAGGTAGGGCCTTCGCCTCGCAGGAAAACTGTACTTTTTCTCCTTCTAGCTTGGTTTGATTTGTCGGCGGCATCTGTAAAGCCAGATGTTCATTATTATTTTACGAATCATGGTTGTACGGTTGGTATTTATTTTGGTTTATTACGCAGTTGCTTCACGCAAAATTTGGATAAAACTACTGAAGAGCTTACGGTAATTACGGCTCCTCCGGCGATGATGACCCGTGCGGTGTGCGACACCTGCCCCTCACCATTGCGCGCGATGCAAGTATAGTCGCCGATGTCTTCGTGCCGAATGTTACTGATCCGTAACTCTGTGCCGTCATTGAAAATGCCCACCGTGCCTGACGGCTCCACGGGGTTCGCGTCTTTGTACCATAGGATCTCCGGCGTGGGCGTGCCCTCTGCTTGGCAGTTGAGAATGATGGCATCTCCTGAAAACCATACCAAAATTTCGTTTACAAATTTGTATTCACATGCTACTTCCGTTCATCTTCTCATTTGAGCAAAAGAAGTGGTCTTATTTTGGAAATCTTACCTAAATTAACGTAAATAATGTCTTCCGGTGTGATGGAGAAGCGTGGTGGCGCGTGCACATCCAAGTGGAACCATGTACCATTTTTGTGCTGGTTTGGTGAACGGTTGAGGAACACCACCTTACATTCGTACCAACCCTGAACATTAAATACAAAATTACTATCCAGATTACCAATATACATATTTAAAAAAACCAAATAGTAAAATTAAAAAAGATTATCAAACCTGGTCAGATTCGCGGATATTGGTGAGGTTGAGGCTGGCTGCTCCGTACGGCGATTCAGGAGCAACGCGCGATACTCTGCCCTCGTACCCCTCCCCGCTGTGTGTCGGATAGCTCTCGTACCAGATGTAGATCGGGATGTCCTGTCCCTATACACACATAAAAACAGCTTACTAACTTGCATACACCTGGTGCGAATGTTTCCTTCTATATACCACCATCTAAATACTCAGGTATTCTCTAAATACTCAAGTATTCTATAAATACGTTTCGCCGAATAACACTTACGGCACTACGAACATGTCCAACTCTGTCAAAAGCTTTCGTTGATGCGATGCGCTTCACAAATACGATAGAATCAGATGCTCATCTTGTAACGTAACGTGCAGTCAGTAGAACGTTACGATGCACGTCTCAGTCATTTTAGATTTTAGTTACAAGATACGTTTAAACTAACTACTTACATAAGAAAAGAAAATTGGAAACGTGCAAGGATGAAAAAGAAGTACCAACACAAATGGTTCACTTACGAGTATAATTACAAAATTAACATAACCTGGAAGCTGAAACTTTGTTTATTCTTTTACATTTATCATTTATTTAACATATTTGTTATATATAATAGTAGACATTGGTACAAAAATGCATAATCAACAGACATAATAGGTATACCTACTGAACATGCAGAAAGTGGAAACGGGTAACTTAAGCGTAATCTACGGCATGCAACGAAGTAGTAATTGTGCAGTCTCTTAAGTAATGTAACAAGATCAACAATACGAGATACGTCAGTACTTAGTATGAAGCTACTTTGCCGAAGAGCGTGGGGGAAGCCCACAGCCACAGGAAGAGAGGAACAGACAGAACCGCCGCCAGTGCGCGGAGTGTGCGCGTGCCCCGTGTCAGCCGTGTAAGCGAATGTGCTCCCGAAACTATCTCAAATAATAACGGTGCACCCAATAAAGAAAGTAATAGTAGGAGAAAAAAATCTTATCGGTATATGTAAAGTGGCGTGTATGTGTATGTTCGTATCTAACGGGGGTCTGCTGCTCTCTCGGACTCGCTTTGAAGGCCTTTGTCACTGTGGTGTAAGTCGAACCGGTCGTTTACCGAGCACGGTCGTAGACGAGGCAATACGCAGAAGAGGCAGAGATACACAATAGGCGTGCTGTGGGCGCGCGCGGGGCGAGGGCGCGGGGCTGGGCCCCCGGCCCGCGGCGCCCGCGCTTTACCACTAGCACAGGACAATAACAGGTGTCGTTGCCGACACAGGCACGAGATATACTTTACATTCTGCGGGGCGCGTCGCGGGGACGAGCCGTCCTCTACTGAACAGAAACACACACACGGTAGATGAGCAGCGTTGTATTGTAAGAGTGGAGTGTGGGCCGTCGTACCGTTTCGCCTACCTTCTTCTCCCACTGCAACACGTACGGCACCGGGATGTCTTCCGGGAAGTCCACCTGGCAATTGAACACAACGCTTTCGCCGAGGATCGCCGTGATGTGCACAGCATCTTGGTGGTCTTGATGGCAGGTTACTGCGGTAAGAAACATTCGTTCGTGTGAAGAGCCAATTCTATTTGTATTGTCAGGATAGGAGATTCCGAGGACAGCGAGGTTACCTGGCAGGTTGACTAACAGCAGCAGGAGCAAGCCGGCGGCGATGTGCGGCGGTTGCACGGCGCGCCAGCCCATGCCTGCGCTCCCATGTCACGGCCGCGCGCGGCGACTCATCGTTGATGCATCACCTGATAACAAAACGACATGGTTACATCATCAATATCATCATACACATATATGATAAAAAGAAAAACAAGAAAATAAAAACGAAAATGATGACCATAAATATCAAACCCGACTTAAAACTATTAAATTATTCTTTGCGAATGAAATGTGACATGTTCGTTATATCAAGCCATGCTGTAACTTAGTATTTCTCTGGAAGCGAATTATTATAAATACTTTTTGAGATATAACTGTTTTTATCCATAATTCATGAAAATAATTATTAGCTACAATTTACATACACAGATAATCAATTGAAAAATAGCTAATGAATTCTCAAACGTAAATCGTTCGCAAGTATTTAATCGTCAAAGCTTGGATAGACCGCCAAGTATTACGCATATTTTAAACTAAAATGTACTTGGCGACTTTTTAACACCATCTAAATTTAATAATAATTTAATTAAAACATTAAAGTTATTTAATTTTCTTTTAGTTCCGCTTATTACTGTACTGTTGAGATATTTAGATTGATCTTAAAATTAACATGCAAATGATATATTCGTTCGGGATAAAATAAATATAAAATTGTATCTTCCTTTTTTTAAAATGAATGTTGTGAAAGGCAATGATCTATAATTCCGTGTGTCTCTTTGTTGGGTTGTCACGGCTTACGGACCAATTTGTTTGAAACTTGGGCCTAGATCTTATACCAAAAATGTTTCTCGGATATTGTTTGTGTTTTCTAGTAAGATGCGGGCAGAATCTACTTGCTGATAAGAAAAGCCCCTTGTAAAACTATTAATATTCGTATAATTTATATTTTTATAAGGGTATGCATAGATGAAAATATATTTTTCTTGTTAGTCGTAAAAAATATTCGTGTAGGTATATCTATTTACAAGTTGTGGGAGGTAATATTAATAGTTTGTCTAAGAGGATGAAAACGAATTTGCCTTCAAACTTCTATTAGGGCGTTTCTTACTTTTCAAATTATGCGCTAGGAACCTGAAAAATGCTCATTCAAGCATGGTGTAGGTACTTATAGTGGCGCGCGCGGCTAGAGTTACGCCAAAACGCGCGCCAGCGTGTTGTCGCTCGGTGCCATGCTGCCTTACCTCGAGGCCTGGCTGGGAAGGAAGAGTGGTTGCGTCACCTATAGACTGACTCAGATACCTCACCTGACACCCGTGGTGTTTCGGTGAGTATCTGAGCCAGATCTGCCGAGAAGCGACGACACACTGGCACCATTGCGGTAGCGACCTTGACTCTCTGGAGGACGGGCACTCCTCCAGAGAGTCAAGGTCGCTACCGCAGTAAGGTCGGTACCGCCTGGGAGGCCGAGAGACGAGTCCCGAACGCTGAGATCGGACGGGATCTTTCGCCGCCAGCAGTCGCTGGGTGGCAACCCCACCAAATGGGACGCCGTGGTTTCCTCCTGTGAGGCAGTCATTCTCCGGAAGGAGACCGCCGAGCGGGATCGGAAGCAAGCCGATCCCGCCTATAACGCGATGTTATTGTTATTGGCAAATGAAACATTTTTCTTTTAGGTAAAAACAACGACCGTCGACTGTTAACTTTGAGCAAAAATGCATGGGTATAATTATCTATATAAGTATGTATTTAGAAAAGAAAAGTAGTATAAAATATGTTGTATATCAGTTATCTGGTTTCCATACTACAAACTCTGTTTAGTTTGGGATCAGATGGCCGTGTGTGGATAGTGTCCATTTTTACGAAAATTAAAATTTTATTGCTTTAGTCGTTTATTGCTGGACAAAATCCTCAGCTAAGAACGGGGGGATATGCTGTAATTGTCACGCAGTATAATAGTCATAATTCACAGAGAGGCGCGGCTGATTGTGCTCTGGTAAGCACCTCAGGGAATGATATACTAGTAGCCCTTACCCAAAGCAAATAGTAATCTAAATGAGTCTCTCTCTGAACTCAAAGTTTTATGTTATGCGGGGAAATTTAGTTTGGTTTTCAACTTGCTCATACCGCAAACTCTACAATCAGCTATGAATATCATCACTAGTACTCTTTGTGATGGCACATTATTTTGCGATGCTCTTCTATAGCATGGATTCTGCTAAGTCTCCGAGGAAACATGTTCCTTGGTAAACAAAGGTAACTTTTCCTAAACCAATATCTACTCTTTACTTTGCCGTGAAAGTTTCGCCTTATAATTTCAAAAAGCTTCCAATACCCGCATGTACGAGTAGATATATTGTTTGTACGTGTTTTAGCATTGGCATTAAGCTAGGTATATGAGGTAAGTGGTCTGTGAGCCGACGCTCATCATTACAGCTAAATGAGTCCACTGCTGGACAAGCCTCCCTCAAGAATCGTCTTGGGGGGATATGCCATAATCGCCACGCTTGGCAGGCGGGTTGGCGATCGCAGTAAGCTGGTCATAGTAATCAGAAGGAAGCTGCTGCCCGTCCTCTGGTAGATATTCCCTCGGGACGACTTCTACGCCCCCCACGGGATGAGATGGGGTGATGATATTCTGATTCTGGTATTTGTCGCCGTCACCACACAGCAGTCGACGAGCCGACGCTCGTCCTTGGACTATTTCCCGTACCGAGTAATTGCACTGCATCACGACATATAATCGACCTACACCCTGCCCCACTCCACCTGACTTCGCCGTCAACAGCCAAACGTCACCTACTTAAATGCTTTCATTATGTGTGCATATTAAGCCATTGATTTTACTTCGTTTATCACGATAAACTTGAGGTAAACCCATATAAAGCTCTTATACGTGAATGTTGTTCAAAAGGTACCTGTACCCGCAAACGAAGTGGGAAATTTAATGGACGTAGATTAATTGTCGTTAAGATGGAAATCCTGGTGAATATAAGCGTTTAGTATTGTATTACTAGAAGTAGATATACATCATCGTATGTGTAATATAAATAATACTTATGAAATCGATTTATCCCATTGAACTAAACAACTTATAAAATATAAGTTTGCAATATGTGAGAAAATAAACTGTTTTCCTCTGCATACTTGCGTTAGCTTATTTGTATGCGAAATGAAAATATAATCGAATACATAATGCCCGTATACCTACTACTTTTGTTCTATTTTCTATAATTGGTAATGAGCACTAGAAGCAACTACTATATTAGCTGTCCAGGGGCTCCACCGGCTAAGTCGCCGAACATCGTTTTTGAGAATGGCGTTTAAATAAATAAAAGTTAAAAATGACTTAATCAATCGTTAAATCGGCTTCAACGTTGACAATCGATTCCGGACCATTTATGACGTCACATGTGGTCATGGAAACCGATTTAACGATTGATTAATTAATTTTTAACCTTTATTTATTTGAACGCCATTCACGAAAACGATGTTCGGCGACTTAGCCGGTAGAGCCCCTGACAGACGATGTCATGATCTTAAAAATACCGAAGTATCCGTTTGCAGCGCCACTCGCACTCTCAAACTATCAAACGACACATGCAAAGTCATTTTTGCCGTCAACGAGGAGTCCGGTGACAAATACACGTACAGAAGAATTATATAATGTATATAAAGGTAGCGACTACTAACCGGAAGACGCAACATGGGCAGACCTCCTACAAGATGGACCGATAATCTTGTGAGGATCACTGGAAGTCGCTTCATGCGGGTAGGACGGCAATGGTGGAGATATTTGGGCGAGGCCTTTGTCTAGCAGTTCGGCTGATATGATGATGATGATGGTAGAATGGTACTTAATGGTATATAGTTATTGCAATAGATACGAGAGTGCATAAAAACCGGGATTTTATCTTAAACCTCTCGTCATCCCTTAATAGACTGGGACTGCATTTAGGGTAACGAGAAACAATAAAATAAATCAACATAAAATGTTGCTTTATTTTCCGGTGATGTTATTATTGGACCAAACCGCTTATTTGAATATTTCGCTTTATAAGATTGCTGATCGTGAAAGGATTTGGAATAAAAAAACCATTCTTGTCTGTTCATGTAAATATTTTATGTTGAGATTTGTAGATCAGGGGATGTTTATCTACGCATAACATTATTGAGAGCAATTTTCTCGGTCTTGACTACTTTATTCATAATACAAAAGTTTATTCGTTTATGCATTGATGCATGAAGTAATCTATACATATAATAAAATCGTAGGAAAGTCAAAACTGTACATTGAATATTTTTTAAAAAGGATACTTGGGGCGTGATCTACAATCGATATCGAAGCCAAGAATATAGTTTTTAGAATTTTTGTCTGTTTGTCTATATGTATGTCCGGGCTAAACTCAAAAAGTATTCCATGGATTTACTTCAAATTTTGCATGAATATTACGAAGAGGTCGGGTCAACATATAGGCTACATATTATCACGCTATCACCTACGGGGGAGGAGCTGTGGCAATATAAAAAGTTTAACGCAGGTAAAACCGAGGGGCACAGCTAGTGTTATTATAAAACTGATACAGAGTGACCGCATCGATTGATTTTTAATATATGTGTGTATATTAGCCGTGGGGTTTTTTAATAAAATAAATATAAAAGGTTTTTATTCACGTAGACTTTAAAAAAGCACTTGTAAATAGTCAGAACATGTTTTTAGTAATACAGTTTTAATTTTCTAGTTACTTATTACAAATTATTAGGTACATGGAATGTTAAAACATTTATACAATTTATTTTATAATGGTAGTGATATTTAGCTAGCTTGTATTAAGTTATTGTCAAGGAGATTATGTTTAGGTTTAATTATTGAAATTTATATTTTACTACATATTGTCTGAATGGTTCTGTCTATATTAAGGTATGAATTCAGTATTATTATTATAACGGACCTTGTGTTTACAACGACGGTCGCGCTTTAATGCTACCACCGGATCCAATGCACCCCAACTGAGAAGACTCCGGCCTAGAAAGAATAGCAGTGCAAACCCATACCATTTCGTGGATGTCGTAAAAGGCGACTATGGGATACACCAGATAGTCGGGCAGCAGTGCCACCTGTGTACTATATTAGATACCAGGTAACTGCTGTCGCCAACTCGCATGCCATGCGGTGACAACGTTATAGAAACCTTTGGGGGAGGCATATGTCCAGCAGTGGACGATATCAGGCTCATGATGATGATGATGATGATGATGACATTAGCTAGCGACATTAGTTAGCCAATTTTTTATCAAACCTACAACCAATGCCGACGATGTCGCGAGTAAAACCTAGTTGTTTCAGCGTTTTTTAGCGGCAGGCAGGTTCCTTGGATGTAAAGATTATTTTTGTACTGAGTTCACAATAGTAAAATATTATAATAACAAAAATTGTTTTAAATCATGTAATAAATGTCAAAATAAGTAATCGTATTAATTGGAACGAAGTTCCTTATCGCGCGTTGTGAAAGGGGGCTAAACAGAAAAAAATCTTACGAAAAGTTGTCACGACACTTTTTGCAGCTGTGCGGCGTGCGCATGTTTCTCTGTCTCTCTCTCTCTCTCTCTCTCTTATAGAAAGCAAGCCAGATTTTCATTTCTATTTCGCATTGAACAGTGTGGTGTCGCGACGATTATTTTTGTTGAGTGTATACAGGTTTTTTGTACATAATAAATAATAAGAAATAACTTCGTTCCATCCGGGTGTCCCTTGACACCTCTCAAGTTTTATATTAATCACCTAAATGTGAGGGTCATTTTAACAAAAAAGCAACTGAGTACCTTCAAAGTCGCAGTTAAAAATGGAGTTCTTATTCACCCGCTACCCTGTATTTATAGTATACAGTATCAGTAGAGATATTTTTTATTTCAATATTTGAAATATTAAATTAACGAACTACAGATAAAAGTGCCTTTTTGGTTTGCCTAAAGATGTTGTTGGTGTGTTTAATAAGACATAAGATATAAATTATAACTACATATAATTAATTATATATTACTACAAACATGTTCTGACTATTTACAAGCGCTTTTTTAAAGTCTACTTGAATAAAAACCTTTTTAATTTTATTATAAATATAACGACCTTCTAGTCGTATTTCGGTCATGGTGGCCAGTCTTAATGGATACTAGTAGTTTGCGCGGTACATAGAATGCACGTGTGCGCAAACACAGGGGCACGTTCTATTCCAGCAATCTCATGATTCCATGTGACAGTGATACGGATTTCGGTCGTCTCAGAGGCTCGGGGGTGTAATGTCGCCAACTCTCAGACTTAATTATAATAATAATATTTTTTTTATTTCAGACCAAAAGTCCATACAACAAGGTTTACACAAAATATGAATAAAATAGAATAAGGCACTATCTAATTTGAACGCGAATATACGCTTTTAGGATATTGGAATCCTGTTTATCTGCAATGACTTTTAGGATGCTGTTAGAGCTGCCTCGTATCCTGGTTATCATTGACGTCAGTCTCTTGCGTATAATGTCATGAAATCCATCTATTCTTGCTTCAGCAAACATACCAGAGGCACTACAAAATCGAGGCAGCCCCATCAACATCCTAAATCCATTATTATATTGGACACGCAGAACATTAAACGATCTCAAAGTATAACCGAACCACAGGCTGCACGTATAGAACGACTGACAATAAGCTCTAAATAAGGTAAGTTTGACTTGTGAACTACAGCGTGCAAACCTGCAGGCCAACATATTACTTCTGATCGCCAATGCCCTGCGCTCCCTCTCTATATCATGTTTGTCATCAAGGCACTCGGTAACGAAATGCCCGAGGTACTTGAAATGCTCTACCCGTACCGTTCAATTTTATTTCAGGCACACTTATAGGGCACTTACCGGGGGCCTTGAAGACCATGTACTCGCTTTTTTTAGAGTTATAGATGAGGCCATGTGTGTGACTATAAGTTTCACCTAACAGTCTGAAGTTTTCTTAACAGAAAAATCACAATATCACTTTTTAGCCCGACCTGGGACTTGAACCTCATTATATGCGGTTGAACACGCTGCCTCTAGACCAACGAGGCACACAAATATAAATATAAGAACAGTCATGGTTACTATCACCTAAATTTTGCGAAATTTGTCCCACACGTGCCTTTAAGCATTACTAGTGATGCATGGCTATAACAACGCATAATTTAATAGTGCACACGGCTACATATCAAGCTATACATTTCCAGTATAAGCTGATCTCGCGTTGTATAGGATTTCCATACAATGACAGGTCATCTTATATTGGAAATGTATAGCTTGATATGTAGCCGTGTGTACGTCGAATTCAGCTTGCTTGTTGTCATTAAATAGATATTAAAATACATTTTGAACAAAAACCCAGCAATACATTGTAAGTTTAGATAGCTACGTGTACCTAATCATTTACCAAATCTTTTTATACATTTAAATGGTGACCGTTCTTTTCTAAATATTTCGAGGGGGACATTCAGAAAGTTATTATTAGAACGGACCATGTGTGTATAATGACGATTGCAAATTAGACCGTGGGTTCAGGCCGCGTACCAGAACTACTACTTGCCTAAATATGACAATGAATAATCGTTTAACTGTTTTGTATTATAATGTGGCAATAACCGTAATATAAGTATCTAACACGTGGTCTAACTATCTCACTTACAGTTTGCCTATGGGTTTCGAGTTAATAGGTACGTGTAATTACGTGGATTTCTGGTAACTAGCCTCTGTAAGTTATAACGAAAGTCTTGCCCAAAAAATTGTTCAATGGCAGGACACATGATGATATTAAACTGATATATATTATTAACATTCTTATTATGATGGATGAGATTTTTCGTCAGTAATGTGATTAAAACTATTTCTCTAGGCTCAGTTAATGCCTGTTACCTCAATGAATGCCGTAGACTATCAGGCTCCAACATTTTAACGAAGTACCTAAAAGTTCTTTTAACGTTTTTTAATCATTTCATTTAACGATTGGTACAAAACTAAAACTTAGTACCTACAGCGTTTTTAAGGGTTTCGTAGCCCCTTATGGATTCGTCATGTCTGTCTGTCCGTCCGTATGTAACAGCCACTTTTTTATAACTTTTATATATATTCGAATATGTTAATAAACGCAAACGGTGGAAAGATGTTTTTACTTTAATTGATAATTAGGCTTATATAATTATGAGAGCTCGAAACATAATTCACGGTACATATATAACGTATTGAAGTGCTAATACCAAAAAGGATACCGAATTATTAATATGCTTAAGAGGTATTATTGTAAATCAGTATTATAAGGTTACGTTCTTCGTAGTCCTTATAATAAATGATAATATTCTCCTTCCACACTTACTACAAGCTTTAAAACCATATGGGTTATACGATTAGTAATGTTTAAAATAAGATCTATACAATAGAAAAGCTCAAAAATGATTGCATTGATTACTGAAGTCTAATGAAGCACTAAAATACATTAATTATTAAACTAGGAGAACCTGCCACATTCATTTTTAATATGGCTAGAACAGATGATAAGTTTTCCAAATTATGGGAATCTAATAAACGTATGTTACTTAATTTCTAAGTGAAGTAGACTTAATCTGAAATTAAATCAAACCATGTCTCACGGGAAGCACATGCCACGTTTGATCAAAGATCATGCAGTCGTCCACGTAAGTAGAACACGTTTTATAAATTATTCACACTGTAGTTTTAACACACTATCCTGAATATAATCTGTATCTTCATATTACACACTTGATTAACGATATGTATAAGTAACGAATAAGCTTAGAATTCACAAATCTTAGTAGTTGCGGGTATTATAAGGCACAAAGTTCCCATGATGACGGTACGACATGGCGCATGGCGGAGGGAGCAGCCCGGGACAGGCAGCGGCCGGGTGCTCGGCAGCGAGCGGTCAGCAGCGGATGCTGCAGCACTGGATAGACGTGTTATCGATTTTCCTACCTTATCGTCGCGCGGTACGAGCTTAGGCGGGATCGCGCGGCGAGTGTGGCGGTGGTGCGTGCGGGGACGGTGCGGCGCTCTGGTAGGGTGCGGGCGGGCTCCGTCATCTGTGGAGGGCGGTCATGGGCTCGAGCGCGGCGGAGGCGCGTGCGGGGCGTCGCGCGGCGGGCCGGCCACTGCCCGCGCCCACGGCGTATCGATCCGGCGCCGCGGCGCGCGCAGGCCTCGCCCTCGCACATGAATGGTCCCCGGTGAACAGCTCACGTGCTCGTCGTGACCTGCTCGCGGAGCCGAGCGCGAGCGCGCCCGTACTGCTGCATGTCGATACTGTCATAGCCCGACTTACGATATGATGATCTTACGACTAAATTAAGTAGCCCACATTTTGATCAATGCTGTTTATATCATAATATATTACTTATATAAAAGAAACTGAGTTTCTATATATCGTTAACTACTCGTAATTTGTCAGAGATAAACCGATTACACGAATATAGTCTATAGAGGCTTAATATATTAAATAAAAAGCATTAATAAGTTAAGGAAAGCCTAATTCATAATTTACTGGTTGTATAATGTAACGGTGTTCTCAACCCTGATTATTCTCCTTAGAAGGGCTAAACATGTCGCGGGTGATTGTATTATGCTTTGCATATGCCCGACTTACGATATGATGAACTTACGACGAAATTAAGTAGCCCACATTTTGAGCAATGCTGTTTATCTCATAATATATTACCTATATAAAACAAACTGAGTTTCTATATATCTTCAGAGATAAAACTCTTACGTGTCTTAAACCGATTACATGAATATAGTATAGAGGCTTAATATATTAAATAAGAAGCTTTAATAAGTTAAGGAAAGCTCAACTCATAGTTTACTGGTTGTATAATGTAGCGGTGTTCTCAACCCTGATTATTCTCCTTAGAAACGCTAAACATGTCGCGGATGATTGTATTTTGCTTATAGAACCGAGTCAAGTGAATGTGTAGGGGTGATTAAATATTTTACTTCGAAGAGTTACGTTTAAGTCGGAGGAGAGCAAGCTGCGTCCCTTTCCAATGATTAACTCTTAATTCCGGGCGATTTTTCTAGAGATGGGGCCTAGTCAGAATGATTTCGTGAATCCATAATATGGGTATATAATACCTAGGTGAGAGAGTTCCATTCACCTTCTACGCCAAAATTATTTTTGCCAGAGATCGTAATACCTGGTTGTATAATTTTGACTCCGAAAACCGATTCTTTTAAATGGTAACTGTTCGAAATGTTTTTGTATTTAAAAGTAGCAGATGCTTAAGATATAACTATGTTTATATAATAGTATAGATACCGATGCTACACTTCTTTTTATGAATTGTGTTTATATTATTAATTCGGCATTGTTCTATAACAAACCCCTTGGTGGAAATTCTATGAAAATGAAAAAACTATTCAAATAAATATTCCAGACAATTTTCCATAATAGCACTTTTTACGAATGCAGGTTCATCGATATAATCTGCTAGAGTCATAATAGGGCATTGAACGACAGGTTTATGAATGTGCCGTTGTCGAGTCAGCCCCGATTAGCGATGCCCTATACTTATCGATTTTAACATGTATCGATTTATACTGTGTAATAGATCGATGTGTTGTATATATAGACAGTTCCTCTTCATTTAACGTCATTTCCTCAGTGTGACATAGAAAAATGTAAAATTGCTAGAATATAATGATCAGTTGGAACTTTATAACAAAATTTAGTGAGTGCTGGTTTAAACTTTACATAACAAAAGTTAGAAATATTTCAAATATTTAGAAATATTTGCTGCATTGTCTAATATCAGACCCCGATAAACGGTTAGCGGTTATACGATTGAACTCTTATTAAATTAACCTGTAGTATACTCAACAGCATCTTAAATAACATATCTTTTTTAAAAGTATACAAATAATATAGAAATTTATAAGTACGTTTATCAGTTGTCTAATTGCCATAGTACAGATTCTACCTAGTTTGGGATCAATATAGTATATATTCTATATAATATATGTGTATAGTATATAATATATATATAAGTTGCCTCAAGATATTTATTTATCGATACGATATATCTCCGGTTTCAATACTAATTATTTACCGATAGATTTAGATGCAAAATATCGATATAAAGCAGATTATTGGGCATCGCTAGCAGGGGCATGAAATGCGCCTTTATTGGCAATAAGCGGGCCGATGCGCCCCGCGCTGATCACTAAGTCTCCTCAATACTCTATTATGGCGCTGATAATTATTGTCAATCCACCAAGCCGAGGAAAAAATGTATATGGCGTGTTACCGAAACGTCAAAAAAAAAACAACACCCATGCTTCACAATTATATAAATAAATCGTCATATTCGTACCGTGAAAACCTGATACGTATTTTACAACTTTCTTTATGAAAATATAAGCAATTACACGGCTTGACTGGCACAAACTACGACATAAGTAATGTATTGGAATTATCCGTCTCTCTTGTTACGAGAATAGATTCAGATCAAGGCTAATAGAATTACCGACGATTATGGCAGTATTATTCAGCTTAAACAAACATAACATCAAATAACTGAATAGCCAGTTAACGAATACGTACGACGGAAATTACTATTACATATTACGTATGTATTGTGGTCGGCTCCAATATTTTCCGATGGAAATAACATTGGTCTTCGAATAAGATTTCTGTATGAAGTGATAAAGCTGCGCTACGCGGTGCTACGCGTTCTACGGCCGCCTACGAGACTACAATGTATGTATAATACTCGTAGCAATATAATTGTGCAGTAAAGTTAAATAAGTGAATATGTAGCAATTCTTTAAATAAGAGTTATTTGGAAGGTAAACGTAATACCTTTAAAATAATTCGGTTTATACTTTACGTAGGTAACTCTATCGAAGGGCTCGAGTTCAATGGAATCTTTGGCGACATAAAATCGTTACTTTTTTATGCTTTTGGGAATAACTTGGATCTGTATTTATTTCTTAAAGAAAATTTCCGTTTTTAACTTCGCAAAAGTAGAAGAAAATGTATCCATTTGCTTGTTCTGCTCTGGGGAATCGCACTTATTTCGAAAAATCTTTTCCTGGTGCGTGAACGGAATACATTTTGCCGTCGTTAAAAGCAGACTTATGTGTATGGTTTTTATGCGTCAGCAATTTTAAATATCCATGTTTATTTATCGAAAACATCGGTTACATCAAAGGTATGTTCGTTGTATTTGAGCAAGCATAATTTATTGGCATATACACGCTTTTGGTAGGATTACGGGAAGGAAATAAGCCACGACCACCAAGTAATAACACCACGTGACTAATAAATAAATAGAAATAATAAATAGTTAGACACGTGTTTCGTGTACATTACAAGTAGATTTTTGAAAGCAAGTAGTATTTAGGTATATCTTTGGTCAGGCTTCAAGAGTAAGTAAGTTTTAGAAACATAATTAAGTTTTTTAACGTTCACTCCAATTTAAATAGCAGTAGGTAACTACTATTTAAACTGGAGTGCTTAGTATGTTCTAAGGACATGGCGCGATAAAGGAAAGCTCATTGATTACATAATACTTATACTTGTCACTATATACATAGATATAGAAATATCACTGTACCTAATAATGTACCTAATAAACTTATGGGTTTATTAGGTACATTATACCGTAAAAATCTTTTTGAAATAAGCTTTCATTACGACGAGCTAAAATGAATAAAAATGAAGCACCTGCTAAAGCTATCTATTTAACATACTTTTAAAGTTTGCCGCGAGATTTAGCAATTACCTATCGATGTCAAGCAAGAAACTGCGAAACGAGTTTTCAAATCGCATGTTAAAGTTTCAGTACTAGGTTTAATTTGCCCTATTGCTTCTTTTTTAAATTTACCTCAAGTTTCTTACGACTTATTAATTAACAATGCTTTGCGTTAGTTTCACTCTTTTAGTGATACACAAACTTCACCTCACATTAAGTTTTAGTAGAACTTGTAACTAGTTATCATTTACACATTCTTGATTGTGTTCTACTACGAGTAGTAGGTAGGACTGAAAGCGAATACGGAGTTTCAAGTTAATGTCGTAAAATGACGTTTACTACATAATAGATATTAGATTTTGTTCAAGATTTGAAGACAGGTAAGAGCAATTTCTCCTAAGATCTGTACTGGCTCTTGATTCTATTACTTATTTGTCCCTACCCTGGTGTCAGAGCCACCCAATAGGCCTCTGACATGGTTTGACAAGTGTTCTCTGACTACAACTGAAATGCGAAGACGGTCAGGAATTTGACCACTTTGATGGTCATCTATCTGTGGACTGATCTCGCGCATCCCTTAGAGGTCCGTGTGAGTAGCTGGCTATGATTCTATTATTAGGGCATATACCATCAGCTACTTTAGTGATTTTTTTATATCACTATAATTTTTGTACGTTCAAATACTTACCATACATTCACAGAATCAAGGTTAACCTTTGGTCGTCCAAAAACACAAAGATTTACTACTATTAGAAAAAAGGGTAAGAATCCTTTAATATTCTTTAAAATCGTGTTTTGTTAAGGTTAAATGTAATTGAGTCAATTTATCATACTATTAACTATATAACACACAGATAACAGACTATATATAAATACATAAAATCCGGTCCTACTTAACAAGAAAAATACTCCAAATAGTAAAAGATCAAAATTTTAAATGAATCATCGCATATTTATAAAACATTGCCATTTAAATTAAGCTAGTTTTCAGATCGAATACCGCATTCATATCGGAGATTTTGTACCTTGAAGGGGATATACTTACACAGTTAAACAGATACACGTGTAACCCTTATCTTTATGCGTTGGGGGTTACATTTGCGATAAAAATATATACGTCTTATCTGGCGGCTATTACCAAGTGTGCAGCAAAATATGTATATGTAATTTATCTATCAGTCTTAGAAATATCGTTCCATAGTTTAATTTAAACCATTATAAAGTTTCAACCCGATATTTTTACCCGATGATGGTTCTTCTCATCAAGAGATGGTCATAGAAGCTGCATTGGATTTTGCTTCCTACTTAAATAATTAACTGTCAGACTTGAACCCATGCGCAAATATTCAAACAAATTAAAGACTCGTTAATAGATATCGGAAAATGATCTTAACAAGATTTTTCTAGAACATATACATACGTACATCTCAAGTTAAATAAATACTCATAATTACCGAACCGCAATACCGAACCGCGTACAATACGTATAGAATTTGACGATCACCGTAGCCTAGTTGGTAGTGCTCCTGCCTACGAAGCTGGTGGTCCTGGGTTCGAATCCCGGTAAGTGCAAATATTTGTGTGTTGAGCACGAATATTTGTTTCTAATTCATGGATGTTTTCTATGTATATAAGTATGTATATCGTCGCCTGGTACCCATAGTACACGCGTTGCATAGTTTGGGGCTAAGATGATCTGCGTGACATTGTCCCTACATATAAAAATATATATATATATATCAGTTCATTGTTTGTCTTTTTTCAGTAAAAATCACATCAAACGGACACACAACGTAGTTATTCAATTAAATCTTCCCGTTTCTGCCTTTATACGTGAAAGCACCAGGTTATTCTTTGAAATGTGAATAACAAAAACATGTAATTCTCATGGAAATGTGACATACTAGCTGATTGCGAGAGGTGGACCGGTGCCAGTAGCCGGTGGAACTATAACTACGCTTGTGTTGTGAATATTGTATGTTGTCAGCGTGCTTTTAACTGCACAAACATGCAGCTGAATAGACGTGTAGCTTTTATTTTAAAGCGCAGTAGAAGGACTATATTTTTCTCATTAAGACAAGGTTGAAAATAGCCTGACATATTTTTAAAGATGGTCATTAATACGTTATGTACGGTACTCAAACCAGAAACCTTTATAAAACAATGGCTTTTGTCATATATTGGCATTTGCTAGTTGAATGAGTTATGAGGCATTCCTAACTGCCATTTTCTTAGGTATGTGTGATAATATAATAATTATATCCTGGGCCATTATTTACACACGGCCATCTGGTCCCAAAATAAGCAGACCTTGTACTATGGAAACCAGATAATTGATATACTACTTTTCTTTTGTAAATAAATAATATATATATAGATAAATTACACCCAGACTCGGGACACATATTTGTCCTGGGCGGGAATCGAACCCACGACATCCGGCGTGAAAAGCATGCATTTGCCAACCATGCCAACAGGCCCATGATGGCAAACCTTGATCTTATACTTTTATTTTTATGATTATGATGAGGTCTTGACAAAGAAGAAAATTTTGAATACTTTTAATTTAACGTTTGCTATGTTCTACCATTTTGCATGGTTGAAGCGTATGAGGTGTGGTTCGTAATTAAAATTAAACAAATACACTACTCTCACCACTTACAAATTTATTTATAACAATTAAATGGTCATGGGTACTAAAGCCCGTCAATTAATTATGCCATATGGAGGTAGGCGCGCCAAGTACTCTCCTGGCTGGCTTCGTCGCTAACGGAGATGTCGCGGAGTTCCAGGAGGATTACGCAGGCCGGAGGATGACCCACAGGGATTGGGCTGGTCTGAAGTGTGGCTTCGTCGCTAACGGTGACGGATGTTGAGGTACAGTTGCAATTCGTACTTTGGACCCTCGTAGGCCGAACTTTGGACCCCAATATGGGGTTAACACTGATTGAAATTAACTTGTTAAACTAATAACTATTTGTGAATGAAGATTCACTTCAACTTGAAGATGTTACACGACGCGACTAAGAAAAATATAACGTTTCTTTTTAAGTGAGTGCGTACGTGCTATCGCAATGAGTGCAATCTGAGTCTGACCTCCCAACGTTCGCTAAATCCCCGCTCGGCGGCTCACGCTTTCCAACCGGTTTTGCTTAGCGACCGCTCGGCGGCTACCGAACTGGTTTAAAGCGGCGGAGAATTAATACTAAAATGAACTAAGGAGCGTTGAATAGAAATACAACGTTACAATACCCCCGCGCTCAGTCAAGGATTTTACCGATTCTAAAATCGTAAAATCCGCATTAGAACTCTGTGGAACTACTTGTTTACTCTTACATAATCATCTATCATACCTCACGCAATCATAAAACCAGCAGCAGTTATTGTTCTTAGGACTAAAATAACTGTCGCTTACATACATAAATGGTAGGTAACTCGTTGAATTTAACGTGATACCTTACAAATAGTTGTTCTAGTAAAGGGTGGAAGTAGAGCGAAAGGAATATTTAAGTTGTGAAAAGAAAGAAAAAGAAAATTTACTTCTTGGCTATTTAGAAGCTCGGGAATTTAGAAGCGTCATTTAGACAGTCATTGAAAATGTTATTGTACCAGCAGTCTTTAGTGTCCAAATAAGAGTTGGAAGTCCTGATGGCACAAACTGGAACGATTCTAGAGAGCGCGTCTGGGATTACGTTATCTACGCCTCGGCAATGTTTAATAACAAAATTAAAGGCTGATAATCGGACACCCCAGCTTGCTAACCGACCAGTAAGATTTTTCAATGAAATAAACCACTTTAACGCATTATGATCTAAATTCACCAGATAAGCCATTATAATTATAAAAAAATATTTAAAAAAAATTGTTATAAGAAAAAATACAAAATCTGGGTAAGTGTTGATCAATTACAAGAGAACTGACAATTACGTTACTGAAAATACTCCGTCTGTTACAATTTTTAAATTAAACTACTAACGTTCTGGTTGTTTTTTCACTTAAACATAAAAATGTATGAATAAAAAGCTGAAAAAATATTGCAACCAAAAATAAAATGCAATAAAACAAAGAAAACAAAACTGCAACTAACGTGTAGGCAAATACCAAAACAATTTTATATAAAAAATACAAGTACATATACACAAAATAAGTTATGGTGCTGACTGTACCGTAGTTACAAATGTCGATAATACATCAGTAAGTGATATATTAAAGAAAAAAAAAATGGAAAAATAACGAGTATAGAAAATTATGTTTCTGACTGTACTGTAGTTATAAATTTTGATAATGCATCAGTAAGTGATGTGTTAAAACTAAAAAAAGCAATGTAAAATAACTTGTCTAGAAAACTATGTTTCTGACTGTACTTTAGTTATATTGTTGATAATACGCAAATAAGTGAATGTAATAATAAAGAACCATATAATAATAACGAGTACAGAAAATTATGTTTCTGACTGTACTTTAGTTATATTGTTGATAATACATCAATAAGTGAATGTATTAATAAAGAACAATTTAAATTAACGAGTACAGAAAATTATGTTTCTGACTGTACTTTAGTTATATTGTTGATAATACATCAATAAGTGAAGTTTAAAAAAAAGAACAATATAAAAATATCGAGTACAGAAAATTATGTTTCTGACTGTACTTTCTTTATTTTTAATGTTGGTAATAAACCAGTTAGTTAATTACTTAAGGTATCGAAATTACAACAAAAAAAAAACAAAAAAAAAAAAAATTATGTACATCATCAGCCAGGTTTTGCCCACTGCTGGACAAAGTTCTATTCCTAGCTTAGTTGGCAAATAATATACATAAGTAGGTAGCGCTGATGCTCGACTACCTGGTGTATCCCTTAGTCGCCTTTTACGACACCCACGGAATAGTATGGGGGTGGTCCTATTCGTCTACCCTATCGATGCCGGAACCACACGGCTATAAAATATATTTATGTAGAACAATATATAAAATGTTACGGTAAAGTAGGTCACTAGATTTTATTTTTACGTACACGTTAGTTACTATCAACCAAAAAAAATAAAAACGTTTCACAAAAACAAAAATACAAAGCACACAAACACCAATGCTACTACACTACCTCCATAAAAACATAAAAATTGACCATAAAAACCACGTTATGGGCGCCAGTGAAGCGTATGAGGTGTGGTTCGTAATTAAAATTAAACAAATACACTACTCTCACCACTTACAAATTTATTAATAACAATTAAATGGTCATGGGTACTAAAGCCCGTCAATTAATTATGCCCTATGGAGGTAGGCGCGCCAAGTACTCTCCTGGCTGGCTTCGTCGCTAACGGAGATGTCGCGGAGTTCCAGGAGGATTACGCAGGCCGGAGGATGACCCACAGGGATTGGGCTGGTCTGAAGTGTGGCTTCGTCGCTAACGGTGACGGATGTTGAGGTACAGTTGCAATTCGTACTTTGGACCCTCGTAGGCCGAACTTTGGACCCCAATATGGGGTTAACACTGATTGAAATTAACTTGTTAAACTAATAACTATTTGTGAATGAAGATTCACTTCAACTTGAAGATGTTACACGACGCGACTAAGAAAAATATAACGTTTCTTTTTAAGTGAGTGCGTACGTGCTATCGCAATGAGTGCAATCTGAGTCTGACCTCCCAACGTTCGCTAAATCCCCGCTCGGCGGCTCACGCTTCCCAACCGGTTTTGCTTAGCGACCGCTCGGCGGCTACCGAACTGGTTTAAAGCGGCGGAGAATTAATACTAAAATGAACTAAGGAGCGTTGAATAGAAATACAACGTTACATGGTGTAGCGGTAGAGTGTTCAACCGCAGATAATGAGGCCCTGGGTTCAAATCCTGGGTCGAACCAAAAAGATGATTTTGGGGTTTTTCCGTAAAAAGATATTGCTCAGTATCAGCCCGAAGTCTGGGAGTCGGCGGTATTACACCCCCGCGCACCTAGAGCCGTCGGTCCTCACCTCTTTCCGGTCGTGTCGCTAGTCGTCCCATCGGATCACGAGAGTGATGGAATATGAATCAGAAATCATGAGAGTGTTTGCGCCCATACTTGTGCACTATAATATGTCCTCCGCAATTGGCTAGTCTGCATTGGGACTGGCCGCCGTGGCCGAAATTCGGTCGGGAGGACATTATTAAAAATGTTATGAAAACCAATAAAGATCACCTCATTAATAAGAACAGGTAGAATGCACAAGGAATGTAAGAGTAATTGTTCACGTAAATAACTTTCATTATTCATTTTGTATTCGTTCTCAAACTTGTTAGTAGATGGCGTTGTTAGATGAGCGCCGTTTTTCTGAATTTCGCTATAGAGATTCTCCGGCGTTTGACTAGGTCAAAAATGTAAATTTTGTTATGTGTGAGTAGCAAGCATTGTGATTCATATATTATACGCGCTTAATATAAAGTCCAGTGTTTCAATTAATTATCCTCTCCAAGTCGACCTACGTTCAGTAATTAAACTTGATGTAATTAAGACCTGGAGTACCTATCTATTTTATTTATATTTATGCTCTTTGCCCCTTACCACAACTGATTTCCGTTATTCGACGTGTTTAGTTTTGTTGGTTTTATCTTTCACAACATCCTGGCTGAGTTCCGTGGACCTGTCGTACTCAGTGTCCCGGATACCACAACACCAGACGAAGTAAAATGATCGACCATATCGGATACCACACTTGTCCACTTTTTGGAGTAAAGTAATCCAACCCAAAATCACACTAATATTATAAAGGCGAAAGTTTGTGTGTATGTTTGTTACTTCTTCACGTCTAAACGGCTGGAGTGATTTCAATAAAATTTGGTATGGAGTTAGCTGATACCCTGTATTAACACATAGGCTATAATTTATAAAGTTTATTTATTAATAAAACCGCGGGGCATAGCTAGTTTATAATATAGGATGAATTTCAAGTAAATTACAAATCGTATTTTTATCGTTAATGCAGCTTATGGAATAGAATATATTTCAAAAGTGTTCCTAATTTCAGATATTGTGTGCTCAATGACTGAAATGAAGTTTTTAATCGACTTCAAAAAGGAGGAGGTTTCCATGTTCACTGGTATTTTCTTCTTTTTTATATCGAGGTATAATTTTCAGGTTAGTCGCTTTCCTGCTTAATCTATTTAGTTTTTGTCAATAAATTAAAAGTACCTATTTACTTATTACATAAATTTATCCATAGGGGTAGACTAGTTCGGCCTTAGGGGGTTTAATGTGGCTTAAAGGCTGTTGTCATATAAGCATAGCTGAAACCTACAGCTTAACATGCCAAAAAAAAATAGGACAGTTGAGCGATGGATTAACTTTTTTAGGATTCTATACACAAAGGGTAAAACGGGACCCTATTACTAAGATTTCGCTGTCTGTCTGTCCGTCTGTCACCAGGCTGTATCTCATGAACCGTGATAGTTAGACAGTTGAAATTTTCACAGATGATGTATTTCTGTTGCCGCTATAACAACAAATAGTAAAAAACTAAATAAAATAAATATTTAAGGGGGCTCCCAACAAACGTAATTTTTTTGCTCGGTTTTAAATATAATGGTACGGAACCGATCGGGCGCGAGTCTGAATCGCAATTGGCCGGTTTTTATTTATTAAAATCGAATAACTAAAATTTATGTATACCATAATCCAATTCTTTGTCAATGTAGAGCCAAGATTCTCTTCTAGGCGTTCCCTTTCCAAGACAGTTGGTGTATAACATGTAGGTATTTCGTAATCCACCTATTTCGTGACCGGAATGACTGATGGTGGGACACCGCCCGGGCCCGCAGGAAGGGACCACCGAAATGACTTTCTCACCCAAATACACTAGCGCACTCTTTTATATTTTATGGACATTTCATAACACAATTTTTGTTCGAAATCTATCGCTAGTATAACACGTTGATAAAGCACAATACGTGACTGTACGAGGACGTGTCTCCAGATTATTTGGTTGTAAATATTTTAATATTATCTACGATTCAATGAAAACTTAGGATATTTGATCTCGTAACAATATATAGAAACAAATATACGTACTTACAAAATAATCCTAAATTCACCTAGAATGTAAACTGAAACATCCTCACTAGTTAATAGACCCCTGTGTCGTAGGGTACTATACAAACATGTAATTGATGAACACAAAATACATACAGACTCGGAACAACTATTTATGGGTCACATAGATGGTAGATACGAACCCGGGACACGAAGTGGCGAGGCGGCGGTCTTAACCACTGCGACGATGGATTTTCATGAGATTAAATTGGTTTTCAGGTGAAAACTGCATTGAGATACGATGTCACAGACAGACCAAGAAAAGTACACAGTTGCACAAGAACATATTATATAGATATTCTTACTTATAATACTCCTACTTTTTATTTGTGTGATATGAAGCGCTTTATGTCAGTCTCATGTTTAAACTAGATACAAAATAAATAGTAATGCCGTCCTAGCCGAATTTTGGCCACGGCGGCCAGTCTCATGGAGACTAGCCATCTGTGCGGGACATATTATAGTGCATAACTATGTGCCCAAACACAGGGACACTTTCTATTCCATCACTCTCATGATCCGATGGGACGACTAGCGACACGACCGGAAAGACTTCAGGTACAGGAGCGACGATTTAACGTGCTCTCCGAGGCACGGGGGTATAATGACGCTTACTCCCAGGCTTCGGGCAGAAATTATTCTTTTTACAGAAAAGTCCCAAAATCACTTTTAGCCCGACCCGGGATTTGATCCCAGGACCTCGTTCTCTGCGGGTGAATACACAACCGTTAGGCCAACTAGACACTGCTACTACTAACTAGATACTGAAATGCAGTATGCGGTTAAATAATGCAGCAAGTGAAGTTGCAATTTGTCATAAAACACGAGACTGAACTTTAATTCGAACTAAACCTATCTGTATTGATAATAGGTAGCGTTAATTTTCGTTCGGTTCACGGTATCGTGCCGACAAAATTGTTGTTTTAATATTGTAGCATTCGTGACAAGTGTTCTACGAAAAATTTGAAAAACCCGACGCATTGAAGATAAATATTGTGTGTGTGATGAGCAATAGATAGTAATACACCTTTATTCGTTTATTGGTGTAGGAAGGAGATGTTAAAACCGCTCAGTAGGCCTCTGAAAACTCGTTTAAAACAGAAATAGTAGTAGTAATATTTGTATGCATTGACACATGAACATTGTCTGTTTCTTCCGAGTCTGGTTTTAATTATTTATATATGTATTATATGTAGTAAATCTAAATAAATATTTAGTATATGTAGTAAATCAGTCTCTTATTCGTTAATTTGTGTAGTAAGGAGTTGTTAAAACCACTTAGTAGGCGTTAACCAAAGCTTAGTAACTATTGTCTGTTGACAGCATATCTCTCCGGATCATAAAAACACGTAGGTATAGTAATTATATGAATTAGGTGATCATCAACCTAAAGTCTGGGCGTCCGTGCGCCTGCTGGTACTACCTTATCCATTATAAAAAAAACGTATGAAGGCACCTAACCTATAAAGCTCACCAAACAATGGGCTATATAGTATAACTGTACTTACAGAAAGCCTTTAAACATATTTGTTTATATTCGTATTCTATGAATAGTTAACCATGCTACTGCAACAACTCAAAAAGTCTTAGTAGCTAAACCGAATAAAATCAAACTAAAGTTGAAAGGTTCAAGAAAGTTACCCGTGAAGGAATCTTATTACTCTTTTGTCGCGGCATGCAAGTTTAAAGTAGAGAATTCAGAAGAGCGATCGACAAAGTTGCGGCTGTCTCGACCAAAGCGGATTACTCTCCCAGCCTTCCTCACTGTGACTCGGGGGAATATCGCATCGATAACGCGATTATTTCAGCTCGTCCGAGTCTAGGGGACACTATCCGTACAGTGCGGAGCGTGGCTTTAGTTTCCCGGGTCATGTTAGCCTAGTTGAGTGCCCCTAGTTAGCGACTCGCATTCGTGTGTGACGTCTACGGATACTACGCGCAGCCAACTTGATTCCGTTCAATTACATACTGCTGCTGCAGTTGAGCCCAATTACGAGTTTGGTGGAGTTGTACTTGGTACTATTAGGCCATTTAGTATCTGATTTCTTGTGCATGCCTTATAGGCTTACGTGCTTTGAGTTTAAATGAATTTCGAAGCTGCTATTTTCAGCACGCATATGTTTCATCCTAGTGTTGTTTACTGGTAAGTTGAACAGAGTCTAGAGTTACACAATCGAAACTTGGATATTCATATGATTTATATGAATGGCCTATTGACGTGGTTGACGAATGCTTGCTTTTCCTACAACCCGTGAACCTAAATATCTATATGTACCTAGAAATAATTATAAATTAAATATATATTACTACAAACATCTTCTGACTATTTACAAGGGCTTTTTTAAAGTCTACGTGAATAAATTTTTTTTTATTTTTTATTTTATTATTTCACGCCGGAGGTCTGTTTGTCCTGAGTCTATGTGTAATTATCTATATAAGTATGTATTTACAAAAGAAAAGTAGTATATGTAGTATATCAGTTATCTGGTTTCCATAGTACAAGCTCTGCTTAGTTTGGGATCAGGTGGCCGTATGTAAATAATGTACCAGGATATTATTATTATTTGACTCAACATGGAATAATTGAATGTAGATTGAATAAAATTAAGTTTTCAACACTTCTCATCAATAAACGATACAAAAAAATATCGTTGAAATAACAACAAAGTTGGTATATTTCGAAACAAATATTTGCGAGGACGTAGTTCTGAGTATTTAAGGTGTAATATAAATACGAAAATAGGTTGCCTTGTTGCCTATGAAGCTGAACAACGTGTAGAATATAAAAAAAAAAACCTAAAAAAATACTTACCATACAAGAATGTTGTTCTGAGCTGATGAATTTTCTATGGAAAGGCAAAATATTTTGTTTACGTATTCAATAAAGTGGTTTTCTTTAATTGGCCCAGTTTCATGGGTAAAAAGCGCTCTTTAAGTTCCTTACACTAATTAAGACTGTATAAATGTTCACAGTTGTTAAAATATGGTCTGAGCCCCCTTATTCCTAATGTTATCAAATACAACGTGTACACTTACAAATTATCAAGTGTGCACATATTTTTACTGCTGGATATAGACTGCATTATATTAAACTGTATTTAAACAAAAAACTTGAGAGGTGTCAAGGGACACCCGGAGGGAACGAAGTTATTTCTTATTATTTATTATGTACAAAAAACCTGTATACACTCAACAAAAATAATCGTCGCGACACCACACTGTTCAATGCGAAATAGAAATGAAAATATCTGGCTTGCTTTCTATAAGAGAGAGAGAGAGAGATAGACAGACAGAGAAACATGCGCACGCCGTACAGCTGCAAAAAGTGTCGTCACAACTTTTCGTAAGAATTTTTTACGTCTAGTTTTTTCACAACGCGCGATAAGGAACTTCGTTCCAACAAATACGCCATCATTTAATTCTTATGATGTGACCAAAACAAACAAATGTCTTTTATTACATGTGTTGATCCGATGTCATATTTTCCGTAAATAAGAGACACTAGTACAATAACGTCAGTATTAAATTCCCTGAGGATTTAATGTCCTCCTGCCATTGCCATTTCGGCCACGGCGCCAGTCTCAATGGAGACGAGCCATCTGCTTGGGACATATGTACCAAGCTCTGTGTTTGTGCACTTTTTCTATTCCATTAACCTCATGATCCGATGGGATGACTAGCAGACGACCGGAAAGAGGCCAGGTACAGGACCAATGGATTTACGTGCTCTGCGAGGCACGGGGATGTGATACCGCCAACTGACAGACTTCAAGCTGACATGGACAAAAAATTTTTAACAAAAAATTCCCATAATCTTTTTGACTTTTTAGCCCGACCCGGGATTTGAACAATTATCTGCGGATGAACACGCTACTGCCAGACCGACGAGGCAGTCAAATCTGTCAAGTCAATCCTGAGGATTTACTACGTAACCAATTCACTTGTCTTCAGCGTCCAACATCCACATCTTCATTGCTAAATAAGGTCTAGAAGCGGCCGCTAGGCACCCCCTCCGTCACTTACGCCAAGCATAAATGTGCCAAATTGAGCGCAAATATTCACAAGACCCTTATCTCTGTGTAATGAAATGAGTGGCGTGTACAAATTGCCTTGTAGCCCTTACATCGGCACTACCACTAACAATAGGTAATTGGTTGGAGCCTTTCGGACCAGTCTCTGACCTATTAAGTAAATTGTTCGATACATCGCTTCTAGTTTTTTGTGAAGCGTTTTGAGGATTCGAGTGTGTTGGGCCGACAATAATCGTGGGGAGGTAGTTATGCAGGAATCTAAATTCTATAATGGAAGTGGAGCCGGTATATAATTCTTTCTTAATCTTTTGAGGCTGTGTGGTCTATTCCCTAAGGTTTAAGTGATTGGCTCCTACGGTAATGTCCGTGGAATTATCCTTTCGTACTCAGAATATATTGAATCTATGATTTACTAATAGTTTATTGAATAAGAAGTATATCTTATCTTATACATATGGTGATATGTCTACTGTTTTGAAAAAGAATAGTTTTGCTTTTGCATGCCGAATGATAATTGTTATAAAATAAAATGTAATGTTTAATTCCATCATAGTAATTCTTTTTACCTAGTGTTAACTTTTAGCCTAGGACGATACCTACCACCGGATAATAGAGGCGATCGGAGGCTCAAACTATCTAAGAAATAATACAAAAATCAGCGCTAGTGGCCAAGCTTTGTACCCCAACGGGGTTGCCCTTAGGGGTACTAAGCTTGGCTCAGGGCGTTTACTGATAAGGCCATCATTTCTATAAATTATTTTGCATATCAATATGTATCTTTCAAAATTTGTTTGTTGAACTACCATAGAACACTGTCACAACATATCGATGAATAATATAAACGAATGTGTTGGTCTTTTGCTATTTTTTTTCACTTACACAAGGTTCTATTATATTTTAACGATAAAACTCCTTGACACTTATTAGAAAGAAGTAGGTTTATCTAAAAATGGAGGTATCTAAATGTTTCTACAGGTAAAATAAACTAATTAGAAAATAGTATTCTCTCATCAATCGACCAAATTGTTTTTCGTTGAGAATATGTAGTAGAATATGAATATCTCTATAAAACCCGAACACTTCAGTAGTCCCATTAAATTTTATAACAAAAAAGAAATTATCCGCTAGTCACGTAAAAAGATAGAAAACTTGTTCACGTAAAAAGATAGAAAACTTGTTGTATATTTTTTATGAAAATAAATAACGAAGAAGTTTAATCAGAATATGAGTTTTATTGTTAAGTAGGAAGTATAATTAGTGGAGAGGTCAGCCAAAGAGTGCAGTGAGTGAACGAAGCAACAAAGTTAAGTGGTTTATCTTACCAGCGCCCGCTGCATCCGACCACGGACCTCTGAAACAAGGAAATACACTTTTCATTGTCTATTTTATTACTGTCTGCAACAAAGATTAAAAAGAAAAACAAGAAATAACTAACAATTAATTATTATTACTGCATGCTTACTAAAAATACATTATTGTGATTATTTAGATATGACCAAGTTGAAATTCTGATGTGAACTTATAAATCACGGGTGGCACCGTGGGGTGTAGCTAATATGAATAATTAAATCCAAATCTTCTTAATCTTCAATCACCATTTCACTCTCAACCAAATCTAGGCTTAAAAAGGCTTAGGGAAAAAGAAACTACGTGAACTATTTGAATCTTATAAAAAGCAGAACCAAAGAAAAAGCCTTTGGTACAAGTAGGTACTTTATAGATCGGCTATGCTTTCATTTTTTTCATACATTTGACCTGTCGCAGCATAAAATTTGAATAGCGGCGTATAACGAATTATAGTCACAATTCTTCAGTGACAAAGCAATACCGCGTATTTAGGGCCTAAGCATACCACGTTTTTTAAACGCGCTGTCCACACGCGTCATAGTAACGCGCGTCGATGGCGTGCTTTTATCATACAGAGCAGTTTGTTTTTGTTTGTATCGATAAAAACGCGATGCTAACGCGCGTGTGTATCGATACAAACGCGAGTCAATGGCGCGCTTAAAAAAAACTTGAGAGTAGTCAAGGGACACCCGGATGGAACGAAGTTCACTTCGATTAATTACTGAAGGAATTGTAATTTTTATCAAGTTATAATTATAGTTTTTTTATTATTAACAAATATAAACTTAATCAGTAGACTCAATTATAGTAATAAAAACAAAAAAAAAAGAAAAGAGTGTCGTTACAACTGTTCGTCTTAGTTTTTTCCGTCTAGCCCCCTTTCGCAACGCACGATAATAAACTTCGTTCCAAAACGTAGTGTGTATAGGCCCTTTAAAAATAATTGACACGTATTTATAATTCTTAACAAAATAAGGATAATAATGTGAAGGCAAAAATTTTTCGTCACGCGGTATTGTAGTATCATTGGCGTATAATGTTCGAGCGTAGAACAAATCAAAAAGGTATTTTTAGAATATGATTCAAATAAGTTACTGTTTTATTATTTATATGGTTATAGGATGTAAAGTTTTCTAAAGGTATCTCATTGCCACGAACTCACTTTACACGAAATTAGGTGGTATCGTACCTAATATAAGAAGTTTTGATCAAAATGCAATCCTCTTTTCAGCTGAATGATCTCCACTGCTGAAAAACGCCTTCCCCAAGAATGTGGAATTTACCATAATCAACACGCTTGGCAGACGTGCACAGAGTGACGCTGCTTGGTATGCTCTCGTGAGGATTTCGAAGCCTGCCACGGGATGAAAATGATGAGATGGGCTGTTGATATTCGCCGGCCCCACACAGAATAATGAATGTAATGAACTTTAATAGGTTTCGCAGCAATCAAAATAGTAATAATGGTTAAGTGCCACAAATTAGAACTACGCCAGTTCTTAAAAAAAAATAACATCCCGGGACGGAATCTGATCCCAAACTAAGCAGAGCTTGTACTATGGGAACCAGATAACTGATATACTACTTTTCTTTAGTAAATACAGACTAATATAAATAATTACACCCAGACTCAGGACAAACAGACATATCCATGTCTGTTTGTCCTGAGTCCTGCTCACGCATATCTGTCCTGGATCTGAATCGAACCCACGACCTGCGGCGTGAAAGGCAAGCATCTACCAACCACCGTCTTAATATGAATAACACTTTAAAATTTAGACCGCGCCAAATAAATAAGCTATGTGTAGTCACGACTGTTAGTTGTCGCATATAGTTTTAATCAGCGCTTGTTTATCTGTGCCCGCTAGTTAATGACGGGTGGCGGGAAGCGGGATGGTGCCGGGTGCCTCTGTCGGGCGTCCGCCATGATTGATCGCGCGCACCCGCAACCGTATTCCCGCGACACCAACCCCGCTCGATGATCCCGCCGGATTTCACATGCTATGCCAATTCTAATTAAGTTCGCAAGTTATTAATAAACTAGTGGTCAACATTTTAGTAAGTCGTACTAACTTATTAGCCCGTTTTGAGTTCATCATCATAATAACAGGAAGAGAATTCCACAGCTGGACAAAAGATACGCTATAACAGTCACGCTTAGCAGACTAGTTGGCGATGACAGTAAGATGGTCATAGTACTCAGAAAGATGCTGCTGCCCGTCTACTATACTAATATGTCTAACTATCGGGTAATTTAAGTTTTGCAGCCTAACCAGTTAAATCTATAAGATTGCTCACTGATGTTAGTATAGCTCTCTAGAATATTTTATTTCAGTAATTTAATAATATAAATGTTCCATTGAATTGTTCTGTGGGATAGCCCGGCAGACATTAATATCGTATTCATGTTGTACGAAAGAGTTTTAAGAGCTATATTTAAACTCGGCCCAAGAGTGGCTCTAAGAGAAAAGTTTAACGTAGTCAACATTCTACTCGTAACATCTCACTATATATGGGAAAATCTACTTTATAACATACAAATATGGATTACGTTTGTAATAACACGAATCACACTAATATTATAAAGGTGAAAGTTTGTAAGTGTGTGAGTGTGTATGTTTGTTATTTCTGCACGTCTAAACGGCTGCAGCGAATTTAATAAAAAATGGTATTGATTTAGCTGACGCCCTGGATTAATACAAAGGTTATCACTTATAAAATTAAACACGGGTAATACCGCGGGGCACAGCTAGTATTGGATATAATTTTTAATCTTTTATATTATCCGTCTTCACAAAATAAGTAACAGGGAAAGTAAAATACGATTGTACATAAATGTGATATTTTAACGGAATTAATGTTTTTTTGATTTATTATTTTATCAATATTAAAACGATATCGTAAGTTCGGGGCCAACTTAATTAGTGTCCATCCTACGAATAGTTAAATCAGAGTAAACATTAGTAGATTTACCGCAAAAAATATAAACATTTAATTGTTAAATCGTTGACCGAAAACATAGAGGTAAAATTCTGGCAACTGATTCAATGGGTTCAAATCGTGCTGATAATCTATTATTATTAATAATCTATTAATATTAATTAACTAAGGAATATCCTGTACAGTACTCAGTAGGCTCTCGATTGGCACAAAAGTACAATATTTGATTTCCCTAACTAAAATTTCAAAAGGCAAGTTGTAAGTACTCTTAGCTTTCTTCTCTTAGCTGCGGAATCTCAATAGCGGAGTTCCCTTTTTCTCAAAAAAACCACCGACCTCTTTAACATCCAATCTAAATTCCGATTTAAACTGTGATCGCTCACAGTCCAAAGGATCTAAAGGCAAGGAATCTCGGGAATGCAATCAAAAACGTCTCAATGCGAGCGATCTGAGGAAGCGTCACACGTCAAATCGTTCGACACGCCGCATCGCCGCGCATGCTACGCTGGCTGGCGACACCCGCAACACATGTGATTGATTGTTCGCGGTAAATATGTATTTCCTGTACTATCTTCCCTAATAAAATGAAATGTTTGAAAAATCATACTATCAAAATTGGGAATATATTAGGTCGGGAATATATCAGCAAGTTAGAACCGAGGGAGAATGTACATGTGTAGTGAACTGTAGATGAAATCTAATACTATTATTTATAACAATGATCAGACTTTTTGTATGTTTGTTTGTAATTAATAAAATAAAAATCCAACTTCGCTGTTTTTATTTTTTTTTTAATCTATCGAAAGCTTCAATATCTGCAAATAACATGGACTGTATTATATTTTCAATTAGATAAGAATCTCTACGAGAGTGACAAAAATGTATACGAAGGTGTCACAAATTTGCGTATACAAGTCGTTGTGAAACCATATATTATACATACAATAATGTGTGTCTTTATATGTAGTACTCATCATTTGTCAACACAAAATATCGCGAGGTTATATATCTAACTAATATAGTTAAATCACAATAATCAAATTAATAAATCAAAACACGGGTGATATCGAAAGATGATGACATTCTACCGGTGAGGTGATTATAGTATGAAAAATAGTATAAGGAATTGTTGTTGTTGTTATTTTTCAAAATAAAGTACACTGATATTATAAAGGCGAAAGTTTGTGTATGTTTGTTACTTCTTCACGTTTTAACGGCTGGAGCGATTTTAATAAAATTTGGTATGAAGTTAGCTGAGACCCTGGATTAACACAGGGTATATTTTATAAAGTATATTTAACGTGGGCACAGCTAGTAAAGTACTAATTTTAAGTAATAATTTGAACGTGAAGACGGGGTGTGTCACTAGTTACTAGATATTCCGTGTTCCGATTTTTGGATTAACATGATTCATAGTTAGATAATTATGTCGTTGTCTATTGTTCAAGATGAAAATACCTTATATCATTCAATGTTTACTATCAACCATTAGTTTTAAGATGAATACAGAGTACAGAAAGTTAAACTCTGTGCCATCCTTTGCTATAACACCTGTATTGAGCGCATAAAAATTGAATTGAAAGGAAATAACGAAGAAGGCAAAGAGAGAGAAAGCCTTGTTTAGTTGATAAAATGATTAACCGGACCACTTAATAAAGGGGTGAATTTAAAATCTCTAGTAGCTCTAGGAGCAAACCTGCGGAGGACAGAATGAGTGCGGTGTAAAATATTTCACCAGAGAGGCGTTCAGCTGCAAAATATTAATTTTCTTTACGGCCGTGCTACCGGCTTAATATATCTGACCCAAAATAATTAAATTATATTAATTTCACACTTTTCAGCTACGTATTTTGGTGAATCCTTTTTCGTGGTGTTTTTATATTTTTAATTGTGACCTATATTAATGAGTACAGATGGTTTTGTTGTGAGAGAGAAATATTTTATTAAAGTTGGTGATTCAGATTTTATTTACGACTCAAGGTAACACTTCACGTTTAATAACAGCACTGAATATGTCGAACAGTAGTAAGTAGGTATTTGGTTTAGGGTAGCGTGTTAAGCCGCATATAGCTAGGTCATGGGTTCAAACTCGGTTCGGGCCAAAAGTGATTTTGGATGTTTTCGGTAAAAAGATTGTTTTTTTAAACAAAAATCTTGGGACTCACTGTCATTTGAGTCTAAACTAGGTACAGCCTGTAATATGGCAATCAAAAACTGATAAACATATAGATTAATTGCACCCAGACACAGAACAAATAATCATCCGTATGTGGCTCGAACCCACGAGGAATAACTCTATGGTTTAGTAGTCATGGTCATTAATCACTAGACTTATGTGATCAATAAAAAAGCCTATTTCTATTTATATATAGTACAGAACTCTAGCAACAAAATTAAAAAATAACGGCCTGTCGTTGTCTATTTTGTTGTCTTTTAATAACAGATGAGAAAACTATGATTTTAGTATTGTGTTCCAATACTTAAATCGATAAAATCGAGGTTTCGTATTTCCTCATCTAAAACAGAACTGGTGTTTATTACACAAAAATTTATCAATGGTAATTAAGCATTTCGGATTTCATTATAATGGTAATTTACTCGAAAATGAATAGTTTTAAGAGTTCCGGTTAAAGCATTGACATCAGCCAATTCCGCAGCAATTATATGAGGTTCGCCTTATTAAAAAACATATACCTACGCTAAATTTTACTCTATTTTATAGAACATCATTGATCCCAAAACATGGTTTAACTACATTCGCTCGATATAAAAAAAAACCAGTCACCTCTAAAAATGTTTAAAACAAAATTATTTCGAAAAAGTATTTGTTCCTGATTATATAGATATAACTCAATTGAAATTGTAATTTATAAATAGTGTAGTTATTATTATTATAAGAGTATTAGGTTGGGGTGGTTGGTAGATTTCATGTATTTACAAAAGAAAAGTTTTATATGTAGTAAATCAGCTATCTGGTTTCCATATTACAAGATTTACAAGCTCTGCTTAATTTGGGATCAGATGGGGTGTGTGAATAATGTAACCTAAAAATAATATCCCGGAATATTATTTTAAGGTTTGACCTTAAGTTTGTATTTTTCTGGAAATTTACGATTTGTTATATCTGGTTTTTACATGTTTTGATAGTTTTACCCTTACAGGGGCTATTTTGACCCTTACAGGGTAGTTAATACGGGAGAGACTAGTGTCATAAGATAAAATTGGGTGTTGTCAGCCTCTAAAATTACTCAATATATTTTTTTCACTTGTCAGAATCTAACAAAATATTGCATAGAATAAGTTTGTTGACCAAAAATAATGTCGAGTTACAAGTCTTGTTTGTTAAGTTTATCCAAACAAGATTTTCTAATATATAACCCATGATACTACTCGGCAGAAGCAATATATTCCTCGCGCATTCCAAAATAAACAGTTTAGTGAACAATACATTCCATCAACAATCAAAACAGGAGCTAATACATACAATATCTTATTGGGGTATTCACGTGATCAATATCGTGCATTGTTAGATTCGGAGACGGGTGCCGGCGGCGCGTAATTTCCGCTCGCGTTCAGCTTAATCGCGTCGTTTCCTGTATCGGCTTATGAATCTTTTGATAGTAGCTACCGCCGCAATTCGCGAATCAATTGATTAGGCTCAAACGTTATGGTAATCAGTGAGGATCATGGCCTAGATCGTTCACTGATCCGCTTATAGCGCACCTTGTTATGTACAGATGATTTTAACACAGTTATGACTGCGTGCGGCCATTTCATTTGAAAATCTGTTTATTCTCAAATCTGTTTCATCTGTTTCTTCGTAGGTGACCTGAATCTGGTTTATGTAGACGATTGGGTTATTTGTTTAAACTTCACTTGTCTTTCTTGAAAGAAATTTTAATGTGGGTGTTTATATGGTGTTGGTACGTATACATATATTGTATAGTTGGTACTATTAGGTGGAATTCAACATGTAAAGGAAATTGGGAATTTCTTATGTGGGTCACGTATGTTATAAGTAATTTATACTAATATTATAAAAAAGAAAGTACTGACTTTCTGTATTGTTTGTGATGGTTAAACTTAGAACGACTTAACTGATTCTTTAAATTATTTCCTCTATAGAAAACTACATAATCAGCGATTACTATGGGTTGTATTTTATTTTAGAAAACATAGAGACTATATTATGTTTGAATAATAAATGAATGTACAATAATGAAACACAAGGTATAATTAATTTGCCTATTAAAATCATTATTTGGCGTGAGCTGCGGAAGCTAATGTTTATAGTACTTATGATAACCCACAAAAATGTCCGTGGCTATATTTCTAACGATTATGTTACAATAACCGTTTCTTGTTCAAAATACCACCTTGTATCTATCTCTACCCGTGCGAAGCGGCGGCGGAGTTACTGATGAATTTTTCTGTTTGTTTTTTTAATGTAGGTATACGTGATGGCATGTGAAGTCTCTCAGCCAGCGGTAGACCAGCGTGGTGACAGCGTGGTGACTCGGTAATTGTGACAGGATGCCCTAGCAGTGAGACAATAATGGGCTACATCATTATCTTGTATGTTCAAGAGTTATTTTTATCTAAAAAGTCTCTAATTATTGTCACCGAACACAAACAAAGCACCTAAATTCACCAATAAAAAAATGAGTGTAACATATTCACCCTAAATAAACCTATCGGCCGCCATTCATACATCAAAGGGTAAAACATGCCACGTAATCAACCGGGCTCGTTTTAATCATCGAGGGTAGTTCGACACGCGTGGCGTGTTCGTAGGTATCTAATTTACCTACAACGGCGCAGTATTCTAAAAACACGACACAATAACGAGATGGTGTCGCATTTGGAAATATACTAGCTATGCCGATGTACTAAAGGTTAATCGATCGTTGTTGTAGTTCTGTTATGACCTTTGTTTCTATTTGCATTAGAAATATATTCGATTGCATTTGTTGTGCAGTAGTTTAGGTAGTCTTATTGTTACTACCTGGGCGATAGGGTTGCCAACTATACTATTTTTCACTAAATTATACTTTTTACTGTTGAACAAAAATAAAGTATACAAAATACTGTTTATATTTATTTAGTTAGAGGGCGTTTACTGCTCAATGCAGCGCAGCCACAAAGATTGTAAATTAATAAGTTGTGAGAGAAGCTCTTAAAAAATATGTATTTACAAACAATAAATAAATAAAATAATGTACATTTTTCTAAAATACTGTTTTTTCATAGACCTGAATATACTTTATTTCTAGTAAAAAATAGTTGGCAACCCTACTGGGCGCCCACGCCACGTGTTAAGGGTTCTATCGCGCACAGGATAACTATTTGTGTGATCTATTGACAGATAGATAGTTTTGACTGGTCTGTTGGTCAGCTTGGCTTGCCTTGCCTGATAAGGCAAAGTCGTGGATTCGATACCCACCCAGGGCAAATCTTTGTGTGACGAACACGATTATTTGTTCCGTGTCTGGGTGTAATTTATTTTTATTATGTATTTATAAATACATTTGCTGTGTGACTGACGGCATAGAATATACCGTGGCAGGTGTAGCAATCCACCACGGCATCCACGAGCAGCGTCGTCTCTCTTTGTAGTATGATCATCATACGGCGATCGCCTACCCGTCAGCCAAGCGTGTCATATCCCTCCATATTATGAACACAACTTCACTGTGGAAATCTATTGGGGAGGCCTTTGTCCGGCAGTGGACGTCATTTGGCTGACATGATGATGATGATGATATAAATATGTTTATGAGTATTTGTTTGGTTGCTATATGATAGTACAAGCTCTGCCTAGTTTGGGATCAAATGGCAGTGTGTAACTTACACCAACGTATCCCAAGACATTTATTTATAGTTGCTTTGGTGTCTAGGTGTACTTAGTATATGTGAATTGATTGTTGTAAATACCTCGATACGTGAAGTAGTTTCCTCAGTACGGGCGTTGTCTTTATTTACAAATCAAAAAGATTAATTAGAGTCTGGTATTGTAAGCTGATTGACTGCTGAAAAAATATTTCCCCGTGTTTCGAAGAACATATTTCTTTAGCGTTTCCCCACCCAAATTGATTGTTCGCAATCTTTATTAGATTGCGATACACATAAGAACTATATTACTATACGTCGAAAATCGCGAGAATGTTACGCGTTAGCTAATCTGCGCCCAAAGACTTTACCAAGACGCGATTATTTTTACTTATTTATAACCGACTTCCAAAGAAGGAGGTTATCAATTCGACTGTATATTATTTATGTGTATGTATGTATGCGCTATTTTTAACGGAAGCATTTTAGCCCATAGGTCTATGCACCTCTTCTCGTTCTCTCATACCCAGGTGTCTTTACCGGTCCTTCAGGGATCTGCAAGGTTAAGCACCAAGTCACGCGGTCAGTCGGCACCGGAGCAGCATTCCCGCGTTCCCAGGTTTCCCCCATCAGGCTCAAAGAGAAGTCCACGGCAGGTTACGTTTAGTCAGTGCGAGTACATACTCATCCGCAGAAACTTTTTGCGGGTGGAATGCGAAGGTCCCCTTGCCATAGGTACCAAAAAAAGGGCACGCGGTCTAGCTACAGATAGCCAGAAGGGGTTAAATTTCTAAGCATCTCCACAGCACTGTACGCAGTGTTACCAGGACCTCCGGGGACTGGAAATAGCCGCCACCAGAAGAAGCATCTCCGTGAGTCGGTGTTGCCAAAAAAATTCGGATACTCAGGATATCTTCTTCTTCTACTTGAATTATCATTATAATTATTCACTGATAGTGTGTACATACTTATCGTATGGGCAGTGGAAACTGGATACCCTAGTGTCAGAGTTGTTCAAGCCGCCAATTAGGCCTCTGACATGGCTTAAGGTGCTCTCCGAAGCACGAATACGCTCAGAAATTAATGCACTTTGGCGGTCACCCATCTATGGACTGATCGCGAGCCTAGTAGCTTAACCATGCCAATCAATTACGGATCGGTGAGAGCATCTGGCTATGAACTATTCACTATTAACTAAGTAACCCACATATATATAAATAGTTTGTACTGTACCTCCTAACTCCTTAACCGTTACTACAATACAAAAAAACATTCCTTCCAGGTGCTTTTATAAAATATCTTTGCTGCGTCTGAAAATAGAATCAATAAATAAACCGTTAACATGCGGTAGGTATACGCGTAAGTAATACGAAACAGCTGGAATCACAATGAGCTTTGATTTGTGAAGTAAGCACAGCAAATGAAAAATAATTCCTAATACGTTATTCTTTCATTTCCACAGGTATACATTTTCCTTCGCCGAGAATGTGCTAAGTACCATAAAAAGGGAATAAATCAAGTCAGATACTGCTTTAAATAAATGTAATTTACGGTTACCTTTTGCTTCTCCGGAATAAAATGACGTTCTGCCTAACATAGAGGGGTACCTTTTAGCTTAACATTTCTTGTAAATACTTTTGTCCGGATGTCTCAAGTCCCTGTAATGGGATTGATACGTATTTATACAGAGTGTTAGGCAATTTAACTGGACGATCATAGAGATAGATATAGATAAGTTTATTGCCAGACAGAATGATGTGTCAGTCGATTGCGAAACCAGCAATTGTTTTTTTTTGTGAGACAGGCGGTCTAATTTTAGATAAATTAGATCTATAATACGGACCGTACATTTTGATAATTGAAGTCAAAATTAGACATTAAACATCGTGAGTTATAAAATAAAAAAAATATACAAATAAATATCCTGGTACAATATTTATACACGGCCATCTGATCCCAAACTAAGCAGAGCTTGTACTAAGGAAACCAGATAACTGATATACTACTTTTTTTTTGTAAATACATACTTAAATAGATAATTACACCCAGACTCAGGACAAACAGACATGTTCATGCACACAAATATCTGTCCTGGGTGGGAATCGAACCCTCCGGCGTGAAAAACAAGCATTTGCCAACCACGGCAACAGACGTCAATAGATATAGTACAATGCTTGTACTATGGATATCTTACTTACTTACTTACTTATCGTGTGGGCAGTGGTTACCCTAGTGTCAGAGTTGTTCAAGCCGCCCATTAGGCCTCTGACATGGCTTAACGACTGTTGCCTAATGGCTACAACCGGGACCAACAGCTTAACGTGCCCTCCGAAGCACGGAGACGCTCAGAAATTAAACCACTTTCGCGGTCACCCATCTATGGACTGACCGCGAGCTTAGTTGCTTGACCTCGCCAATCACTTACGGACCGGTGAGAGCATCTAGCTATGAGCGCCTCGCCTCACTATGGATATAGTAAGTATACAAAAGTTAGTACCTGAACATTCTTATAGACGGCGTTAGTAACACCAGTATTTGTCAGGTACTAAAATATGTTTCAATGTGGCTAATGGCCAGATAACATTGAAATGAAATGAAAATGTTTAAATGAAGAGTAGTGATTAAAAGCTACTTAAGACGTAAGTCTACTGAATTAAAAACAATCTTTTGAGGAATTAATAAGAAACATACTGAACACGGTGCGTTAATTCTACTCGCAATGTCGATATTAGGGATTGCAATCCGGAAAAACGGATCCGGTAATCCGGCGGATCCGGCATCATTTAATGGTTACCGGATCCGGTACCAATATACCGGATCCGAAGACCGGATCCGGTGCTAGCAGTTTGTGGGAATTTTCTTTTAATACTTATATTTTTTTACAATTATTATTTAAAATAATTATTTATCGTAAGTTGATTAAACTAAAGAGATCTAAAATCATTATTGTGATATTTTTTGCCATTCATTCGTTCGACAGATTCATCAAATCATGATGGTATCTGTCATAATCATAAATACCTATAAGACTTGTTTGTTAGCATTCTCAAATACTTTAATAATGATTTTGATCTCATTTCAGTTAATTACGTAAGGTTAATTGTATCTATTAGATATTATAGTTACTTGATAATTAATATTGTTACTTATAAATTGATCTATCTGCGAAAGTGAAATCTAGAAAGACTGAGCTACTCGTTACGTCGTAAAATTATTACCTACACTACTAAATTTTAATTGTTTTCTTGTTGTCTATTTGTCATAACATTGGTTAGGAAATAAAGTCGATTTTATATAGGTATTTGTGATTTATTTTTTATAAACTACCTAGGTACATATAAGTGCAGTGACACTTGATTAACTCACTTATTTTGTACTAAAAAGCGAAATTCATCTTGATTTAATCAATCCGGCCGGATCCGACCGGATCCGGCTGGATTGATGGGAATCCGGTTGTATCCGGCCGGACTGAAAATGACGCCGGATTGCAATCACTAGTCGATATCCTTCTTTTATTATGCAGGGGAAATACCTGAGCATGCCATCCGCAAAAAGTGTCTTACCTAGTTACTAGGTACTTACTGTAAGTAGTAAGTGATTTGTGATGTATCCATAATGAATATGGCGTACATAATTAAAAAAAAATTTAAACTTCTTTTCTGTATCTTTGTTTGCAACATTGCAAATACAATTTCAAAAATCGCTTTTAGTAGCTAAACAACCAAGGTTTTATTTTCTATTAAGCTACTGGTAGCTATGGCTACCTCGATATCATAAAAATACATTACCTACTCAACTACGAAGGCCATATACTAAAGTATATGGCCTTCGAATCGTAGTTGAGCAGAGTAGACTTACCCACTTCTTGGTTAGGTTGCTATTAGTTAAATAGCAGGGTTGTCGGGACCATTGCCTACATAAATTTTATTCCACCTTGACTGAATCTGATCTGACGTAAGTAAATAGTTACTTCCGTCACATCAAATTCAGTCAATTTAAAGTTATGAAATATGACCGCCTCATTTGTCTAGCGTAGATATTGAGGTCTCGAACAAGATTCAACTCATACCATTTTTAAAACAGAATCTGGTTAAATAATGTTCTAAGAATTTGTCGAACAAGAAAATAACTCAGCAACTTTACAGGCATCAATAAATTGACCAAGTTAGTTCCCCGAAAAATACGGTAAGCTGGCGAAAGCAAAAATTGAGGCGAGTGAGGTTTAAATCGGTGTAGTCAACAAGGCTACAAACTAAGTAGACCGCGCAAACGATCCTAAAACCTAAACCTGGGTTTGGACCTTGCCTCAAGGTGGCACTAGCGGACCGTTTGTCCGACTGAGGATTGGACTAAGCATTTTACAAATATGAATTAAGAAGTTAAAGTAAGGAAATTATGAGGCATAGAGGCCGCGGCCACGGCGATCGCTGACGAGTATGATATAGCCGTGGTTAGTGTCACGAGAGTTTCTCATAACCGCAAGTCGTCAGGATCTTTTAAAACGGTATCGGTTGGATAGCATGTTAGGGAGGCCATGGATTGGAACGAACGGACGAACCGCTGTCGCTTAGAAATAAGGTTCCGTTGGTAGACACGGCTACATTAACATCAAGCTATACATTTCCAGTATAAGCTAATCTCGCATTTTATAGGATTTCTATACAATGAGAGGTCAGCTTAAAGTGGAAAAGTATAGCTTGATATGTAGCCGTGTGTACCATTTAAAAACTTACAGTAAAATTGAGATCTCCTTCCTTTTGAAGTCTACTTTCATTCCTAGTTTTATATTTAAGAAGTTGCAGTTTTAAACAGCGAAGCTCGTACGGCCGAGCGGGCCGGAGTGAACTCGGTCGCCTTATGAATGCATTATGAGCCATTTTATGTGCCATCTCCTGACTGGCGCAGAAACCCTATCTAATCCATTTGTCACCTACGTATGCCAAAAACGGAATATCGCATAAAAGCGCAACATAGAAGGGAAATAGTTGTTAATATGGATGTCGGTGGAGTTTAACTATCGGCTTTCGTTGTGATTTGTGTGCAGCCAGAGGCGGAGGGTATCAACCAAATTGTCATGAAGGATTTGCGGAAAAAATGGTTCCTTTATATTCAAGAGTAGCTAGATAGTATCGTACTTTTCTTTCACGCGGAAAGCGCACCGTTCGATTCTAGGTACCATCGTCAATATGTCAATGGATACATTTGTACAATGAAAATCACCCTCACTGCCTATATTTATTTAATAGCACTAAGCCAGCAAAATATACAACCGTCTTCCCTATAGTAAAAAAGAATTATAAAAGCTGTTCTCAAACCATGGAGTCATCGCTTAACTACTTTAGAAGTCGCTTAAAAATATACTGTCATTTGAGGACAACTGTCATTCGGTCGGTATTGAACCTTCTGATACAAAGGTTGCGGGTTCGATTCTGACACAAGTTAAATATTTTTGTTCATGATCATATCTATTTGCCTTGGTCTAGATGTTTTCCGTGTATTGTTTGTTTTTTTTTAACATGACGTTTACAGGCTTTCACTGCTTCGCCGGACAATAGAGGCAAGCGAGGGCTCATGCCTTCTAGCAAATAAAATGAAATACTAAGCTCACAGCCCGGCGGTACCTTCCCGCCTTTGGGGTTCGAACCTCGACGTTGGGCTGTTACTGAGAGGGTCATTTCTTATAGAGATGGTTGTGACTTGCGATCTACCTTAATACGCGACGCGGGCCTATCGTTCGAATTAGGTTTGGGGAGGGCATTTCATACATTCGAATGCAAACTAAGAGTCATGGAGGACGCTAGTGGTCGCGATGCGTATAGTATATAAGTATACCTATCCGTAGTTAAGTTGTACATAGCTTATTCTACAAAAATATATAATAATAATAGATACAATAAAAATACCCTGGGACATTATTTACACTCGGCCATCTGATGCCAGACTAAGGAGAGCTTATTCTATAGAAATCAGATGGAATACTACCTTTTCTTTCTAAATACATACTCCAGACTCAGGACAAACAGATATGTTCATGCAGACAAATATCTGTCCTGGGTGGGAATCGAACCCACGACCTCCGGCGTGAAAAACAACCATTTGCCAACCACGCCAACAGACATCAATAGATATAGTACAAAGCTTGTACTATGGATATCTGGGGACAATGTCACACAGATCATCCTAGCCCCAAACTAAGCAAAGCTTGTACTATGGGTACCAGGCGACGATATACATACTTATATAGATAGATAAATACATAGAAAACATCCATGACTCAGAAACAAATATTCGTGCTCATCACACAAATATTTGCACTTACCGGGATTCGAACCCAGGACCACCAGCTTCGTAGGCAGGAGCACTACCAACTAGGCTATGGTGACCGTCAATATAGTACAAGCTTTGCTATGTTGGCCGAGATAGCGCTACATGATATGTCCTGGATTATTGGAATATTTAAATTATGTATGGATTAAGTATATTTTATTTTAAAAAAGGATTTTTACTGAGTTTTCTGGCAGTGTTTCTCAGTAGCTGTAGCATGCACTGCACGGAAGGGTAAAAAAATTACCTCGTCCACATAAATATAAAATTTTTACGGAATAAATAATTTTTGACTTTGATTATTTAATAAATAACTATTTACTATGTGCCAGTATGATTTATATAAAAAATGTTACAAGCTTACAAATCTGTTATCTGACTAGATCACGACTAAACTACGCAAGCTTGGCAGACATTTAAATTGATGTAAAGACATTCTGCTATGCTTTGATGGCTATCGGTCATGCTTCAGCACGGTATTTTAGTTTGACATTTACGGATAAAACAACAAACTATAAACCATAGAACAATATTTCCTTATTGGTAAACACAACGCCGCAGTAAAATAACGACTAAAATGCCAATACTCTTCATAGAAGTGCCCTCGTGTGAAATATAGAAACAAACTTTATCACAAGCTTTGAAAGACGCGGACTGTCTACGAATATTATCATCCGCCTGATTAACTACCAGCCTTATATTAGAAATAATAATAATAAATATTTTGGCACAACAAACACACTGCCATCTGATCCCAAACTACTAGGCGGGCCGGTTGGCCCGTTGGCCGGTTTTCACGCCGGAGGTCGTGGGTTCGATTCCCACCTAGGACAGATATTTGTGTGCATGAACATGTCTGTTTGTCCTGAGTCTGGGTGTAACTATCTATATAAATATGTATTTACAAACAAAAGGTAGTATATCATCTGGGTTCCATAGAATAAGCTATATATATATATATATATATACATATATAGTACAAGCTATGTACAGACGCCAGCACATCCAGCTATCCCAATCTGTCAAATTTCTTTTATAGATTTTCAACTTTATCACAAAAGCTTAAGGTTCACTTTCAATTGGGGAAATTTGACAGATTGGGGTAGCTTGATGTGCTGGAGTCTGTACAACTTGACTACGGATAGGAATTTTTCATTTCATTTATTAATTTGTTAACAATAAATTGTGTTCGAAATACAATTAACTTATATACTAAACACATCGCGACCACCAGCATCCTCCATGACCCTTAGTTTGCATACGAATATATGAAAAAAATATTTAACTTGTGTCGGAATCGAACCCGCAACATTTGCATCAGAATGTTCAATACCGACCGAATGACAGCTGTCTTCAAATGACTGTGTATTTTTAAGCGCCTTTTATAACTCCGTGGTTGGAGAACAGTTTTTGTAATTATTTTTATATTATAGGGAAGACGGTTGTATAGTTTAGTGACTTAGTGGTAAGTATTAAAAAAATATAGGCAGTGAGGGTGAGTTTCATTGTACAAATGTATCCGTTGATGTATTGACGATGGTATACAATCGAACGGTGCGCTTTCCCCGAGAAAGAAAAGTACGATACTATCTAGCTACTCTTGAATATAAAGGAACCATTTTTTCCGCAAATCCTTCATGACAATTTGGTTGATACCCTCCGCGTCTGGCTGCACACAAATCACAATGAAAGCCGATAGTTAAACTCCACCGACATCTATATTAACAACTATTTCCCTTCTATGTTACGCTTTTATGCGAAATTCCGTTTTAGGCATACGACAAAAACGGAATGGTGACAAATGGATTAGATAGGGTTTCTGAGACAGTCAGGAGATGGCACATAAAATGGCTCATAATGCATTCATAAGGCGACCGAGTTCACTCCGGCCCACTCGGCCGTACGAGCTTCGCTGTTTAAAACTGCAACTTCAATATAAAACTAGGAATGAAAGTAAACTTCAAAAGGAAGGAGGTCTCAGTTTTACTGTAAGTTTTTAAATGGTACACACGGCTACATATCAAGGTATACTTTTCCACTTTAAGCTGACCTCTCATTGTATAAAAATCCTATAGAATGCGGGATTAGCTTATACTGGAAAATTACAGCTTGATATGTGTACCAACGGAACCTTATTTCTAAGCCACCGCGGTTCGTCCGTTCGTTCCCATCCATGGCCTCCCTAACATGCTATCTAACCGAGACCGTCTTAGAAGATCCTGACGACTTGCGTAGAAGGTTATGAGAAACTCTCGTGACACTAACCACGACTATATCGTACTCGTCAGCGATCTCCGAGGCCGCGGCCTCTATACCTCTTAATTTCCTTACTTTAACTTCTTAATTCATATATTTATATATTTCATAACTTTAAATTGAATGAATTTGATGTGACGTAAGTAACTATTTACTTACGTCACATCAGGTTCAGTCAAGGTGGAATAAAATTGACGTAGGCAATGACCCTAGACAATCCTGTAATGTAATTAATAGCAACCTAACCCACTATGTTTGGCTGAAGTGGGTAAGTCTGCTCAACTACTATTCGAAGTAAAGTAACTTGAGTTGGTATTATATTTTTATGTTATCTGGGTAGCCATAACTACCAGCATCTTAATATAAAATAATAGTTTGGTTGTTCTAACTACTAAAAGGGATTAACTGGAATTGTGTTTGCAATGTTGCAGACGTTTCTAGGTTTATTTAATTATTTACGTTCAGATGTATTATGAATACATTAGAAATCACTTACATTTCTAGGTAACACACTTTTTCGGGTGGCATGCTTAAGCATTTCCCCTGCCTCATCAAAAAAAGGATCGATAGTGCGAGTTAAATTAACGCACCGAGGGTTCAGTATGTTCTTTAAATTCATAAACATTTTTTTTATCAGTAGTTTCACGTGCTTAGTAGCTTTTAACTCGATAAAATTGTACGGTAATCACTACTCACATCAAAGATTACCTTTGAACCTGCACAAAATGTAATCTGGCCATTAGCCACATTGAAACATATTTTTATAGTACCTGTCAAATACTGGTGTTACTAACGCCATCTACAAGAAATTTAACTAACTTTTCTATACTAACTGAACTGACAGTTACTCAGTCACTGAAATACACGAATCTGGTTGTACTTTAGAAATACAATGTTAAATTAACGCAAATATGTAACGTAATCACGTCCATATTATTAGAATGTTAGTACGATTTAAAATACATAATCTAGCATATTCCAGTTTGAAATGTGAGCTGAATTTCGGTTTTATCAGTGCAAAGTGCGAAGGAAGGAAGGGGGAATGCGGCCGGAATATTTGCTTACGAGTAGAAGCTAAATGTGCGACGGAAGAAGCTTCGCGCCCGTCTGATCTCGGGAGCGCAAACACAGACTCCTTTTTAAAATGATGTTCTATTTGCGGGTCATATGACTTGACTTAATTTGAGCGTATTGTGTAGACAAGGTTCCTTTCAGACTGTGTCTATAGAATTGTCTTTGATGAAGTTTGAAATGAACTTTTCACTTCACGTCCTTTGGACATAACGGTGGTAATATTTTGAATCTTACCTACATAATCGACTAGCCTCTTGGTCTAGTGGTTAATATATGTCCCAGGACATTATTTATTTAATTTTGAAATATATAAGTATTTTTATCAGTTGTCTAGTTGCCATAGTATTGGCTCCGCCTCGTTTGGGATCAGATGGCAGTGTGTTCGTTGTCACAAGATATTTATTTATAAGGGTGGAAGTGAGGCGCTCATATCTAGATGCTCTCACCGGTCCGTAAGCGATGGGCGAGGTTAAGCAACTAGACTCGCGGTCAGTCCATAGATGGGTGACCGACAAAGAGGTTTCATTTCTGAGCGTCTCCGTGCTTCGGAGGGCACGTTAAGCTGTCGGTCCCGGTTGTAGACAACATCCATTAGACAACAGTCGTTAAGCCATGTCAGAGGCCTATTGGGCGGCTTGAGCAACTCTGACACTAGGGTTACCACTACCCATACGATAAGCAAGCAAGGGTGGAAGTATTTTAAATCATAACTCCATAATGTTTTGACTACTGTGCTATGTAGGTTCTGAATGTCACAGTTTGGTGGCTGTTCCCTAAAATGATCATAACAGAACAGCTTGACTGTAAAACAAACCACAACTTGGCTGATATTACAATTATACTGGGGTTCTGAGTGAGCACACGAACACCTGAGCTATACATTGCGAGTATAATACCAATTTGAAGGACAGGTATCAATATCAAATGCTGGGAAAATCACAACTGTCACTGATATTGCGGGATACGCCGCATTGTGTTTGGATTGAGTATTAATATACACTTGTACACACGGCTACATATCAAGCTATACATTTCCAGTATAAGCTGATCTCTCGTTGTATAGGATTTCCATACGATGAGAGGTCAACTTATGATAAGTAGCCATGTGTACATATGAAGTATAGGCAAATTAAATGCAATATATTGTATTAGACTTACCTAGTCTCATACAATATATTGCATTTAATTTACATGTAAACGGTGACGAAGTAGTTTATTTAAATAAAAATAAAATTATAAAATAAATAGGTTTTTATTCACGTAGACTTTAAAAAAGCGCTTGTAAATAGTCAGAACATGTTTGTAGTAATACAGTTATTATTTCTTCCACGTTCACGCAACCATTCGTTTAAGTATCTAATCTAAGCGACAATTTAAGTCACTGTCATATCAGGCTCAGCTCAGCAGTGGGCAGGCCCCCTACAGGATGGTCCGATGATCTTGTGAGGGTTGCTGGATGTCGCTGGATGCGGATAGCGCAAAACCAGCAATTGTGGAGATCTTTGTGGGAGGCCTTTGTCCAGCAGTGGACGCCTTTAGGCTGATATAACGATGAAAATATCGGGCTCGGATTATAGTAGAAGGTGCAGCTGAAGCGATAAGTCTGATTTCTATAAAGAGGTATTTTTTTTTTTGATCGGGACTAGTCCCTCCCTCCTACCCACCACTGCAACTCCTGTAAGCCAGGGTCAACAGTGGCACACAATGAAATGACACTGAGCGGTGAAGCTCAGGCATGTCCCGGGGAATCGCTTTAACTGTCTTGGATCCCGCAACGAATTTAATCAGAAACAGAAAAAAGGAGGAGTTAGAAAATGAATAGTTCCACTTCCCTCCAGAGCAAAGCGGGAGACAGAATGATGTAAAGAGGCTATAGCCTCATAAAATGAGAGATTTGCAACTAGAGAAGCCAGCTGCAAAAGCACCGAGGATCAATTTAAGGGTCCTAAGTGAGCTGTTATATTTGATTCCAATAGTAGGTATGGCAAAAACGCTTAAACGCACGGAAGTTGTTCCTTGTTGCTACAAGATCCGTATAATAAACTACTCCAGATATTGGTTGCAAGCTGTTTAACATAATATCACGCTGATTTTGCCAGAGATCACACTCCCACAGGATGTGGTGAGCAGTTTGTTCATATTCGTTACTGGATGTTGAGCACAGACAGATTGGTGAAGATACTAATTTGAAACTATACAATTTACTTTTAAAATTGCCGTGTCCGGTAAGAAATTGTGCAACACAATGGTCTATGATTAGCCAAGTTTTATTTAACCGTTCGCGTACCTCCGGAAAGAACAGGTGCAGATGGCGACCCTTGGTTGACGTATTCCATCTACATTGCCATTCATTTAGTAGTTCGTTATTTAAGTCAGCTATTGGCATAAATAGCCTGGTTATTTTCGCACGGTCGCGTAATGATAAGAAATCATTTTCTAAATTATCGCGCGTAGAATAATACATTGCTGCTCGTCTTTGAACTTCAAGATCAACCGGTAGTACACCCGCTAGGACAGGTAGGGCCTCTGTGCTCACTGTTCTATAGGCTTTACACAGAAATATCAACGCCAACCTCTGGCTTTGTAGTAATTTACGGCAAGCAGCTCCGATGGTAGCCCTATCAGCCCACACAGGCGAGCCGTAGCATATACACCCAAGATAGGTTGCTCCGTAAATGATTTTAAGAGTATTAAAAGAGAGGCCCCAGGTTGCCGTCAATATCCTTGTAAGTGCAAAAAAGTTTCGCTTAGCTTGTTCCCCAACTGTTTTAATATGTTCTATAAACGAGAAATTCTTTTCTAAAACTAAACCCAAATAACAGGTTGATATTTTGCGTTTTACAGTAACATTATTAAGTTTTACGCCCGGGGGGGATTTTAGTTCACCTTTAAGAAGGAGTTGGTAGGTTTTATGAGGAGCAAATGTAAGGCGATTTCTTTTACCCCATTCACTTATCATACTTAAGCAAGTTTGAGCCAGATTTTCCAACTCTCTCCTGGAGTTACCCTGTATAAGTAAGAGGCCATCGTCGGCATATGCCGTTAGAGAGCAGCGTGATGGCAAGGGTAATGTCAAGAAGTCATCAAAACCCAAGTTCCAGAGATACGGCGCGAGCACTGAGCCCTGGGGGCAACCCATGGTTAACGATTTAGTGACTCTGAAGTGACCAAGCTTAAGAATTGTGTATGTATATGTAATGTACGAAAATTTAATTAATTTACTTGTGAAACTTGTGAAAATTTAATTGTGTATGTAATGTACAAAATAAGACGTGATTATCGAATATATATTACTGTAACAACCGCGTAACTTAAGTTTTTGTAACAAAATTGGCCACCAAGTATTATCAAACGCCCCTGAAATATCTAGAAATATGGCCAAAACGTATTTACATTCGGACGAGTTTACAGCTTTCCTCACTGAGATAGCTGCGTCCACTGTCGATTTACCCGCAGTAAAACCAAATTGATTTCCGTGAAATTTTGGTCCTCCCGGCAGCAATCGCGGTACAATAAGTCGTTCTATAAAGAGGTAGTTATGACTGGCATTAGATCACAGGTACATTCCTTAACAATAACATTAATAATTTAATGTTGTGTTTCTGAGTCTGAGTAAGGTGGCCAGAGCTCATCGGGGTGGGGAGGAAGGGTCAGCAACACTTGTTTGCTGACTCTTAAAGGCCGGCAACGCACCCGCGACTCCTCTGGTGTTGCGAGTGTCCGTGGGCGGCGGTGATCACTTACCATCAGGTGACCCACTTGCTCGTTTGTCGACCTCTGACATAAAAAAAAGGTCAGGAGAAGGATCAAATCGGTCCACGTTGACTAAATTTCTACCCTTGAAATTGTATATTTTGGGGACTTCATATGCTTGGTCTAAATGTATCATATCAGCCGAAAGACATGATACATACCCTCCACTGGACAACAAGTTTATCAATAATGTAAACCGAAGGCAAGTCGCGAGAAATCATATTATATAACATCGCCACTGGTTGTCATGGAAAATGTAGTTGCCGATTTTAAACCACATTCTTTGCGCCACACTCCGCTCTGCGAATTCACTGAGATGAAGTCGTTAGGTTCCTGTTCAAGTTTCAGTCACACGATGTATTGTCTGGTGAAGGCCACTCCTACTAGGATATCTATAATCATCTTCGTAAAAGTATCTGTATTTTTCAATAGTATTTATTTTAAAGATAATTATATTTTATTTTAATATAGGTTCTGATAACAAATTCACAAATTCCGTCGGAATTTTAATTTCCATGAAAATCAACCGGAGGGACTAATGCGATTTTTTAGGAATGCGATAAAAAACAAATTTCCTCCCCGATGGATTGGAAGTCGGGAATAAGTAGGTAGGTACTTTGGAAATATACCGTGGTTATAGGGAGATTTTGGACAAAACTGTTATGTTATTATAACGGGCCGATTGGCATGGTTGGTAAATGCTTGCTTTTCACGCCGCAGGTCGTGGGTTGGATTTCCATAGTACAAGTTCTGTTTAACAGAGGTACCAGAGATCAATTTTATTTTAGTCAATATTTAAAAGCTATAATTTATGTGTAAATTGTGCACTTTCTTGTGGGACTTTTTTTTATAAATATTCTTAAAAAAATTTGAGACCAGATAGCCATGTGTGAATAATGTCCCAGGATATTATTATTATATTCAAATTATATATACCTACTACCACTTAATAAAACACAGTACACACATAATAGGATCCTAACATTAATATGATTGCGTAAAGGTAGTACCTAAAAATATTCTTTTTATAATACAAAAAACCACGTAATCTAAAATTAATGATTTCTCAGTATAATAGTTATCTCAAAATATTATTATCTTAGCAAAAATTTAAGTTCATGTATGTACTATGGAAACCAGATATCTGATATACTACATATACTACTTTTCTTTTGTAAATACATACTTATACAGACAAAATACACCCAGACTCAGAACAAACAGATATGTTGATGCACACAAATATCTGTCCTGGGTGGGAATCGAACCCACGAGCTCCGGCGTGAAAAGCAAGCATTTGCCAACCATGCCAACAGGCCCGTTTTCAGTTATATCCGGGTAAAATTGCTGTGTGGCTGACGGCATAAAATATCGCCAACGCATTTCATCCCGTTGGCGTAGAAGTAGACCCGTGGGCATACTTCTCAGAGAACGGGCAGCAGCGTCTTTCTATGTACTATGACAATCCTACTGCGATCGCCAACCCGTCAGCCAAGCGTGGCGATTATAGCATATTCCTCCAAATAATAGACATAACTCAAAAGTTTATTTTTACTAACTAGTGCTAAGTTCTTTGATGAACATTTCAAAATATCCCTTTGCATATTGGGTAAGGTTGATGTACAGACGCCAGCGCATCTAGCTACCCTTAATCTGTCAAATTTCTTTTATAGATTTTCAACATTTACACATAAGCATAAGGTTTACTTTCAATTGGGAAAATTTGACAGATTAGGGTAGCTTGATGTGCTGGCGTCTGAACTTCCACGACGCTCTGCACAGAACAGAAGAAGGCTTTGCTGTACGTTTTTAAATCTGACTCTTGTTTAACCTACCCAGGGGTCACGTAGGAGTCTACCAAATACGGTTGAAAGCCTCAGATAACTCGTAGGTACCTCAGTTTTATTTCTATTCTGAAATAGACCATCAAATATTTTATGCAGCGTTATCTGCAAAATACAGGTAAGTATGTGCCTGGTACGTAAAATATTCTTGGCACTCGAGCCATATCGTTTAGTCGTTTCGTCGCTTCGTTGCACCGGCACTCAGCACTTACCAAGCATATGCAAAATGGCAGGTTCTCATTGGTCTGGTTTTATGACATGTATCTAATTTTCCTAAAGTTTCAATATACGAGGAGTAAAACTAATAGTGGACGTGACTCCTAAGCCAGAGGTCGTGAGTTCAATCCCCCCGGGATTTGATCCCAAACTAAGCAGAGCTTGCACTATGAAAATCAGATAACTGATATACTTAATACTACATATACTACTTTTTCTTTTGTAAATACATACTTGTATAGATAATTACACCCAGACTCAGGACAAGCAGACATGTTCATGCACACAAATATCTGTCCTGGGCTGGTCCTGGGTAGGAATTGAACCCACGACTTCCGGCGTGAAAAGCAAGGCCCGTCAAAATTATATTTCACAAATTGGTTTTGTATAATTTCTCCAGTCATAGCGCTCCCTAAACTTCCGTCACTATTTCCGAAATAAAAAAGCTAAAATACTTTTATCTATTCAGTGCATAAATGTTTTTGTTTGTATCATAGAGTAGAGACAATCTTTTCATTCTTTTGACATCCATATAAGTTGTTGATTTTTCTAGAAGTACTGTCCATAACCTTAGCACTGGAAACTAGCTGGGCTTTTTGATAACGTATAACAATATAATAAGTGTTAAATTTTTAAGGACATAATTAGTGGCCTAATTAAGGTCAAAGTATAAAAGTAAAGTAAAAAGTGAGTATATAAAAATGATTGCAGATGGCACTTATAGTTTGGAATTAATTCAAAATAGAATTATACCATTATGTGTACCGGTATTAATAAAACTCAGAATATCCAACATAAATGCCATTTAACAAAAGATAATTTAGATATAATGTGTTCACCAGCTAATAACAAACCAACAAAAAGTTACCCGCAAAGGATGTCGCTGAGAAAGGAAGCCGTGGACCGGTTAGGTTTCAATGAAGTGGTTTTATAGCAGTGCGCCTATCAGTAGCTGTACGTAACGTAATACAAGCCCATCCTGTGCACGCCGCGGTAGGAAATCGCACGGATGTAGGTAGGTACATTCGAGTACTGGCCGTGGATACACTGGCATTACGAAAACCGGCCTTATTGTTCATGTAATAAAGACACTGTCAAGGTCACAGTGTATCCACCGACATGTCGTAAACTGTACAGACCTCCTCCAAATAATCATTTACGGTGCACAATATGAATCGGACAGATGTTGATGTAGACTCAATGAAAAAATGCACATATCATTCAGAAATAAAAATGAAATATTAAATCGATACATGGATGCTCTGTCGCGTTCTCGCAATACGACTCATGAAATGGAAATTCTATGGCTTCAATCATACTGACGTCACCTATAAGTATAGCGCTATCTTTATCTAATATAATCTATAAATACTTATAACTTCTTTAGTTTTCATGTAATTTGAATTTTATTTGTACCTATCGTTAGACTTTATTTTTTTTTCTTAATTTAAATCAAAAAGTTAGTCCGCATCCTATTGGAGATGTAAGCAGTTAAACCAGAAAAGGTTTTTGTTTAATTATGGGTTTTACCCACATTGGCCAACACGTACCTCAAGTTAAAAATATTATTATTTGCAATTTGCAAAACACATGCTTTGCTGTAATCGGTGTTCAAAAAGAGAACCACACAAGCTGATATTCGGATAAATATCGGCTATAATATCAAAAATACTGCACCAAAAAGGTGGGTATGTTTTACAATTATATGCTAAAAACTGCAATGACGTGTGCTAAGGTAAATGTACGTAATTCCGGAGTACTAAGGCATTCTTGTCTTTCCTAGCAATTTCCAGTAAAGCAGGAAAAATCAGCGAATTGAAGTTAGTTTAGTCGTAAAAAGAGGTTTTCAGAGAAGAGGTTGTTACGTAACACTACTATATTTAAACTATTTTATAAAAGTAATCGTAATTTTTCTGGACCTAGTAAATGTCCGTTATTGCGGTATAAAATTTGACTCTCCAGGTAATTCCGTAAATGGGTGCTGGTAATTCCGGCATATGCAGAAAAATGCCGTTTTTCTGCAGGATTACATGAAATATGAAACAAATTTAATGTGACGTGTTCTAAATAAAACAACTTTATTTTATAAGTGTAGGAAAACAGTTTATTTAAATTTAATAACAACAAATATTATTATAACATAATAATTTCTTAACAACATAAAATGACTTGAATTGTATAGGAATGCAATCATACTAGTAATAGGTACCAAAAAATATACTGGAAGATACAATTAAATTAAACAAATTAATGATTTTGTACCGATGTTATTTGTGACGAATCTGTTTAAAGTAAAAAAATGTTTTCTCTTTACACACGTATTTCACAACATAGAGAAATAAAATCGTAATACGTAATTTGATTCCAAGAAACTATGTTATATGTTAGACCTGTAACAGCTTTTTTTGTTTACTTATCTCATCTGGTTCCTGACAAATTACAAAAAACAAAATCACCTTCCTTTCCTCTATTCCGTAATTGTTACGTAATAATGGACACGGTTGGTTTTTGGTGTAGGTAATTCCGGCAATCAGAAAATTTCAATTAACTCGCTAAAAACTAAATGAAGTAACTTGAAACGGTAATCAATCAGTTTGTTTTAAAACCCTTAAAAATAATTACATTACTTAGTTATGAAAATACTTACATATCACTCGCAATATCCTTATGAAAATCCGCGCGGTAGCTTACGCGTACGCAACACACACACTACCTTTATGGCGGTTTGGCGCAGACCGACCGAGGGAGACGTGACAACTGAGCCGACGATGGTTACAGTTCTTATTAACGTGTATAATTGACGCTCTATTGTACATACTTAATAGATAATTTTAGAACTTTTTGATACAATTAGAAGTTTCTTATTTTTAGGCCTAAACCGAAAACTTACGGAATTTCGTACACTTACGTAATATGGTACTTCTACCTTAATTTCGAGTAAAAGATCTCTGTTGTCTGCAAGTATTCATCGTGGATGTTAACAAAAAGAGAAAGGAATCATTATCATCAGGAACAGCTAAGATATCAATACTAAAAATCTTATGACTATACAATTAGTCTTATGTAAGTGGTAACAATTATTTTTTATTCAGTCTTGGTTTGCGATTTCATGTCCAAAAATCAATTACCTACTTACTTAAATATACTTAAATTTCTATTCAGGTAATAATAAGAAATATGAAAGCATATCTAAACTGTAGGTATTGGATAGAATAAATATACCCAAAAAGCTATTGTCTATGGCAAGTAGAAATGGCCCCTCTTTGAGTTATTCTTATTCTTATACAATCTGAGCCACTGTGAACCATTTGTGCCACTTGTGAATAGTGTAGCATAAATATCACTAGATGGCGTTCTTTTTTTTCTAAATCTCGCTATTGAGATTCGCGCGTGTAGGGATAAGTAAGCCCTCAACGCAGTTAAGTTGCTTCGTGCCGGCTCAGTCCGAACGGGTCTGCGGACCCTATCGGTTGAGGCAACTAACCTAACCAACTTCTTGGGCCTCTTTTGCGGGGTGGCGGGTCGACTTTCGAGTCACGAAAAATTGAAACCCCGTCCATAAGCATAGAAAACGACAGAAGGAATTAGGTAAAAAAAACAATAAGTATACAATTAGAGCATCGTTCGTAATGTTCGTATCACGTTGTTCTAAGAATAATGTCACAAGAATAACAAAGAATTTAGGTATGTCATAGAATATTGTATGTATGTTCATCTAAAAATCTTAAAGATAAGATAAATATTTAGCCACAGACATTGATATAAACTACCACAGATATTAATATCGGTGGCTTGCTAGACAGGTAAATGTGTAGTGATGTAAAATGTTATGGATAAACGACGAAAGGGTATTAGGTAAAAAACAACAAGTACAATAAGAGCCAAAGAATTGATGTCACAGATTAGATATATGAATACTTAATCATATGTCATAGAATATAGTATGTTGATATAAAAATTATATAATCATCACAGATTAGTTAGACATTAGCCACAGATATTAATATTGTTGCCTTGCTAGACAGGTAAATTATTGGGATGTATAGTGCGATCTGTGGTATTACTTCGTATTGTGAGGCAAGCTCTTTCTTTTCATACTCAGGGTACGTGTCGTGAATTCCCTTGTCTATTCACGATGCAGTCTGTCTCGGAATATTAACTACCATAGTCTTTCTACTACGGCAAAACTAAAGAATATAATAATATTAATTTAATCGGAAGTGATTAAAAATATATTTCTTTGTGTGTGGCTGTGTGGATTAAAATTGAAGTTGTTCGTGAGAAACTACTACGGTTATATATTTATGTGTAATAGATAATTTTAGGAGGCATGTATAAATACAATAAACAAACCTACATAAATCAACCCTCCTTTAGGTATCGTCTTTGTCCATGCTGAACCTATCTGTCAAATTTCTTTTTAGAGTTTCAACTTTATCACATAAGCATAGGGTTTACTTTCAATTGGGGAAATTTGACAGACTGGGGTAGCTTGATGTGCTGGCGTCGTTGAAATAAAACCTTCTTTATATTTAAGTTTATTCTGAATATACTTTGGTTTATTTTATTTCTGTAGTTCCAAAATTTAGAATTTTTGTTCGACAAATTTTCTTTAAGTTTAAATTCCAGCGCAATTCTTTGTTGGTATCAAATGCTCGATTGTGGAATGCGCTACCGATAATAGAGGTACGTGCACAAAGTTTGCATTATTTTTAGCGCCGTGTGGAGAGAGATTGGGGTAGCTTGATGTGCTGGCGTCTTTGAAATAAAACCTTCCTTATATTTAAGTTTATTCTGAATAGATTTTGGTTTATTTTATTTCTGTAGTTCCAAAATCTTGAATTTTTGTTCGACAAATTTTAGTTAAGTATAAATTCCAGCGCAATTCTTTGTTGGTATCGAATGCGCTATTGTAGAATGCGCTACCGATAATAGAGGTACGTGCACAAAGTTTGCATTATTTTTAGCGCCGTGTGGAGAATAGTATCTGTTCTTGTATTCTATAAATTACACTCACACTACACACATACAGAATTATTAAACCTTCACACATACATTTGTCCTAGGTGGGGTTTGAACCCACGACCTTTGGCTTAACCACTAGACCAATAGGCCATTATTTATTCAGTACATAAATTTAATTTCCACCTCGCACGATACGTGTAGGTACAAAATCTTTCTTCCATTGCGTACTTTCAAAAAGTTTCGAATGTATAAATGGCGTTTACATAAGTTAAAAATATAATTAGTGATGGTGCTTAGCGCCGGTTGTTATTGAGTTTCGACGAGGGGTCCAACTCGTCGTTGCAGTATTTAGCGAAGTTTTAAGGGGACAACGACGGGATGGATATTTTATACAAAGCTTTAACAGCGGTAAATTTTGTTTGGCCTTTGAAGTTTAGTTTTTATTGTAACTTTTTATGATATACTCGCAGCGATTCCGTCCTTATGAAATCGGAGAGTGTTTGAAAAGTCGAAGTTTTTATCTCCAGTTCTATTCATTATATTGAAATATTAATGGCAAGCAAGGTTTTCTAGTAAATATCAATGTCCGATACACTCGCTCTGGGTAAGCATAGTAGTTGAGACGGTAATATAAAATAATTCAATTTCTGTTTATCTAAATGTAAAGTTTACTTATATCTTAGTTTTTTATATATATATGAGAATAAATGAATAATAATAAGAATATAATTCTTCCTTTTTTGCTTATTATACAAGCTCATTATTTTATTTGGACGTGTAAAATGTGTCATCAATCAATCAATCATTAAAAACCGGCCAAGTACGAGTCAGAGTCGTGTACGAAGGGCTCCGTACCATTATCTATAAAAACAGCAAATAATCACGTCATAATCAAATCAGATAATGGTACGGAATCCGACTCGCTTTTGGCCGGTTTTATATATTGTTGCCAACGCTCTATCGACTAGGAGTTGAAGAGGTCACCGTGACCGAATATCGGTCGGACTAATTATTATCTATCATAATCAATGTTGCCGCTTATAGTATGAATGCCTTCTGGGCACTTTTCCCATAAGCGATGCGGAGGGATTATTGGACGCCTTTTAGGGTAAATAGTGTATCGTAGTTTATAAAAAAAAAAGTATGAAAAATATAGTAGGTAATATATTTATGTATATTTCTTATAGTACTAAATATATAGTATAGTAGGACATGAAAAATGTGTTTTGCACATTATGCAACTTATCCACAACTCTTAAGGCGACGCATTGGAAATATTTTGGGAATATAGGATTTTGTAAAAGTTGCGTGGTTGCCACGAGCGGTTTTGTCAAGGTCCACTCACCCATCAATTCCCTTATTTTTGTTTAACAATGCTGCTATCGTGTTCTATTGCCAATATACAGAATATTGACACGACATAATTTTTGAGCTCTATTAAATAGTTCGGTTTGTAGCATTTGTGTATAAATTCTATGAATGAGTACTTATGAAAGATATTTGAAACTGTTGTTGGTACCATTCCCACCAGGCAAAAAGTTGTGCTATAGAAATTCGTGATACTGCATTGTTTACATTACAATGACCTTAGGTTATGATATCCCTTGCGAAGTGCTTCAGTGTTACTCAGGCAGGGCACCAACATTTTCTAAAGGAGTTAGTGGTTCTCTCGTGCCGAAGAGGGCCGCCATGAAGGAAGGTAGGTACACCGAATCACAGTGGCGTACTCGAAGATTAAGCCACATCTACTCACGGGTAGAGATGTAAAATGACTGAGTATGACTAGTCACAATTGTCATAAACCTTAAATGACCGGTCATTTACTGTCAAACTCAGTCAATTTGACTAAAATATCATTGTCTATTCTCGACTACCACCCAATTATTTATTTGTTTAGGTACCCAATTTATATGCAAGTTTAAATGAAGCAACGTTTTATTTTCTATGATTCATGAGAGGATAAGGCGACATCAAAGTCGATGCGCGAGGCGATGCGACGCGACGTTGCGATTTTGTCTTAAATGCACGCATGATTAGAAATGTAAAATGATTAACACTAAGTATATAATAATCCTATAAGTCATAAAAACCACTTTTTTGTTTAATTTGAAGTTGTAGACTTTTATCAACTTAAAAGTTTAATTAAAACTTAAAAGTTACTAAAATATTACTGAAATCAAATTGACTGAAAATGACCATTTTTGACAGTTAATGACCATTTTTGACTAATTTGACCGTAAATGACAGTCAGTCTAATTCAGTCACTTTAGTCATTTTCAACACTACTCACGGGTTATGATCCGCAGGTTACTTGATCAACCGCATGGTGTTTTTTAAATATTAATCCAAATTGATACTGGGTACATCAATGAAGTAGATATAAAAATATGTACTGATCAAAGAACTTAAAAACTTCTAGGCAACCGATAGGAACGGATTTTATATGTGATCGATTTAAAAAATATATTATAAAGCATTAACTGCCAATATTTTAAGTCAGTCAGGGCAAATAATTGTATATGTAAGTTTATAATACTTATAATATTTATATTGATGAGGTCATTGGCTTTAAACTATAACTATAAATAATTATATTATTACATTAATTTAATGAAATTTTAGTTTAATTCCATTATTCACAATTCAAGTCGTAATTATAAAATCTTGATAGTTTGGGCTTTCCCAAACTAATATGATAGCATGATCTTTCACATCAAACTGCGAATATATCCGCGGGCTAAGTTTCTAGAACAAAGCCGGTAGATGGCATTATAGAACCTTAGTAACTCATAAATTTCTCTCATGACTCGTAAATTTTTTCTATTATTTTATTTAATCAAATTTTAGTTTTGTAGCATTTTTCGCCATTAAAGGCGTGAATCTAAATTTATTTTATAGTTTCGGGGGGTATATAATCAATATGATAGTCAGAAATCAGCAGGTTATGTTTCTAGAACGAAGCCGGTAGATGGCATTTCGATACATAGTCATTTTATAGTTTCGGAGGGGTAACCATTATGATAGTATGATCTTTCACATGAAGCTGCGAATACGTTGGCTAGGTTTCTAAAACAAAGCCGGTTGATAGCATTTAGATCCTTAGTAACGGTGTTAGCAAGAAAACTCGTAAATTTCTCTCATGACTCGTAAATTCTTTCCTACATTTTATTTAATCAAATTTTAGTTTTATAGCATTTTTCACCATTAAAGGCGTCAATGATTTAAATCTTTATACTTTATTTATAATAATACTTAAAACTATGTTGTCAATAGAACATGTTTGTAGTAATATACTCGTGGTTAACTATTCGTAATTACTTCTCGGTACATGAAGCTCTGCGGTTTATATTGAATCATTTAGAATTAACATTAGATTTATGATTAAGTTACTTAGCTAGCTTATTTAAGCTACTGTCAAAGTGGTTATTTATACATTTAAAATGATTTTTAGATATATTAGTGAGCTATATGTTAAATATGACTGTTCTGATAGATGATATTTAGATCCACGTAAGACTTTTAGCAAGGGAACTCGTAAATTTCTCTCATGACTCTCAACAAAAATAAATATTAGTTTTATAGTATTTTCGCAATGCAAACCGTAAATATAAACTAATTTTGTTCGTTTGGGAGGTGTTATCAATATGTTATTATGCCTTGTTGGTCTAGCGGTAGCGTGTTCAACCGTAGATATAGAGGTCCTGGGTTCAGATAAAGGGTCGGGTCAAAAAGTCATTTTGGGATGTTTATGTTAAGAAAATTTCTGAGTATCAGCCTGAAGTCTGGGAGTTGGCGATATTACAGCCCCGTGCCTCGGAGAGCACGTAAAGTCATCAGTCCTGTACCTGATGCCTAGTCTCTATTGAGATTAGCCGCCGTGGCCTAAATAGGCTAGGAGGTCATTATTTTTATCTTTCACAAGCAACTGTAAGTCCTTAGTGGTCTCGTCTCATCTAATCAAAATGTGTTTTAATATTTTTACCCAGAATTCTCCCAGGAGTAACCCTAAGCGTGGCTTTTGTCGATGTTACGCTCAGTCGTAGGAGAACTATGGCCCTGCGTCTGATCTGAGGATTATGAGACTTAGGAAATTATGTGTCTAGGGGAGGGCAGTCCAGAGCCCTCCGTACGTGTACCGACCATAGTCATGACCGCAAAAGGGTTCACCGGAGCAGCATACCCGTGTCCCAGGGGCTCCTTCCATCAGGCGCCAAGAGAAGTCCACGACAGTTTACGTGTACTCGGTGCGAGTCCCGCATTCATACCCGCAGATATTTTTGCGGGATGCTTGCGTAGGCATTCTTACTGCCTTATCGAAGAAAAACTGCTCTGCTCTACTCACATACTGCGTAGTTAGTACGTTGCCGTTGGCTTTGATGCCGTAATTCGTCAAGGAGCACACATCGGTGTGCTCCCATTTCACTATTAGGTAATATCACAACGTCTGGAGTAAAAGTTTTGTCGTCAAACAACAGTTATTGATTTTAGCACATTCACTTGTTTCAGACAGGGTCGTTTGAGGGCGCGAGCGGGCGTGCGAGGGACGAGGTACGGGCGGGGGGAGGCAGTAAAACGGCAAGCATACCTCCACACGTGAATATTTGATGGCTGAATCTCGCTGTGGCTGCGGATACAAGGGTAGTCAGGTTATCAGACGCACTCCGGAGACTCCCGTGTGAAGTTGGGATTGCGTTTAATATGGTGTCACCGTTAATGGTTATAAAGTTAGCAAGCGAGATCAAGTTAGACCTTCCTTATTATTATTATTGTTAACTAGCTGTGCCCCGCGGTTTTACCCGCGTTAAATTTTATAAATTATCACAGCTCCTCCCCCGTAGGTGATAGCGTGATAATATGTAGCCTATATGTTGACCCGACCTCTTAGTAATATTCATGCAAAATTTGAAGTAAATCCATGCAGTACTTTTTGAGTTTAGCCCGGACATACATACAAACAGACACACAGACAAAAATTCTAAAAACTATATTTTTGGCTTCGACATCGATTGCAGATCACGCACCAAGTATCCTTTTAAAAAAAATTTCAATGTACTGTTTTGAATTTCCTACGATTTTATTATATGTATAGATTGGGGCTAGATGCCTTGTTGGCATCTTGCTACCTAGACCTTCCTTAACAAAAGTTTTCTAGTTTTGTTTAAAGGTAGCATTATGTTTTGTCAGGCTGTATGGTTTCCGGCCTAAAAAGAATATCAGGGCCACCCCATTGCCGTGGGTGTCATAAAAGGCGACTAAGGAATACAACAGGTAGTAGAGCAGCAGCGCCATCTGTGTACTAGCTACCACATAACTGCGGTCGCCAACTCGCATGGCAAGCGCGGTGACTAAGGCATAGCCTTTCAAATGGAGACGTTATAGAAACCTTTGGACGGTATCAGGCTGATGATAGTTATGATGGTATGTTGTTTTCTTTTTTGGCTTTCACTACTTCACCAAACAATTGAGGTGAGTGGGGACTTAATCCACCTAGCAAATAAGACTCCAAACTAAGTAACCAAAAAAGACCACCTCTTTTGGTGGTTGAAACTCTTCTTAGGGCGATAACTGGCGTAGAGCCCCATGAAACGGTTGGTTTTTGCACTGTCTAAGCACGCACTTTAGGGCCTCTTTTTAGTGTCAGAGGGGGTATATCATTGTTACGACTTCAAGCTTAGGGCCATGGAGGGCGATGGTGGTACGTATATTGAACTGCGCGCAATGTCACGAGAGTTTCCAATAACCTGAACTTGTAGGTAAGTCGTAATATTGCCGCTCGGATCGTTTTAAGTACCTGGAAAGGTCACGTTATCAACACTAATGTTTCAGGTAGATACTGTTTTATAAAAGGAAGAAGAGAAGAATCCTGTTATAAAGCTTTTCGTGACTAGACTATTGTGTGTGGGTAGTCAGTGATCGGCGAGGTTAAGCACCTAGGCACGTGGTCAGTCTGTAGATGGTATTTCTGAAAGTCTCAGTTCAGCTTTTGGTTCCGGTTATAGTCTTTAAACAATAGTGGCTTAGCCATCTGAGAGGCATACTGGGCGGCTTGAACTACTCTGACATTAGGGTAATTACTGCCCGTACTACCTTCGAGGTAACATAGCTCTGGATCGAACCAACCGATTTTTGGCGCCACCGCGGAAAAAGACGCATCGGGGCATTGTTTCATTTTCAAAAACTGGTGTAATTTCGTTTCGGTTAATTCGGTTTTTATGTGTAAATATAGTGGATTTATAGACATAACATCATGGACAATGTACACAAGTGGAGGAAAGTGCCATAATGCCGTGAATTGCGATTTTCTGTGTTGTCTCTAAAACTACATATAAGCCTCTAGTAAAGTCTCCACTGCTTTACTGGGGTAGGACAAGGACAATGTATGACTTGACTGTGACGGACTTTACAGGACAATGACAAATAAATGAAATAAAAATATATTTTACTGAAGGCTCATAAGGCCAAAGAAGCCAGAGCTGTAAAATTGAATTTAAAAAAAATCGAACCGACCGATGTTGTTGTGATTATTTTTGATTGGAAAATAAATTATATAGAGACATAACCCAGCTTTTTTTAAACTCCATACGAGGCGCAGTGGTTTTTTTTTTATTGGTGGGCTAATTAGCCTCCGACGGCTCACTGCTTCTATTTTATTGCAGCAACATTGTTTCTAGGGGTTTAGATTCTAGGTTTAGTTTTTATTCCTTTTCCAATCTTTTTGTTTTATTTTAAACCTTCCTCTTTTATTGCTTTATTTTTGTTTACTTTTATTATTATTCGTAATGTTTTACTAATATTATTTTTTTTCCCCCATGAGACGCGATTCTATATATTACATACATTTTCAATACATAATTCCAAACTTAAAGCAATAGCCTCGCTACTCCCTTGGCGCCGCCCTCGTGTTCTGGGTTCCAGTCCCACACGGGACAGCTATTTGTGCCAATAAATTGTTGTTCTGAGTCTGGGTGTACTTTGTGTCCGTAAATTACATGTTTGTAAAGTCTCCCATACGATACGGGGATTGATTACTTAGTCTGGGCATTATCCTAAAAAGCAAACTCTATTTCGCTAAGCCGTTCCTTAACCTTTTCTAGTTGAATTTTAACTGTTAAAGAGTAGATGTTTCTGACGTAGTCAATCGGTCGGTATTAATAGCACTGATCAGTGAAGTTGTGATTGGTTCCACTGTGGCTAAACTAACTCTGGCTCCTTATCGGCTGATAGCGTCAATCAGTTATTGTGGCTTCTATCAGGCACTAGTTTTCCAAGGAGTTCCAAGGGATGTTTCAAGACAAGTCTTAAGAATTTTCTAAGTAGTCACTTTTTCTATTAGATATCAGGGCCAAGTTTCTACTATATACAGACACTAGCTAAGCCCCGCGGTTTCACCCGCGATAAACATCATAAATTATAGCCTACGTGTTATTCGGATATATACCTAAGCTATATTACTAGAAAGTTTCATCAAAATGCGTTTAGTAGATTTGATTGGCGTAAAAGAGTAACAAACAAACACACAGTATCTTTATAAATTGTAGCCTATATGTTATTCTGATCGGAATCGGATTTTAATGAAACTTTACAATAATATAGCTTATATTATTGTAAAGTTTCACCATTCAGTAGTTCTTACGTGAACGAGTAACAAACATCCGTCTATACTTACAAACTTTCGCATTTATGTTATCAGTAGGAATTAGGATAACGTATTTATCCGCACTGGGTACCCGCGTATGAGAATTACTCAACCAACTTAAGGGTATTGTAAAGGCTTAATGTATACAAAACGCATATTCTATCCATCCCCTAATCGTCAAAATTAATAAAAAACTTAAACAAAAGAAAAGTCGTGCAATTTTGATAAAAACTAAAAACGAAGCTTCATTTTGCTAACGCTATTTGTTACGAAATTTTTAGTTTTTATAAAAAAATCTTAAGGACGACGAGAGTCTGAAATTTGACTACAAACATCTTCGGCCTGTTCCTGCAGACATCCATACAAAATATTTTAATACTAAATAAAAACTACTATTAATCAATGAACAACGTATACTTAGATAATTTCAGCTAAATCTGTCTAATTATTGACGTTTAACATAAACCGTAGTTAATTTATAATTATTTATCGCATCGTTTATAACCAAGAAGCTGTAGGTATCTTCATCTACCTAGCAAAGGAAAAATGAAAGTTTGAAAGTATTTTTACTCTCTATAATTTCCAAGAATAGCCGATACCTACAAGATATTGACGTTATATTCCTTTACTAGAAAGTTCTGAATAGCATATTATCGTTATATTATTATTATCACCTTTTTTACAACTCAGTTGGCGAACAAGCATAGGGCCTACCGATGGTGGTCACCGTAGCCTATAAACGCTTGCAACACCAGGGGCATCATTAGCGCGTTGCCGACCCTTTTGAAACCTTATAACTCCCTTTTTGTAGTCTCTTGAGGAAATCCTAACAGGGAGTTTCGTTACATTGTCGCTTACACGCTTTAAACATTGTCGCTTACACACTTTATACATAGGTAACGCACACACATGTATTTATTAATTTGGGTAACCTTTCTTTTGCTGCACATACTGAGTGTTATCAGAGGGTTGTATGTGTCTGAATAATTGATTCGTCCCCAAAACAAGGTCTTCCTTATTTCGTGCGACAATCTCACTCTAGCTTCACTCTTTAGTACCCCCGTGTTTCTGAAAGTAGGGTACCGTATTATGCATGATTGTTACTGCTCGGTTTGCATAATAAATGCGGGTGCAGAAAAATAACATTTTGGAATTTTTTAGCTAACGTTGAAATTGTTTCACAAAATCCTTTCGCATAACTTAGCCGGAAGTGGATGATAAAATAAAAAGTACAATAATATTTTACGTCAAGTATTTAAGCGTTAAGATAAATAAATAAAGAAGCGAGTTTACTTCTGAATTATTAAGATAAGATAGTTTATTTCGCAAATATGGGTACAGTGCATGATGTTAAATACAATTATGTTATTTCAGCCATATTTTACCCTTAGGAATGCGAAAGGTAAAAGATCAGTACAGTCACAGAAACGGACAGAATAATTAGAAACACACAGTAAATCAGTGTAATAATTATATAGGCATAATAATATAGCATTTTTTTTTCTGCAAAAAAAAAACTCTCAAATATTGTAGTATAAATTAGTCCAAAAAAGTATAAATTAAGTTAAATAGTAATAATTAAGCTCAATGCCTTCCAAGATTTATGTAACTTATTGTAAATAAATGGGGCTATACAAAACACATTTTTGCGCATAAGTGCGGTCTGTAGGCATAATTTCTCTGTCATCGCGCCTATTCGACTAGCATTGTCAAATAAATTCACAAATCTGTATCAGAATTGTGAATTTGTCCTCAACTCCTTAGCGCGTCTCAGAGTTCCCCTTACTCAAATAAAGCAGTGATGTTTCCCCATTCCAATAAATTTGTATTCAATAAACCACTTACTTAAACAGACATCCTGCTAAGGTAAAAAAAATGTCTTTATTTAATTCCTTTTCCTTGTAAGGGACGCCCCTGAGAATTAAATTATAAACTTAATTAAAGATTTAGGTTTGTATTGTTGTATTCTACAAAAAATCTAAAGTTTACTGTAAATGTAACTCATTTAATCACTCAATATAAATAATATTAAATTATACATGTAAATATGTTTAAATTGATTTAACTTTCTAAATTTAAATACTGTAAGATAGTAAATACGTGATTTTTGGCTTCTAGCATCAGCGAATGGCGACGATGCGAAGGGTTTGATCAAATTCATGGCCCACGTCTTGTTAAAATACAATTATTTAGTTTACGATGAGTCTGACATATGCAATGCGTAAAAGCCTGTAATTAAATAAAAAAAATATGATTATAAAAAAATGGCGTAGGTTTCGTCACGTGGAGTGAATTTCTAAACTCTAAAGACATCTTTCAAAAAGTCTGTTTTAAACACTTATGAACTGTTTACTTACCGGACCGCTTGCCTAGGGTTAAAGTTAAGGGTTTTTGTGTATAGAAGTTGTTCGGTGGGTGTCTGTCTGTGCGCCGTAGTGTCTATTACCATTTTTCTTCGAAGATCATTTTGTGTGTGGTTTTTATATTTTCGTTAAATACATATGTATATAGACTACGTGTAACATACATAAACAGTAGATGTAATCTAAGGATCTAGCTTGTCTATGAACCTGAAAATTATATAGAAAATATTAAAAAAAATCTGCTCAAAAAAGAATAACGATCAAAAAGATTTTTCGGCTTCTCATACAAAATCCATTATGCACTAAGATTTTGTATGTAAAGCCAAAAATATACTTATTTGTATATTCCCAACTGGTTTCTTTAATGTATTAAGTTTATTCCTCTATTTATGTATCTATCTTGTATTATAGGAGGGGCTTTTTAACTTATCATCTGACACATCAAGGTAACGAATACTATGCTCAATTGTACTTATCTTATCTAACCTTTAAGGTAGCTGTAAATTATGCACAATGGCAGGACCAGCTTGGATAACTCCTCGCAATCCAATATCCAATGTCGAAACTTCGTGGCCTAAAGGGCGTAACCGCCATTCGAAAATCTACTTTTTAATGCAGACCTACTGATTTTTTTCTCCTCTATTGCTGTGTGTATTTAAAGGCTTCCAATTTGCCAACAAATGACGTTTACGACCCGCTTTATCGTAGAAAATACAACAGATATTTTTAGTTTTGTCGTAACAGCAACTACTGCTAATGATCATAAAAGCGAGGGTATTAGACGACACCGTGGATGATACAAATGTTTTTACGCCTAACATTTTGGTCTTTGAATTTAATTTGAAAGTTATGTTAATAATAATATTGTTGTATCTTTTTAATGTTCTCTCTCTCACGGGCTCTGCTGTTAAATCGAGTTTTGGTGCTTACACCTTTTGAGCCCCGAAATATCGATGTGGGGCCTTTTACCTTTATTTTACCCAAGGCCAATACTTTTTCAGCTGTATTTCATTTTCTATAAAACGTGTTTTGTAGTTGTTAAGCGAACTAAATGACTCTATGTCACGATCAAAAATCGAATTGCCATGTCCTCAGTCTACGCTTACAGTAATGTGATATAGTTTATTAAACGTGGAACTAACCTAAAAATATTTTATATTTTTTTTGAGTACATAACTCCATTAAATTGAAAACCCAGTACCGTGTTTCTCTCACTGATACTGCGACGGGCAGCGACCCTTAGGCAGGACATACAAGGCAATTATTATTTTCCATATGAATGAATTTTCCGTAAGATTAAACAAGATTATATTTTTACGTCTTTGTTAGGAGATGTAAAAATATAATTATTTTCGAGGAGATAGTCATTGTTGTTTGTTGTCCTCCGCTACGTTTAATGAATTAATGAATGAAATATTTATTTGCCGGAATATAGGTTACAGAGTAGCTAACGACATTGTATTATAGTTTTACTATATTCAATATACATATGTATTGTAAAATATTAGGTTAAAAATGTAAGCAAATTTCAGACATGCAAATTTGTTTGAGAAGTGCATTAACATGGGTGATAATTAATTAAAAACGTAATCATTTATGACTGATAACTATGTAGAAATGTTATTCAATTATAATTTTAATAATAATTATTAATATAGGTTATCAATAAAATAAATAATTAAGGAATCTTTTTGCTTACATAATCGTCTTTCATGTCAATAATCACAAAGGACCCGCCCCGGTTACGCAAGGGTGTAATTTAGAAAAACAAATGTAGATAATGGCTTTTATTCTTCTTTATAAACAATGTTTGCAGCTGACTTTTCTTTATAAAATACGAACAAAATTTGTTTGCGAGTGACGTGCGAAATTTTGTTCAGCTATAGCGAGGGCATACCGGTCGAGCGACTCCCGGCCGTCAATTATTTTTTCAGTGGCTTTGATCTTTGTTATCGCCTAAACTACTCATTACAATGATGTAAATGAATAATATTTATTTCTTTAGCACACAGTGCATCAATACGTGCTGGTTGTTGAGATAGAAGGTCTCAATAGTAAGCATCACTTTGTACAATTTGTGCTAAATTAATAAATATTTCTTTAGGGCATTGATGTCCTTTGTCTTAAGGGCATTGGATACGCTGAATGTCTGAAGAACATATTTTTGTTGTGTACTTACATCGGTATTATTAATTCAACATGTAAAGACTAAATTAAGTTGTGCAATATACTTGGAATCCTATAGTATAACATTAGATTAAAAAAAATATTACTTACTTTACTTGGTAGTAAATTGTAGCTTTAATAACTAAATAAGTTTGAAAAATAATCTAGAAACCATCGAAAGTCGTGCAGATCAACAGATCTAACTTATTATTTGTTTACATTGTTATTTAATGTACAGTTGGAAACATTCAGCCAATCCAATATTCTTAAGTGAAGTACACCTGTGTCAGAAGGTCATTCTCTTCCATATCCAAACCTGATAAGTTTCCTACGGCTACGGCTAAATGAAAAGGACAATTATAATCTACATTTAATGTCCAGGAATACTAAAATTTGGATTTAATGGAAACGTAATGAAAAAATGGTCACTGAGAATCGACAAAGGGACAGTTAAATACTTACATACAAAGAATAAGCTATCGATGATTTTTCTTTAGGAATCAAAAAATACTGTATTTATATATTTCTATAAGGTAACTATTTTTATCAATATGTATACCCTAGGTACTTAGTATTTAATTATAATATTTTGTTGTAGATTACTTGTATCTACATTATTTGTATAGCAAAATTTCACTGCATATTGGTTTGCTGAAAAAAAAATTATACCTTTATAAATCTCGGAACCAGTAACAAGATGGCTAGACCAAGAGTATGATTCTGTTTGGCATATTAGACGAACTTTTAATCGTATGTTGTAAGTACTTCCAAGTTCGTCACAGTAATTGAAAGATTTATCGAGCTGTAAGAACGAGATAAACCGTTCTAAAGCTCATGACTATATAGGTGCTGTCCACGCAACGGCAAACTATATGTATTTGCTTTGCTTATTAAATCTTTGCAGAATATGCAGTAATTTTACAAAGTGTTAATCAATGATAATGTAATTGGTTTAATTGTTTGTACCATGTTTGTGTGTGCCAGGGGAGTCGTTATGTGGAACAGAGGGCGAGGCCAGGGTGTGGCGTGCTGAGTGACTATTTTTATTATTTTAGCATCGACATTGCAAAGCTTAATGAAATGTACGGGCTTAAATGGAATTACACTTTTGGTAATGGACAGGGACTATCCTGATGTAATTATTTAATTTATAAAATAGCATAGTATTTATTTTTTAATTATTTTGCAGTTTCGATTATTTCGTATGAAAGGAGATCGGACATTTTAGTATGGACTTTGGTCCAAGTGGCGTCGGCTGATGAAACCTAGTCTATATAATAGTTCGTGAATGTAGGATATTTTTTTACTATGGACACCATAAAATCGGCCCACGGAGAAAAAAGTTATACAGTTCAGAAAATATCTACCTATTTTAGACGAATAATTGAAAAAGCTGCCTTTCGTTCGGTCAAACTTATTTGCCGAGTACCGAGTACTCGCACTTACTCCCCGCCGCCCGTATGCGCCCGCTACCCCTCGGGGTGGCGGGGGGTGATGCTCCTGCGCCGCGCGTATTGTTCACAGGTCAGTGAGTCATTCGCTATTATTCAGCAAGGACATCGTTTGGTTTCTTTATTTTGTTCGTACCGGCTTTCTTTTTGGACATATTTTGATTTACTTACTCGATTACTTTGGCGCGTTTAAACGGACTTGTGATATTGCTTTTGGATTTGGCTTTCAAGATGTTGCCTAGTGCTGGCATTGTGTTTTTAGTGTGTAATCGTTCAGTGTTACGAAGAGAAAGGCAAAATGTTACCCGAAATCTTTTCGAGCCAAACCCAGCCATCTCAGCACATATACTCGCATCAATTGCACCGCGACAGGTATGTACCTTTTAAACCATATTGCTGTTGATTGTTGATGTAATAGATAATGTCAAACTGGTTAGCATTTTCTATAGTTACCGTGACAGAGTTATTTAAAGAGCTGGTTATTATGGAAGAGCTATATTTATTAGATATGAGTATAAGAAAGAGTACTATTATAGTGAAAGAGTTATTTCTCACATCCAAGTACTCGTATTTATTATTGACAAAAAATCTTTGTCCTTAGCTTTACAAAGATCTGTGAGCAAGTTATTTACAGCTTAACAATAGATTTTTACAATGTTAATGGTTTAGTTTAGTAATAATGTCTACTTACTTGGTAGGTTGGGAATTCACATGATAACGGAAAAAATCTATAAAATGAACCTACTAGTAGGTATTGCTCGTGAAAAGTCTTTACAACTTTTTTGTTTTTTGTTGTAGGTTGTATTCAACGGCAGAGAATACGTCTGTCGTCCATGCTGGTTAAGGAGTCAAAGGGCTCAGGGTCAAATAGCTCTTCCATAATAACCAGCTCTTTAAATAACTCTGTCACGGTAACTATAGAAAATGCCAACCAGTTTGATATTATCTATTGCACCAACAATCAACAGCAATATGGCTTAAAAGGTACATACCTGTCGCGGTGCAATTGATGCGAGTATATGTGCTGAGATGGCTGGGTTTGACTCGAAAAGATTTCGGGTAACATTTTGCCTTTCTCTTCGTAACACTGAACGATTACACACGAAACACACAATGCCAGCACTAGGCAACATCTTGAAAGCCAAATCCAAAAGCAATATCACAAGTCCGTTTAAACGCGCCAAAGTAATCGAGTAAGTAAATCAAAATATGTCCAAAAAGAAAGCCGGTACGAACAAAATAAAGAAACCAAACGATGTCCTTGCTGAATAATAGCGAATGACTCACTGACCTGTGAACAATACGCGCGGCGCAGGAGCATCACCCCCCGCCACTCCGAGGGTAGCGGGCGCATACGGGCGGCGGGGAGTAAGTGCGAGTACTCGGTACTCGGCAAATAAGTTTTGACCGAACAAAAGGCAGCTTTTTCAATTATTCTTCTAAAATAGGTAGATACTTTCTGAACTGTATAACTTTTTTCTCCGTGGGCCGATTTTATGGTGTCCATAGTAAAAAAATATCCTACATTCACGAACTATTATATAGACTAGGTTTCATCAGCCGACGCCATTTGGACCACTTCCGCCCGTTCTCCTTTACGAGATGGAATCATTTTCTATTTTGCATTATCACTTTATAAATTTAATCGATCTGATGGATCCTGTCTAAATTGGACATTGAGATTTCAATTGAGAATATGTAATAAATATGTGACTGCACGTGTGGCGTAGCGGCTAAGACAGTCGCCTCACCGCTTCGTGTCCCGGGTTCGATTCCCGCGCCCGACAAATATTTGTGTGACTCATAAATAGTAAGAAGTCTGGATGTAATTTGTGTCCGTTTGTTATATGTTTGTAAAGTTCCCCGCGCCACAGGGATTAGACTCACTAGTGCGGGAGTTGTCATAAAAAAAATCATCGTGCAGATTATTTATTTTGCATCGTTATTAAGCATCCAGTAACTGAAAAAATTCAGTTTGTGTCATATGATTTTGACATCGAAATTTATTAGGGTCCCGCTGTTAAATGTGTTATCTGATAGACATTTAGATCGGGAAGTTATTTTGCTTGGACGCATTGTCCTACGTTTCATATGCAAGTCAAGTGCTCCTTCAGTGACGTCCACTATATACGACGGTTGCCACATGGGGTCTGTTAAAACAATAGTACCACAACCTCGTACCTACTTCGAAGAACACGTAACGCTGTCGTGTTAACTTATTTCCGCTTTTGAGTCGGGAAAAGAAATACATCTGTTTTATTTTTATATCAGAGGGCGACAAACGCACAAGTGGGCACCGCCGCCCATGGACACTCGCAACACCAGGGGAGCCGCGGTTGCGTTGCCCACCTTTAAGAGTCAGCAAGCAAGTGTTGCTGAACCCCCGATGAGCCCTGGCGACCTTACACACGCAGAAACTTAAGTTATTAATGCTATTATTAAGGAATGTCTTCTGTAAGATGGAGGTACTTCCCCAGTCGGGCTGCTCTTTGAGCGAATGCCCGACCCAAGTTTTAAGTGAGATAGGGCCTCTCTTAAAACTTGGGTTTGTGCTCAATATGCCTATGTCCTGCGCAGATGATTAGTCTCCATCAAGACAGGCCGCGATGGGCAAAATTGGACCAGGGGCTCTACCGGCTAAGTCACCGAACATCGATTTCTTAAATGGCGTTCAAATAAATAAAGGTTAAAAATTACTCAATTAATCGTTAAATCGGCTTCCATGAGCACATGTGACGTCATAAATGGTCCGGAATCGATTGTCAACGATGAAGCCGATTTAACGATTGATTAAGTCATATTTAACCTTTATTTATTTGAACGCCATTTAAGAAATCGATGTTCGGCGACTTAGCCAGTAGAGCCCCAGGGGTACATTATATAGATATACATAGTCTATGCCACCTGTCTATTCCACCTTACCCTAATACTTGTACCAAGCGCTTGAACCCTTCTTCGGTGTGAAATTGAAAACGAATCGTTCCAATGACACTTGGCAATATTCTCCTAATATAGGTACGTTATATGTCCACCGCATACACTTAACCCGAGTTTTTTCGAACGTTCGCGTAACTATAACTAATTTATTCAAGAACTTGCGTAACCCGCCTGCCCTTCGCCCTACCTTATACACTTTAGAATATTAATAGCATGGCCCTTGACGTAAATAATCATACAACGTTTCGAAATCCAACCTGGTTAGATAAAATCCATACTGAATTATCATATTATATTAGAAAATGTGAAAATATGGAAAATCTTTAAGTTATTTATGACGGACCGGTAAGTGTAGAGCAGGTGCTGCCGGGTAGCTGCTACTTCTGTATATTAAATGACTGCCTCGTTGGTCTAGCGGTAGTGTGTTTACCCGCAGAGAACGAGACCTGGTTTCAAATCCCGGGTCGGGCTAAAATTGATTTTGGGACTTTTCTGTAAAAACTAAAAATTCTCAGCATCAGCCCGAAGTCTGGGAGTTGGCGGTATTATATTCCTCGAAGAGCACGTTAAGCCGTCGGTTCTATACCTGAGCTCTTTCCGGTCGTGTCACTAGGCGTCCCATTGGATCATGAGAGTAATGGAATAGAAAGTGCTCCTGTGTTGGCGCACACACTTGTGCACTATAATATCTGCCGCGCAGATGGCTAATCTCTATTGAAACTGGCCGCCGTGGCCGAAATTCGGCTAGGAGGACATTATATTAAATTATCTTAAAGATTAAAAAGAGATTTTATTAGAACTCTGAGTCGATGAAGAGCATTATTGGAAGACAAATACCGAGGATTTATAGCTTCATTTACCGACGCTCTGACAGAGTTATAAGTTAAGAGCCCGTGGAATCCCATCGGATTATAAGAGTGAAGGAATAGAAAATTGTGTTTGCGCATACACTCCTGCATTGTTGTTTGGAGTAATTGGATAGTCTCAAGTATCCAGACTCTGCGTAGTAGCCTCGTCGTTAGCACAAGCGAGCGGACGAGGACTGCCTACCCCGCTATGTTATTATATCGCCAAGATAAACTTAAACTAGGTTGGTCTGTCCATCTTTTCGATTTTCAGATCTGGTAACCACACATAAGGCCTTCAAAACCCGGGTTATAGATTTCCTTTTTATATCCACGTAAAAAAGAATGTGTAAAACGAATATGTAAAGTTAATAATAATAACGTCTTCCTAGACGAATTTCGGCCAGGGCCTCCAGTCTCTTGGAGACTCTGTCTCTCTCTTCAATGGAGACTTGCCATCTGCGCGTGACATATTATAGTGCACAAGTGTGTGTAAACACAGGGGCTCTTGGTAATCCATCACTCTTATGATCCGATGGGACGACTAGCGACACGATCGGGAAGAGGTCAGGTACAGGACCGACTTTACGTGCTTTCCGAGGCACAGGGGTATAATACCACCTACTACCAGACTTCGGTTTAATACTGAGATTTCTTCATTTTTCAGAAAATTCCCCAAATCACTTTTGGGTCGACCCGGGATTTGAACTCAGTACCTCGTTACCTGCGGTTGAACACGCTACTGCTAGACCAACGAGTTAATAAAGACTCTCCAAGACTTTCTCTTAAACATCTACATGAATTAAACATCTCTTGCCTACATAGATTTCAATCTTAAGACGATAAATTAAACTATCTGAGTGCGCCGGGAACCAATTATCATCTACGAGTAATTAGGTATCTTGGGAGCGAGCCGCACTCCCCAAGATGCAGCGATCAGATCGACATAGATTACGGTAGAACTGCGATAGTAGTTTAATCGGTTTAACTTTTCTCGATAGCTCGTATAATATCTAGAAATGAGCGTTTCTTTTGCGGTGTCTTATTTTTCTGCGATCCATTGCTATCGCAATTAATGAATGGAATACTGAGGCACACATAGCTAGTAGTCTCGCCAGTCTGTGTTTGACATTAAGTACCTAGGCTCACAGTCAGTCTATAATAATATCCTGAGACATTATTCACACACGGCCATCTGATCCCAAACTAAGCAGAGCTTGGAAACTAACATAAATACATACTTACATAGATAATTACACCCAGACGGAGGACAAACAGACATGTTCATGCACACAAATATCTGTCTTGGGCTTGCGAGCGTCTCAAACCCACGACCACGACGTGAAAGGGATGCGCTTCCGGGCATCGGAGGGCACTTTAAGCTGTCGGTCCCGGTTGTAGTCGTTAGGTAACAGTCGCTTAGGGGGGTACCGGAACAGCATACCCGCGTTCCCGGGACTCCCCCATCAGGCGCCAAGAGAAGTCCACGGCAGGTAGGTTTAGTCGGTGCAAGTCCGACATACCCACCTGCGGACACTTTTTACGGGTGGCATGCGAAGGCATTCCCCCTGCATTAACAAAAAAAAAAAAAAAAGGTAACAGTCGCTAAGCCATGTTAGGGGCTTACTTTTAATAACTTTGACACTAGGGTAACTACTGTCGATACCATGAAGAAAAATTTATAATAATAATAATAATACTCGGGTAGGTACAGTCGACGGCAAAAGTAGATGATCAGAATCGGATATTCAATACTAATTATTGTAAATTGCGTCAAAATAGTATGGCGGTGAAGTGTTCTAAAGTGCGTGAGTGTTACCTAAGTGTAAAAATATTAGCAAATGATACTGCCGCCCAAAATTCATAATCATTCCCAAACGCAAACCTGTAAAATTTTGATCATCTACTTTTGCGGTTGACTGTACATTAGAATCTGGATGGTTTCTTATAAACCCAAAGAATCTGGATTCTACATACGCCTTAATAATTCCTTTTTCTAAGCCTCCCCCAAGAATCTTAGGAAAATATCCCATAATCGCGAGTTGCGAGTTCCGACCGCAGTATGATAGTCATAGTGCATGGATAGACGCTGCTGCCCGTCTCTATTCCCTAGGTTTAACTTCTACGCCACCTACGGGATGACATGGGGTGGTGATATACGGATATTGGCCGCCGACACCACACAGCAATGTAGCAAGATCAATGATTAAAAATATGTTTAAAAATAAATAGTGTAGTACAAATATTTGAATCATGTAGAGTCCAAGGTATCAAAATTGTATCTAGCAGTAAGAAGCCGGACAGTCTTCTGTATTTAAATAAAATAATGTGTCTTTACTTCAATTATTGTTAAAAAATAATGTCAGCTTATCTTACGTCATCTTCGTCACCTTGACCTGAATAGATTTTTTATTTAATATTATGTAAATACATGCCGCCAACGCCTTCGAAGTGGAATCATTCTTCGAGTATATACGTACTTGGTGAGGTTTGTACTGCTAAACATACTGTGTCATCACACAGTAAGAGAAGGACAAACTTTATTCGAAATTAATTAAGGCTACTTGTGTCCATATTTTTAGTAATAACTCCAGAATCGGCAGTGTCCCGTTAATGACCATAAAACAATTTTAAAGGACACAACATGAGAGACGAAAATAGCGAAGGTGTTAATTAAAAATATATAACGTGTTCATCTAAGTTTAAACCACAATTGGAAGAATATAGCCCTCGCAACGCAGGGAGTCCTAATGCGACGACTAGACCACATTTAATTATGTACTAGCTGTATGTATGTTAGCTGACACCTTGGATTAACACATAGGCTATAATTTATAAAATTTAACGCTGGTAAAACCGCGGGGCACAGCATAAATATATAGTTTATGTGTTAATCCAGGGTGTCAGCTAACTCCATACCAAATTTTATTGAAATCGCTCCAGCCGTGTTTTATGTTTTCTGTGATTAAACCGTTCCCTCCTTATAAGTATAAATGTGATCGATCAGCTATTACGATTAGAGTCTAATAAAAAATACATAAATATTCCGTATTTGGTTATTAATATCCGTTTCATACATGTCTAAATATGTACTAATTTCATACATATTTAGACAAAGTTTAATTTGACTCATTGTTAAGCAATATATTAAGTGAAGTACAGGTAATATCACATCGATGGATATCATTTGAGCTATGAAAACTAGCCTTACCCCTGCCTGGGCCGCTCCGGGGTGGTTTGTTGGTACCTTTGTAACAAGATACGGCTAGGCCTATTAGTACTAGGGTATACGAGGAAGTAAAGTTATTATTACCAACTCCTTTTTAAGAGAGGTAGGGCACAACATTCATTCGCTCAAAGAGCAGCCCCACTGGGGAAGTACCTCCACCTTACAGAAGACATTCCTTAATAATAACATTAATAACTTTAATGTTGTGTTCATCGGGGTGGGCGAAGGAGCAGCAATACTTGTTTGCTGACTCTTTGAAAAGTCCGGCAACGCACTCGTGACTCCTCTGGTGTTGCGAGGGTACATGGGCGGAGATGATCACTTACCATCAGGTGACCCGCTTGCTCGTTTGTCGCCCTATGACATAAACAAAAAATCCTGGGATTGAAATCGAGCCCCCTTACACTGTGTATACCTCTTTCGTCTAACGGAAGATTATGAGGTCTTATCCCGGGTTGGAAGAAAAAAATTTGGAACATTTTCTGATAAGGAAAACTTCCAATAATAGGAGTCTGAAAGTTTTCGAAATTAGTCTGTACCTCGAGGAGCGCTTAAAACCAATTATTATTATTGCTTATGATTCAAGTGCCACTCGGCCACAGTGCTCATTGTGTTTATTATGCAATGTGGCAAACAAATTGAAAAGAGGGGTAACTAGCCTTTTTCCCCAACTAATCCCCCTGTCGGCGCGCCGCGATCCGTGCCACCAACAAAGTTCAAAACTTTGAAAAGCTGCAATCAGTACCAACTGAAAACATTTTACTGGGATGTGTCACATAAATACAGAATGTTTTCTTCGTCTTGCCATAAATTGTGCAAGAACTTATATATGGTGGAACACAATTAGTTTCTTCTAAGGTTTTTTACCTTGCACAGCTTGTACATATTTATTTATACTTCAGTACTATTGAAATGTACATAGGCGGACTTAATGCCAAAGGCATTTTCTACCAGTCAACCTTAGGGTAGTGCAGAGAGATCATGGCAGGTGCACTTAGGTATAAAAAAAATGTTTTTACTTACTATAATTATAAATAATAATAATGACGAACACTATACATATTCTATAAATATATACAATACAAACTATACAATAAATACCATATGATTTTAATCTAATGAATACTATACTATAAACACATACCACATATATTATCATACATGTGGTAAAATATTGGATCGACAGTTTTACTCTTTGAAGCACGAATATATATATTTTATACAGATTTTTTTAATTGTCTCATTTTTTCCCTACATTGTAGTGCTTGATGTGGAAGCTACTGAGAAACCAAAACAACTCGGTAGAAATCCTTTTTTTTTATAAATAACTAGCTGTGCCCCGCGGTTTTACCCGCGTTAAACTTTATAAATTGTCACAGCTCGTCCCCCGTAGGTGATAGCGTGATAATATGTAGCCTATATGTTGACCCGACCTCATAGTAATATTCATGCACAATTTGAAGTAAATCCATACAGTACTTTTTGAGTTTAGCCCGGACATACATACAGACAACCAGACACACAGACAAAAATTCTAAAACCTATATTTTTGGCTTCTATATCGATTGTAGATCACGCCTCAAGTATCCTTTTTAAAAAAAATCATTGTACAGTTTTGACTTTCCTACGATTTTATTATATGTATAGATATCAGAACCATCTTATATAATCTAAAAGCGTTGAATTGAATTACTCATACCCAAGCAGTTTTATCATTATAATATCGTCAAATTCCCTATCTAGGGCAATATATGGTGACTTATTCTACGAAAAAAAAAATTAATAACACTTTTGGTCCCACCCTGGATGTGAGCTCAGTACCTTATTGTATATTTACTAGTTGTAACAAAAGTTGTGTCAAAAGTATATGTACTTAGCTGTAAGTTTGTAACGTAGTTGTAATTTGTAATGTTGAATATACTGTTATGTATGTATGTGCATACACGTACTCGACGTATTCGTCTTGTGTAGAGCCTTTTGAGATGTAGCAGCTGTATAAATTATAGTCCAGGAGTCAGACATTAGCGTCAGAAATCATACCATATTTTGATTTTGTTTCGAACAGTAGATGAAGATTTTGGATTTATTTTGATCTAGATCTAATAAAGGTTTGCAAGGGAACCGATTCACGTTTTTCACTTATTGTAAATATATATGAAATTTACGTGGTTTGTGATACAAATGTTCTTGATAAATATTTAAATGATGATGGATTAAATTTACTTTTTTCGAAAGTAGTTAATATTTAAGTTTAATATATAGTAATAGTTAAGTTTAAGTAAGTATTTTTTTTTCTTTCTTGGTTTATTCGAAAATAATTATCAATTTAAAATGATATCAACGTACACTTTACAATGTAGTGTGCATTGTTGACTGCCTCGTTCGTCTGGCGGTAGCGTGTTCAACCGTAGCCAATGAAGTCGTGAGTTCAAAGTTAACATTGAATTATTGACTAGACAGCTTGAGCTCTCGTTCGCCTCCATTCTTCGGTGAAGCAGTGGAAGCCAGAAGCTAGCGCCATGCAGTCCAATGCGTCGTGGGTATATGCGAACCATACTTAATACTAGTAGTATCATATCCAGTAACCCTCACCAGTCCGTTACCAACCGGCGAAGTTAAGCAAATAGGTTTGTGGCGATCGCTAAAGTACTTTTATTTTTGAGAGGTGTTGGTCCTGGCTGAAGTCATTAGACAACAGTCGTTAACCCATACCATAGGCTTACTGGGCCATGGTTACTTTTACACTTGCACCTTAACCACGGCATTGACGAATAAATAAAATGAATGTGTATCATATTAAACCCTGCATTACTATAAAACAAGTCCTGATATTAACTCAATACTATACATACATATTTTAATATATAAATTAGGTCGAATGGTGTCTAGCTCCCGGAGTACACGTGCACTGTCGAGGAGGGGGCGCCTACGCAGCCATCCGCGACCGACTACACGATAACTTACTTAGGTTCCCACATGCACATTTCCATTGTTTACACTCATTACGTCCTTGTAAACGCACTCAGTTTAAACCTTTGTGTTTCCCAATGAGTTAGGAAGTAAAAATGAATGCATTTGTATCAATTTGAGAATTTTGTTTTTACACCCACGAAAATAAGTATATGCTGGTCCTGTAACACAGTAAGGCTTTTTTTTATCTTCTTCACATATTTAAAAAATATTAAAACCTAATTCCAATTTTGAATAACATAAAAATACTTTTATTTATATGCTTTTAGTTAATAACGTCACTTATTATTAGTTTATACGTGTTACAATAAAAGTAACAAATATAAGTTTGAGTGAGTAGATTTAATTCGACGCATTTAGATAATTAAACTGTGATTAGATGATACTGAATTTTATTTAAAAAGAAATGCTACTGAGGTTTTTGGAAGTTTTTCTCAGTAGCAGTCTAGTCAGTCAAGCACGGTAGCTGGACGGTAGGGTAAAATATTGACCATTCAAAAATAATAATACTTGTAACTTTTTACTGAGTTAAATATATACGACTATGGCTATTTTAGGGGTAGATATCAGGTCAGAGGAAATATTATTTTTATACTCTAATACATTATTGTATTGTGTTGTAAATACACTTTAATTTAATTCAAGATGTATTATAACTAATCTTAGTGATACAATGATCTACATGATGCTACAGAAGAACTTATTCATATTGTCACCTAGATGTTCCTTCTCTTCAACACCCACCCATCCAAATATAAACACACACACAAACGCGCACCCAATCTGGCTGGTCATATAGCTTTTAGGTTTATTCATTTGAAGTATTGTTTATTTTATGCACAATTATATTAAGTAATAATAACTGTCCTTAACCAAACTACTGTCACCTGTCCGAGATGGAGGCCTCGACTTGTAACACAGGTTTTACCTAGTACTGGCTCCAGTCTCCACAACATAGTATTAAGTATCTACCATCACCTAATTGTACATTACATGTAAGAAAATGTCTGTGGAGAAAAATAAACGATATTTGTATTGTATTGTAATGATCGTTTAAAATGTATGATAAATAAAAGCATCAGTGGTGTATTATTTTACCTAATGCTATGGTTAAGATCGATGATTTACCAACAAAAACTGATTTTATTACGTTTTTGCACAAACATCTTTACAAGTTATCGTGATATATATCACTTCACAGTTTAGAGTTTCATAGTGCCCGAATGTCAATTTAATAGTATATGGACTTGAGTTTTTTTTAACATTCTGAAGACTCCATAGAACCCATTAAAAGTCCGCGACTAATAGAGGGCTTGACGACGATGCCAGGTGGTCTGTTCCCGCTTTGACATTAGACGATTAAAATGGCAAAATGGAATGCCTACCATTGAGACTGTGCGTCGCTCCGTCGTCAGGAGCGTAAAAAAAGTATTTTGAACACAGACAACATCGTCATGTTGTCTGTGTTCAAAATACTTTATTTTTGCATAATACAGGGTGTTGACTTAGTGATATAAAGCGTAGTGCCAACAAACTGTTTATATAAAAGAAATTATCGTTTTTGAGCAATTTGTTACAACTCAAAATTAGCCCTGTCAAAAGAGGTACACGTCACATCGTGTGGTGTTCCCAAAACACTTTGATATGTAATTGTATTCTATTATCACTACCTAACATTTGCGATATTTTGGAAGTCCAGCAGGGTCCACAAGGACGTCAGATCAGCGTAACAATAATAATATAATTATACCTTATAATCTTTACCTCTTTTTGTTTTACATTTACGGCTCTGCTAGGGATATGTCGCCTGTCGCGGGAGACTACAAACATTCTATTCACGAAAAAAAATACACCCAAATTTAGAATACAAATAGTTGCGTAGTGAGGGAACTGAACCCGGAACGGTATTAACCACCGCTCCACACGTGCTACCAAACTCTACGTTGTACAAACGCGCGTAGGTCTAGGAACTCTCCGATCCGGTTTTGGCCGAACCGTAGCGTCATTAACGTAAACTCTTGTAGGTATAATAAAATAGCAAACAGTATTGAACAAGCTTATCAGTTGTGTCGGACACAGTGGTAGAGCGAGATCACGCGTCGACCGGTCCGCGGTCAACGACCTCGCTAGAGCTTACGCGCTTCTCCGCTAGCCCGCTATATGTGCAACTAGGTTTTTCAGATGATAACCTTATTTAGTTACACTTCATCGTATATAGATAAAAAGCTGTATAGGCCATTCTAATCAGGACCACGACAGTTTCTTTGTACGTTTATAGAAGATGTTGCACGTGCTACTTTTTGCTTTGAATTCCTTGTTAGTCGCGTATTTGACCTCAGATTCTGGGCGCTATTGGGGTTTTTTTGGCAAGACTGGTAGAGATAGTTCAAGGTTAAGAAATCGGTGGAATTACTCCCCTATACCAGATTACAATACAATACAATACAATACAATACTCTTTATTGTACACCAATTAAATAACAAAATAGAACATAAATAGTAGTATGATAATGTACAAAGGGCGGTCTTATCGCTAGCTGCGATTTCTTACAGACAACCTTAGGATGGACAAGAGTTGTATGAAATGAAAACGGGTAAAAGGTGTAGCAAGTTCAGTAAAAGGACAAAGATTAAAAGAAACAGAAAAAGTAGGTATCAAGTATTAAGTAGGAGTACACCTACACTTTGTAGGTGAATATATAATTATCTAAAATACTATGTATACATAATTTATATGTAAGGCATGCAATATATATCTACTAAATAAAATAAATAGATACAATAAATAATATTATATTTATATATATACATATAAATACATATATTTTATGAATGAGAGGATTTGTGGAATGTTCCGCTGCTAATTAAGGTTTTGTTCTGCAAGATAATGATCTTTTACCATTTTTTTAAAAACGTGTATGGACTGGGCGCGTCTAATCGTTATTGGTAAGGCATTCCACAAACGTACAGCTTGGACAGTGAAAGAGTTAGTGTAAAAGTTTGTGGAATGGGCAGGAGTTTTTAGTCGCATGTTCTCCGATGACCTCAGAGAAAGAGAATGTGTGTCATTTAGGAACTCGAAACGTTCTTTGAGATATGATGGGGTAGTAGGATTGAACAATATGTTATACAAAAAAGTTAGAAAGTGAGTATCTCGGCGGAGGCGAATAGGCAGCCACTTGAGCTTAGCGCGATAATCTGAAACATGATCATACTTACGTAATCCAAATATGAACCTTATGCAATAATTTTGAAGGCGCTCAAGTTTGTCAAGCTGGGCTACAGTGAGATCAGGATAGCTGGCATCGGCATAGTCTAAAATAGGAAAGAGAAGAGATTGTGCAAGCGCAATTTTTGTGGGTATGGGTAGAAAGTTACGGATTCTCCGTAACGAACCAGCCGAAGCAGATAATTTCCGGCTGACTTCTTGCAGCTGAGGACCCCAGGATAAAGTATTATCTATAAAAATACCTAAGTTTTTTACCTTATCACTATAAGGAATGACATTTAGATCAAAATAGACCTTAGGTAGCTGGAGCCAGTCTATTTTAGCTATTAATTTAGAGCTGCCTACAACCATGGCCTGTGTCTTTGCTGGATTTACATTTAACCCATACGACTTGCTCCACTCGCATATGTGGGTCATATCCGCATTTATGATTTCTATGGCAGCGGGCAAATTTTCAAGTGAAGCTTGTGTATATATTTGTAAATCATCAGCATAGAGGTGGTAGGAAGAACGGAGATTGTTTGAGATGGTATTAATAAATATTGCGAAAAGTAAAGGAGATAGCACGCCACCCTGTGGCACACCAACAGACAGTTTACACCATGAAGAGAGTGTGTCTTCTATACGGATGCGCTGTTGACGGCCGAACAGGTAATTTCGAAACCAATCAGTAACCAATGGAGATACGTTAAGCGAGTGTATAATGCCGAGCAGGATATCAAAGTCTACGGTATTGAAAGCATTTGAGAAATCAAGCAAGGAGAGTAAAGTGAGATGTCCATTATCCATGCCTTGTCTGATATCGTCAGTAATCTTAACGAGAGCGGTAGCCGTACTATGACCTTGACGGAAACCGGATTGCATGGGGTTAAGCAGTTGGTTTCTGCAGAGGAATGTATTGAGCTGGCTAAAAACTAGGCGCTCCAGGACTTTGGAAAGGAATGGAAGGATAGATATAGGACGAAATTCTGTGAAGGATGAAGGATTGGGTTTCTTTGGTAGTGGGATTACATGTGCTTCTTTCCATGATGATGGAACGCAACCGTTGGACAGAGAAAAGTTAAGGATATGCCAGATGACATGGAGGATTTCTTCAAGGATTGAGGTGATCATAATACGGCTAATACTGTCACTACCAACAGCTTTCGATGAAATCGACAAAATGTTCCTCCTAACGTCACAAGTGGTTACTTGATTAAAAACAAAGGGAGCATAATCGGGCTTTGGAAGTGATGAAAGATATTTAATAGTATCATCTTTAGTTGTCATATTATAATTTGATGACGACGTGAAGTGTTGATTTAGAGAATTAATATCTAAATTCTTGTAGGTTACGTTAGAACTTGTTTTTCCAACTCCCATTGATTTAAGAAATTTCCAAACTTTTGATGGATTACCGTGTTCAATAGAGTCATGGACATGTTGGCGTTGTGCTTTCCTACACACCTTGCTGCAATGGTTTCGGATAGAAACGTATCTCTCCCAGTTAGCAGGCGAGGGATGACATTTGTACTTAGATTTCGCTTGTACCTTTTTAAGCATAATAGACTGTAAGTCGTTGTTAATCCACGGTGCTGGCAGATGTTTAACCTTGATAGCACGTATAGGCGCATGAACATCGTACAAATGTATGATTTTTGATGTGAAAATATCAATTTTTTCGTCTATTGACTCTGCTGAAAATAGAGGATCCCAATCTATATTTTTGGCATCACTGCGGAGGGCAGTATGGTTCATACCAGCAAAATTGCGCTGCAGAAGTATTTTTGACTTTGCCTTGGGAGGACGGATTTTATAAGATAGAAATATTAAATCATGGTAGGAAAAAGCGTCGGCTGGGCACTGACCATGCTTAGTGACGAGATTATGTGAAGATACAAGAATTAAGTCTAAAAGAGATGGATTTGAGTTAGGAAAATGATGAGTGGCATTTAGAGGAAGAATGGACAAATTACTAGAATGTACAACGGAGCGTAATAAAGAAGATCGAGAATCGTTTTTAAGGAGGCAGGTATTGAAATCACCCATAATAATTGTGTGATCGTAAGATGGAGTAAAGTTTTCAAGAATAGCTTCAAAGGAAGAAAAGTAATTGATCCGTAATGAGGGACAATAGAATACACCAAGAAGAACTTTAGTGTGCTTTAACTCTATTTCCAGCAATATATGTTCGCCTGCGTTAGGTGCTGGAGGTTGTGATGATGTGCTAATTATGGTGAATGGAATGTAAGAACGCAGATATATAGCAACACCACCACCACCACTGCCTATGCGGTCATTACGGATTAGTGTAAAACCCGGAAGAGAATAAGATGAAGAAGGAAGGCATGGTTTAAGCCAAGATTCCGAAATAAGAATAGCGTGTATGTTCTTACAGCTAAAACTGGCCAGCATATCCGGGAAATGGGCCGGGATACTTTGCGCATTTATATGGACTACATTAAAATTCTGTGAGACATCGGAGAATTGCAACTCAAGAGTATCAGCAAGAGACGGGAGACTCATAAAACTGTCATTGCTGCTACATACAGAGAAGTAATCGTCATATTCACTATCATTTTCATGATCTGACATGTTAATTTGAAAAGATAATAAATATATGTATAGTAATATTAAACCAATATATTAAATAAATGTAAATATTTTAATATGTTAATATAAGATAAATATAAATGAATAAACTATGTATACTACAAGTACAGTCAAATTAGTACAACTGTATTAAACTATATTGTCCACCCGCCAGTTGAGTGACCTGATTTAGTCATATTACATTACATAACTAATAGTAAACAAACACTGTATCAAATAAAAAATAAAATAAATCGGAATAAACAAAATACAGGCACATACAAACATCTAACACTGTCAAGTAAATATGTGTGCGTACTAAAATTTAAAATAAAATAGCAGAGATGTAAAATATATATCTATATGGTATAGATTTATATACCAATAAGCATCATATATGTATATAATAGGTACTACAGTAGTGTGGGATTTAGCAATTAGATACCGTAAAAACAAAATAAATGTTAATACTATAAATAGCTACAAACAAAATATTAGATAGTAAACGTTCTATCTGTATTCCATTGCTACAAGACAATAGAACTTGTTTTACGGCAAAGGAATCTGGGGTGCATGCGCGGGCGCGGGTGATCTTACCTGCGCACGGAACGTCGGCGGCCTACACGCTTCGGCTATCAGTCCAGATTTAACGCTAGGACGTGGTGGCCACGTCTCCCACTCTAGTTCGGTGTGACACTTTAGTAGCACTCGCTTAATTCCACTACGCTTCCTATAGTGCAAATAATCCTTCAGTGCACTAAATATGCTTGAACACGCTCTGCCATGGAATATATGTTAACATAAAAAAAAGTGTTAGAACTTAAACTGTGATGGACATAGCATAAAAGAAATATACGCTTGAACAGTGTTAGGTGCTTAATTACCTCGATGCCTAGATAGTATTGTTTACCAGTTGTGTACCAGTCCTTCACAAATGTAAATAGTATTCATAGTTATAATCTAGGCTTAAGTTACATTTTGTGCAAGGACAAATAAACGTATTTTATTTTATTATTGTTAGGACAACAAAATGGTGATAGAAATTAGTCTCACAAGAAAAGCTCTCAATAACAGCGGCCAGTCTGGAAGTTGGAGATATTATATGCCGTGCCTAAAGCTGCTGGTCGTGCGCTTGATCTCTCGTCAATCATTCAAGCAATCCCTTCGGATTATAAGAGTGAAGCTGTAGCTGAAACATGGCCAGGAGCAGTATTGGTATTTGTCCTTGGATTCTGGGTGTTAGTAGGGTTTTTTTAGCAAGAAGAATATACTTTTGGCTACCAGAGCCCAAAGTAAAGGGGTTTGCGGTGTCAACTCTTGTACCCCGAAGAGCAAGAATAGCCATCAGTCATCGCCGATCGTTGAGCAAATAGAGAGTGGATCTACGTTTGCGCATACCTGTGAAAAAGAACTTTTTGTTAAAATAAAATAAAAATAATAAAGGTAAATAGTCAGAACATGTTTGTAGTAATATAGTTGTATACATTATTATTTCTAGTAACATAGATATTTAGGTACACATTGTATGAAAACATTTATAAAATTTATTTTCTTATAGCAATGATATTTAGCTAGCTCGTATCAAGTTATTGTCAAGAGATTATGTTTAATAATCTAGTTTAAGTCTAATATTTTTACTACATATTGTCAATGGTTCTGTCTATATTAAGGTATTATTATTATGACGGACCTTGTGTTAATAACGACGGTCGCGCTTTAATGCTACCACCGGATCCAATGCGCCCCAACTGAGAAGACCCAGCGAAACAAACTCAGTGGTGTTCTAAAAGCCATCCCGCATTAGGGAATGATTTCTTTGTAACGCGGGGGTGTTTACTAACATGCAATTCACGGACGCATAGCACACCCAGAATCAGAACAACGATTAATGGTGATCCATGACAAATAGTTGTCATGAGAGGGACTCGAATCCGAAACACGTAGGCGCGCGAGGGTGTTGCAGGACCACCTTAACCACTGCGCCAATATCTTACAGAGTAGGCTAATCTCCGTCCAAATTTATATTAAAAATTTATTCTATTAGTCTTTTTTACCCGTACATCTGAATTTTGAGGTATAATAATGTTTTCTTTAATATAGTCAATAAGTTTTGTTCGTCTAGGAATTGCTATTGTTATGGCAGTTATCCACGTACCGAATAAAATCGGTCAAAGTTAGATTGATATTTTATTGTATTCTTGTAAGTAATTCAAAGACCTTTCGTGTTCATCAATATTTTGATAACTGATATTGTTATTAATGTATATACGTACCAGTGGCGGAGCGGTAGAAATTACGTAAGTAAAGCCGAGATCATTCTAGGTGATTGTAATCACTTGATAAATAAACGCAAAGCGGCTCATTGGCAAGTTGTGTCAGTTACTTTTAAGAGAAGTAAAGCAGCGAGGATTGGAAACTCGTGAGTGATACCATATGTGTCGCAAGCGTCATGGGCTGCGGTAGTTGTTTAACAACCCCTGAGCCGTGTGCTCGTTTGCTGACTTGGTAATGTATAAATCCATAGCGCATTCACAAACACTGTACATGTGCTAGAAGTAAAATTTCCTTAATAATAAATGAAATATTAATAACTTTTCGTATGTGTGGCACTTAAGCTGGTCATAAGTAGCGTGGGTATGGTCAAACATCTAAAATGCACGAATACGCGACACATCTTTTACTCAATTTTCGTGGCGTCGGAAAGTATAGTACTATTTCTAGTATTTTAAATTTTAATATCATTTTTAAGGTTATTATTATTCTATTTATGCCATAGCATAGCCATTAGCCATTGCTCTGCCTAGTTAAGGGAGGCAAATATAGCAGTGTGATAGTTAAGTACCTAGTTGTTAGATGTTCCAAGATATTTATATATTTTTCTTTGTTGTAAATGTTATCTAACACCTGAAATTACAGCTAACAAATAAAGTAATATATATATTCGTTAACATATTCGTTCAATATTATGCCCAATATTTAAAAAATACTGAAAAGAAATTTAAAATCAAAATACAAAATCATTATGTAGTGTTAATTCCGCTAATTGTCAGTTTAATCGTCGAGCACTCGACGAGTTAGCATCCCTTGAGAATGATCCGTGGCGGACTGAAACACGTGTTGGGTATCGTACTGGCGCATGTAATTTGCTTTTTATACTGTCCTTCTTGCATGTGCATATTTTTGCCGGCGGGAGGGCATGATTAAACTGACAATTAGCGGCATTAACACCACATATTGATTCTGTATTTTCATGATTTCATGATTGATTCGGATTTCCGCAAAGTAACGCCTGATTCCATCCATTACTTGACAAAAATTTAATTCCTTTCTGCCAAATATTTTCAATGCCTCGTCTTGAAGTCGCATCTCAACATTCTCAACTAAGATGGTTGTCATGGTTTAATAAAATAGGGGCGGACAGCGATCGTATTACATGAACCCTTCCTCACTGGTACTTACTAATGGTGTATTATTTGTAGGATAATGGATTTGTAATGGCAACGCCGAATGACGGGAGCGCACGCGATCGATACGCGGAAAGCACCGCGATGTTATGGCGGGATCTCCGACTTTCACCGCGACAAGAAGTCTTGGCACTGCGGATAAACCGCGGAACAAATGAACGTCACTGTATTCACAGATTCACGGGAGAAGTTTTTACCATGATATGTAACTAACTTTACATCATTTCATTTCTTGCGTGCCTTTTGCCATGGTGCGACGCCAGCACATCAAGCTACCTCAATCTGTCAAAACTTCCCAATTTAACCTTATGCTTATGTCATAAAGTTTAAAGAAGTTAATACAGAAGATGTGCTGGCGTCTGTACTGATAGACAGTACTAGACGAGCTTCGACTGTTTCATGGTATAGCGGTAGCGAGCTATCTGAGTTATGTTACTCTAGTAACATAACTCAGATAGTACAAAAAACAAGAGCTCTGATGTAGCTAGTCTTCTGTGCCTTATAAAACACTCGGGTTACTGAATAGATATTTTTGTTTGTAAGCCAGTGTGCTTGTACCCTGAATTGGTAAACAAGAGAACTTTCCTCTCTCTCCCTCATTCGCAAACAAAAGAACCGAGGGCAGGATTAGCAGCAAAATCAGTACACAAGTAAGTAATGTCATGTATATGTCCATTAGCATAAACACAATCACCATACCCAAGGTGACGACCGTGATAGAACGAAAGTTAACACAAGCAAATAAACACACTTACCACTGATAGCAATATCGAATGGTTCCTTCATGCACTCACTGCAATCGAACCAGCTCATGAGGTCACCTTCCTCAGACAGTATGAATACGTTGGGTGTCACGCTATCTACAGCCACGATCAAACCTTCAGCGGTTACCGCTAGCCCAGCCACGATATCAATGAAGCGTTATCATCATCATATCAGCCGAAATACGCCCACTGCTGGACAAAGCCAAAGCAAGATGGACCGATGATCTCGTGAGGTTCGCTGGAAGCCGCTGGATGTGGATAGCGGACCCGGTATCGGTTTTTCAATTGCCGGTCTTGGGCAATTGAAAAACCGATACCGGGTCCCAATAGGTGTTATTAAGAAAACTTAACAGTGTTACACTTCCGTGCCTCGGAGAGCATCTTTCCCTTATTGCGACGGGTGGCCATCCCATTTGATTAACAGTGGGAGGGAATATAACATGCACCTGTGCGCAAACACTACACTAAACACTCCTGCACTACAATATAACACCCCTGCATCGTCCCCTTCGTAGAACCGTCATAGGTGCTCGTTCCGCCATTCCTCGAATCTGTAGATTACTTAATAGCTACAGTGGATATACATACATACATTTTTACTCGTTTAACAGTTTCAAGAAAGATACACTTAACGCGCTATAATACCTAACTATGCGTTTCTACCAATTATTTCAACAATGTATGTGTTTGTTTTGTTTAACTTTTAATTTTGATAACTGAATAAGTGATTATGTTTATTTTCTTTTTATATCTTTTTTATAATGATGTATGTTTTATACCTGCGGTGATTATTGAACTAGAATTGATAATAAACATATATATATATATTCTAATGTGTAATAAGTGTAAACAATTTTATTGTTGGTGAGTCAATAAATAAATATGTTCTGCGTAATTGACTTGTCTCCGTGGCGAATGGCCGCCATAGCCCAAAATGGGCCAGAAACATGACTACTAATATCTAAAGTACTAGTAATTAACTAAAAGGGTATATACCGCATACGTTCTACAAATATCATGTGAGCTTGAGAGTGTTAATGTAAGTACAATGCAGGTATGAAAATTAACTACAATAAAACTACCATATTGTGGTCTCTTATAATTTTAATTGAGCTGGCAATACCAAGGAAACGTCAGACTTAACAGAAATTGTCAGTTGAAGTCAGTTACCTACAACAATTATTAAAGACGAAAGTGATAACTAATTTGACTAGAAGATATATATTTATCTTTGTCGGAATCGTATTAACATTTCCTGTTTTCTTTTTAACTGTAAATGTTACGTAAGGCTGCACAATCTAGCTATCCTTTCCTTTTTCATTTGCAATAAAGTTGGGTAACAGAGTAGACAACACTTTATAGCACCAGAATACAAAATACATTAAAATATCCCTTTTAAATATGTAATATGTTGGGGCAAGTAACACACTACCATCGATGGCAGTGTGTTAAAAGGAAAAACTTGCGTCCAAGAATGTTTTATTAAACTATATTTTTTTAAAATAAATATCTTGGATAATTACGTTTACAGAATTAAATTAAATTTTTAAAGTTAACGGTTTATATAAAGAAAGTATTTGAATTTGACAAGTGGGTGTTTTGGTCGTGCATTTTAAAAGCATACCTTGATCGATTAAAGCTATGAACAGCAGACGGATTGTTTTTGGTTACATCAAACCCTGCGCCGTCTGATCCCAAACTAGACAAAGCCTGTATGTACTGTACTATGGCAACTGTCTAGTTGCCATAGTACAGTACATACATACATACATAGTACAGTACATACATAGTACAGTACAGTACATACATAGTAAAAATTATAAGTGTGTTTATCAGCCGTGTGTGTTTGTCTTAACACACACGGCTGATAAACACACTTATAATTTTTTGACCTGAATGTAGGTAACATTACATTGATATATAAGAAATAACAGTTCCCAGTAGCTGCCACGTCATGCACTGCACGGTAAGGTATAAAAATATTGACAATAACTTAATTTAACTTAGCAAATATTGTTACTATTATAAAATAAATCTTATTGTAAACTAGCTGTGCCCGCGACTTCGTCCGCGTGTTAATTGTTTTGTTTTTCATTTTTTTTTCTAACAAAATCAGCCTAAGTTACTCCTTATTACATCAGCTACCTGCCAATAAAAGTCCCGTCAAAATCGGTACAGCCATTTCAGAGATAAGCCGGAACAAACAGACAGACAGACAGACAAAAATTGTAAAAAAACTTATTTTGGAGTATGTACCGTATATATAGTCATATACATGTAGCAAAAATCGGTTATTTCAATATTACAAACAGACACTTTAATTTTATTTATTTGTATAGATTATTTCCTACATATCTATATGTACCTAGAAATAATTATAAATTAATTATAGGAACATGTTCTGACTATTTACAAGCGCTTTTTAAAGTCTACTTGAAAAAAAAAGCCTTTTTTTATTTTATATTATTTATTGACCATTCCATACAAATGTAATATTTGTGGAATAAATGAATTTGAATTTGCATTTAGAATAGTGTTCATCATACAAAGATTCGTCCTGGATGGGGATGGGATCCACTTGACCAACAGGTCATTCAAGTCTTAATTCTAACAAATATAGGTAGTAATATAAACAATCAATGGTCTTGTACCCAGTGCGTAAACGTTAATTGTATCATAATTATAAGTATAAGTTTCTCATGTAAGTGAATGTTATTCTTATGCGAAATAAAGATTCTTAAACCGTTTTCTGTTTGTTACGCTCGCTTCTAGACAACTGTTGGGTGGATCAACAAAAAATATAACATCCATTCGTATTTCTCGTCTGAATTTCTAAAAACTACGTACTCCTGTCACACAGGTGACAGGAGTACGTAGTTTTTACCTTAAGTGTATTTTTTACCTTATTGCTACGAAACTGTAAAATACAACATTAAAAACCACAAGAGGAACTAAAAACCAATCAACCACATAATTCGATTAATTGCGAAACCACGAAATGCAGTGGCTAAATTGGTTAGCTGTGGTGGTCAGAATTAACTTCTGATGCAAACTCATAGTATGCTGCTGTATATATAGTTAATAGGAACCACTTTCCGCAATGTGTACCAACATTTACCTATTAGGCTTTAACTACAGGTCATATTGCTTACCTACGTGTTTAGCTTCGCAAGCAGTGTTCGTTAGCAAGATCGTAGTTTTTACTACGGCTATTCTTACCCCTTTGCCATTTTTGCCGTATATTTTTTTGCATCACAATTTGCAAATTCATAGTTTAAATCGTAGCTTTTATTATAATATAAGCTAGGATTTAACGCTTGGCGCCTTTTGTACGCATATACGAGCCGTGTCACACGGAACGACGCACGCTTTCTGCGCTTCTAAACTAGAAAGGTTACTTATTTAGTATGATTATGACAAAATTGTGTTAGCAGTGTTACGTTTGCCGTAACACGAGGGATGTAAATATAAACTGTTACATGTTACTGTGGCTCTTTGTCTAAGATTTGTTTGGGAACCATCTATTATTTTGAGGGGTTACGTACCCAAAGGCTAAAAAACGGTATCCTATTGCTAAGACTCTGCTGTCTGTTTGTTTGTCTCTATCTCATGAACTGTGGTAGTTTGACAGTCGAAATGTTCACAGATGATGTATTTCTGTTACCACTATAACAGCAAATTTTAAAAATAATAGGCTCAGGCTCTTCCTTCTTCTTCCTTTACAGTGTGCAGTGTAACTAACACACTGCACACTGTAAAGGAAGAAGAAGGAAGAGCCTGAGCCTATTATTTTTAAAATATTTATTATTCTCCTAGTCCTAAGATATTTATTATTATTATTTTGAAATCTTTATTTCTACATTTCACTCAGATTCTTGACATCATTTTGGTGTTACATGATATAAATTCATGGTATAACATACATATATGTCGGCTCTTATTTGCTATTGAAAGATGTAGATCCACTCAAGACAGTTAAGATTTAATATAATAGGTATTTAGGAGTGTTATTTCATTGTCACAATAGATCGCGAAATCGTTGCTCTGGTTTTCGTTCGAACCCAAACTTATTTGTACGTGACCAAACTCGCAACAAGTAAACGTTTAGAACAAAGGCATAATATTCATATGATATCTATTATTCTACAGCCACGAACTGGTCGTTTTGTTCCGGATGCATAGCGTATAATTCTAAAATACCCATATATTTTATTAAAGTATGAAGTGTTCTTTCTTGTTTCAAGTAGGTACTATCAGCGTCCAGAACAATAAAAACTTGCACAGTATTTTAGTTTTATAGTATTTTCGGTAATGCAAAGCGGAATTCTAAACATAACAATGGGAAAACGTATCTTTAATAGGCTGGTGTCCTTCTACCTTCTAGGATAGGTCCACTGCTCTAGCTGGCAAGTTACGGACGGTACACACCGATAAATCATATTTACGAGTTTCCTTTCTAAAATTCTTATGAGGGATGGAGTCGCTATCTATGGCGATATTGCGTGTTTTTTTAATCACTGTATACTCTGCCTCGGAGATTTTTACTGATTCACCTGTCAATAAAGGCGACTGGAATTCAAGCTGTCTAGCAAATAAGACTACATACTGAGCAATCCGCGCTCAGGAGTAACCTTGTTGGGGTTTGAATTAACGTGGAGATCCATGAGAAGGTCATTTATTGACTTTGTACGTCCATCCTCTGTAAGAGTGTTAGAAATGGAACTATTAAAATTCGCTTTGCGATTTATACCATTTGTAACTTAAGAGGATAGTCTAACTTCGTCTACTTTGAATAAAAAGATACCTAAATATTGTCTAATTAAGTATTAAGTAGTAGGTTTTAGCTAGATTGATCAACGATTCCGAAAGTCACGGTGAGGGGGTTAGTCAGTATTATCTACCCCAATAAGCAAAGTATAAAGACATATAGTAGTTTATCATCGAACTAAGCGTATAGCTACACGATGAAAGACACGGAAATGTACACCCAATAATTGCAAACTTTATTTATAGTTATGAATATGTGTTTACCTACTAACGGTCGGTAATACGCACCCAGCTGGCTACACGGCCCTCTGCCCCATAAACAAGCTAACTCCAATCCTTAACAAACACCTAATTTCGCCGATTATAGATACGAGCTCCAATATACACCCTTATATTATTGTCGTTTATTGCGTAGGAAAATTATACGATTCTACCTAGATAAATATTAAATTTTGAACAAAGTTACGCCACTATATTGTACCTAAATATAATACTTGTATTATTTATTTTAATAACTGTTTTATATCCAACATAAGAAGGCTTACTCTTTTGTTATATAACGTTACTGAGTGCAATGCCATGCTTACGAAATTCAACGAAGGGATGTAAAATTTGGATCAACACCAAAAGTGACGTCCTTTCGTTGAATCTGAAAGTATGATTACGATGAAGAAATCATGCTGACAAGTGACGTAACACGGATTTGCAGCTATGATTCCAAAAGTCAGTCCAGTTTTATCTATACATATAATAAAATCGTAGAAAAGTCAAAACTGTACATTGAATATTTTTTAAAGGATACTTGGGGCGTGATCTACAATTAATATCGAAGCCAAAAATATAGTTTTTATAATTTTTGTCTGTTTGTCTGTATGTATGTCCGGCTAAACTCAAACAGTACTGCATGGATTTACTTCAAATTTTGCATGAATATTAAGAGGTCGGGTCAACATATAGGCTTCATATTATCACGCTATCACCTGCGGGGGAGGAGCTGTGATGATTTATAAAATGTAACGTGGGTAAAACCGCGGGGCACAGCTATTTTTTAATAAAACTAGACGAAGATCCAGTTGACTGCTTCGCTGAACAAGATATGAAACTACAAACTAAGTAACCCGCGCTATAAACGACTTTGGGGTTCCAAGTTCTACGGTTACTGACTGGTAGATGCATAAGAAGGTCGAATTTTAGGGACGCTTCGTGCTACTATCACTGCAGAAACCGGTTATCCGATTGAGGATTGGAGAAGGTATTTTATAGAATGCTAACTTATGGCCATAGCAAAGTAAGAGACCGCGCTACGCTAGTGGTCGTTCTCTCGGGTACAAAATGTGCTTAGCACATGCTCTAGGTAGCCCGCGATATCAGCTTCGGAGTGGCTAAGACGACCCTGGGACGAGAGCGTTGAAGGGAGAGCATGATGGAGGGTGTGGCTGAGTTAAACAAGCTTGCTTGTTTGCTCATTCCAGTGCTTGAGTGAAGGCAATGCGAAATCGGCGTGAAGGTGTGTTTAATGCGAATTCCAAAACATGTCCTACACAGATACATATAACGTCGACGATATATTAAAAATAATTTTAATTTAAAATAACTTATTTTTAAAATACCTTAATTATATATAGTGTTCAATAATATTTTTTGAATAATTATAGGTACAAACAAATATAATGACTAAGTGATTATTTTGGAATATTATATTAGCACTTGTTGCCTAAACATAGGATTATTTAGTTCATGCACACCTATTGGCCGAAATAATACTTGTGATTAAGTATATATATATGTTTATTTAGTATTATATTTAATGGGCTTGCGTATAACCACAATCTCTTCGCTTTGGTAAGCGAAGATGTGGTCTGCGTGAGCCTAAAATATGCTAGTTCACTCCTCTATCCTTTAATAAGCCCACGTTATATATATTTACAAACATTTTGTTCGAAAGGGCATTGCAAAACTTGGCTGTGCGTATTATAAAAGAGGAAGCAAAGCGCTTCGTACCATTAGTAGGAATGTCAATAACAAGGCGGATGAGATACTCCTTTTCATGATGTAAAGACATTTTTGGAATAAATTTATCGTTTGTTTCAGAGATACGTTTACTTTGTATTTATAAAATACATGTGAGCTAAGCATACAGTTGTCTTTTAAGTCAGAATAAAAATATATTTTACGTTTACGTGTTTATGTTCATATGGCCAAACGTAAAAGAAGTACAAAAACACAGTTTCTTTAACATGGTTTGTGACTAAGTGATTGTAAATTCTATAAAACCTAATACGCTCGGAGAATATCCTTGAATATGAATCCAATATTTCTGGCGTTTACAATATTGCGTCGTTTTAAAAGGCACGTGTGAGAGCCAGTGCCTAAACGGGAGCAGGAAAGGGTCAGCAAAGCTTGAGGGACATTGCAGGCATCCCTTGGCTACCGTTAACACTAATTTACCGACATAGTTATAGCAATAATTACTGTTTTATAAAATATAGACTTTTTTACAAATAAAAACAGTGTTAAGCTGTTTAAGCGTTGAAAACATTACGGGTTTATTCATTCCACTTAATGCAACTAACTTGAATAAAATATATTTTGTACCATATAAAGCATGTACAATCGAATAAAAAGAATTGTCAAAATCGGTTCATAAATTACGGAGAACTCAGATATAATCTATACATTTTTACAAACAATTTACATTAAATTGTCTGCTTGAAAATAAGAATAAAACAGCTGTTTTAATTTCAGATGCATTTAGTAAAAAAGGCATATGGAAATAAATACGGTACTGATAATATAGAAACGATTTTTAATTTTAGTCTGCCTGATACTTCTAGTTTCTGAAACTCCTGGATTGATTTTAACTGTACGTCAATTATAGCTTCTGCTTCATTTTCGGGAAATATTCGGCCGCCTTAAAGTTATTTTCCAATCCATAATGATCCGGATATAAAAATAAGCAGGTTAAGAAACAACAGCAATTAGATACATAAAAACATCATACAGTCGAATTGATAGCCCCTTTCTTTTTTATTTTAGTATAAAATACTCTAATAATAATAAGTTTGACTAACAATTGAAATTCACAAAGATTCTCTTATTGTAAATAAAAGTCAAGTATTTTTTATTTTGTTATTAAGTATCTTCAAACTATAGATTGTCGACTTTCGATGAGATTGACGACTGTACTAGTATATACTGTGTCATAGTCGTCAGCGTCTTTCCTCAAAGTAAAACAACATATAGCAAAAATTTGAAGATTCTCGAGCAGTAGAGATAAACATTTGTTAAGTGTGCATGCATAACTATGCTATTCGGTTTGCGGGACAGCTGCAGCGCTCGCCAATGCGGACTCATATATCAGACACCACCTGTTTTATCTGGCGCTTTTTACTGCGAGCGCCAAGTGGTTCCTGTAGTACTTACTGGGCTAAATCGAATTACTGAACGAAACTTCCCAGGTATACTTGGTATAGATAAAGTGATTTTAATAAATCCTGTTTGGTTAAATTTAAACAGTAATTATTAAAATTTCGGTATCACAATCTAAATACATGTTAGTTTAATTTTATTATTTTTATTTAATGAAATCTTTATCGATACCAAGTATACTGTGAATTTCATTCAGTAATTTGAAGTTAAACAGTTATTATCAAAATTTCTGTATCATAATGTAAATACGAATGTTTCTTAAATTTTATTATTTTTATTTAATTTCGGTATCACAATCTACAATCAAATGTTTATATAATTTTATTATTTAACTAAATCTTTATTGATACCAAGAATACCTGCGAAGGATCGTTCAGTAATTCGATTTAGCACGGTATTTCATCTTTGTTATATAACAAACGACTTAAACAACATTTATATTGAAATGGTCCCATATTTATTTGTATTAGGAATAAAAAAAATCTTAACATTCACAAACAACGGAGAAATCGCGTAACATTCATACAAAAATAATGGTAATTCGACATGTACTTTTTACAGCCTTTTGAAGTCGCTACAAAAGCCGCCTTTTTGGTGTAACCTCGTTTTCTTTGATATGGACTCATGGAATTTGGGAATCAACACGGAAAATCACAATTCACGATAACATGCCACTTTCTTACGCTTGCGTACCGTTGCGTTGTCAAAGACGTTGTTTAAAAATTCACCATCTTCACTCCAATTTATTATGTTTTAGAAAATGAAACAGTACCTCGATGTTTCTTTTTGTATTGTATTGGCGCCAAAACTCACAAACATGGTTCAACCAACATTATTTGGAAAATTGCTAATCAAAAATTTGGTAAGAAAATATGTTTGTTGGTTCTATATATATTTCATAGCACACCATATCAAGCTATATTGGCCAATATAAGCTGACCTCTCATATAATGGAAATCCTATACAACGCGGGATCAGCTTATACTGGAAATTGATAGCTTGATATGTAGCCGTGTGTACCAGTATTAGTTTATATCTTAATATGATTATTAATTAATCATTTATGAGACTATAAAATCTAAAAATAAATTGAGAAATAGCAGAATTGATCAAATGTTCTATAATTTAATTTATTTTAAATCTTTTATTTTATGTTATCTCAGTTATCTTTTATGGTACGCAATAATGTTAGTATAACGCGTAACGCTTGTTCCTATAAGTGTACAATAACTCGCTTTAAACTACCTTCGGCATTTCTTATTTTATGTAATTAAAAATAAATTAATAAATGTAATAAAATATGAGACGTCTTTATTTACACATTCCAAGACAAATTATAACTTACAATACCATCGCCCTCTTAACTCCCGAGTTTGTAAAGAAACTGAATCAAGTTAGTTATTTTATAAATTTCGAAAGAAAACGTCAGCATTAGGTAAATGAATTCATGTATCTAAAAGGACTTTACAAAGACGCAATTCACGGACACATACACCCAAACTTCTGAGTTTGGGAGTGATTTTACATGGACTCACTAAAAATCAATTTATTGGATGGGTGGTTGTGGGACTAAACATTTAAACCTCAGTTATGATGCATTCTTCCTCCTCTCTCCCAGATCTGTGCTGTACCCTTAGGGTCCACAATTAATATATATCTTATTATGCCTACCAACTTATGTACATACATTGTGGAATGCAATAAAGAATTGAATAATAGTAGTCCTGTTACAGGACCTTAAGTACTGCACCAGACGTGCAGTCATATATTAATAATATTGACTATATATATTTTATTATCTATTACTCACTGTTGGCCTGTAAAATATTGCAAAAAGCGCCCGAGTCCTACAATATTTCAAAACATTTTGAATTAGTCGTTAAACTTCGTTCAATAAATTGAATAGCAAGCAATTTAAATACTCTATTTGGTATTCGCTGGTATCGATTGAGATTTTTTCATTTGATTCCGTAGTTATTGTTGGGGCTGCGACGCCACTGTAGTGCCTCAGGGATGTTGGCCGCAGCTGGGGTTGATAGCTTTTCGGCTATCATCAGAAAACGTATAGCGTCCCTATTACAGTGGGTTCGTGGCAGTTCCAACAGCCTCCTGAAGACTGTGGCCAACAGACTTGACGTGGACAGTGCTATTATGCAGCACTGGACACGCGTACACATAATTAAGGATACCGCAATTACATATAATCGGTATGTGTAATAGTGGTATCCTTTTATGTTCTTAATTGAATGTAAATCTTAATATATTACTAACATAGTTTTTTTAAGATTACTGTTACTAATACTATGGATTCCGGTCCGAAATAAACGAATTTTATTTTATTTTATTTATAATGTTAATGATAAAGATTGGACTCAAACTTACAGCTAATCAAAGCTAAGTGTAGGTGGAGATCATGAGTAGAGGCTCTGTTTTCATGTTTCTTCTAGTTAACATTTCTTGTTTTGTGTTTTTTTGGTCACAGATCCGAAAATCTATTATTTCAAAGTCATATTATAAAATATAAGACCTTGAAATAATAGATTTTCCCGACTTTTATGCATACGCTTTTACTCGATTACAGCGTTAGCATTACGCCCATCACGTGGCTAGTTTCCACTCGACTTGGACTCTATTAATTTAATTAATCATATTTTGTGATCTTTGTATTATATTCTCTCGATATTAATATATGTATGTGGACATGACAATACTTGTTCTTCCCTTACCAGAATATTATAAATTTTTATGATAAAAAATACAAACAAATATCAATTGAATAATTGAGCTGTAACTCTGAATTTATCCTCCAGCTAAAACTCAAATCTTCTTGGTTTTATATTTAACTCGTTCTGAAATCTCGGGAATTTACCGCGAGCCATTAAGACATCTCCTCAAGAGTCAAAATAGGTACTGCTCTGACGTGAGTTAAAATTTATAACGACAAATATAAGGGTTAACTTCATAGATGGCTACAAATACTTGAATAATCTAATTGAGCTGGTTAATTTGAAGTTCTGTTCCGACTAAAACTCAAATAGTTATTCTTTGTTTTATATTTAATTCGTTCATAATCACCGGGAACACACAATTGGCTAGAGTGGCTCCAAATTATTAAAATTTAATGATCAGTTCCTTTAATGACAGGTTAGGCACTGCTCCAACATGATTTCTGAATACTAGATTAATATGGATGATTAAAAACACATGAGTAATTCAATTTAACTAGTGGATTTATTCTCCAGCTAAAACTCAAATCTTCTTGGTTTTATATTTAACTCGTTCAGAAATCTCTGGAACACACCGTGGGCCGGGGAGACACCAAATTGCCGACATAACGTCAACGATAAACCACTCAGGCGAGGAACCAATCTCTTTTACGGTTTAATCAGAACCTTACCCACCTAATATTATACGCTCCACGTTACGATGGCAATTTTACGCAGTGCTCGTGTGGGGTTATGCTAGCTCACAGGTGTTGTGGTGGTTGTTAAAAATAAAATAAAAAATGTGATAGTAAAAAAAATAATAAGTTAATAATAATATTGCTAATAGTTAGATAAGTATTTTAATTATTTTAAAAGTTTGTGCCAAGAATTGCCGAGCTGAAGTGGCAGTGGGCAGGGAACATAGTTCCTAGAGCCGATGGCCGCTGGGGCAGAAAGATTCTCGAGTGGCGACCACGAACCGGAAGACGCGACGAAATTAAATGGAAATAAATAAAACATAAATAAAATTAAATATAATACTTCCTCCTCTCTTCTAAATTTGCCGTGCCCTACAGGGTCCATATTTGTACTGTTTCCAATACTGTAACAACTTTTGTGCCATATGGTGTGCAATAAATGAATAAATGACGCAGCATGGGCAGGCCCCCTACAAGATGTGCCGAAGATCATGTGAGGGTCGCTGGGAGACGGTGGATGCGGAAAGCGCAAGCGCGGTAATTGTGGACATCTTTGGTGGAGGCCTTTGTCCAGCAGTGGGCGTCTTTCGGCTGATATGATGATGGTAATGAAAACCTTTTTACATGGACCCCTCTGAGCTAAAGCACCATACAGATAACTGAAGAAAAGGGTTGGGTGTGAGTATTAGTTAAAGGCTATGAGTTAGCCTTTATTTTCGAGTTATATTTCTATTTTGACGGGGCAGTTGGCGTGGTACGTAAATGTCGTGAGTTCGATTCCCACCCAGGACAGATATTTACGTGTATGAACATATCTGTTTACCCTGTGTCTAGGTGTAATGGTCTCAGTTTCCTCATAAATAAGCAAAGTTGTGAATAAATACAGATACAACAATACTATTAGTAAATTATCCACAGTTGAAGAACAATAATAGGATTGCTCATACGTGTTATTAGCAATTAATAATTGCTAATAACACGTATACATACGTATACAATTACGTATTGTATGCAAATACAATACGTATTTGTATAGCTCGTATGTATATTAATTAATTGAAGAGTGGCATTTAGTGGCACTTATGGCATAAACGTATGGCACTCATGGCATAAATTCCCTCGGCTTATGCAATATAGGTAGTAAGGATGCGGTAGGATTTAATGACATTCATATAAACAAATTGTTATTAGCAATTATTAATTGCTAATAACACGTATACATACGTATACAATTACGTATTGTATGCAAATACTATACGTATTTGTATAGCTCGTATGTATATTAATTAATTGAAGAGTGGCATTTAGTGGCACTTATGGCATAAACGTATGGCACTCATGGCATAAATTCCCTCGGCTTATGCAATATAGGTAGTAAGGATGCGGTAGGATTTAATGACATTCATATAAACAAAACACTAGCTACTAGTTGTGTAAGCTACGAGACAGTAGTTTTATTTATATGGATATCTAACTGACAAGATATCCATATAAACAAAAATACTTTTTCATAGCTGCGTACCTACGCTATGGCATAATATATTTGTTTCTATGGATAATATCAGTTGCTAATAAATGTTTACCGCACCCTTATTAGGTATATTACATAAGCCAACGAGAGCGAAAGTTGTGCAATAAGTAATTGCTCATCAATTGAAAATAGAATACGTATTTGTATTGCTTATACGTGTAATTAACAATTAAGATACAATAATTGTACAGATTTTGCTTTCGCTTGCGATACACACTTCGAATTAATAACACCCATCTTGTAGCGCTGATAAATTAATTAATAATAATAATATTTAGGGACAATGTCACACAGATCATCCTAGCCCCAAACTAAGCAAAGCTTGTACCATGGGTGCCAGGCGACGATATACATACTTATATAGATAGATAAATACTAATATACATAGAAAAACATCCATGACTTAGAAACAAATATTCGTGCTCATCACACAAATATTTGCACTTACCGGGATTCGAACCCAGGACCACCATCTTCGTAGGCAGGAGCACTACCAACTAGGCTACGGTGACCGTCGCCTATCGTCGAATTATCTCTTGATAACCAAATTTCTTGGTATATTTACAGAAATAGTAACCATACCAAGAAATTTCGGTGTAAAAATATATTTTGTGGTGTTCAATGAGCGCAACGGTCCGTTTAATAAGATAATTGTATTTTTATCTCCGAAGATAACTTGACTAACGGTTATTAGAGTTTTATTTTTATTAGTTTGGCAATAGTAAGATAGATAATTCCAATTTATACTAAGTACTTAAAAAAAGTCGATATAAAAGGATAGATTGTTGGACTGTGGGGTCAGTGGTCTCGAGACCAAATTCAAGGTGCGCACTGACTTTTCGAATTCATGTGCGTATTAGTAATGAATTATCGCTCATAGCCAGATGGTCCAACCGGTCTTTATGTGATTGGCGAGGTTAAGCAACTAGGCTCGCGATCAGTCCATTGATTGGTGACCACTATAGTGGTTTAATTTCTGAGCATCTACGTGCTTCGGAGGCCACGCTGTAACAGGAAACAGTCGTTCAGCCATGTCAGAGGCCCACTGGGCGGCTTGAACAACTCTGACACTAGGATAACCACTGCCCATACGATAAGTAACTGAAAGATCTGCCAAAATATTCTCGATGGCATGTGAAGTCTGCCAAAGGCCCCTATGCCAGTGTGGTGGACTATAATGGCCAATGTCCTCTCACTATTGGAGGAGGCACTTGCCCTACAGTGGGACAGTAACAGGCTGCATCAGCATCACTTAATTGAAGTAAAAACGGTATTTTGCAACTGTTGTTATGTTTTTGGGAATAGTTAATGATGAACATTGTTAACGGGTATTAACGCGACTAACCTTATTGTTATTTTCCCGACGTTTTGACCAAGTTGCATTGATCGTGGTCACGGGATGACGATCAATGCAACTTGGTGGAAACGTCGGGAAAATAACAATAAGGTTAATAGTTAATGATGTTATATAATATAATCGTATAAGGTACAGACGCCAGCACATCAATTTTTATATTTGACTGCACGTGTGGCGCAGCGGCTAAGACAGTCGCCTCGCCGCTTTGTGTCGCGGGTTCGAATCCCGCGCCGGACTATTATTTGTGCGATCCATAAATGGTTGTTCTGAGTCTGGATATAGTTTGTGTCCGACTATTATATGTTTGCAAAGTACCCTGCGACACAGGGATTATTTTCTCTAGTGCGGGAGGTGTCTTTAAAAAAAATCTACCCCTATCTGTCAAATTTCCCCAATTGAAAGTGAACCTTATACTTTTGTGATAAAGTTGAAAATCAATAAAACAAATTATACAGATTGGGGTAGCTGGATGTACTGGCGTCTGTACATAGAAAAAGAACTGCATACATGATCTTTTGAGGATCACTGGATACGGGTAGTGCAAGACCATCTAGGTATTTATTTATCTAGGTCATGTTATTATATGTTTTTTTCAAAACACTATTGTTGTTAGAACTTTGGAAGAATATGCATCGGTCATTTGTTCATTTTATTTATTAGGCACAACAAACAGTAAAATTTAATACTTATAAAATTAACTATGTAGTGTAAATAAACTAAAATATACATTAATGCACTCACAACTAATACTAATATTCCACTAATATTTAAAAAAAATCAGAACAAGCTTACACATTAATTTGTTTTGAATAACCAAAATAAATATAAAAACACAGATTTCTCTGATTTATATTTAGTAATAAAATAATATCAAAATGAAAATCTTGAAAGATGACAGAGGTACATATATTTTTAGACAGTGCCAACAATTATTTGATAGCATTTATAACTTTAAAATGTGCGAGTGCTACCATATTGCAGCTAGCATGCTGAAGATCGCCCACCATGTATGTTAATCTTCGTATACATCTCCATATATAGGTAGTAATACTTCGTAAGTTATTCGGTACACATGTACCAAATATTGGTATCCTACTAAATATTTTATGTTACACTTACAGTTGAAACTCTGCTCAATTTTACATTTCTGAATAATACAAGTCGATTGGCTTTACTGTGCCAAACTTTAACTAAATCCAATTTATCGCTTCGGCTCTAAAGTAAAGCCGTTCACGTAAAATCATATTGCTGTACGAGGATACCTGCATTTTATAGTTACTATAAAATGCGAAGCATTTATACTCATACTTGTTTCTTTATTACGTAAAAATAACAACTAAAGAAACGGGAGAAGGTGTATTTTTTGACGTTGATAAGAAATTTAGCTTATTAAGGTTTGTACATAACGTCATGTATACGGGGTATACATAAATAGTGGAAACTTATGGAGTAAATACCGAACTGAACCATCGAATTAAACAAACCCAGTTTCAAAAAAATTATAATATTTTCAGCTCCCCATATATATTGTATAGATGATCGTTATTATTGTATGGGAAGTTAATTTTTATTTTATGTACCTATTTTATATGTTGATGTCCTACACGTTGTTCAGTTTCATAGGCAAATTAAACTTTTATTGTTATTGAACCTTTTTCCAAAGAGATAGGGTTGAAATTGGTGTGGTATTGTATAGCCAAAGTGGTTTAATTGTGGAGCTTCTCCGTGCTTCGAAGGGCACGTTAAGCTGTCGTAGTGGTATCTATAAGCCAGCAGTCGTTATGCCATTCGGAGGCGTACTGGGCGGCTTGAACAACTCTGACGCCAGGGTAACCACTGCCCATACGATAAGTAAGTAATTAAGTGAATTCCTATGGCTCATCACAATGGGTAATATTTTTTATATAATATTCTTGTACATTATTTACACACGGCCATTTGATCCCAAACTAAGCAGAGCTTGTACTATGGAAACCAGATAACTGATATCTATACATATAATAAAATCGTAGGAAAGTCAAAACTGTACATTGAATATTTTTTTAAAAGGATACTTGGGGCGTGACCTACAATCGATATCGAAGCCAAATATTTAGTTTTTAGCATTTTTGTCTGTGTGTCTGTTTGTCCGTATGTATGTCCGGGCTAAACTCAAAGATTTACTTCAAATTTTGCATGAATATTACTTAGAGGTTGGCTCAACATATAGGCTACATATTATCAGGCTATCACCTACGTGGGAGGATCTGTGATAATTTATAAACTTTTACGCGGGGAACAGCTAGTACTACATATAATACAATTTTTTTTGTAAATACATACTTATATAGATAATATAGAGTTGCTAGTAAAATTTATGTGTCGGGACAGTAAAAAGTCCTGGCCACGTAATCTCAGAGAGTGGACAGGTTTTGCAAGCGCTGCAGAATTATTCCGCCCTGCGAATGACAAAAACAGATAAAAAATGCTGACTGCCAATCATCAATGATTAGAAATCATTTTATAAAGAAGAAGTCATAACAAAATTCTTATGCTCTCAATGCCCGTAAGAATTAGGGATTTTAAATCATCTATTTATGAATCAGAGCCGGCGTTCTTTATTTGTTTTTTTGTTTACCTCACAAAACAAAATGAGATTGACATTCATTACAGCCGCAAGAAGTCCACTGCTGGACAAAAGCCTCCCCCAAGAATCATCTTGTAGAGATATGCCATAATCGCCATGGTTGGCGATCGCAGTATGATGGTCATAGTTCTCAGAAAGAAGCTGCTGCCCGTCCTCTGGTAGATATTCCCTCGGGTCGACTTCTACGTCCCCACGGGATGAGATGGGGTGAAAATATTCTGGTATAAGCCGCCGTCACCCTTATTGACATTACATACTGAATATTTAATCCTAATAAATTATATATAAATGAATAAATATCTTGGGAGAGCTAACACACTGACATTCTCTGACGGGCCTGTTGGCGTGGTTGGCAAATGCTTGCTTTCCACGCCGGAGGTCGTGGGTTCGATTCCCACCCAGGACAGATATTTGTGTGTATGAACATGTCTGTTTGTCCTGAGTCTGGGTGTAATTATCTATATAAGTATGTAGTTACAATAAAAGTAGTATATGTAGTATATCAGTTCCCTGTTTTCTATAGTACAAGCTCTGCTTAGTTTGGGACTAGATAGCCGTGTGTAAATAATGTTCCAGGATATTATTCTCATCTCATAATTATTTTATACCACAAAGCGTGTGTCAATGCCCTTGGATTAATATATTTTTTTTAACAATATTAACATATCTAAATCTAATAATAGATCGGGGGTATATACATTTGATAAAATAACTGTTCATATAACCAGTTTCAACAGTCAATATCCTCATAAAGAGTGACTTTATTTAAATAATAAAACACCCATACCTATCGTAAGTAGTTACGGTATATGGCATCAACGTGAAATATAGTAAATCAATTATAGCACTTATGTAAGTAAATATAACGTTAAATTTTATTCTATTTACCTATAATCATTTATTTTTAGGGTTAAAATGGGATCCTATTACTAAGACTTCGCTGTCTGTCTGTCCGTCATGTACCGTCTGTATCTCATGAACCGTGATAGTTAGATAGTTGAAATTTACACAGATGATGTATTTCTGGTGCCGCTATAACAACAAATACTAAAACGCAATAAATATTTAAGGGGGCTCCCATACAACAAACGTGAATTTTTTTGCTCGTTTTATAGATAATGGTACGGAACCCTTCGTCCGCGAGTCCGACACACACTTGGCCGGTTTTTTAATATATAGTTTAGCATTTGTATAATATGGCATGCCAACATAATTAACTCTTCTTCTCAGTAGTAGTAAGTATCAGACATAATTCTATTTGCTGATGATACGTCACTCATATTTAAAGTGAGTAGGAAAGATAAGGATCATATAGAACCTAATAAAACTCTCGGCCTCATATCAAATTGGTTTTCGGCAAATAATCTTCTTTTGAATGCAGGAAAGACCAAATGCATCAAATTCTCATTGCCGAATGTGACTCATATTAAACCAACGGTTGCACTTAACGAGGAAGTTTTAGATTTAGTTCCTTCGACCGTATTTTTGGGAATAACACTGGACTCAAAATTACAATGGGGTCCTCATATTGAAAAATTATCTGCCAAATTAAGTTCAGCTTCATATGCAGTTTGGAAAATCAGACAATTGTCAGACGAACCAACTGCTAGACTAGTATATTTTGCTTATTTCCATAGCATTATGTCCTATGGTATTCTGCTGTGGGGCTCAGCAGCTGACATAAGTGCTATTTTCGTATTACAAAAAAGAGCAGTCCGAGCTATTTATAATCTAGGCAGTCGCGAGTTTCTACGAAGCGTTTTTAAAGAGGTAAATATACTTACTGTTCCATCTGAATACATATATCAGAATATAATGTTTGTGCGGAAAAATTTAGATAAATATAAAAAACGGAGTGACTTGCACAATGTCAATACAAGAAATAAGGACAAACTAGCTATACCAGCCTTTAGAGTTAGCAAAACTAAAAAGTCATTCATGGGAAATTGTATTAGGTTTTATAACAAGCTCCCTATTCATATAACTAAACTACCTGATAATAAGTTTAAGTCACACATTAAACGTGAACTTATGGCTAAGGGTTACTACACTACTAAGGATTACATTGACGATAAAGACATTTGGCGGTCGGCATCTACCTGCACATAGTCCGCTGGAGATCTTATAGCCATATAGACATGAGTAATCTTTTATGTTACATGAACTATCTGTAATAAAACTATCAATTATTTAAATATTCTACGAATTTCAGAACTGTTGGTTGTGTCTCAAAATGATTAATGTTACTTTTATTTTGACGTTTTTATTTTCTCTTTCTAATATATTAAACCTAAAATAAATAATTAATCAGACAACCGATCGAGCATATATTTTGTTTGCCTGCTAAATAATTACAGTAAGTGGACCAAATCTCGTGTATATGCCCCATTGAGTATGTTTCGCCGGAGCGTCTCAACTGGGCCGTGTTGAAACCGGTAGTAGAGACACCCGCTGAGTTTGTTTCGCTGGGTCTTCTCAGTTGGGGCGCATTGGATCCGGTGGTAGCATTAAAGCGCGACCGTCGTTATTAACATAAGGTCCGTCATAATAATATCACCTTAATATAGACAGAACCATTGCCAATATGTATTACAAATATTAGACTTAAACTAGATAATCAAACTGAAACATAATCTCTTGACAATAACTTGATACGAGCTAGCTAAATATCATTGCCGTTATAAAATAAATTTTATTAATGTTTTAATACTATCAATACAATGTATGTTACTAGAAATAATAATGTATACAACTATAATACTACAAACATGTTCTGACTATTTACAAGCGCTTTTTTAAAGTCTACGTGAATAAAAACCTTTTTTATTTTATTTTATTTTATTTTATTTATCTCTTGGACGGGCCGGTTGGAGTGGTTGGTTTAGATACTTGCCTTTCACGCCACAGGTCGTGGGTTTGATTCCCACCCAAGACAGATATTTGTGTGCATGAAGATGCCTGTTTGTTCTGAGTCTGGGTATAATTGCAAAAGAAAAGTAGTACATATAGTATATCAGTTCTCTGCTTAGTTTGGGGTCAAGTTGAAAATGTTGAGGATTGTTCTGTAATTATATTTATTTTAATTTATGGTTAAGGAACTTGATTTTCATAATATGGCATACCGACCTATTCATTCTTCATTTACCATTTTATTACAACAAATGTATTATTTATTAATAATGATGTCGAAACGTCATTATTAAGACTGTAATCTTGTGTTAAATTGATTGTAATCAATTGACCCTGTCAATTCTACGTAATATTAGCAAAATAAATTGTTAAAAGTTTGACGAAAAATGTCATTGCCCGAATTCTAATTCTGTTTCATTTAGTGACACTCCACGTTGTCAAGGTTATGACATATTTGATATTCTGGACGGAAGGTATTGTTATTGATATTTAAAATAAATATAAATAATATACACGTGTATTTATCTATAGATTTACTGTGCTATTATTCTGTATTACAATATAACTATTCTCGGCAAAAATAAAAAGTAAGTTTATTATTCTCATATCAGCCCAGTGAACGCAAATATTAGCCGAAAGTCGTCCACTGCCGGACAAAGGCCTCCCCCAAGGATCTCTACAACTGCCGCTGATTCTACGTTTGACCTCTCTCTCGAAGTTGGACTTACCAAATCGAATGGTCTGTCTCAGGTAAATATAGTGGTCTACAACTTCGAGTGTTTATTATTGTAAACTGTTTATTATTGCGCAGCGGTTAAGACAGTTGCCACGCCATTCATGTCCCGTATTGAATTCCCGAACAGGAAAGCTATTTGTGTGGCCCATACGTAGATGTTAGGAGACTGGATCTGCATTGTTTACGTCAATTATATGTACCTAGTGCCTTCAAATATGTGCGCAATGAAAAGTACAATTTATATACCAAGTATAACATGATTTAGTAATAATAACATAACAATTGCGAATATCTTCAGGTTACCTCTCAGTTCCACACAGCACTATAATCCTCTTTGCACCGCACTTGGTTACTATAATAATATTAACGTTCAGCTTGGAGCTGGTTCGCTAACACCTTTATAAAGACTTTATATTGCTTAGGAAAGGAAGTAAAGCACTAGAAATTGAATTTAGTTTTACTGAACCATTGCATAAGTAAGTACGTTCACCAGTGAGACGAGTATATTGCTTACAAAAGTATACAGTAAGTTTAAGGTATAACTGCTATGTAGGGTTCATTGCAAGTTATACCTAGCTTATTAATGACATACCTTCCTTTAATGAAACTGTACAGTTGCCAGCTCATCAAGCTACCCCAATCTATCAAATTTCTTTTATCGATTTTCAACTTTATCACAAAAGCATAAGGTTCACTTGCAATTTAGGAAATTTTACAGATTGGGGTAGCTTGATGTGCTGGCGGCTGTACATCGCTCAAAATAGATAAGTAGGTACTAATTCAGAAATAGCAACCTATATAAGAATTTACAAGGTATTCAAGAGAAAAACTTATCTATAAAGTGGTAGATACATCTCTCAAAATACATAAGTACCTACTAATTCATAAAAAGCAACCTTTCTCGAAATAAGATGTTTTTTTCTCTACCAACATAAAAACTAGGTACCTACAGTAAATTGTTAGAAGGAATTGTTATATTGAAGAACTGTTTTAATAATCATAAAAGAATAAGACAAGTATCCACTTCAAAACTTTTAATTGAATAAATGCCAGTGATGTACGAATTGCGAGGTCTAATAGAAGCGCTAGTGTCGAAATAATGGAGAAGCAATCGCCTCGGGCCTAAATTACTCGAACAATGTGAATGGCGACGCGAATCTCTATTACGTGATCTGTGAATGAGATTTCTTCGAATATTATCAATACTTGCGTATACCACGAGTATCTACACCCAGCGTAAGGTTTAGCTAATAATGGGGACGAATGAATTGTGCATTTACAAAAAAGTTTGAAGCTGTTATTATAAGTTTAAGATTCCCAGTAGACTTATATGACATTTAAGAGATGTCGTTGAGATCAGTATACATATGTCTCCAAGCCTTAATATAGCATTAGCATAGCTAAAATTCAAGGCTAGATGGAGTACAATGGAGTTTGATTACCTTTGAATAGAAATAAGAAAGAGTTATTCATAATGCGTAATGCTAAAGAGAAAACAATAAATAAAGCTGGGGGGCTACCGGCTAAGTCGCCGACCATCGGTATACTGATCGGCGTTCAAATAAATAAAGGTTAAAAATGACTTAATCAATCGTTAAATCGGCTTCGACGTTGAAAATCGATTCCGGACCATTTATGACGTCACAGTACTCATGGAAGCCGATCAGTATCATTTTTAACCTTTATTTATTTGAACACTGATCACTATCCCGATGTTCGGCAACTTAGCCAGTAGCCCCCCAGGTTAGAAAAACAAGACTTAATTCCGACTACAAAATTAGGTAGTTCCCGTTTTTACAAATATATTTTTGGTGTAGGTACATAAATGTTTTGGTATTCCTCTGGAGTTAGAGAATATAATAATAATTATTTCGGTAATGATTCGATATCAATTTGTTTAAATGATATCCAATATTCAACATTTGCTTTTTGTTATCGAACCATTTACGAACGAAACCAGATTATTATCCATAAATCTTAGGAGAAATGAACAGTCCAAAGATCATGAAGACGGTGTTTTGTTTTATAAATTAGTGATTTTTATACAAATGTTACTGATCCACTACCGTGAAAAGCTCGGGCTACTTTAGTCACATACACAAGCACAACAATAAGTTATAATTACAGGCATAAAACGTAGCTAAGTACTTAATCTTTTAATTCCCTTGTTACATAATTTGCCTCCAGAATGTTTATAGTACGATTTATCATAAATGCTTGTAAAGTACCAGCTTATCCACGGAAAAAAGCATTTTTTAATTCTTTATTTCAGAAATCCCGTACATTTTCATCGCTGCAGGCTACATCTCTACTACTTCTAGCGTAAATACAACATCCGCTCGGCCCATAAAGGTAAAATGGCGTAATATAAATAATTTATCATTGAAAATTGCTATTTTTTCCTCACTTTAGTGCCATAACAAGGGAACAGTTGCGAACGCTGGCACGGTGCCACGTGGATCGGAAGTGGTAAGGATTTTCTTATCTTACCAACTTATTTAAACGTTTATAACTCTTGAAATGTTGCCGCGACTGTCTAAGTGTGTAGATACCTACTATTATGTTTTGTTTTAAATTAAAATCAAATTATGTTTATTAAGGACTTGGGCATTTATGTAAATACACTTGTACCGGTCAGAATCACAAATTTAAAATTTATTTTGAGTAAAACCAGTAAATATATAATTAACAAGAAAATCTTATTTTTAAATGACATTGGATAGGCTGAAACTGTGCACAAGACTTTATTTTTTTTGTACCAAAATCGGCAACATTAGTTAAAAATGTAAACAATAGAAAAGTTGTGCAAAGGATTTGCATGACATGGCGACGTTTTATGATTTCTTTTTTTATTTAAACTGATAGATTATGCTACAATTTGCTAATTATAACCCAATACATTAGTTTTATTAAATCTTAAAACTTATCATGAGGCGTGTAAAACTATTGCAAAACTGTTATATCATTTACATTTTTAATAAATGTTGCCAATTTTGGTAGAAAAAAAGTGTTTTGCACTCTATGAGCCTATCAATGCCCTTAAACTCCAGTAACTCCAGTTCACGTGACCTCTGAATAGCGCAAAACAGTAGCAAAAATTAAGTGAATTAGAGCATAGAATTGCTGGGTTGTTTGTGAAGCGATTATGATAATTGTCTTTTATATTCGGTATAGTAAAGTTTTCAAGAAATTAAATCTTGTTATTTTGATAGTCTTATATGTATTACAAACACGTATTTTTGTAAAAGAGTATCATAACGAAAGACAACATTAATTCCGTCGTCAGATCGTACTCAACAAATAATGGCCATTTGCAAAAGTGCTTTGTTTTTAATTTCCAATATATGTATGCTAGAGCTAATAAAATTTTTAAATACCTTTAATTAATTTTAAAACGTACTGCATAAGGGTCTTGTAGATAGTTGTTTTTATAATATGAACTAGCTGTGCCCCGCGGTGTTACCCGCGTTAAATTTTATAAATTTTTTTTGCTATAAACCTCACGGAGCCCGAGACCTTTCCAACGAATGCAAAACCGTGGAAATCGGTTCGTGCGTTCTGGAGTTATAGCGACAGGAAGGAAAACGCGACTTATTTTTATATAGTAGATGAATTTACGAGATACAATTCTATGGCTTAACATCTACTGTGTTATGGTTATTTAACATTATTAGAATTTATTGGCATTGTTACTATTGTACGATTTCAATTATTGTAATATTTCCTATACATGTGAGTGTTCATTTTTAAAAAGTAAGATAGAAAGGCATCTTCATCCCCATTGATGTTTGTATTAATTCATTGTTTTTATAGCTATTCTTATTAAATTATTTAAATATAATATTCCCAATGAATGTAAAAATAAAAAAATAAATTTTCATTGTACTGCATTGGTGAAGTGTGACTGGCCGATACATATTAACATCTAAATTGTACAGACACCAGCACATCAAGCTACCCCAATCTGTCAAATTTCCCCAATTGAAAGTGAACCTTATTCATATGTGATAAAGTTGAAAATCTATTAGAGGAATTTGGCAGATTGGGGTTGCTTGATGTGCTGGCGTCTGTACCACGCTTCTAGCAAATAAAGATCATTTCATTGCATAAGTTTTCGAGCCGGTGTACGGACGAAATTGTGATATATCCTTAAAAAAATGAATTTATTGCTAAAAAGAAGGAAAATTTAAAAAATAAACAAATACATTATTAAATAACTTTTTTCTCTTTTTTGTAAAACTGTACAGATAAATAGTGTTCTCTGACTAGCTTTTTAATAGCTAATTTCGTCTAACGTCTAATTATGATAATATTATATTAATTCAGAAGAAAAACATAAATATATAGGCTACGGGAGCTGGGTCATGCAACTGATTCGCATTCATTTAAAGGCTCCAGAGAAAGACAGCTCACAGTAGTCACAGTACGCGCTATCTCTAAAAGTACCGCCATCAAAACCTGACACCCAACCAACTGCTTAACGCATAAGTATTATTATTATAAGCAAAACAAACATTTCTGTAAAACCGTTGCTAACTAGATACTTGGTTATCCGTTAACGCGAGGTAGAGCTAACAAACATAATTGAATTTGCGGTAAAATGTACTCCAGGTAAAATGACCCAGTAATTACATAGAAACAGTTCGGAAAGACGTTACGACATTAATAACTGTACGTACGAGTAGTATAATGAGTGGGTCCAAGGCTTGTGCCTCGTGTTGTAACGTTGCATGCAACTTTATTGGCTTAGAGGTAATTCGCGGCAAACATCTACACTGGGATCCGTCCAAGCGAAATTGTAATTGCATAGTCGTTCTCACTCTCCGCGCATGTGTAAAAAGGAACGATACTTAAATTTTCAATGTGTGCTTCTTTTCCCCCGCTCGAAAACTGAACCGTTTTATTTTCGATCACACAAAAGAGCTGTGAGAAAATAGGCTATGTGTTAGGTTTACGTTTTACTTTTGACTGGCTTGTTAGTCCAGTGACACTGACCCTGACAAATTTATTTCTAGTAATTAAAAATGATTCTCGAGTAGCGACCACGAACCGGAAGACGCAGCGTGGGCAGGCCCCCTACAAGATGGACCGATGATCTTGTGCGGGTCGCTCGAAATCGCTGGATACGGATAGCGTAAGACCGGCAACTGTGGAGATCTTTGGGGGAGGCCTTTGTCCAGCAGTGGACGTCTTTCGGCTGACATGATGATGATGATAAATGGTCTCTTTTGTGAGGGTTTTAACTTCCGATAAGCGCCAAATACCTGCTACTAATGCGTAAAAAGATATTACCTCAAATTCCACAAATCCCAAGTAAACTAATTTTAATATCTTTACATTTCTTTCTAACGTAGATCTTATGAAAAGGACAGGGCAATTTTAATTAGTTGTGACATATTCGTTTTGGCGCGAAATACTTCGTAAAAATAAGCGCCACCTGTCAACTGAATACGTGCAGTTTTAGTCGTTTGGCAATTCTATGTATACTCTGTTCTTTCCGTACGAAGTATATAAAAATGACATTTAAACTAGTTCAGTCGTGTAAAGACGAAATCGCCAATTGGTTTAATTTTAAAATGTGGAGGAAATAGAGGAATACGTTGATTTAGGGAAATGGCAACCAGAAATGGCTTTTAGGAATCTGAAATGAAATTGCGGTATAACCTATTCAGCACTGTCAATCAGTCATCGTCACCTGACTGGGAAATAAATGTTGCAAACAGTTCATAATATCAACTAACTTGTTATCTTTACCGATTCGAAAATTCACGCGATCATTCTATAGATAACTGATCACTAACATCGATTAACCCTTTCAGAGTTCTTCTGGGTGGTATAAACAACTCTTAACACTGGAGTAGGCAGTGCCCATACGGATATGGATAATGAGATAGCCAGTACCTGCAACGACGATTACCAGATCCTTGTTAATGATTATCATTCCAATCATAATAATTTAAAAAAAGCAATTTTGATGTTAACTTTTATTAGGTAGATAAATCTATTGGCTTCCTGGTGGTCTTTCTATGTATACCTATAAGTCGCATAAAATCTTGCATATATGATTTTTGAATGCTCTCAGCTCCTTAAGAGGTTTGTTGGAAATTGCCAAAACCCCATATGATAGAAGCGATACGAAAAATGTACAAGCTTTCTAACCTCGTTCCCTTTCCTATAATGACGCCCAATTTGTCATTTACAACCTTTTCGTACCGAACCGTGATGGTAGTATTATGTCGGTAAGATCTATTAGGGTGTGACCGATATGGAGCACATTTTCGACGATTTCGGATTGGTGGCTTTGGCATATTACTTAACATCTACCTACATTGTGGAAAATAGTAATCTGTTAAATCGTTGTTCCTTGATAGAAAAGTCCCGTTCCTTGTTCGTCTAATCTATATCACATAATCAACTATAGATAATACCCAGGGACGACTTCCGGGTCAGACCTAAAGGCGTAATTGGCAGTAGCAACCCAGAATCAGGAGTTCCTTAGACATATTACTTTTCGGGAAAGTTCAATAAAATAATAGGGGGCACTTGTATCTGTGCAAATATTATAATTATCTTACGTATTTGGTTCATCTACTTTCAGATTGGACGCTGTTTCCGGGGTCCTCAAAATTGAAACCGATAGCCAACAAAATAAAACATGTAGCTAAATAAATAAGCCCTAGTTGGATATTCAAGGAGCAAAAACCAATATAGAACTAAATTACATTTATGAGAACTAAAATAATAGCAGCATTAATAACGTAGTTGGAAATTCAAAAGCTTCGTACTACGACATTCCTTTCTCTCAGAAAACTTGCCACAGCTATAGAACACTTCCTGTTACAAATACCTTAAGTAAGATGCATTATCATTGTCCTGTATCTCGAATGGCGGCACCATTCGTCGCGAAGCAGGCTGACTTCCGTTCACCTCGCCTATTCAATAAAAGCGTCAGACTCAAAAGGAGTAGCAATATTTTCCTTTGATTAAGCTTCCTTTACGGCGCTTTTTTCGGTAGCTATTAACCTATTTGCGTGACCTGAGTCCGAGGTAGGCTCGCGAGGTGCCTACTAAGCGACTCACAAAAAAGAGTACAGTATTTTTTTCCTAAACTTAAAATAAGTTATAAGATATACAGATTTATGGTGGTGAGGGAGTCGACAGAGTCGTCTATAAGAATAATGATCGGGGGACTGCTATCAATCAAGTTGGGTGACTGCAAAAATGATCATTTTGATAATATTATTCGGTATGAATTGTCAGGGAAGAACCGAGGAAACGTTTACATTTTTGTGCAATAACAATCTAACTTTCTTGGAAGCTTTTTACGTAAATGAAGGAAGCTGTACGAATGAAGGTTATGTAGGTAACAAGCGGACGTATAAATTCAGTCAGTAACAAATCTAATTGGGAATAATAATTATAATATCCTGGGACATTATTTACACAGCTTGCAGTATGGAAACCAGATAACTGATATACTATCAGTTATCTGGTTTCCATAGTACAAGTTCTTCAGATAACTGATATATTACATATACTACTTTTATTTTGTAAATATATACTTATATAGATAATTACACCCAGACTCGGGACAAACAGACATGTTCATGCACACAAATATCTGTCCTGGGTAGGAATCGAACCCACGACCTCCGGCGTGAAAAGCAAGCATTTGCTAAGCACGCTAACAGGCCTGTGGATGTCTTGGAAAAATCACAGACAACTAATCTCTAAAGTGAAATTAACAGCTTAATATATATACATGCATATATAATAATAAATATAATGCAGCCCGTTACTGTCCCATTGCGGGGCAAGGGTAAGTGAATTTTGGTGGACTCTGTGCCTCTAGCACGAGTTCCAGTAGTTTACTTACTCGATCACACGTACAATTTCGTCCCATACATTGAGCACCAGCGCCTCTCGCGGAAACTATTAAGAACTAAAACTCTGGTGCTCAATGTATGGGACGAAATTGTACGTGTGATCGAGTAAGTAAACTACTGGAACTCGTATCATTCTTAGAGGCACTGGTATCATTCTTAGAGGAGTCTAAAAATGATACCATAGTCCACCAAAATTCATGTCAGAATAACGTATATTGCCATTAAATAACTTGGAATGGGACAACATGTATTAAAGTAGTCGGAGCCAGCCGCTAATGGCACCTGTGTTATCGGATTATCGAACTGCCACTTATTGACGGTAATATACCTACATAGGTAGTCACTTGGTAGTCACTTGCTTGCTTCGTTCTCCCTATATTTTGAATTAGCACATCATTTTTGGCCAACCTACATTCAATGTAGCTTAATTAATATCCTCCTAGCCGAATTTCGGCCACGGCAGCCAATCTCAATAGAGATTAACCATCTGCGCGGGACATATTATAGTGCACAGGGGCAATTTCTATTCCATCACCCTCATGGTCCGATGGGGCGCCTAGCGACATGGCCGGAAAGAGGTCAGTAACAGGACTGACGGCTTTACGTGCTCTCCAAGGCACGGGCGTATAATACCGCCAACTCCCAGACTTCGAGCTGATGCTGAGAAAATTTTATTTTTACAGAAAGGCCCAAAATCACTTTAAACCCAGGACCTCGTTCCCTGTAGGTGAACACGCTACCGCTAGACCAACGTGGCAGTCAATCAAGTATCACGTCCATAGATATCATCATTACAGCAGAAATGAGTCCACTGCTAGACAAGCCACCCCCAAGAATCATCTTAGGAGGATATGCCATAATCGCCACACTTGGCAGACGGGTTGAAGACCGTAGTAAGATGGTCATAGTACTCAGAAGGAAGCTGCTGCCCATCCTCTGGTAGATATTCCCTCGGGTCGAGTTGTACGCCCCCCATAGGATGAGATATGGCAATATTCGCCGCCGTCACCACCCACCAAATCTATAAATAAACCATCAATAGATATACCATCCGGTTAAATTATAAATGTTCGTGTTCGTTAGTAGTAGTAGGTACTCGTATGAGGAAACAAAAGGCAATTATGGTGGTACTGTCACCTAGAATTGATTTTGTATGTAAGTTGCTCATTGGTTGGAGTAAATGCTAAGTTTGGTTTGAACCAATACTACATCATCATCATCGTCTTATATCAACCGAAAGACGTCCACTGCTGAACAATGCCTCCCCCACCTCATGGATCATGAGGGGGGGGGGGGGGTTATTATAATTCCAGGTCATGCCAGCCCGCATTCGGCGGCTTGTATGGGACCTGCTCACGCACCAGTCTTTAGTTCAACAATATTGTACTATTTTCTGAATAATTAACCGCAGTACTGCGCGAATCACTCATTTATATTATACTAGCTATGCCCCGCGGTTTTACCCGCGTTAAAACTTATAAATTATGGCCTATGTGTTAATCCAGGGTTTCAGCTAACTCCATACCAAATTTTATTAAAATCAATCCAACCGTTTAGACGTGAAGATGTAACAAACATACACTCACTAACTTTCGCCTTTATAATATTAGTGTGATTACAAATCTATCAATTTTAGACACTCTTGCACCCAAATTGAGTCAATAATTTACTTATATGCTATTAGAAAAAAAGAAAATTATATAAGTACTAGCTGTGCCCCGCGGTTTTACCTGCGTAAAATTTTAAAAATGATCACAGCTCCTCCCTCGTAGGGGATAGCGTGATAATATGTAGCCTATATGTTGACCCGACCTCTTAGTAATATTTATGCTAAATTTGAAGTAAATCCATGCAGTACTTTTTGAGATTAGCCCGGGCATACATACAGATAAACAGACGAAAATTCTAAAAACTATATTTTTGGCTTCGATATCAATTGTAAATCACGCCCCAAGTATCCTTTAAAAAAATATTCATTGTACAGTTTTGACTTTACTACGATTTTATTATATGTATAGATTACTAGGTAGTAGGTATCTTATCTTATTATTAGATAAGATTAGTAGTAGGTAAGACAAAATAAATACAATCCATTCAAACCAGTCATCAGTTTAGCCAGTTAGAAAATTCTCAATAGCTAAGGAAACATTTCCCGTCTGGTTTTGATAGAGCCGGTATAAAATGCACAATGTATTGGATAATTCTAAAACATGTTTACTCTCCCTAATCTATAGACAACATAGTTTGCCTGTGCCATAGTGTCGTTTCCATAGATTAACTATTTGGTTCACTTACATTATCGCATCCGCTAGTAGCACCTGTAATATAAGATTATAGTGCTGTTATAAGCTACAGTATATATATAGGTAGAAGTATACCTGGCCGGTGTAAATGATACAACCGGAAGGGGAAGACCTCGTAGAACATTCTCTGACCAAATCGGAAACGTTCTTAAGAAAGGCCAGGTCAGAAGAGCCCTAAACCGGCAAGCATCATCATCATCATCATATCAGCCGAAAGACGCCCTGGACAAAGGCCTCCACCAAAGATCTCCACAATTTTCTCTCCATAGTAACAAGTTAGTTGCTGCTCTTCATATTTATTTCGGCTTCGATATCGTTTTTTGGACAGCAGGCTGACCTATGCTGAGTCAATAATTATGTATGCTGTACCTTCAGAATTCGGTTTAATTGTCTATAGCCGCCTTCCTTAACGCCTGTATGATTAGATTATCAAGCTGCCTGTTTTTTGTCTTCTTTTTAGGACAACGCCCGCACTAGGGAATCTAATCCCTGTATCGCGGGGTACTTTACAAATAATATATTTGTAAAGTACCCCGCGATATACGGACACAATTTACATCCACATTTTGTAGTCTATCATTATAGACGGCAACCAACACATAACTGCATTTAGTTACAAGTTGGTTGCCACACTTTATGTTTATTTCGGCTTGTCACTTAGTTTTTAGGCCTACCTAAAGTAACAGAGACAAATTAGAACATAATAATAATATCCTGGGACATTATTTACACACGGACATCTGATCCCAAACTAAGCAGAGCTTGTACTGCGGAAGACAGATAACTGATATACTATATATACTACTTTTCTTCTTTAAATAATTACATCCCGACTCATGAAAATCAGATATGTTCATGCACATAAATATCTGCTGGGTGGGAATCCTGTCCTGGGTGGGAATCGAACCCACGACTTGCGGCGTGAAAGGCAAATATCTACCAACCAGGCCAACTGGCCCGTCAAACACAAATACAAATGTACGTATGTATGTATATAGCGTATGTATATTTAATTTAGCATTGGGTTCAATCGCGCATGTTCGCGTCCACTAATAACACCTGTATTATCGAATTAGCTAGCTAGCAGCTAAGGTCCGTAATGTTATTACCAGTTGGTTGCCGCACTCCATGTTAATGATGGCTTATCACGTAGTGGCTACCTGCAGTAAAGTAGGCCGATGCTGAGACAACAGATTTAGAACTCGTTCCAATCAATTATGGTCACGTCTGTTAATAACACCTTTATTATCTGATTATCTGACGGGCCGGTTAGCGTGATTGGTAAATGCTTGCTTTACACGCCGCAGGTCATGGTTTCGATTCCCACCCAGGACAGATATTTGTGAACATGAACATTTCTGTTTGTCCTGAGTCTGGGTGTAATTATCTATATAAATATATTTACAAAAGTGTGTAAATAATGTCTCAGGATAATATTTTTATTGAGTTGCTGCTTGCGAGTTATTTTAGTTCATAATGTAGTTACCAGTTGGTTGATGCAGTCCATGTTTATTTTCGCGTAGCGTAGGGTCGCGTCGGCTGTACACTTTTATTATCTGATTATTGAGCTTTTACTTGCTAGTTATTTTAGTTCATAATGTAGTTACCAGTTAGTTGATGCAGTCCATGTTTATTTTCGCGAAGCGTCGGGTCGTATCGGCTGTACAGAGTGCGCACGTCTGTTAATAACACTTTTATTATCTGATTATTGAGTTGCTACTTGCGAGTTATTATAATTAATAATCTAGTTACCAGTTGGTTGATGCAGTCCATGTTTATTTTCACGTAGCGTCGGGTCGCGTCGGCTGTACAGAGTGCGCACGTCTGTTAATAATACTTTTAGTATCTGATTATTGAGCATTTACTTGCGAGTTATTATCGTTCATAATGTAGTTACCAGTTAGTTGATGCAGTCCATGTTTATTTTCGCGTAGCATCGGGTCGCGTTGGCTGTACAGTGTACGCACGTCCGTTAATACACTTCTATTATCTAAATATTGAGTTGCTACTTGCGAGTTATTATAATTCATAATGTAGTTACCAGTTGGTTGATGCAGTCCATGTTTATTTTCGCGTAGCGTAGGGTCGCGTCGGCTGTACAGAGTGCGCACATCTGTTAATAATACCTTTAGTATCTGATTATTGAGCTTTTACTTGCTAGTTATTTTAGTTCATAATGTAGTTACCAGTTGGTTGATGCAGTCCATGTTTATTTTCGCGTAGCGTAGGGTCGCGTCGGCTGTACAGAGTGCGCACGTCTGTTAATAACACTTTTAGTATCTGATTATTGAGCATTTACTTGCGAGTTATTATCGTTCATAATGTAGTTACCAGTTAGTTGATGCAGTCCATGTTTATTTTCGCGTAGCATCGGGTCGCGTTGGCTGTACAGTGTACGCACGTCCGTTAATACACTTCTATTATCTGATTATTAAGTTGCTACTTGCGCGTTATTATAATTCATAATGTTGTTACCAGTTAGTTGATGCAGTCCATGTTTATTTTCGCGTCGGGTCGCGTCGCGTCGGCAGTACAGTGTACGCACGACCGCCCCTTCTCTATTGATTACTACGTCAGCTACAAAAGTAGGCTATTCGCGTGTGTGTGTGCTTATTTATTTTCTTGGCGTGTTGATTTATTTATATAGAGCATATTTTTCATGTTCATTCTCGCTGTACGTTCTTGGATATTTTATAATACCTGTAATTATTTGTGTAAGAGGCAATAATACTAATAGGTTTGGGCGTGACACGTGGTTAAGTGGAATTATTTGTGTAGTTTAACTTGAATGCATAGCATATTTAGTATCTCGTTATAGTAGTTATCCTGGCTGCTTGACAGTTGGACCCACAACACAGAAATGTGGCAATGTGAAGCACAGGTGCCGCGGAAAACGCCGTATATCCTATGCTGGACCCCTGGGTACGATTTCCTTTCTTATATTAATAATATCTATGAATAAAGAAGGCACTTTACCATATGCATCGTTGTACATGCTACTTAGAAGTAAATTTAAACATCACTTTATTCTGAAGGCTTAATTCTACTCATTTCCCGACCACTGCAACTCCTGTAAACCAGGATCAACAGAGGCTCACCATGATAAGGATCTGAGCGCTTAAGCCGGCCCCAACGAATAACTACGAGGAATGGAACTATTTTGGATCCTTCAGTCATATTATTATTATAAATAGTATAATAGCAAACATTGTTCTAGTCAACGGCCACGCTAGCGAATTACATCTATGTAACGCGGGGACTTTACTTAATACCATCGGCCTTTTTAGGAATTGCCTTTATGGCCACGCTTGGCAGACTGGCTGGCAATGGCAGTAAGATGTTCATAGTACTCATGAAAACGATGCTGCCCGTTCTCTGGTATATATCTATCTTTATATCCATATATACTCGGAACGACATTTACGCCAATGACTTTTAATTGCCACATATGCCATTAATATTGCATGGCACTTTCAGACGCCATTGAATAGCCCTTTTATTGATCATCGATTGCGCACCCTTGACTAATACCGGTCGAGTGGATCTGGCATAAATCCGCATTCATTACCGTGACACTAAACTGTCGAACTTCGTCGAGAGATTTAGGTGCCGATCGACCGACAGCCATACCTGTCGCTGCCACTCCGGTAGTTTTATCTCTCTGTTTTGTTTGTTGTTGTGGGTTTACTGCTTAGATTATTGCTTGATAAGTGTTTATAGAGTTTATGTAGAGTTTTATGTCATTAGTTTTTTTTATAATCACATCCTAGGACATTATTCATAGACGGCCATCTGTCCTAAACTAAGCAGAGCATGTACGTACTATGGATCCCAGATAACTGTTATACTTAATATTTTTCTTTTGTAATATCTGTCCTGGGTGGAAACTGAACCCACAATCTGTGGCGTGTAAGGCAAATACCTACCAACCACGTCAACCGGCCCGTCAACTAGTGTCTATTTTGATAACGATTTTAGCAAATTATCACTTCAATAATATTAACGTCCATTAATTGTAGGTATTATTGCCATATTTATTTGTCTTTAAGAGGCAATTTTATTGTATCAGCTCGGCGGGCTCAACGGGCGAGACTAGCTCGCCCGTACAATCTGCCAAGTACGGGTTACACAAAAGTTCACAAATATACAGAAAAATATAATCTTTATGACAAATCTAATACAACATAGTTTTCTTAAAGTGCACTTATTGTGATACGAAATTGTAATTTTTCGTGACTTTTAGTTTTATGTTTTAGAGGTGACTTAGTGATATTTTTACACGAACAAAAGTAGTTGCGTCGTGTTTTGTGGACAATCTTTTTAACAAGACAGATCTCGTAGTATCGGCTAAAAAGTTGCGGTAAAAACACAAATTTAGCTGAGAATTAATAAAAAATTTGCTGAAGCCTTAATTATTATACTTTTTGTTTAAAAAAAACATAATTGAAAAATTATTATGGGTAATAATTTTTCAATTATGTTTTTTTTAAACAATAAGTATAAAACATTGTAGGCATAGAGAGAGAGGGGCAGTCACCTCTTTATGCAAACTTTCTTTAACTAAACTCCATTCAACTATCGTAATGTGTGGCTGACGGCAAAGAATATAACCCCATCTTATCCCGTGGGTGTCGAAGAAGTCGGCCCGAGGGAATATATACCAGAAAACGTACAGCAGCATCTCTCTGTGCACTATGGCCATTATAGAACTATGATCGCCGAGCCTTCTGCCAATTTTCGCGTATCCTAGCATTCTTGGGGAGACTCTTGTCCAGCAGTAGACGTTATTCGACTGACATGATGATGATGAATAGTCACCCGCTGCTTTTTAGATTTTTACATGTTAAGTAGTAGAATATGACATTTAAAAAAAAATCGTAAACTGAAAGCAAAAGAAGACGAAAAAAGCAAGCCCGGAGTTTCTTTGTGGCTTTCTTCTCCGGGTCGTCCACCTAGGCAGCTAGAGAAAGCCGCAGGATAGCTAGGGTAGGTTCGTCAGCGGCGAGGATCGCTTTGGCCCATTAACGCGTGATCGATGATCCCGTGCATGTGATCACACCCTCACTTAGAATTTCGTCTTTTGCTTTAGTCATCAATTCTTTAATTTTAATATAGTAGAACTAAATTTCAAAATAATAGATTAGTAAATTGTTATTTATTTAAGGATTTCAGAAAATATATGCGATAAAACAAACCACATATAAATTTTTTTTTGTAACTTTTTACTATCCACTTTGTTTATGTGCTGCATTGTGACCTTGACAAGTACAAGTGTATGTTAATACCCAAGTGCTGAATAAAATATTTCATTTCATTTCATTTCAATACAGAGATTATTATCAAGTAAAATAGATAATATTCAGAGCGACACTACTACACGGAACAGAACTTGATTTTAAAGTTTTATACATAATTTTTACCGTGTACCATATTTAATTTATATCATCATAACAGTTGTAAAAAGTCCAAAAAGGACAAAAGCCTCCCCCGAGTACCATCTTGGTGGATATGCCATAATCGCCACGCTTGGCAGGCGGGTTGGCGATCGCAGTATGATGGTCATAGTACACAGAGAAACGCTGCCGCCCGTTCTCTGAAAGATATTCCCTCGGGTCGACATCTACGCCCCCCACGGGATGAGATGGGGTGATGATATTCTGATATTCACCGCCGTCACCACACAGCACAATTTAGATCACATGCACTCATTTTTTATATACGTATTTAGTATATTACATTAAAAATTAATGAAGTTGCTCTACTTTATTAATTTTTAATATAAGATACTCTAATTTAATAACAGCATTAGAACTCCCCATCCTCTTATACCTTCTAAATACACGCAATTTCCATTAGATAGAGGTAGACAATAAAACAGCGGGTAATATTACGAGTTTATCAGTAGTTACCCGCTGGGGTTGAGACGAGTTAATTAACCTGAAGTTTAGCTTACGGTTGCGGTTCCCAAACTATGGGCCAGCACTGACCACATAATCACCATGCGATACAAGTACCTCTTATATTAGCCATGCTCTTAAAAATTCTAAATATTCAAAATTTTGTTCTAAGATACATAGATAAAATTGACATGATTTCACATTACGTTTTATGTGCAACCTCTATTTAGTTAAAGCGGCAGGTAAACAATAATTTTGATTTTAGGATGGCTTAATTTAGATGAGCATTTCAATTTCCGGGTTAAGGGGTGTTGGGGTGAGTTTCACTGTCTATAAAAACTGTGGAGCGCACAAAATCAATCAATTGAGTTTTAGGCAGCCCAAATTAAAATTTAAGACTTATAATAATACGCTTTTTTAAATCTACAGTAATTTCACGGCCGAAATTCGACCCAAAGGACATTGTTACTTACATATATACATGTATACTATCTTAAATAGAGACCCTAGCTTAGCCATGGATTCACCTGAGTTTTATCGGACTTTACATATAGTTTTGAACTATAACAACGATACATAAGTTATGCGAGTCTCCAAAAATAGTTATTTAGGTACCTAGATTAATCTTCTGTATTATCGTTAATGTACAAGCCCACGATTATATAAAAATGTCCCGAAAATAGGAGAAAGAAGATTCATAAATAGTAATCCTTCTACTCAAATTACGGTCATGGTAGCCAGTTTAGATAGATACTTGCTATCTTTGCGTAACATATTCTAGTGCTCAAGTATTGGCGCAAGCTCAGATGCACTCTCTACCTGAGGGTCGGCTTTTCGCGCCCTCGGAGGGCCGGGGGTATAATGTCACCAAATTCCTCACTCAGGGCTAACTTAAATTTATGTTGACGGAATAATTGCAATAGCCATTATTATCCCAACCCGAGATTGAAATCAAGGACTTCATTATATGCTGTTGAACACGCCTTCGCTATACCAAAGAGGCAGAATTTAATAAAAGAGTATGTGACTAGGGGTGCATATAACTTTGAGAGCCATAGGCTGCAGGCGTAAGTTGCTATCAAATGAGCGGAAGGCGCGATATGAGAAAACTCGGAACAGCGAAACAATGATACCGCCGTCAACTTATCGGTAGGTACCATATTGTTATTGTAATAAAAAACTTTTACTCCATCGCCTATCCTTGTTTATCTAGTCAGTTACCATAAATATATTGTGTACGAAGTTCTACTTAGATATTGTGAGGACGGGGTTTGATACAATACTTCTGTATGGCATGCCACGGAATGGGATTCAGAGTGTAAAAATGATCGTACTAATTGGAACGAAGTTCCTTATCGCGCGTTTCGAAAGGGGGCTAGACGGAAAAATTAAGACGAAAAGTGGTAACGACACTTTTTGCTTTTTTTTACTAAAATTGAGCCTACTGATTAAGTTTATATTACATTATATTTGTTAATAATCAAAACAATAATATAATAACTTAAAAAAAATAATTACAATTCCTTCACTAATTAATCGAAAGGAATTTCGTTCCATCCGGGTCCTTGACACATCTCAAGTTTTTTTTATTCTATATATATTATGGTAGACATTAAACAAAGTTATCAAAAGATGTTGTCTTCCGTCCGTGTGGTTTCCGACCTAGAAGGAATAACAGGGCCGCTCAATACTATCCCGTGGATGTTTTAAAAGGCGCCTAAGGGGATACATCAGATAGTCTGGCAGTATCACCATCAGTGTACTAAAGCTACCACCTAAGGGTCAGCGCAGACAGAGAGGAGCGCAGCGGAGAGGATTTTTTTAAGGCACTAGAAAATCAACTTTAGAGGTATAGGAATAAAGTGCATATATGCTTGAACCTGACAAAATGCTCGCGCAGTCTCGCGCATTATAATGTTCAAGCATACATGCACTTTATTTAAATGATTTTAAAGTTTATAACGCGCACCTCCCGCAGGGGGGGGGGGGCGGGACAAGAAGCCGCGTCACTTCGCGCCCGCCGACAGTACATTATGTTTGCTTTACTGAGTCGGTCGAGAATGAGACTAATGTACGTGTCTATAGTGTAAAGGTTGTAATTTCATTGATACGCTACATAACGTGTAATCTGTGTTTTCGTGGTTCCACCCAATTAACAATCTATAACTTATACCGATGTGTTTCAATCTCGGTATAAGTTGGTTTTTTAGTGCCTTAATAAAATCCTCTCCGCTGCGCTCCTCTCTGTCTGCGCTGGCCCTAACTGTGACTATGGCAAATCCCTCCAAATGGTAACGTTATATAAATCCTAATCCTTTGGAGGAGGCCTATGTTCAGCACTAAATGTTATCAGGCCGATAATGTATATATAGTGATAGTCGCACTTTAGTTCGGATCCAATGCGGCCGGACAATGATGACCCACGCGCCCCATAACAAACTCTGTAGGCTCTCTAACATCGTTCAAGCCAGTCGATACGGCCCGGTGAAAGATGTTACAAGAGTCCTCTCGAGTATGTCGATTCAGCCGCACTTAAACTATGAACCTTCATAGTCTTGGTGCTCCGGTGTTTCTAAACAATTCGATATGTTAAATTTTTTTTGCATTATTCGCAATGCAAAGCGTTTATCTAATCTCAAAAATGGGAAATCATAAATTTAAGTGGGTGGATATTTTAGGAATTCAATATGTGATTGTTATACATTAGAGTTTTAACCGAGCGACCGAGTTTAACATACCGATTTCTTTTTTTATTTATTTAGATATCTAGAAATAGTGTATTAATATTGACGGGCCTTTGGCGTGGTTGGTAAAGGCTTGCTTTGCACGCCGCAGGTCGTGGGTTCAATTCCCACCGAGGACAGATATTTGTGTGCATGAACAGGTCTGTTTGTCCTGAGTCTGGGTATAATTATCTATACGTATAAGTATGTATTTACAAAAGAAAAGTAGTATATGCTTGCAGTATGGCTGATGGCTGATATTCTATCAGTTATCTGGTTTCCATAGGGCAAGCTCTGCCTAGTTTGGGATCAGATGACCGTGTTTGAATAATGTCCTAAGAAAATATTACATTCTAAATAAAACTCTAACAGAACCAAACCTTGACGACATACCAATAGTATACGCGTTTTGGTTCAGTGGTAACCGCTTAGCATTATGAGGGCTAGAAACTTTTTTTCTAACTTAGTAGATTAAAAACACATAGATTTACGCCTAGTCTAAGTATTGCGTAATGGTTTAAAAATATACATATATATTTAAGTCTCACAGTAAGTTGATTTTCTGTGTTCCGTCGGAGGTATTTAAAAGTAGGGTATTAATTCCAATTCGCGTGCTCTATCTGAGAACGTGACCATACAATATTATAGTTGCCCTACCTTGCTTATTGTCAGAATTAGGATTAAGTAAATGCATTCAACTCATAAGCATAAAATATTGTACGAATTATCGTAATCGTATCGTAATAAATCACTTTTTCGTTTTCGTCGGTTGCGAAGGTTAGACGTACCATTTAACAAAAAAATAAAAGCTGACCTATGGAAGTAGAAGGTACCTACATACCACTTTCTCCAATGTCCCAATACCTTAAATGTGTCCGTAGTTACCTGAAACAAACAAATTATAATTAATATGATAATACCAAATAATAATATAATGTTCTCTTGGTCGATTTCAGCTATGGTGGCCAGTCTCAATGGAGACTAGTCATCTGTGCGGGACATATTATAGTGCACAAGTGTGCACGCAAACGAACACTTTCTATTTAGTCACTCTTATGATCCAATTATACGAAAAGCGACACGACCGGAAAGAGGTCAGGTAGAAGACCGACGGCTTTACGTGCGCTCCAAGACACGGGGTGTGATACCGCAAACTCAAGCTGATACTGAGAGGCTTTCGTAACAGAAAAAATCCCAAAATCACTTTTTGGCCTGACACAGGATTTGAACCAATTTATGTGCAGTAGAATACACTATCGCTGGACCAACGAGGCAGTCATTAGTCACGGTGTTTCCGACCACCCTGAGTATAATAACCAACTCCTTATCAAAAAATATGCTGTAATAACATAGCGAAGCATTATTTACATAGTTAACTATTTCCATTCTCACAATACATATATTTACTACTGCTCTGTGTCATGGTCATTTTACACAATGCTCGGATTTATTTATTTTTTGTCATACATCCAGCAATATTAAAATTGATATAAAAACTAAGCACAGTATAAAAATGGATATAAAAACTAGTTAGTAATAAGAGGCGGACTTTTTTGTATCAGTCCCTCTCTCTTACCCGCCACTGTAACTCCTGTTACTGTTACTGTGTACTGACTGCCTCGTTGGTCTAGCGGTAGCGTGTTCACCCGTAGAGAACGAGATCCTGGGTTCAAATCCCGGGTCGGGCCAAAAAGTGATTTTGGGACTTTTCTATAAAAAGAATAATTTCTCAGCATCAGCCCGAAGTCTGGGAGTTGGCGGTATTATACCCCCGTGCCTCGGAGAGCACGTAAAGCCGTCGGTCCTGTGCCTGACCTCTTTCCGGTTGTGTCGCTAGGCGTCCCATCGGATCATGAGAGTGATGGAATAGAAAGTGCTCCTGTGTTTGCGCACACACTCGAGCACTAAAATATGTCCCGCGCAGATGGCAAATCTCGGTTGATACTGGCCGCCGTGGCCGAAATTCGGCTAGGAGGACATTAACTCCTGTAAATCACGATCAACAGTGGCACACAATGAGATGTCACTGAGTGGCGAGACTCAGGCATGTCACTTTCAGGGAAATCACTTCGACTGTCGTGGATCCTGAAACGAATTTAATCAGAAAGAAACAAGGGCGAGGCCCCCCTTCTCCTCATCCAGGCAACGGGTTAGACGGTGAACTGCAACTGTCTAACTGAGCTTTTGATCTAGTGGCTAGTGACCCTGAGTGTTAAGACAGAGATAAGAGAGTCGTGGGTTTGATTCGCTCCCGGGAAAATCAATACGTGATGAACACGACTTTTTGTTTTGTGTCTTGGTGTAATTTATCTATCATTATCATCATGTCAGCCAAAGTACGTCCACTGCTGGACAAAAGCCTCCCCAAATAATGGGGGGATATGCCATAATCGCCACATTTGGCGGACGGTGTGGCGATCGCAGTTTGATGGACATAGTTCACCAAAAATCGCTGCTGCCCGTTCTCTGGTAGGTACCTATTCCATCGGACGTTTCTGCGCCCCCCACGGGATGAGATGGGGTGATGATATTCTATGCCGTCACTACACAGCAACTGCCACAGTAACTCCTGTAAATCAGGATCAGGAACAGTGGCACACAATGAGATGACACTGAGTGGCGAGACTCAGGCATGTCCGGGGAAATAGCTTCGACTGTCGTGGATCCCGCAACGAATTTAATCAGAAAGAAACAAAGACAAGGTCCACCTCCTCCTCATCCAGGATCGTAGACCTACACCATCTAACTAAGCTGTTTGTCTAGTGATTAGTGACCCTGAGTGTTAAAACAGAGGTCGTGGGTTCGATTCCTACCCGGGACACATCTTTGCGTGATGAACACAATTATTTGTTTTGTATCTTGGTGTAATTTATCTATAATATGTACGTATTTAGTAATATATAAGTATGTTTATCAGTTATCTGCTTGCCATAGTACAGGCTTTGCCTAGTTTGGGATTAAACAGAACAAGTGCCGTAAGCAGTTATATCTATATATATAATAAATCTGTAGAAAATTTGTTTTAGTACACCGTAAATAATTCCAAAAATTCTGCCAGGGGTTAAAGAATAACCAACAGAACCAACTTCTAGCATTTTTGGAGTTTTTGTCTGTTTGGTTGTGCACGCATTACGTAAAAAGTACGATGTACAATCAAATAGCATCAAAGTTAGGTACATGTTACCTTAATCCCCTGGAGCCTAAATAAATTTTTATCATTCGGAACAGTAACGTCCAATTGATTACGATGACGTGGGTAAGCATCTCTATATTTTGTTTTTGATACTTTTGTTATAAAAATAGTAATTTTTGCGGGTTAGGTACATCACAAAATCAAACGGAACATGGATTTGAATCCAGTTTTTCACTAGTGATTAAATACCCACTAGTGAAAAGCTGGTTTCCGGAAAGGATTATTGATGAATGACCTCAGTCAGTAAAGCTTTATGAATAGGGGTAGCATTACGCGTTTTTTGCTCCGTAATCAGTTCGATTAAATAATACCCCCACTTTCTAAAATACGTTGCCCATTGTCCAATAGTATTCATTTGTTTATAATACTTCAATGTTACAGATCAGATGTATTGGCTTTTTATTAAACAGATATTTTCTCGGTCTGCCGGTGGAGTGCTTTCCGTTTTTCTCTATTCTCAGCTAAACTCATTTCTGGATATGTCACATATCTTTATATTTTTAGTATTGGTGTAGTGGTTAGTGATCCTGACTGCTAAGCCAGATGACGTGGGTTCGATTTCCACCTAAGACGCATCTTTGCGTCATGAACACGATTCGTTTTTTGTTTTTGTTTTTTAAAAGACCACGCCCGCTTTGGGGCAATTAATCCTTGTGTCGCGGGGTACTTTACAACCATATAATTGACGGACACAAATTACATCCAGACTCAGAACAACTATTTATGTGTCACACAAATAGTTGTCCGGCGCGGGACTCGAACCCGCGACACGAAGCTGCGAGGCGACTGTCTAAGCCAATGCCAATGGGTGGGATTAATTTATCTATAATATTGACATATGTATTTATAACTATATATAAGTATGTTTATCAGTTGTCTGTTTGCCATAGATACAGGATTGGCTTAGATTGGGGTCAGATGGCAGTGTGTTAATTGTCCCAAGACAAGATATTTATTTATTTAATACCTATATTTCAATACTTGACTTTTTGTTTACAAATAGTCCCTTGTCAGTAAAGTGCATTCCACTTTTCTCTGTTCTAAACTAAGTTGACGTCCAGCATAATATCCTATAGCATTTCTTTCACTTCATGAACTGCCAACTATCCTTAGATTTTGGGTACAGTCGGACACTAAATCACCGACAAAAATCGGTACAGTCGGGCTCAAATCGGCAATCGATAAAAGTCGATTATAAACTGTTTGGTATAACTCAGTGTTGAAAAGCTTAGATCAGCATATTATCAACTACAATGAAATTCCTCAAATAACGCGCTTTAATAGATGCAACCCTACCCGTCTGACGTCACATGAGAAACATGTCGTATTTAATTAATCCGCAATTAGCTAATTCGGCCTTTGAAGTTACATTAGTCCTATTACGGTGTATTATGAAACCTTAATCAATGGATATTTGCCGCAAATAGCGGTTAAGTACATACCTACTTCCAACGTATGATAGAAATAATGTTCTCTTAAGTGAATATAGGTCACGTCAGGATACGCAGACTCTCTACAAAGACTAGGCAACTGGATATATAGTATATTCGTTGGCTATTCGATCGGTTAGCAGTTCGATGCTGGATAGAGATCAAGTTTTACATACTCTCCAAAACCTGACTCTGGACTGCCTGAGTACATAAAGGCCCTGATGAGGCCTGCTCTTGGACCTCATCTGATGTTGAGCACGCTTTTGACAATAAGCGGGATTGCTTTTCGCTCCGGATGTCGTGGGTTTGATTCCCACCAAGGACAGAAACCTGCCTGTTGGTGTGGTTGGCAAATGATTGCTTTTCACACCGGAGACCGTGGCTTCGATTCCCACCCAGGACAGATATTTTTTTGCGTGAACATACCTGTTTGACCTGAGTCTGAGTGCGATTATTCATATAAGTATCTATGTATTTACAAAAGAAAAGTAGTTCATGTAATATATCAGTTACCTGGTTTCTATAGTAGGTACAAGCTTTGCTTAGCTTGGATCAGATGGCACTGTGTGAATAACGTCCCAGGATATTATTATATAGTATCAAGAAAAGCATAAGACCTTGCATATAATTATGTAGGTAGTCGGTAAAGTACCTAGGTACATATTATATACAACGTTTTTGCCAGTTTCAGTTAATGAGGGGTCTTAGTCTGGCAAGAAGATAACTCGGTAGCAATCCAGAGTTTAGAAATCGGAAATATCCTCTCATCCATCATCCCATCCATCAGTGAGCACCTAGAGTCGATTTTCGAACCGTCAATGGGATAGTCTCCAACACAGATACGTAGTTTGTGGATTTATTTTGCCAGACAGCTCGAGCCCACCGTTACTTCTATTGGTGATTCAGTGAAAGGCTCCTAGACTAAATGTGATGATGATGATGATGTTTTCCCGGCCTAATTTTGGCCACGGCGGCCATTCTCAATGGAGATTAGTCAATTGCGCAGGACATATTATAGTGCACAAGTGTGTGCGCAAACACAGGGGCACTTTCTATTCCATCACTCTCATGATCCGATGGGACGGCTAGCGACACAACCGGAAAAAGGTCAGGTACAGGACCGACGGCTTTACGTGCTCTCAGAGGCACGGGGGTGTAATACCGCCAACTTCCAGACTTCGGGCAGATACTGAGAAATGTCTTTTTACGGAAAAATCCTAAAATCCCTTTTTGGACCGACCCGGGATTTGAACCCAGAACCTCATTCTCTGCGGTTGAACACGCTACCACTAGACCATCGAGGCAGTCTGAATGTAAACGACATGTAAAAAACTAAACAGTATTCAGCTCTATATGTTGAAATTTCATTACAACATTGGTTCACTTACATTCAAGCGTAGAACCATCTTCGCTATAAGGTATAAGTACGCGTACGTGTGGTAGGTATATACGTAACTTCGCCAAACATGGGTGGTACCCATACGAATACAAAGTCAATATTTTGCTGTTTGGTTTGTACGATAGTACATCGAACGGTAGAGTGTGTATTATTGGCATAGCCAACGGTAAATTAAATATACATGTTAGCGCTTTTACTCACTGCAAAGTTTTAACACAAAAACATTTGACGGGCCTGTTTGGTAGATACGCTCTCCCTTCACGCCGCTTCGATTCCCACCCGGGACAAATATTTGTGTGCATGAACATGTCAGTTTGTCCTGAGTCTAGGTGTAAATTACCTATAAGTATGTATTTAAAAAAGAAAAATATTATATGTAATATATCAGTTATCTGGTTTCCATAGTACAAGCCCTGCTTAGTTTGGGATCAGATGGCCGTGTGTGAATAATGTTCCAGGATATTAACTGTAGGTACCAAAAGCAAGATGAAGATCGGAATAAAATAGGAAATTGCATTTCCATTCGTTTAAGAGGATTACGGCAAGAAATTCGCCACAATAACAATCTCTTCTTGGATTTTTCTCCTCTTTTAGGTATAAATTTGAATGCTGAAACATTTAGAGGATTCCAGACATTACGTACCTAACTACGTAAGTTCTATTCGATTCTAGATCTAATACGTTTAATGCTAATGCCCACACGAGAACGTGAAATGAATAGGTATTGGTTAATGCTGACTTAGTTTAATTACTTTTTGGACGATCGCCGTGTTTCAGCTGCCTTCTTACCCAAAGGTTGCGGGTTCGATCTCGTACAAGACAAATATTTGTGTTAATGAATATTTCTACTGTTCTTGTTCTAGGTTTTTTATGTGTACTGTATGTAAATATATACAAAAAATGCGGGGCAGTCTTCGGGGACTGCCGATAGAAGTTACTAGAGAAGCCGATAGAAAAGTATTTTTCATTTCTCATACTCGGAAGCGAATGGAAGATGTTACTTCCCATCTTTGGGTGGAAAAGACTCATATACATTTAAAAAATAGAACCAAATTTGGTTAGGCAGTTGGGTGTAAACGTTTTTTACAAAAATGCTGCGGTCATGTGAGTGTATAAACAGCCAGTGTGAAATAAAAATAATACCTTCCGTCTTACGAATATTTGACCATGTCACGTGTCCTGATGCGAATTTAATAATTAAGTTTAAGTTTTTACCCCACCCAAAAAATTAACAACGCCGCTAAAGAAGTTTCACTTCAAAAATAAGTTCCTATCCATTGTCTAGTGTCTAAGCTTTGTGAGACGGATCTTTATTTATATAATCACCATTAATAAAACCAGACTGCCTCGTTGGTCTAGCGGTAGCGTGTTCAACGGCAGATAATGAGGTCCTGGGTTCAAATCCCGGGTCGGGCCAAAAAGTGATTTTAGGATTTTTCCGTAAAAATAAATTTCTCAGTATCAGCCCGAAGTCTGGAAGTTGGCGGTGTTACACCCCCGTGCCTCGGAGAGCACATAAAGCCGTCGGTCCTGTACCTGACCCCTTTCCGGTCGTGTCGCCTAGGCGTCCCATCGGATCATGTGAGTGATGGAATAGAAAGTGCTCCTGTGTTTGCGCACACACTTGAGCACTATAATATGTCCCTCGCAGATAGCTAATCTCTGTTAAGACTGGCCGCCGTGGCCGAAATTCGGCTAGGAGGACATTACCTTTATACCTTTAGACTCTATAGACTAAGCGGCTGTTTACGGTCTTAACCTATTCTATCACTTACGAACTGTAAGGGCACCAATATAATCGACTCTTTATACAACATAGAGTCCGAAGACTAAAGTTACATTATGCTTAAGTCATTGCCATAATTTTCCATTCATTATCTGTCTTGGGAAACATCGTTAATGAATGACAAATAACGAAACCGTCTAAAACTTCTGAACTTAACTTTGACTGACGTAACTTTTGTTTGGCCATAGCGATTTCCATCTTATCTACAGCCGTGTTCTGGAAAACTGCTTTAGCCATCTCAATAAACAGATTTTATATTATTTTATATTACTGCCCCATTTATCTAGCGGTAGCGTGTTCACCCGCAGAGATCGAGGTCCTGCGTTAAAATCCCGGGTCGGGCCAAAAGTGTTTTGGGACTTTTCTGTAAAAAGAAAAAATATCAATATCAGCTCAAAGTCTGGGAGTTAGTGTTATTATAGGTACCCCCGTGCCTTGGAGAGCACGTAAAGCTGTCACTCAGTACTTGATCTCTCTCCGTCTCATGTCAGTCGTCCCATGAGATCATACAAGTAATGGAATAGAAAGTGGCCCTGTGCTTGCGTTTGTTACACTTATGCACTATAATATGTCCCGCGCAAATGGCTAGTCTCTATTAAGACTGGCCATTATTATTAGTAAACAAATTTATAGACAGTATGTAATTTGCTATAACGTGCATATAGCTGCTGATCGAAATGAAAGGACCTTGCTTGTTCAGGTTAAACATAGGATAGATAATTTTGGTTATATAGAACTTTAAAAGTTAAATCTTAAAGTTCTATATATATTCTTAAAATTAAAATTTATTAATATATATATGTTGGCGTGGTTGATAGATGCTTGCCTTTGACGCTGCAGGTCGTGGGTTTGATTCCCACTCAGGACAGATATTTGTGTGCATGAACAAGTCTGTTTGTCCTGCGTGTAATTATTTACAAAAAAAAGTAGTATATGTAGTATATCAGTTATCTGGTTTCCATAGTTACAAGCTCTGCTTAGTTTGGGATCAGATGGTATGGATGTAAATAATGTCCCAGGGTCAGCATATCTATTATTATTATATTATTACTTTAATATATAATAACATTGAAATCTGTGTGTACTATGAGAAGGACAGAACAGCTAAGAAAATTGTAAGTCTAATAATTACATCGTCATATTTGTGTTAGAGTTTAAAAACAACACATCAAAAGCACACAACGCTTCCGAGTTAGGTTTGCACCTTGGGAAATTCAAAAGTTGATTTCCACTGGCTAGGTTATCATCGCTCTCTGTCAACGATAATAGTAAAAGAATATTCGTACGACCATCGATACATGGAGCACCATTCATCACTTCCGACGTTGTGTGCTTTATGTGCGAGTAGATACACTTCCGGTTATATCTTCTCTATTTGGATAGGGTAACACGAAGTGAAGTAGCCCATTTTCGGAACTTAAAAGCTTTTTTTGTACGTAACATATGAAACTCATGAATATTTTTTGGTTTGGCTTACATACTATTAATATTAAAAACCTATAAATGAAAAACTGAATTTAAATCGTCACCTGCGGGCAACATTAAACCGTATAAAATAAAAAATATATTTTTTTTTTAACATAGTTTATGAAAAGAAAAAAATATAAGATTTTAAAGATGTCTGAAAAATAAGCTCTACCCTTCTTTCTTATATTGAGATAAATAAATCACTATACTAGGACGTGTAAATGAATACTAAGTATTGAGTATATCTTCTAGAACAATAAAAATACCACAATTTTTTGTTACTACTTTTAACTGCAATCTGAAATGTACTTTTTTTATTTTAAATATAATACGACTTATATTGTGTGTTCATTGATACAAACGTGTTAAAATATTTTATTATTAGATTTTACTTATTATATTAAATCTTGAAGTGCCTTTTGTCTACTTACATAATGAAGCAAAACCATGTTTAACATGGGTTTCTTTCTTGACTTATCAGGCGTCGGTACTTATAGCAACACTTCAATTACAATGATGCAAAATCAATATAACATTATAATACACAAAATCGGTTCTTTGCATATAACAATAATAATATCTTATTAATTAATTATTGATCGATTTAATAGAAAGCTTAACTTACACTATTTTTATTTATAATTTTCTTTAAGCCTTCGGTCCTGTATGTGCCATTGGTTTATTTAATGTCATTTGGACTTTTCATTGTGGACACTGGTTTTTAAGTCTATTCTATGGTGGTAAGTAAGTACAAAGGTAAATATTAACGGAACTAACATACTATAAATTAGATTGAGAACTACTAAATGAATGGCAATGTAGATGGCATACCTCAACCAAGGGTCGCCATCTGCACCAGTTCTTTCCGGACATACGCGAACGGTTAAATAAAACTTGGCTAGTCACAGACCATTGTGTTGCACAATTTCTTACCGGACACGGCAATTTTAAAAGTAAATTGTTTAGTTTCAAATTAGTATCTTCACCAATCTGTCTGTGCTCAACTTCCTGTGAGGAATATCAACAAACCGGTCACCACACACTTTGGGAGTGTGATCTCTGGCAAAATCAGCGTGATATTATGTTAAATAGCTTGCAGCCAATATCTGAAGTGGTTTATTATACGGATCTAGTAGCACTTCCGTACGTTTAAGCGATTTTGCCATACCAACTACTGGAATCAAATATAACAGCTCACTTAGGACCCTTAAATTAATACTCGGTGCTTTTGTAGCTGGCTTCTCTAGTTGCAATTCTCTCGTTTTATGAGGCTATATTCTCTTTATATCATTCTGTCTCTCGCTTTGCTCTGGAGGCAAGTGGAACTATTCAATTTCTAACTCCTCCATGTTTCATTCTGATTAAATTCGTTGCGGGATCCAAGACAGTTCAAGCGATTCCCCGGGATATGTCTGAGCCTCACCGCTCAGTGTCATTTCATTGTGTGCCACTGTTGACCCTTGCTTACAGGAGTTGCTGTGGAGGGTTAGAGGGAGGGACTAGTCCCGATAATTATATCTTTTAGTACTTTCATAAGCTTGATAAAACTATAATAAGTAATTTATAGTAATTTTACTTCCGTCCATAATACTTACCTACGTACTTTAAAACTTACAAAGTAACAGTAAATGCGTTAAAACGACTATATGTACTATTATGTGATTTCTAATCATTAAATAAAATTTAAAATAATAAAACAGATCTTGGCATTACTCTTTTCTTAATTTTTGTTGAAAATTAACCATAATACCACCATACCAACCATATAAAATTAAATTTGTTAATACTAAAATGATTAAAATTTATTTTTACGAAAATGAAACCATCGTAGGGCCATCAGCACAAACTAATAGGTACATATATATGTGTTAGTTCGGCGGAAATCGTAATATTGCAAGAGAAATCCTACCCGCAAGTCCATCACTCCTTGAATTACCCTAAATTTACCTTTTTCCAACCTTTCGCTGACTAACGATGAAAAGCAGAACTACGGTTGCAATTAGCATTGACCTGAGGCGCACAATAAACTTGCTTAACACTAATAGCCGAAAGTGTAATCTTCATACAATTGAACTGGCTTTAAAATGGAAATTCGAAGCTGACAATAACTAATGATATGCTGACCTGCTTGTGTACGTACTTCTTATTAAGCCGCATGACATGTTTGGGTTCATTAAGTATAATAAATTGGGAATATATTGATCGAATTAACATCAAATAAAAGCATAGAGAAAATGTTTGTCAATTTATATAGCTAAGTCTCGGAAATGTTTCCTCTTTATATAAGAAAGCAATGGTCTTATTTGATTCCTTCGAACATAACGACCGGAAATTCAATTATGGTCATTCTTATTTTGATTGTAACTCTAATTTCTTACCCAAACTCAAGGTATACCTTCCGGAACAACTCATAATCTATACCCACAATAACATTGTTTATGTAATATACTTAATATATTGTTTAATCTCCAAATAGATTGTTTCCAATTCTCGATATATATATGATCAAACCATCGACAATATTTACTTTGTACCGAAACAAGAGTTGTTGGATAAAGTTAACTTACATTACAGTGAGTGTTTAAAGGCTTTGGATAAAGAATAGGTCGAGGGAAGACTGTTTGCAGCGGCTTATTGAGTGCAAACACGGTCGGGGACGGCAAACACTTAGAGCAGCGCGCTTTGTGCGGCCAAATTTATTAAATACTAGCTTTTACCCTCGGCTTATTTCGCATGGAGGTATTTTTTTAAATGTAAAATAAAATTACTGCAAGTTTGGCGCAGCTAACTGGTTACTGCAGTAAGACAATCGCGTCCCGGTTTTGATTTCCGCAAACGACAACTACCTATTTATTTGACCTCTAAGTAGATTTTCTGAGTCGTTTCAGATACGTCTTAGGTCTTTAGTCTATACCTACTTTCTTTTATTACTGTTGAAGAAAGTTTAATCGATATAACGATAGCGTCTATGCTCCCAAGAATCCACAGATACAGATGCCTTTGGGATCTTGTAATTATATAGGAAATAAAGGAAATACTTTTATATGGTAAATCGTAATTATATTTTCTTTACTTTCTCTATGATGTTACACGTTCATAGCAACTAAGGTTCAAATAGAATCAGTTTCAAACGAACGAAAGTCCACGACCATGAAGATCATCACACTTCCCACGTCACACGATAGTTGAAAATATGCTACCTTCCAGTATATGAGATAGTTGTGTGCTAAGGATAGCATATAGTCTTTAAGCTTTGTTTTTGCGAACAAGAGGTAAAAACATGAGAAGCTAACGACTAAATCCATATTACAGAAGAGGTATAGATAGTTAAGATGAGTTACACTGTATTAACTGGTAGCCACTAGATAAATCCACCAAGCTTAACACCAGCGCACAGTAGGAATTCAGCCAAGCGCTAGTTGGACTTAAATTTACGGATTTCATCGCTTGGGAGGATTGGCTGGTCGTTTTATTGGTGATTTTAATTCTTTGGATTATTACTAACTGGTTACCCTAACTTACCCTTGATTGTAGATTTTTTGTGGTCTGTATGTTATTTCAGGGTATATATACATAACATAACCTATCTTTCAACCAAAGCCGTTCGGCCATTATATATATGATAAATCCAAACATCTAAACACACAAACCTTTTCAGTGTATAACAATAGTAAGTTATTTTATTTTTCAGACCTCTTTAAAAGCTATTTTATTTTAAGACAAGGTCTGCGCAAACTTTTCTAAATATAGAGATGCTAAAATTAAATTTACTAAGGCCGCCTCGATTCTGTCAAAATATTCTGGCCATAAATTAACGTCTAGGAAATTATAAAATTTAATATAAACACAACATTTATAAAAGTTTAATAAACGTTGAATGGTAAAATTATGGACTTGTCTTTTGATTAGAAATAAACTTTTATTTTTATTATTTCTATTTAAATTAGTCAAAACTATTCAATACTGGATAGCTTAACCACTCAACGTATAAAGAAATTCAAATTCAAATTCTATTATTTTTTCATTTGGTCATGTTTATATGGACAATAGGATTTACGGCACGACTAGAAGTACACGATGCATAAAATTTAATATCTACAACATGTAACGTAAACAGTGTGAACCTACATAATAGTTCATCATCATCATCATATCAGCCGAAAGACGTCCACTGCTGGACAAATGCCTCCTCCAAGGATCTCCACAATAGCCGGACCATAATAGTTCAATCTAGTAAAATAATTAGATTAATAAAACGGTTGTGCATTAACATTACATCACACTAATATTATAAAGGCGAAAGTTTGTGACTTTGTGAGTGTGTATGTTTGTTACTTCTTCACGTCTAAATGGCTGGAGCGATTTTAATAAAATTTGGTATGGAGCTGGCTGACACCCTGGATTAACACATAGGCTATAATTTAAGCGCGGGTAAAACCGCGGGACACAGCTAGTTATTTAATAATTATTTCATTTAGTCAAATGGTAAACTTGTTTTTCCATTAAAAAGCTCCAAAACGAAAAATATTCGTCACTTCTGAATCAAATAAACACCAATTTATCCAAAAGCATCCATCCAAAATATACGCGACAAATCCGGTTTTAATTAAAAAATTCAAGGTCGCGATAGTACACGTCCATGGGAGAACTGAGAAAAAATGATACGAGCTTGTGAACGCGACAAGTGCTCTGCCGGGCATCGAACCGGCCCGTCCGGCAGGTTTCGCTGTCCAGTCGGTGCAGACCACACGCCCGGCATCCGTCTCTTCGTCAACAGCGATTATGTAACGGATACTTATTATAGGTACTTGTAGTTAGGGACTCAAACTGTTATAAAATAAATGGTTTTTCCTTTAAATCTAGTGTTACGCTTCGGGCCTTTCGAGGACTTTCTGGGCTTTCGGGCCTGTTGGTGTGGTTGGCAAATGCTTGCTTTTCACGCCAGAGGTCGTTGGTTCGATTCCCACCGAGGACAGATATTTGTGTGCATGAACATGTCTGTTTGTCCTGAGTCTGGGTGTAATTATCTATATAAGTATGTATTTATAAAAGAAAATGATGTAGTATAACAGTTATCTGGTTTCCATAGTACAAGCTCTGCTTAGTTTGGGATCAGATGGCCGTGTGTGAATAATGTCCCAGGATATTATTATTTTATCGGTACAAATAAACGTCTAGGGACCCCTTTCACACAACTGTCTCGTTGGTCTAGCGGTAGCGTGTTCACCCGCAGAGACCGAGGTCCTAGGTTCTTAATATCAGCCCGAAGTCTGGGAGTTGGCGGTATCATACCCCCGTGCCTCGGAGAGCATGTAAAGCCGTCAGTCCTGTATCTCATCTCTTTCCAGTTGTGTCGCTAGTCGTCCCATCGAATCATAAGACTGATGGAATAGAAATTGCCCCTGTATTAACACACTTGAGCACTATAATATCACTTTTTGGCCCGACCCGGGATTAGAATCCAGTACCTCATTATCTGCGGTTGAACACGCTACCGCTTGACCAACGAGGAGTCACAGATTACAGTAAATAGAGAGGCTATGTTTACAAATATTGGTTATTTTTCTCATTGAGTACATAGGTACTCTGTTCAAATCGTGCGGAACCATTTATCTAATTATCAAGTTACCGGAGAAAGGTACCGAAAGGCTATATTTACTTACTTGCCGTATGGGCAATGGTTATCCTAGTGTCAGAGTTGTTCAAGCCGCCCAGCAGGTCTCTTACATGGCTTAGCGAACATTGTCTTATGACTACAACTGGGAACAAAAGCTTAACGTGGTCATGAAAAATTAAACCCATCTGTGGGCTGACCGGATGCGGTGAGCGAACTGGCAGAGCGCCCCCATCGGAAGGCTATTCCGACGCAAAAAGGGGTGTTATAGGTTTGTCATCGATGTCAGTGTCTGTGGCATTGTAGCTCTCAAACGGATGACCCGATTTCGATGCTGTTTATTTCATTTGAAAGCCAGTTTTCTTGCAGTGGCTCTTAGCTATGATTGTTTAATACCACTCCAGCAGCGTAAGTATATCAGCAAAATAATGTAAAAGTTAATGTTTAACTAATGTTTGTGGGCTTGGAAACGTTATTATCTACAGCTTTGCCTGTACGTTAAAATCTTTTTCCTACTAGGGTAATGAAACTATAGTGAATATTTAAATATCTTGGCAAGCCTGCCAAACACGAACACAACATACCGAGTGGAGTGTGTTAAAGATCTCTCTCGTACTATATTCAGAATGAGCATCGCATTACGTCGGTACGTAAGTACCTTCTCCGTGTTTGCTGTATGTGTCCATACAAATTAGTTGTAAAAGCGGAGACAGTATGTTGAGTTACATACATATGTACGCACTTAAGAGGAACTGCCACAACCGACTATGACCTAGATTTTTTTGTGCAACAACTAAATTGATTTTAGTAGAAATGCGCAGTACATAAGTTTTTAAACGTATTTAAAATATAAAGGGATTCTCATTTTAACTGTATGCCTTTTTATCAAAATTCTGTTCTTAATTTGTTAAGTTATTAAGTAATGGTTTCGTTATAAATGTTGTTCAAACCTAATTATAAAGTTTTATTGACTTGATTTATGAATTATTTAAAACTGTAAATATTATATGAGTTTTTTTTTCATTTTGGCCGTGTGTTACAGTGCTCTCTACTAATTATGCTTCTCTACTAATATAAATGTATAAATTTCAATCCTAGTTACATTTATACCATAGGTAAGCTGTACAAAAATTAAGTGCAAGTGCATGCTTAGATTTTGACAAAACTGCAAATCTGTGAACTTACCTATAAAGAGACAAAATACGTAATGAAGGTTTGTAAATGTAGGAAATTTAATTTCTCTACCTTATAATGCCAATTACTTTACAATAGCTAATATTTACAATTGCAAATAAAATAAATAAAATTAAGTGTTTGACCTACTGTTATGCAGATAAAATATTTGATTTTTGTAAGTTTGTTTGTAATTGATAAAAATTCTTTCATATATAGCTACATTTTGTTTAAAATCCAGCAAAATATGGGCGTATTTTATTTAAAATCCATCTGATATAATGTAATTCTAGGTATCAAAAATTTTCTATTTTTTTCTGAATAACTTTCGTCGTGCCTGGGTGGTAAGATCCAAAATCCAGGAATTACAAGTTTTTTTCTGAGTGGCAGATGTTAGAAATGACAAACCTGTATCAGATACCAAACTATATCGTGTAAAAATATTACTCTGCCCTATAAATTAACGCATATTATACGTTATCTGTGTAAAAGATAGCATACCCTCTTAAGTATACAAGGGCAAAAGTAGAGGCAGGAGGCGGTAAACGCACGTAGGTACGAGTACGTACACTCAGTTCTGTGGCTTCTGTGGTTCGCATCCCACACAGCACTTTCACCGATTCCCCGCTCATTAGCGATGCCACACCGACTCTTCAGCAAACACTCAGTGCCTACAAATGGCTCGCCTGTTTCACCCCTACCTACACGTGTTGGCGAACAATCTTTTCAAGAAATCGACACAATACTCCCCCACTGCGCTTTGAGAGCTTTCAAATGACGTTGTTTTTACACGCACATTATAAAAGAAATCACGCTGTTTAAGTTAGTAACACACTAAGAATGTTCACAACACGGGGAATAAAAGGGTGAAGAATTTACCGAACCAATCCTAATCTAATCTACGCTTCTACGTGTGGGCTAACATTGATGTAATGGCTGCTTAAAATTAATACAGTTCTTGTATAAAAATGAACGCGTAAAAAAATTAAAAATTGCTTCGTAAATTGTAATCTACAACCTAAGTTTATATAGAGAAATGTAATAAATATCTTCGTTCGCCTTAACATTATTTTTTTAACAATTTATAACGTATTTTGCATTTTATTTAAGAAAAAATGTTAAAATGAAAGTATTTGTATTTAAAATGCCACGTTTACTCACACTTCATTGAAGCTTAAAAATACTTTTTCCTTAATTCGAAATGATTTTTGTGGTATATTAATATAATAATAATTATATGGAACGCAATTTCACTTTCTTTTACGAACCGACTTTGAAAATTACATTTCCATTCGATATAGCATACTTTATGCTTTCGAACTGGTCCCATTTGATAGCCTCATGTATGGTTTTCTCCAACAAAAAACTTCTGATTAAAAGCACTTTAAGTAAGTTAAATGTTTTTAAAATAATAATTGTTCTTCATGAAATATATTTAAGGACAGAAAAAAAATTGTTAAGTAACTTTTGTCTAAGAAATTATTCAGTCAAAGAAATAAAAAAGATACTTTTTCGTAACAATATAAATTGTAATTAAAATAATAACCGTATTTAAAGAACCATCGTTTAAAACTAATATGTACTTTGTGTCCATCAATTATATGTTTGTAAAGTACCCCGCGATACAGGGAACAATATTCATAGTGCGGGAAAAAAAATATATAGCCGGTGATGTCTAATTACCTAAAACCCTATAGGGGCTTTAATTTTTACAAGAGTTTTGTCAACCACCATCAAAGATTATCTAATGTCATAGATCTGAAGAGTTTGACTCTTTAGGAAATGTACGCAACAGACTGTATAGCAGATACATTTTGACGCGTAGGCGTCAAATGTTCCTTTCACTAATTCCATTAGGAAATACATACATAAATACACCAACATACCTTCATAAGCCTATAATACAATTAAGTAGGTAATTATTTTATTCCACAAACACAACCCAGGTCGTGGTCGGGGGCATTTTGACTTTACCTGTCTCTTGTTAGTATTTTATGTTCGGAAACTAAACGAGTGTAAGTAGCGCCTATTAAACAGCATGGTGCTTATTACTAGCACAGTTTGAAATTAGAAACTTAAGTGGTAAACACTTATCGAAGTTATACTTCTTTTGGCGCGATGGAGAAAAATGATGAGAGTGAATTTTTACGATGCGCGCGCACACCGACACCTAAATTTAACAGCATGAAGTTGGTTCTAGATGAGAGTGAATTTTTACGATGCGCGCGCACACTGACACCTAAATTTAACAGCATGAAGTTAGTTCTAGGTGGTATGAAAATTGATAACTATGTTCAAGTTGTATATTCTAGTATTTTTATTTAAATAAAATCTTTTTGATTAATTTTAATATTTATCGTTAATCACTACTGCATTTTAATTATTTTTTTTCCATACGCCAAAGAAGTATTACTTCTAACGCGTGTACATAAGTACACACAGAATTTTTTTTTCTTTCTTTTTCTTTTGAAAGTCAACGCCCGCACCACCGAATCTAATCCCTGTGTCGCGGGGTAGGAACTTTATAAACATATGTAGGTATAATAGGACACATTACATCCATCCAATTTCATCTGGCTGGTTATACGTTATTGAACAGTATGGCTACGGTAACCACTTGCATTATCAGGCGGGCCGTATATTTTTGCTTGAAAGAAGAAAGAAAGAGAGAATGAAAATAGGTTTATTCAGTAAACTAGCACAGATAATAATTTAAAAGAAAACTATACATAAACATAAGTGCCTGATGGTTAATTGCGAGTCCGAATTAACTGCAACATTCATACTTACAGCGCCGGTTTTCTGTTGGAGCCAAGTACAATAGCTCGACGGACAATGGAAGAGGCAGTACAGCTTGTAGTTATATTTAAAAAATACTCCGACACATAATACTGGACTGGGTGGAATTACACACTGGCTGGTTATTCCATCAATACAAATTCATCAATAATTTGCGGATGAACTAAAATATCTACACATTTCAAGATGTACATATAATAGACGGACACATTACATCTATCCAATTACATCTGGCTGGTTTAACGTTATTGAACACTATAGCTACGGTAACCGCTTGCATTATCAGGCGGGCCGTATATTTGCTTGAAAGAAAAAAGAAAGAGAGAATGAAAATAAGTTTATTCAGTAAACTAGCACAGATAATAATTTAAAAGAAAAATACACATTATATAGAAGTACTTAATGATTAATTATCTGTGCGAGTCCGAATTTACTGCAACATTAATTGTTACAGCGCTGGTTTTCTGTTGGAGCCAAGTACCATAACTCTACGGACAATGGACGAGACAGTACAGCTTCCAGTTACATTTAAAAAATACCTCGACACTAATAGTGGACTGGGTGGAATTACACACTGGCTGGTTATTCAATAAACACGAATTCATCAACAATTTGTTGCCGTACCACAATATCTTCACATTTCAAGATATCCGATTAACGTGTACCTACTTCGTTAAATAGCTGTATAATATTAATACTATTAGTAGGGTTTCAACATCATTTCGGCTACGTCGCGGCTGCCAATCCCAATTAACTCTATATAATTATGCAGAACATATTATATATAGCACACGAGTGTGTACGAACATAGAAGTGCACTCTCTTCTCCTCAATGACACGACATGGGTAATATCTGGGGCAGGCTTCACGAACTCTTCGAGACACGGGGGTAAATGTACGCGCCGCCTAATTATAATGTTTTTGGCAGCTCACTCCTATGAATTACAGTTTTTTTTTTATTTTCGGTGAATACTACAGAAAATTCGTACCCTGTGCATGGTAAATAATCGCAGACTATAAACAAGTCTTGAAATAAGATAAATCGATAACATGAAAATTTATTTTGACTTTGTAAATTTTTATAAAATAAAAATAGTATCCACGACTCCAAATTTAAGTTGGGAATCCAGGAATTTAAGTTGAAACCTTGAGTATAGAACAATAACTCTGTCCATTCATTTAATTATCTTTTAGCTGCCCTAGAATATAACTTGATAGGAGCTAGCTAAATATCGTTGCTATAATAAAATAAATTTTTTAAATGTTTTCATACAATGTGTACCTAAATATTTATGTTACTAGAAATAATAATGTATATTACTACAAACATGTTCTGACTATTTGCAAGCGCTTTTTTAAAGTCTACGTGAATAAAAACCTTTTTTATTTTATTTTATTTTAAACTATATAATAAGATATGCATGCGTTAGTGGAATTTAACTCTAAAACTAGCAAACTTGTATGTCTCTTAATTTGTACTCAGCCTAGTTGCTATTAACTGTCACATACAGGCATGATGCAGAGATAATGTAAGATATCTTTATATCAAATCATGGCAGCTCAATAGAGTTGCATTTGATACGGCTGGGCGTGGCCCGTCGCTTCCACGCGAATATATTGCGGCTGGCACTGGCCCTCACTGCAGTCACAAAGTAATATATCCAACAGAGAGTAAGACGCAACATATCTCTAAAAATGCACACACACGTATTGATACATTTTAAGTGAGGTTCAACAACTTGTTCGGTACTAAGGTGTTCAATTGCACTCACCGGTCCGTAAGTAATCAGCAAGGCAAAGCACCTAAGCTCGCAGTAACCTAGGTGACCGACAAATTAGTTTAATTTCTGAGCTTCTCCGTGCCACACAGGGCAAGTTAAGTTGTCGCTCCCGTTGACTTCGGACAACAGTTGTGAAGTCATTTTAGAGGCAAACTGGGAGGCTTGAACAACTCAGACAGCAGGGTCATATTATCAAAAGAGAAGTTAGGTACCTACGTATAACTTTTTCCGATGTTTCAATAAGGCAAGTGTGTCCTTAGTTACCTGAAACAAACGAATTATAATGTATATACGTAATAAAATTATTTCAGATCATCAATTACTCATAATTTAAGTGAGATAGACTATAGCAATTTATTCGCTCTACGAGTAAATGCATCTCCTACTGAGAAGTGTCTCCGCCTCACAGAATACCACGATACTATACTTCAGATAATAGCATCATTGTATTAATGTTGTGGTCGTGGGTGTGAATAAGGTTGCCAGCGTCCATTTGAGAGGGAAGTTGTAAGTGATTCTATTTCTAATGCAAATATCAAAGGCTTCGCATCCTTTTTTGTCTTATTTGTATATACAAATATGTAGTTACGTGAATGAGTAAACTTGTTTGGAAATATTTCTATAGATCAAGTTTGGTGTGGAGTAAACGTCGCGTCGGGTTGTCGCGTCCGTCTATGTGAATGAATTCAGCAATTTGGTCGTGGCTTTCGTTCTGAGTGTTGTTTATTTATGTGTTGAAGTCCTTCAAACTGTGCCTACACTAAACATACTAAATGGTGAGAGTGGGTACTCGACTAACATTATTAGTAGCAGTAGGGTTGCGTAAAAGTATACGTTCTTTATTTAAAAGATAGGAGTCCACTATTTATATACATACCTCTATATTATCTATCATCTTCTGAAGTGAACTTCCTAGTATTAATTTATTAATAACTTCGCCCCGCAGTCCTCGCTATTTAATAATTTGTTGTAGCATATTTGTTATTTCAGAGTATAATCTATATATATTTCAAATTTAATGCAAATTTATTTTTAGTCATTTTTGTGTGATTAGAGACGGACCCCAAACATACAAACTAAGACATTTATGTTTTTTAATCTTATTCAATTGACATGTATTAGTTTATATGCCAAATTGTTATTGTTGCCAATTCCTTATTGAAAACTTTCAACAATTTTACCATTATTTCAGACATTAAATGTACACATTAGGGTGGAACAAAACCTGCACTATACTAATGCCTAATACTTTTAATGAAAACCTCACCCTGCACTATACAATATATAGTTAATGTAAACCTTATAGCTACCTAAATATTTCCCTTTACACAATCACGATACATAGTTTAGCTATCAATCGGCTATACTTATGAGAATGTCGCCCTTAGCCACAGAGCCATTGCAACAGTTTTCACACCATGGTATACGTATGTGACTGAGGCAGTATGTTTAGACAAAAGTGTGTGGAGACTAAGATAATGTGCAGAGAAAAGCAGCCCGGAACGAGTTACACAACGTTTTGTTTTTCCGTAACATATCTACGTACTGCCTCAGCTTCATTTGCATATCTAAATATCGCACTAAGGGCCGCACCTTTGCAAAATAAGCTAACTAATACAGATTAAGAGGGTACATGCACGCTGCCGTAATGTGGTATTTTAATTTAGTTCTTGTAATTTCATGATTTTTGATCTATTTTTAAAGGTTTCCAGAGTGAGTTAACTTTCAGAAAAAAAACTTAATTTCTAACTCTATACAAGGTTTATATTAATAACGTTCAAAATTTATGCGATTAAGCATTATTAGGTTATGTAAAATCTAAATATTAATCGAGGAAGAGCACGCTTGATTGTTGATTTTTGAAGTGAAATCTTTTTTACTGGAGTGAATGTAAGTGAGCCGTCACGCTCGGGTCGGTGACGATAAATCGGGTTAACTCAGCTCCAGTCGTCATCAGCCACGTTTAATACTCGACAAAAAGTTAGAAGTTCTCGCGTCTATCGTATATTCATAAACATATACCCATTTCTTTGACATTTTCACTCTCATTATTAACGATTCATTTAAAACAAAATATAATAAAAATTAAGTTTGATGACGACATATTTAGAGGGTTTGCGTTTACTGCGGGTATTACAAGTTCTATAATTATCACGTGACAATGCGTGTATGTGGAGATAGTCTATGTTTGATGGGACGCAAAAAATGTAACACGCAAAATACTTCATGGGATTATAAAAACCAATGAGGTGAAAGTAAAATTTGATTTGAATTTGTTACCTTTTTGTTAGTAGTTATACTACAACCAACTGCAGATTCAATGCAAATAAGACTTTATTTACCCCTTGTAAGGTTTAAGCTCACATCCATCAAAACAGGTTTTATACGCTGCAGGTCCATTTTCACATCCACGCGAACGTACAGACGCCAGCACATCCAGCTACCCCAATCTGTCAAATTCCTTTTATAGATTTTCAACTTTATCACATAGATAAGCATAAGTTCACTTTCAATTGGGGTAGCTAGATGTGCTGGCGTCTCTACGCTCAGAATATTTTGTGAGATTTTCCGCCAACCGCTTTTCCAGAAGGTGCTTACTGTTACCTGTCAGTTTAGACATTCAAAAATAATTCCGTTCATAAACGCAGGATAAAGCATTGGAATACTGTTCTAAATTCAATTTTTATACGAAAAGTATGCAGTGGAGCGAGATTAACATTGTAACGTGGTAATTTTGAATGGCTAAGCTCCAGTAAACTCAGAAATCTTGCTACGTGCGTCTTTAAAATCTTTTGAAATTCTGTCTATCTTTTTTGTAACAGCTTAGTCACAACAATTGTAAGAGATTAACGGTTTGTAAGCCTACCCACCGCGGCGCGGAGCTAACGCGACGCCGTCCTTGATCAACACAATCACTGTTACATGAATCTTTATATCGAAACAAAAAGTCAAGCCGACGAGCGCTGCGCTGTTAAGTATTTATTTGCAATTTGTTACCTAGCCAACCAACTTAAGGTTTTCTAGCATTACTTGAATAGCGGAAATCTTAAATCACCGGTTTCACACGCCGATCCGGGGTTGGCGATCTCCCTTTAAGCTACCAACGATACGCGTCGGCTGATGAATTTATGAGTAATGATTATACATCGTTAACAAGGGATCTCTTAAAATTATTTTATTTATTTATTCATTCATACATACAGCTACCATTACAGGTTAAACCCAATTCGATAGTGACGGATTAAAAAAAACAATCATAAATGACTAAATATACATAAAATTAACATTATCAATATTATTAAAACTATCAACATTATTAAACTTATCAACATTATTAAAAATGAAATTTATGTCAGTTCCCTTGCTAACGATGTATCGGTCCTCGCTGGACGATTAAATTTATGATTTGCCCGTTTTGAGTTAAAGTTTGTTTCCTAGTTTCCAAGCCAAACAGCCATTTTCCCGAATAAACGTATTCCTCTTTTTGTCCCCCTAGATTTAAGACGGTCCAATCTTAAAATGTAAAGTTCTGAGTAGGGTATAAGTTACGATATGAGCTTTCTAGCCAGAGAATAGTGATTTCTTCCGGAAAACTTTTAAGGTTACAAAATATTATATTCCTTTATTATAATTAAAAATCGAGGGTTACAAAAAAAACATTTCGTTAATATATAAGAACTAGCGATCCTACCCAGCTATATAAAATACAGCCCATGTTAGTTACTGATAGTGTCCTTATAGTTGTATTTCGGCCATGGTGCAGTATACATATAATTAAAATCAAATGTATTAACAGGTTTTTAAACTCCATGCATTTCGGCATCGGCATTATAAGCTTAAAAGGAGGCTTCGGATCTTGTAATTTTATTTTATACTGTTTGAAGCTAATAAATTATTATAAACATTTTGTATATACTACAGGCACTTTTAATTTAAACTCAAACATCATGTAACTAAATATCAAAATTTATTTTCTTTAATATAATCCAGGAGCATGCAGTGATAGTGGACAAGCGTGTGCGCATACACTTCCTATCACGATCTGGCGGATGGGATAGCTAGCTAACTCGATCGGAACGAGTTAATATCATCATCCGATAATATAGCTTTCTACAGGTAAAAGAATTTGTAGCATCAGTTAAGTCGATTTTATCCGCTACAAACTAACAAAAAATCCAAATATTTTCTTTTTATAATATTAACTCTGAAGATGTATATCATTTGCTGATGGATTGTGTAAAGTACCATCAGGAAAGGAGAATTTTAATCAATAAGAACAATTTAAATATGTTACAGGTAGGTTTCATTCAAACAATTTTAGCTCAACCAAAGACAGATGTGGCGATATATGGCGATATGTGGCGATGAATTCTCAACCCAATTAAATAAATAAAGATTTAAAAAATATTATATAGATTGCAAGTCGGTTATAGTTTCTTTACATGTTGTTACGCAACGTGGGCAGGCCCGCCAAAAGATGGACCGATGATCTTATGAGGGTCGCTGGAAACCACTGGATGCGCATGCGATGAACAGACCGGCATTTGTGGAGATCTTTGGGGCTAAGTAAGGTTAATAAATTCGTATTTGGAAGTGTTCGTGTTGTCTTTTATCATCATTTGGGGGCGAACGCTACCGTGTCATGGGCTCTGGTAATCCTTCACTCTAGTGCCCTGTAAGTAGCATTACACGATAGTAACATTTAAGTATAGCCCATAGCGTCCATTCACACACATTACGTGCGTAAGCAGCTCCCCTGGTAAGAAATTCCAGGTATGATTCTGGAGTCATACCTGGAAGTGCTTACTTGTTGAGTATGCCTGGGCGTGTAATGTGTGGTTAATAAGTAAATATTGGTGTCTTGGATGAGAGTGAGCGCACCAGAGCTCAGGTCTTTCAATTACTTTCACAAAAAAAAACATTACACACACTATCATGCTTTTGACACACTGACAAAACTGAGAAGAGATGACAAATTGAGTGTCAAAACTGAGAACAGATTAATATAACTTGTCTTTAATGTCTACAGTCTTTGACAATAGAAACTTAATGGTCGAATTTCAAACAAGTACGATCTCTAGTTATTATTCTTATTTCTTATTAACACATTAGACATGCTATAAACTGCATAAAACTACATCATATCCTTTTTAGTGCTAAAAATAGCAATAAACACCATGTCACGAGCCCTAATCATTCCTATGTTACTATTACGTGACTTAAATAATTCAGAGGGTTTACGTGCCATGAATTATATGAATAATTATAACTTAGCGCACCCCAGTGAACGCAGATAAACATGGAAGCATTACTTCAAGGAAACTAAGCGCAAATTTTGACCCAATATCCCAATCAAACTGACACAACGGAATACCGTCTCTGATTGGCCAAAATATTACCGCTCAGATACACCTTTTAAAAGTAGACTTTATGACGTCATGTTCGGGTCTAAATTACCATGTTCATGACATTCGCCGAGGGATGTTTTATGTTATAAAGTGCAACGAAAATAATTCACCGTGAGATTGATATTATTAAAATAATAAAGAATTATGATAAAATATACAGTATCTTGAACTTTACGGCAAGAGTTTTTCTAAGGTCTTTAAATAGAGCAGTATTTGGCGATTAATGGTTTTATTTGCTATGATAATAGGTAAATAAAACAAATTTGTGACCAATTATTCACTAATTATTATTTACAATTTCCGTAGGTATACATAACACTTAAGTACTACTTTTTAGGGCCCATTTCACTTCTTTATCCATCCGTCCGTCTGTCTGTCAATACCCTTTATCTTGCAAAGGCGTGGACGAATCGACTTGAAATTATAGGTGATCTAGATATGCAGGGTTACTTGTAAAATACCAACAACCTCGCAGGACTAGGAAGCTAACACCATAAGCAACAACTTACTCTACGGGCATGGCAAAGATTACGTAAGCCGCCTGGTTACATATTATTTGCGATGCACGTAGAGTTATAAACATTCAAGTGGTAAAATAATTAATATAGACTTTTTACAAAAAAAATAAATACAAATTATCAAAAGTTGTAAAATAAATGTTGTTGCATATGGTTTTAGCTATCTAGTCCTGTTAGGTAATTGGTGCTTTACAAGTTACCCTGTAAATATATAAATACAATTTAATTGAATTCATTTCCAAACGAACCGTTTTCGTCCATAGTTCTCTTCGCTTTAGATCGAGTGAAAATTTGAAGAAACCAAGCTGTTTTAATACCACCATTACCATTCTTTGTGCATACCCTAAAGATGCTGAGTATTTTATCTAAGATTAAAATAATTGTAATAAATAAAAAAAATCGTCATAATTTTTGTGTATATAAATAAATTGATTCGTTTGCATAACAACATCACCATATATTTTGTGTCAATTTGATTGACTTCATATTTTATAAAACTAAAATATATAGCGATGTACTTACTCGTAATAACTAATTCCAACACTCTTGTTATGCAAATGAGATTTATTAATACACCACTTCACTGCACAGGAAGTCATTTTTGGAAATTAAACACGCTGAAATTAATAACTGACAGACGACCGCCATTGATGCCTGTAGTGCGCAAACTCGGTCCCACTCGGTCCGCGGCACAATTTTTAAGCCCCGCCTACCGCGGCACAATCTGCGTTGGGTCATTTTCGCGAGCTAGGAATGCTTCCATGTTTATTTGCGTTCACTGGCGCACCCTGTATTGACGTTACTGGTACAGTCGACGCCACATTCGTTTATAAATGTGTACTTTAAAACTGCCTATATTTTCAACTAATAGCTATGTACCCTCAGAGGCCCTTCGCGTATGAGATCTAATAAAGTAAAGTCATTAAGGTCCCTAGATGGGTGCCCGGCTATACGGTTGAATTTCTAAATGTCTCCGTGCTTCAAAGGGCAAGTTAAGCTGTCGGTCCCGGTTGCAGGTGGTAAACAACAGTCGTCAGCCATGTAAAATCTGGGCTTGATCAACTCTAACACCGCACCAGGACGATAACTGTCAACAGAATAAAGAAAAAGGAGGCTACCTAGTGGCTACGTAATAATGGCGATGACAATGAAGTCTTTCATAATTATTATTATATACTAGCTGTGCCCCGCGGTTTTACCCGCGTTAAATTTTATAAATTATCACAGTTCCACCCCCGTAGGTGATAGCGTGATAATATGTAGCCTATATGTTGACCCGACCTCTTAGTAATATTCATGCAAAATTTGAAGTGAATCCATAACACAGTACTTTTTGAGTTTAGCTCGGACATACATACAGACAAACAGACAAAAATTCTAAAAACTATATTTTTGGTTTCGATATCGATTGTAGATCACGCCCCAAGTATCCTTAATACAAAATATTCAATGTACAGTTTTGGCTTTCCTACGATTTTATTATTATTAATATTATATATTCTATTATTCCTCACTTTTCTCTACACACAAGAAATAGGTACTGCCAAGTAACTGAGTAGGAATCCTTTTTTTTAAAGATATAACTAAATTTAATAACAATACGTACTTTACCTACACAATTCTTAAAGTCTAATAAAATATAGGGTTAGGAGGCGGTAATATAGCAGATATTACGTAAACATTGCCATTTTAAAAACTAAAGTCTTGTGAATAAAAGGAAATATCAAAACGTGTTCAAAATTATTTTTTCTTAATTACGTTGATTTAAAGTGACTCAATTCCAAGCATTTTTGTCATTTACATTGTCTGCAATTTTGTGATATGGGCTGCTACATAATTGACTACAAGTTGGCTTTGACTGTACCTACTGTTAGCTTACTATTACCTCTTTGTAGTTTTATAACGTCTGACTCAAATGCGTGAAGTGACTTGTTAAGGCTCCTTCAGCACTCGCCTTCGTTTGAAGAGCTTGAATCTCTAACTGATGACTAGTATGAGTTTGCGACTCGTTGCTCTATTTTTCAACCGCAGAAAAACAGGTCCTTGGTTCAAATCTGACCAAAAAGTCATATACAAATTATTCTGTTAATTAATCCTACTAATATTATAAATACGAAACTTTGTGAGTACGGCTGTATGGATGTTTGTTACGATGTTCATTTCATTTCATGAATAACTAACGGATGGATTATGTAGAAATAATGGATGAAACTATATTATAGTGCAAGAGAGTCCGCACTCTCATAATCAGCTGGCCCGGCCATCCGCCACCTTCCATATTTCGAGCTGGTAATTAATATTTTTCTTAAAATTTATTTATTTATTCTAGTTGCCGTGCCCCGCGGTTTTAGCCACGTTAAACTTAATAAATTATACCCTATGTTTTATTCGGATATACATATAAGCTACATTACTACAAATTTGATCAAAATCCGTACGGTAGTTTTTGCGTGAAAGAATAACAAACCATCTATACATACATACTCCCAAACTTTAGCATTTATAATATTAGTAGTAAGTATTAGTAGTTTTTGAAAAGGTGGTCTTTAAAGCTGTGCCATGACTTGAACCAATAGTATTTGATCTTCAATCAAAATGCACAGCGCACACTAACTCTACTTGCTTCAATGATGTGAGCGTGTAATTTACAGATATACTATTCTAGCCAGCTATTTATTCTAAGTTTTAGGTACAGTTAATATAAAGTAATAGAAGTATCTAAGTATGTTTTTACGTGCGTAGTTAAAATGAGTGAAAGTATTGTGACGAAATTAACCATCACACCATACTGACATTAGATACTTTCAATTAAATGCGGTTTCGATAGTTATTACTTTCTAACTCACAATTTGTTTACCACTATGACATGACTTGTTAATAATAGTGTTCGACTTCGGTGGCCAATCTCAATGGAGGCAAACCAACAGGTGCACTCTCTAATCTTTAGATTGCACCTCAGTTTACAACAATTTAGGGGAGTGAGAGTTTAGAGTGTAAATTTGCTCAAATTGGTCGTAATATTTTCAAAACTATCAGGTGTTATGAAGCATTCTTACAGCAGCAGCATTAGGTAGTTTATAATGGCGTCCTCCTGGTCGAATTAAGGCCACGGCCACCAGTCTGCCTGTCCCATCTGTGCGGGACATATTATAGTGTACAAGTGTGTGCGCAAATAAAAATTAAAAAATGTTTTTATTCACGTACACTTAAAAAAAGCGCTTGTATATAGTCAGAAGATGTTTGTAGTAATATAGTTAAGTAGGTATACATAATATTTCTAGTTATATATTATAGATATTTAGGTACACGGATTGTTAAAACATTTCTAAAATGTATAGATAATATTTAGCTTGCTTGTATTAAGTCAAGGAGATTGCTTAGGTTTGATTATCACAAGGATCGTAAATACAGGGACAGTTTATGTTTCATCACTATCTAGATCAGATGGAACGAGTAGCTACACTACTGGAAAGAGCTCAGACGACGGACTGACGGCTTTACGTCTGCGAAGCACGGGGGTGTAATACCACCATATCCCGAGTTCGGGTTGATACTGAGAAATTGTCTTAACAGAGCTCGGCCTGTTGAACACCCTACCGCCAGACCTAAGAGTCAGTCCAAAATAGACAGGTAGTTTATAGATAGAAGTAGTCACAGTCATATTCGTTGTCGTAGTATTATATACAAGCAGGATAGCAGTAAACGGGAAACTTGCTCGGTATACCCGCAGGGCTATTCCTGCGGGCGAAGATGGGCAATTATATGGATATTGTGCGGTGAAGCACTGAAAGCCTCCTAAGCTATACATAATATAAGACTGCACGTATAGTGCAGCGGCTAAGACAGCCGCCTCGCCGCTTCATGTCGCGGGTTCGAGTCCCGTGCCGGAGAACTATTTGTGTGACCCATGAATAGTTGTTCTGAGTCCGGATGTAATTCGTGTCCGTCTATTATATAGTAATAATAAAATGAAATACAATTCAGGTAGGAATATCGTCTGCACTAACATTAGTGCATGTTTCTCGTTAACTGGAATATATTATTAGTTGGGTTCGCCAGCCGGGAGTTTCTAATCAATGAGAGAGCAGTTAGTTAAGCATAAGCTACCAATGCAGAAACATTTAATCAAGTTCGAAGTCTCGATCAGTAGAACGTTATGGTTGGTTGTTGCATTGATGGCGTCATACTTTACGCCAATATCTACGCGTTTATTTATACAGTTCGTTTTCTATAGACTAAGTTCCTACTAACTAGCTAACCAATGAAGAACTAAGCTTGTAGTTCCTCATTGGTTGGATAAGGGACGCTGATAACGCCTATACGAAAGAATTTCTTGCATAATTATATCGAACATGTGAACAAAGTGTCTTCCCCTTAACAAATATGACTAAAGAAAGTCGGTGGACTGATTCTTAGAATTAATTATGTTTATGTAGAAGTTTAGGTTAATATAAAATTACTTATTAGTCTCTAGACTAGATTGTAATATATATAAAGTACTATACTTGGTACTTTATTAAATAATAAAAAAATAGTAATATACGAGTATCCTTCAATCTGTATCTTCAATAGTTATATAGTAGTATATATACTATTATATATACTACTAAAACAGGTAATAATCAGTGGCTATCAAGTCCTTCTTAAATAATTTTAATTACATACATACACTATTATTAAAACTTCTAATACTATTTGTCCTGCTAGCAAATGAGTAGCTAATGATAAATTTTACCATAATGATATATTTTATTTTTTTATAAATTTTCTTTGCTATAAACCTCACGGAGCCCGAGACCTTTCCAACGAATGCAAAACCGTGGAAATCGGTTCGTGCGTTCTGGAGTTATAGCCTCAGGAAGGAAAACCCGACTTATTTTTATATAGTAGAAGACTGAATTAATTCTCTATAACCTAGTTCTGGTAAGGATTCCGGTAATGATCTCCAGTTTGTGAATTTAATTATGACGAAAAAGAAGCGACACGTTAGAACCTTGACCAATAATGCCGACCAATATAATGTCGACTAATAAACTACGCAGTTTTAGTAATCTTCTCTATTCCTTTGGTAAATCATCATCCTCCTATCCTTCCTATTAGTCTTCTCCCCTTTTGACAAAATATAATACTAGCTCATAAATCTTATCAGATCGTTAAATAGTTGTCCTCCGTATTTAGGCTGTATTGCATGGATGGAATAGTTTTAATGGTCAAAATAACAAAGCTAAACTAAGACCAAAAAAACGTAACTTGCTTATTGAACCATTATCGCACATTCTATAATCCTTTAGCCTATCTACACCATCGTTAAGAGACTGGAACACCCAATTAAATCGTAGCACGCCTATCTAGCTCGTATCAGTTAAGAACTATAAATAGAACTATATCCAATGTTTAAGCCCTGGGCATTCATGAGTCAGGTTTACCCTCTTTATATATAGACTACAAGTTTAATTGCATCCTGTGACCTAGTGCTATTATCGTCACCAACATATTATACAAACATGGACATATTGTCCCCGTTTCGGTTGGTCGCTCGCTATAATTTGCGTCTAGTCTGGTATCATATACAAGGTTTAGACCTATCTATATAGATATTTGACTGCCTTGTTTGTCTAGCAGTAGCATGTTTAACCGCAGGTAATGACTTACTGGATTCAAATCCCGGGTTGGGCCTAAAGTGATGTTGGGATTTTTCTGTAAAAGCATGTCGGTACTGTACCTGACCTTTTTCCGGTCGAGACGGTAGTCGTCCCATCGGATCATAAGTGTGATGGATTAGAAAGTGTCCCTGTGTTTGCGCACACGCTTGTGCACTACAATCTTTCCTACGCAGTTGGCTAGTCTTCATTGAGACTGGCCGCCGTGGCCGAAATTCGGCTAGGAAGACATTATTTATTATTTCGACCTATCTGAAGCCGCTGACAGCTCACATTTCCCAAACTTTTTTGTTCAATTTAAGATGCGATTTCGCGCTTATTCTTCCTCTTATCAGGACGATGGTAATATTTATATTTACTGCGCCCAAATATTTGCCAATTTTGGTATTCAGAAAATTATTCGCATCAACTTCAAACGTTATCTGTATACAATTAAGTACATTCCTTTCCTATTCTTAATGTCAACATCAAATGCTTTATTTTTGTCAATAAGTTATATAATTTCATACTAAGTTTAAGTTATTTTTGAAGTCGATGTTTTTATTCTCTCAAAGATAAGTAGTAGAATCGCGTTTTGCAATTCATGAGTATTTCAGTATTTTAAAGAATTTTCTGAAGCAAAACTGTATTTTGAAGAGAATACAGTCTTAGTTCAGAATATTCCTTTAGTGAGGGAAGCCGCTGGCAGCACAAGTCAGGCCATTGGGGGAGGTCTTTATCCAGCAGTGGACGTCATGCTGATATGATGAGGTAAACCAACTAGAGCCCGCTTAAAACCTACCAATTTGGCAGTTGCTACTCCCGAAATGACAAAGTAAGGTGTACTAACGTTGTGGTTGCATCCATATTGAGTGTTTTGTGTAAAATAAAGTTACAGTTTCCTCATTTACTGCGACTACGTTGCGGATGAGACCAGACTCACAAAACAAGCCAATTTTTCCAACAACTTTAATGAAAATGGACTAAAACAGTTACAAATGGTTTTCAAATTTTTTTTACTAGCTGGTGTTACTACTACAGGTTATTTTTCCACTTACGTGAGGTTGAAATAGAGATTTGGCGTTCGTTTTTTTAGTGTTCCGCACTCGATATGTTTTGTTGCAACTATTTGAGTAAGTACTGTTTTTGGATTTGGCAGGGGGAATGCCTACGCATTTTACTCGCAAAATGTATCTGCGGGTGGGTGTGTCGGACTCGCAACGACTAAACCTAACCTGCCGTGGACTTCTCTTGGCGCCTAATGGGAGGAGCCCCGGGAACACGGGTATGCTGCTCCGGTGCCCTGGAGTAAGTAGGTTATTAAGTAAAGCAGAAACATAATCTGTTTTTGGTCTTTTCAAGTCCTGAGCTGAGTTAGGTCGCCAACACTCGTCCGGTAGGTGGACAAGGTCGGCAGCACGTGAGTGATGCTATCTATGTTACGAGCGTCATAGTGGACCGTATGCTTGGTTGTCAATTTGATAATGTAAGTGAAAATCCTAAGTTAAATTTAACTAGCTATGCAACGCAACGCGTTAAACTTTATAAATTACTAGCTGTGCCCCTCAGTTTTACCCGCGTTAAAATTTATAAATTATAACTTATGTATTAATCCAAAATGTCAGCTACCTCCATACCAATTTTTATTAAAATCCCTCCACCCGTTTAGACGTGAAGATTTAACAAACATACACACTCACAAACTCTTGCCTTTATAATATTAGTGTGATAGTCTATGTGTTATTCGGATATTTAACCTATATTACTACAAGGTTTCATCAAAATCCGTTCGGTAGTTTTAGCGTGAAAGTATAAAAAACACACAAACATCCATCTAACATAAATTTTGTGAAACTTTAGCATTTATAATATTTGTAGAATTGATGGAGTCGAATCGAGTACATACTGAAAGTAAGAATAAAAACACACTGCATTTATTGAATAAAAAACTTGGAACAAAAATTATGTTAGTTTTGTTTAAGTTATTATTTATGCATCTAGCTGTCGTTAAAACGTTTTTGGAAAGTGATCACATTTTTTAAGCCTAATGAAATAAACCAGAATTTCGGCGTAACTTTCAACTTTTTCTTTCTTGCTTCCGTAAAGAAGTCTATAAAGATATTTCCACATTTCTATTCCTCTGTGTCCTTTTCGTCAGCCACAAACATAAAAATCAGGTTATATTCTCAACCAAGCATAATTCTCACTCAGGAACTTGGACCATGAACATCCATTAACCAAATCTCGAGTAAAGAGAAAAATAATTGAGTAAGCAAACATATTAAATCCAACTGAATGCAGGTTCCTAAACTAATATTAGAAGTGTTAGGACCAGAAAGACGTAAGTAAACAGAATAGATATGTTGTTTATTTGTTCCCTTCGTTCCCACGTCAAGAGTTTGTGTTCATTCTCACAGCATTGAATGAATGAGAATTTTGCAACAGTTTGGCTTAGCTTCGAGATAGTCCTGCTATTGTTGAACAAATATACCTCTCTCTTGCGAATATTTTAATTTCTTTCTTGTTATTTGTTCGAAAATAACAAGAAAGAAATATAGTATCTTTCTTATACCTGGCCTGTGTGATTGGGACAACCGGAAGGAGAAGACCTCGTCGAACATTCTCTGACCAAATCGGAGACGTTCTTAAGAAGGGGCAGGTCAGAAGTACCCTAAACCGGCGACCATGTATGAAGAATATAATGACAGTAATCGAGGCAAAAGAGGGGTGCAAAGGTCGTGACAAATGGAAAACCGTTGTCTCTGCCTACCCCCTAGACTTCTTTTTAGCAATTGAAATGAGCTTATCTATTTAGTTTTGGAGACTCTTAACTTCAAGAAAACTCAGTTTATCCAAAAAACGGTCCAGCATAGTCGTGCCAGAGGATTATATTCTATCAGACAACTAGGAATTTCTCTTAAGACAAATTAAAACAAGGTCATAATAAAGAAGGGCAAGAGCTAAGTAAAATTTAATTTTGATGTAATGAGAGTCACTTTTTATATGTCGTTTTAAAGTAAATTTCAGCTAAGTCGAAGCGTCATTTATTGACTACATCTAAAGGATTGCATTGTATTGCAAATTCAGATAACTTGACAAAATATATGTAGTATAATTTATTTATATAAATAATAAGAAATATCTTGGGACAACAGTTCTGTTGTCCAAATATATTTCTTATTATTATAATTTTTGGGATCAAATGGCAGTGTGTTAGTTAGTAACACACTGCCATTTGATCCCAAACTGAGCAGAGCCTGTGCTATGACAAACCTGGCAACTTATAAACATACTTATATATTTACGATAAAAAGCCTACATGTATACCACTTGGTAAGTACCACTAAGGGTAAAATACATCATTCCAGGATAACTCTCAAATAATATTACAGTATTCAATAAGATAAGTAATTTTTAAAGCAGTTTATTTCAATAAATCACTAGCTCACAACAAGATAACCAAAAACATTTAAAAGGCAGAGGGTCCGCGGACCATTACTTCATTCAATAGCACCTTGGATTCATTCTTCACAGGAAACGTAAAAAGGTATCGAGTTAAGAACGGCCACACATAGATTGTTCAAATAAAGCATGTACTGTTATGTGTGCTTCTAGGGCTGCCACTCAATAAAATAATAAACAAGTAAAAGTTTTTCATAAAGCAAAAAATTTTAATATTAGGCGTATTTATGGTATAGAATATTTAGGAGACAATATTTGTGTACAAGTTGTGTATTGTGTAAGCCCTTTGGTCCGACTTGTACACATAAGAGATCACAAGTTCGATTTCCACACCAAATTTTAAGAAAATTGTGGGCTAAGGCCTATCCTCCGCGCCTCGGAAAGCACCTGAATTACGGAGATCCATCATACATCTATCTCAACGGTGAAAGGTCGTTTGTAACCTAATGGTATCTGACACCTACTTTAATCTCGTTTTTTAATTATAGTTGCTAACAGCTAGCTAGCAACAGTTTAGACTGAATTAAACACGTAGAAGATAAAATATATGATTTCCTGCTTACGTACTTAAGATTGCATTTGGAAAAAGTCATATAAGTAAAATTTTATACCAAGAGAATAATTAATGTACTATTTTAAAAATAAACAGCCAACTTCAACATTTGTTTATAATAATAAAATAAAATGTGAACAAAATTTAAGGGGCCATGAAAAAATCAAAGTCGCTTCACAACCAATGACGAAATTGCGTAACATGCATACAATAAAAAATTTAATTGAAGTCAGTTAATTATTTGGGAAAATTTATAAACACACAACTAAGAGCATACTAAATTATATATTAATATTAGTAATACATTTAATTTCAATAGTATATTGTTACGTTAAATATAAACCCACCTTTGTGTGGGTTGATCTATAGAACTCAATCTAATCTTAATTCGACAATTAAGAAGATATATATTTTGAAATGCCAAAACCAAATACTATCATCATTCATACCGACGCCCTTCTTCTGGGTTAGTCGAAAATAATTGTTATCTACATAAATATTATGCCAAAATATCACAAAGTATTTACGTAAACAAAAAAAGTAACACATTTTTTTTAATATCTCTTGTCTATGATATGGTTGAAGACTCGGTGACTTTTTTATTTTGCTTGGCAACCCTAGCACAACGCTACGCAGCGGCCGAGCTTTGTCAATAGTTCTCTACCTGTACATTGAGATTGTTCATAGGAACACTTCACGCCACCCTTGTGAATGAGTTGGCCACAATAGACGCAACCTGTATAATGTACACCCTGTTACCCGGAACTGTGTACCTTCACAACATCCAAACTTAACAATGTTACAGGAACGAATATTCTATTATGTGCTAATACTTGTGCGAACATTGGACCGAACTGCGTTAGACAAGTGTCCAAGCGAATTGACAACAACCAAGATAACGTAAACGCCTGTATCGAATATGACGCAGATGTTCTAAGTGGGCTGATATTAATAGTTTATAAATACAATCTAAGACATGGGTATACTGCAGAATGACTCCAAGAATATTATTTTGACTGCACGTGTGGCGTAGCAGCTCAGAAAGTCGCCTCGCCGCTACGTGTCGCGGGTTCGAGTCCCGCGCCAGACAACTATTTGTGTGCCCCATAAATAGTTGTTCTGAGACTGGATGAAATTTGTGCCGTCTATTATATGTTTGTAAAGTACCCGGCGACACAGGGATTAGTTTTGATAATGCGGGCGTTGTCTTTAAAAAAAAAAGCAAAACAATAGTTTAGGGAGTCGCAAATAGTTAATGAAACTCGAAATCAATACATTAACGGAACAAATAGGACCATATAATCACATAAACAGCAGCGAGTAAAGTACAGCAAGCGGGTAAAGCCCTATATACGTATTCGAAATTCAAAATGAATAATAGAATATAAAAAAGATAAAAATCTAGGCATAATTTAGACGTTTAACTGCCTATTTACTGCGTTTATAAAAGTAAAGAAATGATGGTGGCATGGAAAAAACAGAAATTATTAATTTAAACTTTTGGAAGGAATGCACCTTTTACTTTCACAGTCTCAGACTGTAAAAGCTCTCTAGCCTTTAAACTATGAAAGATACACGTCGGGTGATCAAATTTGCGAGTTTTCTTTTTGACACGGAGTATGTAAATGTCTAGAGGATGATGATGCATCCTCCATAAGTGATCTGATTGAAGAGGGACTACCAACGTCCCTCAGAGAGCATGATGAGAACACCTATAACTACAATCATTGCAGATAGCCCGAAGTCTAATATAATCTGACACCAAGTTTCTGGTTCCCTTTGGGTTTCTAGGTCATTCTAGCAATAGGTTAGAATTCCCACATTAATTATCAAAATGCAGGTAATAAGAAGAGCTAGTAACTTCAATGTATGGAAGTGAAATTTGGGTATGGCAGAAAAAGAATGAGAGTAAAATAAATGCAGTGGAAATGAGAGCTCTGAGAAGTATGTGTGGTGTGACTTTGAGAGACAGAATTCGAAATACTGATGTAAGAGAGCGTTGTGGTGTGAAAGAGGATGTAGTCACAAAGATTGAAAAAGGTATGCTGAGATGGTTTGGCCATTTAGAAAAGATGAATGAAAGAAGATTGACAAAAGAAGTATACCTGGCCTGTGTGAATGGTACAACCGGAAGGGGAAGACCTCGTGAACATTCTCTGATCAAATCGTAGACGTACTTCAGAAAGGTCAGGTCAGAAGTACCCTAAACCGGCGAGCATGTATGAAGAATATTATGTCAGTAAACGAAGCGAAAGAGGTATGCAAGGATCGTGACAAATGGAAGTCCGTTGTCTCTGCCTACCCCTCTGGGAAACAGGCGTGAGTATATGTATGTATGTAAGAAGAGCTAGGTATGTACCTAACATAACTAGACGGCAGTATCAATAGCAATCATGGAAAATTGCTTTTATTTAAATGAAATCATGAAAATCGTATCGTATAATTGTAGGTGTGGCAGGAACACAATCACAATAACCGTGCCATTAAACGGTTCGCTGACAAAGTTTTACTTATTTGTGTAACCGGTAATGATGTGTAAATTCGATTATAACTCGATACCGCTCACAATTAATTGGATGTTAATCGATTTGGCGTATCGTCATATCAAACGATCGCGGTATCAAGTAACGATACGGTTTCGTTACTATGTTATAGCGACCTATAGAGGGCAAATGTGAGTAACTCCATATTTTAATTAATAAACGAAGTATTGTATAGAGGTATATAGAAGCTATATTCTGGAGGGGAAGACTCTGAACAAAACTTTACCAGCTAGCTGAAATTTTATCGTCCAAGCCTATAAAGAAATAAATACACTAGGTACATTTAATTTCCGTGTTTACTTATATATAAATTTATTTATTTATTTATGGATATCAAATGTATTATTAAATATGTATTAGTTTATTATACTTGTTTATGTATGAATATGAACGTATGGAAGTACATTATTCTATGTAGTACATAAATATTATTAGGTTAGTACACTACACTCTACATAACTGACGATGGTACAATACCAGCTACCATCATCATTTTCAATATACAACATGTAACGTAATTAACGCACACCCTCAAACACCCCAATTAGAATATTATGGTGTAATCATAATACATACACTGAATTTTTAATGTAACATGTAAATGCATTGTTATTTACTAAATTAGTTTCTTGGAATAAAGTTTATTTTTCTTTATTTTGTATTGAATGATGGAATTTGTATGAAAACAAATAAACTGCGATTTTAAAAGTCTTATTACTTTGACTTACGGTCTATTTGAACTTGTTTTGACTGTACAGGGTTATTATGACAATAATTTCCGTAGTTTTATTTATTTATTTTACCTATATTAAAAATGATATAAATCGATTCAGTAAACGATTCTGAACAAACTACAGGGTGGGCCAGAGTAAAGTTCACTTTTGAAACCTTTATAAAAAAAGACTGATAGTACTAAAACAATTTATTTAAAAAGTAACTTAATGTAACATTATTATAATTTATTTTTTGAAAATAACATCATCTAGATGTGCTCCCTCTCGCCGGGAGCACTCTTCCAAGCGGTGTTTAAAATTTTCAAAAACGCGCTGGCACGTTGCTGTTGATATAGCCGCCATTTCCGTTCGAATGTTTTCTTTCAAGGCGGTAATTGTCTCTGGTTTATAGGAGTAAACCTTATTTTTGAGGTATCCCCACAAAAAAAAATCCGGTGGAGACAAGTTGGGGCTTCGTGGTGGCCACTCGATATCACCCCTCTTAGAGATCACTTTACCGGGGAACATCTCCTTTACGACCTCCATACTGGCATTAGACGTGTGGCAGGTGGCGCCATCCTGCTGGAACCAAGTCAGGGAGTTGTACTCCTGCAGCCCAGCAAGAGTTGGTCTTAAAAAATCTTTTAGCATTTTGACATATCGCTCCGTATTTACCGTCAATGCTTGGCCGCTAGAATTTTCGAAGAAATAAGGCCCAATGAGCCCTCTAGCTGAAACCGCTGCCCAAACCGTCACTTTCTGGCAATGAAGAGGCTTTTGATGTTTGCGTGAAGGCTGTTCAGCGCTCCAATAACGGCAATTTTGTTTATTTACAAATCCGCTCAGGTGAAAATGGGCTTCGTCTGAGAAAAGGATGTTCCCGAAGTTGGAAAACCGCTCTAACATGATGGAAGAAAATCTCTCTCTTTTTGTATGGTCATCAGGGTTGAGTTGCTGGACTAATTGGATTTTATACGGATGAAGCTTTAAATCGTGTAAAATTCGTCGTAAACTGCTTCTTGAAATTCCCATAGCTGCCGAACGTCGCCGTGTAGAGAGTTCCGCATTTTGCTCAACAGATTGATTAACCTCTTCAATCGCTTGCACTGTGCGTACTGTGCGGGAACGACCTCGACGTTTCTTAGGAAGCGTCGAACCAGTTTCTTGGAACCTCTTTAGCCATTGCTTAAGTAACTGAGTGCTAGGACACTGGCGGATACTTCGTAAATTAAATTTAACTCTGAACTTACGCCGCGCAACAATATAAGAACGACCATTTTCGTAAAACGCTTGAATAGCGAACGCGCGATGCTCACCCGTGAACGGACTCATGGCGACTAAAAATGCGAGAGACGCGGCAACCGATCATACCCCGCGCTCCCCGCTACCTGCCGCGAGCAACGGTTTTTTTTGACAAGGGAAAGTGAACTTTATTCTGGCCCACCCTGTATTTTCAGGATGTGCGTTAATTAAGTTACATGTTGTATACCAGTCCATGCTTCGGTTGTCTGGAAGACAAGCTATTATAGGATAGGACCGCCAAATGTACTTCTTTTTAATTTAGTTATTTTTTGTTAACTGTTTTTATATTTTGTGCAATAAAGTGTATCTATCTACAGTATCCAATATCCTTAAAGGTAGTGTATGTATTGTTACTGCATTAAGAACCTGATTGTAACATAGTTTTGTGTTAACACCTATATGTATAACATTTTTGGTTATTTGTATCAAATGTATAGAGTTGCATTGCCACCATAGGACCGATATTAATTAATAGATTATAATATATAATCTATTAATTAATCGTAAATAATGGTCTATCAACATTGAACGGATGCCGTTCATAATTAATTAATATGTGTAACTTCCTGTCAACTAATTAATTTAGATGCTCATTTAAATGTACGTAATAGTAGATATGTTGAATAATGGCGTACGGAATCGGGTAGGCAAGGTTTACACGTCACTTTCCGAGCTATCATAGCGACGAAAAGTCATTACTTTTCGACGGCTGGTGTGGTTGGTAAAAACTTGCCTTTCACGCCGCAGGTCGTAGGTTCGTTTCCCACCCAGGACAGATATTTGTGTACATGAACATGTCTGTTTGTCCTGAGTCAGGGTATATTTATAGGTATGCATTTAAATAAGAAAAGTAGTATATGTATATATATATATATATATATATATATATTATCTGGTTACTATAGTACACGCTCTGCTTAGTTTGGGATTATATGGCCGTATGTAAATATTTCCGAAGATATTTATTTATTTATTATTATTTATTTCAATCTAAAACGTTCGACCAATCCCCATGCTCGCCTAGACTGTTTGTTTCTGTGATTTCATTGGTCGAATTTTGAGCAGAGACACGAGCCTTGGTCTCAATTCCAGCTACGCTGCTCCTATTAAGTCATGCAAACCGAATTCCCTAAACTAAGTCGTCATAGTCAATCATATTATACTGAGTTTCTCTATTTGAACTCGTTCTATAAAGTTATTTGAATTTAGAACCTAAATGCTAAAATTCGTTTGAAAAGTTTCATTAAACTAAACTAGTAGGTATGCCAAAACTAGCACACTAAGCTAACGCTAACACTAGCCCTAATAGTAAAACTGTTTTAAAAACCATAAACCAACGTTAACTTTTTTATTGTTTTCTTTTTTATAAACCCTCTAATTTTATTTGTAAGTACTATCACGGAGAATATATTGAAAATCACATAACATATATTTATAAAAAAAACAGCGGAATTTATCCATAGAATATAGTTGCTTCTGCATAATCATTACTTTAGAGGAAAGCGATTTGAAATTTGTCTAGTACAAAATCAGCTATAACATTTGACATAATTCTAGCAATTTCATTATTTGTCTATAAATAATCAAATTGCTAAATAATTATGTAAAATGTAATAGCTGATTTTGTACTAGACCAATTTCAATTATGATGACAAATATTATAGATAGAAATGTTTATTTTAGATCTACAACAATAAAGGACGACATAATTACCCTTCGACGATTGGAAATTTTGTCATTTGGGTACATGTACTTGAAGGTACAGTTGAACAAGATAATTTTCCCATTTCTAAGACAACTTCTTTGACAACTAATTTGAAATAAGGTCTTCAAAGAGAACTTTACTGTCAAAACAAAATTGCTATTACAGATTACAGTTTGAATTTGTTACGCCATTACGCAATATACTACATAAGATGGGCTCGTCATAAAGTTTGAATGGATATTTTTTTAGTGCGTAGTTTTTAGAAGTAGCTATTTAACCTCTATGAATTCTCTTAAATATTTAATAAAAATAACCACTTAATAAAAAGTATTTTATTTACAAACGGTCCTAAATTTACAAACAAAATATCGGTTTTATTAAATATACTAATTAGTACTACTTTGAGGTTAATCTTGCGATTTAGTACACACGGTTACATATCAAGCTATAATTTCCACTATAAGCTGACCTCTCATTGTATGGAAATCCTATACAACGTGGGATCAGCTTATACTGGAAATGTATAGCTTGATGTGTAGCAGTGTGTACATCATAGTTCGATTAAGTGACTGTATATTAATTAAAGCTGAAGTGGCAGTGGCCAGAGCACATAACTAGTAGAACCAACAGTCGCTGCGCTGAGGAAGAAAGATGCTCGAGTGGCGACTACGAACCGAAATGGGTAGGCCCCCCACAAGATTGATTGATCCATAAAGTTGCGAGTTGTTTCTTCCGCCACAGATTATGTTATTAATGTAACTTTATATACACGTAAATTTTATTTGTTTAAATCTTCTTCTCGGTTTATTTGTAAATAAAGCGAGATTTTAAAGTCAGAGGAAACACAGGATCCCTCCTAGTTTGGGAGTCAGGGGCAACTCTATCTACTACTTGTATAGCCGAAATTTAGTTTCGGCAATATCTGTTTGGTATATTTTCTTTGTTTTTATCTTTTCTGTTATTTTAAGTTAAAATTATATTAAAATTTAATATTAAAATACCAAACCCTTGTATCCTTGGCTGCTAATAAACCATTTATTATTATTATTATTATTAATTGTTTAACGAGAAGAAAATAATAAAACAATACAGAATTAAAACAAAATAATAAAGACCATATTCACAATTCACAAATTATAAGCGATCATAGCCAGTTCATCTCACCAGTGGGTAAGTGATCGACGAGGGTAAGCATCTATGCATGTATGAGTCCCTAGATGGTTGCTTCGGAGTGCACGTTAGACTGTCAGTCCCAGTTGTAATCATTAGACCAAGTCATAATTTTTTATATATATATTTTTAATTATTTTTTATCTAGAAACAATGTTATTTTGTTTTATTGCTAAAAATTGTGTTTTGTTTTATTCTTATTTTACCGTTTTTCTCCGTGACATACTTGTATCTTTATTATTTAAGTTAATGTTCCGTGACAGTCACTTGGCATCATCAGAATGACCAGCGCTAGAACAATAAAATGTTCTAGCTAATGCTGAGATGGTGCCATTTCAGACTTGCACGGACAACTAGTGTCTGTTTTTTATTTTATTTTTTGTTATGTTGTTTTACATTCTTGTTGTCTGTGCAATTTTCAGAATAAATCTTTTTCTTTCTTTCTTTTCTTTCATAAGGCTAATGGGTGGCTTTAACAACTGTGACACTAAGATAACCACTGCCCCTACAATAAGTAAGTAAGTATAATGCCATTAATACAATAACGTAAGTCATTCTTAGCTGAACATCCATCTAGACAGTATCAATTCGTATAGCTCGTTATAATTACCTGTCGTCTCTCGGTTCTACATACCACCCCGGGCAGGTGACGGGAATACAAACTGCATAACTAATCTTAGTAGCTCTAATAATGGAGTTATTCTCAGTCTTCTAACACTAGGTGTGTTTCGCTGATAATTAGGTGAGATTGCCTATTGTTAAAACAAGAAACTTGATAATTACTGTAACTGAAAAAAAAAATAATATTAATGTTTTAATACTATCAATACAATGTGTACCTAAATATCTATGTTACAAGAAATAATAATGTATACAACTATAATACTACAAACATGTTCTGACTATTTACAAGCGCTTTTTTAAAGTCTACGTGAATAAAAACCTTTTTTATTTATTTATTTTATTCATTTAACATAAGAACAGGTTTTAATAACGATATTGCCATCACTATGGAGATATGAAAATAGTACCCAGGAATAGCTCTTAACGATATTGCCATCTCTATCGGGATTAAAAAATCGTAGCAAGTAATAGCACTAATAGCTCTTAACTAGAATGCCATCATTATGTTATCGTCTGTAATGTTTGCAGCGAAGTAACATTTTTTGTATTTGTAGTTTTAATTTATGTCTTTGCTGTAAAGAATTTTATTTGAAACTAGCTGTGCCCCGCGGTTTTACCTGCGTTAAACTTTACAAATTAAAGCCTATGTGTAATTCGGATATATATGCTATATTACTACAAAGTTTCATCAAAATCCGTTCGGTAGTTTTTGCGTGAAGAAGTCACAAACATACACACAAACAAACTTTCGCTTTATAATATTATTCTGATAAAATATTATATGATATTAAAACAAAAAAACTATATAAATTTTTTATGGGACCAAATGGCAACTATTCCGCATCAAATTAAAAAAGAAGCACGTAAATCGGATCATTAATCTCCGAGTAATCGGTGTACATACATAAAAAAAAACCGTGCAACTTGAGAACCTCCTCCTTTGAAGTCGGTTAAATATATCCTAAAATACTATACGTGTGGCGTAGCGGCTAAGACAGTCGCCTCGCCGCTTCGTGTCCCGGGTTCGAATCCCGCGCCGGACAACTATTTGTGTGACCTAATAGTTGTTCTGAGTCTGGATGTAATTTGTATCCGTCTGATTAAATGTTTGTAAAGTACCCCGCTACACAGGGATTAGATTACCACAACTAAGAAACAAACATCCGGTGCATATGGCTAGTCCCCATTGAGACTGGCCGCTATGGCCAAAATTCAACAAGGGCATAAATATGCCCTTGTTGAATTTTGGCTTTAAATATTTATAGATATATAAATATATATCTATAAATATTTACAGCATTACATTGTTTTGGACCGATGATCTTGTGAGGGTCACTGGAAGTCGCTGAATGCGGATAGATATAGATAGACAGACCGGATATAGATAGACCGGCAATTGTGGAGATCTTTGTCCAGGAGTCGGTGTCTTTCGGCTGATATGATGATGATGATTGTTTTACTTTACTTCGTATTAATAAATAGATTGTATTGTTTTGTATTACGAAGATCGCAAAATGTGTTTACCAGTTTTTTGCTAAGATATGTTAGGAGATTTTATTCAATGATATTTCGATGAAAAACATAATCAGTGACAATTGACTACTTACATAAATACTGGACTAAGAAAATACTAATAAACTAAGTGCTCGGCCACCGTAACTTGCAGGCTGGCGTTAGCGCAAATAAATTGCAAAAAAAGCATGAAGTAGGAAACGAACTTCATTTATTCTGGAGGGGAGCACAAAAATACGGTAATGTTAAAGCCAGAGAATGCATAGCTCTCTGTGCCCTCACTGTATAAGTAGTTTTAATGGTACAAATAATGTTTTAACAACTTAGGACCGCTTGCGAATATATATTTTTTTATTAAGTGGCTATTTTTATTAAATACTAGCTGTGCCCCGCGGTTTTACCCCCGTTAAACTTCATAAATTATAGCCTCTGTGTTAATCCAGGATAGCAGCTAACTCCATACCAAATTTTATTAAAATCGCTCCAGCCGTTTAGACTTGAAGAAGTAACAAATATACACACTCACAAACTTTTTCTTTATAATATTAGTGTGCTTTAAGAGAATTCACAGAGATACTCCTAAAAACTACCCAGTAAAAATGTAGTGAAATAGATTTACATGAAGCCCATCTTATGTAAAATATTAAAAGACTAAGTAACTGGAAAAATACAACTGCAGGAAGCTAGACGAATGTAACCACCAAATAACAGCTTTATTTTTATCTTTTGGTACTCATCATCATCATATCAGCCGAAAGACGTCCACTGCTGGACAAAGGCCTCCCCCAAAGATCTCCACAATTGCCGGTCTTGCCCTATTCGCATCCAGCAGTTTCCAGCGACCCGCACAAGATCATCGGTCTATCTTGTAGGGGGCCTGCCCACGCTGCGTCTTCCGGTTCGTGGTCGCCACTCGAAAACCTTTCATTAATATATATTTTTATTTATTTTTATTTTATTATTATTATTGATGATACATACATACATACTTTTTTACTGTCATTATAATTATATTCTCTCCTCGCCGATATAATATTAATGATAGTATTCTTTAAACAGTGTTGGGCCAAACCTTTACGATTATAGTGATATGTAATTATACACCAATAATATAGTTACATATGTACTTATAAACTGTATGTGGCTATTATTCGCTTACTTTGTTATAGCGGCGACATAAAACAAATGTAGTTATTATTATTATTTCAATTCTCTCTTGTGCGAAAAATAGCATGCCGACGCGGTCCTCGGGGCGCCATTGTGGCCGAGCAATCAGAGTTAAAAGTCCTCACTCCAACTAATAAATAAGCAGCGACATTTAAAGAGATTTTCATGAAACATAGCTTAAAGCGATCTCGGTCAAACTAACTTATACAGATAGAAAATTCACATTAATCAATTAAATCGGGACGCTCAAAGTCAGTAGTTCTCACCGGTCTGCAAGTAATCCACGAAAGTAAGTACAGACGCCAGCACATCAAGCTACCCCAATCTGTCAAATTTCCCTTATTGAAAGTGAACCTTTCGCTTTTGCGATAAAGTTGCAAATCTATAAAAGAAATTGAACACCTTGGGGTAGCTGGATTTTTTATTATTTATTTAAAAACTTCTTGTACATAATTGTACAAAGGCGGACTTAATGCCAAAGGCATTCTCTAACAGTCAACCTTGGGGTGATGCAGAGAAAACAGGGTAGGTGCACTGAGTGTAAAAATATTGTAGGTGAGAAGATATATAAGGTACATAAATTAAATAGATATATATATATATATACTTACATACTATAAAATATATAAACTAATATATATAAATATATACATAAATAGCATAAATAAATTGTACAATAAATAATACAACAGTAATACGATATTACCCTTTTTTTTTAAAGATATGCGCGAGTTTTCTGTTTAAACGAGTAACGAGTCTTTGCCATCCTGATTTCCGGTGGAAGGGAGTTCCAAAGAAGAATGGATGTGCTGGCGTATAAATGGGTAACCGTCAAAGTGCACCAATATTTGAGAGTCTCTGTACTTTAGAGGGCACGTTAACCTACAGTCATTAATCCATTGTAGAGGCCTACTAAAACAATACTGCCATCCCTAAAATGATACGCCCTCTCTTGCATCTCCCTGCCAGTAACCGCATAGAGTCGACGTTCGAACCCCATAGGGGGCGCCGTCCGGCGAGGGTAGTTTGTAGTTTAGCTAGACGGCTGGAGCCCCCGCTCACCTCTATAGTCTGGTGAAGCAGTGAAAGCTTCCTAGGCTAACTGTATTCATCGTGTTAAATAAAAACGTCTGCCCACATCATAGAGTAAGTTAATAGAACGATCCGTGCGTTTGAGAGCACTGATTACATAGATATGCAGAGACCCAGGAAAACTTATAGCACTCTAATTTGGGGGGATTTAATGGGTTCAGGATTGGTGGTTTCTCTTATCCACAGTCCCGTACCTGAGCTCTTTCCGGTTGTGTCGCTAGTCTTAGTTAGTCCCATCGGATCATGAGATTCATACAATAGTAAGCGTCTGTTTTTGCGCATACACTTGTGTACTATAATATGTCCCGCGCAGATGGCTATTCTCCATTGAGTCAGGTGCGATAGCCGAAATTCGACCAGGGGCTCTACCAGCTAAGTCACCGAACATCGATTTCTTAAATGGCGTTCGAAGAAATAAAGGTTAGAAATTACTTAATCAATCGTTAAAGCGGCTTCTATGAGCACATGTGACGTCATAAATGGTCCGCAATCGATTGTCAACGTTGAAGCCGATTTAATGATTGATTAAGTAATTTCTAACCTTTATTTATTTGAACGCCATTTAAGAAATCGAAGTTCGGCGACTTAGCCGGTAGAGGCCCAGGAGGACATTAATATTAATAAAATATGAAATCGGTAACTGTTTTTTTAAATAGCAAGTCTTAACCTTTAGTTACGGAATCGTAATATTGAAGAAGTACCTATTTTACTTTGTACACACGGCTACATATCAAGTTATATATTTCCAGTATAAGCTGATCCCGCGTTGTATAGAATTTCCATACAATGAGAGGTCAGCTTATATTGGAAATGTATACCTTGATATTCTGACGTGTGTACATGCGGGTCAAGGTCTTTCACAAATCTGATTAGATTTTAATTAACTGTTTATAAATTATAATTTGTTCCAAGATGGATGAACACATAGAGCATCATAGATGGAAGTAGGTAATTACAGTTACGAATGACAATAATCATGATATATCACAAATATATATATATTAATGTAAGCTACGATCAGATAAGATCATTTCAACATATACAACATGCAACTTAATTAACGCACATCCTGAAAATAGCTTTTTCAGAATCGTTTACTGAATCGATTTATATCATTTTTAATACAGGTAATTTTTTTATTCTAAAATAATTAAAACTAAGGAATTATTGTCAAATTAACTCTGTACAGTCAAAACGAATTGAAATGGACCGTAAATCATTCATACAAATTATAGAATTTGTATGAATGATTTACGGTCCATTTCAATTCGTTTAGTTAATTTGACAATAATTCCTTAGTTTTAATTATTTTGGAATAAAAAAATTACCTGTATTAAAAATGATAGCATTCAATACAAAATAAAGAAAACTAAACTTTATTCCAAGAAACTAATTTAGTAAATAACAATGCATATACATGTTAAATAAAAAATTCAGTGTATGTATTATGATTACAACATAATATTCTAACTGGGGTGTCTGAGGGTGTGCGTTAATTAAGTTGCATGTTGTATATGTACATGTCGCGCAGTGTTTAAGTGAGTTGCGCTCTCGTGTGCGGGTTCTCCAAACATAATAAATCTATATAAATAAAAAGAGAAGTCCTGACTGACTGACTGACTCATCAACGCCCAGCCCAAACCCTTGGCCCTAGAAAGCTGAAAATTTGCACAGATGTTAACTTTATAATGTAGACAAGGAATAAGGAAGGATTATTCGAAATTCAACCCCTAAGGGGGTAAAACGGGGTTGCCAAGTTAGTATGAAACTTTGCCGTTTTTGAAGTTAGAGGCATGAAAGTTGGTATTTGGCCTTGCAGTTAAAAATAAAAAATATGTGTTTCAGGATTTTTGGAAATGTCACCCCCAAGGGCGAAAAATAGGGGATGTAAGTTTGTACGAAAAAAGTGTCAATTTTTAAGTAAAACGCATGAAAATTAGCTTTTGGCCTTTAAGTTATAAATAAAAAATATATATTTCAGGATTTTTTAAAATTCCACCCCCAAGGGCGTAAAATTGGGGATGTAAGCTTATATGAAAAAAGTGCCAACAAGTTTTAAGTTAAACGCATGAAAATTGGTATTTAGCATTACAGTTAAAAATCAAAAGTATGTGTTTCAGGATTTCGGAGAATTCTACCACGAAGGGTGACAGGTAGGGGATGTTTGTATGAAAAATGTGACATTTTTTAAGGTAAACTCATGAAAATTGGTATTTGGCCTTTCATTTAAAAATATGTATTTCAGGATTTTTGGGAAATCCAGCTCTTTAGGGTAACAAATAGGGGATGGAAGTTTGTATGAAAAATATGACATTTTTTAGGTAAACGCATGAAAATTGGTATTTGGCCTTTCATTTAAACATAATAAATATATCAACAGGACTTTTGGAAATTCCACCCCTAAAGACGACTAAAATAGGGGATGTAAGTTTGTATGAAAATCTGTTTTTTTTTTGGAGTTAAAAGCATGTAATTTGGTATTTCAGTTAAAAATAAAGCAATCAAGAGAATAATTTGTTGGTAAAAAAAGGTAATCCATAACTGATTCAATAGGTCAACACCAAAAATTTACGCCAACTTAAATTATAGAGAAATTCGTTTCTTATTGCTTAAAATGTCGTGTTTGTTGTCGTCTAAGTAAAGATTTAGCGATTTATAAGATTTGCAACTTCTTTTTTTGGTATTTTTATAACATATTAAAAAAAAACGTCAATTTAATCAAATTGGGATAAAAAAGTAATTTACCCAAAATTCGAGCTAGCGTAGTATAAATTGTTCGTGCCGAGATGATCGCATCCAAAAAATATCGTCTTAATTTTACTGATCGCAGTTTCAGCGTTTCAGATCGCAGAACTCATTTGACATATCGGTTAAAATAAATAAATGCTTGAAGTAAAAGGTAGTCCAAAACTGAATCAAAAGATGATCGCCTAAATCTTACCCAAAATATATGCCCACATCTTAATTTTAGCGCTTTACAAGTTTATATTTTTGTTAGAAGATGGTGTCATCATCGTTTTAGATCGCGCTATGGTTTCGTTCACAAAATGTGATATTAGACCTATCAATGCCGTGGTCGCAACCTAAGCTAATGGGAGTTACCTTCGTGATTAATGCATCGTTGATTATTATATTACTTTATTTGACTTACTGACTTTACTTAAGGACAGTTGATATGTATTATTTGATGTTTTTGAGTTTATGATATCTGGTATTTTTTTTAAATAACAGTAGCAAAGTAGTCTTTAGTTTATTTCTTAGCTAGGTTATTTATAGGTAAGGTTTTCTTAAATTTATATTGCTTATTACTTTTAAAAGTTATATTTTTTAGATTAAGCTAGAAGTAAGTAGTTACATTGGTAATCATTCAAAATTGTCGCGGACGAAGTCGCGGGCACCAGCTAGTCTACAATAAAAATCCTTTGAAATATTTTAAATTGAAATAAAATATTCTTAAAATATCACACATCGCAAACAATTTTTCGCAAATGTTCACTGGGGTTTTTTTAGGGTCGCAGTTCTAACCTATCCAAACCTAAAATATATGAGAGTGATTCGGATACTCCTCATCATAAAGTATAAAAATTTTACGTTTGAACGTCAACTCCTCGGCCACCCTGTATATCTCCAAATGTATACATATAATAATATCTTGGGACAATGTCACACAGATCATCCTAGCCCCCTAAGCAAAGCTTGTACTATGGGTACCAGGCGACGATATATATACTTATATAGATAGATAAATACTTACATAGAAAACATCCATGGCTCCGAAACAAATATTCGTGCTCATCACACAAATATTTGCACTTACCGGGATTCGAACCCAGGACCACCAGGTACGTAGGCAGGATCACTACCAACTAGGCTACGGTGCATACATATTATAGATATATAGATCCTCCTTAGCACCTGGTTAGTGAAAGTGTTTGAGGTCTCTTGACCCATAAATAGTTGTTCTGAGTCTGGATGTAATTTGTGTCCGTCTAATTTGTAAAGTTCCCCGCGAAACAGGGATTAGATTCCCTAATACGGGTGTAGTCGCTTTTAATAAAAAAAATCTTGAAGACGACGACGACTTTGCATAGAAGCAAAATAAATAATTCGTCTCATTCGTCCAAAATTATACCCGTTCATTAATACCAGAGGCTTTAAAATCTTGATGCCGATTCCGATCTGATTGCTTCTTTCCCACATGCAGTAAAACGGAATTTTTTGTTTTTAATTACATTCGAACAAAGACTTGGTACGTTTAACCGCAAAATGGGGCCAGTGAAGCGTGTGGTTACTGGTACTCGTATCATATTTCATATTTATTTCCTTAACGTATATATACGTTTGTACGTACTTATCTCTGTAATAAGTTAGGTAAGTTCCCAAATGAAAAATTATACAACTTCCGTGCGTTTAAGCGCTTTTGCCATACCTACAATTGGAATCAAATATAACAGCTCACTTAGGACCCCTAAATTGATCCTCGGTGCTTTTGCAGCTGGCTTCTCAAGTTGCAATTCTCTCGTTTTATAAGGCTATAGCCTCTTTACATCATTCTGTCTCCCGCTTTGCTCTGGAGGGAAGTGGAACAATTCATTTTCTAACTCCTCCTTTTAGTTCTTTCTGATTAAATTCGTTGCGGGATCCAAGACAGTTAAAGCGATTCCCCGGGACATGCCTGAGCCTCACCGCTCAGTGTCATTTCATTGTGTGCCACTGTTGATTCTGGCTTATAGGAGTTGCAGTGGTGGGTAAGAGGGAGGGACCAATCCCGATAAAAAAAAAAGAGAAATAATACCAAAATGTGGTTCTACGTGGAAATAGGATAACCCGCTAGAACTTTATTGGCGGGCCGGTAGGAGTGGTTGGTAGATGCTTGCCTTTCACGCCGCAGATCGTGAGTTCGAATCCCACCCAGGACAGATATTTGTGTGTATGAATGTCTGTTTGTCCTGAGTCTTATATAGGTAATAAGTATGCTTCTTTTTTTTTGTTTTTTTTTTTTATAATAGTATCTAGGGACAGTGTCACACAGATCATCCTAGCCCCAAACTAAGCAAAGCTTGTACTATGGGTACCAGGCGACGATATACATACTTATATAGATAGATAAATACTTAAATACATAGAAAACATCCATGACTCAGAAACAAATATTCGTGCTCATCACACAAATATTTGCACTTACCGGGATTCGAACCCAGGACCACCAGCTTCGTAGGCAGGAGCACTACCAACTAGGCTACGGTGACCGTGTATTACCTATATAAGTAAATACCTACATGACTGTATACCTTTAGAAGTAATAATTATCTATAGAAGTATGTATTTATACAACAAAAGTAGTATGTAGTGTATCAGTTATCTAGTTTGCACTAAAAGCTCTGCTTATTTTGGGATCAGCTGGCGGTGTGTGAATATTGTCCCAGGATATTATTATTATTATTATACTTTTTTTGACATAGACTCAGGTAAATCGTTTTTTACCTTCTCAAATCATACTAATTTGGTGCCCTTTTGGAGAATCCGATTATTTAAATTTAGAACTAGATTTCTATATATATTATTAGAAGTAACATCTTCTCGTCCAAGATACCGCAGTGTCTCAAGTCGAAAGTCTTCGACCAGTGTGTGTTGCCAGTGATGACTTACGGAACAGAGACGTGGTCGCTCACTATGGGCCTTATCAGAAGGCTCAAGATCACCCAAAGAGCAATGGAGAGGGCTATGCTCGGAGTTTCCCTGCGGGATCGAATCAGAAATGTCGAAATCCGCAGGCGAACCAAAGTCACCGACATAGCCCGAAGAATTGCAAAACTGAAGTGGCAGTGGGCGGGGCACATAGCTCGTAGAACCGACGGCCGTTGGGGCAGAAGGTTCTCGAGTGGCGACCACGAACCGGAAGACGCAGCGTGGGCAGGCCCCCTACAAGATGGACCGATGATCTTGTGCGGGTCACTGGAAACTGCTGGATGCGAATAGCGCAAGACCGGCAATTGGGGAGATCTTTGGGGAGGCCTTTGTCCAGCAGTGGACGTCTTTCGGCTGATATGATGATGATGAGTGCGTCGTTGGTCTATTGGTAGCGTGTTCAATCACCGATAATGAGATTGTTGGTTCGAACCTCCCGTACCAAGTTATATTGTTATTAGCAGTCAGGTAACCAATATCCCATCAGGTCAGTTAAACATATTCTACAACATCTTACATAATTACTCCGATCATTAATCCAATGAAAGTTTTACTCAAATTTGCCTAAAGGAAGAAATAATATATTATTAAGACAAAAACATACTCGTAAATATATATCTTAAACAAATATATATCATTAAAAACCATCTCAAATCTTCATTATATTCTATTCAATGCCGAAAAAGATTTCAAAATGATATCTCCTGCGGGGGAACGAAATAACAATGCATATTTAGTATTATTCTCAGGTTTTTATCGTGAGAATTGAGAGCGAATCCGTTTAGATGCTCTAGACGCGTTGTCGGCAGAAAAGAAAGCGACCCGACCATCTTACTTAATCCAACGTATACCTGACATCACGGTTCTTTTGTAATTCACGACTCGGCATTGAAAGATTTATCGTTGCTAATAAATTTAACTCTGGCTCGATCGTAAAAATCGTTAGATAAGATACTTAAACAGTTTTAAAAGTGGAAATTGTTTTTACGAATGATTTCCCTTCCTGCAATTCCTAGATCTTTTAAGTCGCGTATTTCAACCTTGGAGCTGAGCCTAACTTGATGGTTGAGACGTAGTTTCTCAAAACTGATTAGTAAAGCAGGTTCAGGTAATGTGTTAAGTATAGCACTTACTTGAAATCAAGTAGGTAATTACTCAATCAGAAAAATCTCCGATCTGGGTTTCATCTCTACCTAAGAATCTTAAGCTCACCACGGTAATACATCTAGGTTCACATTTATAAATCAAACTCAACTTGAAGTTGCTTTTAACTTCACCATAAAGAGGTGCTTCTTACTTAAACCAATCGTACCTATATTCATTCTATCAATTGTGAACTTGTATGAAAAAGAAAAACTATGACTGAATAGTTTAATATTGTACATATATAAATTTAAGTAGACTTTTATTGCTTGCAATAGTTATAAAGTCCACAAGCCCTATATACAAGCTCAAATCTGTACTGTATCGCAGTTTGGCGGGCTTAAATCAACATGCAATTACGTTAGTTCTAATGAATTATTTCATTACTATTATTACAAAATTAATGTATGAAGAATATAATGACAGTAAACGAGGCAAAAGAGGTGAGCAAAGATTATGACACATGGAAAAGCATTGTCTCAGCCTACCCCTCTGGGAAAGAGGCGTGAAAGTGAAAGAGATGTATTGTTATGTATGTATGTTTATTATTATTCATTGGATTATCAGCTTTGCAAGTGTGTAGTTAAAACAAGTCCTAAAAGAGTCTTGTTTATAAATACGAGCCTTATTATATGATGGTAATGCTAAATAGGTAGTATTTCTCATTACCGAGACTAAAACAAAGCATGAATGGTTGGCCTTAACTTTTAAAACAGTCGTAGGAGGAGTATCAAAACGCATTTAAAGATTGTATTTAGATATTTTCCGGTTTGTTTATAAAAAACGGTGTTTTGAATTCGTAACGGTTTCCAACGTTGTTTCAATATACGCGTTGTAGAAATAAATATATTTACATAGAAGTAATACTTAGTAAGAATTGCTTAACTCGTTGTTAAGACTCTACTCAGCTTGAAGACAGTCTAAAGTTAAACTTGAGCGACTAATTTAAATCTGACTAGTCAATCAGCTCGTAAAGTTTGCTCTTAGTGTGGATCCAAATTCTCCTTCATATCATACAGATCTAAACATAAGCTTTACGAACTTTATTTTTATTTACTTTTAACCATCTACTATTTGTGTCCATTTGAATGTATGTACAGAATGAGTAGAAACTGGTCGATGCAATAATATATTTTTGTATAGTATATAGTATTACTTAACGCATACTATTGAAGCATTTAATATTAGAATTTATAATACTGTATTTGACGAATTAAAACTTTATATAGGGCGTTGGCTATAAGATTTTAGGCTGTATTGCAACACTCTATCAAAACGATACGTATCTGAGTATGTAGAATATTTGTGGAAGCAAATCTCAAAAATGAATAATACCCAATTTTGTGTTACTATGTAGACATCTAAATTTGTTTCATTCATATTTTACGTGAAAATGTTATGAATAATATGTAGTTGTATCAGATTGTATTAGAATATGTATGAATTAATTATTAAAATATGTAGAGCTATTCAAAATGTAATCCGAAGTAATTAAATGATTATACTACTTGACTAGATAATGGTATGAACTTGTTCAACTGTAAGTACATGCCCATATCTATTATTTATGTATGAAATGTGTAACTGTAAAAGATCAAATGGAGGCTTTATTTCAGTACGCTATCTGTCGACTCTATTTAACTCCTTGCACCGTATTAATGTACGAGTAGAGATATCTGGTAGGAGACAGATCACTCACCTTATGTTACGGTATGTAATCTTTCGATCCCTATTCGTATATGGGTCCCCGGAGTCCGCAGTAGTTAAAATTGCCGCATTCCACTGTAGTCGGGCGTGAGGCCGGCGCAGCTTCCCTGTGTGGACCGGCGGCGTGGAGGGCGCTAGGGCCGGGGTGATCACATAAACTATTATTGTAACACTGGTGCGGAGCGGGTGATGGGGGAGATCATTGTTATTTCATAGAGTTCGGTGTGTGTGAGTGCGGAAGGTGCCGCGGCGCGCACAGGTGGTGCGGGCTCGGCGACGCGCACGGGACTGGCGAGCGCGACGCTGGCGCCCCCACGCGCATGCGCGCCTCACCCGCCGAGCCTGCCGCCTGCCGACCTGCCGACTCCCCCGAAGCCTCATTTACACACATGGACTCGTACAATGAACGCTCTGCAGACCGCCAGTCCGCCAGGCTACCTAAACTCCTCACAATATATGGTTGCCTACAATCTGTGACGTTGATGTGTCGTGAATAAGGACAGCTTTGACCTAGTTCTGAATTCACACAAATATTTGAGTGAGCTGGGAGTGGCACCTTGACGTAACGATATGTCTCGTTACATATTATTACCTTCACCTATGTTGTTCTACAGGGTGATAGGGCTCAGTTTGGCAAGCCTCCACTAACACCGTTAACGTGCCGGTTTATTCATAAAACCGACTCTACTGTCACAAATACGTTATCTTAGCTAACAAGTTAATTCATGATTTCGTATGCGCAACATTTCTCTGAAGTTTTTAGCTAGGACTCCATAGTTTAAATTTACATTTGAACCTCAGTTCAGAGCCATACTAACTTGATGAACTGAACTTGGTATTTCGTTATACTGATCTGGTTAATGAACTTGAACTCAAGTTTGAATTTAAAGGACTTATGTTTGTGAGTAATGATATTATATAGAAACACGTTTCCGTAATTAAAATTGTTCATTTTTCGGCTATACGTGATTAATGTTATGTAAATGTGAGAATATTTAATTTGTACATGATTAAAATTTTAGAACTAATTAAATAATTTATTTCTGTGAGTATGAATAAATGTTTTATTTATATCGCCTTTACTTTTAGCCGGGTTGGAGACGTTAAGTGAGGCGAGTACCTTAACTTGCACTTAAAGTTAAGGCGATTACTGCATTTATAATAAACCCTCATTAGCATACAGCGCTGATAAAGCCTACCCCAGCTATTGTTTCAACAAACACTTTTATACAAACGAAGCAATATTTTATAATATGTTTTGCATATTATTAAATACGTTTTGGGTAAGTAGTTATTATGTTAATTATTATTAACTAGCTGTGCTCGCGACTACGTCCGCGTGGAATGGGTTTTTTGAGTAGCATTCGAAAATCGGTATTCGCATGCGTGTGGCACAGTCTTCTGCCGTAAAGTGTCTGCTCGTTTGGGTAATCACACTTAAGCATATTTCCACACGTTAACCGGCGTATCTTGAGGGTAATACTTTTACAAACTTTGGATGTCATATTTGTATATTATATCGAATCAACAGCCAAAATAATAAGATTTAAGCTTCTAGCTCTAAAAATTACGATACTTCCATACAACTTTTAATCCCCTTTTCAACCCCTTTTTCGCATTAAAAAGTAGCCTATGTCCTTTCTCAGGCTTTAAATCGGTTCAGTAGTTTTTGCGTGAGCGCGCGACAGACAGATAGACAGAGTTATTTCGTATTTATAATATTACTTAGAGGATAATAATATAATAATAATAATATCTAGGGACAATGTCACACAGATCATCCTATCCCCAAACTAAGCAAAGCTTGTAATATGGGTACCAAGCGACGATATACATACTTATATAGCTAGATAAATACTTAAATACATAGAAAACATCCATGACTCAGAAACAAATGTTCGTGCTCATCACACAAATATTTGCACTTACCGGGATTCGAACCCAGGACCACCGGCTTCGTAGGCAGGAGCACTACCAACTACCGTCAAATATCACCATCCCATCTCATTTCTTGACAAGCGTAGAAGACGTCGAGCGAATATCCGCCAAATAACGGGCAGCAGCTTTACCAGATAAAGAGGCACTCATAGCCAGTTACACTCACCCGTCCGTAAGTTATCGGTGAGGTAAAGCACCTACCCACGCGGTCAGTCCATAGATGAGTGGCTGCTAAAGTGGTTTAATTATTGAGTATCTCCGTACTTCGGTGAGTACGTTAAGCTGTGGATCCCGCTCCAGTTATTGTCATTACTGTTGACTAATGTTGAATCGATAAGCCATGTCAGAGGCCTACTGGGCGGCCAAAAAGGCTGGCAGCATTGCCACGTTGAAATGCAATGCTAATCTATACTAATATTATAAAGAGGTAACGTTTGTGAGTTTGTGAATTTGTAAGGGGTAATCTCTGGATCTACTAAACCGATTTTTAAAATTATTTCACCAATAGAAAGCTACGTTATGGTAAAGTGTTATAGGCTATGATTCATCACCATAATTTTTATTTACCCCGAAGTATTACGCGGGACAAACGAGCAGAGACAAAAATATTTATAACGCGGAACAAAGTCCGCGGGCACTGCTAGTTCTTTGATGAGGTAGTCCACGAAGGGCACCCATCTGAATGGCACCTGCGCGAATGGCACCTAGCCTAGTCGGGTGCCACCCCTAGATGGGTGCCCTTCGTGGACTACCTCTCTTTGATCTAACTATAGGCCAGCCTTCTGGTCACGTGATACTTCGACTATTCAGGAACCGACCGTTTAGTAATGTCACAGAAATATATTGAATCCCACAGTCAGAGCATTTTGACTCCAAACGGCTCAAATATACCTACTATATCGTTGATCCTAAAGGATTGGTATCTATAAGATTGGTGTTTGGCTGTTTCTGCTAAATCAGCAGCAGCGCTAATCCGCCAGTGCTGCAGTGGTTGAAAGATATGATGTTGCTTACAATTAATTTCTTTTTAGTAAATAAAATCCTATTTTAGTAAAAAACATATTTTATTTACAACTCCCTCTTTGAAGGGCCTCATGCTGTCGTCTGTAGGGAAAACCATAACAGGGAGTTCATTCCACAACCTCATCGTGCGTGGGAGGAAGTTTAGCTGAAAGCGAACCGTACGTGATGGAAAAGGTTCGAGGATTTTGACCACAGCGTCCAGTGTTTATGGAGACAAGCCATCTGCGCGGCACATATTATTGTGCATATACAGATAGGTGCACTTTCTTTACCATCACACTCATGGTCGGTTAGGACGACTAGCAACCCGACCGGAAAGAGGCCAGGCAAAGTTCTCCCGAGGCAGGGGACAGAAATACTTTATGGTTCTGTTCAGTTACGGTCAACACGTGCCATGAGGCGTGCGAAAGAATTGTTGTGAGGCCATAGTGAACAGGCATCTTATGGGCATATTCGATGCACCTCACACCCACATCTTCGCTTACCATCAGGCTAATTTCTATACAAGCGCCATGCGCCAGTTCATAATAAAAAAATACTTGTATATTTTTAAGGAAATGTTATGCAGGTACAGGGGCTCTACCGGCTAAGCCGCAGAACATCGATTTCTTAAATGGCGTTGAAATAAATACCTACAGGTTGAAAATGACTTAATCAATCATTAAATCGGCTTCAACGTTGAAAATCGATTCCGGACCATTTATGACGTCACATGTGCTCATGGAAGCCGATTTAACGATTGATTAAGTCAATTTTAACTTCTATTTATTTGAACGCCATTTAAAAAATCGATGTTCGGCATCTTAGCCGGTAGAGCCCCAGGTTTTTTTTTGTGAAAAAAGTTACTGTCGGTAAGGCTTCCACAACGCTAGCGAGTTGTGGATATAATATATTGAGACATAATATCCTGGGACATTATTCGCAGACGGCCATCTGATCCCAAACTAAGCAGAGCTTGTACTATGGACATCAGATAACTGATACTTCTACAACATATACCTACTACTTTTCTTTTGTAAATACTTACTTATTGTAGATAACTACACCCAGACTCAAGAAAAACAGACATGTTCGTGCACACAAATATCCGTTCTGGGTGGGAATCGAACCCACGACCTGCGACGTAAAAGGCAAGCGTCTACCCACCACGCCAACGGGATGACTGCATTGAGACACTACAGTGACACTGCGTCTCATTTCCATTGTACAGACGCCAGCACATCCAGCTACTCCATTCTGTCAAATTTCTTTTATAGATTTTCAACTTTATCACAAAAGCATAAAGTTCACTTTCAATAGGGGAAATTTGACAGATTGGTGTAGCTTGGTGTGCTGGCGTCTGTACCTACATTACCCTACTTACATAGTATATTCAACAGTGCAACGGCTGTCTATTGTTTTTTAGCATGTCTGTCAAGACCCAATTCGTTTCTTGCCATTCATGCCTATATCAGTAAGAAGGTAAGGGTCGAAATAGAATGACCCGAAACATATAAAATTTTTTAAATCGAATGTATTGTATAAATTCGAGTCTGGGAACCACGTTGCGGTGGCGGAGCAGTTAAGGCATAAGGGACCCGATACTCCATGGTTCGTGGGTTCAATTCCCACTTGCACTTAAATTTATACAATTCATTTTAAAAAGATGTTTGAAACTTAATTAAGTCGATGTTAAATTGAATTAAGTAAGTTTTTCTTAAAGAAAAAATAAAAAATATAGAAGGTGTAATATGATTATATACTTAGAAGCGCCATCTACTCATAAAACTTAACTAATTAAAGAAAAACAGTTAAAAAAATGAAAAAAGAAAATGTTTTGGCTGCCCGAATAAAATGCATCAGTTGATCTACTTATTGTAAGTAAAGTCAAACGATTTTATGGGTTAGGGGACAAGTGGTCCCAGTTCAAAACTCGGACCAGGGACCATTTCTTCCTTTTCTATTTTGGTAATAGGCTACTGGGCCCAAGTAAGTTTAACTATTGGGACCATTTCTGTTCTAAATAATAAAGTGGTACTGGCTTTAGAAAAGGGAAATAACACACAACCCGATTCTATTGTTTATTTCGAAATTAGATGTCTTACACGTCGCGCGTCGTTCAACAACAGTTTTTCTAAAATAAAGAGTGCCCTACATAGATATGTATAAAACTACAAATTAAATAATTTCAAATATGTTTAACATTTTATGATGTGTTTTATATAATTCATGTTTTTTTTTATCATCATTAGTGCTGAAAGATGTCCACTGCTTAACAAATATTTTACCCAAAGATTTCTACAGTCGCTAGTCTTGCGCCACCAGCATCCGGTCCTTTTGGGGGCCTCACAAAACTAATCAGAGATAAATGTAAAATCACATTACTTCAGCAGTAGCTTTATGACATTAACTAATTTTCTATCTAGTAAAAAATACTTAATCTAGGCTTGGGAACATATTTATTTATAAATTACTTCTAAAACTGCATAGGCTAAAACAAAACGAGTTGAAAGAATCATATGCAGGAATTTACCTGTAGTTTTGATTATTTCGAATATTGCTATATAGTTCGAGAGTTCTTAGTACCTCTGGCCTTAGTAAATTATGACCACGTGATAGCCTTTCGCAATGTTACCAGAGGTCATGTTTTGGATTAGCGAATATTACAAACACTAAATTACTTCGTCTATTTATTGTCTATAGAAAAGACATCAACGACATCAACACTACATTCATCTTTGCTGCCTATTCTTATACGAGTACATATTATATACATATAAAATATAAATTATACATAGATTGTGTGGCGGGGTTGTAACGGAAAGTACTACGTCAGTGGCTTCGACAAGCGATTTAATGTCAAGTACCCTAGTAGGGTGAATATAGCTCAGGGTACTGAAGATTAATTCACTCGTTTATTGCGTTCGTTCCCACCAGTTCAGTGATGTTATATTGTGCAGGCACTTTACACAAACGTGCTTTTTAACATGACGTTAAGTCTAGAAAGCTTTCACTGCGTCACCAGACTATACACAAACATGCGTCAATTGAATCCTATTATTATTATTTTAATAATAAAAAATGCTCGTTTAGAATGAAAATAAAACTAGAAAATTGAGATATTATGTTATATTTTTATAAAGGCCAATGCGGGTTTAAGTCTCCTAACAATTAAGACAAGTTACCTTTTAACCCACGCCAGGGGTCACTTCCTTTGGGGTTCAAATCTCGGCTCACGGCGGCGTGGTTACTGATGTTTAGGTGTACGAGAGGTTTGGTTTTTAAGGATGTTTATAGAACTGACGCTCATAGTTAATACATGAAGGTGTATGCCACTCGTCCGTTTGAGGGTCGAACTAAGACTCATGGAGGGTGATAGTGGCCCCGGATAGTACTATAAGCTGATGAGTATGATAGATTGTGTACAGTGTCACGATATTTTCTAATAACTTCGACAAGGGAGACGGGCTAGACGGGCTGCTTTGTACTCTGTTCTGATTTTATGTACAAACGCCAGCACATCAAGCTACCCAATCTGTCAAATGAAAGTGTTAAATGTCAAACGTTTATGTGAATTAGGTGCAAATCTATAAAAGAAATTTGACAGATAGGCGTAGCTAGATGTGCTGACATCTGTACAAATACCTCACTGACCAGTTATGATATTGTACGTTTAACGTGTGGACACTGGACTGGACAGTTTTTGAACTAATAATAATAAATATAATGTGTAGTTATGTCACTATTGTACTACTCTGTCAAGAAAGTACCGTGAAAAGATCAATAATATACAAAATGTTTGTTATTCATCCAAATTTATTTTATCACCTTCAGAAACGATACACTTACGCCAACGAATAATCCATTCATCACAACATTTTTTAAACGCTGCTTTCGGAATTGAGTTCAGTTCTCGCCGCGAATTCTCCTTTATGTCTTCAACCGATTGAAAACGGGTACCACGAAGTGGTAATTTGAGTTTAGGAAAAAGAAAGAAGTCAACTGGAGCCCAATCTGGTGAATATGGTGGTTGGGGATGGTATTTGTTGAGTGTTTGGTCAAAAATTCGTTCACAATGATGGCCTTGTGCGAAGGCACATTATCGTGGTGCAAATCCAAGAATTTTCTTTCCACAAATTTGGCCTTTTTCGTTGAATTTGCTCTCTTAAACGCCGCATAACGCTCTAATAATATTCTTTATTTACCGTTCGACCTTCCGGTAAGAATTCAGAGTGCACAACACCGCGATAGTCAAAGAAAACAGTCAACTGACTTTGACTTTTAATCGACTTGGGCGTGGTTTTTTCGGTTTCGGTTCAGTTGGAAGGCCACTCCGAAGCTTGTTGACTAGTTTGCATGTCAAACTCGTAAACCCACGTCTCGTCACCAGTAACGCATGCATTTCATGAATGTTGGGTCGGAATTGACTCGTTCTACCATGTCCTCAGCGACTTTCATGCGATTGAGTTTTTGGAGAAAATTCAGATCTTTTGGGACTATCCGAGCGGCAACATGTTTCATACCCAAATGATTAGTTAAAATGGTACTAATCGACTCGTGAGATACAGAAAGTTCGGCGGCTATCTCTCTCAGAGTTGAATGAGGATTTCAGTCACTATTTCCTTCACTTTTGCGATGTTAACTTCAGTTGCAGACGTTGATGGCCTACCAGAGCGAGGCAAATCTTTCATCACATCTCGACCGATTTTGAACGCTTTGAACCACTCATAAGCACGAGTTTTTAATAAAGTCGATTCACCGTAAGCCTTCTGTAACATTTTCAGTGACTCCGAACACGAAATTCCATTAGCGATGCAAAATTTAAGACAAACTCTTTGTTCGATATTTTTGTCCATTATGAAATTCGCAATACACACTATATATGATATTACTAAAACCAGCACCGTATTTAATATAAATAACAGATGCAACTCAAAATCCGCGCCAAAATGGAAAACAGTTGTGCCAATCTAACAACAACAAAACAAAACAAAAAATTGAATTTGGAACCATAAACAAATCATCCATTCCCGATACTTTTTTGACTGAAAGTATATTAATATAATAATTAATAATAACAAATAAAATGTGTAGTTATGTAACTATTGTATTTATACGATTGTATTTTATAGTACTTGTCAAGTATTTTGGTAATTTTTATTATACTTGGTCTATAGTGCACCTACCATATTATCTCTACATCACCCTAAGGTTGACTGGGAGAGAATGCCTTCGGCTTTAACTCCGCCTTTGTACAGTTTTGTGCAATAAGTATGAATAAATAAAAATAAAATAAATAATACCGCGTCATCTAGCCCAAACTAACTGAAGTTTTTATTAGGGATACTAGACAAAGAATAGAAATACGTGTTTCTTGGTGTGCAAGGATCGAACTCGTAATTTTTGCATCAGTAGTCAAGTTCACTACCAACTGGGTCACAGCGGTCATCAACGTAGTCATTGAATTAAGAATGTTTCAAATGAGGAACTTCTTCTTTCTTTATAATTTGAATACAGGGTTACATATTATATCCGCTGATGATTACATATTATACGAAGCAATATTGAGTTATAGTTTGTACTATCCATAACTTTTTTGAGTGGTTTTGCCTAAATTTCAAAGCTTTCTACTTACCTAAATATTCCTTCTAATAAATTAAACGAGATATGGCTGTTCATAAGCAGCTTAGATTATTAGAAGATCGACAAACTTACATTCGGCGATATCACGTCAAAGTTAATTAATTTCCTTCCGCAAAAGAGGTATTACAAGTACCTAGGTATTAAAACTCGCCGTGGTTACGCCGCCGAGATACTTGTGGAGGCTGAATGAGCACGTCCAACTTGCACGAGTAAGAGAAGCTCTTTGTGGTTTAGTTTGCTTTAGTATCCGAAGCTGTTCTACTCGAACTACTCATCAATGTATTTTGTTCTTGTCTTTCTTCAATGTATTATCATTGTTGAGACATCGTACGCACAATGCGTTCGGTGTATATTACGTTCGTTCAAAAATGCTGGTTATTCATGTATACGTGTATTGCTGCACCCGGCACCAATACATCGACTTGCGTACAAAACTTTAACATAAATAAAATGGTGGGTAAGACGAATATTAGACGAGTAAAGGAACAAATAACAATACTTATAAATATTAAGTTCTTTTTATTTATTAGAAATCAGAATCAGAATTTTTATTTGTAAAACATAGGTATTTACATAAAGGTGTTAGTACGATGACATAATATATGGGCGCTATGTTTTGCCGTGGAGGCGTACAAATATAATTTAACTTAGCTATAGCTACTTAAGAACTAAATGACAACTTACAATAAAAATAACAACTATCAGAAAACAACAAAAGATAAATATTTCTAAGTGAAAAAACAAAAACATACTTAAAACTTATGACTATTTTATATTAACTTATCATTTAAAAATCTTCAACGGCATAATAACATTTTTCCAATAGAAGTGAGTGGAGAGTTTTCTTAAACTTTATTAAGGGCAAATTTTTTATGCTATTGGGTATTTTATTATAAATTTTCGGAGCTATTCCAAAAAAGCTTTTCTTCATTAAAGCGGTTTTACATTTTATGTGGCAAAGTTGATTAATGTATTGTGAACGCATAGGAATCTTCTTTATATCGGACAGTTTTTGAAATTGATGGGGATTGATTTTAACAAACAGAGCAGTCTCGTAAATGTATATAGATGGCAGAGTTAACAACTTTAGAGATTAAAAATGGGGTTGGCAAGATTCTGTAGTGTTTAAGCCACACATGGAACGTACACATCGTTTCTGTGCTTTAAAAACACTCTCTCTCTCAGTGGATAGCCCCCAAAAAATAATACCAAATCTAATAACTGATGCAACCAATCCGTGATAGGCTATCAAAAGTGTTTGTGTATTTACTTTTTTTGACAGTTGAAACAGTGCATATGCAGATTTATTCAATTTTAAACATATTTGTTCGATGTGTGGTTTCCATGTGAGTTTACTATAAATTATAATACCAAAAAATTTTGCCTGTTTCATTTCTTCAATTTTGCTTTTATCATATACAATCTGAACAGAGGGATTTTCACATCGTTGCTGAAAGTGCATTACTTTTGTTTTGTTCAGGTTAATAACAAGGTTATTATTATCAAGCCAGTTAATTATTATTATCAAGCCAGTTAATTATTTTTTCAAGACAATTATTAATATCACTTTCGTAAGTTTCAGGATTGGTACACTTTACAACAGCTGTACTATCATCTGCAAAAAGAATCATATTTTGGGATACGAATTTTGGAAGATCATTAATATATATCAAAAAAAGTAGTGGCCCTAGCACACTACCTTGAGGTACCCCGGATTTTATCGCTCTTGGCTGAGATGTGTCAATGGTAACTAAATGGCTCTTTGTGCATAGTTGTGATATTTCTGTGCACTGAGATCTATTATTCAAGTATGACTCTATTAATTTCAAAACATTACCTCGGACACCATAGCCATATAGTTTATTTAGCAGAATGTTATGGTTCACATAATCGAATGCTTTTGTCATATCTGTATATAAAGCACATACTGGAGTTCTTGCATCTACAGATGTCATTGTATAAGAAAGGAGGTCGAACAGTGCCATATTGATGTTGATATTTTTTCGAAATCCTTTTTGTTAATTGTAAAATAACTTATTTTTTTCAAAATAACTATATAAAGAATTATAAATAACTTTTTCAATAATTTTTGAAAATATAGGAATTTTTGCTATGGGTCTATAATTTTTAACATATGATTTATCACCTCTTTTAAATAAAGGCTTAATAATAACTTTTTTAAGGCTGTTAGGAAAAACACCATTTTCTATACATAAATTAATAATATGCGTTAGTGGAAGTGCTATGATATCTTTGACATATTTTACAACTTGTGTACATACTCTATCATAGCCAACAGTATTTGTATTTTTAAGATTATTTATTATTTTTATTATGTCAATGGGTAAAACAGGTTGCATATATAAAGATTGCGGACTTAAATTGTTAAAAGTATTGTTAATAGTCGAATTAATGTTATTCTCAATTACATCTACAAAAAAGTTATTAAATTCATTTGCAATATCCGTAGGATGTGTGATAATCAAATTTTCTCTCTTTATGGATGATATTAGACCGTGAGGTAGGCGATATTTGGATTTGTTAAGTACTTGCCAAGCAGCTTTTGATTTATTGTTAGAGTTATTTATGAAGTAGTTATTTTGAGTTTGCTGTGTTAAACGTATAATTTTCTTGTAAAGCTTTCTATAATTGATAAAAACAAGTTTATTTTTTGAGTTAGGTTTAAATCTATACGCCCAAAGTAATTTTCTTTGTTTCTGATTACCGATTTTTATTCCATGAGATATCCATTTAGTTTTAGTATTAGTCTTTATCGTTATTGTGTTGGAAAGCATAATTTATAGAGCATCAAGAAATCTTCTGCAAAACAGTCATACGAGTCATTCGCATCATTTGTGCTATAAACTTGTGGGAAAGATAAACAGCTCAGATGATGTTTGAACTTCTTTAAGTTGTCTTGTGAGATATCTTCTCTTTGAGTTTTCCAATATTTAAGTTTACATGTTTTATTTATGGGTGCACTTAATATTTGAGATGTATGGTCTGATAGAATTAGGTCTATGATTTGTGCTTTACAATCTTTTTTGTAGGTGTGTGCAAAGTTATCTATACAAGAGTTGCTGTTTAGTCTAGTAGGCTTGTAAAGGGTTAAGTTAAGATTAAATTGGATGAGATAATTTTCAAATTCTAATGTTCTCTTATTTCTTTTTAGGACGTCGATGTTGAAGTCGCCAGTAAGGATTATATTTTTGTTAGAAAATGAGCAAATTTTTCTTAATATATTTTCTAATTTTTCATAAAATATATTGTAATTTTGTTTAGGTACGCGATAGATACAAACTATAATAATTTTATGCTGTATTAGTTCTATAGCACAGGATTCGAAGACACCTGATACTGACTGTTTTGCTAAATGATATATATCTTTAAATTGAAGTCCTGCTCTAACAAGAATGCACGAACCCCCGCGTTTTACTTTTCTGGAGAAGAAAGCTGCTGGTACAAAATTGGGTATATTTATTTATTTATTTATTTTATTTAAAAACTTCTTGCACAGAATTGTACAGAGGCGGACTTAATGCCAAAGGCATTCTCTTCCAGTCAACCAGGTATATGCAATAGATCTTCATAACCTGTCTCGATAAAATGTTCGATAAATTACATCAATATTAATTTCTGCTTTCCGAAGCTCTTCTAATTTAACTATCAGCGTATCAGATTTGTTTATCAGTCCCGCTATATTTTGGTGAAGTATATTTATGTATTTACAGAAAAAACTGAGAATTATTTTATAAGTCCGTGCCTGTTAATTCTATTTGTATTTTTTGCGAACAATCAGCTTCTGTGTTATAAGCAGTCGTACCTGTCATAGTGCTAAACTGTGAGATCATATCTGTTATTTAATGTCCCGTGTTGTGGGCTATATGTGCCATATTATGTGTATGGTAAGTTAAGATTAGAATCCAAAACGTACGCATAGTTACATGTTTCTACATCCATATAGAGTAAGTTATTGAAATTCTCTACTCTGCTGTTGAACATAATATTATTATTAATCATATACTTAAAAGTAGGCAGGCATATTATAAAATTTGTGTGATTCAGAAGTAACAATTTTTTACGAATAAGTACAACAAGTTCTATGTAATTTTGTGTCCTTCTGAAATCTTCTTGACCTATTAAAATAATAAAGAAATCTGATTTGGTAAAGTTTTGAACTTTTTTATCTATACTATCTAATATTATTTCCAAGTTACAGTTAGGCTTACGATAGTGACAGATATCATGGTTATTTGATAGGTTAGTGCTATCCATTATTTTACATACTCTACTATTATTTTCACTACGGAGGAAGCATATTTTATGTTTTTTAGGTGTCTCCTGTAGATTTAGTATAGTAACATTGGACGATTCTCTGCAATGAAAAGCACCAGTAATCTTGGTGCTTTGAATTATGCTGTTTGGATTCTCTTGAAGTGTAAAAGTAGTATCATCAATATTTTTGTCAATTTGTTTTTTTGTTGTTTGTTTCAGGGTTTTTGTCGTAGGGGTTGTTGGTTTATGTTTGTCTGGAGTAATAGCAAGTGATGTATATGAACTGTTTTTTCTGGACAGTTCTTCATTTATTTGTTTCAAATTGCTATTTTCTAAAGATAATACCTCGATTTTCTTGTGTGCGCTATTTAGTTGAGACGTCAAATCTTCAATTTGTTCGTTAAGCTTTTTTATTTGATTGTTTTCTTCATCGTCCGACATTTCTGGTATACTGTTTGTAGTGCAATTCAGGATTTTAGATGAGTTGTTACTGTCATCACTATTACATTCGGATCTTCTGCTGCGATTACGACGGAATGTTATATTTTCTAAGAAATTCATGTCGGTAGGAAATTAATTCTATATAAAAAATAATATGTCTCCAATAGTCACATAAAAACTGCCAAACTACTAAGTATTTTAGAGCTGTCAACACTAAATTAACTTTGGTAACACTTTATAACCATTAGATTTGTTTATCGTGGTCAATAGATGTCGTTGTTTGAAATGCTTATATTGTAAAATACAATATTGATGTCTGGCAGCACTATGATGCGTCTTGTTTTGATTTTGATGCTCACTAATAGATAGAGCTTGCGTTAATTCTATTTAATCGCTTAAATACTAACGGATTACGGAATGCATAATGTTAGCATTTTTGCAGAAATCACTGCACAATTGAATGTTTTATTAGCGAAAATATGTGTTTAATAGGTCTATAAATGTTGTTACAGTTACAAGTTCACACGTTATTTTTAATTACGCACAATAGGCACAGAGCAGAGACGAATTTAAATCAAAGCTGGCGCAAACAGTTTAAAACGAAGAATGCACAACACAGCGTAGGTAGGTATCTAATTTCTATTATTTCATCATCATATTTTTTTATTATTTATTGACAGCACTATAAACTGATGTAGATACCTATAAACACAGGACACCTATGTTAATTGGTTTCCTGGACCAGTAGGTTCAATTATTCCTAACTAGGCAAGTGATTCTCTTTTAAGTTTTTAAGCAGTTTTAAAATTTGTTGTCATGGTAAAATCCTAGTTTAAAATTTAAAAATGTTTATTTTATTTGTATGGTGACTTACGTAACATTTTCAAACAAAAAAAATAATAAACTTTGAAGCAGACAATTCCGTTCCTGATTATATCTGATTCTTTCTAACGTTGCCGCGTTCCACCTGCATACTGAGATTTCGGATTTGATAACTGATTCGGGTGATAAAATGATTTTTCTACTAACAAATATCTTAGTAGTTCACAGAAGGAAGCCATCGATCGATCTCCAGAACTTTTAGTACCTAACATGCTTAATAATATGGCATCCAGGGCACATTGCTAGTAATACAATAATCATATGCGCGTTTGTTACCTACTTAATATTACGCAATTTCAGTAGGAAAATGGATTTAATGCACAATAATAAATACCTACTAAAGTAACATTTTAAAACTCTAATATTGTAAGCAGATATACCTACTGGTACTTACCTATACCAAAAACATTGCGTATCTTTTCCAACCTTACCGCGGTATATACAATGAAACAATACTAATAACAATATTTAAACGTAAGTCTCTAATTGCACTACATAAGTCAAAATATGATATTTTCTAATTTTGTATCTAATTTATTTTATCGAAATTTTGTATTCTAACATAACTTTAATATTTTTTTAGTTATTAGACGCGTTTTACCTGAAATAAAACGCATATTAAACTACTTACCTTATTAAAAGCTTATTATATTGAGATAGGCGTATCCGTATTCCGTTGTATTTTACCTCTCTTTCTACCTAATTCATCCATCTCTTTCGCACATCCCCTCCTTTCACCAGGTAGGGGGCCCTGTTGAGCTCAGAGCTCAACGCGCCTTGGTTCAACATTGCGTCGAAATCGAGAAAATATATGCCAGGCAGTAATAAAAACTAAGCTTCTAATAAGGTAAGTAGTTTAATATGCGTTTTATTTCAGGTAAAACGCGTCTATTAAACCACTTGACCGTTATTAGAAGCTTATTAAATTGAGACGTGTTTGTTATCGCCTGGTGAAAGGAAAATTACGCCAATGTGACTAAGGAGGATGAATGTAATCAAATAAACAACTAAAACAGCAGATATGAGAAAAATAAGTATTCAGATACATTTATTCATAATCAAGATGATGAGAGTAACATAATCATTTGCAATGTTAATTGCCTATGTACATAATGATTTAACACAACAACAACTATAATCAGTCCACAGGGTTAAACAAAGTTGTAATCGATGAATTATTAGATGTAGTCACCATAACTTCACGCTTATAGAATTTTTGGAAGGTCTTCGCCGATTTCCAATTACCTCTAGTAAGAATGTCGTCAAGAGGAAAATTGTCAATCCAGTTCTTAGAGGTAACGGCGGAACGCACACTTCCTGGCGTTGCTACGATACCGGCAGCCTTCATGAGTGATTTGATCCACCCTGCGATGACTGTACGGGACGCAGGGGATGGTGATCCTCGTAGGTTAATAAATAAATTTGTTGAACTAGAATTATTGCGCCTTTCATTAAGGATTGTTATGGTTTTATGAATCCAATAAACAGGGTTCAGGTTTTGATTTTCTGAATTTGACAATAGTTTCCATCCTGACTGTCTATAAGCACTACAATCTGTTTTTGAACCAAAATGAGGCCATAAAATAATGAAATGATCATCAATGGTACAGTGCTCATTGTCCACTTTGAGCAAAGTGAGGTCGTGAATTCTGCGACCTGAACATAATATTAATAGCGTTGCTGTATGGCGAACCGTTTGAAAAACATTATTATGGTCAACCGAATAGTTACGCAAATAATTAGTTAGCATGTCGATGTCCCAAACTGGTGGTTTTGGAGACTTCGGATTTTTTAACGATATAGATTTTAAAACATGCCTAACCAAAACGTCTTGACTTAATTTGCCCGATAAGTCTACGTTACTCAACGTAGAGATGACAGACTTGTGAAGTAGAATAGTATTATAAGAAAATTTAGAATGTAAATGTAAATCAGCTAAAAATTGGGCTAATTCAGATCCTTCGGGGCGCACTGGATTAATATTATGTTGATTGGCCCATAAAATCCAGCGATTCCAGGCTACTTTATATGTCTTCCATGTGGAAGGTCGCCAGGAGGACTTGAGTAGGGAGACCTGATCAGGGTTCCATGACTTGATTTCCTGAGACCACCCCCACATTTCCAGACCTCCAAAACCATGTCCTGTACTTTTGGAGGAGGCAGCCCCGTGGTTGTGTCGATTAGAGATCGTTTCAGGTTCGTTAGTGAAAATGGGGCTGCAATGGCTCGAGATTTGAGATCTGCTCTCCAGAACACTCTTTTCCAGCGAGGGACTACGATGAGATAAATTCCTGAAGCTACATTCATGTGCATTAACACTCGCGGTATAAGGAACGGTGGCGGGAAGACCCAAGCCAGCGGAAAATTCCACTGTATGCTGAAAGCGTCGTGAAACATGGCCTCCTGATCGTTCAGGTCCAGTGACGCGTAGTTTGCTACTACTTGAGCAGTTTTGGACACAAATAGATCTATCACCGGTGTTCCCATCCTCACAAAGATCATTGCCGTGGCATTCGGGACTAGATGCCACTCGGGAAGTTGACGGTGTCTGGATAGACAGTCCGCATGATTGTTGTATCTCCCGGGAATATGATGGATTTTTAAATGAATCTGGTTTCGGTCCAGTTTGCATAAGATTCGGTGTGTCAGATCCATAAGTGCCTGCGATTTGGTCCCCCGCTCGTTGCGAAGATACGCTACCACAGACCGGTTGTCGGTTTGTATCAGAATTGAGCTTTGTCTCATGTTCAGGGCATGGACCTCTAATACTTTTAAGATGGTCAACAACTCTTTCATGTTGCAATGAAGGACCCGTTCCTCTCGGCTCCAAGTTCCAGATATCGTCTGGTTGTTGATTTGTGCACCCCATGCTGTATCGGAGGCATCGGTGGCCAGGAAAATTGTTGTAGGTGGTGCATGCATCAAAGTTGGGTGATGGCAATTCTGAAGCCACCATTCCATTTCTATTAAAACGTTGGGAGGTAGACTGTATTTGGCAGAAATTGTCAGTTTCGGCAGAGAATTCAAATGACCGAGAGTCGCCCGGTGATTTAATCGGCCCCTTGGCACAACAAAGCTGGCGAAGCTTAATAGTCCCACGAGGCTCTGAAGTTCTTTCAATGTGGCCTTGCCTGATTGTAAAATCTGAGAGACTTTTTGGATTATAGTAGTAGTTTTTTCTGATGGCAGATGCTTCTGGTTTTTCCACGGGTCTCAAACAACGCCCAGAAAGGTGATATGTTTTTGTGGGATGTGAACAGACTTGTCGTAATTTATTCGAAATCCTAGATATTCCAGGATGTTCAAAAGCACATTCACATGTTCGGTTAACACGCTCTGATCTTGATGAGCAAGAAGAAAATCGTCCAGATACACGTATATTCTTACACCTTTTTCGCGAAGAGTTTGGGCTATCCAATTCGTAAGGCACGCGAAAATCTTGGGTGCTGTGCTTAGACCGAATGGAAGACACGTCATTTCCAGTAATTCGTCGTTGTAAATAAGACGGAGAAATCGTCTGTGTGATTGGCGCATTGGAACATTGAAATAAGCCTGAGACAAGTCTGCCTTGCACATCCAGTCTCGGGGTTGAAGGAAATACGGGATACGGTGCATATTGATTAATCGAAACAGTGGTTCAGAGATTTCAAGTTGAAAATCGGGCGAAATGTCGAATCGTTCTTCCGTACGAGGAATAGAGAGGAGACAAAGCTTGGAGAGAGATCTGCTACCTTCAAAACACCCTGTTGCTTCATTTGACAAATAATTGCCGACATTGTGGTCGATTCTATCATGCGATGACGATCGGTTTTTAAAACTGGTGTCCTTAACGGAGGTTTTTGTCGGAAGGGTATACGATAACCTGTTATTATTTTTACAACGAAAGCTGGAGCTCCCATTCTCCTCCAACGATTGACATATTGTGCCAATTGCCCCGCTTGGAACTGTGAGTCATTGTCTGTATCTTTTATTGGTCGCATTGTTAGTGGGCGAAAAGGGCCGTTTTTGACCTCTTTGATTCGCTCGTTTCGTACTAGATCCTCGAGATCGAAAGGAAGTACCTCTATTGTTCGAAATGTAATTGTAATTACGATATTCATTTCCATGCCCTTTCGGAGGGTATTAGGACAAATTACCATAACCCTGCGAGGGTTGGTTTCGATGGTAATGCGTATTAGTGCTTGGAGCAGGCTCGCAGCAAGTATAGGTACCACGCGATGGTACATTATGATGGGCATGCCCCTGCGAGGGGTGCCTTGCAGTATCACAGGGTTTTGCTCGCGAAGCATTACCACTGTAAGACTGCTTGGAAGGCCAGAAAGCCTTTCTTACTCCGCCAGCTTTTTCTAAGGCAGCAGATAAAGCTTTATCGTTAAAAATATGAGTGTTAGAAGGAGGAATTTTGTTTAATGCACATTTTAAAAGAGGGTCCCGAATGCATTTGAGGATACCGTGCCTTCTCATTTCTATGGCTTCGGCTCTGTGACCGCAGGCCATTTGTAACAAATCAGAAGAAACTTTATGAAAATCACCCTTTAGAAATAATTCTTCGATTTTCTCATTAAGATTAGCAAGTGAAGCATTTGATGTCTTAGACCATGCTAATAAACTACGTAAACTATTGCGAAAAATTTCTTTTTGATTTAAAATACAATAAGTAAAAGCTGCATACGATTTATCAGAATTAATAAAATGGCGTGCACTGTCAAACGCTTTCACCTCATCATTTGTTTCTAACTCTATAAATCCTGGACTGTAATTATAAAGTTTCTGGGTGTCAGCGTAACGCACATCGGACCATGTACTACTGTCAAATCGTTGAACAGCATTCAACATTTCTAAATATTCCAAAGAAGTAGGGGGTACTGCAGGATCTTTAAGTTTGGTTTCAATTTCATAAGTAAGATCTGTCACTAACCCGGTATCTAAATTACAAGGAGAAGGTAAATTTTGATCGGTCCTGGATGCATTTACGCAATAATCATCGTACAGGTCATAACTGACGTCAGAAATCTACGATTCATTATCGTTTCGAATGTATTGTCGGTTATCGTGGTAACCAATGTTCCTTCTTAATTCCCCTACTTCCTTCGATATTTTTTCTAAAAGACGACGTTCGTTCTTATGTTTCTTGTTATGACGACGGCGCGTCTTTCTTTTCTTTTTCTTGGAATCTTGCGCAGATTCTGAAGAACTAGACGTGCTCGACGAACTTGAACTACTACTAGTTAAACTTCGATTATTGTTTTGCCGTTTAAGGCCGGAGGTACCGGCCAAAGGCATCTCATTAGAATTAACAATATCGTTATCCATTATTTTCTAAGGAAGAAAACAAAACTGAATAAGCGGTAGAAAAAAAAAAAAAATTAAAACAAATATCGAACGAAAATTCGTTAAACAATAAATATTTGTGCAACTTACATGTGAATATACACTTAATTTATAATGGCACTGTACACTGTCACTATGCACTTAGGAGCACGTGTTGTCACAACGGAAAACTTCAAGCCAATGTTGAACCAAGGCGCGTTGAGCTCTGAGCTCAACAGGGCCCCCTACCTGGTGAAAGGAGGGGATGTGCGAAAGAGATGGATGAATTAGGTAGAAAGAGAGGTAAAATACAACGGAAAACGGATACGCCTATCTCAATATAATAAGCTTCTAATAACGGTCAAGTGGTTTAATATATAATTTATTAATTGATTTCAATATATTATATTAGTGCAGGTCTATGAACCTAACCAAAATTTGTACGCCATGTAGCTATGGCAAACATGACTGTTATATCTTGAGTGTACTATCTGGCATGCAAACTGTGTGTATACTCATGTTGGACAAATAAATATCTTATCTTATCTTAATAATTATAATAAACACTATTTATACCAGCGTCGGATTAATTTGGTGTGTATTATTCTAATTAATAGGGAGGTAGTCTGAAAAGTTTGGCTGCTGAACTATCCAGACAATAGAGAACTACTCGTATTATTATCGATACATTTATTTAACAACACTGGTTCAAATTAACTTTGACAGTACATTGACATTCAAGTTGTTTTTGTTACCTATTTATTTATTGACGCCAGCTTATGCCAGCTGATACAGACATTGTCAAACAACGAAACTTAGAATTATATGTAAAATATTGAATTTTTCATAAACAGAATTTATAATATCGTCAGTTCAATCAAGTTAAATACAGTTTGCAAACAAAAATGTCGAAGCGAAGTATAATGTTTCACCCAATCATTAGCTCTATACAACGAATCGCTCTATATGAAACCAAAGCGGTAAGTAATCGAGATTTGTATTTTAAAATTACACTGCTCGAGTTTTATTAACTGAGTCTTCAACCATCTCGTAGTGAAGAACTGGCTTTTCTAATGACCTTGTTAACTTTTCCGCCCCTTTTCTGCCAGTATGGCACAAAATCACTTATATTATGACGTAGGTATTGTCATTCTTCCAGAATCAACTATCTCTGCTGACCCAATAAATTGACATGATGTACCTATAGTATGTGACTAACCAGTAAAATAATTATGTGTAAAATTTCAACAGATAATCCCATTTACCTTACCTATTCTGCTGTGAATAGTTGTATTATGAGATTATTTCTAAAGTCTAATATATAGTAGTAATCAAGAAACTGAAGACCTGAACACTACTATCCATTAGACTTTAGAAATAATCCCACAATATACATCATTAGAAACTAGAAACACAAACTGTAAGGACTTGACACAAATTACCTTGTTCTCACCCCCTTTCACATACTATGAGACTTCTCACACACAGCCCTAGACACAGTACATACACCTCTACACACATGACGCACATACCTACACCCACATAGAATTGTTTAATATATCACCCAAAACAACATGTTCATATCAATGGACCTAGTTTTAGAATTTTCCTAAGAGAGCCTGGAGATCTGTAGTACAGTTTTGACCTAGTTCAGACTTCAGAGTCTCACAAGGACCATTTTACTTTCACTCATTTGTAATTCCTTATGGGATGTGAATAATAATATCCTAATAATATTATAAATGTGAAAGTTTGTTAATCTTTCACATAAAGACTACTGAGTGGATTTTAATGAAACTTTATGATAATATAGCTAATACATCAGAATAACACATAGGCTTCAATTTATAAAGATTTTGTGTGAATGGCCCAAAATATGACACTAGGTGTCAAGTAAGTAGGAAAAAATCTACCATCTGCGAGTTATTATGGTGTTAAAACTGGTAGAGATACACATCCTATTAATATTATAAATGCAAAAGTTTGTGAGTATTGATGTATGGATGTATGTTTGTTACTCTTTTATGCCAAAACTACTTCAACCCGGGTGAAACCGCCGGGCATAGCTAGTATGCCATATATATACCATGCCTGATAATTTAAAAAATACCATCATGTATATTAATTCTCACTTTACATTATGACTATACCATTATGATAATGGAACTGCACTGCTGTTTGGTGTCTATTTTGCTCTGTTATATGGCCCTAAGTTTAGAATTAGGGCCCTATAACAGTGCAAAATGTAAAACAGCCCTATTACACTGATATTGTTTAATATTTTATGAACATTTTAACTCAAGTTAGCTGTTTGTAGTCAATTTGGTAAAGTAATTTTAGTTTTTGTAATAAATACAGATTGCATGGGAGTGGCAAAATATAATACTCCAGTTATCTCTATCTTGTGATTGTAAAGTGCCCCCATGTCCTGTCATGGCAGGTTATTTGCATGATCCATCTATAACTCGGAAATCGCCCGCGTTAGTATTTAAGTCTACTTTAAGCTTATGTTTCTCATAAAAAGTGAATAGTAATTCTTTTGAGAAAATAAAATGTCTTAAACCCCAAACTTAATTCAATACTAAGTATTTTTTGTTAATTTCAGAGATTCTACTTGATTGGATCTAATAACACACAGACAAGATTCCGAGTCCTTAAGATAGACAGAACAGATCCAAGAGAACTGATCTTGGTTGATGATAAGGTGGAGTATAATAAACAGGAAATACATCTGCTGCTAAACATGATTGGGTTTGGTAACAGGACTGGAAGAACTGGTGGCATGAATAAGCTGGTATCAGCTTTTGGGATAGTAGGTAATATATAAAATTGCCTTTAATGGTTAAGTACAACAAATTCAAATGCCTTTTCCTAATTGACCCCGATATTATATACAGCAAGAGTGCTGTCTTGTCTAGTCTGCTAAAATGTTATATAGTGCCCTCATTACAAGTGAGTTAAGCTTAGTGGCTGTAGTATATACTTGTAATGAGGGTACTTTTACTAATAAGTAAGAATGAGACACTGAGCTTAACTCGCTTGTAATTTAAGTTCTTTATAAGATACAGCAGACTAGCTAAGGCAGCATTCTTGCTGTGACTTTTACATAATATAATCTAGAAAATGTTACATAGAGCATGGTCAATGTAAAAATAGGTCATCACTTAGTGTATACTATAGAGCATGGTCAATGTAAAAATAGGTCATCACAGTTACTAAGTGATGACCTATATTAAAATCAGACAGCACAGCAAATACAAATTGAGTGTTTACCTTTTCTTAAATTAACTATACTCAAGTAAGATTACCCAGAGAAATATTACACAGCAAAATTATTGCTTTAGCTAGGCTGCTGTATGTTATAAAGCACTCACATAAGAAGTTGAGCTAAGCTTCTATACTGAGCGATTTCCTCTCCTTGTATTGTCAATACTCTATGTAAAATAACCCAGATACTTTTTACAGACAGTAATACTGTAGCCTTAACTAGTCTGCTGTATGTTATAAAGTATCCTCATAAGAAGTGACTTAAGCTAAGTAAGTAAGGCTGTACTGAGCGATAAACTATCCTTCTTTGACCAAGTTCTATGTAACATAACCCTGATACATATTATGGGCAGCTGGAGTGCTGCCTTAATTAGTCTGCTGTATGTTATAAAGTACTCTTATAACAAGTGGCTTAAGCTACGTGCCTTTAATGAGGGGTGACCTATACTTATATTGACCATGCTATTTAATATAATCCAGATACATATTATGGACAAGAATATTGAATATTAGCTAGTCTACTGGGTGTTATTGTCACTTATTATATTATTATATTTGTGACCTATATGTGTGTTTTATAGCTGTTGCAGTTCTAATAAAAAAAAATAATTAAGAAATTGTATTTTTTCAGGTTTTATTAGATTCCTTGAAGGGTATTACATTATACTTGTAACGAAGCGCAGAAAAGTAGCTGTTATTGGTTCTCATACCATCTACAAAATAGAAGACACGGCTATGATATACATTCCAAGCGAAACTGCCAAGCCCCTACATCCAGATGAACAGAGATACTTGAGAATGTTCCTAGCTATTGATCTGTCAACAAATTTTTATTATAGCTATAGTTATGATATAACACATACATTGCAAATGAACATGGCACCTCCAAGAAAACTTGCCCCACCATTGTTCCCTAGGCCAGTAACTGCAGCAGTGTACCACTCTAATCTACGGACAAGTTCTAGTCAGGATTCTGAAGAAAAGTGTGAGTGCAACAAGTATGATGATGATGATGAAGATATATTTCAAACTTGGAAGAGTCAGTTGGAGCAGAGACAAAAATCTGGGTAGGTACATACAAGTTTACCATTATTAGTCAATCCCTTTTCCTTTGTAGCACTTGGTTGGTTTGTTGGGATATTTTTGGTATTCCATAAGCAAAATTATGCGGCATTAGAAATTTTTGTACTATATAAGGCTGATTTCAGAGTCGCGCCGGCGAGCAGCGCCGTCCAAACGCGCGCGCTTACAATTACACTAGATAGTAGTTGCGTTTCACAGTCACGCAGTTCAAACGCGCCGCGTGTGAGACGCGCGCCGTCGGCCAGCGCTGCCCGAGCTCCTCTACTGGCAGCTAGCGTTTCAGAGTGACGCGGGTCGCACGCGGCTGTAGAGACGCGCTGGCCGCCGGCGCGTGCCGCGCGCGTCACTCTGAAATCACCCTAATGAATCATAGTAGTTACTGCCCTAAAAATCATAACAAGAATAATTCTTGAAAACAGATCAACTCAATTCATTCGAGTCTTGTCATGATTTACCATGCAAACATATCATGATGGGTATTTGATATTAACATCCCTCTCACACCCAAAGAAAGGCATTTCTTAAAGTAGTAAATCAATTCCATGTCTTTACACATTTCTAAAGAAAAGAGCAGCCTTTTAATGAAAACTTTAGGCTGATTTCAGAGTGACGCGCGCGGCACGCGCCGACGACCAGCGCGTCTCAACAGTAGAGGAGCTCGGGCAGCGCTGGCCGACGGCGCGCGTGTCACCGGCGGCGCGTTTGAACTGCGTGACTATGAAACGCAACTACTATCTAGTGTAATTGTAAGCGCGCGCGTTTGGACGGCGTCGCTCGCGCGCGCGACTCTGAAATCACCCTCAGTCCATTTGTGAGCGGGTGTTGTCTTATCCCTATAAAATAAACCATTCATTAAGCAAATTGAAATTTCAACAGCGAGAAAGGAACTGTAAAGAAGTGTGTTTAATTACATTATAACTTAATGTTTTTCAGGTGTCAATCTCAAAGGCTAGATTTTGGAGTGCGCTCTGTCCCTGAATGGAGATTTGTATGGAACAGCCACTTACTATCTGCTGTACACTCGCATCTACACCCAGATTGGATTCTATACATAGTCCATGGGTTTATAGAACAGTGCAACTTGAACATCTTCGGTCGACCCATATATCTTACGCTTATTGCTAGAAGGAGTAATAGGTATGCAGGAACCAGGTTTTTGAAGAGAGGTGCTAATATGCATGGAGATGTGGCCAATGAGGTCGAGACAGAACAAATTGTTCACGATTCTATGGTATCATCGTTTGCTGCTGGAAAGTAAGTAGATACTTCTTTTACTCTTGTTTTGCACAAACTAATAGACTAAATTAGCTTTTCCACTTTTGATACATTTAATTAGGTACATAATTATGGATGTAAATGGCTAGATTTAACCCATGTTGTGTCAAGGTTCAAAATCTTTATAGAGTATTCCTACGTCGTCAAATTTGGCTTTTTCCTACTGACTTGAAATGCCTAAAAAGGAAAATTCGACTTTATCTCAAGTGGCTTGCAATCCAGAAAGATTATGTTAATGCCATAAACATTTAACGTACGTCCAAATGCGTGCTAATATCATCATCATCATGTCAGTCAAAGTGCGTCCATTGCTGGACAAAGGCCTCCCCAAAGAATGGGGGATATAATCGCCACGTTTGGCAGACGGGTTAGCGATCGCAGTTTAATGGCCATAGTTCTCAGAAAAACGCTGCTGCCTGTTCTCTGGTAGGTATTCTCTCCTACGCCTCTCACGGGATGTTATGGGGTGATGATATTCTATGCCAGCACCTCACAGCGTGCTAATATGTCTAGACTCAAATGAAAGACATAAATCTATAATGTGAAACAGTGTTTTTTAAAGAGTGCAAATAAAGCTTACAGCCCACCTGATAGGAAGCAGTTACCATAACTTCTAATGCTTGCGAAACACATATATCGGTCAAGCGTTGCCGACTCGCTACTAATATATAAGCACATACACACAGTTTACAACATTAACAAAAATGCTAGTACCTGGAGTAATTACTGTAAAAAGGAGGTACTTCCCCAATCACACGATAGTGCTGTTATATTCATATGATGTATGTACACACATCATCAGCCTGATATCGTCCATCGCTGAACATAGGCCTTCCCCAACCGGCGCTGGGAGCTAATACCAGCTCGAGAGAGTATGCGGCGCCCGGCTGGCTTCTCCCCGGTTGGGCGCCGCCCCTGGGACCGCTGGCGTTTGGAGGAAGAACTCCACTCGTCTTGTATAAGCGGTCCCGGGAAGAGATAACCTGCTGTAGCTGCGTAGTGTGCATGCGTGTTTAGGCACGCACATACCTAAACACGCATGTGCGTGCAGGGGAGGAGGGGAGGCAGTCGTGCCCCCTCCCCTCCCCTCCTCGGGTGAGAGCTTCGCGGAGGAACTCCTCGGAGGATCTCGGCAGTACCTCGAGAAGGTACTGGCGAGATCGTTCAAGAGCTGTGAGGCTGGCTACCGTGGTGGTTTTAGTGGGTCGGCCCTACACGACGTACGATTTGAGCATTTCCACCACGTAAAAAAAAGGTCGCCGCCAAAGGTTTTTATAATGTTGTCATTTGGACGGGTTTGCGGTAGTCGCCGCGCTTAGTATGCGAGTTGGTCACCAACCCAAGCGTGGTGTGCAGTACCAAGTTAGGTGGTAGATAGTACACAGGAGGCTGCTGTCCGACTACCTAGTGTATCTCTTATGCCCGGTTCCTATATTCCAAAAACGAATCGTTTCTACTACGAATAGTTAGAATTTCTACCAGGCGTAATGCAAAACCGTTCCTAAAAAATACTAGTCGTTATCCAAATAACCAACGTCTGGTTACTAACGGATGGGAGGAAGTTAGTAAGCTTATTGTATGGAGATGCGTTCGAAAGTGTTCCTATAAATATTTTCTACTGTCACGGAACTGTCAAAATAACGACGCGTTACTGCTTTGATTACTAGTCGAATTCGGTCGGTTTACCAGCCGTTTGTATTTTATTTTGGTAGTTAACATGGTGTTTGAGGAGATTTCCGTGATGTCTAGCTCTGAAACTGATAGATAATTCATGGTTTTGTTTTCCGACGGTGAATGATCAAGAAGTGGGAAGAAGAGTTTATAAAGAAAGGGTTGATTATTTTTCCGTGCATGATTGCCAAGAATTCCAGTTGAGATTTCGGCTCGATAAACCAGCTGTGGAACAACTATTCCATGAAATTTATCCATAATTGAGAGTGAAAGGAAGACGATTTGTACATAATAATATCTTCTAAGATTTCATAACCACAAACCTTAGATTAAATACTCAATTTAAAAACTTATTTAGAAACCATGGAATACTCCTGGACAGATGTCAGACGACAGACGCATGCGCCATGCGCTTTCCTGTTACGCATTTTGTTCACACCATGCACGTGTAACATCAAATTTTCAATACTAATGATTTATAAATATATTTTAAACCTAAAACGCAAATTAAATTATTACTGTAACTATACGGTAATTTGTACTATTACTCACATAATATTACAGAATAATAAATGATTTTAGTTGCATAATTGATGTACGATGTTTTGTTATAACTAAACGTAAAGAGGAGCGAGAGGTTCATCGCCGAACGAGTCGTAGTTGGTTTAAACTACGGATGTTCGTCGCAGGTAGGGCATTGTGGAACGCTAGTTTTGCATCGGTATCGGTAGCTGAATTACGGATGGTAACGTTGGTCCAATGACGGATCGTAAAATAAAGGAACCGGGCATTAGTCGCCTCTTACGACACCTACGGGATGGTCGGGAGTGGCACTGATATTCTTTTTGGACCAGAAACCACACGGACCACATTACATTAATAATCGTATTTAGTAAGTTCCATGAAATAAGCGTCTCTGATTGAAGCCATAAATTATGTGTTATTTCAGATTCAGTTCGTTCGTCCAAATGAGAGGCTCCATACCCAGCTACTGGTCACAAGACGTCTCGAAAATGGTTCCGAAACCAGCAATATCCATTGACTTGAGTGATCCGTTTGCCGAAATACCAGGCAAACATTTAAACAATCTGATGAGGAGATACGGATCTCCTATTATGTTCTTGAATTTAGTGAAGAAACGAGAAAAGAAGAAGCATGAATCTCGTTTGACTGATGTTATCAGTAACTCTGTGAAGTATTTGAATCAGTTCCTGCCGCCTGAGCATGCTATTCAGTATTATCATTTGGATATGGCGAGGATGAATAAGGGTGCTGACGCGAAAGTGTTGGACAAGTAAGTATCTATCTATGATCATTTTGATTGCTGTATCTATCATCATCATCATATTAGCCAAAAGACAGCCACTGCTGAAGATCTCCACAATTGCCAGTCTAGCGCTTCCGCATCCAGTGACTTCCAGCGACCCTCACAAGATCATCGGTCCATTTTGCTTTATGTGTATCTGATTATAATCAATGATTTCGCTTTCTATAGAATTCTTTTCATATTATAAATTACATCTGGATGGATCATATTAGGTATACTTCTTTTGCATTAACATAAAAGTATAGCGGACTTGGTGTTTAAATAAATAAAAAAGGTTTTTATTCACGTAGACTTTAAAAAAGCGCTTGTAAATAGTCAGAACATATTCGTAGTAATATATAACTAATTTATAATTATTTCTAGATACATATAGATATTTAAGTACACGGATTGTAGGAAATAATTTACAATAAGATTTATTTTATAACAGTAACGATATTTAACTAACTTAAATTAAGTTATTGCCAAGGATCATGTAGGTTTAATTATCAAAATTTTAAATTTTAGCTATATTTTTACTACATATTGTCGAATGGTTCTGTCTATATTAAGGTACGAATTAAATGTTATTAAATGTTTCAAATCATAGGCTCCTTACGTACCGCTAGTTCACTATAATTATAGACAGAACAGTTACATGGTAAGGGTGAGTAGAACTTTCAACATAGTGTGGCATGCATAGGAACGCAAGATGATTAGATAATTTACGAAGTTACATAGATAGATACAACATACAAGTACAGACGCACGCCTTTTTAGATTTGAATGTGCCAGTTGTGAGATTATAAACGTGAGTACAACAACACAATATATGATATACTCTTCATATTTTGATAAATGCCGAATTAGTTGATGTGTAACACGCGGAAGGTTGCGCTGCATTTTCCTATGACAAGGTCTTAGACTTAGGTGATTGATTATATATGTATGTAGTGACATCTATCGGCATCTACAAAAATATAAACAACACGGTGGTCAATCAATCATAAGTTCACAACTTCAGGCCCTCATCGCGATAGCAAAATTGACACACACGTACACACATAGAAGCTCAGAAATGAAGTAGATCAGACAGCGGTTACCGGGTAAACCACCTCGCCTGGTCAAAAGATTTACCCTTATCCGTGGTTAAACACGATCACCTGATCCTCGTAATACATAAACCTATGTAAAGTGCATGCAAATATCTTGGGAGAACTAATACACTGCCGTCTGGTCCCAAACTAGGAAAAGCATGTACGCCAGCACATCCAGCTACCCTCATGTGTCAAATTTCTTGTATACATTTTCAACTCAAATTGGAGAGATTGGGGTAGCTTGATGTGCTGGCGTCTGTACCTACTATGTCAACCAGACAACTTATAAATATACTTTTATATTCCTAAATACATACTTACATATTTTAGATAAATTACTTCCAAACAATTTGTACCCGGTGGGAATCGAACCCACGACCTCTAGCTTAGCAGTCCGGGTCACTAACCACTACACCTGTTAGTTTAGTAATGTGTTTGGAAGTTCTGTCGAATAATAACTAACGAATAATACTTTGATAGAGAACGCATTCCACAGTAAAGCCGTGTTCGCGAAGTGACACCTGCCATTGATTCTAAAAACTTTAATGTTATATTTGATGGGCCTCTTGGCATGGTTGGCAAATGCTTGCTTTTCACGCCGGAGGTCGTGGGTTCGATTCCCAACCAGGACAGATATTTGTATGCATGAACATGTCTGTTCCTTAGTCTGAGTGTAATTATCTATATAACTATGTATTTACAAAAAAAAGTAATATATATATAAATATATACTACTTTTATTTTTTGTTTAGTATATCACTTATTTGGTTTTCATAGTACAAGCTCCGCTTAGTTTGGAATCAGATGGCCGTGTGTAAATAATGTCCCAGGATATTATGCACAACACAGCTTTAAGAGAGGTAGGGCACAGCGTTCATTCGCTCGAAGAGCAGCCCGACTGGGGAAGTACCTCCACCTTACAGAAGACATTCCTTAATAATAACATTAATAATGTAATGTTGTGTTTCCGAGTGTGAGTAAGGTCGTAGAGCTCATCGGGGTGGGGGGAGGGTCAGCAACACTTGTTTGCTGACTCTTAAAGGCCGGCAACGCACTCGCGACGCCTCTGGTGTTGCGAGTGTCCATGGGCGGCGGTGATCACTTACCATCAGGTGCCCCACTTGCTCGTTAGTCGACCTCTGCCATAAAAAAAACACACACACGCAGGTTTATTTTATGCATAATTATATTAGGTAATAATAACTGTCTTTAACCAAACTACTGTCACCTGTCCGAGATGGAGGCCTGGAGACTTGCAACACAGGTTTTACCTAATACTGGCTCCAGTCTCCACAACATAATATTAAGTATCTACATCACCTAATTGTACATTACATGTAAGAAAATGTCTGTGGAGAAAAATCAACGATATTTGTATTGTATATTATGATTATTACATATTTGCAGATTATCCGCCGTAGCTCGAACCGTGGTACGGAGAACGGGCATATTTCTAAGTTCATCTGGGTATGGAGAAGAGACGGGTGTGCCAGGCCATCAAAGTGGTCGGCTGCAGACTGGGCTGGCCCGCGTCAATTGTGTGGATTGTCTGGACAGGACGAACACGGCACAGTTCGCTATTGGCAAATGTGTCCTGGCACATCAGGTAAATCAGAATGGTAGCTAAGATTTGGGTCTCTTGATTATATCGTGGAAACATTTTGTTATATATACATACATAGACTCACGCCTGTTTCCCAGACAGGGACAACGGATTTCCATTTGTCACGATCTTTGCACACCACTTTTGCCTCGTTTACTGTCATAATATTCTTCATACATGCTCGCCGATTTGATTATTTTGCCACATGATCGAGAATCCAATTTCCTTAACACAAGACCCTGAGTTTACTCTAAAAGAGGGCTTCTACATATAATACGCATATATCTCAATATACTTTTAAAACCCCACTTATGATGTAAAACCATGTCTGCGTTCTTCAGAACTCTCCTTGGACTATGCATACAGCATACTTAAGAGGGTTCATTGAACCCAATGTTTTTTCACTTAAATTCAACCCATATAAGTATCATGGAAAGGTTCAAACAAACCTTATATAAATATGAGAAAAAAATGGTTTAAAAAAATAAAATTGACAATAAGACTTTCCTATAGAAAAGATAAATATATATTTTAGAACAGCTAACACACTACCATCTAATCCCAAAATAGGCAAAGCAGAACTATGGCAACCAAAAAACTGTTAAACATACTTTTATATAACATATTATAGATAAATTACACCCAGTCACAACAAATAATCCTATTCATCACACAAATATTTGTCCTAGGTGGGGATATAATAATGTAGAACACATAAATAAACTCACCATCAGCCTGATATCGTCCACTGCTGGACATAAACCTCTCCCAAAGGTTTCTATTAAATTACCATTTGGAGGGGTTTGCCGTAGTCACCGCTTGGCATGCGAGTTGGTGACCGCAGTTAGGTGGTAGCTAGTACACAGGTGACGCTGCTGCCCGACTCCCTGGTGTATCCCTTAGTCGCCTTTTACGACACCCACTGATTGTAATGGTGTGGCCCTGTTATTCTGTTTAAGCCGTAAGCCACACGGCATTTTCAGATTCTCTAAATTTTATGTTATCTTGAAGCTCTTTAAATATTTAAGTTTAATATACAACATGTAACATAATTAACGCACTTCCTGAAAATAGTTTGTTCAGAATCCTTTACTGAATCGATTTATATCATTTTTAATATAGGTAATTTGTTATTCCAAAATAATTAAAACTACGGAAATTATTGTCATATCAACCCTGTAGAGTCAAAACCAATTGAAATGGACCGTAAGTCAAAGTAATAAAAATTATAAACGCAAAGAAAATAAACTTTATTCCAAGGAACTAGTTCAGTAAATAATAACGCATATATATGTTAAATTAAAAATTCAGTGTATGTATTATGATTACAACATAATATGCTAATTGGGGTGTTTGAGGGTGTGCGTTAATTACGTTACATGTTGTCACTTAATACTCCATGTTTCAGCTATATGCCCTAGGACTCATCGGTGAACCGATTATAGAGTTTGACTCGGACTGTGCGAGACTTCTTGAAGGTCTGTACGAGGACCATGGTGATACTTTGGCTTTACAGTATGGAGGGTCACAGCTTGTACATAGGTAAGAATTAATAATTAATTAAATAATAATTTTATACAAGGTGTAATAAAATTGGTGGACGAATTAATGCGTTTAAATTATCTAATTAACTTAGCAGCATTTATAACTAAACCAAAACAATGAAAACGATTAGGTATACTTTATATTTATTGTTTTAAAAAAATCATATATATTCTTTTTGTTTTCATATCATCACAGTATTTCAGTACTTGTCCGCAAAATTTTTCATAAACATGTTTACCATACCCTAAAAATAAACGAAACACCGTTTGCCTTCCATTCTTCCATATAATAATATTCTGGGACATTATCTACACACGGCCATCTGGTCCCAAACTAAGCAGAGCTTGTACTATGGAGACCAGATAACTGATATACTACGTTTCTTTTGTAAATACATACTTATATAAAATAAAAAATAAAATAAAAAAGGTTTTTATTCACGTAGACTTTAAAAAAGCGCTTGTAAATAGTCAGAACATGTTTGTAGTAATATAGTTGTATACATTAGATATTATTTCTAGTAACATAGATATTTAGGTACATCTTGTATGAAAACATTTTTAAAATTTATTTTATTACAGAAATGATATTTAGCTAGCTCGTATCAAGTTATTGTCAAGAGATTATGTTTAATTATCTAGTTTAAGTCTAATATTTTTACTACATATTGTCAATGGTTCTGTCTATATTAAAGGTATTATTATTATGACGGACCTTGTGTTAATAACGACGGTCGCGCTTTAATGCTACCACCGGATCCAATGCGCCCCAACTGAGAAGACCCAGCGAAACAAACTCAGTGGGTTCATCTACTACCGGTTTCAACACGACCCAGTTGAGACGGTCCGGCGAAACATACTCAAGCGGGCATATAGATAATTACACCCTGACTCAGGACAAACAGACATGTTCATGCACACAAATATCTGTCCTGGGTGGGAATCGAACCCACGGCGTGAAAAGCAAGCATGTGCTAACCACGCCAACAGGCCCGTCAAGAATAATAATTTTAAATTATCAAATAAACTTAGAAGCATATAAAAAATATAAAACCAAACCGGCAAAATAAACGAAATATAAATTGCTTTCCATACAAAAATATCGTTCAGCTGACGCATTTTTTTGGGAACAAAAAAGTTATTTTTTATTTGTCACCAGCTGGTTTTCTTGTTATGTTTAGTATCATAGTAGATTGCAGTCCTTTACTTACCTCCACTATTCTTGCTACACCTTGTATAAAGATGCTTAGAAAAACAATAAGGAACGTTTTACGCTACCTGCATCCAGTGACTTCCAGCGACCTAGATCATCGGTCCATCTTGTAGGGAGCATGTCCACATTGCGTCTTCCGGTTCGTGGTCGTTACTCTAGAACCTTTCTGCCCCCGCAGCCGTCGGCCCTACGAGCTATTTGCCTTGCCCACTGCCATTTCAACTTGGTAATTCTTCGGGCTATGTGCCTGCGAATAATAATATCTCTAGGGACAATATCTATAATATCTGGGGACAATGTCACACAGATCACCCTAGCCCCAAATTAAGAAAAGCTTGTACTATGAGTACCAGGCGACGATATACATACTTATATAAATAGAAAACATCCATGACTCAGAAACAAATATTCGTGCTCATCACACAAATATTTGCACTTACCGGGATTCGAACCCAGGACCACCAGCTTCGTGTCTGATTAGATCTCGCAGGGAAATGCTATTAAATGTTTTCATTGTATTTTTATGTATAGTTCTCTATGCATTGTTCAGTTAGTCTGTTTAGACATTTTCTACTGTCAAAAATCTCCTTTAATTTTTTTTTTCATTTTAGAGAAGTATATTGATAATAGTAAAGGTAAAGCTCAGCCGACTAAAACACCAATGCTGTTGTAGGCCTCATATATAAAACTAGCTACGCCCCGTGGTTTTACCCGCGTTAAACTATATAAATTATAGCCTATGTGTTAATCCAGGGTGTCAGCTAACTCCATACCAAACAAATATTATTAAAATCGCTCCAGGCGTTTAGGCGTGAAGAAGTAACAAACATACACAGTCACAAACTTTCGCCTTTATAATATTAGTGTGATTAAATAGCATTTTTATTGTTTTTTCAGAATCAAAACATATCGCAAAACAGCACCCTGGTCATCTCACGGCAATGATATAATGCAAACATTGAGTAGATATTATTCCAATACATTTTCTGATGCAGAAAAACAGAATACTATGAATTTGTTTCTCGGCTTATTTATTCCGGACCCCACTCGGCCGCCCATATGGGAGTACCAGGGTGATTACTATCTACATCATCCAGAGGCTGTAGTGTATATTCCGAGGAATAAGTAAGTATATTAAATAAGAAAAACTTGAGAGGTGTCAAGGGACACCCGGATGGAACGAAGTTATTTCGTATTATTTATTATGTATAAAAAACCTGTATACACTCAACAAAAATAATCGTCGCGACACCACACTGTTCAATGCGAAATAGAAATGCAAAAAAAAAATCTGGCTTGCTTTCTATAAGAGAGAGAGAGAGAGACAGAAACAGACAGAGAAACATGCGCACGCCGCACAGCTGCAAAAAGTGTCGTGACAACTTTTCGTAAGATTTTTTTCCGTCTAGCCCCCTTTCACTACGTGCGATAAGGAACTTCGTTCCAAAAAAAAGAATTTTGTAGCATTATTCACAATGCAAAGAGTTAATCTACAAAACAAAGCCGATAGATAATACCTACATCCTCCAGTGGGGTGTTAGCAAGTGAATCCTAAATTTGATCTGCCAGTGTGTATCGTTCGTAGCTTGACGCAGAGCGCGTACCCCGGATTGGTAGATGGTGCAGGTTCGAGACCCGCCGGACGATTAAATTTATGATTTGCCATTTTTGAAAGTAACTATATATTCGTATTTATTCAATGCGCATAAAAGAACATGCTGCAAAGCACAGCCCAAAGTGGAACTATTCATTTTCTAAGTTCTTGTTTCTTTCTGAATTAAATTCGTTGTGGGATCCAAGATAGTTAAAGCAATTCCCTGGGACATGCCTGAGCCTCATGACAGTCATTTCATTGTGTACCATTGTTGATACAGAAAATTATGCGATAAAACAAACCGCACGGACGGACTAATTAATATTTTTTTGTAAATTTTATACTATCCACTATGTTTATGTACCGCATTGTGACCTTGACAAATACAAGTGTACCCAAGTGCTGAATAAATTTCATTTCATTTCATTTCACTGCCTTACAGGAGTTGCAGTGTTGGGTAAGAGGGAAGGCCTAGTTCCAATAACTTAATTTACCAGTTAATATATCACTTTGTGTGTTTTAGATCATTAACTAAATGGTGGGACGACGATGTCCTACGCCACCTACCAATCCCTTGCAATGAGATGCGCAAACTCTGTTGCGAGATCATCGGCATACAGGGCGACAGCAGCACCATCGAGATGGTAGACCCTTACCACGACTACAACAGACCCTTCGAGTACACTGTGCTGGCGGAAGGCTTTGAGTTTAAGGTAACTTTCTTCCGCACTAACGAAGTAAATCTAACGCCGAGGAATTTAGAACTAACTAACTGCTGGTCTAGTTGTTAGTGACCCTGACTGCTTAGCGGTAGGTCATGGGTTCAATCCCCGCCCTAGACAAATATTTGTGTGATGAGCACACACGCATTATTTGTTCTATGGCTGGGTGTAATTTATCTATATTATTTATAAATTTAGAAATATATAAGTATGTTTATCAGTATGGTACAGGCACTGCCTGATGTGGCATCCGTTGGCGGTGTGTGAGTTATCACAAGATATTTATTTCTTTATTACTAACAAATTCACATTTTGTGACCTACACACAGTATTGACTATCTTTAATTATTTGTTCCCTGTCGTGGGTCTATTGGAAGAAATTTCCACCGAAATAAGCAGATCCTATGTACTCTTCGTTTCCGATTTGTTATATTTTGTATGGTTTTGTGTGTACAAAAATAAAAACAAAAAAATTAATAAATAACAAGACACCCAGAATCACTATATACGCAATATGGCCTACAAGTGACTGAGGGTGATAGGTAAGAACTTCTGGGAAAGAATAAGGTACCACAAATCAAGTGGCTTGTACTTTATCGTATGAGAGAGTTTACCACTGCCCCCAATAGAGCCCTGTTATGGCTGGAAAACAGCTTAACATTCAGAAAATAATGCGCTTTAGTGAGCATTCCATCGATAGTTTAATTTTAAATCATATGTTTGCAATAATGTTTGTTACAGATGTTCCACACTCTACGTGACTTGACTCCGACATTCTCTGAGAGCTATAGCCCTTTCGTAGTTCGCGGCCGCTCCATGGGACAGACGAAGGGGCCTACTTCCAAGAACCCAGTCATAAGTGGCCGATCCAGCACTACCTCAAATAATTCTAGCGAGTACGTATAATAACTAAATCATTTGCAATCAAACTAACATCAAATACTGCAATTTGACAATGTTCATGTTATGACAGCGTATTTTTTTAAACACATAGCGCCCGCACTTGGGAAATAAATACCAATTTAGCCGTATGGTTTCCGGTCCAGAAAGAATAACAAACTCACTTCATATCATCCCGTGTGCACAGTATAAATATGGACAGTAAGGTAACTAAGCCTAGTTGGCAAAATAATTACCTGCGTTCTATTGAAGCTGTAGGGTTGTAACTTTTAATGCTTTAGATATCATTATTATTTTTTATTAAAACATATTAGTTTAAAAAATCAAAATACGAAAGCTCCCGTTTTGGTGAATCCGAATTCAAACAGCCGTATACTACGCAATACGCACGTGGATTTTTAAAATGATAGCGGAGCTTATACGCGACCACTCGTTTTGACGCGGCACTCACTACTGACAGCACCGCGACAACCGCTTAGGAGTCTTGTCGATGCGCATGTTTGTGTGAGTGTGCCGTTTCGACGGTTTGTAGGTAGTTTCCGTACTGTATATTTTTATACTGAGCCGTGGGTATCGTAAAAGGGGATTAAGGGATACAGCAGGTAGTCTTGCAGCAGCGTCATCTATGTACTAGCAATCATTAAACTGCGGTGGCCAAATCGCATGCCAAGCGCGGTGACTAAGCCAACCCCTCCAAATGGCAACCTTATAGAAAACTTTGGGGGAGACTTAAGTCCAGCAGTGAACGATATCAAGTTAATGACGGTCACTGTAACCTAGTTGGTAGTGCTCCTGCCTACGAAGCTGGTGGTCCTGGGTTCGAATCCCGGTAAAAATTAAATATTTGTGTGATGAGCACGAATATTTGTTACTGAGTCATGGATGTTTTCTATGTATATAAGTATTTATCTATCTATATAAGTATACAGTATATCGTCACCTGGTACCCATAGTACAAGCTTTGCTTAGTTTGGGGCTAGGATGATCTGTGTGACATTGTCCCTAGATATTATTTATTATTATTATTAATGATGTATTGCTGGTACTGCATGCAGTTCACGGACACAAACCACACCAATAGTCAATACAACTATAGTTTTACTATGCGGGATCGAAACCGAAACCTAAATAGTAATTCTTGCCATTGTCAATGATTTCAAATACTTAATTAAATTCTTCTCGATCTATTATTGAATATATAATTGTTCGTTGTATAATCGCAAATTAGATATTAGGGTTCATTAGGTTCGATGTCCTGGAGATTTTTGTGTGCTTGAACATGTTTGTTTGTTGTGAGTCTGGATGTAATGTATCTATATAAATGTGTATTTACAAAAGAAAAGTATTTTAGATAGTATATCAGATATCTGGTTTCCATAAGACAAGCACTGCTTAGTTTGCGATCAGATGGCCGTGTGTAAATAATGTCCCAGAATATTATTATTATTATTTATGTATATCAGTTATTTAAACTATATATCTAAGTTCGGACTTCAAATCGCTGTCACAATTTTTTTAATTGTCTTTTCAGTTCAAATGGCGACTCTTCTACGGATGATGATTTAACCAACTCTACTCCAAGCGCTCGTTACTCAGTACCCTCGCCGCTCACAATAGTAGCCAAAGTTTTGCAAGTCAAGGAGCCTGAAGAAACACCAATGTTCCCCGCTATTAAGAGGAGAAATAGAATCCTATTGAAAGAACCTAATAAACGAGATATGGTTATGTAAGTACTGTAACACTCGTCACAGCTCGCAACGAAAGGTCCAGGGATTTTAAAGGGGAGATTTTCCAATGACAACACTATTCAATGATCCTGTAACGAAGATTTTTTTAATTGAAATTATAATTTAGTCAAAGTCAAAAGTTTATTTGCGACTAAGTGTTGTACAGACCTTATCTAATAATAATATTAGGTACAAATTTCGCCCTTAGTGGCCTTTTGCAGGCATTGCAAGTTTAATCATTAAAATTAGGAATAAATGTCCTTTATCTCAATTACGTTATTTGATTATATAATTCTATTTTTTTGTGATATAAATAATTATTTAAAACAATTATATAAAATTATTTCGCTCCTTTGCAACGTATTTATGTGTCTCGTTGGTCTAGCGGTAGCGTGTTCAACCGCAGATAACGAGGTCCCGGGTTTAAATCCCGGGTTCGGCCAAAAGTGATTTTGGGACTATTCTGTAAAAAGAAAATTTCTCAACATCAGCCCGAAGTCTGGAAGGAGAGTACGCAAAGCCGTCGGTCCTGTACCTGACCTGTTTCCAGTGGTGTCGCTAGGTGCCCCATCAGATCATGAGAGTGATGTAATAAAAAGAGCTCCTGTGTTGTGCACTATATATATGTCCCGCGCAGATGGCTGATCTCTATTGAGTCTGGCCGCCGTGGCTAAAATTCGCTAAGAAGAAATTATTATATATTGTGAAGTTAGCTAACCAGTCCGATAATATAGAGATTGTAGAATTAGTTGGAATTTGTAGACATTACACACGTCTTTATGGGAACAGAGATTTCATGTTTGTTCACAAGATTTTTTCTATACTTTGTTATATAATGTACCGTAAATGTACCGTATGCATACTTAATACTTAATAATGTTTAAAATTTGATCTTGACCAATTTTTACAATTATATTGAATTAATATTAGCATGACATACTTAGATTAATTAATTATTGTGATTATAGTGTATAAATTTTAAGTTTTATTTGTATATTGACATATATTATTAATTATTTTGCATGCAATTTTTACATTTTTTGTAAGCTAAACATGTGGAACACAATATGTAACCAATTTGTAACATCATCATACCATGTTTAAGGCAAATAAAGACTTATCTTATCTTATCTTAAAACGTACATAGAAATTCAAGGGTGAAAAGGGAATAATTGCGCTCATGTATGGAAACTATTTTCGTATCTATTCACCTTTGAATCGCTAATTACTTAATTTTCTTTTTTTTCAGGTACAAACGCTACGTTAACTTCGAACGCCGTTCAAATCCCCGCTACGAAGCGGACATCCATGTGGTGATGACAGTCAACAGTGCATTCGCCATCGACAGTTCCGTGGACATGATCCCGCCGACCGTCTCGAAAGCATCGCGCGAAATCTACTGCGATTATATTCAGCGCAAGACTGGACATATTAAAGTGAACAATAGTTCTCTAAACGCTTATAACAATTATGTTAGTTTTAGTTTGTAATACTTCTCAATATAGAACTCTTTACTGTACACCAAAATATAAAAATGTATATAATATACTTGGAATAAAATATTTACTTGTAACGATTTCCAAAGTTACTCTTTAATATCCTTGTGAATAAAATGCTTAAATATCCCACTAAATCCTAATATCTGCTAGAAACAATAATTTGGTGTCGCCAAGTTATGTACTGCAGTTGCTCTAAATAAATTGCGTAGACGCAGTAGCACGCCTGCACCAGTGACATGATAGACCATGCCCTTAGCGGAAACCAAGCACTTGTAGAGGTAGGGTAAGGAAAGGTATATTGGTGATAAAAATAAATAAAACGAATTTTAAAGGAATTTGGAAACTAAACAAAAGGTCTCTTTTGTTTAATCATATTACTTATTGTTTGAACTAAATCTTGAAACAGTTATATTAACTAAAATCTCGTCACTGAGAATAAATGTCAATTGAATAAAAAAGAAATCGGAGGTAAGTTGGCGACACTGTCAGTTAGATTGGTGATACTGGGTAGCTAATTTGGTGATAGTATGGAAATTTTCAATATAATCAGATTTTTGAACTTAAAATAAAAAATCTTTAGCTCTGTAGTAAATATTTTTCCATGCGCCGGTCACATCTATAATATGGCTATTCCTCGAGATCAGTATCTTCAATAGATGCACAGATCTCGTGGTATGGCGACAAACAATACGAGCACTGGATCCATTTGGCTGCATTCCTTTTTTTAACAGGAGCTGAGTGCAAGACCTCGCGTAATCCACACTACAAATCATCTACTATCTCTTCAATTTTATTAATTTTTGCTTTTTGGGCAGATTTGCTCAATGTTAAAGGCAAGGTCGAAAGTTTTCTTATAAGTACCTAATTATTTTCATTTTCATTGGCACTTTTTTCGACTAAACTGACAGCTTCTTGAAGTTGCTGCTGGTTATATTATCGATATTTATTTTCTTTTTCCATTTTGAATCTAGAGGCACTAAAAATAGGTTATTTGGTGATATAAAAAATGTACATACCTATAGGTAATTTGGTGATATGGTTTTTTTAGCCTCAAATTCAAAATAAAACGTACTTGTGGATTCTTCAAAACAAAACCCTTCAAACTCTATATTAGGCTTTTCATATTTATTTTTAATACAAGTACAAAATAGGTCTCAAGTTAACCTCTCAAAAACGTATCCAACATTTTGACAAAAATACTAAGAAACATTGGTCACAACTTAAGGAATAAAAAATTACCAGGAATGATTCACGACTTTACTTCAAGTTTTTTTTTAATAATCATTAGTTTTATGAAACATTTTAGTAATCTTTAACACTGAAACACCAATTAAATTCATAAATTTTAAGGAAATAACTAAACGCAGCCCACCTTCACTCAAAAATGGCGCCACTGATGCACAAATTTCAAAAAAGTTTGTTTATTAAATGCAGGGGCAATGCAGCGAAGCGCGTGATGTATATATATCATCTTCACACTTGTACCGACTGGATAGCGCTATCTCTTGAATCTGCTTGCATAGGGAACTGTGTGGTATTCGGTTCAAAAACTATCACCAAATTACTTATATCACCGATATACCTTTCCTTGCCCTACCAACTAAAAAATTCCTTAGGCCATATTTTTATAAGCGTAATCTGAAATTGCCTTTGATGCATCCAAATATAGTTGGCATAACATGCATGGTGTGTGCCCAGTTTCCTTCTGGGGATATAGGGGAAAAAGGAAGGTAGATACCCTATCAAAATTTTAAAACGGGATTATCCACATCTCGTCTTTGCTACTACACTAGGGTTATAACGAAACTTCGCCTCCGCCTCCATTACTGCGGAAGCCTTCGGTTGTAACGGAGGTTCACATCTACTTCCACCATCGCATCCGCCTCCGTTAACCTCCGCGTCCGCAGAGGTGAAATCTGTCGCCTTCGTATCCGCCTCCGCTAAGGTCTCCGTTACAACCCTAGTTTATACTATTAAGGTGAATGCTTCTTATTGAAAAAATATATGAATATAAATTAATTTAAGGCAGTTGTATTTAAAAAAAATGTGGGTTGCCACGTTAATGAAGACCACCTCAGCGGGCTCGATCCAGAGTACAGGCAAATATAATAAAAACTAGGTTTTATTTACTGGGTAGTTAAAGTAATAAATTAAAGTATGTAATTTAAGTTTAAAATTACATTAAACCTAGACAATTATTCAATGCCAAAACTTAAAAGAATTATTTTTACTTGCACACTTCGGTGAGCACACTGAGCATTAATTGCAGATGTGGACAAGGCTTAAAAAGGGAAAACAATAGACAGTGGTTCTACATGTGCACCCTAATCATCGACTAAAGTCGATACAATAAAAGCAACACTACGGTGAGGTCGCAGAACTGTCAGTAAAATGTCAATGATATTTTCCCGTAAGCCTGTCAATTTTGACATCATTGACATTTTCAGTTTTAATTCGTAAGACTTGGTTTGTCTTGGTCGATTGTTGTGTTAAATTGAAGCTGAAATCTGGGGGGCGGATGGCTGTTACATGCATGTAAGTGATAAATAGTCTTTCATAATCATGGCTATGTCCAAAGGGTTTAAAGTCCTTGAAAAATCAGCCCCGCCGAATCCCTACAGCATAATCTTACAACACAGGAATAAAGATTCGGCTTTGCTCTTTGAATCTCAAGCAGTGGTCTCCTTGTCATCTCAGGAAACAGAAACATTGCGGAAACAATATCATAAAATAGCTGATGCGTATGGGTGTCTCGGAGTTCTCCAGTTAAACTCTGGTGAAACTTGCATGCTATACCTGGTACTTGTCACGGGCTGCTGCTCTGTCGGAAAAGTCGGAGATGTTGAAGTTTTTAAAATTACCCAGACACAATTTTTACCATTATTTTATAATACTCAAGGGGAAGATAAGGTCTCTGAGGTGCGAAAATTAATAAACTCTGGTACATTCTATTTTTCATGGAGTTCTGGGAAGAATAACATTCTGTTTGATCTCACTTTATGTGCTCAAAGGAAAAGTAAAGGAGCTAGCCCTGACAACAGATTCTTTTGGAACAGAACTCTGTTTATACACTTAATAAGATATGGAATAGATTGTGATGAGTGGCTGACTAGGGCCATGTGTGGTTCTGTTGAGATAAGAACCATCTATGTTGGACATCGACAAGCTAAAACTGTACTTGTGTCTCGATTAAGTTGTGAGAGAGCAGGCACCAGGTTTAATGTAAGGGGTTGTAATGATGATGGCAATGTAGCCAATTTTGTAGAAACAGAACAGGCTATTTACATAGATGATTCAGTTGCTTCCTATATTCAAACTAGGGGTTCAGTTCCACTATTCTGGGAACAACCTGGTATTCAAGTGGGATCCCATAAAGTGAAAATGTCCAGAGGGTATGATGCATCTACAAGTGCATGTGGCCGGCACTTCTCTCAACTAAAACGTAACTATGGCACTGTGATTGTTGTGAATCTTTTGGGATCTAGTTTGATTGGAGGAAGTGAAGGTGAAGCAAACCTTAGTAATGCATTTCAGAAACATTTAAATGAGTCTGCCCATTCTGATATCCGACAAATTATTTTTGATTATCACCAAGAAGTTAAAGCTACTTCCATTGAGACAGCTCTAGCCAAATTCAAGAAAATAATTGAGAAACATTATGATGAAATAAGTATTTTTAGTGCCAAAAGTACTGATATCTACAATATGCAAATTGGGGCCATTCGCACAAACTGCTTAGACTGCTTGGATAGAACAAATTCAATACAAACATTTATAGGTTTAGAGATGCTGGCAATTCAATTGATGTTATTGCAATGTATTGACAAGAAACAGAATGTGAATAGATTTGAAGAAGTTTTTAAACAAATGTGGGTCAATAATGGAAATGAGGTATCTAAAATATATGCTGGAACTGGGGCTATTCAAGGAGGCTCTAAACTTATTGATGGTGCACGCTCTGCTGCTCGTACAATTCAAAATAATTTGCTGGACAACTCAAAGCAAGAGGCTATTGATATATTACTTTTAGGATCAACATTAAATTCTGAACTAGCTGACCGCTCACGCATATTATTGCCATCCAACTTACTGCACACATCTACCCCAGTGCTTAGAGAAATGTGTCGTAGATCAAATGAATTTTCACATCCTTCTACTATACGTATAACAATTGGCACTTACAATGTAAATGGAGGCAAACACTTCAGAAGTCTAGCATACAAAGATGTTTCTCTAGCAGACTGGTTGCTAGATAGTCCCAATTCATCTTTAGTAAATACTGTTAATTTAACTGAACATCCTTCAGACATATTTGCTATTGGATTTGAAGAAATTGTAGATTTAAATGCTAGTAATATTATGGCAGCTAGTTCTGACAATGCTAAAGCATGGGGTGAAGAGTTAGAAAAAGTTTTGTGTAGAGATGCTCCGTATACTCTTCTTTCCAGTCATCAGTTGGTAGGAGTATGTCTCTTCATATTTGCAAGGAAAGATCTGATTCCTCACATCAGAGATGTGGCACTTGATTCTGTCAAAACTGGATTGGGTGGAGCTACTGGGAACAAAGGAGCTGTCGGCATCCGGATGGTCATATACGGGACGTCGCTGTGTTTCGTTTGCGCTCATTTTGCTGCCGGCCAATCTCAGGTTACAGAGCGCAATGCCGACTACACTGAAATAACAAGGAAGATCGCATTTCCAATGGGTCGCTCTCTTTATTCACATGATTACGTATTCTGGTGTGGTGACTTCAATTACCGTATCGATCTAGATAAAGATGAAGTACGTTTACTTGTCTCACAGAATAGTTTACATAAGCTTTTAGAATACGACCAACTCATACAGCAAAAAGAACAAGGATTAGTTTTCAAAAATTGCTTTGAAGGAGATATTACGTTCCCTCCTACTTATAAGTATGATTTATTCAGTGACGATTACGACACCAGCGAAAAATGTAGAGCACCTGCTTGGACAGACCGAGTGCTGTGGAGAAGTAGGAAACATACAATCGACCCAGATACGACATCACCATTGGCCGCAGGAAAACTATTACACTATGGCAGAGCAGAACTTAAACAAAGTGATCACCGACCAGTTACTGCTATTTTAGAAATAGAAGTGCTTCAAGTCAGCTACACTAAGTGTATGGAAGTATTCTACGAAGTGATAAAAGATCTCGGTCCACCGGACGCGAGCATAATTGTCCAACCTTTCGATGACTATACTACTGAAGAATCAGTATTTGACGATAATGTTATGGCAGCTGTATTACAAGAACTATCTACGATCGGAGAAGTAACCTTAGTTCGTTTTATCGATGATCAGTCGCTTAGTATCACTTTTAGAGAAGGAGAACATGCTCTAGCGGCAGCTCAGAAGGGGCAAATATCTGTTTGCCCCATTCCACTACGAATTTCATTAAAAACCCCGAACTGGATTGATATAGTTCGATCGGAAATAGGTTTGTGCTCGAACAATACTGTTCCTCTATCCGGTGAAGCTCAGGCGGAGAGACCACTCAGGTCAGCTCCTCCAACTCCTCGCAGGCAGCAGCCCAGCCGACCGCCGGCACCTTCGCCCACGCCTTTAGTGCCGTCTAGGGTTCCCGCCGCACCGCCGGTGAGCCCAGCACGGCCTCCACCTCCAAGGCCCGCGCCGCTACCGCCCGATGCGGGGAGATCTGTTGCCTCACCAGTAACGTCCCCGACGATATCGTCCCCACCGGCAGACAGCGCTCCGCCGCCAACGTGCGCGCCGCCTCCACCACCGGCGAGCAGCACGCCGCCGCCAGCTGGCCCGTCGACCCCAGTCGGCCAGTCAACCCCCGTCGGCCCATCGACCCCCGCCGGCCCACCGCCCCCAGTACCCGCGAGGCAGGGTGCACCACCACCTTTACCAGCACGACCTCGTCCAGTTTCATAAGTCTCATGGTAGAGACTGGCATATTGATAAAATGTAACATTTTTAAGTTACCTTCGACTGTCCTAATATCTTTAATGTTTATTTATAATATCTTCTGAATGAATAGTTTTATTATTCTTTATTCTTATATAAACGAATTTAATTTGGGTAAGATTTGCTGGTTATATTTTATCGTTTGCGATACAATCGCACCTAGCTAATATATTTTTGTTATTTGTACTTTTTTAATTTAACTTTATATATTTTGTTACTTTGTATACTTATTGAACGCCTTATAAATGCTGTTTACTGCTAGTTCGGTTATTGTTAAAAAATTAAGCTGAATTATTTTCAAATATTGTTACAACTTTTACTTATGACAGAAGTTGTTTAGGGCTCGTATGTTGGATAAAACTCAATTCTGGCGGTTGAATTTTACACCTTAATAAATAGTACATTCGTAAATTATTTTTATCAATCAAGTCCTCAAGTTGGAACATAAATACGGTTCTGAACTGAGATTTATCAAATTTGAATAACTTTATTTTATTTATTAATATTAGGTGATAAATTATAAGCTAATATTGATTTCAAAAAATATCGTGCATACGAACATAACTAGAATCATGCTAGACAGATTACATACGCACGATACTTGTTGTGACATCACAGGCAAGCTGTCATTTAAGTTCCGTGCTTACGTCATTCTTAAGAAAGGGATATAGTATCATCTGATCCCACACCCAAGTTTAATTAAAGTCTCATTTCTTAGGAATTCGTTAATGTTTAAATATGTTTTTCAATATAAACAGTAACTTTATCATCAACATTTTATTACATAAGTCAAATACCGCATTACGCGCCCTAAACGCAATTCCCTTGATCTTAATTTTTATGTTTAATAAATGTACATTAAGTTTCATAGTTTTAGTTTGGGGTGCTGAAACCCATCAGTATCAGAACGAGGTTAAAGCTTTTGTACTAATTATCTTTACAATTTTATCAAGTTATAGTAGAAAATCATTCTTTATTCACTCTATGTATAATATATGTATTTAAATAAGTCACTAGATGGTTTGTGTGTGTGAGGTGTGAATTAAAATAATTATCATTAATTCGACTTCTACAGATTAGTTACAGTGCTTTATGTAAGCTACTAATATATAGTTGGCCAACCTATAGATAAAGCTGCTTTCGCGCCAACTCTGCCGTAGTACGCAAAACACATTTTCTTATTGTACACACGGCTACACGTCAAGCTATATTTTCCAGTATAAGCTGATCCCGCGTTGTATAGGATTTCCATACAATGAGAGGTCAGCTTATATTGGAAATGCATAACTTGATATGTAGCCGTGTTTACAAACAATCGGCAACGTCAATGAAAAAATTATATTAAGAATGAAAAAGTTGTGGAAAAGATTTGATTGATTCTTTATCAATAATATTGATAAAGAATTAGGCTACAATTCGCTAAAGAGTAGGTTATAGCAAATTGTGAATCTATTCTTTAGTTCATATTTTAATCTAAACTTATCAAATTAATGTTGCTGATTTTTATACAAAATCAAAAATGTGTTTTGCACACATTCAGCTTATCCAATGCCCTTAAGGCTCCCGTGCCTGTAAAATACCTCCTACATTCATGTAACCATTTTCGGGATAATAATACATATATTTGCAATACGTACAGTGTGTTTCTATGCTGTCTTTGACTCTCATTTGATAATATCAAAATTAAATAAAAGTAAAATGGTAGGTGGTGAAAATTACATGTTCCGTCACGCACTGTGGAGCCTGGACTACATTTAAATGTTACTAGCTATTTAACTGCGTTGTTGATAGAAGCATCACAGACGTTTTTATTTCTTATACTTTGAAAAATGCAAATATGCTGCTATTCATAGCATTTTCAAAGTAACATAAAATTGTAGTTCAGACGGTAGAAGTTGAAGAATCGGAGGTGATTTGGGCGCGATCGCACTATATTTTGTAAACTTACACTGAATCCCGTAAAATTTAATCTTGAAAGTGCTAAAACTCGGAATTCAAAAAGTATTTTATGTCTAGATGTACGGAATAAAAATATAAAGAAGACAACGACCCCAAAAAAATCTCAATTTTTCATTAAATTTAAAAGATCATAGTGAAACACTGTGCATATTCAAATGAAAATGTCGTTTACTAAGTACTTAATTGGGTTTTATTATGATATTATGATTATATAAAAATGCACCTGTATACGTACTTCGGCAATATTCTATATCGAGACATATCTTGCTGTTTGTAGATCTGTTTCGATAAAAAATATAGTGTCACTGATAACTCGTTAATAGCACTGTAATCACTCTAATCAGCTTTATGTATAATAATATCATAAGTACTTATTGACTGAAATCATCAATATTTTCCAAATAATTGTATTCCTTCACAAGTTACGTTAAACTAAGTCTAGATTGCTCTGGGGATGAGTTTGATGACATCTGTCAACAAGTTCACAAACTCATACGTTTATACTTGGTGCCCCGTTACGTGGGACCCCATCTTTAAACCTCTAAAGAAAGAGCCCCGTAAAATAAGTTTAGAAACTTGCTAAAATAAACTAAATGGTTTAACTATACCGGTATTATCCATACTACTTTGTCTCATGATCGGGTTGGACTGGTCATATCTATATGATTCGGATTTGTTTTTACAGACAATTTTGTATTTGTCTATAACTTGGTAGTTTATATAGTCTGTCATGTTTTAATCATGATTTTTGACTTATTGCTATATGAGTTACGTAAAGTATCTAGGTAACTAAACTTAAGTACGTAAATATACATATATAGCATTAAATCCATGATATATTGAATTTTGAGATTCAAGTATTGCATCTAGCTAGTCCTGTGCGAAAGAATTACTTACGTAAATCCTTACAAGTTCTCCAACCTCAAATTCTAGATGCGTTTTCTTTTCGTTCTTTTATAAAGGATGCAAATATCTTTACTTCTTCCGGCATCTCTATACCGTTTAGAGTGAACTCACAATACTATTTAGTATGCACTATGAAAATAGTCTCGACCGCCTTTGTAATAATAATATTGTATGCTATTTGAGAGCTTGTTTTGTATTAGAAAGATTTTGACCAACACTACAATTAACCGACATCGAAAAGTAGAATATTTGTTCAGAACGAACCATGTATATCTAAGCAATATCTTAACGCCACGCACGATTCACTTAATGTACCAAGCAATGTTTATATTCTGCAACAACAATTCGATAGTATTTTCTCCTATTACGTAAAAAAAAAAAAAAAATATGGTACGGTACCTACTTATAATTTAAATGATTTATCATGGGATTGTTTAACTGCAATGTGCAATCTATATATTAATCATATTAGTGCATTTCGTGTAATCATTTGATTACAAGAGCAAGATAGCGTCTATAGGTGATGTTGAGTCCACGTCATATTGCTTTGTATACCTATAATAATGTTCGTATGACGCACACGATTAAAAACTTAATTGAAACCATACATTTTAGGAAAAGCCGAATGCAGATAGGTACGCCTTATATGTGTGATCTACACGTGTATGTGTAATATTTCAAAAGGATTACTCCTATGATGTCTAAAATGTATGTTTATAAACACAATCATGCCGTATATACGAAATATATATTTATACGTATTTGAGGACACCCATCACATCAAGTTCTGTCCGTTAACCAGGACTATCCAAAACTTTATTTTGGTAACATTGCAAAAAATGTCAACAAATTAAAATATACTTACTTAAGTTCAAAATCATTTATTTCAAACGAATTAGTTAAATTTAGTTTAGTTTAGAATTAGTTTAATTAATATTGAATAATAAATATAGTTCCATTTATTTTTCAATTTAAATTTTCATATGAACTAATTTATCTGAAATAAAAGATTTTATAATTATTTATGTATTTAAAGATAATATGAATATGATATACGCACGAGCGTTACCTATATTACGTAGGTATATTTTTTTATTTGTAGTAGTTTTTTTTTAAGTACTTACATTTCACTTGAATCTCAATACTATTTTTTTATACAAAATCTAATAATAGCCTTATACAAAATCAATATTGTATTTTCAGTTTTTTAACCCGTTCAGCTCTATGGGTATCTCTAATAATTCCATAGCTCAGAGCTTTCCTTCTTCATTGGGGAAGTCAAAGGAAGACTGAACTATGTTCATCTTCAAAGGTCCCAACTCTTGATAATTATTTGGAAAGTAAAGAAATACGGGACGGACTGAACTTATGCTTGATCATAATATTATTATTTATTTCTGTCATATTTGTATTTATTCGCTCATTGCTTGGATCTGTGTGGCAACTATTAAACTTATATGCGTTATAAATAGTTTTGTGATAATATATAAGTATATATATTTAGCTTTTGTAATGAAAATATTGCTAAAAAAAATATAATGATAGGATTCCTAGAAATGAGGCAGATTCTTCAGATTAACTAGCTTGAGTAGTGAATATTTGTTTTGTCGTTGTATCGTCAGAATGTTATCTATGTATTCACGAATTATAGGTATTAACGTAAATTATTATTACGTAGATAATAATATTTAGTTATTATAGGACTCTTCTACTGTAAACTGGCACGTCTCACAGCCGTATATTGTTGAACAAATTGCATTGTAAGTGCGTGGGAGTTGGACCCCGCCAGGTTGAAGTGAAAGGGCGACGGGAAAATTAAACTAAGTGAACTTATAACAAATGATCTAAAACATAGTAATGTATTGTTTGTTATTGTATTAACCTCGTCTATACATACTGGGTGTAAGGGACAGCCTAACACAAAAGGCACCATAGATTAAAATTTACACACATTTCGAACTCTTTAGTGATGGATTTTGACATTTAATTCTTTTACATTAAGGGAAATTGTCTTGCAGTTTATTTCTCTTATATGAACGAAAATACCTTTAGCTCATCAGGAAAGATTACGCAGTCAAGTTTTTTTTCCAACCATGCCTATAAAAGATGAAGGATAAATTTCTTGCAAATTCAGCTAAAATGTCAAAGTATTTACAATTTGCTTTGGTTTTAAGTTATGTAGCTTTGATTTTTATTCAGCTTTGGAAGAATTACAACTTTGAAAGATCTTGAGACCTTACATAGTTGATTTTGCCTTCCCAGAAATTCACACATGTGATCTACACATCAGTTTTCTTAGGCTGTCCGTTATACCTTAATTGTTAAGTTTATATTAAGCCTATGCTGTTCCTTTTATGAGTTGATAGAAAATAAGACAATTATTAAGTGGAGTACTAAATTTATTTAATAATTAATTTAGATATTTTTCATATTAATATTAGTTCATATTACTTTACGTATATCCTTTTTATTCTTATCACCTGTTTAAATTATAGAAACGAAGTATCAATAATATCTGAAGATGTTTTTTAGAATTCTAGGTTATTCGAGGCTGTGTTTTCGCATTTTTACTAAGTATTTGGAATTTCCTTTTGTTCAGGGTCAGGTAAATTCGTATAATTTGAAGGTAAAATGTTCCATTTTTTTATTTTTCCTTGTTATACAATACTTACATTACCTACATTATTATTTATCCTTTGCAATGTAGTCTTTGTAAGCGTAGAAAATAGGCATATTTATGATGTTAATTTTAAGTGATTAGTCAACCAGACTTTAACTAGGTAGGTACCTGATTGTTCTTAATTTTCAGACAAGTACACTCGCGTGCTGAGTTTATTAGATTTCGATCAAATTGTAGTTAATAATCCATTTCTTGTGTATTTCCCAGTTTTACCATCGACACCTACAAATTAATAAATGTAAATCACAATAACAGAATAAATTCGTTAATTAATATTCAATTACAAACTTTCGCACTATAGTATTAGTCTGTAGAAGGTAGGATTACAGTTAAAAATCTATGTACTTGCCCACTATCAAGTAATGTTAATTACCGATGTAACTTATAACTAAATTAAATTTAGGTGTCGTTGGTTAAAACGGGCACTTATACAATTATATCCAAGTATACATAGTAGGTTGATGTTTCAATAGTAGTGCTTTATGAATGTTACGCTATATGAATTCACTACGTATGGTTTATGCAATATGGCAATTAGCTAAAGGCCAGTGTTGGTATGTTACATAGTTATATAAAATATAGAAATTATTTAAAACGACTACTTGTGTTTTTTTTCCTCACACTCGACATCCACAACAACACTGAGGTGTTTAAGCCAGTGTTAAGCGTGTAATCAACTTGGCAAAGTAGACTCTAATATAAAAATGGATGTGCCAAAATCATGCACGTAGAACCAATTTTTCTTCGGATACTGCACGTGTGGCGCAGCGGTTAAGACAGTCGCGACGCCTCTTCGTGCCGCGGGTTCGAGTCCCGCGCCACGAAGTTTAAATAGTTTTTCTGAGTCTGGATGTAATTTGCGTCCGTCTATTATATGTTTGTAAAGTACCCCGCGACACAAGGATTAGATTCCCTAGAGCGGGCGTTGTCTGTTAAGAAAATAGAAATGAGTATAGATTAGATAAACTAAACTTTGGTACCTATCTTTTTAATTTCCACATTTGTGATTATTCCATATTTTATTCTGAGAGTAATGTAAATTTAGACCACCGACAGGAATAATGCAATATGTGCTGCTAGCCGAATTTCGCGGCCGATCTCAGCAAAGACTAACCAACTAAGAAGGGCATTCTTTTTCTTTCTTTCTTTTTTAAAGACAACGTCCTCACTAGATAAATGAATCTGTTTCGCTGAAGTCATTACAAACATGTAATTAGTACAACCATTCTCTGAATAACCATATATGGGCAAATAGTTGTCCTGTGCGGGGATCTAACCCGAAACAAGGCTGGCGCTGAGGTAGTAGCGAGGCGACTATATGTGTAGTAAAATTAAGGTACAAAGGTGCGTGTCAGGTGCGCACTGTCTATTCTAATACTCATAATCATATGAGACGGCTATAGAATCCAATGTACAGACGCCAGCACATCAAGTTACCCCAATTTGTCAAATTTCCGTGTGCGTCACGATTGCTCCGCCACGTTATCCAAACAGAAAAAGAAATCGCTATATTTTTTGTCAAAATTAGTCAAAATCGAAAGGAACAAACCAAAACTTTGTCAAAGCAGAAATAAAGAAGTTACAGGGGTTTTAAGTTGGCCGCGCGAACGTAACGTGCACGATTGCGCGACCATGGAGATCGCAGTAACTACTTGGGATAGAGATCTAAATCTTTTTGTTAATTGAACATTTCATTTGTCAACAATTGTCAAATAATTAATTATAAGACTAAGATCAATATTTCACGAAATATTCACCTTGGAAGTTATGGCCGCGCAATCGTGCACTTGATGTTTCTTTAATCTCGATTATTTCTTCAAAACTGAAGATATCATGCAGTAAAACTGTTACTAGAAGAAAGGTTTTAATATGTCAAAAGTACCGAAAGAATTTAATGCCACCAAAGTTTATTTAAACTGACGAAATCAAGGCAAAACAAAAGTTACGTGGCCGCGCAATCGTAACGTTACTTCGAACGCTGATATCTCATTATCTATAATTGTTAAGATTTCAGTGTGAACATCCATGTATTCGTAATATTAACCTCATCAGATTGACATAGCGTTTTAACCTCAGGACAATTTTCTACGCGTGTAATCTTAAAAATGATGATATCGCTTATAATGTTCGAGCAGAGTGACCATAATTTCTGTTAAATATGGGGATATCTTATGTCGACTAGACGAAAATGTACCTGTTAGGAATAATTGTTGGAGAATTGGCCAAGATTACAAGAGACCAAGAGAAAATTGTCCTGAGGTTAAAACGCTATGTCATTCTGATGAGGTTAATATTACGAATAAATGGATGTTCACACTGAAATCTTAACAATTATAGATAATGAGATATCAGCGTTCAAAGTAACGTTACGATTGCGCGGCCACGTAATTTTTGTTTTGCCTTGACTTCGTCAGTTTAAATAAACTTTGGTGGCATTAAATTCTTTCGGTACTTTTGACATATTAAAACCTTTCTTCTAGTAACAGTTTCGGTAACAGTTCTGTTTGGGTAACGTGGCGGAGCAATCGCACACAAATTTCCGCAATTTTAAGTGAACCTTATGCTTTTGTGATAAAAATCTATAAAAGAAATTTGAGAGATTGGGGTAGCTGGATGTGCTGGCGACTGTACATGTAATATTCTGAGCACAAGTCTCAAACTTTCACATTCCGGGCTCGTTGGATGTTTTTCATGACAGAAAAATCCCAATATATCGAACCCGGGATTGTATCCAGGACCTCTTCAGCTGATAGATACGAGCGGAAAGAGTTCATGTAGGTACAGAACCGACGGGTTTGTGTGCTTTTCGAGCTCCGACTTCCAGACTCGTAGCTAGTTAACGTTTTGAAAGGCAGTAAGTAGTAACTTTATTTTATTAGTTAGTTATAAGTGTAGGTAGTGGAATGGAGTTTGAAAAATAAATTGTATTTTAACGTGTCAAAATGTAATTTAATGTCTTTTACACGTGCCGTGGTGCCAATACATCACAAGTATCTCATGCAAGGAGAGACGATTCCACGCGTTACATCCGTACGTGACCTCGGTGTCTTATTCTCCAGTGATTTGACGTTTCGCCATTTTATTGTTCAACTATGTAAGAAAGCTTTTCAAAATCTAGGATTTGTTTTACGGGAAACCAGGAACTTCATAAGTCACTTTACAATGCATTGGTAAGGAGTAGGCTAGAAACGAATGCTATCATCTGGAATCACCATGAAGCTAAATATGGTCTCATGGTGGATAAGATACAAAATAAATTCACGCGATTTCTATATTTCAAGCAGTACGGAGTATATCCATTCTACCCGCTTATGTATCCAACTCTTTTCGTTATAGGGATGGTTGTATACTATAAATTGGAGGTGAGGCGAAACTTAGCTCTGGCTAAATACAGCTTCTGTGTATTTCGCGGCAAGGTAAATAATCCTGAGGTGTTGGAATCATTAAAATTGATGGTTCCATTAACCAGATTAAGATAGGGGCCGAGACGAAGACTGTTTAAAGTCCCATCAGCTAGGACTAATATCTTAAAATTCTCACCAATTAGTACCTCATTAAAGATACTTAATGAAGTGTCCCAAAGACTTGACATCTTTACTTGTACACTGGCGGAATTTATGAGAGTGTCTTCTTGATTACTTGACATAATTGTAAGGATTTATGTTATTTAATAATTTTATACTAACACTTAATTATAATGTATAAAAACAATGTATCTTCAATGTAATAATGTAAAATTTAATTAATCTTCTTTTTTAATAATATGATATGTTTTAGATTAGTGGTGTTATAAATAATTAACGCATTGGGTGTAAACCTGTCATGTTAATTATATGATGTTAAATAAATAATGTTCAAAATGTGGTGATAACTCTATTTCCACTGCCTTAAGATAATAAGTACTGAGAATTTTTCTTAGGAGAAAAGAATAATGGTCCCGGGTTCAAATTGCTGATCGGCCCAAACGCGCGATAGCGCCGGACAACTATTGTGTGACCCAATAATAGTTGTTCTGAGTCTGGATTGTCTGTCCGTTTATTATATGTTTGTAAAGTACCCCGCGACACAGGGATTAGATTCCCTGTGTACCCTGTGAGTACAGGCGTTGTCTTTTTAGAAAAAAAAGAATAACTTAGTAGGTACGATGCAAAAATGACTACTACTACGACGCTCTTAGAAACGCATTCGGTTCGGCAGTAGATATTTGTTGAACGACAAGGCCAGCTCGAAGCAATTTAGTAGGTACACCTTTGGACTCGATTCGACTGATCATCCAGGAGTTCTAGTCGGGCTAGTGTTGTTTTAAAAATTTTCCCGAATATACATCAACACACATAAGTTGCTATCGCCTGCCTGAGCTTACCTTTTATACGCAACTAAGCCGGTCGTCGGCCTTTTTCTCGAACATGAATCTAGATTATATGTATATTCGTTTTGCCGTCTGGCTGTTTACCTCAATATTGGCATAAATAAATTGAATCTATTAATAACTTTGAATAGGTACATGTTCCTCCTCATTGGGTAAAATAAAAAGGGATAGAGTGATTAAGGCGAAGGTATGTATTTATGGGATCGTTACGAATCTTACTTCCAATTGAGGATTTCATAAACGTACAGTTTCTTGCCAATTTAATAGGTTTATCTGTGGGCGTAAGGATCCTACGTCCTACTCGTCTTCGCGAATCAAAACCCCGATGTTATATATAAATTAGTAAGAACATGTAGAAAATGCAGGTGATAAAATTCGACTCCAGATGAAATAGGTATTTTGTTAAGGAGATTCAGATTGGCCGAACGTTCTGATATCACGACGTTCGGCCATACATAAATGCCTCTATTTCCTGAACTGGACCGTCGCGAATTATGTACTTGAATGGTATTTTTATGCGTCACAATCCGCCTGAGTAGAACCCAGCTCCCTATCTCGAGTGGCCGAACGTTCTGATGTATGTACATACATAAATAGGATGTGAAACATTTCATATGCAAATGGACATGACTTGAAATGGAAATGATTTAAACCTACAGACTCCCTATAGATTCACCTTATTCATGTCTGTACAGTCTCTCAGCGAACCCTCCCCGTGGACATTGCAAGCCCCAAGAATTTGTATGACTATTGAAACAAATATAATATTCCTTTTATTTATTTGAGCTACATAATTAGCCAATAAAACACATAATTCTTCTTATTAAGTATCATTGGTAATACACGTGCCAATTTTTATAAATAATTAAATAAACATAATTTATGAGGAAAAATAATATTCAGTTAGTTATGGATTTGCTCCTTTATTTCTAATCACAGTGCTGATACTTATTAACACAATCAACTAAAACATAACTGATAGATATTGGTTTAATAATTTTTTGTATTTACTTCTTCTCTGGAACGGCGTGAATGTAGACAGTATGGACAACTCCGATGAGCCCGGCAATGCAGAGGGCCATAGTCAGGCGGTACAGAATACCATCAAGGGGACCACCCTTCAAGAATACTGGAACATCATCTTCTTTCTGAAATTAGATACATATTTTTTATTATACACTTGCATAAAACTGGGTTCTTACATACAGAACCAAACCAATTTAAACTTGACAATGGATATCAGTCATAAATGATCCAAATATTGTATTAAGCTGGGTAAGGCCCGGCGCCCACTATCGGTCGGCATCGGTGCGGCTCGGTAGAGCTCGGGCGCCTCACGGCGGCTTCGGGCGTCTGAGAGCTGCCTCGGCAGTCGTAAGCACGCCTAAGGACGCTGTAGCTGATTTTGGGTAGCCACAGAATAGTTCGGGCGGCAGACACATCGCAGAGCAGTCGTAACAGTTGTGCGTCATTGTTCATCTTGCTGAAGAAGAGAAACTTGGAGCCTGAAATGAGGCAAATAAGAAGAGTTTGGGTGCTTCGGGCGCCTGAGAGCTGCGTCGGGCGACTTCGGGTTGCTTCCGCATAAAGCACCGAAAATATTCTTCTTTCCCTTAAGGATCCAAGTTTCTCTTCTTCTTCAGCAAAATGAACAATGAGAACTAACCGTAACGACCGTTATAAATACACTCGCGCAACTGTTTTCACGTAGCGGTTACGACTGCTCTGCGATGTTTCTGCCGCCCGAACTATTCTGTGGCTACCCAAAATCAGCTACGGCGTCCTTAGGCGTGCTTACGACTGCCGAGGCAGCTCTAAGGCGCCCGAGCACTACCGAGCCGCACCGATGCCGACCGATAGTGGGCGCCGGGCCTAAAGGTGCCCAGAGGTGTACCAATAGTTTCACTGATGGGTCTGTTACTCTTTGTAATCTTATTGAACAACATCGGCCAATTATTGCACTTGCTTGCTTGCTCTATTATGGTGATGATATGAAAATATATATGCCAATTTTATATAGAGTGGAAAGTCAAACGTTACAGGCAGATAGATCTATCACAGCTTGAAGATTACTACTTCAAAAATTGGACCTCAATTCTTCTAAATACTCAGAGGTCTTCTACACTTAAGAAAATCAATAGAATACATAGTTTAATACCCCACAAAGACAGAATCATTCTTAATGTGAGGGACCTCAGGTATTATACAACTCCAGATTACTTTTTGAAGAACATGTTGATAACATAGTAAATAGGACTTCTAAGACACTTGGATGTATATGTAGCCTAGTTCTACTGAAGCCAAAACATTAATAACCTTTTATTGTACATTTGTTAGGAGCATTATGGAGAAGAGGAGTCAGGTCTGATATATGAAACTTACTATGTAACTAAAAACATTCCAAAACGATTTTTAAATCATACATAAAAAATATATAATTTTTGTATAAATTCAACAAATTTAATAAATAAATTTGTCGGATTTGTAAATTTAATAAATAAAATTGACGGTCACCGCAGCTTAGTTGGTAGTGCTCCTGCCTACGAAGCTGGTGGTCCTGGGTTCGAATCCCGGTAAGTGCAAATATTTGTGTGATGAGCACGAATATTTGTTTCTGAGTCATGGATGTTTTCTATGTATTTAAGTATTTATCTATCTATATAAGTATGTATATCGTCGCCTGGTACCCATAGTACAAGCTTTGCTTAGTTTGGGGCTAGGATGATCTGTGTGACATTGTCCATAGATATTATTATTAATACCTGCAACAAATACACTTTGTTCTAAACTTCACACATATTCCTTTGTATTTGCCATTGTTTCTCCAAACTGGTAAACATAATTTAAAACACAAATTTAAATTTAAACTGAATAAAATTTACATGGCTATTTTGTCCCATTTCTCAAATTGACTTGGGATATGCAGAATTAAAAAGGTGTTTCAATTATAATATTTATTTTGGAAATATAATGTTGTAATTTATTAAAACCAGGACACTAAACTGTAAAGCTAGCAACTGGGGAATATTAAATATCCTGTGACATCAATATGTTCCATCTGACCCCAAACTAAACAGAGCTGTACTATGGAAACCAGATAACTGATGTACTAATTACATACATATACTACTTTTCTTTTGTAAATACATACTTATATAGATAATTTACAACAGACAACTACAAACAGACATATTCATGCACACAATAATATGTCCTGGGTGGGAATCAAACCCACAAACTGCAGTGTGAAAAGAAAGGCAATTAAGAATTAATAGAAAAATAAAACTAAAACTATGATAACAACAAAAATGGCGCCCGCACGTGACACAATTAAACTAGACAACTACCAAATAGAGCAAGTTGGCACATTCAAATACTTAGGCAGTGTAATAGCGAGCACATCCAGATATACACCAGACTTAGTTGACAACAATAAAAGACAACTTTTCACAAACAAAATCTCCTTCAAGATTGGAAAGTGCCTAATTAAAACATATATATGGAGTATAGCTTTATAAGGATGTGAGACATGGACACTGAGTAAAAGAGATAGACAGAGATTAGAGGCATTTGAAATGTGGTGCTGGTGAAGAATGATGAAGATTAGTTGGACGGAAAGAAAAACAAATGTGGAAGTATTAGGAATGGTAGATGAGAAGAGATGCATATTAAGAACCATAGAAAACAGAAGGGGAAAGATGTTCGGGCACTTGCTACAACATGACAACTTTATAAGAAATATTATTGAAGGCAAAATAGAGGCAAGGAGAGGACGAGGAAGACCAAGGAGGACCTATATGGATCAAAGAAAAATATAAATGTAATGTTGTATCTAGAAGTCAAAGTGGTTGCCAATGCCGAGACGATTGGAAGAAGCTCCACAGACAATAGCTCTTAAATATAATGATGGCCAATCTGCCCCTCAGAACATTATTAGATAAGTTTACAAACTATGCATCCCTTTTTTTACATGTAGACAGTGATAAATGCAGAAGCCATGCTAACATGATAAAATAAAGGAACAAAATTATTTCCAAAATAAACTTAACTGTAATTGAGCAAATGGCTTCATAGAATGCTGATTTTGAACCATTTTTTTTATTATGGCAAGCTGCTGTTTTGAAAATGTTAAATATAACTTGAGGTTATTGCAGAATAGTCTCTTCAATGAATGCCAAGTAAAGAATGGCAACCTTTTTTTAAAAATAACTAAGACCAAAATAAAAAAGGCAAATTGACATTTGATTAACTTATTTCTACAACAACTACAAGTAGAACTTTTTATATCCAAATTTGATTGTAACAGAAAACTACTATCATAATTAATATCACAAATTAAAAAATATTCTGTATCTCCTAAGACAAACATTACTTGCTTAAAAGGAGTCTTGGAATATTTGTAAACTGTCTATGGAAATAACCTTTTTTGGAACTATCAATACCCTTATTGTTTTATTCTAGCATGGAGTGTTTAGTTAATTAGTCTTAAATGGAATTTTATGGTCATGTAAAATTAATCATTTAATTTATTTTTAAATAATTTTATGTGAGGTCCATTATCAGGTTCTTTTCATAACATTTGATAGTTTGGTTTAGGAGCAGTAAATAACACTGTCAAATGTTATAAAAACCACCAGAATACCAATGAAAATAACCACAAATATTATTACTTATTTATCGCAATGGTTAAATAAATCAGATATAAATATAGGTATAAATAAACTGTGATAGTGACAACCTTTTACAGCTGTCACAAGCTTTCATTTGTCACATAGGAACAGGTCCAGTTGACACAGTTTTATAAGTTATATTCAACTCCAATTTGATACTAGTCAATTCTATCACTGTGAAAAACCATCTCCAATAATATCAACATTAACTAAGTTTGTGACTCATATGACAAGTATATTATATGTACTAGAAAATGTTAAGTAGGTACCTGGAATTGTTGCTGCAGTTGACGGATCTTGGCAGATACCGGGGGATAGGGAGTGTTGGTGCCAGGCATCAGCTTGGTCTTGCCAGCAGGGCATGCCTCAGCCACCGTCGAGAGCTGGTTTGTGTTGTACTGGATGGTCGGGGGCTCCACTCGCTGAAGGGCCACTGGTGCCTATTAGATAAGAGCTAAATTCATAACCATGTTCACAAAAATGTTTGTAACTACTTGCAATTTAGACTTACAATAGGGAAGAGTGGAGACTGCAGGTGCGATGAGGCTACAAGCCTGCCAGTAACTCTGCTTAGTTGGTGATACATTTTGATGGAGGAAAATGTGAAAATTCTAATAGCACTGTGCCTGAAAATCGAGCGATTACGAAACAAGTACTTATCAGATGCGTTCTGAAATCTACCGTACAAATTTGTATGTTTAGTGACACAAAATCGATATTTATTATCACTTTTTCAGTATTGTAATATAACGTATTTTAGATAATAGATTTTAGTCTTGTTCGTTAGTTATCATTAAATTGCATTATTTTCTTATATATGTAAATTCTTCCGTATTTATAATTTTATAGTATACATATTATAGTTTTTGAACGCATATTGATCGTGCAGAAACATGAGTATACTGATGTACGTTCAGAAATTATTTAGAATAATACTTTTTTGTTTTATTTTATTTCTCCTTTCGCGTAAAGTAGATTTCTACTCTACGTAACGGGAAATATAAATAAAAATATTTAGACCTTTTATCAAAATAAATTATTACTTCTAACCAAAGAGTATTTAATTGAAACTTAGCCTAGAAAAAATGCCATAAAAAGAGAAGTCGGCTATTGTACTATGACGTATCACTTAGTTTTGCAAAGTTATTATTATTATTTACATTTTTCGTATCAATGGGTTACTAATTATACAGAAAGGCAGTCTTCTTTTCTTAGTAGAAAAAATATTTTACAGATGGTATATGACCAGTCTGTAATAAATATATTTCTATAAAATATGTTGATATTTAAAATGAATTTTCCAATTAAAACCATGAATTTCAACATCCACATTAATAAATACTAGATAAATATTTAATTTATTGACCCTTTCAATATGGTTCATCAGTTCAAAACTAATACTGTATAAGTAAAGTAGACTCTACAATGTTTACAGTGCACTCCTGGTTAACATTTGTTTTCGCTGGTACCAGCAAATGAAATAGAATTTACTAATCGGAATAATTTGGAATCGGAATGCACACAAACAGTTGTCGTAACTTACTAACTAAAATATATAAATAAACAGACTGAAAATGAATTAAAGTTAATAAATTAAATTAATGGATTAACAACAAACTAAACGAAAACAAACAACAATTACAAATTAAACTAAGTAATACCAGAGTGGGTAATATGTAGTCTTAATTAACTCACTTACTGCGATAATGCAGGGCTTAGAATAGAAAGCAATTATCATGCACATAAAAACGCCAACAAAGCCAAACGTAGCGATTACACGACCACGGATGCGGTTAGAAAGTAGTTTATTCTGTATTTGCACTTTTATATCAGTTGCATTTTCGAAATTATTCATTATAATTGTCGATATCCGTATTCTAAATATATAATTTTTAGAAAAATTACTCATATTTGAAGTTATACTTCTTTTGGCGCGATGGAGAAAAATGATGAGAGTGAATTTTTACGATGCGCGCGCACACCAACACCAAAAAATTTAACAGCATGAAGTTAGTTCTAGGTGGTATGAAAATGTATGAGAGTGAATTTTTACGATGCGCGCGCATCGTAAAAATAACAGCATGACGTTAGTTCTAGGTGGTATGAAAATTGATAACTATGTTCAAGTTGTATATTAAGAAGTATAACTTCTAACGCGTGTACATAAGTACACACAAGTTTTTTTTTATTGAGAAAAAGAATATGGGTTGCGAGCTAAAACCTTGGCAACATTGCTTTGACATTTCTTTTACTTTGAGCACGTTTTTGAGAAAAGGTGAATTCATAGAATTAGTATTTGATCATATAAAATATAGATAAATTTAGTATGGAAGTGTCTGTTTATTGTAAATAATTATTGCAGAATTGGTATTCGTAAATTGCACTATGTCAAATGTGCCCCTAATATTCGAAATTTGAAAATCCGCGTGGCGTGTCATGTCAGGACAACGCTTCGCATTTGTTTTATAATTTTTAGGCAATCCTCCGTTCATCATAAAACCTCAAATTTTTGCGTGTTATTTATCACCATACCCCTTTAATTCCAGCTAAACATGCAGATTTTCGTAAAAACCCTTACGGGTAAAACCATCACCCTCGAGGTGGAAGCCTCAGATACTATTGAGAATGTGAAGGCTAAGATCCAGGACAAAGAGGGCATCCCGCCAGATCAGCAGCGACTTATCTTCGCCGGAAAACAATTGGAAGATGGCCGCACTCTTTCGGACTACAACATCCAGAAGGAATCTACACTGCATTTGGTGCTTAGGCTTAGAGGAGGTATGTTTATTTTCATTTTAATTTAAAAATTACATTTGTTGGTGAAGCTTCCTACATTTCTCAATATTTTTTTAGAATTTTTTTACTTCAATTATCTGTTCTTATCCCTAATTATTCCCATGTCTCCCATTTCTCTCCATACTATTGAATTCTCTTAAAGTGCAGAATACAAGCATAGTACTGGTTGTGATATTGCAATAAGAGATAGACATATTGCAGAGAAAAATAGCTTGTCAAAATAAGTATTTGTGATTTTTCCTTCTAGGTACCATTGAGCCCTCTCTCCGCATCTTGGCTATGAAGTACAACTGTGACAAGATGATTTGCCGCAAGTGCTATGCTCGCCTCCACCCTCGTGCCACCAACTGCCGCAAGACCAAGTGTGGACACACCAACAACCTCCGCCCCAAGAAGAAGTTGAAGGATTAAGTTATTTTCCACAATGCATTACTTTCCATCTCCACAATGTCTGACAGATGTTGGAGGATTAATATTTACTACAATTGCATTACTTTACCATCTCTTTGTAAAATAATATAAGACCAAATTAATAAAAGTGTAACAACTACAAAAAATATGGATTTTTATTGCTGCCGTTATTGATTCTTATTATAGAAGTATTATATTGGTATAAATTGCTGTGTGGAGACTGCTATGAATACAGGATGAGATGGAGTGGGGACGTAGGGGGGTGTAGGGAGTGTGTTCCAAGAGAATATCTGCCAGAGAATGGGCAACAGAATTTCTGTACTATGACTATCATATTGCATTTCCAACCCATTTGCCAAGTGGTGATTATGATGGCATATCCTTCCAAGAACTATGGGGGAGGCTCTCATTATTACAAATGTTACCAGTAAAATTTTGGAGTATACTGGTTAACTTATTAATAGTAGTTAATTGCATTAGCAATGTAGCTCATGGGAACTGCAAACCAAACAGTCCTTGGCATGAGTTGCCACAATTTGGTTGAGTGAATATAGAACTCTAATTTTATTTATGCATATGGAATATTGCTGCCACCTTTGGGTCGAGGCACCACAGTACTTCCCTTAGATCGTACCTATTCAATGTCGTGCAGCTTGAATGGTCGTTGATGACGGGGATCCCACTATTTCGCTTGATCCTCTTGCCCTGCGGAGCGACATCGCGTCTCTGTGTCCTTTACCGCATTATCATGGGGCGTGTTCTGAGGAATGAGGGCTACCGTTTTTGTGCTCACCAGTCGGCGCCACTGTCGCGGAAGGTCCACTATAGCTGATCAAAATCATTGTTATTGTGGACGCGACGACTGTTTTTACGAAAAATATTTAAAATCCTGTTAAAGTGTTTCATAAATAGCATGCCGCAGTGTTGTGCGGGGACTGCACAACACTGCGGTCTGCGGCATGCTAATTATGAAACACTTTAACAGGATTTTAAATATTTTTTCAAATATTTATTACAGTCATCGAGCTGTTACTCATTTTGTAATTTATTTAGTTTTAAACTAAAATGTTTAGTTATAATCGCAGTTTTTATTAATAAACAGCGTAACCCGAACAAAAACAGTGTATTTTGACGTTTCGTAGACCTGCCGCGATGCTAGCGCCTCTAGCGGCAAATTGATACGCGGTAGCCCTCATTGTTCGAGCTTATACCCGCCGCCACATTCCGCCATAGACCCTCGCTGAAAGTGGAAATGTCATCCACCACAGTGCGTTTCACAAGAAACTTTGCTGCGCACTACCGCTGTGTGGAATCAATTAAATGCGGAGTTATTTCCATTCCGGTATGACATGGCAACCTTCAAGAAGCGAACCTATTCTTTTCTTAAAGGCCGGTAACGCACTTGCGGCTCCTCTAGTGTTGCGAGTGTCCATGGACGGTGGTGATCACTTACCAACAGGTGATCCACTTGGTCGTTAGCCATCATATTTTATATGAAAAGAAATATAAGCTAATTAGATATAGGTAGAGTGGGCGGGGCGTATAGCTCGTAGAACTGACGGATCTCGAGTGGCGACCACGAACTGGAAGACGCAGCGTGGGCAGGCCCCCTACAAGATGGACCGATGATCTTGTGTGGAGATCTTTGGGAGAGGCCTTTGTCCAGCAGTGAACGTCTTTCGGCTGATATGATGATGATAGTGTGTGCGTAAACGATGTCCACATGATTTTGATCTGTACCTATTTACTAAAAGGTTTAGTAAAAACTTAATAATTATTTTTTAAATTAGTTTATAAGTTATTCCTATATTATCTACACTGGTCACTACACTACACCAAGCTGAAGTAGTTTTTTTTTATATATAAGCGGGGTTTTTTTCAATTTAACATGACAATTATAACTTTATTATTATAATGGTTTCTTAGTGAACATAGGTGGATACTGTACCTACACTTAAGACACCGCAAATAAACAATATCATCAATATGACCGAAAGCCGTCCACTGCTGAACATAAATAACATACAAATGGTTATTGTTTCATCGCTAACATTAGTAATAGAAAAATCCATGAAATTGCAGTAAAAAATATCACTAATTATTATTATAATATCTAGGGACAATGTCACACAGATCATCCTAGCCCCAAACTAAGCAAAGCTTGTACTATGGGTACCAGGCGACGATATACATACATATATAGATAGATAAATACTTATATACATAGAAAACATCCATGACTCAGAAACAAATATTCGTGCTCATCACACAAATATTTGCACTTACCGGGATTCGAACACAGGACCACCAGCTTCGTAGGCAGGAGCACTACCAACTAGGCTACGGTGACCGTCAGATTATTATGGAAGATAACACAATTATAGTCTCTTGTAAAGCTTAGTAGAATTATAATACTATAAAACATACGGTTTTATCACGTATTGACTGTTCATTAGATAAACTAATTGAAAACTATCATGATCGCTCATAGCTCTCACTGGTCTGTAAGTGATCGGCGAGGTTAATCAACTAGGCTCGCGGTCAGTCCATAGATGTGTGACGATCAAACTGTTAAGCTGTCGGTCGCGGTTGTAGTCATTAGACAACAGTCGTTAAGCCATGTCAGAGGCCTACTAGGCGGCTTGAACAACTCTGACACCAGGGTAACCATTGCCCATACGTAAGTAAGTACTATCATGATGTAATGGGGCGGGCTAGCCAACACGACCATTAAAGAGGTCTGGTGTAGAACTTTACATGAGCAGTGCCTCTAGCACGAGTTCTTGCAGTTTACTTACTCGATCACACGTACAGTTTCCTCCCATACATTGAGCACCAGCGCCTCTCGCGGAAACTATTAAGAACTAAAACCCTGGTGCTCAATGTTTGAGTGCCAAGCTCCAGTTGTGCTTCTGGGGGTCTCGGCTAATAAATAAAACTAATCTCCGATATATAAAAACTGTATTGTATCTGATTAAATTATAGTAAGTAGCCGCGTTGCTTGCGCTGAGTGTTGAGAGCGAATCCCCGCTGTAGCTCGACGGCCGGTTAGCGAGGTGGGGGAGGATGTTGAAGGTCAGGGGACCGGTTGGAGGCGCGAGCGCAGCGCCGCCTGGTGTGATGTCCGGAACATATTCCCCGGGTTGAAGATAACTCTTCAAGATGATGTTGGCGAGACGGGAAGAGGGCAGATGTTATTGTAGGCCCGTGTTATCGTACCCTTCTTTGTTAGAACATCGGCGACTCGACAATGGCTATCTGACCCCGTTCTCACGGCAATCACTCTGCCCAACTGCCATAGAAGAGGAGGAAGGGTAACGTCTCTCACTAAGACCATGGTGCCAGTCTTTAAATCCTGCCCAGCTGTCTGCCATTTGGTTTTCTGCTGCAGGAGAGACATATACTCATTAGTAAAGCGTTGCCAGAAGTGTTGCCGGAGCTTTTCGATGCGATCAAAACGATGTAGCCGATTGATGTTGGCGTCGGTGATCTGCAGACGAGGAACAGACGTGAGTGGTCGACCGATAAGAAAATGGGAAGGAGAAAGATAGGAGAGATCAGATGGATCCGTTGATAGAGGTGTTAAAGGTCTAGAATTTAAAATAGCCTCTATCTGAATCAGGCAAGTTGAAAGCTCCTCGTATGTTGAGTTAAGCTCATGACTCTACGTAATAAATGTTTCGTGGATTTTATTGCTGCCTCCCATAAGCCACCAAAATGGGGGGAATAAGCAGGTATACATTTAAAATCTATGCCTTCATTTGCAATATCTGACGCTATGCTACCAGAAAAACCTTTAAGAGGCGCGAAAGCTCATTGAAAGCTCCCACGAACGTGGTGCCGTTGTCCGAGTACGGGAGTGTATGGGACGAAACTGTACGTGTGATCGAGTAAGTAAACTGCAGGAACTCGTGCTAGAGGCCCAGCAGCGCAAAGCAGATAAGAGGCACGAGTGTGTTATGCCGCCAACTTGAGAATATTTTCTATATGTATATTAAATCGTTAACAGTATTCGAAATGACAACTGGCGCACATTCTCAAAGATATTACTAAAAGTGGTCTAGTTTTATAGAGCAATGTAAAAGATTCATATTTTAATGACAAATATTTAAGGTACTGGTGGATACTGCCCTCTATGCAATGCATGTGGCTTTACTTTTGACCTGTAACATCTGCAGTTATTAATAAATGAATATATTTAAAGGAAGATGAAATAAAAAAATTAAAAAACTTGTATAATGTAATTGAAAAAGAAAAATAAATGCATCAACAACTTTTCTTACTGTCTATTTTCACAATATGAAGTCACAACCACACATCATTAATATTTAATTCATAATAACACATTATGAAAAAAAAACATTTTAAATATCTAGATATACTCGGAATTTGTTAAGTTAACCCGGCAGGTGCATTATTAACAAAATTAAAACTATAATTGCGACAGAAAAATCCGCATATTCCTATATATTTTTCTCATATATTAACTGCACTGCAATGATCGCGGTTAACGAACACAAAGATAACCCTCGCACTAGGGAAATTAATCCCGGTGTCGCGGGGTACCTTATAAACATATAATTGACGGATACAAAGTACAGCCGTCAGCGCATCAAGATACCCCAATCTGTCAAATTCCTCAAATTGAAAGTGAACCTTATGCTTACCTTACCTTAAGTGATAAAGTTGATAATCTATAAAATAAATTTGACAGATAGCTGGATTTGCTCGCATCTGTACATGCAGACTTATTTTATTTTATTAGGAAAACAAACAGTATTAACAAATTTTAATAAGAAACAGGTTATAGCAAGTAATTACCTACCAATTATGTTTTCGCAAATGAATACAAAAATTGCTTGTTTGCTTAATATGAGATACAATAAGACAACGAAAATGATATAGAGATGTTATGCTTAGCTATATATACAATTACACTTGATAAAGCAACACAGTTATTGAATCAATTCGAACCAATGTTTAGTAAGTGTATGCCTGAATACATGTGGCTTAGTTCATGTTCAGAAAAGTTAATCAACTTAATGTAACATTAAGCGGATCTCATAAAAAAATAGTTTTGTTTGTATTGCTGTAGGGGACTTAGGACAACTACTGCGCGGGATTCGAACCCGGGACACGAAGTGGCGAGGCGACTGTCATAATCGCTGCGCCATCATCATTGCAGTGCAGTTAATAGCGCTTTCTTCATCTAAGCAATGAACGTAACCGAGCGTCGAATAAGCTACACGCGTGAAGTAACGCCACACCTTGTTAAGGACACTTGAGCTTCTGTGAAGCCGTTTTAATTATAACACGCATGTATTCCTCAGGTTCTGGGGCTCTACCGGCTAAGTCACCAAACATCGATGTCTTAAATGGCGTTCAAATAAATAAAGGTTAAAAATGACTTGATCAATCGTTAAATCGGCTTCGACGTTGAAAATAGATTCCGGACCATTTATGACGTCACATGTGCTCATGGAAGCCGATTTAACGATTAAGTAATTTTTTACCTTTATTTATTTGAACGCCATTTAAGAAATCGATGTTCGGCGATTTAGCCGGTAGAGCCCCTGGTCGCAGCTCGGCAAGTTCAGCAAAAAAGCTGCGGTTAATTCTAACACCAGTTTGTGCGTAGAAGAATAGCGACTTCTTTGTCGAATAAACGCATGCTTGAGTTTTATGCCATTGAATTTAAATTTATAGGAACCCAAGCTCAATCAGATTTTGGACCTGATTGCTTAGCTTCAATCGTATAGCCATTAAATCAATAATTGCGAAAAGCAGACATCATTATTTAACAACATTATTGTATGTGTTATGTAAAATATTGGTTACATAAGCGGACTAAGACATATCCAATGAGTTCTGTGAGCTTCTAGAAGATTCAAGGCTTTCTTTTATTTACTGAAAGAAGCCGGAGTATATATATTTAGAAATTGTGAAGAAGGGACAGGGTATTGGTTTAGAGTAGACAATCTGTAATATACGGTTCTAGGTTAGCATAGGTTAGGCTAATATAGGTTCTATATTTTAAGGAAGCTCTAATTTATTGTTATGTTAATATAGGTACAATACTCGAAATAAATATCTTATACAAATATTAATCAAGTAATACAATATACAATAAACACTTAAATAAGTAGGTATGTACCAAAAACTATTAATAACAGTATACCTATTGGTTGGTGTCTTTTTAACTGCACTATACATTTTCGGACGGAATTAATTTGCCTTTAAACCGAATACCGTAGTATTCGGACCATAAAGCTAGTATACCTACCTTAGGTATACTAACTTTATGATACGGACATACAGCAAGAATGGGTTTGAAATATGGGGGCATATTATAGCGCTACGCTTCGGTACACATTCCTAGTTACGTCAAAATTAATGACAGATGCCAAATAGGTATTAATTGAATTCTTTTTTTGGGTTTTGACTTTTGACCTGAGTAGTGTGTGGCACTAATATTTCGTCCATATCAAGTTGTGAATTAATAAACGAATCGAATTTTCTGGTGGGCCATATGGTCACAAACTGTCTTAGAACGTTGTTTTTCATATTCCACATTTCATATTTGTCATTAATATTGACGAAACCGGCAACGGCACAGTACTAGCAGATTAATATGGAAATTTCAGACGCCATTGCTTTGACATATTAAATTTGCGACACATAATATCTTAAATAACGTTCAGATCTTTATATACACTCATAACTAAATTGAGACATTTTTATATAAGGTTTAGGTAATTAGTTGTTTGATTTATGTCATTTCTATTGGGGCTGACTTCTGCTTTACAGACCAAACTGTTTACGAGATGTGTAGGGGTCAAAACATTATCGTGTAAAACACCGTGCGTAGCCATTTTTTTTAAACTTGGCTCGACAATCTGCCGCGTTTCTAGATAAATTTGGTTTCAATTTCTGCCATTTGATGAAATATACGAAACGCGATGAGCTGAAAGCCCGACAATCCGCGACAATACAATTATTATGTTGATGGGAAATTCATGTGTGTTCAATGCGCACAAGTTTACTTAAAATATTGGCTATGGCAGCCACTTTCGGGTATACCAACGCCGAAATGACAAGGAGCGGTGAGGCTCATGCATATCCCGGGGAATAGCTTCTTGCTTGTCTTGGATCCCAAAACTTTAACTAAGAAAGAATTAAGGAGTTGAAAAAAAGTAGTTCCACTTCCCTCCAGAGCAAAGCGGGAGGAAAAAGGAAATAATGAGCTGAAGCCTCATAAAACGAGAGCATTGCAACTAGAGGTGCAAAAGCACCAAGGGTATAGTTTAAGTTAGCTGTTATACTCAATTCCAATAGTAGGTATAGCAAAATCGCTTACACGCGCGGAAGTTGATAGGATATTCGGTCATGGCGTCCACTTCAACTTCTAGTCAGTTGACTGCCATACCTACTATTGGAATCGAGTATAACAGCTCACTTAAACTATAACCTTGGTGCTTTTACAGCTGGCCTCTCTAGCTGCAATTCGCTCTTTTTATGAGGCTTCAGCTAATAATTACATTTCAATATTTTCAACTCCTTGTTTTTTTTATGATTATATTTGTTGCGGGATCCAAGACATTCGAAGCAATTCCGCGGGATATGCTTGAGCCTTACTGCTCAGTAGCATTTCATCGTGTGCCACTGTTGATCCTGGATTACACGAGTTGTATTGGCGAGTAAGAGGGAGGGACTATACCCATTAAAAATCACCAATTATCATTATTACAAAATACTACTAATTACCTATGAACCTGTCTATAAAGCCTAAACCTATTAATTCAACTATTAAAGATGCGTTACGTTGGTATATAATTACTTAATTCATATAACGCACTTCAACATAATTTATAACTCCTAGTTTAGAATTAGATTTGAACAAATTGTATATAAGATCCTATGCATAAATAATTATTAAAAAACAATTCACACACTTTTCTTAACCTATTTCTATTGAAAATAATTTTATACAAGGTGTTACACGATAAATCGATGAAAATTAAGTAGCGCTATCACCCGTGAAAATGTACAAATGAAATAAAACCAGTTTGTGATAAACTTAACTACAATACTTATACATATATACATAGATTTACGCCTGTTTCCTAGAGGGGAAGGAGAAGACCACGGATTTCCATTTGTCAAAATATATTTTTGACAATGCATTCGCTGAGCATTATTTTTGTATAGAAAGTTAATGAAATAATGAAATTTATTCAGCACTTGGGTATTTACATACACTTGTACTTGTCAAGCGCACAATGTATTACATAAACACAGTTTAAAAACAGTAATTAAAGCAACATTTTTTTGAATTAGTCCGTCCGTGCGGTCTGTTTCGTAACATATATTTTTAATATCCTTAAATAAATCATAAATAGCAAGTTACTAAGCTATTATTGTTACATTTAGCAATAGTATATCAAATTAAAGAATTGAAAACAACGACCAGCTAGCGCAAAAGGCTCTCAACCAGTTACTTAATTTAAGCGACTAATACCTGAAGGCACCCTTATGGGGTTCGGGCCACAGCTCAGGCGGCCGCTGAAGTAAAAAGATGGAATTCGAGATGGGGGTCAGATCACTTGCACGGGATTACCGTATTTGTTAATAATTTATTTGTGCATTTTCCATTTTAATGTGCTTTTGATTAAGAGTTAAGTTACGAATGACACTAGGACCCCATCACCCCTAGGGGGTGTAGATGTCGTCCCGAGGAAATATCTGCTAGAGAACTGGCTTCGGCGCGTTTTGTCAACTATCACGCTGCGGTCGCTAACCCGTCTGTTAGTAGGGCGTTTATGGCATATAGCCCCATTCTTCTGAGCCTCTGGTCTAGCATAATACATCATTTATGTTAATCCTTGTGATTCTTAATAATATTCACGTGACGCATTTTAAATAACACTGGACGGATTCTTATCACTAGAATTGCACAAAGAAGCAATATTTGCATTGCGGTCTGTCTATACCATACCGAAATGTACCACTTTGATTTTCGGCGGCTTTTGAGCTGCGTGTTCTGAAAACAGAATTACGTACAATTATTTTATGGTTACAAGAATTAGGGCCGTGCAACGAACAGTATTAGCGCAGAGAATATGTACATGCTTACAGCGAGTGGTAAATTAACACAAAACATGCAGTGCATTATATATTTTTTAAATTGCTCAGATAACATAATATACAATAACATCTTGGGACACACTGCCATCTGATCCCAAACTAATCAGAGCTTGTACTATGGAAGACTATGGAATACTGATTGCACAGCAAAATAGTTATCTCAAAATATAATATAATCTTAGCAGCAATTTAAGTTGTTGATACATTGTTATTTATTTAAAAGTGAATTGTTTATTTAAATATATTTTCGTTTCGGGCATCTGGCGTCATACATGCCAAACATAACCTACTTTTTTAGTAGCAGTTCAATCAGTATATTTGATATGACATTTATTCAATTGATGAATATAATTTGATGGTTGTTTGATGTGCATTACAAAATATAGCTTAAAAATTGTTATCTAAAAAATAAATACAGACGCCAGCACATCAAGCTATCCCAATCTGTCAAATTTTCCCCAGTTGAAAGTGAGCCTTATGCTTTGGGATAAAGTTGAAAATCTATAAAAGAAATTTGACAGATTGGGATAGCTGGCGTCTATACTTATTCTGAATAAAACAAAAACTGATGTTATGATTATGGTTATAAAATTATTAAGTATTGTAATAAAAAATCACAAACTTGTTAAAAGATTTATGTTTTCATTACATTTTGGTGCAGTTCTTTGTAACTGATACATGATTCTTTTCAAGCAAATTTACATAAAATGAAGACCATTCTGTAGTATATTTCCAGGTTGCTGAATGTAGTATATATAATTATAATTTGAAATGATAAAAAATTAAAGGTATGTATTTGTTAAATGTTTTAAATGTGCATTCACACGTACTCAATAAATTTACTTCATTAATTAAAATATAGATAAAAAATAATTAATATTTCGACCTAAATATTATGCACCAAGAAGTTAAAGTTATTTGTATATAAAAACAACAAATAATCTCCTATCCTCAAATTCTCTTTATGTCGATATTTTTAATGAAACTGGTCATATGCTGTGCTTATACAGAAAGTGTCTTAATTTTATTACTATATAACTTAATTCAAGTGACATGCTTTTTGTCTGAAATCAACATAAAATATTCTGGAATACTAACATCACTCGAAGCAAGTTATTCTAATATTATCATGATAACAAATACGTGCATGTGGTGCGTGCGTCACAAATGTAGTGCGTGCGGGTGCGCATGCGCGTGCGTCACACTTCGACGTAGTCGCGGGGAGTACCGGGCGCGGGCGGCGCGGGCAGCGCGGGGGGAGCGCGCGGGCGCGGGGCGGGCGGCGCGCGCGCGAAGTCGGCCAGGTACTTGTGCGGCGCGCACAGCGGCAGCGACGCGGCCAGCTCGCGCGACGGGCACGGCGCCGCCTCCTGCACGCACACCACTCATATGACACTTCACGTTTTCCATACAGTCGTAACTAGGGTTGCCAACTATACTGTTTTGAACAGTTTTTTATTTCATATTTTTGAAATCAAAATGGTTATTATTCACGTAGACTTTAAAAAAGCGCTTGTAAATACATGTTTGTAGTAATATAATATCTTGGACAATGTCACACAGATCATCCTAGCCCCAAACTAAGCAAAGCTTGTACTATGGGTACCAGGCGACGATATACGTACTTATATAGATAGATAAATACTTATATACATAGAAAATATCCATGTATGAGAAACAAATATTCGTGCTCATCACAAAAATATTTGCACTTACCGGGATTCGAACCCAGGACCACCAGCTTCGTAGGCAGGGGCACTCCCAACTAGGCTACGGTAGGTATATAGTTATGTATACATTATTATTTCTAGTTACACAGATATTTAGGTACATGGATTGTATGAAAACATTTATAAAATTTATTTTATAGTAGCAATGATATTTAGCTAGCTTGTATTAAGTTATTGTCAAGGAGATTATGTTTAATTATCGAAATTTATAGTTTTAGCTATATTTTTACTACATATTGTCTGAATGGTTCCGTCTATATTAAGGTATTATTGTTATGGCGGACCTTGTGTTAATAACGACGGTATTATACTGTTTTTCACTAAATTATAATTTTTACTGTTGAAAAAAAAGTACACAAAATACTGTTTACATTTATTTATTTATGTCAGAGGGCGTTTACTGCTCAGTGCAGCGCAGCCTCAAAGATTGTAAATTAGTAAGTTATGCGACAACCTCTAAAAAATATGTATCTAAAACAATAAATAAATAATTACTGTTATATTTTCTAAAATACTGTTTAATATTCTTCATAGACCTGAATATACTTTATTTCCAGTAAAAAAAAGTTGGCAACCCTTGTCGTAACACTAATGTTTACTATAGACAACGCTTTTTGTTTACTATACATAACCAGATGGGGTTAAACGGTGTTTCTCTATGCTTAATCTGAACTTTATTTTAATATACATAAATTACAATGTTTTTTGTGTACGTGTCAGATGTAATTTTCACGTGCACAATCAGGCCAGGCCAAAGTGGCTGTAAAAATGACCAGTCATAAAATTCGGATGGACAGGAACAGCGGCGTAAATAATAATAATAAAACGGCGGCGTAAAGAAAAGAATGGATCCCTTCATTCTTTTCTTTACGTTGTCGCTCATAAATCTAATAGAACATGTTTTAACATGACTCCATATAAAAAATTCTTTCTAAAACCAACTGAACTAATTATATTATATTTTTTTTATTTCTTAAACATGACAACGCCTCACTTTAAACTTGAAATAAGTTAGCGCAAATGGAATGGAGTCATACATGCCCCCCATAATTATTATCAACTTGACATGGAAACCTATAGGTAGGTATGTTTTGAGTGTCAACCCAGCCCCATATTGACATTGCTCTATCCTACATAACCTAGATAATAGGAGCGTCAAGATGTGTCCTGTCACCAGTCTATAGTCTTCTTATAAGTGCTATAGCAGCAAGCGAGTTATAGGCTCAAACATAGATGTACTCACCGGCATGACAGCAATGGTAACGGTATCCGAAAACTTGACTTTATTCTTCTCTCCCACCCGACTGCCATGCTTCTCATTTCCATCCTCAATCCTATAAGTCCTGTCCTTCAAACTTGTACTGGGATGGTAATTATTATTATTATGGTAACGATAAAGAGTATTAGGAGCTTCCTCTCTCAACTCCGTCTGGTATATATGCTTGAAATGAGTATTTGGAAGTCGGTCATCATGCGGCCGAGGTATTATATCTACTACTGAATGCGCAGGAGTGACTGAAGTTTCATTTATAGTCAATAAACTATGTTTCTGAGGTTTATAACTAGACAGGATATCCATACTATGCCACCGTACAGTTGGAGTTGTTCTTACTGGCTTCGGATAATCGCAAATGTCGGTCCTTTTGTACGTACTCTCTCTGATATCTGTAGTCCATATACTGTTATCTCTTTCTAAATACTGATGTAGGTTGGGTCTAATACTATGAGTGGATATTGGTTCTGCTTGGGAGATGGGCACTTGCATTAAGGTCGGGTGGTTGGGGAGAGATACTCGAGGTAAAGGCGGTGGTTTCGTTTTGACGAGCTCGGATGACGCACTGTGCTCGTCCTCAGATTGCGAGTACGAGTGCGAACTGCAGTCTGAACAGGATTCGGAGCAATCGGAGCCTGAAAAATATTGAGAAATGTTTTGTCTTGACTCTAGAATACTATCTCACTCAATTGCCTATTTTAACCGAATTCTAAAAGGAGGAGGTTCTCAACTTGATTGGCATTTTTTATGTATGTACACCGATTACTTTTTTATTTTTTATCCGATTTATGTGATCATTCATGAGTCACATGCGGAATATTGGAAATTGCCTTTTCTGTCTCAAAAAAATTAACATAGTTTGGCCCCGTAGTTTTCATTTTATGAACGGTTTCTTTTTGTATATAGAGAGCTAACCACTCTGTCTCTAGAATATGGTGATTTCATTCGATTTACTATTTTTTGTGTAGAAAACTGATTCAGGCGGTTAGCTCTGTTAGAATATGGTGATTATATTCCATTAATTATTTATTTACAGAGAATGGAATCAGGGGTTCACCCTGTCTCTAGAATATGGTGATCTCACTCAATGACTTATTTTGTATGTAGATAACGGAATCAAGGGTTCTATTTGTCTCTAGAATATATCGGTGATCACATTCGGTTTATATCTTTGCATATAGAGTTCAGGCACGCTCTGTGTCTAGAATATGGTGATCTCACTCAATTACCTATTTTGTGTACAGATAAAAGTTTCAAGGGTTCGTGTATACAGGAAGGATTTAGGGGGTTAGCTCTGTATCGAGAATGCGGTGATTTCAGTTCACACCGTAATTTCAGTATACTCAATGGATTTAATAGCTTGTTCTGTCTCTACTGATATCGTTTTAACAACTATTTTGCGAATAAAGAATGGATTCAAGCTTCGAAATGTCTCGCTTAATGAAGTAATTTAATTATCAGATCGAAGTTTTTATTGATATCGATGTGATTTCCTTCAACGACCAATGTTTTATATAAATACCTCCGAGGGTAATGATTTTACTACCAAAATAAAAGCGATCATTAGGCGTTATAGAATATTGGCAGACAAATACTATCAGAATATGAAGACTAACTTACTTAATCTTCATATTCTGATAGTATTTGTCTGCCAATATTCTATAACGCTTAATGATCGCTTAAGTATATGAGAATCAATAAAAAACCAAATTATATAAATTTTCTCTTCACAAAGAATAGGGTTATCTAGTGACAATTTAATAATGATATGACAATACTGCCAAGCTAGAACCCAACTTTGTGGGAGACTGGTGCCTGATGTAGGTTTACGAGAAACCTGAATTACAGGTCACCAGAGCCCTCATGCGATTGATTTCGAAACACGACTTAACAAGGCGAACTTAATATTAATGATTATTTATAAACTATATTGAAGAACAAAAATTAGGGAACTAAATAATATATGTGTTATCGTGTGATTATGTGTGTATGAAAGTATGTTTGTAAGTGTGGATAGGTAAATCTGTATAAATAGTAAATCAATATTATAACTGAATAGCCTATTTCTATGGTGAGTATTACCACAGAAATAGGCTATTGTATCAGAATTTCTGTCAAATAGTATCTTACCATTGGAATGTTCTCGTGCATAGTGTGTGGCTAGCGCGCTGGCTTCCTGTGCCAGTGCCGTGTGTCCGGCGCGCTCGGCCGCCCAGCGAGCGTCCACGAACAGATCCCACGCTTCGAGGTCTACAGCCAGACTGAGCGCTTTCTCTATGCGACCACGTCTGTAAATAATAGGTTTTCAAAGCAAAACTTCGTGTTTCGATAAGCTATTTTGTTAAAAGATCGCTTGTTGTTTGGAATACTAAGAGAATTACGAAATGAAGTGTTTCTTACTACTAACGTCATCTCTCATAAATGAGTAGTACTTCAAGACTAAACATACTGATGTCGCCTCCACGACGAGCGCTTGAAAGTTTTACAGAGTTAGAGGCACAGAATAAATAGTATTAACGTACAGAAGAATATATATGTAGTGTGTATAGTATGTAATTTGTTTGTATTATTAGTATGTAGATATATGGTTTGCAGTCGGGTGAGCGACCCCTGGGCGCTGTAGTTTAGGTGCCCAGCGGGGCGCATGCTGCGGACTCGTAAATTGCCCAGACTAACCCGCGTGTTGCTAGAGAAGGAGAAAGGAGAAAACCCACTTATTTATTTATAATATATTATATATTCTTATATATTTATGTATATTATTTTCTCTTTCCTCTTTTTCTGGCTCGGCACTATACCAACCTGATAACCCTGGTGCTTGAGAGCATCCCCAGTTGAGGGCTCGATGGAGGGTGGGGAGTCAGGTCTGGTGAAGATTCTATCCGCTTAATTCTCAATTCTTTATTGCATTCCACAATGTATGTATAAAAGTTGGTAGACATAATAATGTTTGTATCAATTGTGGACCCTGCAGGGTACAGCACAGATTTAGGAGAGAGGAGGAAGAGTGCATTATTACTTATTGGATATTTAAATAACATAATGAGTTTTTATTAAATTAATGTATTAATATAGTTAGTCCTGAATTTATTTATTATACTTAATTATTTAGTTATTTTAGTTTATTAAATTTTACTATTTTATAAGTCAGCTATATTTTATATCATTTATTTTTTATATTGCACTAATTTCGTTAATATTATAGTCATATGCTTTTTGTTGCTAATTATATTTTATCATTAAAATATTCGTCTATACTATAGTAGGTTTTAGTAAGTAGGAAGTATTTTAGTTTTTTTACAAAGCTATTGTATTTGTCTGTATCTTTAATTGATTCTGTAAGCTTATTATAATTTTTTATGGACATTACTACCGTACTGGCAGAGTGCATGTTTAGACGTGAGTCGGGTAAGTTGAGTCTATTTTTATGTCTTAGTATATAACTCGTTTGTTTGTCACCTCTTTTTTCGAAAAACTCTGGGTAACTGCGGACAAATTTATATATCTCAAATATATAAATACAGGGAAAGGTTAAAATTTTTAGCTCTTGAAAATGGAGCTTGCAGCTATCGGTTTGTTGGATATTTACTAGGATTCTTATTAATTTCTTCTGTGACGTAAATAAGGTGGATGCATTAGTACTATTACCCCATAATATTACTCCATATTTCAACCATGCGTAACCATACGCGTAATACATGGTTAGCGCGGTTTTTAGATCCGTTGTTTGTTTAATTATCCGCAGGGCGTAGGAAAATTTCGATAATTTCATTTTAATTTTTTGGACGTGTGACTTCCAATTAATGTGGGTGTCTATGTCTAGGCCTAATAGGGTGAAAGTGTTAACTTCTTCTAACTTAGAACCCATGAAGCTTAAATTTATATTTATAGGTGTTTTTTGCCAAGGGTGAAATGTTATTATTTTAGTTTTATTAAAGTTAAATTCTAGGTTGTGTTTGGTCATCCAGTTAGTGGTCGCGTTGAGTATTGAAGTTAATTTTTCATTTACAGTTTCATTTGTTTCACATGAGGTTAGTATTGATATATCATCAGCGAACATGACACAGTGTTCGTTGATATTGTTAGGGAGATCATTAATGTACACCAGGAAAAGCAAGCATCCTATTACGCTTCCTTGTGGGATTGAAGCACTGATATCTTTTTTGTCAGATCGGATGAGCTCTATTTCGTTTGTTTCATTGTTGTAGTGTTCTATCTCGACTAGTTGTTTTCTATGTTTTAAATAAGATTCAAACCATTCATGGCATTTTCCGCGGATCCCCATGTTTTGTAGTTTATTTAACAGTATATTAAATTGGACTTTATCATAAGCTTTCGTCATGTCAAGTAGTAATCCTATTGAATATTTTTTTGCGTTGATAATATTAATTGCTTCTTGGATATATTTGTAGACGGCTAATATTGTAGATCTATTTTTGCGAAAGCCGTTTTGACAATTACTAAATATATTATATTTTTCACAAAAGGTGTAGACCCTGTTCCACATTAGTTTTTTCAAAAATTTTTGATGCCGTTGGTAGTAGGGCAATCGGACGATAATTATTTGGGTCATCTTGTGAGTTCTTTTTATGAATAGGCTTGACAATAGAAATTTTTAAAAGGTTGGGAAATTCACCCTCATCGAATGACTGATTTAAGAGTATAAAAAAAGGAAGAGTTAATTCATCTGCACACATTTTGAACAAGGTATTGCTTCTTGGATATATTTGTAGACGGCTAATATTGTAGATCTATTTTTGCGAAAGCCGTTTTGACAATTACTAAATATATTATATTTTTCACAAAAGGTGTAGACCCTGTTCCACATTAGTTTTTACAAAAATGTTTGATGCCGTTGGTAGTAGGGCAATTGGACGATAATTATTTGGGTCATCTTTTGAGTTCTTTTTATGAATAGGCTTGACAATAGAAATTTTTAAAAGGTTGGGAAATTCACCCTCATCGAATGACTGATTTAAGAGTATAAAAAAAGGAAGAGTTAATTCATCTGCACACATTTTGAACAAGGTAGGGGGTAGTTCATCTATTCCGCAAGTCGTTTTATTTTTTAAGTTTTTTATGATAGTATTTACCTCATAGGGATCAACGGGACGAAGAAAGATTGTATTCGCTATTGTAGAAATATGTGATAGTGATTTTTTCTGTTTAATTATAGTTGGGTTTGTGTTGGTTTCCCCAATTGAAGCAAAAAAATTATTGAAGCAGTTGGCTACCATCTTGGGATCGGATATTAAATTGTTATTACATTTTAAGGTAATATTGCGTTTTTCATATTGCATTTTCTTGTTTGTTCGTTCATTTATAATTTTCCACATGGTTTTGACTTTATTGGTAGATGATTTCATTTGATTTTTAAAATGTAGTTTTTTTGCTGCTATTACGGTTTTCTTTAAAGTTTTCTCGTACTTTTTATAATACCGGGTTAGAATAGCATTTTTGTATTTAGTTGTTATAATCTTTAAAAGCCTTTTATTTTTACAAGACTTTTTTATACCATTAGTTAGCCAATATTTTTTATAAACAGATTTTAATTTTATTTTTTTAAGCGGTATGCACTGATTTTAGATTTTCGTGAGTATGTTGTTAAGCGTTTCGTAATTTTCGTTTATTTTTTTTTCATTTGTTATAATATTGTTCCAATTTATTTCTTGTAGTTTTGATTTAAATAGTAGTATGTTTTTTTCGTTGAAAATCCTTTTTTTTATGAACCAGCATTTTTTGTTCAAGGTTTTGTTTTGCGGTAGTTTTAAATGTAATATAGTACTATTGTGATCCGAGAAACCTAGCTCTTCTACTGTTGTGTACATATCTCTATATCTAAAGTTTGTAAATATTAGATCCAAACAAGTTGTCGAGGTTGCTGTTATACGTGTTGGAGTTTTTATATATTGTTTGAATTTATATTCCTGCATCAAGTTTAAAAATTGATTCGATTTTACGTTGCCCGATAGAATATTAATATTAAAATCACTACCTATGATAACATTAAATTTAGAATATTTATTGTTTATATGTTTTAGAATTAGGACTAATTGTTTTAGAAATACTTCTTCCTCTCTTCTATTCCAATAGATTATTATTATTAACAAATTCTCCTTTTGCAATTCAACAGCACATAATTCAACAACATATTCTATTGACATATTAGTTAGATCATTTCTTGGTATACAATCTATATGTTCTTGAAGTAAAATACAGACACCGCCGCCAGTCCGGGTGCTTCGACAGTAAGAAGATGCTAATTTGTATCCACTTAGCTGGACTAATTCTAGTTTATCTTGTGAAAGCCAGGTCTCTGATATTCCTAGTGCTTGATATTTTACTTATATTATGGATAATAATATAAACAAAACTGCCGTCAACAAAAAGCCCACCCAAAAGGTGGAGTCACGTGATGTCCTGCCCCTGAGGGCTGGGACATCAAACAAAGAAAAGAAAAGGGAAGCCGTGACGGACACTAGCGTACCCGGGCAGGCCCCTGCTGCTGGAATCGAGAAACCCGGTACGGGGACTCGACTCCAGCAGCTGGACGTCACTGGGCGGCCGGTGGATGTTACTGGCAAACCAGTACATCTGACCCAGAGCGCAAACCCCACGGGACTGGGCGCAGGAGGCTCCAGCAGGCAGAGCGTACCACTCCGGATGTCACCCATACCGGGTACATCGGCGGGCGGCTCTGTCAGCGGGACAACCTTCGAGCGACCGGAACCAGAGGGCGTGCTAAGGGGAAAAAAGAGGCTCAGTGGCGCTCAAAAGCGACGAAGAGCCATAGGAAGGCAGGATGCGACGCATGGGGGAACTCCATCAGGAGGACCTCTCAAGAGAGAAAGGGAGTTCAGCGATGAAAACCCGGCAACGCACAACGTACCTAAGAGGGCAAAAACCCAGGGGTCATACAAGGACGCTCTAACTGGGACCCGCATGGTGGTAGCAAGTGCCAACTATCCGGAAGGGAAGCTGGACCCAAAAATCCTGGATCCTCTAAAAGTCCTGTTGTGGGACATGTTAGAGGAGACACCTGACCCTGCGCCGCGGTTCTCCGTAGGGAACATGATTGCTGGGGCTGTCCACATCATATGTGACGGACCCGAGGCAGTGCAATGGCTCAAGACCGTCAATGGTAAGACAATTGACGGAACTGAGCTTAAAGTAATTGACGCTAAAGACCTTCCAAAACCAATTAGAACGGCATGGAGGTCTAAAACTGTGAGTAGCGTCACCTCGGAGCGTCTGATTAAGATGACGCAACGCCTGAACCCGACTCTTCGAACCGAAGAATGGAAGGTGGTACACGCAGCTGTCGAGGCAATGTACACTCGACGAATAGTCTTGATGGACAAAGCCTCGGCAGAGCAAATAAAGGCGGCAGGTTACAAGCTGCACACAGGGCTCGGAGACAGCCACTTTAAGCTCCTGGACGACGGGGAGAGAAAGGAAAAGGAGGCTGGGCCTGACAATATAGAGGCCCCAAATAAAGCGACGACGTCGTCCCATAAAGAACCCATCACGAGCGAGGCGGGTGGCTCCAGCCAGAAAGGGTCCGCCAACACTGAGGTATACCGAGAGTCAGAGGGCATACTTTCACCAGCCACCTCTATGGGCGGCCTCAGTGATTTGGATGGACTCAGACTGGATGGGGACACCCTAACCTGTGAAGAGATGGAGGGATCCGAAGAGGAAGGAGACTAAACCAGCACCAATGGCTAGTCTAAGGTGCGTACAGATCAATTTACAACATAATAAGGCTGCGACTGCCCTTCTGGCACGCGACCTTGTTATGAATAAATATGACGTAGCATTAATACAGGAACCCTATATTTACAAGGGTCAAATTAAAGGACTAAACGGGACGGGAGGAAGTATATACCACAACCGTTCTGATAATAATGCAAGGGCATGCATCTTCGTCAGATATGACCTAGACGTAATACCCTTACACAATTTCTGTTACAGAGATCTGACAGCTGTCAAAATCATACTAAAAGAGGGGGTAGGTCGGAGAACTATCTGTATAGCCTCTGCCTACCTACCTTATGAAGCAGAAGATCCAGCTTCGCCGAAGTTAAGGGAACTCGTGAATAACTGCAGTGCTAACGACATAGACCTCATAATCGGCTGCGACGCTAATGCACACCACATCATTTGGGGCAGCACAAACATAAACAAGAGAGGAGAGAAACTACTGGACTATCTGGTAAGCTCCCCTCTCCAACTAATTAATTCTGGTAACAGGCCAACATTTGTTAACGCAAAAAGAGCTGAAGTTATCGACATAACCCTAGCCTCGGCTAGAGCCAGCAACCTAATAGAAGAATGGAATGTTCCTAATGAGATATCCCTATCGGACCATAGGTACATTTGCTTCAAGTACAAAACACGAATAAAAAGGGAGTCTGTACAACGACGAAACCCTAGACACACCAACTGGCCCACGTACATCAGGGACCTGAAGGTAGAACTAGGCGACCCGAGAGGTAAGCTCAACTCAGTCATAGAGATAGAGTTTGAGGCAGAACGCATTGCCCAAGCAGTGCTAAAACATGGAGAGATAACTGTCCGGAAAAAACAGTCAAAGCAAAGAGGATACCCTGGTGGACACCTGAGCTAATTAAGCTTAAGAAGGAAACGAGGGTAACATTCAATCTAGCCAAAGCCACTAAAGACTTTGATATGTATGCTAGAAAACTAACTGAGTATAGCAAAGCTGTTAGGAAAGCAAAAAGACGTGGGGGAATCACTGCCAAGAAATAGGGAGCATTCCACAGTGCATGAGACTCACGAAAGCCCTGGCCACTGCCAGAGTCAATCCACTATCCGTCATCAGGAAAGCTGATGGGACACTAACAGATTCTGGTGAGGAGACACTAGACGTCATGTTTAAAACTCACTTCCCAGGCTCTGAGACAATGAAAACCATGGAGAGAGAAATCCCAATTAGCCAAGAGGATGTGGAAAGACACACAACCAAGGCAGACTGGGACACCGCTAAAAAGATAATTAACGAGACCAAGGTAAAGTGGGCCATAAGCAACTTTGAACCATTCAAATCGCCTGGCCCGGATGGAATATATCCCATCCTATTACAAAAAGCGAATAATGTACTAAACCCACACCTATGTAGGCTATATAGAGCTTGCATAGTCTTTGGGTACACACCCCAAGCATGGCGACAAGTCAAAGTAGTCTACATACCGAAACCTGGAAAGTCGGACTACGAGTCACCAAAATCATATAGACCGATTAGTCTCACATCATTCTTTCTCAAATCACTTGAAAAAATGGTAGACATACACATCAGGCAAGGGCCTCTAAAAAGATTCCCGCTACACTGGCAACAGAATGCTTATCAGGCAGGAAAATCTACCGAGACAGCCCTACACCATGTTGTGAAAAAGGCGGAAGCAGCCTTAGAAAACAAAGAAATATGCCTTGCGGCATTTCTAGATATTGAAGGAGCTTTTGACAACACGGCATTCAGTACTATACAAAATGCCGCCAGGAACCATAGCATAGAACCCACTCTATGCAGATGGATAGACAGAATGCTGAAAGGACGACAACTGCAGTCAACACTACTACGGGACATCAGATATGCAACGACAACCAGAGGATGCCCACAAGGCGGAGTCATCTCACCGCTACTGTGGTGCCTGGTTGTGGACGAGCTCTTGATAAACCTAAACACAGGGCCACGGTATACCGTCGGCTATGCAGACGATATTGTGATACTAATAAGTGGGAAATTCCCTCACATAGTAGCAGATATTATGAAACAAGCTTTAAAAGAAACAGAAGACTGGTGCAAATCAAATAACCTTTCTATAAACCCACAGAAAGCCGTTATAGTACCATTTCAAGAAAGACCTATCGGGTATAGGAATTTTAAAACTCTACAACACAAAAATTGATTTGTCAAAAGAAGTGAAATACCTGGGTATAACACTCGACAAATCACTCACATGGAAAGAACATGTAGAAAACATAAAAAACAAAGCCCTGAGAATATTCGGCATGTGCCGAGCAGCATATGGCAAAACATGGGGTCTAAAACCCAAAATCGTTCACTGGATATACAAAATGATGGTAAAACCGGTACTGATGTACGGTAGTATCGTCTGGTGGCCAAGAACAAAACTGGAAACTTGTAAACAAGTGCTAAACAAAATACAACGCACTGCCTGCTTAGCAATGACAGGGGCGTTTAGCACTACACCAACAGCGGCCTTGGAAGTTATTCTAGACCTAGTACCACTACACCTTGAAGTACAAGAAGAGACAAGAAAAACACTCCTAAGGCTTACTGTCCTGGGACACATATCTAATGAACGTATGCCCACAAGACATACGCAGACAGAAAACTGGAAAAACCTTGACAATGTAATAGAGATGGGAAGTGATAAAATGCAACCCACCTACACATTTGACAAACAATATAATTTATACATCCCTAGTAGAGAGGAATGGAAATTGGGACTTTGTAAACAAAACGAACAAAGTCAAATTTGGTATACAGACGGATCAAAAATGAAATCGCGACAGTGCTTCAGGCAGAGACATACGCGATAATTACATGCGCCCAGACGATCATAGATAGGGCGACTGAAGGTCAGACCATCTACATACTCAGTGACAGCCAGGCTACATTAAAAACCCTGATGTCACATAAAATCGAATCAAAATTAATCCAGAACTGTATCACGGCTCTGAACAAACTTGGTACTAAAAACAAAGTCAAACTCGTATGGGTACCAGGCCATACAGGAATAGAAGGCAACGAAAAAGCATATGCACTAGCTAGGAAGGGATCTGGAAGACAGTTCTGTGGACCAGAACCGTGCGTAGGGATTCCTCCAAATGTAATAGGAGCAATCCTTAAAAATGAATCCACAGCTAAACACAATCAAATGTGGACCAAAATCAAGGAATTAAAACACTCAAAGCAACTCATTAAAGGAATAGACAAAAGCTGGTCCAAAAATTGTGGAAGTACAGCAGAAACCAGCTACGACTGATAGTAGCAGTATTCACGGGCCACTATGGCACCAACTATCACCTACACAAATTGGGACTGTCGAATAGCCCGATCTGCAGGACCTGTAGGGAAGAACAGGAAACAATGCTGCATATAATATGCAAATGCGATGCATTGGCAAGACACAGAATGGCCATCCTGGGGCTGGCATATCCAGAACCAGGAGACTACAAGGATCTACCCCTAAGAAGTGTACTGGATTATGTGAAGACTTCATTCAGGGCTTTAGGGATAGAATAAAACCAGTGGGGGATAGTACAAAAGATCCTGAAGGGTCGAAGTGCTGTACGCAAGTACACCCCATCAAAGATAAGATAAGATAAGATGTAGATATATATCTATTCCTATCAGTAGGTAGTAGCAATAATTAGTATCTCTTAATTTAATTTTTCTTTTGATGTTGTAGACTGTTTTTACCCTTTCTTCTTCAAATCTCCTTCTGTCAGTGTTTGCTGGAAGAAAACTCATCAATGAGTTAAGTTCGCCTCTGTACATCAATTTACAAATACACATGTATAAAATGTATATTTTTGTGTGCAATAAAGAATAAGAAGAACATGACCCACTTGTCAACTGGGTATAAAAGCCGCGTGCGGGCTCGCAATTGCAGCTAATTTTAAGTCATTCGGGTAATTAGGTTAGCAAAAAACAAAATGCATGTAAATAAATTTTTGTTAGCACGCACATACTGTTGAAAATATAAATCGTTAATGTGGCACATGTTCCTGCAACGATCCGTAAAGCGAATCTTTAGTCATTTATATTTCAATCTTTAGTTATTTAGTATCTTACTTTGTTAGAGTAAAGACACACATCTCCTTTTTCGACACACATCAGTCAAATTTGCGATTCTTTACACCAGACTAGTGAGGAGACATTTTTATTGTTCACTATTTATAATATTAGAGCGGTGACATGCAACTGGCGCCTGCGCGAAAGTGTTAGGCGCCAGTTGCCAGCTACAACTTATCGTTGTAGGTACAAGGTGAAGTAGGCCTTATAAGGGTTAGCGTGAGTATAAACAGGCGTGGCCGTCTGGTGAACGCGATAACTTGAAGATACATTTTGAAGTGATAAGGGAAGTTGGGGAACAAAAAGGGAAGGAAGGAAATTCTATGTAAGTAGCGATTTATTTTAGAAATTTGTTAACTATGTTTAACCGTTTCTTTAAATCAAGTGAGTTGGAATGTAGTTCCTATTATAATTTATCTCGCCACCCCCCAGCTCATTTTCACTTTTTGAATAGGACGGCACGTAACGATGTTACTACTAAATGCTAATGTTACCTCAAGAGATGATGGAACAACTTCCTGGCGAGGTCATGCACGGGCGGCGCGAGGCGGCGGGCGCCCGGCGCGTGCGCAGCGCGGGGCGCCAGGTACGCGCCCAGCGCCGCCACGGCCGCGCCTTCCTCCGCACCCGCCTCTGGAAAGGATTACATATTACCGCCAAGTCATAAGCACGTAAAGATACTCCTTACTCATTCATTTGATACTGGCATGCAAGCACGTTATTTGCAAAGAAATTTGAAAACAGGACTTTTTTAATATCTTGGTACAATTTCGCATCAGATGGCCGTGTGTTTTGAATAATGTCCCGATAATGTCCCATTATTAAGTAGCTAGAATTTACTAGCACCAATGGAGCTCATTCAAAATCGAATTAGTGTATTTTTGTTGTTGTGGACTATATATATACACACACACACACCGTTACGTTTTGATCGTTTTAATTCCGTGGACAGGAGGTTTAACTTACCAGTCTAAAATTTAGAAAAGTCATAATGTAAAACTCGCATAGCACGTGAATCCAGTAGTAGCGTTTTAGGTATGTGATACCTAGGCGCCTCACTAGAACGAACGAGGTCATTGACTCGCTCAGCTGATATTCAGGTAAACATTTCTTCATACTTTTACAGGCTTAGGACTGTCATAAATGCTTTGTGCCTAAGTTCTGGGACCTAATTAGATTAATTGAACAATTCTAGCATTTATGTCGTATTTCAAAATGTGGAATTATAATTATTTACTTACTGTTCAACCTTGAACATACATCTACTACACGCGCCAGCAAAAAATCACAGCGTCAACATTAAGAGCGACATACATTCGTTACACGCGCCGGCAACACCGGCACACCGTCAGCACTGGGAAGTGGCCTACTGAGATTTTCGCTGCATCGGCTCGATACACACACAACACACATGTAAATAGGCATCAATGTGTATTTACCACAAAATTTGTATATAATAAAGTTAATTATTGTAATAAACTAGTCATCAAGCTGGAGTCGATTTTGATTCATCTCCTGTAACTCCTCTCACTGTGGCCAAGACACCTTTAGCCGTCATCGATCCTATGAGTCTGTGGGATCGGCAGTGGGAAAACCTTTTCCTGTGTACATTGCACGACGTACACGAACCCCTATTCCTACCCAACTTCCGTCTGTTACCGTAGGTCTCCTGTGACAGACATCCCGTACGTCAAAACCGACGTAACCTACGTTCGGTCTGGTTTGTATGGTAGGCTAGGGCGTTAGGGAAGCTAGGGTACTAGGTGATTGTTAGAAGGCTAGGTTTGTAGTCAGCAGGGTCTTAGGTAACCACAGGCTCTGTTAGTTCAAACGTAGCCATACTGTACGTATTTAGGATAACGGCCGCCACGAGCTGTAAGCCTGGGTAGGTACATTTGGTCCTTCGAGTTTATTTTAAGAACCAGGGGGGTTTGTTCATTTGTTCCTGTAGGATAGCACTTACTGACATACACTTTAACGTACTTCAAGCTTGCGTACTCAATAAGCGCCTGTTTTGTTGTATGTTGAAGGCGCCTGTTTTGTTGTATGTTGAAGGACTGACTAACTTAGTTGTCGTTCGTACGGTAGCGGATCGGGAACCGGCCTCTCCACAAGCGGGTCTCACCGGTGTTTTGAGAAGTCGCACATACCGTATCGAGGGCAAAGATTGCAACTAAGTGTCGTAGAAACAGTTCGTTAGGGATAGGATAGGGCAGTTAGAAAAATGGACATACAAGAAATTAATGAAACCATAAGAAGCCAAGAAGCGGACTACAATGAAATAAGACAAATATTCGCTAACATCAAGAAAGATTCCGCAACACGGAAAACTTTGAAGTACATCACGGAAAGGAGAGCTCGACTCACAGACATATTTACAAGAACGACCAATAACCATTCAAGACTAGAAGACCAGGATGCGTTGTGTGATCACAAATACATCACTACTAACTACTACGATTCTATTAAAAAACAGTACGCGCAAGCTATTGATTACCTATTGAAGTGTGAGAGGCGATTACAATTACTAAACCAAATTTATGAGCCAGAAGACATAGAACCCCAAGAAGAAAAAGTGGTCAGTTCACCGAAAATATTTATACAATTATTTCGTATCAATCAGATGCAAAAAAAACTGCAGTCAGCAAATCAATCCATTGTTGAGGGCAAGGCGGATTGGTACTTAGAATCTCTACTAGCAACTTTACAAAAACAATGGCAAGAGATTGAAGAAACACATTTGTTAATCCTAATGGAAGATAGCACCGTTGACCACAGTTATTTTCAAGAAAATATGTTTGTCGGACACTAATACGGATCTCTTAAACAGATGGAAGCAAATTCAAAGAATGAAAAAGGACTTTTGGAAAACCTGGACTAAAGATTATTTACACCAACTACAACAGAGGTACAAGTGGAAAAATGAACAGGAGAACTTGGCAGTTGGAACGTTAGTAATTATGAAAGATGAAAAGATCAGTCCCAGCAAATGGCCGCTTGCGAAAGTTAAGGAAATACACGCTGGTAACGACAACTTAACTAGAGTTGTTACTCTCCAAAAATCGTCGGGGTCAACTCAAAAACGCTCAATTCATACACTGATTCCGTTACCAATTCAAACGGAAACGGGTAGCTATAACGAACTTTCGACGAATACTATACAAACAAACACGGCCACGAAGACAAGAAAACAAAAAACATACCACATAAAAAAATGTAGCAAACCATTAAAATGGTTCATGGTTTTACTAGTCATCCTACAAATGTTGGGTACGACAATGTCGACATATACATCAAGAGCGGTGCCACCTGGATTTTATATAGAACAAATAGGTACAGCAAGCATTGATAGAGGAATTTTCAGAATAGAGACAAACTTTGAAAAAGAACACCTACAACAAGATTACACTGAAATGAAAACAGTGACGGCACAGTTCAGTCAACTATGCAGAAATGCGGAAGCCATAATAGAACCAACACATTGCAAACAATTATACCATCACCTGATAGAAGAGGAATCAAAATTTGAGCGAACTAAAGAGTATTTGACAGAAATTAATCAAACCAGGAAAAAGAGGGGCATACTAGGACAATTACTAACATCTATATTCGGTGTAAACGATGAAGTATACCGAGACATAGACTCACTGAATTTGAACCAACAAAAACTAATTGAAGCGGCTAGCCATCAAACAAAATTCATGATTACAACTATTTCACAAGTCAACAAAACTGAAGAAAAGATAAGACAAAAACTAATGAGGTACCAAACCAAACTAAACAAAGTTATAAAGTATATGGATAATTGCAACCGATGGTACAACACAATTGACCACAATAGTGTAAACATACGCATTATGCAGACTTATCAACTAGCGCATAACTACATAGGAGAAATTATGGACTATTATTCTGGACTACTGGAAATCTACTTAGCTAAAGCAACAGTATACAGCGTATTATCACCAAAGAACGTCAGTGATGTGATATTAACAGCAAATAAAAAATTACCATCGAACTTAAAAATCGTTCAACAACAATTACTAGAAACCAGAATAACTGAAAACAACACCCACTTACAAATATACGCTTATTTTCCTATACAAGACATAACTAATTATACTTTAGTGTATGTTACGCCGGTCCCAAAGAAAAATTCAGATAAATCATTTCAAAATATACAAGTTCAAAAAGCTTACATAGGTGTAGATTACAACAACGAACTATATTTTGATTTAAATTATGAAGAATTTAAAAGTTGTTTACATAGACGTAATCATTTTATTTGCTACCCTGGGGCGGTGAAAAACATGCAATTAAATGAAAATTGCATTGTTAACCAACTTTTCACCAATAACACACGTACGAAATGTTTAACCAACACATTTAATATACCTAATAGTATAATATGGAAACAACTGTACATGCAGAACACATGGTTATTCATTGTAAGAGATCATATTGCAATTTCAATCATTTGTGACGGTCAAAGAGAAGAAGTAGAGCTTCGAGATGTTGGTGTGATACAAATCTCAGATAACTGTATTATTAAAACATTTAATAATATATTAACTGCTAAAAGATCAATGTCAGTACAGATTGTAGCGTCGTATTCAAAACAAACAGATTTTTCTATAAATACACACGTTTCTACTAATAACATGTTGAAAATATCCAAAGAGGAAATAATAGATAGCTCAACAGACATTTTTCAGCATCTAATCAACAAAGAAAATACGCTACAAACAGACTTAGACAACACTATTTGGAAGCAAATCAGCGCTCACACATATTTAACCAGTTTTATATCATCAATAATCTTGTTTCTTGCTATATTACTTATAGTTACTTACGGACCACCGATGGTGAGATGGATTGCAGCCACAACACAGCATCATACCAGGTGTTCAAGAGGAAAGGCAGCGGACCAACCAGCCGAAGTGTCCACGCAACCTGTCGCCACAGAGTCGTCTACGCAGCGTGAGCCGGACCAACCAATAAGACAGCAACATACAACCGTCACCATGGACCCTATATACAGTCAACCAATACGCCGGGCAGCACAGCAACCAAGGAAGGATAAGCCAAGGTCCCTCCACAAACAACCAACTATGCTGAGCGAGACAATCGAGTTATACCAACTAGAGTCCAGGTCCTGAGAGGCGCCAGAATGTTCAACCTTGAACATACATCTACTACACGCGCCAGCAAAAAATCACAGCGTCAACATTAAGAGCGACATACATTCGTTACACGCGCCGGCAACACCGGCACACCGTCAGCACTGGGAAGTGGCCTACTGAGATTTTCGCTGCATCGGCTCGATACACACACAACACACATGTAAATAGGCATCAATGTGTATTTACCACAAAATTTGTATATAATAAAGTTAATTATTGTAATAAACTAGTCATCAAGCTGGAGTCGATTTTGATTCATCTCCTGTAACTCCTCTCACTGTGGCCAAGACACCTTTAGCCGTCATCGATCCTATGAGTCTGTGGGATCGGCAGTGGGAAAACCTTTTCCTGTGTACATTGCACGACGTACACGAACCCCTATTCCTACCCAACTTCCGTCTGTTACCGTAGGTCTCCTGTGACAGACATCCCGTACGTCAAAACCGACGTAACCTACGTTCGGTCTGGTTTGTATGGTAGGCTAGGGCGTTAGGGAAGCTAGGGTACTAGGTGATTGTTAGAAGGCTAGGTTTGTAGTCAGCAGGGTCTTAGGTAACCACAGGCTCTGTTAGTTCAAACGTAGCCATACTGTACGTATTTAGGATAACGGCCGCCACGAGCTGTAAGCCTGGGTAGGTACATTTGCTGTGTAATAATGATTCAAAATGACGTGGTTCACTGTGGAGACGACGAGCTCCTTGCGCATCGTAACACGAAACCGTGTAAAATTGCACCATGGCAACAAACTCTAGGTTGGATTACTCATAATTACGGGATGCTATAAGAATCGCGCGACAAAGATCGGAAACAATGATTCACCTGAGGTGTCTTAAAAAAACGGATTTATTTACATTACAAGTGATGCGCTCGATGCGCGGGGCGAGGAGCGCGAGGTGCGGGAGGCCGTGCGCGGGAGAGTGCGAGTCGCGTGCGGCGGGAGAATTTGAAATTGCCAATCAAATAGGGGGCGGAGTTTGGTCTAGCATTGGCTTATTATTATGAGTCCACGTGGACTGCGATTACACAATTTGGTGAAACGTGTCTTTGAATGAAAGTACGTACCTACTAATGGTTCTTATCATGTTTTCTCCAAATTTCTAATTGATTCGAGTTGATAAGAAAAAGTAATTTTATTTTTTATTTTTATCTACACACCTCGATAGTGTTTCATGCACTCTATCACCCCTCCACGGGATTAAAACGATCAAAATGTATGGGTGTATATATATATATATGTCGGAGATTCTGACGGATTTAACTCCGAAACATCGTCGGTGTCCGCCATCATGCACGTGGTTAAAAGAATCAGTGCGCACACCCGGCGCAGTCGAGCTCTGGATGCCAATTGTGTCGTGTCGCTAACACACTAATGTCACTTAGACAACTGACAGACGTCAAAAACGTCACATGCGACAGTTCATAGACAACCTCGACTCGAACTACTGACTCAGTGAGTAGTGTTTTCCAAACGCTAATAGATGGCGTTACTAGTAAATAAATAGGCCTTTTAATTAATTTCTCCGACATATATATATATATATATATAGTTATATAGTTGTTAACTACAGTTTTATATATTATACTGACGTCAGACGCCCACCACATTTGCATTGTTACATTGGATCAATAGGATTGACCAACTGTTATTTATTATTCACTGACATCTGCCGCTACATAAGCATTGATTAAGTTCCACACCAATGTTACGAACTTAAAAATATGGTTAAATTTTAGTTACCCATCCTCTAGGTGTTTTAAATCGATAAAATATATGAATATGCAAATTATAGTACCCATTAAATGATATGGTCGATATGCTACTTTTACTGACCTGTTTTACTCCTTAAGGTGGCACAAACAATTTTGTTGACAGCCCACAGACATTCCGTGCCCTCAAGATCCCAGTCCATCGCTCGTAGTAATGCCACGGCGTTTGATGATCTTTTAGCACGAATCCATGCCTAAAAAACCATAAAAGATTACACGAATATTATAAAGGCGAAATTTTGTGAGTGTGTGAGTGTGTATGTTTATTACTCCTTCATGCAAAAACTACCGGACGGATTTTGATGAAACCCTGTAGTAATATAGCTTATATATCCGAGTAACACATTGACTACAACTTATAAAGTTTAACGCAGGTAAAACCGCGGGGCACAGCTAGTAGTTTATATAATGCTTAATGAGGTCGACTTATCTATGATCATTCTTCATACAAAGTGTGCCAACTGATCGGCATTTTGTTCCACATACTTTGCAAGCAACATGTCGTTCAGTTCCATGGGTAAGATGAAGCTTGAGAAAAACTAAGGTTGATCTATGAATTTTCTTACATAATATCTTATGCTTATATTTTTTAAATAGTTACGATAGTAATAATGGGGGATAAATTACTTGCAAATTTAAGGCCCATTTTGAGTAGACTTTTTCGGATTATCCACTTGATCCTAAGGACGTTATAAAGGCAATTTATTTTGGCCCTTGATTGCGTCATTGGACATGATGCAAATTTTCAGCTTTCAGGTTAAGCCTGGATGTCATTTGTGTCCGCCTACTATATGTTTGTAAAATACCCCGGGACACATGGATTAGATTACCTAGTGTGTGCCATGTCTTAAAAAAAAATTAAAAAGCTGATTTATGAAATCAACACTGTGCAGTCCCAATTAAAAGATGTAGATTTTATGTGTATATTTTGATTTATAGAATATGTTCTCTCTGCCACGAAGCACTCTTTGTCCCGAGATGAGATTTTATCAAGCATTTGATCATTTTAATATGATAACTATGTCATTGTAAAAGGCCTAACTCCCTAATAACATGGAATAAAAGTGTACCGTTAATAATCTAGGGTGTGTGATGTGTAGAAGAGCGAGGGGTCCACCGGTGAAAGTTGCCAGCAGTATCGGCCCGCACTTTGTACTTCTTGTGGCTAGGAGCTGCACCCGGCGAGAGTCCCTGCAAACAGTATAACTACGTTGAAAAATTTAAAGGGTAGGTAGGATTGCCGGCTTGCAGAAAATTATTGACGTGACTTATCTTCAGCATGAATTCGTTATGAAATTTTCTTTAATACGTATAACTTATAACAACAAAACTATTTCAGATTTCAGCTGTTCTTTATCGGAAATCCTGTAGTTTTTGCGTGATAGATTTCGCTGTATTTTTGTAGGACTATAATTTATAAAGTTTAACGCGAGTGACACCGCATCTGGTAAATAATTAAACAATATTCTCGAGAGGCGACCCCGAACAGAAGGATGAAGTGTGGGCCCCAAAAAGTGAACCAACGATCTTGCAAGGGTCGCGGGAACCCGCTAGATGTGATACTACAAATCTGGCCATTGTAGAAACCTTGAGGTAAGTATGCCTTTGTCCATCAGTGGACATCTTTCGTCCAACATAATGATAATGATAAAATTGCCTCGTTGGTCTAGCGGTAGCGTGTTCACCCGCAGAAAACGAGGTCCTGGGTTCAAATCCCGGGTCGGGCCAAGTTATTTTGGGAGTTTTCTGTAAAAAAAAAGATAAATTTCTCAGCATATCAGCCCGGAGTCTGGAAGTTGGCGGTATTATACCCCCGTGCCTCGGAGAGCACGTAAAGCCGTCGGTCCTGTACCTGAACTCTTTCCGGTCGTGTCACTAGGCGTCCCATCGGATCATGAGAGTGATGGAATAGAAAGTGCGCCTGTGTTTGCGCACACACTTGAGCACTATAATATGTCCCGCGCAGATGGCTAATGTCTATTGAGAATGGCCGCCGTGGCCAGAATTCGGCTAGGAGGACATTAATGATAAAATTTTGTGAAATTGTACCGTAAATAAGACGTGAGGTCCAAACACTTGGTATGATGGTGTAGCAGTGAAAGTGCGCGGTCGAAACACTGTAACCTGCCGCCTTCTTCCGCCGCTATGACCAACTCGTCCGCCCATCGGATATCCGTTGCGATCTGTAGGATAAAGGTAGGTACTTACAGTAGTTAATAATATCTTGACACAAGAACAGATGGTACTTACCACTTGCTTATATACAGGAATTTTATTTACACTGAAACTAATATGTACCTTTTGGAGACTTTTGCCTAAAACTTAATGAGAATTTATTCACCTTATATTTTTTTTACATCGTATCAAGTACAGACGCCAGCACATCCAGCTACCATAGCATTAAAGTTAAAGCTTGATGTGCTGGCGTCTGTACTTGAATACTATAGATTAATTAATTGTTCGCAAAGAAATATGTCTAAGCAACATAAATAAGAAAAAGCGGCACGATATATTAAGTATCAAGATCAGGCTTTTGCTTATGCTTTCATAAGCAATACCAATAATAATATTATATAGTGAGGGTTTAACTATTATCCCAGTACACTGTGTAACTGTCCTACTTATAAAAAATGTGTTTAATTTATACTTTAATGTTATACAGGGCGTTTTCTTGTAAACTGTTAGCTAAGAAAAGGATCCTTCATAGAATATTATATAAAGGCCTAGAATTTACTGCACAGTTTACAGTGCATTAAGACATTTTTAAGTGAAAACTTCTTTAGGCGCGTTGAGTACTTTTTGGGTGAACAAAAATCATGGAACTCGCGTCATTGTCACCGAACGCTTTTTTTTCAAATCAAATCATTTATTTGCGAAAATGGGTGTTTTACATTAGTTATTACAACGGTAGTAGGTATCACCAAGATCAGCTTTTAGGCATGCAAATATTAAAAAAAATGCTCGCAAATACAAATATCACATTTACCTAAAATTACATAATATAAATGTCATAATTAAAAAATTAATGTCAAGAGAATTACATAAATAGAAAATAACTAGTACCTTACAAATATCTATCAATACATATAATAAAATCGTAGGAGAGTCAATACTGTACATTGAATATTTTTTTAAAAGGATACTTGGGGCGTGATCTACAATCAATACCGAAGCCAAAAATATAGTTTTTAGAATTTTTGTCTGTGTGTCTGTTTGTCTGTATGTATGTCCGGGCTAAACTCACAAAGTACTGCATGGATTTACTTCAAATTTTGCATGAATAATACTAAGAGGTCCGGTCAACATATAGGCTACATATTATCACGCTATCACCTACGGGGGAGGAGCTGTGATAATTATAAAGTTTAACGCGGGTAAAACCGCGGGGCACAGCTAGTAAAAAAATAGATTAATACAACATAAATTATAAATATTTATCCGACAAATAGTCATTAACAGCATAGTATTTATCCGTCAAATAGTCATTAACAGCATAGTAACACTTTACAAAATGGCATTTCTTAACATTACGCTTAAACACGACAAAGTTTAATGTTTAGGGCAGTTTGGTTGGTAAGTGGTTATAAATTCGAGCTTTCCATAGGCTATATGTATACTGTGTATAGATATGTACATAGATATACGTCAGAAAGAAGGCTATACAAATAAAAATACTCACAAACCCGGCTCTAATAGTATGTGTCAAACCCGCCGCACTATGGACCACATGCAGTGACCCGTCGATACAAGCGACCAGTAGCCGCGCGTCACATGGCGACCGCCGTACTAATCGAACTTGAGTCGATATAGATACCCGCATAGAACTTTCTCGAGACGTAGACAGTTTTATTGCACGATCCTCAATATTGGATACTTCGTAGCGGAGCCAATTTAGATTGATGCCATTCTGTAAAAGATTTACCACGAAATATATCGTAGGACATTATTCACACCATTCATGGAAACCAGATAACTGATATACTACATACACTACTTTTCTTTCGTAAAGACTTAGATAGATAATTACACCCAGACTGAGGACAAACAGACATGTTTATGCACATAAATACCTGCCCCGGGTGGTAATCGAACCCACGACCTTCGGCGAGAAAGGCAAGTATCTACTAACCAAGCCAACAGCCCATCTTGTATACTTTTATTATTAACATTGACGTGAGGAGCGAACAGTAATAAAAGTGGGGTTGCAGAGCGGTTAACGCACTTGGGGCAGGATACTCCATGGTGGGGAACCACCCCACAGTGCTTACGTCCTCGTCGTGTTCCCCGGAAACGTCCCAGTTCTGACCACCGTAACGGAGTGGCAGACTGGGTACGGCTAAAGTGCACTGTGCATCGTAGCAAACATCTGCCTTGACTGCTACGTATCTGCCTGTTAGGATGCCTAAACCATTGCGGGATGCTCTCGGGCATTTTGCCAAACAAGGCCCTTCTCAGGGCCAACCCAAAGGCCCTTCTCAGGGCCAACCGAAAGGCCCTTCTCAGGGCCAACCCAAAGGCCCTTCTCAGGGCCAACCAAAAGGCCCTTCTCAGGGCCAACGCGACTCGTCGGCGTCGAACGAAGGCAAGGCCTTCTACGGAGGAAATGTGGACGAATTGTCGGACTCCGACACCGAGTCCATAGCGTCGGATGCCAGTGCGATGGCGATCGAAGATAGTCGGTCACGCTCGGCATCGAGGAAGCGGACATACCTAAAGGTCGTGTCCGATGGCTCCTCGGGCTCAGGCTCGGTGAAGGAGCCCAAAAAGAGGGTCAAGGCCAAAAAGGCAACGACAGCGGCAGACACCCATGATGTGGGTTTAGCCGACGCCCAGCGTGAGCTGGACCTGGCTCGGCGGGAGCAGCTCCAGCAAGAGCTGGAGGAGCGGGTTGCGGCCAAGGAGGAGCGGGCGCGCGTCGCTCGTGCCAAGGCCGAGTACGGTGCGTCCCGCGTCCTGTACGCGGACCACTCTCTGGCCGAACTGGAGAAGATGGCCTTGGAGGACGAAGAGGCGATCGTGGAGGTCGCCGCCAAGTCCTCGCATCTGAAGGGGACTTTCCAGAATTCCCTCAGATGCCGGGCCGCCAGCATGCGTTGCATCATCGCGGAGCTGGTGGACCGCAAGGCCAGCGACGAAACGCGGCAACTGCAGGCGAAAGTAGATCGCCTGCAGTCGGAGGTCAGCCAGCTACACCAGAAGCTGGCTGAAGCCACGGCCCGGCCATCCCAAGCCGAGCCCAGACCTGCGGCAGAGAGCCTCGCCCCCTCCTCCGGCCTTGAGGAAATCCTCCGCAAGGCTATGGGGGAGCAGAGGGCATTCGTGAGAGCCTGCCTAGCGGGCATCGAGGACCGGCTACTGCCGGAGAAACGCCTCCGACCGCCGCTTGCGGCGGATAAGAGGCGAGTGGAGCAGGTGGCAACCTCCCAGAGGGAGGACGCCCATCTCCCGTCCACCACCCCGACCAACCAGCAGGGCTGGACGAAGGTGGTCGGTAAGGGGAAGGGCAAGGGCAAAAGGACGGCAGCTGTCGTCCCTGCCGTGCCCGCCACCACCACTCCTAGCCAGTCGCAGTCAACTGGCAAGGGTAAAGGGAGGGGGAAAACCACCCCCCCAGCCGCCTCCGCCACCACCTCTGCCGATCAGTCGATTGGCAAGGGAAAAGGGAAGGGGAAGAGTTCCCCCCCAGCAGGCGCCAAGAGGAACTTGGTTCCTCCCAAGACCGCAGCCGTCGTGATGACGCTCACCACGGAGGCTGCGGAGCGGGGCGTGACGTACGCGTCCGTGATGTTGCGGGCGCGTGCCAATGCCGATCCTACCAAACTGGGGATCGGTAAAGTCTCGTGCCGCCGGACGCAGGCTGGGGCTCGAATTTTCGAGTTCCCGGGTGCCGAGGGCGCGAAGAACGCGGACCTCTTTGCAAAAAAGCTGCAGGAGGTCATTGCGGATGCGGCGAAGGTGGCCAGGCCGGTGAAGTCGGCGGCCATCGAGGTGACGGATCTGGACGACTCCGTCACCAAGGAGGAGGTGGTGGCAGCAATCGCAGCCATAGGGGGCTGCGAAGTCGCAGCGGTACAAGGCGGGGGCATCAGGCCCGGGCGCGGCGGCATGGGTACCATTCGCCTAGAGTGCCCAGTCGCCGCTGCCAAAGCCGTCCTCGAAAAGGGACGGCTCGCCGTGGGCTTCAGCTCGGGTGCAGTCCGGGCACTGGAGGACCAGCCTCTGAGGTGTTACAAGTGCTTCGGCATCGGACACACCCGAGCACTCTGTCCGTCCACAATAGACAGGACGGACGCCTGCTACCGCTGCGGCAAGGAGGGACACAAAGCCGCCTCCTGCAACGCCGCCACGCCGCACTGCACGGTCTGTGCCGCCAGTGGCCGTCCTGCGGGCCACATAATGAAGGGGAGGAACTGCAGTCCTCCCCTTAAGAAGGGGAAAGTACAGGCGCCGACCCGGCCTGTCGTTGCCACCGCCGTCCCAGTGCCTGGGACCTCAGCGGCTGTGGAGGAGGGGGGTGCGATGACCGACTAATGGGTAGGGTCGAACATCGCATCCTCCAGGCGAACACCAACCACTGCAGAGCGGCACAGGATCTGCTGATGCAGACTGTGGCCGAGTGGTTGGTGGACGTGGCGGTGGTCGCCGAGCCGTACTCGGTGCCTGGCCGTTGGCTGGGTGATCGAGACGGCTTGGTGGCGTTGGTGTCGCGGCCTGCCACGGACTCCCCTCCCCTCTCGCTTTTAGAGAGGGGTCCGGGATACGTGGCCGCCGCGTGGGGAGAAATAGCCCTGGTCGGGGTCTATTTCTCCCCAAACCGCCCTCTAAGGGACTTCGAGAATTTTCTCGAGGTCCTTACGGCAGTCGTCGGGAGGGCGGCACCACGTCAGGTCGTAGTGTTGGGCGACCTGAACGCCAAGTCGGTGGCCTGGGGCAACCCAGCGGCGTCCTGCAACGTCCGGGGGCGCGCCGTCGAATTTTGGGCGGCTTCGTGCGGCGTGTCCCTCCTGAACAGGGGGGATGTTCACACGTGTGTGCGGCAACAGGGAGGGTCAGTGGTGGACGTGTCGTTCGCCACCCCTGTGCTGGCCACACGCGTCGTGAACTGGCGGGTGGAGATGGTGGAGACCCTGTCGGACCACCGATATGTGCGGTTCGACATCTCCACCCAGAGCCCGCGGGGGAGGGCCCGCTCGGGCCAATCTCCATTCCCGCGGTGGGCTCTCACCCGCCTGGACCGGGAGTCAGCCCAGGAGGCGGCGTTCCTCGAGGACTGGCTCTCGCCCCCTGTGCAGGGCACGGACGTGGACGCCGCAGCGGTTCGGCTGCGGGGATCCCTGACCGAGGTGTGCAACTCCAGCATGCCTCGGTCTCGCCGTCCGCCTCCCCGTCGCGCCGTTTATTGGTGGACGGTGGAGCTGGCGGGGCTCCGGGCCGCGTGCGTGGAGGCCAGGAGGGCCTACACGCGGAGTCGGCGGCGCACCAGCCGATGTCAGGCCGAGGAGGACCGCCTCTACGCCTCTTACGTAGAGGCAAAGACGGTCCTCAAGTCGGCAATGTGCGCCGCCGAGGACTCGGCAAAGGCCGAGATGCTGGAGGGCCTCGACAGGGATCCGTTTGGGAGGCCGTATAAGCTGGCGCGGAGTCAGCTGCGCCCTTACGGTCCCCCATTAGCGGAGACCCTAGAGCCGGCGTTGCTGGATGGGGTGGTTCGGTCACTGTTTCCGCGCAGGACCGACTTCACCCCACCAACGATGAACCCCTCACTGGGGGGGGTGGTGGCTTCGCCGGAGGAGGAGGTCCCTCCAGTGTCGGTGGAGGAACTTCGCGCGGGGGTTCTGTCCCTCCGCGCGAAGAAGACGGCCCCTGGACCGGATGGTGTCCCCGCACGGGTGGTGGCCATCGCGGCGTCCCTCATGGAGGAGAGGTTTCGGGACCTCTTCAGCGCGTGCCTGACGGCTGGGAGGTTCCCGAAGATCTGGAAGGAGGGGCAGCTTTGCCTGCTCCGGAAGGAGGGACGCCCGGTGGACTCCCCCTCGGCATACCGGCCCATCGTCCTGCTCGATGAGGTCGGTAAATTGTTCGAGGGGATCATCGCCACCCGGCTCAATAGCCAGTTGCGGGAGGTAGGGCCAGACCTGTCGGACGCCCAGTTCGGGTTTCGACAGGGGCGTTCGACGGTCGACGCGGTGGCCCTACTCAGGGGCCAAGTGCAGGAGGCGGTTGGGGCTGGGGACGGAGTGTTGGCGGTGTCGTTTGACATCGCCAACGCCTTCAACTCCGTGCCACACACAACCATATTGGAGGCACTCCGGTACCACGGAGTGCCCCAATATCTGCGGATGATCCTGGCCAACTACCTGGAGGACCGGGAGGTCCTCCTGGCGGACAGGACGGCCAGGATCAGGCGCTACGGCGCGGAATCCGGTGTTCCACAAGGCTCGGTGCTAGGGCCCCTCTTGTGGAACATCGGATTCGATTGGCTCCTGCGGGGCACCCTCCTCCAGGGCACGAGTGTCATCTGCTACGCGGATGACACTCTCCTCGTTGCCCGGGGGAGGGAATTTAGGGAGGCGGCCTGTCTGGCCTCAGCTGGCGGATCCTTAGTGGCAGGCAGGATCCGCCAGCTTGGTTTGAGGGTGGCGCTGAACAAGACCGAGGCCGTGTTCTTTCACGGGCCTCGGCAGCGCTGCCCTCCTGACGCCCACATCGTGGTGGAGGGCGTCCGGATAGGGGTCGGGGCCCAGATGAAGTATCTGGGCCTCGTGCTGGACAGCAGGTGGCGCTTCGGCCCGCACTTCAGCGGGCTGTCGACGCGCCTGCTGAAAGCCGCGGACGCCCTCTCGTGGCTCCTCCTAAACCTCGGAGGGCCCAAGGAGCGATGCCGGCGCCTCTATGCCGGCATCCTCAAGAGCATGGCCCTTTACGGGGCACCCATCTGGGCGGACTCCCTCCACAGGAGGGAGAATGCAACCGCCATCCACAGGCCCCAACGGGCCATTGCACAGCGGGTGGCGAGAGCCTACCGCTCAGTGGGCTTTGCGGCGGCGTGCGCTCTGGCCGGCACCCCTCCCTGGGAATTGGAGGCATGGGTGCTCGCCAGAGTGTACGAATGGGCGGCGCGGCGTAGGGCGCTAGGTGAGCGCCCCGCCGCGCAAGAGCGGGAGGCCGTGCGGCGGGAGGCGAGGGACGCCATCGTCCTGCACTGGGCACGGGACCTCGCCTCCGCCACTTTTGGGCGCCGGACGCTGGACGCGCTCGGTCCAGTCCTGCGGGAATGGCTCGAGCACCCCCACGGTTTCCTCTCGTTCCGTCTAGTGCAGGTGTTGTCCGGACATGGCTGTTTCGGAACGCACCTGCACCGGATTCGGAGGGAGGAAACCCCGGCGTGCCACGACTGTGGAGCCGCGGAGGACACGGCGCAGCACACCCTCGAGGTGTGCCCAGCCTGGGCTGAGCTGCGCCGTGCCCTGACCGATGTAGTCGGATTGGACCTCTCACTTCCCAGTGTGGTGAACTCCATGCTGGGGGGTGAGGAGGCTTGGGCGGCGGTTGCCTCCTTTTGCGAGAATGTCATGTCGCAAAAGGAGGCAGCGGAGCGCGCGCGGGAGGATGATCCTCTTGCGCCACCGCTCCGCAGGCGAAGAAGGGGTGGGAGACGGCGGTTGTACGATCGTCGCCTCCCTCCTTCTGGTGGTGATTAGCGGGCGACAGGCGCGGGGGCGCCTTCGCTCGCATTGCACTAATCACCACCCTCGTCAGGCGGGAACGGCCGAGCACTCACGGTCGTTCCCGGGCCCCTCCACTTTGGGAGGGGCGTGCGGGCCCCGCTGTAAAGGCGGGCGGTCGTCGGTGGGGGACTGGACGTAAAGGCTGTGCCGGTTTCCCAGTCCTCCTCCACACAGACGATGCGGGAGTGCCGCTGGGTTATTTTAGTGGGTATGCCGGGCTAGCCGGAGAGTCCCACATAACCCGTCCATCCCCCAATGGGCGGGTATGCGTAACGCATTTTTTCCCAGCGCAAACAAAAAAAAAAAAAAAAAGGATACTCCATGGTCGGGGAACCACCCCACAGTGCTTGCGTCCACGTCGCGTTCCCCGGAAACGTCCCAGTTCTGACCACCGTAACGGAGTGGTAGACTGGGTACGGCTAAAGTGCACTGTGCATCGTAGCGATCTTATTGCCTGGAAGCTACGAACTTGTCGGAAATGCCTAAACCCGCGCGGGATGCCCTCGGGCATTTCATTAAAAAAGGCCCTTCTCAGGGCCAACCCAAAGGCCCTTCTCAGGGCCAACCCAAAGGCCCTTCTCAGGGCCAACCAAAAGGCCCTTCTCAGGGCCAACGCGACGTATCAGCGTCGAGTGAAGGCAGAGCCTTCTACGGCGGGAGTGTGGGCGACATGTCGGACTCCGACATTGAGTCCATTGCATCGGATGCGGGTTCGATGGTGGTCGATCTTCGATCACGATCGGCATCGCGGAAGCGGACCTTCCTCAAGGTCGTGTCCGATGGATCCTCAGGCTCGGGTTCAGTGAAGGAGCCCATAAGGAAGGTCAAGGCCAAAAAGGCGACAGCGGCAGACACCCACGACGTGGGGTTAGTCGACGCCCAGCGGGAGTTGGACCTGGCAAGGCGGGAGCGGCTCCAACAAGACCTGGAGGAGCAGGTCGCGGCTAGGGAGGAACGGGCGCGCGTTGCCCGTGCCAAGTCCGGGTACGGGGCGTCCCGTATCCTGTACACGGACCACTCCCTGGCCGAACTGAAGCGGATGGCCGTTGAGGACGAGGAGGTAATCGTCGAGGTTGCCACCAAGTCCTCCCACCTAAAAGGGACTTTCCAGAAGTCCCTTAAATGCCGGGCCGCCAGCATGCGGGGCATCGTCGATGAGCTGGTGGACCGCAAGGCCAGTGACGAGTCGCGGCAACTGCAGGTGAAAGTGGATCGCCTGCAGTCTGAGGTAAGCCAGCTGCACCAAAAGCTGGCTGAAGCCACGGCCCGGCCATCCCAAGCCGAGCCCAGACCTGCGACAGAGGGCCCCGCCCTCTCCTCCGGCCTTGAGGACGTCCTCCGCAAGGTTATGGCGGAGGAGAGGGCGTTTGTTCGTTCCTGCCTGGCGGGAATAGAGGACCGGCTCTTGCCGGAGAAACGCCTCCGACCGCCGCTTGCGGCGGACAAGAGGCGAGAGGAGCCGGTGCCTACCTCCACGAGGGAGGACGCCCTTCTCCCTTCGACCACCCCGACCAACCAGCAGGGCTGGACGAGGGTGGTCGGTAAGGGGAAGGGCAAGGGCAAAAGGACGGCAGCTGTCGTCCCTGCCGCTCCCGCCACCACCACCCCCAGCCAGGCGCAGCCGACTGGCAAAGGGAAGGGGAAAGGGAAAGGGAAGGGGAAGAGCACCCCCCCGGCCCCAGCCGTCCCCGCCACCACCATGCCTCCAAACCATACCCACTAGCATATTAGTGGCGACAAGATGATGCTGATGAAGTCTGATGCTGTCCATAATGTATTGGTTAAGATGTACTACTCACCTTATGGCAGTTAATTTGTTCCACAATATGTACTACACTGTCGCCTTTATGAGATAATTCTGCAGATAGGGTTTCATGTTCCAATTGATGATAAGCATTTAGACTTATGTGGTTACTGTAAATATGAACAAATTTTAGAATTAATCAATAAGGAATTCATTAAACAAAATGGATACAAAACATTTCTTTGGTGTTCGGTTCAAAATCAGTACAATGCATTTGAACAGTACATTTAGTTGAATCATTTCAGTCGAAAGACATATTCCTCTCCATGGGGGCCTGCCAATGTTCCGACTTCCCCAACGGCCCTCAGTTCTACGAGCTATGCGCTCTGCCCACAACCACTTAAGCTTAATAATTCTTGGGTCTTTCGACACTTGATTACTTATTTAATGGTATGGGCCACTGCAAACATCGCGTGCTGAGTATAAGTTTATATTTTTTTATTGGTTGACCTAACCGCTCAGTATGCATCTAACACACAACTAAAATATCACAACCCTCGGGATTATGACACTTTCGATTGCTTACGTACAAGATCCAGAAAGGCTATAGAAAACTGTTTCCGTTCATACATAGCAAAAGTTGAAAATGAGCCAAAAACCAATATAAGATCCTTTTGACGGTATACCAAGTCCAAAACAAAAATTAGAGGTGTTCCAGACGAGGTTTCGTATGGCGACCGTGTCGAGCAAGGAGGTAGTAATGTAGCCAATCTTTTCGCTGAGTATTTTGCTTCTGTATATCATGATAATGACGTGGGACCAACTCTGTTGAGCCATGCACAGTATATAAAGTCAAACTACAGTTTATCTTCCTTCAATATTACGGAGAATATAATATATCTGACATAAAAAATATTAATTTAACTAAAAGCGCAGGTCCTGATGGTCTGCCTCCCATTTTCATTTGGCTTTGTATGGGGGCTCTCATTAAGCCATTACATATATTGTTTAATAAATCACTCAAAGAAGGAACTTTCCCTGATTTATGGAAAATATCACACATCGTTCCCATTCACAAATCTGGAAACATGAACAATGTGACTAATTATAGGCCAATTTCTATCATCTCGCAATTTGCAAAGTTATTTGAAGGTCTCATTTACAACGTAACTTACTCACATATACGTCACTTAATAAATCCTCGACAACATGGCTTTGTTTCTAATCGCTCAACTACATCAAATTTAATTAAATATACGACATTTATTACTGAAGCTTTGGAAGCAAGAGGTCAAGTTGACGCAGTTTATACTGATTTTGCTAAAGAAGTCGCGTAGATCACTCCATTCTTTCTAAAAAATTAAGTCAAGCAGGAATACATGGACCTTTATTGCGATGGTTCGAAAGTTATTTGAGAAATCGCTATCAGTTTATCGTGTTAGCAGGTTACGAATCTGTCCCATTTATACCAGGATCCGGTGTTCCTCAGGGATCTAAATTAGGCCCTTTACTATTTTTTATATTTATTGATAACTTACTCGACTCATTGCATTGTGATTGCTTGGCATATGCTGACGACTTGAAGATATTTTATGAAATAAAATCGTCAAGCGATTGTATAAAACTACAAAACGATTTAAATATTGTTCAAAAATGGTGTGTGGATAATAGAATGTCATTGAACATTAAGAAGTGCCAATACATTACATTTACCAATAAAGTAAAGTTTATAGATTTTATATACCATATCGCCGGATTCCAGCTGGACAGAGTATCAGTTAATAGTGATCTAGGAATCATTTTCGATGCATCGCTATCGTTCCGCCAGCATATTGACCAAATGATTCTCAAAGCTAGGAAGGCACTGGGCTTTATAATCAGAATGTCTAAACCTTTCCGTAATGATAGTAGTGTCATTCTGTTGTACAATGCTCTGGTCAGGAGTGTTCTAGACTATTGCTCAAGTATATGGTCTCCCTATTATGTAACACACAGTGCCAGTGTTGAATCTATCCAAGCTCGCTTTGTCAGGTATCTTTGCACAAGAAATGGATTACGGAGATCTATTCCTGAATACGAAGACAGATTGGCGCATTTTAAGATGATAAGCTTAAAGGAAAGATGTGATATATCAGACTTATTATATCTTCACAAAATAAAGGGTAACGTCGATGCTGAACTTATTAAATATTTTCATTTTAAACTTCCCCATCGCGTTATGATGTATTTGATATACCTGTTTCCACCTTAAATACAACATTTAATAGTCCTCTCACACGTATTGCAAGGCTTTATAACGAACTGACTAAATCAACTAACAATAAGGTAGATATTTTCTCCATGACTTTTTTAACATACAGGCACTTTCTTTTGAATACTAGTTGTTTTTAATTTAATTTAATAGTTGTTTTTTCTTTATCAGTTTAGGTAACGTTGTAGGTTATTGTGAACCTCAAATTTAAATGTTATCACAATCAATGCCATGCATACCTGTAAGTTGTGTATTTACTACATAAGTGCTATATTATTAGTGTAATATGAATTGTTTCCATGTAATTATTCTGTTGGTGTGCTAAATAAATAAACATCGCTTAACGGCTAAAATTTAACTTAATGCTCAGAAATTAAACTGTTTTGGAGGCAATATCACAAATCTTCAGCCTGATATCGATCACTGCTGGACATCCGTCGGGCCCCTTTAGGCAGTGGAGGACTCTGCATCGGGGCTTGTTTCCCCGGCAGAGGTATCATACGCGGCCTGTGAAACAATGGGCTCGTCATTATGTGCGCCCTGGGGTCTAGACATCCCTTCATATCCCGAATAGATGAATCATAATGTCTGATTTTGAATCTACACACATATAATGGTCAAGTATACACACAAAAATTATTTTAATAATCATGAGTAATGAAGATGTTACCCAGTAATATTGTAAAGGTGTAAATTTGCATGATCCTCGACTATAGGGCTCCAAGGGGCAGGCTCGGCTACAGTTACACTCCAGACCAGCACTTGTGTCCTGTTATTGTTCTCACTTGTAGACAAGTGCCTTTCTGTCCTGCGACTGCTACCACCTAGTTCTATGTTCTGTAAGGATAATAAATAAGATTTTAATTTAGTTGCAAAGATCAACAATCTAAAAAAAAAAGCCTGTTGCTAAATAACAATAATCAACAAAATAATAATGATCTATAAATTTAATATGGTTGAATTTTTTTTATTATTTGTATCATGCAATCAGTCATAAGACTATGAGTAGATGTGAAGACTATGAGATGATGTATCATCATAAATTGAGGAAATATAAATTTAGTGACTTAGTTGATTATTTGGCATTAAATGAATGGCAAGAAAGCTTTTTTGACTATAGTTATAATTATTTCACCAAAGTTATTTCAATTGCCAAGCTTTTCTGTGCTTTGGGTACAATAAGCTGTTCCTTCCAGTAATAGTTTAGAAGACAACTTATTTCGCCATTTCAGAGTATGTTTACACAACTGACATAATAAATTACTAGACTAGACTATTAATAACTAAGTCACTAATTAGTAACTAAAATTGTTATTACCAAAAATTTATTAGTAATTACTAACTCAATGTACAAAGTAATTACAAAATCAAACAAATCATATTCATATTAGACACTATACTAAGTGTATGTAATCCTGTAAATTTTGTGTTTGATTGACATCTTTTGACAGACTACTTGTTTCAAGCACATCACAGACCAACTCAATGGCCTCATAACATAGCCTTATGAGCCAATACACAAATGTGCAATAAGGCAGTGCATGAGAATGAACAGTCAAATTTGATTATCAGACCATGAAAAATGTTTCATTTACCTGTATATGTGGATCTCTATCAGAAATGCGGCATGGAAGGTTCACATTGCTTTTTCCAAATGTGACTAATGTTGCAGTCCGGTCATTGTGAGTCAACATCATATGAGTTTTGGAAAGTGCAACTGTAAAAGAAATCTGACATCAATAACACAACTTTCTCCTAGTATAAGCTTGTTGAAAACTTGAATGCATAAATATGCAAACTATGATATAATTTTTTTAACAGGGCAAATAAAACCTGTGAGTTTTAATTGCCTCAGTAAATTATCACCTATAATAACTCATAATACATACATACATGCCAGTCCCGGTTTTGCCTCATTTACTGTCATTATATTCTTCATACAATTCATAATGTAGTAAGAATTATTAAAACTGGCATATAGTTAATTTAATTCATCATCATCATCATCATCATGTTTCCAGTGACCCGCACAAGATCATCGGTCCATCTTGTAGGGGGCCTGCCCATGCTACGTCTTCCGGTTCGTGGTCGCCACTCGATAACCGTTTTGCCCCAACGGCCATCGGATCTACGAGCTATGTCGTCATTTAATAAATTTACCAGGATACAAAAATTAATTACTAATATCACATTATAGCATTACTTAATATTATTTTTCTTAAAAAGAGAATCCTAGGCAAATAAATGCCTATATAGCACAGTACTTTTCAATGATGCTATTGGCTGACACAAAGCACACTGAGAACACTACTCTACTGCTATTACTAAGATGGGGTGAATACGGATGTGTACAATATGAATACAAAGGTAAACTTTTGTTCCCCTCTGTATTTCTGTTCCATTTTACAGTATGGGGTACCTAAATGAACTCAAAACAGGTGTGCAGTTGTAAGGTTAGTACCTTGTAGAACTATATATTTAATTATTATTTTTTAGTCTCTTGTGTGCTTTTAATTACACCGTATCTTTGAGCAATGTATTATCATGAGTCAACACTCTTTCTGCTTGGGACTATTTTGATTGAAACAATATGTCTGAGCACAAGCAGGTAGGTATCTGATATGCCAAAATGAACAATTACTATTCGTTCAGCTATCATGTAATTTTTATTTCTTTTACATATGATCTTACCATTAGTAACAGCTTGTCCTGATAATTTACCAACAAAATATCTGTCAAACAGAATTTGGCTGACATCTAAACTAGGTTGCTTCACTGTGAGGTAGGCTATAACTCCTGAAGAGAATACTACAGTGATCAGCGAGTTGCTCGTCCATTGACAACAGATTATGTTTTTATCGCGTAGCTTTACTTCAAGTTGGCGAAGCTGACGCGGGTGTGCCGCCCGCCATAGACCTCCACGTCTCTCACAGTAACTTCTTTTACCAGAATCATGCACAATTTCATCTACTCTCTTTTTGGTTTCATATCTAGAACAATTACAAATAGTTATTATTGACTGCCAACTTTTTTGTGTTTACATTGTGTATATAACACTTTATTATTGTGATATATAATTTGATTTATACCAAAAATAATTGCACTTGCAATGCAAGTATGCACTGTTTACAGGCTACCTGAATCTTGTAAATTTTTACAGTTAAGTGCTGTTAAAACTTACTTAAAACTTTTGCAGTCGCTAGTTTTTAGTTGCACTGAATCGTCACATGTCAAGAATTTGACTTCGTAATTGATCATTATATTAGTTTTTTATCATAGCTGTTTAAATGTTAATTCATAATTCTGCCCTGTATAAAGTTATTCCTTAAGTAAAAAATAATATCCATTTACGAAGTAAATAATAAAAGTTTACACGACTCTTTATTTGACAGTTCTAATTACATTTTGACGTTGGTGACATTTAATTTTTTCAGTTTTAGTTTTTCTTCTTCAGCCTTATGAGCCTTCCATAAAATACATTATTATTTCATTTATTTTCGTCATGTCAAGTAAAGTCCGTCACAGTCAAGTCATACGTAGTCCTTGTCGTACCCCAGTAAAGCAGTGGAGACTTTACTAGAGGCTTATATGGAGTTATAGATTCAACACAGAAAATCGCAATCCACGGCAATATGCCAATTTCCTCCACTTGTGTACGTTGGCCATGATGTTATGACTAAAAATCCACCATATTTACACATAAAAACTTGAATTTACACCAGTTTTTAAAAATGAAACAATGCCCTGATGCCTCTTTTCCCGCGTTGGCGCCAAAACCCGTTGGTGACTAAGTATGTGTCGTTCGCGATTGAACGATTCAAAAGAACCAGATCTTCAAGTTGTCTCTATCGAACGGGTCACTTTATTGAAAATGATCCGATCGTTCATTTGATTGCACTGACTCGCGAGTCGTAGTCGATTGACGATCGCGTCGTAGGTCGCGGCAATTCGGGTTACAGTGAGAGAAAGAACGAACCGAGGGCGAGCCGATGATGCGGTGACTTTTTTGAATGTATGAACACAGTATAAAAAGTACTAACGTAGTATGACTGACGGCCGATCTAACAATGAACTATGAGTCTTAAATATAGGGTGCTAGAATCTAATCCATTCTTTTAGTTTGCTCCTACTTTAGATATTTTAATAAAGTCTTTTGGTGCTGAAAATTTGTAATTTTTATAAATAACCAAATCATAAAAATTAAACTATAACAAGCGTTTTAGTTTTAGTTTGATTTTTCTGATTGATCTAAGATTATATAATAGTAAAAAAATTACATTATTTTACCAATAATTTAACGATATTTATTTAGTACCAAATAAATTTACCAATGATGTAATAATGATACCTACATACCAAAAAATTTAAAGGTTTTTGTTTTTAAAAGTGCTTATTTTAGTTATTTAATGTCATTCATTAAGTAGAATAACTGATTATGATTTATTGGGATCTGCGATCTGCAATTTCAATCAATCAGAACTATTGTTTTACTATGTATGTTCTTTTGAAATTGAACCATTTAATTGAACGGGTCGAACGAACCAGATCATTTTGTCAACGGGTCAGTATTGATTCGGATCTTTGCGATCGAACGAACGACACATGCTTATTGGTGACAACTTTCACTGTGTTGTCAAAGATTTTTCCCATTTGCCACTTTCATAACGATTTTTCCCGCATTTAATCCTAATTCTTGCTTGCCCTAATATTGTTTTTGCAGTTATTATGTTAAAAAAATTACCCGCCCATTAAACATGTTCTAAACTCACGGAAAGGAATTTTGAAGGCTTACGAGATAAATTGAGGAATGTGGAAATATCAATAAATGTAATGTTTTACACTGGCAAAAATACGTAATAATATCATAGGTGTTTAGCTATTATCCCACATATTAGTAAACAATAGGTGAAAAGAAAAGATTGTAATATAAACTAATACTTTAAAATTCATTTCAAAATGTACTCAATGAATTATTTTTATAAAGGTATTATGTAGGTAATGTAACTATAATTGATGTAATCTGTAATGAAAAAATATTGGGTAATCTGTAATAATAGGTCTTTACCTATGAAATTGCCGTTTTGTATGAAAAAATTTAAACGAATTTTTTTCATGAATTTTTTTATTTGTATTAATCGAAGTAATCACCCATGCAATCAATGCATCTTTGCCATCGCAGTGGCAGTTTATTGATGCCCTTCTTAAAGAAATCAGCTGGACGGGAGGCAACAAATTCTTCAAAGGCATTTTGTACTGCCTCTCGGGTATTGAATTTTTTTCCCGCCAAGAAGTTATCCAAATTCTGGAAAAAGTAGTAGCCTGTAGGCGCAAGGTCTGGTGAGTAGGGCGGATGACGGAGAGCTTCCAACCCCAGTTCTTGCAACTTGGAGACCGTCTGCTGTGCAGTATGAGGTCGCGCGTTGTCGTGCAGGAGCAGCGGAGACGAGCGATTGACCAATGCTGGTTGGAGATGCGCCAGCTTCTCCATCATTGTGCTCAGTTCTTCACAGTACACATCTGCAGTAATGCTCACCCCGTTTGGTAAGAAGCTGTGATGAATCACACCGGCGCTAGACCACCAAACAGTGACCATCACTTTTCTAGGGGTAAGTTTTCGTTTAGGGCATTGTTTAGGTGCTGAACCAGGATCCAACCAACTTGCTGAGCGCTTGCGGTTATCAAACAGAATCCATTTTTCATCGCAGGTAACAATGCGGTTCAAAATTCCTTCATTTGTGTGTCTGTTGAGCAGTGCAAGGCACGTCTCGACGCGTACTTCGCGCTGGCGATCATTGAGTTCGTGGGGCACCCATTTGTCAAGCTTTTTTACCTTGCCAATTTGACGCAAATGGACCAATATTGTTTTGACGCTAACGTCGAAAGCTGCTGCTAATTCAGCCGTAGATTGTGTATCATCAGCTTCCACAACCGCCTTTAATTCGTCATTGTCGACCAAAGTCTTCGGACGACCGCGAGGTTCATTTTTCAGGTCGAAATTTCCAGAACGGAAGCGAGCAAACCAATAACAGGTGGTGCGTTGGTTTGTAGTGTTAGCTCCGTAAACGTCGTTGATGTTGCGTGCCGCTTGTGCCGCGTTGCTGCCACGACGGTACTCATATTCCATAATTACTCGAATTTTTAACGTATCCATGATGACGAAAAAGATTGAAATGCGATGAAAATGTAACACTAATCAATAAAGAAATGACTACTTTTGGAAAAAAGAATCCATGTTTTTAAAATAAAATTAATTTGAAATTAGAATTCTTAGCCAAACAAAAATTATTTTGATTTGAAATGGCCAGTACTGCAGAACGGCAATTTCATAGGTAAAGACCTAATATATATGTCAAGACAAGAATTATTGCGTGTAATATACATGAACTGCGTGGAGATTATGGCATATCTCCCTAAATGATAGACACTATTCCATCTTGGAGACTCTTGCCGAGGTATTTGCCTATCAATGGATGTCTATCGGCTGATATTATGATGATGGAATGAACTATGAACTTAGTGTTATACTTACGTCACCAGTAAAACCGGGAGAAAATACGACCGTGAGAAAGGAAAATCAAATTACTTTCAATGAATACTTTCATGAACTAAGAGTATATTCAGGTGAATTAAAGTATAGTTTTTGGAAAGATTGTTTATTTTGTTACGATTTTCTCATTTATGAACTAATTCTGTAAATCAAAAATTAATGTGGTTGTACATATCTAAGTCTTCACATTATTTATTTAACAACTAAATTATGCATTTTTGGGTTAGACTTTTCCGTTTTTTACGGTTATTCAGACATGTCATGGATTACCTGTAAAACGAGAAAATTTTTAGAGACCAACATCACTTTTTTTTTAACCCATTTTCTATTCTCATAGATTCGTACCTTTAGCGTCCAGGTAAGCATTTGGTTCATCAAAACGGGGTGAAAGAAAACCGTAGAAAAAGCATTGGAATTTTACATTAAGCATTTTAAAGTTTTTTTTTGAAGTTATACTTCTTTTGGCGCGATGGAGAAAAATGATGAGAGTGAATTTTTACGATGCGCGCGCACACCGACACCAAAACATTTAACAGCGTGCAGATAGTTCTAGGTGGTATGAAAATGTATGAGAGTGAACAGCATGACGTTAGTTCTAGGTGGTATGAAAATTGATAACTATGTTCAAGTTGTATATTAAGAAGTATAACTTCCAACGCGTGTACACACAAGGTACACACAAGTTTTTTTTTATGTTACATCTATCTTTTTAGTTGCTAGATATTTTATGTGGGAATGAGTTACAGGAAACCGGGGAAACGCAAACAGGTAAAAATTAGGTAAGTACATGCATACATTTTATTACAAAAAAGTAAAATAATGAATGAAATGAAGTCTATTATTATTATATAATTATGTTTATAAAACTGAATAATATAAAATAATATATATAAAACTGACGCATTCAGAAGTAATGCATGTTTGTCACTAAGGTAAAATAATTTCAATAGAAAATAGAAACACTTTTGGCCTTTAAATTTTAGCTATAGTACCTACAACTTACATATGGTTTGTTTAAGACTTTTTGAACAAGTAACATCACTAATTAAATCAATTTAGGTATCAGTACACAAAATCAAAGAGTTTCGGAAAGTTTTCGATGGATATTGTCATCATCATCATCAATTCAACCTTATCACTTTGGTATAAGGTCCAAAAAATATAATAGCAAAGCCTGGTTTCAGCAAAGTCTTTTGGCATACATTTCATATCGATAGCTTTTAACAGGCAGAGCTATAATATCTCAGAAAGTGAACAGTTAGGATCGTCTTTTGGCATACTTACATTTCATCAAGAAGCTTGTGATCCTTCCTATTGTATGATCCTTCCTATCCTCGACGAAATCCTTCCGGTCCTTACCCACCTCCTTAATTTTTCCATTTTTACAGCTACTTTTCCATCAACATGGAAAAGTGCTCAGATAATCCCACTACCTAAAAGACGGAATCCCTCATCCTTTTCCGAATATCGTCCCATCTCCATACTACCATTCCTGTCCAAAGTTCTGGAACGCCTCGTCCACAACCAACTGAGTACATTCCTCTCCAAGAATATCCTACTTAATCCTTCACAGTCCGGTTTTCGTCCAGGTCATAGTACAGCCACCGCTCTTATCAATATTGCGGATGATATTTGACTAGGCATGGAATGTGGAAAGTTCACGGTGCTTGCGCTGCTTGATTTTAGCAACGTATTCAACACTGTGGACTTTGACATTCTACTTGGCATATTACGCTCTCTTAATATATCTCCAATGGTAATTGATTGGTTTCGTAGTTACCTGTTTGGCCGTCGGAAACGGATTCTTATTGACGATAACTACTCGTCGTGGTGTTACACCAGTGCTGGCGTGCCACAGGGTGGCGTTTTATCTCCACTACTCTTCACTATATTTATAAATTCGATTTCCTCTCGCTTAACTTCTTCCTACCACCTTTAATGCCGACGACTTACAAATATACACTCAGGCACCGGTTGAGCACCTTAGCGATGGCATTGATATTATTAACAATGATATGAAGAAAATCAACAAATGGAGCACAGACCACGGTCTCACAGTAAACCCCTCCAAAACTCAGGTCATCGTGATTGGCAGTTCTAGAATGCACAACGAAGTTGACTGGACCCATACCCCTCGAGTACAATATTTAACAATACAATAATACCACTCATTGAAAAGGTTAAAAACTTGGGGGTATACTTTGATCGAACACTGTCTTGGGGTCCACAAATAGAACAGACCAGTCGCAAATTATATGCTGCAGCAGGATCCTTAAGGAGGTTACGTAATTTTCTCCCAATTGCCACCAAAATTGCACTAGCTCAATCCCTCCTTCTTCCAATCCTTGACTATGCTGACGCCAGCTATCTTGACCTTACGGAGGACAAACTAGATAAGCTCGAGCGACTTCAAAACTTCTGCATAAGGTTCATATTTGGACTCCGCAAATATGATCATGTTTCCGAATTTCGTAGAAAACTCGAGTGGTTACCCATTCGCCTTCGCCGAAATACTCATGTACTCTCCCTTCTTTATAGCATTTTATTTAATCCCACGGCTCCCTTTTACCTCAAGATTAGGTTTCAATTCCTATGTGACACACATTCTAGGTCCTTGAGATCGTCAGAGAATCTAAAACTCCAGTTGCCCACACATTCCACCAATTTCTACGACAAATCTTTCACTGTACAGGCTGCTCGATTATGGAATTCACTCCCTCTGTATATCAGACGCGCGCAAACTTTAAGTTCTTTCAAAACACTTTTAAAAAAACATTATCAATCACTTTAATCTTCACAGCTCGCGATCTTCCATCTTCCTCAAAAATTTCTTTAGTCTTCATAATTATTATTTATATTTATTTATAGTATATTAAAAAGTAGGGAACTATATATATTTATATTTATATATAAGTATATTTTTATGCTATTTATCTATATATTGTGTGTATATATATATATATATAATATTTGTACCTAGGTAGGTACATATATATGTAAATTTATATAAGTAGATGCACTGCCAACTACCACTTTATCTCCCTGCATTGCTTTGGTTCATCCAACGGTTGTCTGGAAGAGATTGCTGTATTAGCGATAAGACCGCCGTTTGTACCTTATTATATAAGTTAACTGAAATTATAATGTTATCCTTCAATTTGGTGCAATAAAGTGTTATCTATCTATCTATCTTCCGTGCAGCAAGCATACAACATGCAAGCAAACAAGCAGGCACGCAGCAGTCATGGTTTCTGTCACGGCTCCGGGGGCCCAACGATTCTGCCAGATGAAGGGAAGGCCCTTAAGAGGCGTATCTACATAGTTACCTAATGCAGAGCTACGAATTTATGTAATTTCGTATTCATTGCCACGCCATTGAAAGAAGCCGTTATTCGTGTATTGGAATGTGTTACGGGTGATTGAATATGCATGACACATCTCTTTCACCACAATTTGTGTGTACAAATAGGTGAATATTTAAGTACCTAGTCATGTTTTTCCGGTATGGTTATGTGTGATAAAAAATATGAGCCTAATATTTTTCGTGACGGTGTTTTCTCTGCGTATTTCATAGGTGTCTTTAATAGGGGTTGAAGGATTATATATAACAAACTTAGAAGCATTTCAGATTTAATTTAATTTCATGTTAGAGGCTGGATGGCTTGAACAACTCTGACACTAGGGTAACCACTACCCATATGATAAGGAAGTAAGTATATGTGAAAGATCATATCATATTGATAATACCTTCGAAATTCTATATATATATATATATATATATATATATACCTATACTACCCCGGATTGGTAGATGGTGCAGGTTCGAGACCCGCCGGACGATTAAATTTATGATTTCCAATTTTTGAGATCGCTATAATATGTCCTGCGCAATTGGCTAGTCTCCGTTGAGACTGGCCGCCGTGGCCAAAATTCGGTCGGGAGGACATTATTATTATAAATGTTTGTATGTCTGTACTCAGGTAAATGTGATAGTAGATGATACTTGAAAGCAGAATTACAATAAAATATAAAACAACGATCTCTTCCATGTAACCTTAACATGGACTAAAGAGGGTAGTGAAAAACGTATTAGGGAGGAATCCTCGAGGAAAGAGAAGGGTGTGGAATACTCAGATATGTAAATTTGTTTTTTTTTACCGAGCAAAACTAGTTTAACACTGTCCAATATATACAGATGTCTAGGTATTGTGTTTAGAGTAAGTATTTTAATTATTATTGAAAGTTTAAAAAAATAACGTTTATTTTGACCATTACATACATACACACACATACACATATTGTTGTATGGATCTTGAGTCTGAAATAAAGAAATATTATTATTATATTATGTCTTTTATTCCATGTCATTCTTATTTTATACATTTACAAATATATAGTTACAAAAAAATATATTTATAAATATAAAAAATAGACATCCAATCGGCAACGGGAGCAGGGTCCATGCTACCGATGGTCAAGGCTCCAGAGAGAGGAACCTCCTCACAATACGCGCCGTCTCCAAAATAACTGCCTTCTGAACCTGACCCTTGACCCAACTGCCTAACGCGAGCCTCTTAAGGTGATGGTCAAGGCTCTTGGCAATCAAACCATGGGCAGAAACGACAATCGGTACAATGATCGCCGAGTCGACGTCCCACATGTCAACAACCTCGCGTGCTAGGTCAAGGTATTTAATTTCCTTGTCTTTTTCAGCTTTCACAAGGTTGTCATCATGTGGGACAGCAACATCGACGATCACTGCCCGGCGCTCTTGGCGATCCACCATCACAATATCAGGCTTATTGGCAACAATAGTCCTATCTGTGATGATGGATCTGTCCCAGTACAATGTGACACGGCCATTCTCCAGTATTGTCTCTGGAACGTATCTGTAGTACGGCACCTCCGACGTCACAAGGTTGTACCGCAGAGCAAGTTGCTGATGGATTATCCTGGCTACTTGATTGTGCCTGTGCAAATACTCACCATTAGCAAGACGGGAGCAACCAGAAATTATATGTCTGAGGGATTCCCCAGGGCGGTGACATGCCCGACAAATGTCAACAGTACCATCCCTCAGTATAAATCTCCGGTAGTTATTCGTCATTACTACTTCGTCAGTAATTGCACAGACAAAACCCTCGGTTTCCGCAAAAAGGTCACCGAACCGTAGCCAGGCTACTGATGCTGTTAAGTCTACATCTGGCCCGTGCAGGGCCTTGTAAAATCTGCCATGAAGTTCCTTGCTCTGCCATACCTCCTTGCGGTCACTGGTACTAAGTACCGCAGGTTGACGCCAGTTAGTTTTGGCTAAGGATAGAGCGGTGAATCCATTGTCCACGGCGATCACGTCCGCATGCATACCCACACTATTATGTAGGAAATAGTTTCTAAGATTATACAGCTCACGGTTATGCAGAGTTTTAGCATTTAAAAAGCCACGACCACCACATTTCCGTGGGATGTACAATCTCATCACAGAAGAGCGGGGGTGATGCATCCGATGTGATGTCAGCCGCATTCGGACTGTTCGGTCCAGGGCGTCTAGCTCAGTTTGAGTCCACTTGAGTATTCCAAAGGAGTACAACAAGACTGGCATGACCCAGCCATTGTAAGCACGCACCTTGTTCCCTCCCGACAAAAGGCTTTTCAGCACTTTTGTCAAGCGGCCCAAGAAGCGCTTATTATTATTATTAAACGAGCCTGTTGGCGTGGTTGGCAAATGCTTGCATTTTCACAGAAGGTTCACAGAGGTCGTGGGATCGAATCCCACCCAGTACAGATATTTGTGTGCATGAACATGTCTGTTTGTCCTGAGTATATATAATTAGTATGTATTTACAAAAGAAAAGAAGTATATGTAGTTTATCAGTTAGTTAAAGTTTAAGACTAAGTTTTAGTTGAACGTGTCCTAAAAGTACGTCTTACTAGGTTCTACGTTACGTATAAAATGCTGCACAAATTATACCCTTGTAAAATTGTACGTAAATTAATAAATGCAGGCAACTTCTCAATCACGCACTTTGATTTACCACAGTATAAGTGAAACCAAGAAATGGAATTCAGTGCCTTATTTCTTCAATACTATTGTGTAAAGTATTTTGTAACGTGGGCGATTCTCCGTAATAACGCCTATACATGTGCCTACTTTAATGTGCCTATTTAGGTTAAAGCGGTCCTCGTGCCACTATATTCATGAAGGGCGTTGGGTTTTTTCAACCAGGAATCAATAACCTACTTAGAAGTGTTTAGATTTTCACGTTGCTTTTTCCGTGCCCGATTTTCATCAAAAATACGTTACAGCATATTGAAAAATTAAAAGACATTGAACAGGGCTAAAAGTATACCTCAGTATTTGAGTAATTCAGACGACAAATTCGCATGGAAATATAGATGGGATATACCTAGATAAAAAAAACGCTAAATGATTTATAATTCATGATTTATATAATTATGAATGTATTACATTAATTATGTACCTATCCAATTTATAAATTATTTTAGTAAATAACTGATTGATGATATATACGAATTAGAATTTTAATTAGTTTGCCCAATAAAATCTGTTTTGTTCCCGATGGCAATTAGCAACTTAAATATCAAACATATTTAATTTTAACGAACTTTATTTTTTTCTTACGTTTATATAATCTAACAATCATTCTGAGCAACCAATTTATATAGATTGTATATCTCTTCAAGATATTTTTTATAAAGTCCTTGTTTATTACTATTTACAGTAATAATAGTAATTTTACGTTTACATAATGTTTACATTATTATTGTCTTCTCTTCGTCATGCTTCTATATCATTATAAGGTTTTGTTAACGAATAGTAAATACAACTCGGCCTAAATTAAATTTAAATAATAAAAAAAAATTGTGATACATTAAAATTATATTTGTAATAACTTTTTTTTAACTATATAGTTTGCATCATTCATATAAGCTTGCTTAGCGCGGATGCTGGCAATTGAAGGTTAATATGCAGCCAAGGTACTTGAACCTTTCTACTGTCTTAATAACTTCCTCCTCTACCTCCAATTTTCACGGGTACACCTTTGTAGGACCTCTTCAAAAGCTAAATACCTTACCACACCTTTCGCAAATGCCTGACAGCTTTCATTGTTGGACTGATGCTAACCATATCCTCAGCGAAGCTGAGGTTATTGACATATCGGTCACCCAACTTGAGACCAACCGAAGTTCCACTCAGCTCTACGATCACATCAAGAGAAGTTTGTTGTGGTATACTACAATACATTGCTCGTCTCGTATGTACATTTTACCTAAACTTTTGATTAATACTAGAATTTACATATACGTAGTTTACCTGTTAGTTACTAAAGTATTTTATAAGGGCATCAGTTAAGCTAGAATAGAGCCCGTGGCATAATATTAGTGATTTTAATATGATAATAGGTTGTAGTTTACTATATACACTTAATAAGCCTAAATGTCTGTTATTAAAAGTCTGACAAGTTTTCTTTTTTACCGAGTATATATAACTTACTTTTACCGTTTATGGTTTAATTTCAACATATGCGTTCTTAAATATCTCCTATAACTTTAAAGTATTCACGCGTCAACTTTAACGTAACAATTAACTGAAGATGTGAAGAACTTTAAGACGATTACGATATTAAAACAGAGAGGAGACATTGGTTCAAATATTGGCGGTACGAATTAGTAACAGTTTTACAGTCCGTAGATAGCTACGCGCTACGTTGGCTATTTGGCGTAGCGCGTAGCTACAAATGTTGGTGTACTGGTACAACTTTATTTCGGCCACCGAGGCGTTATGTTTCGCAATTCCCATGATTGTTATTTGTCACGGGGTGAGAGTAAAACACCTTGTTAGCTCAACGTATGATGTGGTTAGGACCTAAACTTTATTGTGAAAGATAACAGGCTCCGCACTTTGTACAAGTACGTAATCGAATAAAAAGATGTCGTTGGAAAGAATAGTGAAGTATTCTTTGAGAAATAAAATAAAGGGTTAATTAGCAAGTGAATTATCGCCGGTGACTGTAAAACTGTAAAACCGAGAATAATGGATAGCATCATTAAAATACAATAGTCAGTATATAATGTATATACTCAATATTACTGCATAGTATGTATATTTTTCGAACAAATTCATGAAAACCGAATAACATCCTATGATCTGTGAAGTTTTTGACTGAAAGTTAAGAAAATTTACAGCTCATATTTAAAATAGTATTATGGATATTGTCATTTTATGGTTGGTTATTATGTATTAAAGTTTAGGCAGGTAGATTCCAATAGTATTTTTTTTCATTATGTTAGGTTTAATTTAAAAAATATTCAAAATTGTGCACTGCGATAAATTTGCAAATTACTCGTAAATGGTCGACACTTTCATGGATTTCAAGGATCATATGGTGTTATTCGGTTACAAATCCTCTCCCCTACGTCCCTTTTACGGATTGCCTTCATATAACCAGTAATACTATATATTACTACAGAAATTATAGAAAAATAGTTTACATAAGTACTTTATCAAGTTTCAAGTTTCTTTATTGCACTCATGTGTAACAGTTTTAGATGTTTCGCTCACAATAGGTATCAACATTAACCCTGTTAGGGCGTAGCAATATAGCTTTACAGCTTTAGAAGTTTTTATCTTCTAGTTAAAAGTAGTTACTCTTTATATTATAGTATGTAGGTAAAACATTTTTTCAGAAATCAAAAGTGATACAATAAGGTACCAGATTGCCGGTATATTAGTAGTAACCCTGTATCAGTGAGGTAGAGCATAGCTTCATTATGGTTTGTGGGTAGCTCAACTGGGGAAGTACTAACATTACCAAATACAATCCAGGTGATAGCATAAAATGTTAATGTTATGGCAGAACTCATTGGAGTTGGGCAAAGGGTCGGTAACACGTAACTGTTACCAAGTTGGAGCCGGAAGCGTCTACGGTATCCGCTTACCAACTGGTGGGTATACAGTATGGTTGTTTGCCAACTGAGTAGTATAAAGAAAATTTACCTATTATGTAGATAGTGAAAGAAGATTGACCAAAGAAGTATACCTGGCCTGTGTGAATGGAACAACCGGAAGGGGAAGACCTCGTCGAACATTCTCTGACCAAATCGGAGACGTTCTCAAGAAAGGGCAGGTCAGAAGTACCCTAAACCGGCGAGCATGTATGAAGAATATAATGACAGTAATCGAGGCAAAAGACGTGTACAAAGATCGTGACAAATGGAAATCCGTTGTCTCTGCCTACCCCTCTGGGAAACAGGCGTGAGTCTATGTATGTATGTATGTATGTTATAAGTAGTAATTTTCATTTGTTTTTTTTGTAATTGATCACTGTCACCCATGGGCAATCGCAACGCAAGAGGGGCCGCAAGTGCATTTCCGGCTTTTAAAAACGAATAGGCTCGCTTCTTGAAGGTTGCCATGTCATACATGATTAGAAATACTTTGGCGGTGATTTGGTCCCGCAGAGAAGACTTGGGCGGTAAAAAGTTTCTTGTTAAGTGAATAGTATAGACAACCATCCATCCACCGGATATGGATGAAATTTGTGGGAATCGAACCCAAGACCTACGGCATGATAGGCAAGTTTTTACCCCAACCGGCCCGTCAACTTGGCCTGATATCAAGTATAATGTTTTGTGACGGAGATTATTTTTACAGTAAAAGCGGTGTCTTTTGGGGGTCGAACAACTAAGTTGAAACGTCATGCATGGATTTTAGACACAAGTTTGTTTCGAGTGGCGAAGAAACTGCCATCTGCATAGCAGTGTATGTAGTGATAAAGATGGAATGCTTGGATAAGCAACGCAACGATTTAAAACATTCGAAATATAAAAACGTAAACGTAAATATTATGTCACAAATGTGTGATATATTTTACCTTGTTATATTTTATGTATTGACATTTTGATCGTATCGTAAAAATACCGGAATAATAATAAAATAAAAAATAAATTATAAAGAATATAGGCTGGTTTATTAATATTGAAGTATTACTTTTTGTAATGTACAGACGCCAGCACACCAAGCTACCCCAATCTGTCAAATTTCTTGAACCTTATGCTAATGTACTAAAGTTGAAAATCTATAAAAGAAATTTGACAGATTGGGGTAGCTGGATGTGCTGGCGTTTGTACATATAGTTCTGCTCCAACTAATATCAGGAGTAATAGTCAACGTATATTAGCGAAGGGAATATTATATTCCACCAACCACAGGGCAAGTGAAAATACAGGTGTATTATTTCCTAACTGCGATAATATAAGGCTAAGCCCGAACCAGAAAAATATATGTTTTTTTAGACCACACGACTGAAGTAAAACTTAAACATACGTAACCTAACTGGTTATGCGAGTAAGAGAGAAAGAAAATGTGTTGTTTAAACGTAATTCTCTCTATCTTCTATCTCCCTCTCAACTTCCATTCGCTTCACTCGATAACAGCTTACTCTACATGTTAGGCATACAAGTTTTATTTTTTAAGAGCCTGGATTTCAACGTGACAATCGGCCCCTGAATCCGCTCAATACTACAAGAGATACGAGACTTTTTAATCTAGATATATAAATTTCAAGTATTTAACTTATCTAGAAGTACGTATCCGTTTCAGTTATAGAGAAGGGCAATCCAGAGCCCTCCCAGGGTACGTTTCCCAAACATCTGGGACATGGCGCAAAAGGGGGGCCCGGAGCAGCCCGCGTTTCCGGGGTTCCCCCCATCAGGCGCCAAGAGAAGTCCACGGCAGGTAGGTTTAGTCGGTGCGAGTCCGACATACCCACCCGTAGACGCTTTTTGCGGACGGCATGCGAAGCCATTCCCCCTAACAAAATAAAAAAAAGGTATCCATTTCAGTGTGGTTATATAATTTATTTCTCACTAAATTACTCGGGATAAAAAGGTAACTTTGTTTTTAATAAGTCGTTTACAGATATCCTTAACGGTATTCATTGCTTTATCGGACAATGAAGGTTACTGACGTGGAGATGCATAAGAGGGTCGGTTTTTAGGGTCGTTTCGTGCAACTGTCACTCTACGTTACTTCGTAATAAAAGCGCGAGCTACTCACCCGATTAAAAGTTGAAAAGGAAAAAAAGGGACTGCGACGAGAAATGTTGACCTAGATTTATTTGATAAAAGACAATGCCCGTTCTACGCAAATTAAACCCTGTATCGGTGGACTCTACAAACATGCAATTCGCAGACACAAGTCACGCCCAGGACCACAGTTTATGAGTCACACAAATTATTTATTATATAGAAAGATAGTAGTAACATATAATCCTAGTTTTTGGTTGTCAATAAATAAATACAGAAGAGGTCGTTTTAACAATTAATATAATTATGTTGAAAATGCTAGCGATTCTGCCTTAAAGACAAGTAAATTAATATAAATGCCTAGATCATGTAGAAAAAACAGGGCATACATAGAACTTCAAAATACTAAAACTACTTACAATACAGGCATGAATTATATGAGCGACGGGTGCATTATTACAGTAGGGCCAATTTAATAGATCACATTTGACACTTCATCAAAATTCAACAACGTAACCTTAACTGACGGGCATAGAACATTATTTATTTTTTCGTAGCTAGAACTGCACATTAGCTTATTTTTTTTCAATTACGATTTATCTTTATAGTAATAATTACCAAATAGGGTAATTTTACAATTACCTTTACCTACTAGTAACTGACAGATGTCAAATGTGACATCTGTCAGTTGCTTATATCAATTAAGTTTGTCCTCCTTATAAGACCTATGTTAGAAATTTGGCTGCTTCGTTGGTCTATCAGTAGCGCGTTCAACCACAGATAACGAGGTCCTGGGTTCAAATCCCGGGTCTGACCAAAAAGTGATTTTACTGTTAAGAAAATTTCTCGGTATCAGCCCGAAGTTTAGAAGTAATTTTGAATAATGCATCAGCATAAACAACTTTAGTTGTGTTGTCCAGTTTTAGTAATATATGAATAACTATATTGTAGTAGTACAGATTTTTCCAAAAATTATGAAATTATAGATGGATGAGTATAACAAACATTATTTGCCGTGATGTAATAACGATTTTGAACAACTAATTTGGATTACCAATTACGTACAACCCTGTATATGTAATTGAGTTCTCAGCAAGGGTTCTAACAATATAATATACTAATTGGCTTCAAGTCATGTAGCGTCAAATGTACACACGCCAGCACATCCAGCTACCCCAATCCGTCAAATTTCTTTTACAGATTTTCAACTTTATCACAAAAGCATAAGGTTCACTTTCAATTGGGGAAATTTGACAGAGTGGGGTAGCTTGATGTGCCAGCCCATCAAGCCATGATGGGCTGGCTTGATGTACAAGGTTTGGCAAGGTATTTTAATCATTTTACCTGCCCAACTTTGTGCTTAACTCAGATTGCAGACTATACGAAGTCTTATTCTCTTTATAATAGAATAGAGTGTACTGCTCTATAAAACACAGTACATTATCTAATATAAGCAAGTACACGTATCATGGGCGGTCTTATCGCCCTGTTCTTATGAAAGCAACCTTTACGGGCGCCTAAACAGTAATTTTGTTGCCCCTCATGTGTAGGCTTCAGCGCTGAGTGCTATTTGATTGGTGCAATTGGGTTAATACTATATCAGCGGTAGCCTCAAATCCCTTATGTCATGGTTTTTTTTATAAGATAAGTAACCCCAGGGTTAAGTTTCAAATATATAAATCAAATTTATCTCGAGGGCGTGTTAAACTTTTCATTTAAGGAGGGGATTTATTAATCTGATTAAGAATATATACTTATGAAGGGATAAGACAGACAGATAGAACAGGTAACAGTCTAACCTGTGGCTACTACCTCACCTTATTTTTAATAAAAACTGCCACCTGATCCCAAACTAGGCAGAGACTGTATTTTTTTTTTATAATGCTGGGGGAATGCCTCATCATCCACCTGTACCAGGTGGTTGCGCATGCCACCCGCAAATGTGTCTGCGGGTGGATATATTGGACTCGCACCGACTAAACCTAACCTGCCCTGGACTTCTTCTGGCTCCTGAAAGGGGAAGCCCCGGTAATGCGGGAACGCGGACGAAAAATGTCAAAATACATATTATATAAAAATTACATAAATATTGGTTCTGGATGGGAATCGAACCCACGATCTTTGGCTTAGCAGTCAGCGTCCCTATGGTGATCAAACTTTATAATCCTCAGAATAAAGTTTTGACTATGAGTAACATTTCAAAACTGTTTTGATAATTTGAGCCGTGCTGACGGTTTGATTTTAATATAGGTACTGCGTATAACTGTGTTGGACATATCAGTCCGTAATAACCCCCAAAAACCTGATAGGTCATCAAAATTTATAACTCTCTCTTTCCAACACATTCAACGCTGAATGTAGCTATCGGAATCGTTTAACGAAACCAAGAACCGACTTCAAATATCCGTAGGTACACAAACATTAAGTATTCTATCATTTCTGCAATTGAGTTCTAACAATAGTATAATATTTTGCAGGAGTTTCTAAGAAAGAGAAAAGAATTACCGCGAATATACCTAACTACCACCTTTACTCGCATGGATTTCAGATTCTTTTAGTTCTTTGTCCAATAATATTTTAGTGCATTTACGTTAATTTATATATAAGAGCTTAAATATTAGAACCTTAGAAACGTTGTAATTTTCTAAATGAAAGACATAAAGTTTAATCCCCGATTTAACGCAAACAATGGTAGAACTTTCTAAACGACAATTCTAGAAATTGGAAACCGATATTCGTCACGAACATTTAACCATAGAATTTAAAGAATTGTATAAAATAAAAATTAAATTATCAATTAAATAAAAAATGTGTGTTGGATTGGTTCATCCTGGAAGAGACGATTTTCCAAAAACGCTGAACCTACACCGAACTAACACCTCTTTCAGCGTTTTTGGAAATTCGTCTCTTGACGCTTGAATATTCATTTCTCAATGGAGACTAGTCACCTGGGCGACGATTAGCGACACTATGGGAAAAAGGTAAGGTACAGGAACAACGGCTTTACGTGCACCCCGGGGCACGGGGGTGTAATACTCTAATTCCGAGATTTCGGGAAACTAAGAAAGTTTCGTAACAGAAAAATCACGATATCACTTATTCGGCCTTACCCGGGATTTGAACCCAGGACCTCATTATCTGCGGATGCTACGGCTACCGCTACTGACCTACCTTTACACATATGCCGTAGCTGTGCCCGCGACTTAATCCGCACATTTGGTAATGACTCCGTGAATCTTACATCAGAATATCTCTAATATTTGGTCTGTTGTCGCAAATTTATAAAACAATCACATAAACTATATATTTTCATACAAACTTGCATCCCCTATTTCCTATTATTATTATAGGTACACCTTTTTTTTACAAATTTTGAATGTCACATTTATTTATAACGAATCAACAGCTTAAAAATAAGTTTTAAGCTTCGAGCTCTAAAAATGACGATACTTCCATACAACTTATCATAACCCCTCTCAACCCCTTACAACGCCATTTCTGCATTGAAAAGTAGCCTATTTAATTATTTAAGCGCGTTCCCAAAATACAGGCAAATTAGCCTAGCTTGGGAATCAGTTTTCGACAACTTTTGCAATAATTAAGTACCTACCTATAAGGCTCTAAACATTGTACTGAAATGTAAGAATGTATGTACCTATATTGGTGTCAATAAAACGTTATCTTATCTTATCTATGGCCTTTCTCAGGCTCTAGACTATCAGTGTACCAAATTTCATTGAAATCGGGTAGGTAGGCGTGGAAACGCGACAGACCAAAAGACGCATTTATAATATTATAGTAAGGATATATATATATTATATAATATATAATAATCTATATATTATTAGGCCTACCTTTAAAATGTCATTATTTTTGGTGTCAATAATTACAGAATATTCTTAGTAACGTGATACTTCTAGATATTTTTCAAATCATGTTTCGTGTCTAAGGTCATTGTACTGCCACTGACATTCAAAATAAGCTATGAGATAGCAAGGTTTGAATGAATTCCAAGTAGGTATAATTCCGCCTTAATGTCTAATTAAAAAGGGGCCATTCGAAGATACTGTCAAAAATATCTTCGATAAAATAAATTAACGGCTGGCATCTGGCGTAACAGCGTTAGCATTACCACAGACCTCAAGATGAAACTGCCCCGTTGGGCCTTCAGCCAGGTATTACTTCACAGAAATTTTAATTACTTACCAACCAGAGGGCGATCTTAAAGCGATTTCATGATAAAGTTTGCTCTGTTAATTCGTTTTAGAGATTATGATATCCATTCTATTTGATTATGTAGGTCGTTTTTGCTAAATTGTAGGGTGTCGTTTGAAGAAGTTAATGGAGATTTGATATCAAACGACGGAAATTCTATACACTATTTACTTTTGGTAAGTGGATCAAACAAAAAGTAGACAGGAAGAGCGAAAGTAGACCTATAAAGATACAGAGCTGTGTTGTCTGAATCATGGTCATTCACAAGTCTATAGCATTCTTAGAGGAAAGCAGTTCTAAGACTCTGTAGTATCGAGTCGGCATTCCGGGAGGACAAGCCAAAGCCCTCCTAGGGTACCAGGGGCCAACAGAAAGCCACAACAAGTTAGCACGACAAGTCCGACATACCCTTTTTGCGGGTGGCATGCGAAGGCATTCCCCTGCCTTAAAAAATGACTACAGTATTACGTATAATAAAAAGTATGTACCCATTTTGATAGTCGGTTAAGAACAATGGTCTATCTAGCAAGAATCCTTAAATGATGAATCCTTATCCAATTAAAAAATAATATGGAAATCAAAACGCACACGTGGCGCAAAGGTTAAGATATTCGCCTCGCCACTACGTATCCCGGGTTCGCACAGAACAACTATCTGTGTGACCCATAAGTAGTTGTTCTGACTCTGAGTGTTTTTTGTGTCCGTTAATTATATATTTGTAAAGTACTCCGTTACACCGGGAATAATTTCTTTAGAGTTTATATGTCTTCGGTATTTGTCAAACGATTTTGACCATGGCTGTTTATTCGATATAAATAATAATAAATATCTTGGGACAACTAACAACTACCATCACAAACTAGACAGAGCCTGTACTATGGTAACCAGACAACTGATAATCATACTTATATCTTTCTAAATATATACATTTTATATATAAATTACACCAATTATAAATTAAGCCTGGGTGGGAACCAACGATTTCTGGCTTACTTAGCTAGCACTAACCACTAGAGCAATAGTTTAGTAAAAATTACACAATTACAATTTTATTCATTATTACGGTAGCTTGAAGAAGCTTTTAACACCCTTACCTATAAAAATGGATCTTAAAAGCTTCTTTAATCTACCGTAACCACTTGTTTACTACCTTGATTGTACAAAAAAGAACTGTGAACTTCATGCCTTTTTTTCATTTACATGTTACAGATTAGGTAAGAAGTGCTTTATGAAGTCGAAGATAAAGCATTAGCACACATACTCCAACAAAAATACAAATCAAAGCGTTTGGTTGCCACTCTAATTTTATTTTCAATGCTACTGATTCGGATGACTTATCCGAGATTCAAAGAGGCACTTTATCTTCAAACACATAAACCGACATTACATAAATATCTTCTAAAAAGAAATAATTCAAGAAATGAAGCCATTATCACTTTGTGCCCGAATACATTTTATTGAAATGGCGGTTTATGGCAATAAAAAAGAAAAATTACGTGCGAACATCAATAAATAAGGGCAAATACAGGAAACAATGCCCTAGCTTTGTCGTTTTATTAAAGTGAATTAACCTACGGGGATTGTCTGTGAAAAAATATAAATTCACGAGGCACGCCTAGAATTAATATGATACTATTGTATCGAAAAACCAGTATGTATTATGGTATTATTGATAACGCAGTCGTTCAATCAATTGAATGAAAAATAGAGGGAAATATGATACAGGCATGTCCTGTTTCATATTTCACTGTATACCGGACTGAGCACTTTAACCCTTAATCGGGCATAGGACATGTTCATAAAAGCTCTTATTACAACATAATAGAGTTTAAAATAAGGTGGGATCTATTATCCTATAGTCCGATTAAGGGTTAAGCAGTCCGGTCAGACTGTGGGCCCGGGTAGTACTCTGGTTTGAATCCGGTACGCGAAAAAATAATGAATAGTTAAGCCGTGCCAATGGCGGGACCGTGACGATGGCTCCGATTAACAATTGAGAACATTTATATTTTTTTTTTACGGAAAACTAGCAAGCGGGTCACCTGATGGTAAGTGATCACCGCCGCCCATGTACGCCCGCAACACCAGAGGTGTCACGGGTGCGTTGCCGGCCTTTAAGAGTCAGCAAACAAGTGTTGCTTACGCTTCCCCCCCAGCCCAATGAGCTCTGGCGACCTTACTCACACGCAGAAACACAACACTAAAGTAATGAATGTTATTATTAAAGTATGTCTCCTGTAAGGTGGAGGTACTTCCCCAGTCGGGCTGCTCTTTGAGCGAATGAACGCTGTGCCCTCCCCCCTCTTAAAAATAATTTAAAAAAAATTAACTCCCCTCTTAAAAAAATGTCCTTCGGGTTAAATTTTGGTGTTGGCGGCCGGTTTCAATAGAGACTAGCTATTTGTGGGGAACATAGCATACAAATGTCGTCACAAACTAATCTCAGCTGCATTTTCTAGTCCCTCAGTCTCATGATCCGATGAGACGGCTAGCCCAAACGATCAGAAATAGGTCAGGTACAGGACATACGGCATTATTTATTATTACTTTATTACTTTCCGCTGTTGCTGTGTGGTGACGGCCTAAGAATATCACCACCCCCTCTCATCCCGTGGGGGGACGTAAAAGTCGTCCCGAGGGAAATATATACACCAGAGAACGGGCAGCAGCGTTCTCCTGAGTACCATGTCCACCTTACTGCGATCGCCAACCCGTCTGCCAAGCGTGGCGATTATGGCAAATCCCCTCAAATGACGGACACAACCAAACCGCGGCCCCCAGTCCCCGGCAGCCCTGCTATTCCCAGCCGTGGTAACAGCTGTGGTTACGGCAGGGCAGGGGGTGCTAAGAATCCCCGGCAGATTCCGCGTTACCAACACCGACGACCTCTGGCCCTGGCAACATATAACACACGTACACTGCGGGCCGACGAGAAGATAACCGAACTGGAGGAAGAATTGAGCAGGTTACATTGGGATATTGTAGGATTATCTGAAGTCCGAAGTGAGGGGGAGGACTCGATAATACTGAAATCCGGAAACCTGCTCTATTACCGGGAGGGTGACCAAATATCCCAAGGTGGTGTCGGGTTCATAGTCCACAAGTCCCTCGTGAACAACCTAGTGAAAATCGAGAGTGTGTCGACGAGGGTTGCGTACCTTATACTGACAATCACCAAGCGGTATTCGTTGAAGGTTATACAGGTATACGCACCCACTTCGACACACTCCGACGATGAAGTCGAGGTTATCTATGAGGACATATCCAGAGCCATACATAACTCTAACTCGTATTTCACTGTGGTCATGGGGGACTTTAACGCGAAGTTGGGCAAACGATTCGGTAATGAGCTGAGAGTGGGGCAATTTGGAACTGGAGACCGGAACCCCCGGAGCCAAATGTAGTATGTAAAGAGTCCCTCCTTCTCCATGAAGTCGGCCACTTCATGGAGAAGGAGGGACTCTTTATGATGAATTCCTTCTTCAGGAAGCCGGATCACCGCAAATGGACCTGGGTGAGCCCCGATGGTAAAACTAAAAATGAGATAGACTTTATCTTGTCGAGTACGAGACGTCGATTGTACGAGACGACAGATGTTCAATGATGTCTCCGTGATCAATGCGGTTAAAACCGGGAGCGATCACAGACTGGTCAGAGGCTCATTGAACCTTAATGTCAAACTCCAGAGGTCCCGACTGATAAGTCTACGCTCCGACCTTTACCTATCCACGTTCAAAACCCCGAACCATTTCAGCTCGAACTGCAAAACCGTTTCGAATCCCTAGCAGACTGCGAGGAAGTGGACTCATACTATGACAGGCTCGTAGAAGCTGTCCATACGGCTGGGTCTAAGGTCTTCAAAGCCCGTCGTACAAACAGAACTAAAAAGATCTCTGACTTTACCCTGCAACTTATGGAAGATAGACGGAAAATGGTTCTGACATCCTCAGATGATGCTATTAGATATCGGCAGCTCAACAGACAGATCTCAAAGTCTTTGACTCGCGACACGCGGCAATTTAATACAATTAGTATTAAAGAGGCCATCGAGCGAAACAAAGGCTCTAAAGTGTTCGCAAGAGCTCTGTCTGTTGGACAGAGCCAACTGACGAAGCTGAAGACTGAGGATGGTAGAATCGTCACGTCTAAGCCTGAGTTGCTGGGAGAGATCGAGAAGTTCTACGGACAGTTATATACGACAACACAGCCACCTGTCAAAAGTCATGCCTCAGATCCCAGAGCACGACTAACCCGACATTACACCGAAGACATCCCGGACGTCAGCCTGTACGAGATTAGAATGGCTCTTAAACAACTCAAGAACAACAAGGCGCCTGGTGATGATGGAGTTACAGCAGAGCTTCTGAAGGCGGGTGGTACACCAATCCTACGGGCCCTTCATAAATTATTTAACTCCGTCATACTAGATGGTCAAACGCCACAAGCATAGCACAGAAGTGTGGTGGTGCTCTTCTTCAAAAAGGGCGACAAAACCCTATTGAAGAATTATAGACCCATCACACTGCTGAGCCATGTTTACAAGTTGTTTTCGAGGGTCGTTACGAATCGTCTCGCGCGCAGGTTTGACGACTTCCAGCCTCCCGAACAAGCCGGTTTCCGAAATGGCTTTAGCACCATAGACCACATACATACGCTGCGGCAAGTTATACAGAAGACCGAAGAGTATAACAAGCCACTGTGCTTAGCGTTTGTGGACTATGAGAAAGCCTTCGATTCGATCGAAACCTGGGCCGTACTGAGGTCTCTCCAAAGGTGCCAAATCGACTACCGGTATATCGAGGTGTTAAAGTGTTTGTACGAAAACGCCACTATGTCAGTGCGACTCCAGGACCAGAACTCGAAACCTATCCACTTGCAGCGAGGTGTGAGACAGGGAGATGTTATATCTCCGAAACTGTTCACCGCTGCATTGGAAGATGTCTTCAAGCTTCTGGACTGGAAAGGCTTTGGCATCAATGTCAATGGCGAGTACATCACTCACCTTCGATTTGCCGATGATATAGTAGTCATGGCTGAGACCATGGAAGACCTCGGTACAATGCTCGATGACCTCAGCAGAGTCTCTCAACAAGTGGGTCTGAAAATGAACATGGATAAGACGAAAATCATGTCAAACGTCCATGTTGCACCCACTCAATTGAAAGTTGGTGACTCTGCACTCGAAGTTGTAGAGAACTATATTTACCTAGGACAGACCATCCAACAAGGTAGGTCCAACTTCGAGAAGGAGGTCAATCGTAGAATCCAACTCGGCTGGGCAGCGTTCGGGAAGCTACGTAACATCTTCTCGTCCAAAATACCGCAGTGTCTCAAGTCGAAAGTCTTCGACCAGTGTGTGTTGCCAGTGATGACATACGGAACAGAGACGTGGTCGCTCACTATGGGCTTTATTAGAAGGCTCAAGGTCACCCAAAGAGCAATGGAGAGGGCTATGCTCGGAGTTTCCCTGCGGGATCGTATCAGAAACGTCGAAATCCGCAGGCGAACCAAAGTCACCGACATAGCCCGAAGAATTGCAAAACTGAAGTGGCAGTGGGCGGGGCAGATAGCTCGTAGAACCGATGGCCGTTGGGGCAGAAAGGTTCTTGAGTGGCGACCACGAACCGGAAGACGCAGCGTGGGCAGGCCCCCTACAAGATGGACCGATGATCTTGTGCGGGTCGCTGGAAACAGCTGGATGCGAATAGCGCAAGACCGGCAATTGTGGAGATCTTTGGGGGAGGCCTTTGTCCAGCAGTGGACGTCTTTCGGCTGATATGATTATTACTTTCCGAGGCAAGAAAGTGTAACATCGCCAACTTCCAGACTCCAGGCGGATACTTAGAACTTTACGTAACAGAAATACGTAAAAAAAATTCCAGTGTCATTTTTGGCCCGACCGGGGTTTTGGAACCAGCACCTCACTATCTGCGCTTGATGCAACCGCTAGATAGACGAGAGAGTTAATGGTGAAAACAAGATATTTATTCTAGTGTATATCAGAATTATATTGGATCTGACTTAATACCTAGTGACTAACGAGTATAGCGATGTTGGTTACTGATAACCTATTTTTTTTTTAAGTCAGGGGCAATACCTGCGCATTCTATCCGCAAAAAGTGTCTGCGGCTGGGTATGTTGGACTTGCACCGACTTAACCTAACTGCCGTGGACTTCTCGTGGCGACTGATGTGGGAACGCGGATATGCTGCCCCAGTGCCCCCTTAGGTTACTGGTTATCTATAGCTTTGTCGTTCAGATACCATGACTCCTTTATTTTGGAAAAAGAAATAGGATAATTATCTTATAGCTGGATTAAATCCGTGGAATATATCGAATTATTAGTACAGATATCTTCCATCTCTCTCTCCCTCTTGATTATTTTTTTTCCTTAAGTTCAAGGTTCTTCATAGGTTCTCTGCCGTGGAATATTCGTTTTCCGGCCAATTCCTTGAAATTTTAATTTCATTCTCGGTTGTACAAAAAGTTAACGACACACGTTAACATACACGGTAAATATAAAAAAGCTCTACAACTCTGACGTTAATTCTCCACCCCTTAACGATTTCGTCCGGTTATTTTTTTCCAGTTAAAACATATAAAAAGTTTAATCAGCTTACGTATTTTTATGAACGGAATCAAAAAGAGGAATATCCGTTATCAATGAGACAGGATGATTAATAAAAGTTCACTTGGTATTTTTTTACCACTTTATTTATTGAACTAAAATTGCTTTTACAGAGAAGAAGAAAATTACATGTATATACTATATTTAAAGTACTTAGTAATAATTTAAAAAAAAACTATACGTATAGAGCAGAGGTTAATTTCTCAAGTGCGGGTGTTGTCTTAAAACATATATATACTATAGTCAAAATTTATAATTAATAAAAAATAAACAATAAAATAATATTAACATACAAAAGGCTAAAAGTCAGTCTTGGGTGTTAAAATAAGTTGGGCATCGCTCCAATGAGCATCCTGCCCTGAATACTAGATGGCAAATGCTTAATCGCTGTCAAAAATATTCGTGAACCCTCTGGTCACATGTAGCATCGACCAAGCGGCGTTTTTTTTTTTGTGTTATTGTTACCGCAATTTCTTCGTTATTAAAACCGATTTTGATTACTATATTTTATTCGTGAGGAAATGTCCCCATATAAATACTGTTCAAATCTGTGATTAAGGTAAATAAAAGTTAAAGTGAGTTTTATATTTTTTAAACGGTACTCAATTATAGAGATATGCGTTTAAAATACGACGGCGGCATGATTCTGGGAAATAACTCACAGTTGGAATGAAAATGATAACCCGGATTTATAGCAACCAGTTGGTACAGACAAAGGTTGGTACTGTAAAGTCACGTCAATGGATATAATTGCATTACAAAAACCATCCTGTTCGTTTACGTGGTAAAGACGCTGTAAATATTAATTGTGATTCCATCGTCGTCAACTGTACTTTCATAGTAGCACATATAAAAGTCGATCGATATCTGACTGTATTTAATTATAGCTGAGACACTCATGTTAATTTTAGAAACCGCATGCTGGATAAATTACATTATAATATTGCAATATATATATATAAAATAATATCAGCCTTTTTAGCTTCCTCGTATAGTCAAATAGTCATTTATTGGTAAGATTTCTTACATGTCATGAAAATGATTACAAAAATATATTAAATGTCTAAACAATGTCAAATCAAAAATACTATAAACTAAACTTGAGTCAAATACATAATAATTTGTTCAAAAACATAAAAAAGAAAATAGGTCACAACATGGTCAGCAAGTCAAAATCATAAATTACATATTATTATGTCAACATATTAGATTTGTAATGGATAAATTTATCAACGGAATAGAACGATTGCTCGATAAGCCACCGTTTTAACCGAGTTTTAAAACTCATTAAGGTTGGGGCACTTGATATGCTCAATGGTAGTTTATTATACACTGTGCAGCCCATAACATGAGTAGTTTTGGATGTTTTAGTCAGTGTCCTCGGTACCGACGTCAGCTTATTGCTATGCCGTGTGCAATAGGTGGGTATCTCACTCCGCTTGGTATACAGTTCTATGTTTACCCTAACGTACACTGCATCTTGGTACAGCACTATTGAAGGTAACGTCATGATACCCAATTTTTTAAAGTGAGGCTTTGCGGATACGTCTTGTGGTATATTAACTATTGCCCGGATGACACGTTTCTGCATTCTCGCTCCCAGTCTGCAGCGCGTCCCCACAGCTCCGCACCATATTGAAGCAGCGAATACACCGTAGCAAAATAACACGGACTTCTGCCACTGACACTATTTTACGCAATCGGCTGAGGGCGAAGCATGCACTCCCCAATCTTCCGCATATTTTATCAATATGGTTATCCCACTTGAAGCAACTCAATCTCGAACCCTAAGAATGTAGTTGTTTCAACTTGCGCAATGCTCACTCCATTTGCCGATACCGTCAGAGGTCTTTGTGACCGGCCTGACAGTACAAAGTGAATGAAATGGGTTTTTGCTACGTTGAGAACAAGTCCATTCATACAGAGCCACTGATCAAGCTGGGCAGCTACTTTATTTAGCTTTTGCTCCAAATGATCGACCGTCTTCGCTGTAACTATGGCCGCGACGTCATCCGCGTACATTAGTATTTCAGCATCAGTTACGGTGTTCGGCAGATCATTTAGGAGCAACGAAAATAAAATATTAGACACCGACGAGCCCTGTGCCACACCTATCGTTGACTTTAATGGGTCTGATCTTTCCTTGCCCTCGCAACCCACCACCACTTGTGATCTGTCATGCAGCAACTCTGTCAATAGTGCATGTGACGGGCCATCCACTCCATAGTGCTGTAATTTTACAGCAATCACAGCGCGGTCAGCCACGTCAAACGCCCTTGACAAATCACAGCATATCAAAGCTACCTGCTGTTGCTTACTTGGCGTATGAGTTCACGGGTCAAAGTTGTGGTCGATCTACCTTCTCTGTAAGCATACTGTTTGTCCGTAAGGGCGTCTGTAGTCGTCAGAAACTTAATTAAGCGGGAAATTAGGCCGTTCTCGAAAATCTTTGCCACCGTGGGAATAATCGACACTGGCCTATAGTTATCGATGCAGTCCTTTTCCCCCTTACCTTTAAAAAGTGGTGAATTTTTACTATGTTTCAATGGTGCAGGGAACTCACCTTCTTTCAAACATAAATTGAAAAGATCGGCAAGGACGGGTGCTAAAGGTATAGCCGCTAACCTGATGAGTTTCATCGAAATACCATACGTGTTTTTCGACGGCTTAGGTGTGATACGCGTTACAATGATCTGGTACACCTCATCAGCTGTGAACGGATTCAACCGTAGTGAACGGTCAGCTGGACGGCTCACAGCATAGAGCTCATCTCTCACACGCTGTAAATCAGCACAAGGTGCACCACAAGCAGTTACTGCTCCTAGAAAACGAGCATTCATAGCGTCCAATGCAGATTTTTTCGAGTGGTACGGTTTCCCATCCACATCCTTAACAATATTAGTAAAGTCAAGACAGGGTGTGTTATCTTTTCCTCTCTCCTTGTTCACAACAGCCCACATTGCCTTACAGGTATTGTGAGAGTTTTTAATTAAATTTGAGTAATGTCTAGATTTTGTGTCATAAATTAAATTGTCAAAATATATTTACATGTACTGACATGTAAATAAAATTAGTTAGTATTATATTATTCGGATTACGCTCACTAATTGCAATACAGTCAAACAATATTAATTTAAAATCCTTAACATCTGGCGTTACCCAAGATGAGTCATATTTAATGGTGTGGCTCACTTTCCGTACTGGGAAACAAATGTCAAGCTTGTTTGAAATTATATTAATAATCGCGGTAGCCATCGTGAGCGGATTACTATTGCGCAACTTTATTTCATTCCAGTCTACACTATCTTATATATGATTAAGAAAATAATAGGGTTCTAGAATGGATACAGAAGAAGGAAGAAGCAACATACCTACCTATTAAAAAAAGAAATTAATTACGGACTAGTAGAAATAAAACAAAAATTGTCTTTCCAATCGTATTTTCAAGGTTTCCTCAAAGTTCTAACAGGACTATAGAACCAGGATTATTAATTAAGAAGCGAGCGGATTCGTTATCGTTATAAATTGACATACATATTAAGACCTTCCCAAGAAAGCCGAAATATATAGAGGAAGATTCCATCCATTTTGTCACTCCAATAATTAATGCGTTCGATCCGTATCAAGGAAGTTTCCTTGGGATACCCAGTTAGTCTGAAAACTGTTGGTATTTTGTCGCAATAAATTTATTTTTTTCTAAAGTAAAGTAAAAGTAAAGTAGGCTTTATTGTTCTGATTGAGTAATAATACAGTTGTTACATGTTTCATGGTAGACACATCAATCAGCCCGTTTTGGGCATACAATATTTATATTATAACTAGCGGCCCGGTACGTGCTTCGCTACGTATAAGGCATAGTAATAAAAAAAAATGATTATTAAGTTCATTTATTCAAACAAAAAATATTTAAAATTGCTAAAAGAAGTTGATTTTAGACTTTATCAAGACTTTTTTTTAATTTTTTCTACGTACAAACCCTCCCTGGACTTCCACGATTAATTCAAGACCAAAATTAGCCAAATCGGTAAAGGCGTTGTTGAGTTATATCATTACAACGAAAAGTGGCATTGATTTTTATATATATAGATAGGTTATGACACGGGTATACATCAAAGTTAGGTACGATACCAAAAAATATAATTATTTTCATTGTTCTACTTTTTGTATATTTTATAAATTTTCTTCTTAATCGTTAATATTGTAGAAATATTTTTCTGTTAGCCATTTTTTTAATTTTAAGTGGAATAGTTTTAGTGGTAATTCTCGTAGTGTTTGAGGTATTTTATTATACACATATTTAACACACATAAACATACAATTTTAGGTATTATATTTCGTAATTTTAGGTTAAACTAAAGGTAGATTATATTAGGATATTGAGATAGATTCAGATAAAAGCAACAATATATTTTCTTTATACAATATTTATACTGTTCTGACAGGGCGAAGGTGGGTTAGCGAAGGCAGCACAGACGTCGTCCATGAATTTGTCACCATCGTTCTGTTTTCCATTAATTAGTATATAAGGAACGTGCTTAAATCCGGCTTTCTTGCTCTCTTCACCATAATATTTCAGAAGCTGGGTGCCCTTGGGACCCTTGGCACATTGTTTTATTTCCGTCGTATCTATGTTCATTAATTGTCCGCACTGAAAAAGAAATGAAAGTTTCAAAAATTATAGAATCTTCTTCAATTCTGCCTTTGTCTACTTATACAGGATTCAAGGGGAAGCAGGTGTTGCTACAAAATTTAAACTACAGTGCCATCTGACTTCGGCATCTGAAAAATTATATATGGTATTCGGGATTACAGTGGGTTCAGTATTTTGCTATCCCTATTGGACAAACTGAAGCTAAAAGAGAAGTAGAAAGGAAACATTTTAAAGTTTCAGTTGGTTCATGGTTACTAAGGAGCAGTGGCCGAAATGCCCATACGATTGACGAGCTTAAACATTTACCACGTGATGAGTCTACAGATGGGTGACCGCTTAAGTGGTATTATTACTGAGATAAAGATCTCAGAAATAATACCACAGGTCTAGGGCACAGTAAGTAGTTGATCCCGGTTGTAATTATCAAATAATTAAATAATTTCAGCCGGGATAAAATAATTATAATTAGTTGTTAAGTCATAATATGAGTACCTTGAATAACTTCGTCACTTGGGCACTCAAACGTGAAATAATAATGATTAACCTTAATTTTCAGTAGCAGCTTAGCCCAGTATCTGGTAATTAGCCGTAAAGTATCCGTATGTCAGGGAGAGCATGCAATGTCGTCAGTGCAGCGTTTATTTTCGTTCATGTCAGTTAGCCCGTCTGATTGTATAATGAATTCCTTGAGCACACCTGTATTACTGGCGGCCCTTGACATTTGTGCTCAATATGTCCCACGCAAATAGTTGACCTCTGCCTTGATATTGCCTGTCGTGGCCGAATTGTTTTAATGTACGAAAGTCTGGGGCTCTGAAGTATTTCTTTATAGGATCAACTTACTGTATTAGCCGCTTCATCATCAGACCCTTCATTTGCTCGCGAGTAGTCCAACATACAGGAGTTGAAGAATACTGCTTTCTTAATATTACCCAAGTAGTCTATGGCACATGCATGAAGCTTGTTTCCATAGCATTCTGGTGGGCCGTGCTGACATTCGAAGTTGATTGTGCTGCCGTTTATCACTATCTGTAAATGGGAAAAGAAGAGCCGGAGTAGTAAAAGAAAGGTGAATACACCCTGTATTCACTAGTTTTCTTACGGTGGTAAACACCATAAAAATTATGCAAAAAATTTCTCCAATTAGAATATACTTATTTTGAACTTCAAACTTATTTTCTCCTTCAATCTGGCTTAGTGAAAAAAAAAAAGACGGGAGCGGCACTCCATTAGCTTAAAGTATGTCTGCCTTGTTGCACTCGAGGGAAGTGGAATCTAGTTTTCCAATTCTTCCAAATAAGAAATAGTGAAAGAAATATAAATTTATTCAGCACTTGGGTATTAACATATACTTTTACCTTCTTGTCAAGCTCACAATGCAGCAGTATAGTGAAATATAATATTAAAGTAACCAGATTTTTGAAATAGTATGTCTGTACAATCTGTTTTATCACATAACAATAAATTTTCTTATTCAATTCATTGTGGGATTTAAGACATTTACGAAACTATGTAAATTACAAAATTTAAGGTCTTTTCTTCGTAATTATTAACATAAGAGTTTGAGGGGCGTGTTCACAGATTAGTTCCAATTTAAAAAGAAATGCCATATTAGCTACTTCGTTGATCTGCTCACGTGCCAAGTGTAGTCATAGCAGGTAAGTTATCGTGTATTATAGATCGTCGCATTATTTACAATATGTACTAGAGTGTAGTAAAACAAACGGTCGAACTTTGTTAACCAGACAACGGGTAATTCATATAAATGTATTGTAAAATACATTTATATGAATTACCAGTTCGTTGGCTATATTTGCGCTACGAAAACTTTCATTACTGTCTATGTAAAAATACCCTGTCAATGTCAAAGTGTCTCCACCGATGTAACAGCAACTGTATGTCATTACATCGAACATACAGTTGCTGCAAATATTTGTGTGATGAGCACGAATATTTGTTTCTGAGTCATGGATGTTTTCTATGTATTTAAGTATTTAGTATGTATATCGTCGCCTGGTACCCATAGTACAAGCTTTGCTTAGTTTGGGGCTAGGATGATCTGTATGACATTGTCCCTATATATTATTATTATACATCGCAAATCGGACGCGGTAGATATTTTTGCATGATACTTAGTAAGTCGTTACACTCCGTTGGAGCCATAAGCAATTTCACGCAAACCATAAAGAAACCAATATTGAAAACTGAACCATTGAGACAATATTCAATGAAATATAGCTAAAACTATACATTTCGATAATTAAACCTATACATAAAGTTATTGTCGAGATACCTAACAAATACTTATATCTAACTATAGTACACTTGATATTATCTAAACTACTTCTGGTGAATAATTATTTTGCAAAGAATAACAAGTTCATTAGGTCAACTGATATCTGACAGTCGCTCATTGTATTAGTTCAATTTGAATACACACCTTCGCATTTCCAAACGGATAAAGGTAAATATCCAAATAATCAGCTAGCTTGGCCACTGTAGAATTAAAATGGGCAGAATCGAAAGTTCTACAGTGTGGACACATACATTCGTAGTATAACTGTACTTTTACTTTTTCTTCTGTAAATGTTTTGGGTTCTGAAGCTTGCTGATTTTCTTTTACTTTTTCCTCCATCGTGGCCGCATTGTAGAAAGCTGTAGTTACATCCTCTTTTGAAGACAAGGCTATGTCAATATCATTTGACGTTACATCTGAAATTAATAAAAAATATTGAATGTATAATAATAAAATAACACATAATTATGAATAATGAATTAATGATATGATGACATGATTCTCGTCGTTAACTAAAAAAGTGAGAGGTAGTAGTTTAACGAGCGGTTTCAATTAATTTTGTTAGTCCCCAGAACTCTCCAAAGTGCCTTGCAAGCATCATAATAGCTGCTTGGAAGTAAATATATGAAAAATATTTGATTTTGAGAGGAATTCAGTCCATCCATTTGGAGGGTATGATGTGGAATAATGTGGATACAGACAGACGGACATAGGCCGAAGCCTAAATTACTTTAAATTAAACATTCGAGTATATCTTTTATTTTATTACATATTTTATCTTATGGCCTATTGTTATGCAGTGTCGGAGTTGTTCCAGCCATCAAGTAGGCCCTTGACGTGGCTAAGCGGTTTTTGTCTACCGAATACAACCGTTTCTATCCAGGTTCTACAGCTTACCATGTCTTACGAAGTACGAAAATCTCAAAAATAAAATTACTTTTGCGCTCACCCAACCTAAGACAAACTGCGTGCCTAGTTACTTAGCCTCCTTGATGTCTACTGGTGATAAAAAACCATCTTTAATTTATTTGTATTGGTGGTTAATAAGGGAGAAAATTCAAATTAAATAAAAGTTCGCGTTTGCCACACTAACCATAGTGAAACGCGAACTTTTATTTAATTTGAAATTTAAATAAACATTTTCTTTAAAAACATTATGACAGGTAGGTATTTTTTAAACTACAATAAAGGTGACATAGACATGACACTGGCAGAAATTGCTGGAGAAAACAGCATATTTCCAAAAAACAGGTGCCATAGCATTTTTAACGCTACCATAAGGAAATAGTAAAACTCCTTTTCATATTGAAACACTACTCAAAGTTAAAAAAAAACTATAAATAAATAAATATCTTGGGTCAACTATACACTGCCATTTGATCACTAATTAGGCAAAGCTTGTACTGTACTATAGCAAACGGACAACTGATCAACATACTGATATATTTCTAAATCATCATCATCATATCAGCCAAAGTGCTGGTAAAAAACTATAAATAAATAAATATCTTGGGTCAACTAATACACTGCCATTTGATCACGAATTAGGCAAAACTTGTACTGTACTATAACAAACGGACAACTGATCAACATACTGATATATTTCTAAATCATCATCATCATATCAGCCAAAGTGCTGGTAAAAAACTATAAATAAATAAATATCTTGGGTCAACTAATATACTGCCATTTGACAACTGATCAACATGCTGATATATTTCTAAATCATCATCATCATATCAGCCAAAGTGCTGGTAAAAGGTCCCCCCAAAGCACAACTTTTGTCGGTCTTGCGCTACCCGCATTAAGCGGCTTCCAGCGACCCTCACAAGATCATCGATCCATCTTGTAGGGGCCGGCCCACGCTGCGTCTTCCAGTTTGTGGTTGCTACTAGAGAACCTTTCTGCCCCAGCGGCCGGTGGTTCTACGAGCTAAGTGCCCTCACCATCATATCAGCCGAAAGACGTCCACTGCTGGACAAAGGCCTCCCCCAAAGATCTACACAATTGCTGGTCTTGCGCTATCCGCATCCAGCGATTTCCAGCGACCCGCACAAGATCATCGGTCCATCTTGTAGGGGGCCTGCCCACGCTGCGTCTTCTGGTTCTAAGTGCCCTGCCTACTGCTAATTCAGCATGGAAATTCTTCGGACTATCTCGGTTATTTTGGTTCACCTACGGATTTCCACATTTCTGATTCGATGTCGCAGGGAAACTCCATATTTCTAAATACATGCATAATATGGATAAGATATATAATACATCCATCATTATCCTGATATCGTCCACTGATGACGTATGACTCCGCCAAAGGTTTCTCTGACATTAACGTTTGTAAAGGTTTGCTGTGGTCACCGCGCTTGGCATGCGACTGGTGACTGCAGTTAGGTGGTAGCCATAGTACACAGGTGGCGTTGCCGCCCGACTACCTGGTGTATCCTTTAGTCGCCCTTAATGATGATGATAGGATAGGATGGCATGGAATAGCCATGTTACTCTTTCTAGACTGGAAACCACACGGCTAATACGGATAAAATATATCCAGACAGAAAAGTCGTATTCATAACACAAAGTTCTGTCCTGGGTAGGGATCAAAATTAGTACCCCTGGCTTAGCAGTCATGGTCACAAACCACTGCCACTATAATAAGCCGCCTTATCAGAGCATATGACCACTTCCGACCAAAGAACCGACTGGAGACGAGAGCATTTGAGAGGGATTGCGGTCGGTGTTTGTACTATTATTGCCTTGCGTTGGCACAAAAAATATTTGATACAAATGAAGTAGAGAAATAAGTTTATTATAATGTAAAGGGGCATACCAAATACTTGTTATGTCTACATATATGATAAACATAAATTGTGACTGCCTCGCTGGTCTAGCGGTAGCGTGTTACCGCAGAAAATGAGGTCCTGGGTTCAAATCCCTGGTCAGGCCAAAAAGTGATTTTGGGATTTTTCCGTAAAAAGAAATTTCTCAGTATTATATTACACCCCCGTGCCTCGGAGAGCACGTAAGGCCGTCGGTCCTGTACCTGAACTCTTTCCGGTCGTGTCGCTAGGCGTCCCATAGGAGCATGAGAGTGATGGAATAGAAAGTGCCCCTGTGTTTGCGCACACACTTGTGCACAAACACATATGCCCTGCGCAGTTGGCTAGTCTCCATTAAGACTGGCCGCCGTGGCCGAAATTCGGTCGGGAGGACATAAAATATTTACATACATACTATAAATTGATAGTGTATAATATATATAATAAAAATATAGGTACATATAATATAAAAGAGTTTTGTTGTGAGTTTTGAGAACTTTACAAACGTAGTTCTTCAAAGTGCTTCAACAATTTAACGCGAAAAGAGATTCGGCTATTATTATAACAAAGTTTTAGTGTCCATACATACCGCTTACTTGAGTATTAACAGCAATAAATGTGATACACGTAAAAAACAATAAAACACAATAATGAATCATCATTATTTTAAATCGTAATGCAACTATGAATACGATATGCGAGGTATGTGCGATACTGAGTGAGTTCAGAGGCCGAATGAAATAACTAACTAATACGGCCATTTAAATATGTTGATTAGACTCGGGTCAATTGAATAATGAGGTGAAACGGATCACAATAAGTAAAGAAGCAAATACAAATAGTTTACAATAGGATGAGATGTTCTCCTGTCTAGTTCTTTGAACTGTTCTTAGTGTCTGAATGGAGAAACACCTACACCTAATATGAAACAGTTCGCAGTAGGATGAGAGGTTGTCCCGTTTCGTACTTTGGACTGTTTTTACCCCAAAAGGGGCAAATACCTACTCCTTACATAAAGCAGTTCACAGTAGAATGAGAGGATGTCCTGTTTCGTTCTTAGAAAGATTATTAGTGCTGAAAGAGCAGCCTGAATGAAGAAGTACTTGCACCTTGCATAATACCTGTAGTGGTAATATCTTAATGTTGTGTATCTGTGTATGAGTTACATTGCTGTAGCTCGTCAGGAAGGGGATCTCCCCTTCCTGACGAGCTACAGCGGGTCCGTGGCTTAGGCCCCCAGTGGTCGAGGCACCTGTGGCCGACGCCCCCGATTCGATTATTTTAATTCAAAGCAATTTTTGATCAAATGTACTATCAGGCACAAAAATCTTTTACAAAAATAATAAATGTCTCATCATTACAGCTTAAATAAGTCCACTGCTGGACAAGCCTCCCTCAAGAATCATCTTGAGGGGATATGCCATAATCGCCACGCTTGGCAGGCGGGTTGGCGATCGCAGTATGATGGTCGTAGTACTCAGAAGGAAGCTGCTTCCCGTCCTCTGGTAGATATTCCCTCGGGTCGACTTCTACGCCCCCCACGGGATGAGATGGGGTGATGATATTCTGATTCTGATATTTGTCGCCGTCACCAGACAGCAGATATATATGTCTAATGGTGGTATATGTATAATACATTAAATCATAATTATATTTATGTCATAGCAATGCTTTTATATTGGATGTATGTTTTGAAAAATGAAAGTCTTAGTTATTTTTTATTATTTTCATATATTGTTGTAGATTGGAATTTTGTTACTGTACTTTTCACTCGTAATTTTCCAATTTTCGTTACATATAATTTTTTATAAATAATGGACTTATATCCTTATTTCTAGAACGCAACGCAAATCCAGCGTGCTACAATGTTTTTCCAACAAGTCTATATTTAACTATATTGTAAATATTTCGCACAAGCCCTTGTGAAGGATCTTCGCTCGTCATTATGAGATGACTTTCGTATCGGTTACATATTGCAATATTCAATAACTTGACTCAGGTGTGAAAGAGATATACTTAATATCTATTCATACCTCCTTATTATTTTAAATGTTGTAGACAAAAAGATGGGCTTTTTATTGTTGCCAATAACTGGTTTGGCTCAGTTAGCTAACGATTTGGTTGAAAGATAATATTTCTACATGGTAATTTATTATAAATGTATATTAATATATTTTATATTAATAACATTCACTAACATTTTATATGAGGTCTTTTTAATTTCTGGATGATTGTACATAATAAATATGTTTTTAATGTAGAAAAAGGTGTGTAAGGATAAGGTTAAGTGGCGATCTATTTTCTGTGCAATTTGATAGATAACTTTTGTTTGGCAAGGAATAATATTATTATAGTGAAACACTTTTCTCATTTACTGTACTAAGTGAAAAAGCACAAAAATAAAATGATATAAAATAAATCCGATCGGGGGCGTAGGCCACAGGTGCCTCGACCACTGGGGGCCTAAGCCACGGACCCGCTACAGCAATGTAGCTGGTATTGTTAGTGTACTGACAAGTTGCTGGACAAAGGCCTCCGAAAGATCTCTATTGTTGGTGGCCTTGCGGGTATAATATATTATGATATGATAAATTTATGACATTATTTTTAGTAGATTTTTTATTACATCAAAACAGTGATCCGATTTACCCCTATGCACTTTAACGATAACAGGACATTGAATGCCAACCGTGTCGCACATTTTTTCGTAAAGTTTTGTATATTTATACAATCTGCAGTAGGATTGCAAGTAGTGTTGTAAATATAAGCGCAGAGAGTCGAGTGTTGAGCGCTTAGTCGACGCTTTGAGCGTTTAACGCCCATGAACGTTAACGCTCGCAACTTAATATCGCTAGCTTTCCATATATTTATACTTCATATATATATATATATATATATATATATATACTTAAAAATATTTGATATGATTGTCATATTTTTTTAATTAAAATAAATTATAGTAAGATAATAAAATCCCGTGGTATTATTAAGTATAATATGAATAGGAATAACTCTCTTCTAAATTATAATATGTTTGCTTGACGCTTAAGCTCGAATCGAGCGCCGAAGCGTCGTGTTCGCCTGCTCGAATGAGCTGGTTTTACCAAAACGTTCAAGCCACTGCTCGAGCGTTTTAGACCTGACTGGAGCGGTAACAAACTGCTCGATTGCTGACACGAGCGTTTAAGCGCCGGCACAAGCGTTTTACAACACTAGACTGCAAGCCACCTGTAAAGTTGCATTTTAGATGCAGTAAGATTCACTGAGATGTAGGTTAAGCGGCAAACATTAAAGACGCACCCTATCTGATCGATCTTCAATTGCAGGAGCGACTCGTGACTTCGCTTACTAACGTAGAGCTACAGTTGCACCAAACGTTCCTAAATCGACTCTCACATGTGTCTATATGCCAGTAACCAACCTGAGACGCTCTGAGTAACCTAACCTGGGGTTCAAACGCTTGAATTTTGTTTGTAGTTTTAACTTTTCGACGACTTATGACCCCACTAGCTTTATCTGGTAATGCAGTGAACGGCCGCAGAAAGGAAGAAAGGATGTAGTATTGAAACAATGGTCTTTACCAATTACTGTTGGTATGATCGCAGCAGAAGGATAAAACTATCAACTGACTGCGCATAAACTTGTACCTGAACTGCACATGGACTGTAACATTAACTGCATAATGAACTTCACCAAACACCAATGTCTATTATATTTATATTAATAGGTCTTTACCTATGAAATTGCCGTTTTGTATGAAAAAATTTAAACGAATTTTTTTCATGAATTTTTTTATTTGTATTAATCGAAGTAATCACCCATGCAATCAATGCATCTTTGCCATCGCAGTGGCAGTTTATTGATGCCCTTCTTAAAGAAATCAGCTGGACGGGAGGCAACAAATTCTTCAAAGGCATTTTGTACTGCCTCTCGGGTATTGAATTTTTTTCCCGCCAAGAAGTTATCCAAATTCTGGAAAAAGTAGTAGTCTGTAGGCGCAAGGTCTGGTGAGTAGGGCGGATGACGGAGAGCTTCCAACCCCAGTTCTTGCAACTTGGAGACCGTCTGCTGTGCAGTATGAGGTCGCGCGTTGTCGTGCAGGAGCAGCGGAGACGAGCGATTGACCAATGCTGGTTGGAGATGCGCCAGCTTCTCCATCATTGTGCTCAGTTCTTCACAGTACACATCTGCAGTAATGCTCACCCCGTTTGGTAAGAAGCTGTGATGAATCACACCGGCGCTAGACCACCAAACAGTGACCATCACTTTTCTAGGGGTAAGTTTTCGTTTAGGGCATTGTTTAGGTGCTGAACCAGGATCCAACCAACTTGCTGAGCGCTTGCGGTTATCAAACAGAATCCATTTTTCATCGCAGGTAACAATGCGGTTCAAAATTCCTTCATTTGTGTGTCTGTTGAGCAGTGCAAGGCACGTCTCGACGCGTACTTCGCGCTGGCGATCATTGAGTTCGTGGGGCACCCATTTGTCAAGCTTTTTTACCTTGCCAATTTGACGCAAATGGACCAATATTGTTTTGACGCTAACGTCGAAAGCTGCTGCTAATTCAGCCGTAGATTGTGTATCATCAGCTTCCACAACCGCCTTTAATTCGTCATTGTCGACCAAAGTCTTCGGACGACCGCGAGGTTCATTTTTCAGGTCGAAATTTCCAGAACGGAAGCGAGCAAACCAATAACAGGTGGTGCGTTGGTTTGTAGTGTTAGCTCCGTAAACGTCGTTGATGTTGCGTGCCGCTTGTGCCGCGTTGCTGCCACGACGGTACTCATATTCCATAATTACTCGAATTTTTAACGTATCCATGATGACGAAAAAGATTGAAATGCGATGAAAATGTAACACTAATCAATAAAGAAATGACTACTTTTGGAAAAAAGAATCCATGTTTTTAAAATAAAATTAATTTGAAATTAGAATTCTTAGCCAAACAAAAATTATTTTGATTTGAAATGGCCAGTACTGCAGAACGGCAATTTCATAGGTAAAGACCTAATATTACTCCCAAAATTGGTAAGTACTGATTTTGTTCTCATTGTTAGCATCCAACACAAGGCATATTATAATAATACTAGCTGTTCCCCGCGGTTTTACCGAGCTTGTACCTACTATGGAAACCAGATAACATATATACTACACATACGTCTTTTCTTTAGTAAATACATACTTACATAGATAATTACCCCCAGACGCAGGACAAACACACATGTTCATGCACACAAATATCTGTCCTGGGTGGGAATCGAGCCCACGACTTGCTGCGTGAAAGGCTAGCATCTACCAACCACGCTAACCAACCCGTCATAAATGTCCTAATAAAACAAATAAATCAGAAGAAAGTAATGGATTTCATTCTTAACCACTTTTCAATAAAACTTTGTTAGTAAGAGATTTTTTTTTTGTTTTTTTTGCCCGCACTCGTGAATCTAAACCCTGTGTCGCGGGGTACTTTACAAACATATAATAGACGGACACAAATAACATCCAGACTCAGAACAACTATTTGTCACACAAATAGTTGTCCGGCACGGGACTCGAACCCGCGACACGAAGCGGCGAGGCGACTGTCATAGCCGCTGCGCCACATTGATAACTATGTTAATTACTAATTGGCTTCCTTAGTGTAAAATCGTAACGGTTATGTGTGAGTTATTTATTATTGATCTTATATTAGATTCGTACAACTATTTACTATGTTAGCTTGTCACTACAGTCTTAATTATAATATTGGTTTTCTACTAAATTGTTATAAGATAAATATAATTTTTTGTATAATAAGTTAAGTATATTTAATTTGTAATTATTTTTAATAGATCAATCATAAATACCAACCATTCAACAAAAATTTTAACCATAGTTTAACCAGATTGATGTTGCGCGGTTACAATAGTAACATCAGAAGTAATGCTGCCTTTAAAAGTCTAATTTCCCGTCCTAAATAACTAAAAACGTTCAGGAACTTTGTAAATTAATCAATAATATTATTAGAAGTTTTAAAAAAAATACAAATATGGGAAGATTGGTGTGTTGGCATAGTTGGCAAATGTTTGCTTTTCACGCCGGAGGTCGTGGGTTCGATTCCCACCCAGGACAGATATTTGTGTGCATGAACATGTCTGTTTGTCCTGTCTGGGTCTGGGTGTAATTATCTTATATAGAAGTATGTATTTACAGAAGAAAAAAATAGTATATGAAGTATATCAGTTATCTGTATTCCATAGTACAAGCTCTGCTTAGTTTGGATCAAATGGCCGTGTGTAAATAATGTCCCCAGATATTATTATACAACATCGATTTATATTGCATGATTACAATAGTAACGGACAACTGTTGGATTATTAATTAAGAAGCGACCGCTCTATAAGCGCCTTGTTTCTCACATATTGTTAATATATTTTTGACGGTCACCGTAGCCTAGTTGGTAGTGCTCCTGCCTACGAAGCTGGTGGTCCTGGGTTCGAATCCCGGTAAGTGCAAATATTTGTGTGATGAGTACGAATATTTGTTTCTGAGTCATGGATGTTTTCTATGTATTTAAGTATTTATCTATCTTTATAAGTATGTATATCGTCGCCTGGTACCCATAATACAAGCTTTGCTTAGTTTGGGGCTAGGATGATCTGTGTGACATTGTCCCTAGATATTATTATTTACCACCTCTAAAGAAAAGGAACACTTCATGTGGCGCATTATTAAATATATCAAAAAAACAAGTTTTGTGTCATTTTTTTTCTATACCTAGATAACTCTACAATAAACTCATAAAAAAGACGTTCAAAATCAGAAATAATCTTATAGGCAATCTCACATATTTTTCTACTGGAAGCGCCATTCTGGGAATTAAACATACTGTCCGAAATGACATAGAGAGAAAAACACCGATAGCGTGTTTCCTGGATCTGTCGTAAGCTTTCGATCTGATCAATTATGGCAGACTCTGGGTTAAGCCAAAGCGTACAGAGGTATCTGGTGAATGTACGCAGATCTTAAAGTATGTCCAATGTGGTAAATGGTATACACGACAAATTAATCAGGTGAGGTGGGGTAGTGCTTTGAGTATGGTTTGAAGTGTGGGGTAAAACAGGGGGGTTTATCTTCTCCAATACTCTTCAATCTGTATATGGATCTGTTGCTTGAAAAGCTTAATAGTATACATGTTGGTTGCTATATAAATGGCGCATCCCCTAACGCTTTGAGGCTGCTTATTGAGACCTGTGAAAAATATGTAGATTCACATTGTATCAAATACAATTAATAAGAGTGAGCTTCTCATGTTTAGGGTTGGTAATAAATGTGATCCTACTGAGGTACCTAAAATATTATTAAAAGGCTCACCCATTAAGCGAGTTAACAGCTTTTAATACTTGGACATATTATGACACCTGACCTTAAAGATGACGAAGACATTGAAAGGGAACGGAGGATTTGCACGGTGTAGCAAGCAGGTGAAGATAACTCTTCAAAGCCTATTTTCCATCATTCTACACCTGCAGATTAAGTAGATATAGTCGCGAAGCTTATAACGCCCTTCGGGTTCAATACAATAATGGTTTCAGAATACTGTTGGGATTACCAAGGTACTGTAGTGCATCGTAAATGTTTGCAGATGCCAATACGGATGGTTTCCATGCTATCATCCGCAAGAGGGTGGCGACAATACTGCACCGGACACCTACCTAGTAGTTCAACAGACAACAGCGTTTTGAGAAATATTTCAGAGCAGTTTGACAACCCCATACTAAGCCACTGAGCAAAGTCATAGGGGTTGGCAAATTAAATTTTATCTGTTTTTATACTAACATAGTTCTTTAAGATTTTCTTTTTTTAATAATAAAAGCATTTATTCTCTCCTCACAAGATGAACGTTACAATAATCATATTTAACTTAATGTACATAGATCTTAATTAGTTCAACTTTGTGAGGGACTGGTGCCTGATTTAGGTTTTAACAAAACCTGTATTACAGGTCACCAGGACCCTCCCGCGGTTAAGCCATTTTAAAACAACAAAAAATGAACAGGTCGTATGGAACAGCGTTGTAATAGGAATAAGTAAGGTGAAACACACTTATATAACTATAACTAGTAATTACAGAGAGACTATGTAAACTTATTTCTAATTATTATTGCTAAGATCCTTATAATCAAAGTGAAGAGTGAAGAGCGTGTGAATGGTGAATATTTGTGTCAAGGAAGAGGGAATTGTGAGTGTGTGATAGAGTGTTAATTATTGAAATTACGGTCGTATGTTGTGTCTTTTTTTTGTCCCCTCACACCTGCATCTACAGGTATGAAAAATCAAAAAGAAAGACGTGTTAGTGGAATTGAACTATGTGTCGGTGTGAGTGAGTTGTGCTAGTGAGTAACGAGTACCAAAGAATTTTTTTTTTATATGAGAGGCGTTAATAATTTTTCTGTCTCAAGATAGTCCAAGCCTTTGAGGTAGTTAGTTACTAGAAATTTGCAGCGGTTTTTATGGCAGGAGTATATGTTGAGTTTAGTATTTATTTTATTATATAGAAAAAACCTAAAAAGCTATAAAATCTATGGGAAAGAGCAGTATTAAGTTGTTTAGGAGGGCATACATGACCTATTCTACGTTTATCTTTTCTGTTATTTGGGTCGTAAGGTAATTGTGAATGTTTAAAGAGTACAGTAAGCAATATAAATCTTTGTCTTACCGTGAGTACATTCCATCTCTTATAGACATCGACAGTGGGATGGCAATACGGCAGAAAGGCAGCCACCTTTAGGATTGCACGCTGGGCTCTTTCAGCTTCTATTAAGTGGGTCTTAGCTGCACCTCCCCAAGAAGTTATGCAGTAGTCTATAATAGATTGGCATAAGGCATAGTAAACTAATTTTACTGTATTGTAATCTGCGGCAACTCTTAGACTCTTAAAAATGTAGATGAGCTTACGTAGTCTTGGCACAAGGCATTGTATATGAGGTTTAAAGTTTAAAAATTGATCGATAACTATTCCAAGATATCTAGTGCTCTCAGTTCTTTCAAGAACGGGTTTAATTTACTTATACCTAATACTATGGATACAATTATCTGAATGAAATGTTTTTATTATTTAATTATTATTCCTTAACAATGGAACGCGTGGAATAACAGAAATGTATAGAGAAAGATTCCATATATTTTGTTACTCGACGCTCGCGTAGAATTCATGCGTTCGATCCATACCAAGGACGTTTAGGTACATTAGGTACCCCAAGAAAACGTCCTAGCTAGTCTTACAACCAATTTATTTTTTCTAAAGGTGCCCGAGATGTATACGGATAAAAACAACAATACATATTCTTTATAAAATATTTATTTTTGACAGGGCGAAGGTGGGTTAGCGAAGGCAGCACAGACGTCGTCCATGAATTTGTCACCATCGTTCTGTTTTCCATTAATTAGTATATAAGGAACGTAATTAAAACCAGCTTTTTTGCTCTCTTCACCATAATATTTTAGCAGCTGGATGCCCTTGGAACCCTTGGCACATTGTTTTATTTCCGTCGTATCGATGTTCATTAACTGTCCGCACTGAAAAAGAAATAGTTCCAATAAGTATAAAATCAATAAAATTTTCATTTCTGCCTTTTCTACTTATACTGAAATAAACCAGATACTGAACTACAGAATCTGAAAAAATAGATAAGGTATTTGGGCCTACAGTGGGTTCAGTATTTTGCTAACCTTATTGGAGAAATCGAAGTTAAAAGAGAAGTAGCAATGAGAAAAATAAAGTTGCACTTGGTGCGTGGTTACTAAGCTGCAGCGGACGAGGTACTCATAAGTAAGAGGGGTTCCGATTGCCGAGTTTAAACATCTGCGACGTGAAGAATCTACAGATAGATGACCGCTTATGTGCACATGAAGTAGTCAATCCCGGCTGTAATTATCAGATGACAGTAGTTTAGGCATGTTATGGGTACCTTGAATAACTCCGACACTTGGGCACTCAAACGCGATTTAGTAATGATGAACCTTAATTCTGAGTAGCAGCTTAATTATCGGTAAAGTATCTGTATGTCAGGAAGAGCATGTAATTTCGTCGGTGCAGCGTTTACTTTCGTTCATGCCAGTCAGCCCGTCTGATTGGATAATGATAAAGAACTCCTTTATGGAACAGTCATGTATTTCTGGCAGTCCTTGAAATTTGTGATATAGCCTGTCCTGGCCGAATTGTTTTAATGTACGAAAGTCTAGAGACCTGCTCTATTTTTTCCATAAAATCAACTTACTGTAGAAGCAGCTTCATCATCAGACCCTTCATTTGCTCGCGAGTAGTCCAACATACAGGAGTTGAAGAATACTGCTTTCGTAATATTACCCAAGTAGTCTATCGCACACGCATGAAGCTTGTTTCCGTAGCATTCTGGTGGGCCGTGCTGACATTCGAAGTTGATTGTGCTGTTGTTTATGACCATCTGTAAATGGAAAAAGAAGAGCCGGTAGTAAAAAAAAGATGAATACACCCTGTATTCACTAGTCTCCAAACGGGTGGACACACCATAAAAATTATGATAAAATATCTAATTAGAACATATTTTGAAATACAAAGTCAGTTGGTCCTTCAATCTGACCTTATCTTATATACTCTGAAAAATAAAACGGGAACGGCATTCGGCATTGAAGGCGAATCTAGTCTTCCAATTCTTCCAAATAGGAAATAGTGAAATTTATTCAGCATTTGGGTATTAACATACACTTGTACCTTATTGCCAAGCTCACAATGCAGCAGTATAGTCATTTTAGAACTAGTGCATCTGTGTAGGTTTTTTTTATCACATAATAATAAATTTTCTTATTTAATTCACCTCAGGATTTAAACAGTTACAAGTCCCGGAACCTGTGTGAGTCACACAATTGAAATCCCTTATGTCCAATGTAAAAAATACCCTGTCAAGTTCAAAGTCTAACCGATGTAGCATCGATTTTATGAAAAATGTGATCAGGCGAGACCAACGGAAGTTGAGAGGGAGATATAAGTTAGTGAAGATAGAAAGAGGGAGACACTAACGGTTTGTATATTACTGTAGAGGCAGGAGAGAGAATTGCGAGCACACCTATATTTAATTTTTCTTCAGTCGAGTGGTCTAGGCCACGATCGTATTCTTATGTTTTATTTATTCGTTAACTTTTAGCCTTAATTATTACAGCTAAAGTATTAGTACAACATATATTGTTGGCATTCCAATACTACTTATGAATGTTCGAGTTTTCTAGGCATTCAGCTATAAAAATAAAATGCATGCAAATCGTAAATCTGAACTCCAACTTTGATTTGTGAATAATGCTAAAAAACGAATGACTGATTGTTTGGAATGTGTTATCAATAACATATCTAATAGATTTCTACATGCAACTGTAAACATATTAGTCGGCCATGTTTCTATACACGAAGGCGATGGGTGGCACTTACATTCTCCGTAGGGTTGTTCTCAAGGGAACTTGTAAATTGATCTATCGTTCCATCTATTCATATGATAAAATTGTAGGAAAGTCTAAACTGTTCATTGAAATTTTTTTAAAGGAAACTTAAGGCGTGATCTACAATCGATATCGCAGCCAAAATTTATAGTTTAAGAATTTTTGTCTGTTTGTCTGTATGTCCGGGCTAAACTCAAAAAGGAGTGCATGGGCTTACTTCAAATTTTGCATGAATATTACTACGAGGTCGGGTCAGCATATAGGCTACATATTATCAGGCTATCACCTACGTGGGAGGAGCTGAGATAATTTATAAAATTTAGCGGGGCAGGGGAGTATCTAATATAACCCTTGTCAATTTTTATTCTTAAAAGCTTATGTTCTTAGTTATGATAAACACCCACCAACAACCTCGCAGGACCAGAGTACTAACACCATAAGCAACAACTATTGTTCTACGAGTTCGTGATTCATGTATTCCACTAAACAAAATCTTAGCTATATTTTTACTAACATAGAATAAGTCTTATGTATTACTAACAATTTTGAGTCTTTGGTTACTTTAATAAATAACTTTATTATTAGTATAACTCAATACATGAAAATAAAGAAATGATTTTTATCGCTTTTGTTAGGGTTAGGTGGTCAAATGGCAAAAAACGGAACCCTTATAGATTCGTCATGTCTGTCTGTCTGTCCGTCCGTATGTCACAGCCACTTTTTTCCGAAAGTATAAGAGCTGTACTACTGAAACTTGGTAAGTAGATGTATTCTGTGAACCGCATTAAGATTTTGACACAAAAATAGAAAAAGAAAAATTATTTTGGGGTGTCGCCATACATAGAACTGAAACTCAAAATTTTTTTTCCGTCGTATCCATACATGTGGGGTGTCTATGGATAGGTCTTCAAAAATGATATTGAGGTTTCTAATATCATTTTTTTCTAAACTGAATAGTTTGCGCGAGAGACACTTCCAAAGTGGTAAAATGAGTGTGTCCCCCCCCCCCCCCTTTAACTTCTAAAATAAAAGAATGATAAAACTAAAAACGAAAATTGGTTTGAACGAGATCGAGCAAGTAGTTTTTTTTAAGACGCATAAACCGCAATTTATTTTCATTTAATCAACTGAAATACTTGCTGCTATGGAACCCTTCATGTGCGAGTCTGACTCGCACTTGGCCGGTTTTATTGTACCTGCTGTCGTGACATTTTTAGGTCTATGTGTCTATTTTTCATTCATAAATGAAAAGACGACGCGCGTACGTCACTAAACTCGCGCGTTTGTGCAAGGCCCGTAGAGTTATAAACATTCAACCGGAAAATGAAATTAATACTTATTTTTGTTTGATATCAATCGATCGGTCAAGATAAAAAAGAAACAAAGGAAAAATTTAATTTTAATTTGTAACTGTCATGGCGTATACTTTACCAACGCCATACCAGTGGATGCATACCTACGTATGAAAACCGTACCATTTGAAAACTACCCTTACTGCCTATGTAATAAAGATACTGTCAATGTCAAAATTTATACATTGATGTGGCGTCGACTGCAACTGATAGATTAACTGTGCTATACAAATAATCTAAAATGATATTGGTAATTGTAATAGTGGTAGAATAATATGGCCAGCACCATATTATTCTACCACTTAAGAAGCCATACAAGAATACATTCCACCACGCCTCGCTGTAAAACACTTGTTTACTGTAATCCTCATCCTAATCCTTTCTTTTTATATCAGAGGGCGATAAACGAGCAACTGGGTCACCTGATGGTAAGTGATCACCGCCGCCCATATACACTCGCAACACCAGAGGAAACACGCGGGTGCGTTGCCGGCCTTTCAGTCAGCAACAAGTGTTTTTGACGCTTCTCCTCCCCACCCCTATGAGCTCTAGTGATCTTACTCACACGCAGAAACAAAACATTAAAATAATGAATGTTACTATTAAGGAATTGTCTTCTGTAAGGTGGAGGTACATTTTCAGTCGGTCTGCTATTTGAGCGAATGAACGCTATGCCCTACTATACCTCTCTTGAATAGACGTTATCGGCAATTGTAGCACATTATAGCACAAGCGGTCATTTAGATCCATTGCTAGAGCAGTTCTCTTCAGTCTGTCTTGTGATCCAGTACCAAATTAGTTAGGTATGGTAGGTTGTTATAAATATGCGATAAAAGGAGGAACCTCTTACGTTTAGACAATCTAATACTCATAAAAATAACTCGAACACAAAAAAAATGTACTTATATAATTAATTTTAGTTTAGCTTTTAATACTTAGCTGACGGTCACCGTAGCCTAGTTGGTAGTGCTCCTGCCTTCGAAGCTGGTGGACCTGGGTTCGAATCCCAGTAAGTGCAAATATTTGTGTGATGAGCACGAATATTTGTTTCTGAGTCATGGATGTCTTTTATGTATTTAATTATCTATCTATATAAGTATGTATATCGTTTGGGGCTAGGATGATCTGTGTGACATTGTCTCTATATATTATTATTAGCTGTAGTTTTTACTAATTATATTCTAGTGTTAAAGCTTTAATAATATATGCATGCTGTAACGCCTTTAAAAATTGTGCATTTGGATCCGAGTGATTGTACAGACGCCGGCACATCAAGCTACCCTAAACTGTCAAATTTCCCCAATTGAAAGTGAACCTTATTCTTGTGTGATAAAGTTGAAAATCTATAAAAGAAATTTGACAGATTGAGGTAGCTGGATGTGCTGGCGTCTGTACTTATTCATGTTAGTTTTAAGAAAAATGTAACAATTATTGGCTGTCCTTAATAATTAAAAAAACACGTAACTATAGTCTACATCATAATTATCTAATCTACTTTTGGTAACTAATTATTTTGTAAAGAATAACAAGTTCATTAGGTCAACTGATAAATGACAGTCGCTCATTGTGTTAGTTCAATTTGAATACGTACATTCGCATTTCCAAACGGATAAAGGTGAATATCCAAATAATCAGCGAGGTTGGCCACTGTAGAATTAAACTGGGTAGAATCGAAAGTTCTACAGTCTGGACACAAACATTCGTAATACAACTGTACTTTGACTTTTTCTTCTGTAAATGTTTTATGGTCTGAATCTTGTTGACTTTCTTTTACTTTTTTCTCGTTCGTCGCATTGTAGAAAGCTCTAGTCAGATTTTCATTTGAAGACAAGGCTATGTCAATGTCATTTGACGTTAGATCTGAAAATAATAAAAATGATTAAGTGTTATTCGCGTCTTCATCTAGAATGTTAGAGTTAGCTATTTAATGAGTGCTTTAAGTTAATTTTGTTTTCCTGCTGGTCTCTAGAACTGATATAAAACTGCGTTGCAAGCATTATAAGCTACTTGGAAGTAGGAAAATAAAAAACCGGCCAAATGCGAGTCCGACTCGCACACGAAGGGTTTTGTACCATTATCTATAAAAACGAGCAAAAAACGCACGTTTGTTGTATGGGAGCCCCCTTAAATATTTATTTTATTTAGTTTTTTAGTATTTGTTGTTATAGCGGCAACAGAAATACATCGCCTGTGAAAATTTCAACTGTCTATCACGGTTCATGAGATACAGCTTGGTGAAAGACGGACAGACAGACAGCGAAGTCTTAGTAAAAGGGCCCCGTTTTACCCTTTGGGTACGGAACCCTAAAAAATAAACTGTTTTAGGGTTCCGTAGCCAAATGGCAAAAAACGGAACCGTTATAGATTCGTCATGTCTGTCTATCTGTCTGTCTGTCCGTCCGTATGTGACAGCCACTTTTTCTGGAACTATAAGAGCTGTACTGTTGAAACTTTGTACGTAGATGTATTTTGTGAACCGCATTAAGATTTTCACACAAAAATAGAAAAATAGCAATGATTTTGGGTGTTCCCCATACATAGAACTGAAACTCAAAAAAAATTTTTTTCATCATACCGTCATATGTGGGCGCGGTCTTCAAAGATGATATTGAGGTTTCTAATATTTTTTTTTCTAAACTGAATATATGCGAGAGACACTTTCAAAGTGGTAAAATGAGTGCCTTCTAATATAAGAAATTGATTGATTAATTTAAAACTAATAAAAATATATGATGTATCATGTACATCATATATTTTTTGATAAATATGAGAATATATGATGTATCATGTACATCATATATTTTTTGCATGCAAACTAACAACGAAAATTGGTTTGAACGAGATCTAGTAAGTAGTTCTTTTTAATACGTCATGAATCGTAAACCGCAATTTACCACTAACCACTAGACTAATAGGCGAGTGATTTTTATAATCAGGAGTTCTGATTATAAATATCACTCTAGTCTGATTCAGAACATATGACCACTTCCGACCAAAGAACGGACTGGCTATGGAGTATTTGGGAGAGATAGCGGTCGGTGTTTGTACTGTTGCCTTGCGTTGACACTAAGTACAAGATATCGACACATAAGTATCAGGCGTTAATAACACTTTATAGAAGATGTATCTATCCATGAAATAGAACAAATTTTTTAAAAGTTAAAATATAATTTATTTCCAAACGCAATTCACAATTAAACTGGTACAATCATAAAATCTATTCACGGCAGCGCTGCCGAGCGTCCAAATATTAGGTCTTTACCTATGAAATTGCCGTTCTGCAGTACTGGCCATTTCAAATCAAAATAATTTTTGTTTGGCTAAGAATTCTAATTTCAAATTAATTTTATTTTAAAAACATGGATTCTTTTTTCCAAAAGTAGTCATTTCTTTATTGATTAGTGTTACATTTTCATCGCATTTCAATCTTTTTCGTCATCATGGATACGTTAAAAATTCGAGTAATTATGGAATATGAGTACCGTCGTGGCAGCAACGCGGCACAAGCGGCACGCAACATCAACGACGTTTACGGAGCTAACACTACAAACCAACGCACCACCTGTTATTGGTTTGCTCGCTTCCGTTCTGGAAATTTCGACCTGAAAAATGAACCTCGCGGTCGTCCGAAGACTTTGGTCGACAATGACGAATTAAAGGCGGTTGTGGAAGCTGATGATACACAATCTACGGCTGAATTAGCAGCAGCTTTCGACGTTAGCGTCAAAACAATATTGGTCCATTTGCGTCAAATTGGCAAGGTAAAAAAGCTTGACAAATGGGTGCCCCACGAACTCAATGATCGCCAGCGCGAAGTACGCGTCGAGACGTGCCTTGCACTGCTCAACAGACACACAAATGAAGGAATTTTGAACCGCATTGTTACCTGCGATGAAAAATGGATTCTGTTTGATAACCGCAAGCGCTCAGCAAGTTGGTTGGATCCTGGTTCAGCACCTAAACAATGCCCTAAACGAAAACTTACCCCTAGAAAAGTGATGGTCACTGTTTGGTGGTCTAGCGCCGGTGTGATTCATCACAGCTTCTTACCAAACGGGGTGAGCATTACTGCAGATGTGTACTGTGAAGAACTGAGCACAATGATGGAGAAGCTGGCGCATCTCCAACCAGCATTGGTCAATCGCTCGTCTCCGCTGCTCCTGCACGACAACGCGCGACCTCATACTGCACAGCAGACGGTCTCCAAGTTGCAAGAACTGGCGTTGGAAGCTCTCCGTCATCCGCCCTACTCACCAGACCTTGCGCCTACAGACTACTACTTTTTCCAGAATTTGGATAACTTCTTGGCGGGAAAAAAATTCAATACCCGAGAGGCAGTACAAAATGCCTTTGAAGAATTTGTTGCCTCCCGTCCAGCTGATTTCTTTAAGAAGGGCATCAATAAACTGCCACTGCGATGGCAAAGATGCATTGATTGCATGGGTGATTACTTCGATTAATACAAATAAAAAAATTCATGAAAAAAATTCGTTTAAATTTTTTCATACAAAACGGCAATTTCATAGGTAAAGACCTATTAAAAAAAAAAATTGGTGTCCGTTTAAATGAATCAGATGCTCGATAAACTTGTATGGGAATATTACATACATATACTTCGCATAATATAAATTATTTAATTTAAAATATTACTCAGTTTCGTAGCGTTCTTAAAATTTTAAATTTACGCCCACTACTTATGATATCGGTACCTTATCTAATTAATGATAAAAAAATATTACAACATATTTTATTTAACAACTTATATGTACTGTATATAGAACGTTTATAAGTATATTTATAAACATACCAATAAACATACCTATTTGGTATGCCTCTTTAGGTTATAATAAACTTATTTCATCATTTGTTTCAGATCTACTATATATATATTTATATATAGTAGATGTGTATGTTTGTTACTTATTCACGTCTAAACGGCTGGAGCGATTTTAATAAAATATGGTATAATAGGTATGGAGATAGCTGACACCCTGGATTAACACATATGCTATGATTTATAAAGTTTAACGCGGGTAAAACCGCAATGCACAGCTAGTAGAGAATAATAAAAATACGTACATATTATATCAAGAGTAAGGAACTTTACAATCGCAGGTAGTGTTCTTAAAAAAGTTTATTGAACGTAGCCAGAGTTTCGGCTGTTATTATAACAAAGTTTTTAATGTCCATACATACCGATTACTTGAGTTTTGACCGGAATAAATGTGTTACACGCAATACACAATAACACACAATAATGAATCATCATTATTTTAAATCGTAATGCAACTATGAATACGATATGCGAAGTATGTGCGATACTGAGTGAGTTCAGAGGCCGAATGAAATAACTAACTAATACGGCTATTTAAATATGTAGATTAGACCGGGGTCAATTGAATCATGGGGTGAAACGGATCACAAGAAGTATAGAAGCGAAAACAAATAGTTTACAGTAGAACGAGATGTTGTCTTTTGAACAGTTTTAGTTTTCTTTTATCTGACCAATTCTATAATATAAATAATTCTCTCTACTCTTTCTGGTCGTGTCGCTATGCGTCGCATCGGATCATGAGCTTGATGAAATAGAAAGTGCTCGTGTTTTTGCGCACACAGTTGCGCACTTTAATATGTCCCGCCCAGATGGCTAATCTCTGTTGAAACGGGCCGCCGTAGCCGAAACTCGGCTAGGAGGACATTATTATTATTATTTGTTTTTTGTTTTTATCTACCACGGCTAATTGCCGGAGAATATGGTGTGACGGGCCTAAGCCAAGTCGGCACCTGTATCAGGATTTCGTTCAGAACTTTGCAGAAAGTTACGTACTAATCTGCAGATGTTCAATATTGCAGCTTTCTGAAGAAGAATATAAGTTAATGGTGGAAGATCTAACATGGCAAGTGATCGGTGTAGACTTTTAGGAATTACACCAGTCGTTGACAGGACTATAGGGACTATTGAAGTGTTATGTAACCGCCAAACTCTACAAACTTCATTCTGCAGTTCTGTGTATTTAGACAGCTTTTCAGAAATGGTTGACTGTAAATTGTGCGTGTTTGGTACAGCGATATCTATTATAATGGCAGTTTTACTAATCTTATCTACTAAAGTGATATCTGGTCTATTAAAATGTATTGTCCTGTCAGTAAGTATAGCTCGGTCATAGTATAGTCTGTGTGTGCTGCTCTCTAAGACATTTTGGGGTATATATTTACAATAATAATTATTACAGTTCTTTTAGTTATATAAAAATACGCATTACTGTACTATGAAATTCCATCTCGCTCAACTTGCGACTGTCTTTATATTGACCACGATTCTAGTTTGTACACTATTACAGTTGTAGTTGTGACGATAACGATAAATGAGTGGTCGGTCGCTTTAATATTTGTAGTGTGTAATTTATAGTTTTAGCTATATTTTGATAATTAAACTTAATCATAATCTCTTTTACAATAACTTAATACAAGCTAGCTAAATATCATTGCTATTATAAAATAAATTTTATAAATGTTGTCATACAATTCGTGTACCTAAATATCTATGTAACTAGAAATAATAATGTAATAAAGTCTAATATAAAACATGTAAAATGCCATCACATTAGAGCTGCCATCGTGGTCTTAACCTGGATTGCGCTGGCCCCCTCCTGCAGAATAAATCTGGAGTAAAAAATAAAATAAAAAAAAAATGTGTCCAAATATGTTTAGCTGTGTAACATCTCCGACCAATGTCGGGGGTAAAATAGCAAAACAAACAATAAAAAAAAAATAATGAAAAAAAATAATAATGTATACTTAATTATATGACTACAAACATGTTCTGACTATTTACAAGCGCTTTTTTAAGTCTACGTGAATAAAAACCTTTTTTATTCACGTAGACTTTTTCATCTTATACTGGAAATGTATAGCTTGATATGTAGCCGTGTGTACATACCTACACGGCTTTATCTAGGATCGCGCGTCGGTGTCAATATTCGACCGCACTGGCCGGCTGCTGCTCTAAAAGTTGGCCGCGCTGCTCATCCGATGAATTATTGACTCTAGGGCGTACAAACCGGTTACCCGAATAACCGACTGATTTTGAAACCCGGGTTTTTATAAGTTAAAAAAAACAGATTTTTCAGTTTTTCCGGTTTTTTTCGGTTATGCTTCTCCTATGTAATTTATTTAATAATACTTTAATTCTCCTACACAAAATATTAAATTTTTCACTGACAAACGTTGACAGCACTTTGAGGCGGCGCGTGGCGTTCGTTTACTTTCTATTTGAGCCACGTTAATTCATATCGTTGTCGCACTACTAATACTAATATGTCTCGCTGTCCCCATTTTGTTTTGGTCAGTCTGTGTATAAGGATATAAGTGCGTGAGACGAGTGTGTGAGATTTACTGTTTTAGCATTTAGCCGAGTGGACAAGTAATATAAAACCGGCGATACAATATATAAATTTATTTTCACCGTATTTTAGTGATAATGCTGGCTACAAAAACTTAGAACCTGTCAGAATCGGTGCAAAAGGAACCGCGCAACATTTTTTAACAATTTAAAAAAAAGTAAAGGTACAATTTTAGACTTCCGTTGGATGAAGACATAGTTTAATTGACCACTGATGGGGCTAGCGTTATGATAGTCTTAGACCGGGCTGCTAGGGCCAACCAGCAACTTTGACTGGCGCATGGGACGTAAAAAATACTTATTTTGATTAGACTTCAGCATTTTTAAGTAATAGAATCAGGCGTTACTTTGCGGAAATCCATAACAATCAAAATACAAAATCAATATGTAGTGTTAATTCCGCTAATTGTGAGTTTAATCATGCCGGGATGCAATTTGCACCCCGCCCGCAAAAACGTGCACATGCAAGAAGGACAATATTAAAAAGCAAATTACATGCGCCAGTACGATACCCAACACGTGTTTCGGTCCTCCACGGACCATTCTCAAGGGCTGCTAACTCGTCGAGTGCTCGAAGGAGACTAAAAGTCAACGAGGCGAGCGTTGACTTTTAGTCTCCTTCGAGCACTCGACGAGTTATTTCTTTACACACTTAATTCTCGTTTCTTCAAAAAAATTAATGCCAAAATCCGAAAATACCGATTTAACCAGTTTTCAAATCCAAAAACTGGTTATTTTAAACAAACTGGTTTTGCATGCCCTAATTGACTCCGCCGAGCGCCGACAGATGGCACTGGCGTTCCCAAGATGACTCGATTGCGACATATATAAAATTTTTGACATAAAAGCATTTTAAGTAGATTTTTTTTTACATAATAACATTGATCCGATTCACCCCTATGTACTATAACGATAACAGAACATTGAATTTCTGTTATCGTTATCGTACATAGGGGTGAATCGGATCACTGTTTTACGTAAAAAAAACAGGCACCGGGGCACACCCCGCGGTTTTACCCGCGTAAAATTTTATCAATTACTACAGCTCCTCCTCCGTAGGTGATAGCGTGATAATATGTAGCCTATATGTCGACCCGACCTCTTAGTAATATTCATACAAAATTTGAAGTAAATCCATGCACTACTTTTTGAGTTCAGCCCGGGCATACATACAGACAAACAGACAAAATATATAAAAACTACATTTTTGGCTTCGATATCGATTGTAGATCACGCCCTAGGTATCCTTTTTAAAAAATATTCAAATTACAGTTTTGACTTTCCTACGTTTTTATTATAACTTTGTTTACTAACATGGAATAGTCAAGATAACAGAATGTAATTTCTGGGAGATCTGGAGTCTAAACTAAGCCTAGGCCTGTATCTTAGAGCTCCAGGCCCCGCTCACAAAGCATCATGTAGGTAATTATTTATGTATTAAAAATTTACAAATGAAACGTAGGTAGGTAAGCACTTAATGAAATTATAAGTAATGTGATTTCCTGAAGTGGCCGAAACCAAATATTGTTTTAGCTATGTGTATTTATGCTAATATAATTTTATAATGATTGTAATCATCTTATTTAGACTCCCAAATCTAATTACCATAACGAGTTTGTTGTTTTCACAAGGTGTTTTTTCTTAAATGATAGTGGGTTGAATAATGTTTGGTAAGGTTTAAAGGGTACCTACATAGTTCGAAACATGATTAATTGTTGAAACTATGTAGGTTGACGTACAAACTTTAATTTTTTTCCCGTTGTTGTATTGATTCTGAACATACAATTAGTCTGATAGACACGAATTACCTAAATACGTCCATACTCACAAACGTTCGCATTTATAATACCTATTATTAGTAGGATAACACATAGGCTATAATTTATAATGTTTAACACGGGTTAAACCGCGGGGTTCATAAACCGGGGGGTATTTGAGCCTTCGATGAATGAAGCATTGTGATCACAAAACTTATCACGCCATCACCACACTAACCAATCATAGCACTGCTTGCACATCGAGAGCTTTAACTCCGTAGTTCCTACGTTTCGTTTGTTGCAAACTCATACCTCATGTGTTGGAACAAGAACACTGTTTAAACCTACCACTTTTTCTAATAGGTATCTAATGGGTCAGGGCCTCGATTAAAATTCCAAATCGATACGTAATCGATTCATAAGTCATAGTTTACGAAGGGATTACCCGAGTTAATCGAACGATAACTGCGAATTCAATATTTACAAATCAAGCTTAAGATCACTTTCAATAATTAAGATTCAACTCAGTTCAATGAACACAAATGTCCAAATAACGAACAATTAAATCGATTTGGAATAACAAAATGTTATAAAACCACCTAATTGAAATCCACAACTTGATTACGTTGGAACTGCTGTTAATTTTCATTTGTGGAGGATTATTGGCGTTAACACGAACAAAACTAATAACAATGTATTGTTATTGGAATCAGGTACAGACAACAGCACATCCAGCTACCCCAATCTGTCAAATTTCTTTTATAGATTTTCAACTTTATCACAAGAGCATAAGGTTCACTTTCAATTGGAGAAATTTGACAGATTGGCGAAGCTTGATTAGCTGGCGTCTGTACATTTAGTTTCGCTAAAAGCTCATTGTTATCTAGAGTTCTGATTTAATTAATAAATGTTTCAACTGGACCTAGCCGATATAAAATACTCACATATTTTTAAAAGGGTAGTATTTAAACGAGTGACTGTAAATTAAAGTTTTAAGTGACAAAAATAATGAATTTACGTTATCGTATTACTAAGTGAGCGACTGACTGCGAGTGACGAGAAATCAACAGAACAGCAACTAACAAATATTAATTTGAGTTACTTAAAATACAAAATGAGAAGCTTTTTAATATTTGAGCGAACTAATATTTCTACACTTTGACCAATCAGAGAGACTGATCTCTCTGATTGGTCAAAGTCCGCCGCACAAGCCTCTGAAGGCTTGTGCGGCGGACTTCAAGCGCTATTGTTTTTGTTTAGATTTGCATTGTATGTCTCCAGAAAAATTCAAATAGCTCCAAATAAAATGGGATTTATGAAAACTTTCCACCAATCTTCACCAACAATAGTGTCTAGATGATCACGTGTGATCATTGATGGTCACAGTTCAAACCTAACCTAACCCAAATAACTTCTGGAAAACTCGTCTCTATCCTAATATGGAAGTTCCCCTCTCAGTATTTCTAGTCGCTCACTTAGTTATTTAGTCGCACGGCTAGAATTTTGATATCTGAAATTGATTAATTATGAATACACCCTGTATTCACTAGTATCCTAACGGGTGGATACACCATAAAAATTAAGATAAAATATCTAATTAAAACATATTTTGAAATACAAAGTCAGTTTGTCCTTCAATCTGACCTTATCGTATATAGTCTTAAAAACGGCATTCCATTAGATTAAATTATGTTTGCCTTGTTGCACTGGAGGGAAGGGGAATCTAGTTTTCCAATTCTTTCAAATAGGAAATAGTGAAATTTATTCAGCACTTGGGTATTAACATACACTTGTACCTTCTTGTCAAGCTCACAATGCAGCAGTATAGTGATTTTAGAATCTGTGTAGACTATTTTATCACATAATAATAAATTTTCTTATTTAATTCACTTCAGTATTTATAACAGTTACGACTCCCGGAACCTGTGTGAGTCACACCCTTATGCCCTATGTAAAAATACCCTGTCAAGTTCAAACTCTATCCACAATGTGATGAGGCGAGACCGACGGAAGTTGAGAGGGAGATATAAGTTAGTGGAGATAGAATGAGGGAGACACTAACGTTTTGTATATTACTGTAGAGGCAGGAGAGAGAATTGCTAGCATACCTATATCTAATTTTTACTTCAGTCGAGTGGTCTAGGCCACGATCGTACTTTTTTGTTTTATTTATTCGTTAACTTTTTAACCATACTTATTACAACTAAAGTACTAGTGCAACATATATTATTGGCATTCCAAATACTACTTATGAATGTCCTAGTTTTCTAGGTATTCCGCTATAAAACTCAAATGGCTGTAAATCGTAAATCTAAACTCCAACTTTGATATGTGAATAATGCTATAAAACGAATTATTGATTGTTTGGAATGTGTTATCAATAACATATCTAATAGATTTTTACATACAAACTTATTAGTCGGCCATGTCGGCCATTTAGCTAAACATATACTATAAAATTACGTTATTGTCTTTTCCACGGTAATAATAGAACATATTTTGTATTTTTGATTCTATTTACGAGTTATGACATTTTTTCGAATGGCGGCGCTAGTGGACTGTAATAGGCCTCTTAAATGTATGTTTCTGTGTGCAATAAAGAATAAGAATACGAATAGTATTCCACATTTGTTATCTGTCATTTATAGAGACGTTATCGGCAATGTGTAGCGCATTATAGCGGATGCGGTTTTTAGATCCATTGCTAGAACAGTTCTTTGCTGTCTCTCTTGTTATCCAGTACCAAATTAGATATAGGTATGTTGCTATAAATGTACGATATAAGGACGAATCTCTTACGTTTAGACAATCTAAATCACAGAAAAATAACTCGAACACAAAAAAAATGTATATAATTAATTGTAGTTTAGCTTTTAATACTTAGCTGTAGTATTTACTAATTATATTCTATTGTCACTGCTCTAATAATAAATGCATGCTGTGACGCCTTTAAATTATGTAAGTTCTTATTCATGTTAGTATTAAGAAAAATGTAGCAATTATTGGCTGTACTTAATAATCTACATACATATAATAAAATCGTAGGAAAGTCAAAACTGTACATTGAATATTTTTTTAAAAGGATACTTGGGGCGTGATTTGCTATCGATATCGAAGCCAAAAATATAGTTTTTAGAATTTTTGTCTGTTTATCTGTTTGTCTGTATGTATGTCCGGGCTAAACTCAAAAAGTACTGCATGGATTTACTTTAAATTTTGCATGAATATTACTAAGAGGTCGGGTCAACATATAGGCGACATATTATCACGCTATCACCTACGGGGGAGGAGCTGTGATAATTTATAAAATTTAACACGGGTGACACCCCGGGACGCAGCTAGTTAAAAAATAAAACACGTATCTAAAGTCTACATGATACTATATAATCTACTTTTAGTGACTAATTGTTTTGTAAAGAATAACAAGTTCATTAGGTCAACTGATAACTGACAGTCGCTCATTGTGTTAGTTCAATTTGAATACGTACCTTCGCATTTCCAAACGGATAAAGGTGAATATCCAAATAATCAGCTAGCTTGGCCACTGTAGAATTAAAATGGGTAGAATCGAAAGTTCTACAGCCTGGACACAAACATTCGTAATACAACTGTACTTTGACTTTTTCTTCTGTAAATGTTTTACGGTCTGAATCTTGTTGACTGTCTTTTACTTTCTTCTCGTTCGTCGCATTGTAGAAAGCTCTAGTCAGATCTTCATTTGAAGACAAGGCTATGTCGATGTCATTTGAGGTTAGATCTGAAAATAATAAAAATTATTAACTGTTGTGTGAGAGTTAGTAATTTCATGAGTTCTTTAAATTAATTTTGTGTTCCTGCTGGTCTCTAGAACTGTCATCAAACTGCGTTGCAAGACTTGCAAGCATTATAAGCTACTTAGAAGTAGGTAAATAAAAACCGGCCAAGTGCGAGTCGGACTCGCACGAAGGGTTTTGTACCATTATCTATAAAAACGAGCAAAAAAACGCACGTTTGTTGTATGGGAGCCCCCTTAAATATTTATTTTATTTAGTTTTTTTAGTATTTGATGTTATAGCGGCAACAGAAATGCATCGTCTGTGAAAATTTCAATTGTCTAACTATCACGGTTCTTGAGATACAGCCTGGTGACAGACAGACAGCGAAGTCTTAGTAATATGGTCCCGTTTTACCCTTTGGGTACGGTAAAAAGAATCTGTATATTATTAACGGATTCACTCTATCTTCTGGCTTAGAAGTCATGGTCACTAACCACTGGACCAAGTGGGCAGTATAATATGATATTTATAACATTTTGTTTTATTGGTACGTAAAACAGATATATCTATCAATACATTAAGGTTACGGTAGACGGTCACCGTAGCCTAGTTGGTAGTGCCCCTGCCTACAAAGCTGGTGGTCCTGGGTTCGAATCCCGGTAAGTGCAAATATTTGTGTGATGAGCACGAATATTTGTTTCTGAGTCATGGATGTTTTCTATGTATTTAAGTATTTATCTATCTATATAAGTATGTATATCGTCGCCTGGTACCCATAGTACAAGCTTTGCTTAGTTTGGGGCTAGGATGATCTGTGTGACATTGTCCCAAGATATTATACATTAAGGTTTAATCATAATAATTTTATTTCGGATTACTCCATAAAGTGTTAGTTATAAAAGTCTTATCCTATGTTAGTATCAATGTTTAATCAAAATACTAATTCAAATAAAAACAAATAATCTAGTATTAAAAAAAAAACCAAAAAAAACCCAAATTTTAAAATTAATTTGGGAATATCAGGTCATATGTGAAATAATAAATAAGACAACAACAGTAATGTTCAGCTATTCAGCCCAATAGTACCTTTAAGCTGAACAACAAAACACTAGTGATGCTGCCTAGTTACTAGTTGCATCCATTTGGTTTGGATAGGACAATCTTGACGCGATGCTATCATCCTCAGGATGCCATTGCTGCTATCCCTGACCCGTGCAAAAAGAGAGGCAACTTTTTTTCTCATGACGGCATGGAAGCCCTCCGTGCGGGCCTCCGCAAACATGGGTACTATTTAGCACTAGAAAATATTCCTAAATGACACAGCATGACAATTTGAGTAGAACTAAAAGTGACGCCGGAAAGAATAATAGACTTTAAGACGGACTGATAAGACAAATCACCATAGCCTAGTTGGTAGTGCTCCTGCCTACGAAGCTGGTGGTCCTGGGTTCGAATCCCGGTAAGTGCAAATATTTGTGTGATGAGCACGAATATTTGTTTCTGAGTCATGGATGTTTTCTATGTATATATGTATGTATCTATCTATGTAAGTATGTATATCGCCGCCTGGTATCCATAGTACAAGCTTTGCTTAGTTTGGGAATAGGATGATCTGTGTGACATTGTCCCCAGATATTATTATTATTATTATAAATAGATTTTAAGTTCAATCCGAAGCAAGATCCGTAACACCATCATAAAATCGAGTCGTACCTAGGTGAACATGCACCTTAAAACTAATTAATTATTACTAAAATCTAATAGTTTGAAGCTTAAATAAGTATTAAAATTATAAGTTAACAAGATTTGACTATTAACTTTTTGACATGATATGTCTAACTTTCCTTTTAAAAGTTTGGATTCCGTGGTTGAAGACATCTAATTCGTTGCTATGTTAAAGCAGGAGCTCATTATAAAGACGGCACATTCTAACAAGAGGATTGTAATACGATGTATTATTTATGTGAACATTTAACGTAAAACTTTTGAGATGAGATTGGCGGGCTCTAAATTATGTGTTGAAATTTAAAATGGATGTTAAGTCAATGGCATCGATTTAGGAGAGTTATTTATAATTAGCCGCCTTATCAGAACATATGACCACTTCCGAATTTCCGGAGAGATAGCGGTCGGTGTTTGTACTGTTGTCTTGCGTTGGCACAAAGTACAAGATATTGACACATAAGTATGTGGAAGGAATATTTTGATGAAATTTCTAAAGAAACGGGTATTTGGTATAAAGTTTTACAATGTGAACCTCCTCGGGTGCCTTGGTTCAATGCAAGCAGATTGAGTCGTTCATATATAGTGTTGGCACATAGACTTCGTTCGGGACACTATCCATCCAGGAAATTTGCTTATTTAATGAATTAAGTCGATTCTCCTAATTTTGAAGTATGCGAGGTAGGTAATTGAGGATGTGCAACATTTACTGATGGATTGTGTACGAAACGAAGATCGGCGACACTTATTTATTGCGCAAATTTAATTACAATAAACTAGATGTAGGAATTTGTCTCAGTATACTTGCTGAGCCAACTTCAGAAGCAGCTCAAATGCTTTTTAGTTTAGTTTAGTATGGAATATTATTGTATTTTTATTCACGGAGCTGATATATCTGTGGACACAAAGGTCCTTAAATAAATAAATAAAAAACAAAAAAACAAGACACATAACTATCAGACGTAATCAAAATATATTCCACTGGGTTAGCAGCGACTTAATAACACTTTATACAAGGTGTAACATAAATAGTGTTTGTAACTTAAGCGCTATCTATCCATGAAGCTGAACTAGTAAGTAAAGTTCAAATCTATAAAAGAAATTTGACACATTGGGGTAGCTGGATGTGCTGGCGTCTGTACAATGGACTTCTTATCGAATCAAGCGATATATTTCTGACTAGTGACTTCGTACGCGTGGATCCCGTTCCCGCGGGATTATGAATTATACATATAAACCTTCCTCTTAAATCACTGTCTATTGCTAAAAACTGCTTTAAAATCCAATTTAAAATAATTATTTAAAAAGGGATAAACGGACGGAAAATTTAATTGCGTATATACGCATATATACTTATAAACATATTATATGTTTATACAGAACACTATAATATCACACTAATATTATAAAAGCGAAAGTTTGTGAGTGTGTTTGTTACTTCTTCACCTATAAACGACTGGAGCAGTTTGAATAAAATTTGGTATGGAGATAGCTGACACCCTGGATAAACACATAGGCTATAATTTATAAAGATTAACGCGGTTAAAACTGCAAGGCACAGCTTGTAGAGAATAAAAAAATACGTACATATTATATCAAGAGTAAGGAACTTTACAAACGCAGATAGTGTTATTAAACAAGTTTATTGAACGTAGGCAGAGTTTCAGCTATTATTATAACAAAGTTTTAATGTCCATACATACCGATTACTTGAGTTTTGACCGGAATAAACGCAATAGACAATAACACACAATAATGAATCATCATTATTTTAAATCGGAATGAAACTATGAATACGATATGCGAGGTATGCGCGATACTGAGAGAGTTCAGAGGCCGAATGAAATAACTAACTAATACGGCTATTTAAATATGTAGATTAGACCGGGGTCAATTGAATAATGGGGTGAATCGGATCACAAGAAGTAAAGAAGCGTTAGCTAATAGTTCACAGTAGGACGAGATGTTCTCCTATGAACTGTTCTTAGTGTTCTTTTATCTGACCTCTTTCCGGTCGTGTCGTTAGGCGTCGCATCGGATCTTGAGCGTGATGGAATAGAAAGTGCTCCTGTGTTTGTGCACACACTTGAGCACTATAATATGTCCCGCGCTGATGGCTAATCTCTGTTGAGACGGGCCGCCGTGGCCGAAACTCAGCTAGGAGGACATTATTATTATTATTAGGGTTCTTTTAGTCACATAAAAATACGCATTTCTGTACTATTAAATTCCATCTCGCTCAACTTGCGACTGTATTTATATTGACCACTATTCTAGTTGCACTATTGCAGTTGTAGTTGTGACGATAACGATAAATGAGTGGTCGGTTATCGCTTGAATATTAGTAGTGGGCGTTTATATGTACTTTGTACGATTAAAATGATAGTCCTAGTTCAATTTGCAAATCTATTTACGTTATACAATTTGACACAATAAAGCAACCACAACGAAACGTGAGACAGTAGGTTTTCCTTTGAACTGTTCTTAGGGTTCTTTTAGTTATATAAAAATACGCATTTCTGTACTATTAAATTCCATCTCGCTCAACTTGCGACTGTATTTTTATTGACCACTATTCTAGTTACTCTATTACAGTTGTAGTTGTGACGATAACGATAAATAAGTGGTCGCTTATCGCTTGAATATTTGTAGTGGGTGTTTATATGTACTTTGTACGATTAAAATGAAAGTCCTAGTTCAATTTGCAAACTATTTACGTTATACAATGTGACACAATAAAGCAACCACAACGAAACGTGAGACAGTAGGTTTTCCTTTGAACTGTTCTTAGGGTTCTTTTAGTTATATAAAAATACGCATTTCTGTACTATTAAATTCCATCTCGCTCGACTTGCGACTGTCTTTGTATTGACCACTATTCTAGTTACTCTATTACAGTTGTAGTTGTGACGATAACGATAAATGAGTGGTCAGTTATCGCTTGAATATGAGTAGTGGGCGTTTATATGTACTTTGTACGATTAAAATGAAAGTCCTAGTTCAATTTGCAAATCTATTTACGTTATACAATTTGACACAATAAAGCAAGCACAACAAAACGTGAGACAGTAGGTTTTCCTTTGAACTGTTCTTAGGGTTCTTTTAGTTATATAAAAATACGCATTTCTGTACTATTAAATTCCATCTCGCTCGACTTGCGACTGTCTTTGTATTGACCACTATTCTAGTTGCACTATTGCAGTTGTAGTTGTGATGATAACGATCAATGGGTGGTTGTTTATCGCTTGAATCTGTGTAGTGGGCGTTTATATGTACAGACGCCAGCACATCAAGCTACCCTAAACGGTCAAATTTCCCGCTTACGTGCTAAAGTTGAAAATCTATAAAAGAAATTTGACAGATTGGGGCAGATGGATGTGCTGGCGTCTGTACTTTGTACGATTAAAATGTAAGTCCTAGTTCAATTTGCAAATCTATTTACGTTATACAATTTGACACAATAAAGCAAGCACAACGAAACGTGAGACAGTAGACTGAACTCTGTCATAACTTTCAATCACTAGATAGGTACACATGGCTACACATCAAGCTATATATTATATATGCTACCCGTCTACACAAAGTAACTTCCCAGTGAAATCCGAGAAATGGCTACAAATAGTTTTAAAAGAATTATAAAAGCCAAATTGTGTAGCAGGGCTTACTACAAAACTTCAGATTATTTAAGTGACAAAACAGCTTGAAATTAACACATTTAAATACAATGTAATTTTATGTAAGAAATAAATATAAAAAAAAGGATTTCTACTGAGTTTTCTGGCAGTGTCTCTTATTAGCTGCCACGTCATGCACTGCACGGTAGGGTAAAAAAAAATTACGGTTACACACAAATGTAATATTTTCACGGAATAAATGACTTTTGAGTTGAATTTCCAGAATAAGCTAATCTCGCATTGTATAGGATTTCCACACAATAATAGTTCATCCTATATTGGAAATGTATAGCTTGATATGCAGACATGTATGACATACACGACTATAGCTAGGAACGCGCTTCGGTTTCAATATTCGACCGCACTGGCCGGCTGCTGCTCCAAAAGTGTCGAGCGCGCTGCTCAGCCGTTGAATCATTGACTCCGCCGAGCGCCGGCAGATGGCGTACCAAAAATGACTCGATTGCGACATATAATATTTTTTTTTATATCAGAGCGCGACAAACGAGCAAGTGGTCACCTGAAGCTAAGTGATCACCGCCGCCCATGGACATTCGCAACACCAGAGGTGTCGCGGGTGCGTTGCCGACCTTTAAAAGTCAGCAAGCGAGTGTTGCTGACCCTTCCCGCCACCCCAATGAGCTCTGGCAATCTTACTCACACTCTGAAACACAACATTAAAATGATTAATGTTATTATTAAGGAATGTCTTCTGTAAGGTGAAGGTACTTCCCCAGTCGGGCTGCTCTTTAAGCGAATGGAAGCTATGCCCTAACTCTTACATATACAGTGATCCGATTCACCCCTATGTACTATAACGATAACAAGACATTGAATGCCAATCGAATCGTACATATTTGCGTAAAGTTTGTACTGCGGATAGTTTATCTGCAGTAAGACTACAAGAAGCCGGTATTATAAATAAACTAGCTGTGCCCCGCGGTTTTACCCGCGTAAAATTTTATCAATTATCACTGCTTCTCCTCCGTAGGTGATAGCGTGATAATATGTAGCCTATGTGTTGACCCTATTAAGCTCGGAGTTTCCCTGCGGAATCGAATCAGAAATGTCGAAATCCGCAGGCGAACCAAAGTCACCGACATAGCCCGAAGAAGGCCAGCAGCCTTTGTCCAGCAGTGGACGTCTTTCGGCTGATATGATGATGATGATGATGAGACCTCTCAGTAATATTCATGCAAAATATGAAGTAAACCCATGCACTACTTTTTGAGTTCAGCCCAGGCTTACATCCAGACAAACAGACAAAAATTCAAAATACTACATTTTTGGCTTCGATGTCGATTGTAGAACACGCCCTGGGTATCCTTTTTAAAAAATATTCAAATAACAGTTTTGACTTTCCTACGATTTTATTATAATTTTGTTTACTAACACGGAATAGTCAAGATGACAGAATGTAATTTGTGGGACATCTGGAGTCTAAACTAAGCCTAGGCCTGTAGGTATCTTAGAGCTCCAGGCCCCGCTCACAAAGCATCATGCAGGTAATTATTTATGTATTAGAAATTCACAAATGATACGTGGGTAGGTACTTAATTGAATAATGGGTAATGTGATTTCCTGAAGTGGTCGAAACCAAATATTGTTTTAGTTATGTGCATATATGCTAATATATAATGTTGTAATGATTGTAATCATCTTATTTAGACACCCAAATCTAATTACCATAACGCAGAGTTTGTTATTTTCACAATGTGTTTTTTCTTAAATGATTTAGGCTGATGGTTGATATTGATTGATGGAATGATATTATTAGATATTATCATTATATATTTAGGTAATACGTATTACCTAAACAATAATGATCTAATCTCAAACTAAGTATAATGCTTGTACCATCTAAACCAGATAACTGATATACCTATTACTACACTTCTTTTGTAAATACATACTTATATAGATAATTACACCCAGATTCGGGACAAACAGACATTTTCATGCACATAAATATCTGTCCTGGGTGGGAATCGAACCCACCAAATCGAACCCAGTATACCTGTTATATGACTGACTATAAGGGCGGCTCGAATAACTGGGACACTAGGATAACCAGTGCCCATATGAATAAATATAAAAAAGGATAAAACCATAGGAAAATATTCGAAAAACAAATAGGCTATAATTTATAAAGTTTAATGCGGGTAAAACCACGGGGCATAGCTTAAGAGCAAGATTCTTGATCTAAACCGATAATCGGGAATCATTATCAATTCAAGATCTTACTTAGAACGGACCGCGCTACTGTAGTATAGTACAGAAAACGAAACATATGACGGTATTCGAGCCTTCGATGAACGAAGCATTGTGATTGGCAAAGCTTATCACGCCATCACCACAGTAACCAATCATAGCACTGCTTGCACATCGAGAGCTTTAACTCGTTCCTACGTTTCGTTTGTTGCAAACTCATACCTCATGTATTGGAACAAGCACACTGTTTTTAAACCTACGAATTTTTATAATAGGTAATGGGTCAGGGCCTCGATTAAAATTCCAAATCGATTCATAAGTCATAGTTTACGAAGGGATTAACCCAAGCTAATCGAACGATAATTGCAAATTCGATATTTACAAATCAAGCTTAATATCACTTTCAATAATTAAGATTCAACTCAGTTCAATGAACACAAATGTCCAAATAACGAACAATTAAATCGATTTGGAATAACAAAATGTTATAAAACCACCTAATTGAAATCCACAACTTGATTACGTTGGAACTGCTGTTAATTTTCATTTGTGGAGGATTATTGGCGTTAAACACGAACAAAACTAATAACAATGTATTGTTATTGGAATCCGGTACATTTAGTTTCGCTAAAAGCTCATTGTTATCTAGAGTTCTGATTTAACCAATTCTAAATACTCACATTTAATTAATTTAATAATTATTGCTCTTAGAACAGAATATTGATGAATATATTTTCGGTTTGTTTGAGCTTAAGTGTATTGGTAAAAATAGAGTAAACGGAGAACTGTTAAAATCTGTTTATAATTAACTAATCTTGTCAATAAAAAAAATTATCTATACTCATATTATAAAGAGGTAATGTTTCTGAGTTTGTGACTGTGTAAGGGGTAATCTCTGGATCTACTCAATCGATTTTCAAAATTATTTCACCAATAGAAAGCTACGTTATTGTGGAGTGTCATAAGCCAGAAAATTTCCAACATCAATAACACATCTTTACTTAAACTTGAATAATGTAATCCATGTTGCGGAACAAACGGGCATAGACAAAAATATTAATAACACGGAACGAAGTCCGCGGGCACTTCTCGTAAAAAAGATAAAAGTGACTCTGTATAATAAATTCTAGTATTTCGTTTTGTTATATCAAACTTTAAAATTATCAGCATAAGTTGAATACAAAAACCATAATCATAAAAATTATATATTTCTTAAAAAATAAATAACAAATAGAAGTGGTTTTTTATATGTGTACACTTTATATACTTAGTTAACAATAGATATTAATTCTATGTAGATGTAGATATTTAGATCTGCGGTGTGTATGGAATCATTTAGAATTAATAGATTAGCTTATTTTAATTTATTATCAAATGGATTATGTTATTTACTTACTTCATGGAATTTATGTATGGGTACCAATTATATAATCTGAGCAGCAATTTAAGTTCATGACACATTGCTATTGATATAAAAGTAGTTTTATTTTGAGTAAATAATTTCTATTTTGATCCGTTTATATTAACTTAAACTGGCGGGATTTGTGTGGAAATTGGATGCTGCCAGCTTCAATAAGCTTATTACCTGAATTAGTTGAATAAAAATACTACTATATGTATCAAATTTAGCCCAGTAAAAAAGTTTCCTGTACCTATTAGTATACCTTCATTTCTTTAATATAGAACAGATAATTCTTAGTATTTATTACATTAGATAGGAATTTCATTTTTCATGTAACATCTAAACCTAGAACCTACCTTGTTGATATCTCTGTACCTTGTTGATATCTCTGTACCACCCTTAGATTGACCGAAATAAAATACTTCGGGATAAAGTTCACTATTGTCCATAGGACGGGACGGTTGACTTTTTTATTTTTTTTATTAATTATCAAAAATATATTACAATTCAGAATATTTAAATACCTTTAGTGTCACTTAAACCTCTTGGGTTTGAGCGTGACACTTCCCAATCTAATATCAATCTATATAATAAGTATACCTAAACAAATACCTAATTTTACGAGAACACTATGCTTTATAATTTACTAAACTTATAAAGAAAATACACTTAATAAGCTACATACAGATTAGGTACTTTTACATTTTAATACCTACGGTGACTTAAAATATTGTTTTAATTTAACTTTTAGACTTAGTTGGTATATACTTGCCTTTCACGCCGCAACGTGGGTTCGTTTCCCACACGGGACAGATATTTGTGTGCATCAACATGTCTGTTTTTTCTGAGTCTGGGTGTAATAATCTAAGTACATATGTATTTACAACAGAAGAAGCTATCAGTTCTCTGGTTTCCTTTTTTTCTTCTGGTTTAAAATTATTAAAATTGCTAATTGGAATTATGTCCTTATAGAAAGCTACGTAACATTAGTATATGCATTCCAACATGTTTGCCACGTCTATAATTAAATATAGGAAATAAAAAGTAAATGTCAGACTTTGATCAACTTTTTGACGTGTTACTTTTAAGGTACAGTTGACAGTACGGCGGTTGATACACTATGTTATTAACAGCGTTCTTATTATGTAGGAAGTGAGGCCGGTTTTCGAGGTACATGTGTATCTGCTATGGTGACAGCTGTACCAACCATTGTGGAGGCCGACTCATTGCTATGATTCCGGGTTATTATTCACATTCCTACCGTGAGTTATTTCCCTAAATCATGCTGCCGTATCTTATACGCATACCTTTATAAAAGTATGCGAGCTGATGTAAATTTTCATGTTTGTAAGTTGGAAATAATGAAGCGTATGAAATGATGAATGCTTTAGGATTAACTTCAAAGTTATTTGAGTTTTTAGAATTCCGTAGCCAAAGTGTGGCGACAAAACTATATTATTAAACTTTCACTGTACTGTTATAGTTTTCCGAACTCGTCTGTAATATCTATCATACTCCAATCGCCAACCAATTAGCGGCGTCTGTGGCGATTATGGCATATCCTACTATTCTTCAACCTTGACTCTAGTAATAACATTTTCAATACGTAGATACTTAGTTATTTTTGCCATACAATATAGTTAATGGTTATATACAAAGAAAAATGTGAATACTCTACTAAATGGGATATCTGACTTAAATAAATGATTACTTGCCTAAATGATTAGGTATTAACGTCGGGTAACCAAGGTAATGATTTGCCTATATCTGTATCGCGATTGAGACCCGTGTCCACAGTATATAAAAATGTGTACAAATCGCGAAAGTTTAAAAACATTATTAGGTATTAAGTTTGTACCTATACATTGTTTAAATGTTTATATAGAAACTTAAGGACGTCAGTAGGTAAGTGCATTAAGTAGGTAATAAATGTCACTTAAGAAATTTACCTTTTATTATTTAGTAAATTAATTATAATGGCTTCCTGGGCCTCTACTGGCTAAGTCGCCAAACATCGAGTTCTTAAATGGCGTTCAAATAAATTAAGGTTAAAAATTACTTAATCAATAGTTAAATCGGCTTCCATGAGCACATGTGACGTCATAAATGGTCCGAAATCGATTGTCAACGTTAAAGCCGATTTAACGATTGATTAAGTCATTTTTAACCTTTATTTATATGAACGCCATTTAAGAAATCGATGTTCGGCGACTTAGCCGGAAGAATTTTGTTGGTCGAATTTAGCGACAGCTGCTAGTCACAAGAGACTTCCATCTGCGCGGGACATATCATAATGCAGAACTGTGTGAGCAAACACAGGGGCATTTCTGGTTACATCACTCTTATGATCCGATGGGATGCCACCGACACGACTGGAAAGAGGTACCAGATCAATGGCTTTACGTGCTCTACGAGGCAAGGAAGTGTGAATACAGCTATCATCCAAACTTCCAGCTGATATTGGAAAGTATTATAAACTGAAAAATCCCTAAATCACTTTTTGACACACTTTTCATTATCTGCAGATGAAAACGTTACCGCTAGATTCAGTCAGTTTTGAGTATATAATAATATAGAGAGAAGAAATAACGTTCATAGAGCTGGATGCCCCTTGAATATAAGTGACTACCGTTTATGTAACACGTTGTATAAAGGGCAAAGGTAATCCGATATTAGAACACGTACAGCGACGGAAATGGATGAGGACAGAGGATGGATGTTGACCTTCATCGCCGAAGGATATCGAAATTTTCAAGAGAAAAAGCTTGGCTGAAAGTCATCTCTAGATTTAATCTTAAGATAACGTGTAAGTAAAATGTTCTATAATAGAGATTTGTTTTTCACTATCTGTTAAAGTTAGGATGAATAACTACTTAAGAGCCATTTCTAGATTTGTATTACTAGACATGTATTTTTGAAATAGGCTTATAGATTTTATAGGCGTTTTAACGTCTACAAAAACAGGTTTATCTCCAATAACTAAATATTCGTGGCAGGCACCTTTATAAAATATTAGTCTACTGGGAATATTGGCATATATCCCTACACACGTTTTCCTTATATTCTCTCCTCGTTTTTTAGACAAGACTAATACTTATTTATGAATGTTTAGTATATTATTGTAAATAACTTATAAAATAAAACCTTATTGATGTTCGGCGACTTACCCGGTAGCCCCCCAGATCTACTAATCGATCGGTTTCACTACATAGCTTGTTTTCCGATGTCTTGTAATATGGCGACTTAAAACCAAAAATTAAATCAGTTCTGTTATGTATACAGAAAGGAGTAGCAGATATTCGAAACAACTATTTCTTCAATTTTAGTATTCTTTTATTATTCGCACGTATGCCGGAGAGAACGTAAAGGTCTCAGCATCAGGGATTTCTCTTGAATAATCAAAACATTCTATGGAACATGGTCTGAGTATTACTCAATCCGAAACTCGTAAATAACTTGAGAAATTACATATACCCAACCACAGGAAATACGGAGTGTCGAGTGTGTTTGTTTTTGAAGTTATACTTCTTTTGGCGCGATGGAGAAAAATGATGAGAGTGAATTTTTACGATGCGCGCGCACACCGACACCAAAAAATTTAACAGCATGAAGTTAGTTCTAGGTGGTATGAGAGTGAATTTTTACGATGCGCGCATCGTAAAAATAACAGCATGAAGTTAGTTCTAGGTGGTATGCAAATGCATGAGAGTGAATTTTTACGATGCGCGCGCATCGTGCGCCCTTAAACTAAACCCTTCCCAAAGAATGGTTTGGCGATTATGGCATATCCCCCATATGCCATAGTCGCCACGCTTGGCAGACGGGTTGGCGATTGCATTTTATGGTCATAGTTCACAGAAAAACGCTGCTGCCCGTTCTCTAGTAGGTATTCAAGTCGGGTCGATTTCTACGCCCCCCCCGGGATGAGATGGGGTGATGATATTCTATGCCGTCACCACAGAGCAAGTGTACCGTAATACATTGAACCAAAAAGTAAAAGTAACGGTATTGATGCGCGTCCCCCTGTCAATGAGTAACATCAGTATATATGATTAACTCTTAATACTAGATCATAAACTTATGGGAGCTTTATAAGAAAAATCTTTGAAACTGATTTGAAAATAGACAAGGAAACAACCGATTACATTTAAAGTGAAGTGTCGTATAAAGAGGGTTTATTTGCATATTTTAACACAGATTATGAGTGAATTATGATCAACAGTACCATCCTCGCTGGACCCTACCTTTACTAATCTAAAATATCTACCTGAAATCTAAAATAATTATGTGAAGTTGCGAGTTGGGGGAGGCTTTTGTCCAGTCGTGGACGTCTTTGGGCTGATATGATGATGAATGCTGTCATATATTTAATTATAATTCTATATGATCAAATCAGCTGAGTATGTTTTGCAAAAGAAATACAAGAAGAACCTGGCATCCGATCTCAGCGCAAGCCAATTGTAAATCGAAAAAGAATAAGAAATGGAGTTCCAAACAAAATGGATGAGAAAATGAATTCTCTTTGCAAAATATGTTTGCGTTAATTTACTGATGTTTTGATTGTTATTCTGCTATTTGTTGTTGTTCTAAATGGTGTTAATTTCTCGACTTTGTTGTATAATTATATTATAAGTCATGATCTAATCTTACTTACTTATCGTATGGGCAGCGGTTACCCTAGTGTCAGAGTTGTTCAAGCCGCCCAGTAGGCCTCTGACATGGCTTAATGACTTAAAGAAGTATATTTTCTTTGGGTACTGTCATGATTTATTGATTTGACGGTCATCGTAGCCTAGTTGGTAGTGCTCCTGCCTACGAAGCTGGTGGTCCTGGTTTCGAATCCCGGTAAATGCAAATATTTGTGTGATGAGCACGAATATTTGTTTTTGAGTCATTGATGTTTTCTATGTATTAAAGTATTTATCTATCTATATAAGTATGTCGGAGATTCTGACGGATTTAACTCCGAAACATCGTCGGTGTCCGCCATCATGCACGTGGTGAAAAGAATCAGTGCGCACACCCGGCGCCGTCGAGCTCTGTATGCCAACTGTGTCGTGTCGCTAACACACTAATGTCACTTAGACAACTGACAGACGTCAAACGTCACATGCGACAGTTCATAGACAACCTCGACTCGAACTACTGACTCAGTGAGTAGTGTTTTCCAAACGCTAATAGATGGCGTTACTAGTACGTAAACAGTCCTTTAACTTAATTTCTCCGACACGGCCATTCTGACAACCAACGCGCTCTCGCGTTGTTACTCGCTGACATAATCAACATGAATTACAGCTCTTCAGTTTGGCAAGGACACAAAGCGTTACGAGCGGCTTTCAATGTTACACAAAGCAAAGCCTAAAGGCTTTCAGCATTTACCACAAAGCGTTAAAGCTTTCATCATTAGTTAGAGGGCGTACCTCACACAATGCAAAGCGTTGAAACTTTCAGCATAAAATGCAATGCACAGCAAAGCGTTGAATCTTTCAGCATAAACTGCATCACACAGCAAAGCGTTGAAGCTTTCAGCATAAATTGCAATACACAGCAAAGCGTTGAAGCTTTCAGCAGAAACTGCATCACACAGCAAAGCGTTACAGCTTTCAGCATAAACGGCAACACACAGCAAAGCGTTGAAGCTTTAAGCATAAACTGCAATACACAGCAAAGCGTTGAAGCTTTCAGCATAAACTGCAATACACAGCAAAGCGTTGAAGCTTTCAGCATCAACCTTGGGTCACGACTAATGAGCCCAAACTTACTGCAAAGCGTGATGGCTTTCAGCAGGACATCAGGACAAGGCGATAAGGCTTTCAATCCACCCTTCCATAAAGCGTAGAAGCTTTCAGTTTAAATAAAACATTTTATCAATCAGCAATGAACATAAGTCTTTTATCAACACAGGTTTACGTTCAACAAAACAATTTAATTATCGTTCAACTCAAACAATGATCATGATTCAATACAGTAATTCCATCCAAATTACTAATTACACCAAATTAGGATACCAAATTAATCAATACAATTTGTTCCATAATAAAATAAAACTATTCAATTATGAGTTCTACAGGATCAAGACATTCTGCCAATTCAGGTAAACTAGCTGGATATTTACGTAGTCGTTCATGGCACACATATTAGGCCCGTCCCCCAGATACTGGTTCCACCATATAACGCTCATTAGAACACACTTTAGCTATCCTGTAAGGGGCTTTTCTCTATACTCTTACTTACAGTGCAATTCAAAACGAGTTTTACTTCGCCTAAAACAGACTTCTAGGATTTATTTTCATAATTTTCGGCCACTGTAAAACAATTTGTCAAGGTGGATATCATGTGCTCCACCTGACCATTAGCTCGGCTAACACCACTAGCAATCTCATGGAACTCAATGGCCCAACCTCGGCATAAATCCTGAAAGTCTTGACCAGTGAAAGATGTACCTTGATCAGAGATAATTCGTTTAGGGGTTCTAAATATGTGGACAAAGCTACGTAGTGCCTCGCAAGCAGATCGTGATGTTAAATCTTTGACACACATTAATTGACAAAATTTCGTAAAGGTATCTACGATGACTATCACATACTCCTTAGAGGTCTACAAGTTCGAAAATGTTCTCCACCCTGGAACATTATAGGTAAGTGCGCAATGCAGCGTCACGAACTCAAAGCACGAAGCTTGCGATAGTCAACTGCTACAAGCACAAAGCGCGGAGCTTTCAATGCTCAACTGCTACAAGCACAAAGCGCGGAGCTTTCAATAATCAGACGTCTCAAGCACAAAGCGCGGAGCTTTCAATGCTCAAGTTTCATAAGTAGGGTATTTCCCTTGTCACACAATTTATTTCAAATCAACCAGCTTTATTAGTCATAATGTAACACATAAATGTGTCTTACAATGAACTCCAATAATCATTTTAAACGTTAGAATTTAACTCAACCATCGGCATTAACTTCACTGTTATTTCTGACTACAACTGTCAAATTCAAGTTTTTCGTAACATACGTTGGTACTTAACGCGTCCACCAGCTATTGGCTGTTCCTTGTGTCTATCGTTGTCATAGACCTCTATTATCTTACAAGGATTTGAAAACTTTTCACTTCATTTATTTATTGTTAGAATAGAATAGAATACTCCCCATTGTACACACTCAAACAGGACAATTACATGGAAGACAAAATAAATAACACAATTTGTTAGGGTTCTTTCCGACAAAAACTACGTCTCTTATTTTAAATGGACGAATTTTAACTTTGGTATTGCCATAACGCACCTTATCAGCATGAGCTAGCTAGTCCATCCTGCATTTTGCCTCACATCGAAGTTCGTAGAGGTTAACCTTACCATATTTTTAGTCAAGGGCATTAATTTTGGAGGGGAACTTTTATTACAACCCATCAACAATTGAACCGGACTTCTAACTGTACTTCTAAATATGATACAATTTAGCACGATTTGGATTACACCTGAAGCTGCCTTCCAGAACCTACGCTCGTGGTTGTCGGTTATAGTGAAGCAATTAATTAGAATAGTTCGGGAAGCTACGCAACATCCCCCCCATCACAAATAACGCAGTGTTTCAAGTCTATAAAGTCTTTCACGTGGTCGCTCACTATTGGTCTCACAAGAAGGCCCAAGGTCACCCAAAGAGCAACGGAGAGGGCCACGCTCGGAGCATTCCCGAGCGACCGAACAAAAACGTCGCAATTCGCAGGCGAAACAAAGCAGCTGACATAAAAATTGTGTCACAAATCAGTACGTTAGTATTTTGAGTTCAATATACCTAGTTTGTAAGTACAACATTTGTATGCCATGTACAATATGGCAAATGTGTGAAACTTAAATAATGTAAACAATAACACCTGTATTCACCACATTTATACAAATAAAGATATTATGATTATGATTATAACCAAAGAATTGCCAAACCGAAACGGCAACGGGCAGGGCACACAGCTCCCAACACCGACGGCCGCTAGATCAGATAGGTTCTCGACCGGGGACCACGCACCGGAAGACGCAGCGCGGGCAGGCCCCCCACAAGGAGGGCCGACCACTGCGGAGATTCCCTTGGGATGCCTCCGTCCAGTGGATGTCTTTCGGCTGATACAATGATGATGAATTATTATTAGAACGCACATGAATCTCTCCACTTGTCAGTAATTGAGAAACGTCTTTACAGTCGATCAAATCAGTATCGATAGCTTGTACAAGTGTCAAGATTCTGTAATTAACAAACTTCAGCATGGACCTCGCGAGTGATGCGGATGACTTTGTAACTAATAGTCAAGCTCAATCCCGGTTTAGGTAAAAACAACTCTGTGACAAAATATGTGAATCTACAATTACAAAAGTCACTTCTCACACACAAGCACTTCGTCGACCTTGACAGGCAGATAAGTAATGGAATCAGGCGTTACTTTGCGGAAAGCCATAACAATCAAAATACAAAATCAATATGTAGTGTTAATTCCGCTAATTGTCACCACTACGATACCCAACACGTGTTTCAGTCATCCACGGACCACTCTCAAGGGCCGCTAACTCGTCGAGTGCTCGAAGGATATTATATTGATTGACAGGCAGACTAATACGAGAAAAAGAAAATGTAATGTTCGACCCAATACCTGTCAGGCGCGTGGATATAAAATCTCGAGTACCTGTATGGTTATCAACAAATCATTTACGAATTAGGGAACAATCTGTACCACTGTCCACAAGAGTGTGTATGTGACCTAACTTGCCCCTACATCCATAGACTTCGAAATAAACCGTTCAAACTATTTAACCTTCAAAACGCGCATATTGTCACCATAAAAATTAAATATAACAAACGTTGGGCGTATTTTCAACATCTAAAAGTATAAACCACACAAAACAACACGTGTTATGAATTTCACAGATATCAAAAATTCTTCAGTGCAGCATTAGGTCATCAAGTGCCTTTTAAACAATATAATAAAAGTACTTACATGTTTCTTCTCATAAAATAAAGATTCACCACTCACACTCGACAAGAGGCACTTTTACTTTAGAGGTTATTTTAAATTTACTCTAATACAAACTGGTGAATTCTCCCCAATGCAGAATCGCCCATGCCGTCGCCTTACTTGCAAAAAGACAGCACGATCAACTTCGCCTCGAAAAGAACAAACCAATTATTTTAACTCAAAGACTCGAACGACAGAAAGGCAGCCTAACAATCAGAGCCCGTACTCTCTTCACTGTTAAATAAAAACTTCTTCCACGTTCACTGATGCACCAAAAACTATTCTTCAACGATAAACACGAACTGGCTGAGAGACTCCGCTCATCGCGAGTAACCACATCGTAACACGAAATCAGTAGGCGTGTTTTAAACAAGTTTGAACATACCTGAGTATCCGAGATACCTGCGATAACAACTTCGATTTTGTTACCTTCGCTCCAAGCAGGCTTCAACCAGTTAATCAAGGCAAGCTTGTAAGTCGAGTACTCCACGTATGTAAGTTCTCGCACGGTCACTGCACCATACGGCATCATATCTTGAAAAAGGTCATCAATCTCTCGGTCGCCGCAAACTGTCTTGATACACGCTCCTTTGCTTCGTCTAACGTTTTGCACAACGGGTACGACTTCGAAGTCCATTTGCGAGCTCGACATCGAAGATGTGTCAATGTAACGTATCGAGTTTCGTAATCGGTCCACGAGTTTGCGATACAGCCGTAAATTCACAATCAGCGGGGTTGTATTTTCATCTTTATTTTACAAATTGGTAACGACACTATTTTCGCTACGTGGTGGAACCGAATCACGAAAATATTCTTGATTTTGAGTAGCAGGCATTGCGGTAGACACGTAGGATGATTTTGGAATCGATCCCACCGCTGCTGTCGGAGATTCTGACGGATTTAACTCCGAAACATCGTCGGTGTCCGCCATCATGCACGTGGTTAAAAGAATCAGTGCGCACACCCGGCGCCGTCGAGCTCTGTATACCAACTGTGTCGTGTCGCTAACACACTAATGTCACTTAGACAACTGACAGACGTTAAACGTCACATGCGACAGTTCATAGACAACCTCGACTCGAACTACTGACTCAGTGAGTAGTGTTTTCCAAACGCTAATAGATGGCGTTACTAGTACGTAAACAGTCCTTTAACTTAATTTCTCCGACAAGTATGTATATCGTCGCCTGGTACCCATAGTACAAGCTTTGCTTAGTTTGAGGCTAGGATGATCTGGGTGACATTGTCCTTAGATATTATATTATTATTATTTCCCGGTTAAGGCAAGACGTGGTATTCTAGTGGAAAAAATTCAATGAAGCCCGGAGGCACACAATTCTGGACGTTATTCTGTGCTTTTGAGAGAACGAAATGCTATGGGTCCTGTGCCTGATCTCAGTGTGGTCTCGAGGAAAATGGAGTACTCTTGTACTACGTAGTTGATAAATACTTATCTATTACGCCGCAGGTCGTGGATTCGATTCCTGGATAGATATTTGTGTGCATGAACATGTCTGTTTGTCCTGAGTCTGGGCGTAATTGTCTATATAAGTATTTATTGAGAAAAGAAAAGTAGTAGGTATATCTAGTTTATTAGTTATCTGGTTTCCATAGTACAAGCTCTGCTTTGTTTGGGATTGGATGGCTGTGTGTGAATAATGTACCAGGAAATTATATTATAGTCTGCTGCCAATTCAACCAGCCAAAGTGCCTAGTTGAAATCGCATCGGCGAAATTCAACCAGAAGTTCTATTACTATGTAATTATAGAGGAGGGATGGATATAAGACAATACAGGTACTTATTAACTCCGCAAGTACCTAACGTAAAACTATAGTACTGAATTGAATGCCACTCAAATTAGGAAAAATGAGTCTATCCAGCAATAAGGCCGATTTTATTAGTGGACTATAAATTTGGGGCTATCATTGTAGGCCTTATCTTTATTTCATTCGCAGGAAATAAAAACAAAATACGACCGGAATGTTTTATTTGGTAAGAAAGTGGCTATCTGGATAACCTTCGGTAACCTACTGCGTATTAAAATGTAGTTACTACTTAAGACATTATACCTAGGGCTACTGAGTTACGGTTAAATAAAAGACGACTCCACTTTGCGTGTTGGTAACTAATCTATATCTATACATATAATAAAATCGTAGGAAAGTCAAACTGTACATTGAATATTTTTTTAAAAGGATACTTGGGGCGTGATTTACAATCGATATCGAAGCCAAAAATATTTTTTTTTGAATTTTCGTCTGTTTGTCTTTTTATCTGTATGTATGTTCGGGCTAAACTCAAAAAGTACTGCATAGATTTACTTAAAATTATGCATGAATATTACTAAGAGGTCAACATATAGGTTATATATATAACGCTATCACCTACGGGGGAGGAGCAGTGATAATTTACAAAATTAAACGCAGGTAAAACCGCGGGGTACAGCTAGTAAACAAATAAGTATATATTTTAGCAACTAACACACTGTCATCTGATCCTAACTACTACTATGGCAACCAAACAACTGATAAAAAATACTTATATAATTGTATATACATAGATATCATATATAAGTCAAAAGAGAGGTAGGGCACAGCGTTGATTCCCTCAAAGAGCAGCCCAACTGGGGAAGTACCTCCACCTTACAGAAGACATTCCTTAATAATAACATTAATTACTTAATGTTGTTTTTCTGCGTGTAAGTAAGGTCACCAGAGCTCATCGGGGTGGGAGGAAGGGTCAGCAAAACTGGTTTGCTGACTCTTATAAAGGTCGGCAACGCTCCCGCGACCCCTCTGGTGTTGCGAGTGTCCATGAGTGGCGGTAATTACTTACCATCAGGTAATTTACTTGGTCGTTTGTCGCCCATTTATGTAAAAAGGAAAGCCATCACACAAAGATTTGTCTAGGGTGGTCTCTCTAGCTTAACAGTCCGGGTCACTAACAATTAGACCAACAAGCTAGTTCTTATTGACCCTGAATGTTAAGCTAGAGAGACCACCCTAGACAAATTTTTGTTGCTACAAGATCTGAATAATAAATAAATTATTCCAGACATTGATTGTAAACTATTTAACACAATATCATGCTCCTTATGCCAGAGATGACACTTCCAAAGTATGTGGTGGGTGATTTCATATTCACTATAGGAATTTGAGCAAAAATATACCTTTAAATAATTTACCTTTAGAATCCGAGTCCAGTATTAAATTTTGCCACACTAAAATTTATGATAAGGCAAGTTTTATTTAACCGTTCGCCAACGTCGCGTCGGGAAATAATTGATGAAAGTGGTGACCATTAGTTGATATATTCCATCTTTATTGCCATTCATTAAGCATTTCGTAATTTACGTCAGCTATTGGCAGAAATAGCCTGGTAATTTTAGCACGGTTGCGTAGTGATAATACATCACTGCACGCCTTTGTACTTCAGGATACTAAGAGACTATATAATTTACCTTAAACTTAAACCCTGTATCCTCCAAAATAAAAAGATAAGATAAATTCTACATTAGTTACACCGAAAAGTTATGAATTTGAATCTGATTACTAAACTCTGTTAGAGAGTAGATTTAAGTAGATATAAGCTTCTGATCGAATTTCAGTATCATAGGGGAAAAGTGTACTAGTGAGTGCCAAACACAAGTTCGCTATTTATTTCCTATGCTCTTATCACGTGATGAAAAACACTCCGACTGAATATGGGTGAATTCAGGTGTACCAATATGACGTTCTGCTTACGTGCTCCTCGCGGCGCTGATTTCAAAAAAACGAAATTGCTATTGATCTTTGAATTTAAATTTTTAATTTAATATACCGTAAAGTGAAGTTATCAAACAAATGAATCTGGCATCACCTTTCACGGGCACTGCAAATTTATTGTCGCAGAATCTCGAATAAAAATCCCAATCACGTAATGCACATAACATTCGTCATCATTCATCCAACTTATGACGGACTCCAAGTAACTATATCATTTATGGTCAAAGACGTCAACTGGATCTTAACTTGATTTTTGGTCCAGCATTTGCTTTTTAATCGCAGATATCTAATTAGATCTTGGAATGACATCCTGAATCGACTGTAAAACAGAATTGATAGTTTTCTGTTAAGAAAATAATTAGAAGTAACCTGGAATCAGAAAGTGGGCGGAGTTAAGCCCTAGTCCCCAAACTTTTAACATAATATTCAGAATATGAAACAGTTGGATGCTTTAGGGCAAGACCGGCAATTTTGGAGCTCTTTGGTCTTTGTCCAGCAGTGGACGTTTTTCGGCTGATATAATGATGATGGTTCAGAATATACATACAGAAGACTTACATATTTAAGTTATAGACTAGTAATAAAATAATTAACATAAAGCCTATACGCGCAACCTTATGAATATTTAAACATTCCTTTAAAGTGGTACAAGTGATAACATAAAAATATTACAAATCTAGGTACTACTTATTACAAAAATAATTTATTGCCGAAAATAGTACCTACTCTTTATTCTGTATCCGTCTGTAGTTCAAAATTATGGTTCTATCAAAATAAATATAAAAAGTGCAATTTTAATTTTGCTATCCATTTTGATCGTAAAATTATATATTGCATCGTTGCATTGCTAACGCAAATAGATTTCAGTTTAATTTTTACGACCAGTTTATTTCTTTTTTTATGTTTATTGTCCCCTAATATCGACACATACACTTTATTTGGACGGTAAACACTAATGGGTTTAAACCTGACAACCTTAAAACTATTTTATTGCTGGAATTGCCTTTATTGATTCTTTTTATTACAGACAACTTAAATAATAATTATAAAAATCTTGGAACAACTAACACACCCAAATTAAGAAGGGCTATGACAAAGAAAGAACTGATACATACATATAATTGACAAATTACGTCCAGACACAACTAGTAATCATGCCTATCTCAGAAAGATTTGTCTCGGGTGGGGATCAAATCTATGACCTCAGTATACTAGACCAAGAGGCCAGTAGGGTAAATGTATTGACCATGACCAATAAAATTTACCATTACAATTTACTTAAACACAATGTATAGACACCAGCACATCCAGCTACCCCAATCTGTCAAATTTATTTTATAGATTTTTAACTTTATTACATAAACATAAGGTTTTCTTTCAATTGGGGAAATTTGACAGACTGGGGTAGCTTGATGTGCTGGCGTCTGTACGTTTCTAAATTAAGGGCTTCTCAACTAAATTATTAGCAATATTCAAACTAAAAAAATTCAAATTATGGAATTGCATACACATTGGTTCAAATATAAAATAAGCATATTTTTTAACTTAATATTGACATATTAAGTTATCAAAACCTTTCAATACACTTTCCAACGACGTAGGAAAGAGATGCGTCTTCAGAAATGAAAAACAAAGATTGATAGGCCAATGAAAATAAATTAAAGTTTGGAATATAATGAGACACCACATTTCATGAGCCGAAATCCGTCCACAGCTGAACAAAAACCTCCCAGAGGATCTTCACAATGGCCAGTCTTGCACTAGTCACATTCAGCGCCTTCCCGTGACCTTTGAAGGATCCACGCTGCGTCTTCCGGTTCCAAAAAACCTTTGTACCCTGGTCGCCGCGGCGCCGTCGGTTCAACGAGCCATGTGCCTCGCCCATTGCCACTTCAGTTTGGAAATTCTTCAAGCTTTGTGCGGTTTATGGTCTGAGAATAGTTTCTCAGAATTTATATACGAGCAATGAAGTGAAGAGTAGTACACACGGCTACATATCAAGCTATACATTTCCAGTATAAGCTGGTCCCGCGTTGTATAGAATTTCCATACAATGACAGGTCAGCTTATATTGGAAATGTATAGCTTGATATGTAGCCCTGTGTACTAACTACTCTCTTTAGGAGACCTTGTGCTGGAACGTGCGACATAATGCCGAAGGGATTTCTACCTACTTCTCACCTATGACCCGAACAGAGTACATTCGATAAGATACTTCATGTAATAATACATTGCAGTGGTAATTAGCCGTTTAATTGCTGATAATACGAGTGGAAGCTATTGAAAACGAGTAAATATTTTTTTATAGTATAAATAGATTTACTCCTCGTCGGAAATCTAGCAAACGGCCAACCTGGAAAGCTAGTATCGTAGCCTATGACGCTTGCGGCACACATGGTATAACTGTAGGTAAGAGAGTCAGTCAAAGCCAATGGTACCTTTTTAATTATAAAAAAAAAATATGTGGCTTATTTTTCTTTTATAATTGCATACGTAACTTTGCGATGTTATAAACAAACAAAAGTGCTTAAATAGAACTTAAGAGAGATGTGGAGTCAGTACTAGGCTCTAAGCTTGTTTGACAGTATTGCAATATTGCAAGGCACGCAAGAAGTTAATTACAATAAAAACAAAGCCAAAAATATCGCTACATATAGTAAAGACAATAATGGAAAAGATATTGATAAATGAATCTTGTAAGTATGCCCCGTTAATAGTATGAAATAAGTATTTATCTTATCTTTATCTTATATTACTTATAGTTAGTTAATCTAACCTAACCTAACCTGTTCTTAAACTAAACCTACATTACTAATTTATTAGCTTCAAGCCATATTGAATTTTCTTAACAATACTGTATACGTCAAGGTTAAAACTAAAACTATACATATTATATGTTATTACTAAATGTACCCATAACCCAAATACTCATATTTTCTCTTCTATACAATATTCTATTTAAGCGCACGGCTCCCCATTACCTCAAAAGTAGGTTTGAATTCACATTCTAGATCCTTAAGACCATCAGAGGATCTAGATCACCAAAAGATTTATTTATTTATGTAAAATTTCTATGACAAATCTTTAACTGAACAAACTGCTTTTTGTGGAATTCACTCTTTTTACATATCAGGCGTGCGTTACTAGCCGTGCCCCGCGATTTTAGTCGCGTTAAACTGAATACATAAGTGCCTATGTGTAATTCGGATATATGAGATATATTATTGCAAAGTCTTATCAAAATTGGTTCGGTAATTTTTGCGTGAATGTGTAACAAACATCTCCACATAAATAGATCCATATTCACAACCTTTTGCATTTATAATATTAGTAGTATTATAATAATAAATATTTATTTACAGTATATGAAAAAGTAGGCACTAATATACATATATCGTATATATGTAGTATAATGGTAATTTAAATATCGTACTACTGTTTTTTATTAATAAAATATCCATTTTAAATTAAAATTAATAATAAATTAAATTATTACTATTAAACAAAGCATGTGTCCAACTAGGCCCAACTTTGTGAGGGACTGATACATAAAAAAGGTTTGAGAAAACTCCTGTGCTACAAGTCACCATGCCCAGGTGTGTTTGGTTGAAATTTACTAATTTGTTTTGGTCCGTGATTTGTCTGGAAGGCTTGGACCCAATTACTGACACCTACGACCTATATGTTCAAGTTCTGGATGTAAAGTGGAGGTACTTTCCTAGTCGAGCAGGGACAGAACGATAAGTTCCACTGTACTTGAGGCACCGTGTATAGCTAAATTCTAAAAATATAATGTGTTTGATCTTCTTAAAGGAAATCAACAATGGAATACAAAAAGTAATGTGAATGACAAAGCAGAATATTAAAAAGTGTATAGTGTGTTATTTTGGTATCTGTGTAATAAAAATACAATCTATGTAATAGAAAACTTGGTAGAAACGAGTTATCGCGTTCTAAAGTTGAGAATTTTCAACAACGTAATTATAATTTTATGTATTAACTAGTTTAGCTATTTTCTGCGGTATAAACTTTTGCGGTCGTACACAGAATAACTCTATAAAAATTCATCGCCATCGTATCAATAGAAGACAAATGTACAGACGCCAGCACATCCAGCTATCCCAATCTGTCAAATTCATTCTATAGATTTTCAACTTTATCACTTAAGCATCAGGTTCACTTTCAATTAGGGAAATTTGACAGATTGGAGAAGCTTGATGTGCTGGCGTCTGTACAAACATGCATTCCTAGGAAGATTTTAGATATAAACTAGCTGTGCTCCGTTGTTTCACACGCGTTAAAGTTATTATAAATTATAGCCTATGCAGCAATAAAATAGCAATCCTATTCATCAGTCGTAGATGACTGTATACAATTTAAGTATTTTTAAGATCAATTCCTGTTGAAATATGCAAGGATGATATTCCAAATACAAAAACTTTCTTAAAATAGTGTGGAAAACAAACGTCTGTCTAACAGAGAAAACATCCCATTTTCTATACAAGTCTAATATAGGAAAAGTTAGGGCCAGCCGCATCCTTAAGGATCGTACGTTGAGGTCGTTCAGTCTGAATTATTTGTGAGCCCCTCACATTTAATTCCGACTGAACGACCTAAGCAGTTTTGGAGAAGTTAGGTACATACTCATGCTTCACAGTCAGTAGAGTCAGTTTGTAGATGGTAACATTGTCATATGACAATATGACCAATTCATAATAACGACCGATATTATTGGACAGTGGATTGACGGTTAAAATTCTGAAGAAGTAAATAAATAAAATAAAATAAAATAAATAAAAAAGGTTTTTATTCACGTAGACTTTAAAAAAGCGCTTGTAAATAGTCAGAACATGTTTGTAGTAATATAGTTGTATACATTAGATATTATTTCTAGTAACATAGATATTTAGGTACATCTTGTATGAAAACATTTATAAAATTTATCTTATTACAGAAATGATATTTAGCTAGCTCGTATCAAGTTATTGTCAAGAGATAATATATAAGAATAATAATATATAAGAATTGGTCATATTGTCATGTAACAATGTTACCAATTGTTAATAACGAAAAGTTAAATGGATGACTACTCTAGTAGAGCCAGCCTGGTTGGTCTAGCGGTAGGGTGTTCACCCGGAAAGAACAGGGTCCTGGGTTCAAATCCCGGGTCGGGCTAAAAGTGATTTTGGGACTTTTCTGTAAAACGAAAAATTTCTCAGCATCAGCCAGAAGTCTGGGAGTTGGCGGTATTACATCCCCGTGCATCGGAGTACACGTATAGCCGTTGTTCCTGTACCTCACCTCGTTCCGGTCGTGTCGCTAGGTGTCCTATCGGATCATGAGAGTGATGGAATAGAAAGTGCTCCTGTGTTTTCGCACACACTTGTGCGCTATAATATGTCTCGCGCAGATGGCTAATCTATATTGAGACTGGCCGCCTTGGTCGAAATTCGGCTAGGAGGACATTATTATTATATACTAGAGCTGATACGATTGGTTTTTATTAATAATTGATCACATTAGTTTGATCCATTCAAGAATATGCCATTATTATTATTTATATAAATGAATATTCAACGTTAAAATATGCAAAATTTAATGCACAATTATGGAAATACTGTGATAAGGAATAAATGAATAAAAAGAAGAACAATATATTGCAAAACTACGTTATTATAACGGATAAAAAAAAAAAAAACTTAATAGCTAATCCCTTACTGGCCCCGTCAGTAACTCCGAGTACCTTCTGTCAAATTTGAATTAAGAATGATTCAAAATTCATTTAACATTGTGCGATGGTTTTTGAATTGTTGAGTGGCCAGCTGGTGTGATTAATAAGGAAACTAATTAATATATTAACATATCTTTAGTTTAATTTCTTATCTATACTGCGTTGTACTTATTTAATGAAAATTTATTACACGCCGATCTTTGCTATTTTTAGATCTCGCTTATTAAAAACAACATTTTGTGGAGTTAAGATTTTTAACATTGAGCTAGATATTATAGGAGGAAGTAGTCCAGAACTAGTATTTAAGCTAAGAAGTCAAATAAAACAACAATATCTCGTCGATGTTGTTCAGATTGCGCTTCAGAAAAGTTTCCTACGAGTTTATGAATCTCTTTGTTTTTCATTTTACATTTTGATATCTACCTGTAATGAATGAAGTTTGATATTCAAGGATTTTAGTTTACTTTGTTGTATAAATGTTACGGATATTTGCAACTTCCATTTTCTTCAAAATGCAAGTATTTGTTTGTTATAAACAAAGGTAATTATAGTTGTAGAGAACTATATTTACCTAGGACAGACCATCCATCTAGGTAGGTCGGACTTCGAGAAGGAGGTCAATTGTAGAATCCTACTCGGCTGGGCAGCGTTCGGGAAACTACGTAATATCTTCTCGTCTCAAAATACCGCAGTGTCTGTCTTAAGTCGAAAGTCTTCGACCAGTGTGTGTTGCCAGTGATGACTTGTGGAACTGAGACGTGGTCGCTCACTATGGGCCTTAACAGGCGGCTCAAGGTCACCCAAAGAGCAATGGAAAGGGCTATGCTTGGAGTTTCCCTGCGAGATTGAATCAGAAATCCTGAGATCCGCAGGCGAACCAAAGTAACCGACATAGCCGTAAGAATTGCCAAGCTGAAGTGGCAGTAGGCAGGGCACATAGCTCGTAGAGCCGACGGCCGCTGGGGCAGGAAGGTTCTCGAGTGGTGACTACGAACCGGAAGACGCAGCGTGGGCAGGCCCCTACAAGATAGACCGACGATCTTGTGCGGGTCGCTGGAAATCGCTGGATGCGGATAGCGAAAGACCGGCAATTGTGGAGATCTTTGGGGGAGGCCTTTGTCCAGCAGTGGACGTCTTTCGTCTGATATGATGAAACAAGCGATATTATCCTTTACTATTAAATGAGCAATGGTTATATACGGAAGACTTGGTAATTAACGTTCTCCGTTCAAACTGGTAGTGCAGAATCGTTGTAAGATAACAGTAGACCATAAATAGAAGTTATTGACATGTCGTGTTTGCTCACACAAATTTGATTTTTCTTCGACGTTTTTTAAATTGACTTCATGATTAAAAGTGATTTTTAGTCAACTTTATTTAAGTTGACTAATAATCACTTTTAAACACTTTTACTTAGTTAATACCCTGAAATTGAAATGAAATATATTTATTCGCCAGAAACATGGTTACAAGACCTTCTATTAAATTGTACAGGTTCAGCAAAGAAACTCATAAAAATATCTTTGTTTATTGCTCGATATTGATATGGTCCATTTCAGAGTAATCACCGGATATAATCAGTTAACGCCTTTGTCAGGATCTTATACAATATCTAAAACATACATACCTACGTATCTGAATCCCATATTTTATTAACTTTTTATTTGTTCAGCGTTTTGTGCTCTATCTCTTCTAATGACGTTGCCCTCCTAAAACGTTGTCCATTTATTAATGGACAACAAAAAAGATAAAGATTTATAATTATATTTAACTATTGTTAAATATAATTATAAATCTTGATTTTAAATTGAGAAAATAAAAATTTCGGACTGGACCCACTAAGGTAACCGAGGCATTAATACGGTCTGATTTTCGTCAAAAACCGCGTACACACCCCGAAGGTTGACCAGGCGTGTAATCACGGTGCAATTAGTAAGAATTATTAATTCAATGTTCCTATCTGTTCGACCTTCGGAGATAGCTTATTATATTTGTCATTTCTCTTCTTGACCCTTGCCTTATAAACTTCTTCTTTATAATTCCTTATTTGAGCAGATATATCTAAGAGTATATTTTGAAGTATTTGTTTCTATAGTTTTAAGACGATAAAACGGTTAAGGTTATTTGTTTCCCAAAAATAGAACACAACGTTCACTTACATTGAGAATTACAGATAAACTAAATAACATAAAATAATCTATTGCATGAATTGGGATACAAAGCGGCATAACTAATTATAATTATTATAATTATTGCTACTTAATTACTTATCATGTTTGCTAAAATAACTACGTGTCATAAAATATTTAGCGTCTAAGTTTTATGTACCTATTACATAAAATTTCTACATTAAATATATTTCAGTAACACGCATTTTAGGCAGACAGGATAAGTAATTAAGTATAGATGTTTTTAAGTACTTTTTTTTGTTAATTTAGATAAGTATTTAATTTTATGCCAGGCGGCTAATGAGTACAGAGTCCATATTAAGTGTTACAACGCGGTTGCTATAATGATTTACGCTTGATAGCAATTGATAGAAATTGAATTATTTACTATGACATTATGGGACGCTTTTGGAATAATGAAATTTTAAATTTCGTTTAAATAGATGGTGGGGTGTATTCACAAAGCATTTGTTTTTTTCAACTAATCCTGTTGCGTAAAATAGGTCTACTTCTGTGTAATGACTCGGATGAACTTCATGAAGCTTTTTGTGAGGCATGGGAAAACATTCCTGTAGAAACATGTCAGAAACTGATAATGTCTATGCCACATCGGTGTCAAGCGGTAATTACTAACAAAGATTTTGCTACTGGGTACTGTTTTTACACGTAATAAAATGGAGCTGTTAAAGATATTATAACACTGCAGATTATAAGTTTTGTTTAACTGTATTTTTCATTATACTTTACTGTCCTTAATTAAATGTCCACTACAGAATTGTACCTTAATATTTAATACATGTTTAATCTTTAATATTAAATACTTTTTCTATTTATTTAATCTTTTATTTACAGCCATTTATAGCATAATAATCGGACCACATTATGCAAATAATAGGTGCTGAGAAATCAATAGGGTTTTATATTTATATGTACATAACCGATTATAGCCCTTCACTATCTTGAATGTCCCTAATTAGTTGACCACGACTGTATATTAATAGTATCGAAATAGAGTGTAAAACATTCACAAAAAAGACGATAATTGATCAGTTATGGAGCAGGATGAAAAATGATTAAATGTCTAAAATGGCAATAAAAAAATAGGGGCTGGTGATAAAAGGGTAAATCTTGGTGAACCTTATAGAAAAATAAAAACAAAAAAATTGTCCAAAACTTAAAAAAAATTGTTAAGGGTGAACAACCCTTATCACTTAGTGGTATGAAAAATAGATAGTAGCCGATTCTCAGACCTACTGAATATGCATATAAAATTTGGTAAAAATCAGTAAAGCCGTTTTGGAGGAGTGAGGTAACTAACATTGCGACGCGAGAATTTTATATATTAGATTTAGTAGTTAAAGTTCTATACATTAAAAGAAAATCCAACTACCTTTGTCGTTGCCATGTAGTATGTTAGTGGTTTAGTATAAACCCGGTTTCATTTGTTCGAGATATGTTAGTAATTTTCTTGCCTCTGAGTTTTGCTACTGCTTTAACGTAAAGCCATTATTAAATCTCACAGCCTCAGTTGCTTACCAGCACCGTAAGGATCGAAAACGCGGTCAGTCTACAGATGGTTGACCGCCAAAGCTGCACACTGCACTAGTGTACGTGACTTTCTTTCTCAGTTCTCTTTAAAAATGTGTGTTTGAATGCGAATTAGAAATAATTATTCAATAATCTACTTAATGTGTTCACATTTTCATTCCCTTACATTTTACGTCGGCATTGAATCATTATGGTGGGTACATAAATTACTCAATCAAGACGGTCTACCCGATTCGTGGGTTTGCGTGACTGAAATGGCTTAAGAGCTTGTCACCAAACCCATACTAACATTATTGGTAATGGTAGCAATTCTGTAATTTATTTATACTCATAAGATTAATTAAATTATCGGAATATTTCCTTCGGTAAGAGATATTATTATAGTAGCAACCATTTTCTAACGTAAATGTTATTCTCATTTTACGTCTGAATGTCAGACTACACCAATGTGGACACGATGTATGTAAGTAAATTCCATCCCATGATCAATTGTTACATTTTTGGGAAAAAAACTGATTCTTGAAGAGTCTTATAACTTTTAGGCTCAATAATTGGGCCACTATTGTATACTTTATTCGTTAATGACATTAAAACATGTTTCATCCATTCCCAATTTCTAATGTATGCCGACGATATAAAAATTTACAAGACATGCAAAACCATACAATATTGCCTACTTTTACAGGAAGACCTAGATAGACTTTCTCGATACTGTTTACAAAATAAACTTCAGCTCAGCTTACCTAAATGCAATATAATTACTTTCACAAAAAACAGAAACATTATAACATTCGATTATAATCTATGTGATATCAGTCTACAAAGAGTTGACCGTATTAGAGATCTTGGGGTCTTAATCGACTCAAAATTGCACTTCGACTGTCACATAGATAATGTCATTAATAAAGCCTATCTATGTTTGGATTTATAATGAGATCTTCATCAGACTTTAAAAGACCGTCGACATTTTTACTTCTATATAAAACCTTAATACGTTCTCAATTGGAATACGCAGTCCCGATTTGGAGCCCTATTTTGGACGTTTACATAAAAAAACTAGAAATTGTTCAATAAAAATTTCTACTATATTTCACTAAGTCTAGAATACCATACACAGATTTATTGGAACGTTATAAACGTCAGAGTTTACAGTCCAGACGTAGTTCACTGATGGTCAGGATGCTTCATGGTCTTTGTAATAACAGGTTTGATTGCACTGACATCACTAACATCTTATGTTATATTGTACCTAGAACTGTAATGCGTCGGAGAGGCACCCGTGCACCAGCGTGAGTTCTGCACCGCGCGGTGCAGAACTCACGCTGGTGCACGGGTGCCTCTCCGACGCATTGTGGAAACGTATAACACACACTTCCACGATTTGGATATTTTTGCACTTTCGCACTTTAAGTTCAAAAAATGGCTATTGAACTACTAATATAGTTATTAATACCTACTCACTAGTACCTACATACTTCTCTGCTTAATTAATGCGCGCATTTATTATTACTTATTTTTAACATTACTTCGCGGACATTGGAGAGGGTTACACGTTTACCTATTCTTAAAATTTATATTGTAATAATTTAACTATACCTAATGTGTAACTGTTTTATGTCCCAATAAAGTAAAATAAATAAAATAAAAATAGACAAACGTTAACCTCATAAATCAATAAAACTTCAATAGGACAAATATTTGTGTGCATGAACATGTATTTACAAAAGAAAAGTAGTATGAATGTAGTATATCAGTTATCGTGTTTCCATAGTACAAGCTCTGCTTAGTTTGGGATCAGATGGCCGTGTGTGAATAATGTCCATTGATATTATTATATAGGTATTCCACGAAAAGTCACTTACATATTGCTTGGTCGTAACTTCCACGGTTAGTTTTTGACAATTCTGTGACCATTCAGTAACACAAATAGAAATTTAGGGATCCAGATTGAGAAATCGTGTAAAACTGTATGATATTTTTAAACTAAATTAAACTAAAACAATGTCTTTTTTGAAGTGTCGCATGCTCAAACCTCCTTTCTTCAGGACTATGCATGTACAGATAACTAGATCTCACAGAAACACTTTATAACCTTCAGCGTCTGCGAACTTCAGCAAAAAATCACATTTGGCCTTCGAAAATATGCTCATATGCTATTTATTCATATTATGCATCACTATTGCATTTAGATAGCTAAATTGCATAAAACACTCAAATGGTTATCTATGAGACTCCGCCGAAACACTTAAATACTTAAACTTAAAATCTTTACAATATTTTGCTCAATCCTGCTCCTCGCCACTATCTTATGGACCGATTTGACTTCCTACGTGATTAATATTCAAGAGCCTTAAGATCACAGAAAAATCTGATGCTATTATATTCCACAAACTTTCTTGAAAAATCCTTTACAGTTCAAGCATCTTGTCTATGGAATGACCTGCCATTATTTATAAGACACTATGACAATGAAGAACTATTTATTTTAAGTATTCTCAAATTTCCTCCGTTAAATTTGGTATTTTTTTATTTATATTATAGAAATAAATGTACATATTGTATTATATTTGTATTAGTGTAATCTACCATAATGTTTATATGACATACTTTCCCAAACATTACTAGCCTCTCTTGAGTGCCAATTTAGTCCATTCAACAGTTATCTGGAAGAAATACTGTCGGTCTAATCTGTTAGAAGTAAATCCGCCAATTGTACATAAACAATAAGGGACGCAATAAGGAATATCTATCTATCTACCTACTGTACTGCTATATCTAGGTAGTCGTGGCAAAGCAATGCTTTATCAAAAGGAGTTATCATAACCATGAAACTAGAATAGAGCTGCCATATCAAGTTCCAGCCATAGTATATTTACATACCTACTTAAGTTGACTGGATCAGATAAGAGATCCTTACTTTATCAAACAAGCTCCGACCGCAACCCAATCGAAGATATTGGTGTCTATTCTGTGTGACGCTAACAAATCTAATATTAATATCAATGTATTGCTGTTTAACAAATTTCTTAATATCGCCAGCCAAGTGCAACTGATTATCAGGATTCTATATAAATATGAATCTGAATATAAATATTCCGCATCAAATAAAAGAAGAATCACGTAAATACAATCATAAATCTTAGCATAATCGGTATACATAAAAAATGCGTGTGTGGCAAAAGGTTCGCCTACATTACACTTCCAAAAACGAGCTTATACGCTATGACATATACGCGTATAAAACGCTAGTCTGAATCCGCAGTTTATGTTCACGCCAAGAAACACTTGTATTGTATGAGTCTAGCCGTGCACCAGCGTGAGTTCTGCACCGCGCGGTGCAGAACTCACGCTGGTGCACGGGTGCCTCTCCGACGCATTGTGGAAACGTATAACACACACTTCCACGATTTGGATATTTTTGCACTTTCGCACTTTAAGTTCAAAAAATGGCTATTGAACTACTAATATAGTTATTAATACCTACTCACTAGTACCTACATACTTCTCTGCTTAATTAATGCGCGCATTTATTATTACTTATTTTTAACATTACTTCGCGGACATTGGAGAGGGTTACACGTTTACCTATTCTTAAAATTTATATTGTAATAATTTAACTATACCTAATGTGTAACTGTTTTATGTCCCAATAAAGTAAAATAAATAAAATAAAAATAGACAAACGTTAACCTCATAAATCAATAAAACTTCTATTTATAACTGTTCACAAATCTGACGACAAGAGCCCATTTTATTGTTGCTTGGTAACTGAAAATAAATTGAAATCGTTTCAGCTTTGAAGGTGAAGCTACGAGAATGCGAAACCTCGATTTTATATTGTAAATTATGTTTTCTCTATCCCATAATAATAATTGCGTGACAGTTTTTAATCGACGCGGCTACGTCAAAAGGAGAAGGTTCTCAACGGGACCATAAAAAAATAATATAGTTTGTGCTCTAGATATTTACTTATATGAACATTTTTTTATTTAAATTTAATTAAATTTATTTATTTTTACAGAAGGCTTACAGACTAATAAATAACTAAATATTACAAATAGATTGACATAGTGCTAATAACAAGCCTCCGCATATAGAGAGATATACATTTTTGTTTGTGTGACGATGTAATTGTCGTTGGCAAGACGTTTTTGAATTTTAGCGAGTCTCGCTAGACTCATACAATACAAGTGTTTCTTGGCGTGAACATAAACTGCGGATTCAGACTAGCGTTTTATACGCGTATATGTCATAGCGTATAAGCTCGTTTTTGGAAGTGTAATGTAGGCGAACCTTTTGCCACACACGCATTTTTTATGTATACCGATTATGCTAAGATTTATGATTGTATTTACGTGATTCTTCTTTTATTTGATGCGGAATATTTATATTCAGATTCATATTTATATAGAATCCTGATAATCAGTTGCACTTGGCTGGCGATATTAAGAAATTTGTTAAACAGCAATACATTGATATTAATATTAGATTTGTTAGCGTCACACAGAATAGACACCAATATCTTCGATTGGGTTGCGGTCGGAGCTTGTTTGATAAAGTAAGGATCTCTTATCTGATCCAGTCAACTTAAGTAGGTATGTAAATATACTATGGCTGGAACTTGATATGGCAGCTCTATTCTAGTTTCATGGTTATGATAACTCCTTTTGATAAAGCATTGCTTTGCCACGACTACCTAGATATAGCAGTACAGTAGGTAGATAGATAGATATTCCTTATTGCGTCCCTTATTGTTTATGTACAATTGGCGGATTTACTTCTAACAGATTAGACCGACAGTATTTCTTCCAGATAACTGTTGAATGGACTAAATTGGCACTCAAGAGAGGCTAGTAATGTTTGGGAAAGTATGTCATATAAACATTATGGTAGATTACACTAATACAAATATAATACAATATGTACATATGACGTTGATCCCTTGGAGCCGTGGGAGACCTCTGGTATGGGACGCAACTTGTGTGGATACACTGGCTCCCTCCCACCTTCAAGTAAGTTCGCGTTCAGGCGGTGCTGTAGCGGAGGCTGCTGAGAACTCGAAACGGAGTAAATATGCTGCCATAGGTGATGGCTATATATTTATTCCGTTTGGGGTCGAAACAATGGGTCCCTGGGGCCCAGAAGCACGGTCCCTTGTCAAGGAGTTGTCCAAACGACTTATAGAGCACTCTGGTGATCAAAGAGCTGGCACGTACCTCGGCCAACGCATAAGCCTTGCGATCCAAAGAGGTAACGTCGCTAGCTTTTTGGGCACCTTACCGGCAGATGGTGACTTGAAAGCGGTTTTTTATCTATAAGTTATTCTTTTATTTGTAATTTAGTATTTTTATTTTAAGTTTATAATGATAGTTTTAGTTTGTACGTAGTTTTAATCTATTTCCAATATCTATGTTAGTATAGTTTTAATTTATTTATTACATTTATAGTTAGTTATTTTTTAGTGATTTCTCAAACAATTTGTATAAAGTTATGTTTATAAATGAAATAATAAACCTAATATGTACATTTATTTCTATAATATAAATAAAAAAATACCAAATTTAACGGAGGAAATTTGAGAATACTTAAAATAAATAGTTCTTCATTGTCATAGTGTCTTATAAATAATGGCAGGTCATTCCATAGACAAGATGCTTGAACTGTAAAGGATTTTTCAAGAAAGTTTGTGGAATATAATAGCATCAGATTTTTCTGTGATCTTAAGGCTCTTGAATATTAATCACGTAGGAAGTCAAATCGGTCCATAAGATAGTGGCGAGGAGCAGGATTGAGCAAAATATTGTAAAGATTTTAAGTTTAAGTATTTAAGTGTTTCGGCGGAGTCTCATAGATAACCATTTGAGTGTTTTATGCAATTTAGCTATCTAAATGCAATAGTGATGCATAATATGAATAAATAGCATATGAGCATATTTTCGAAGGCCAAATGTGATTTTTTGCTGAAGTTCGCAGACGCTGAAGGTTATAAAGTGTTTCTGTGAGATCTAGTTATCTGTACATGCATAGTCCTGAAGAAAGGAGGTTTGAGCATGCGACACTTCAAAAAAGACATTGTTTTAGTTTAATTTAGTTTAAAAATATCATACAGTTTTACACGATTTCTCAATCTGGATCCCTAAATTTCTATTTGTGTTACTGAATGGTCACAGAATTGTCAAAAACTAACCGTGGAAGTTACGACCAAGCAATATGTAAGTGACTTGTCGTGGAATACCTATATAATAATATCAATGGACATTATTCACACACGGCCATCTGATCCCAAACTAAGCAGAGCTTGTACTATGGAAACACGATAACTGATATACTACATTCATACTACTTTTCTTTTGTAAATACATGTTCATGCACACAAATATTTGTCCTGGGTGGGAATCGAACCCACGACCTCCGACGTGAAACTCAAGCAATCGCCAATCTACCAGGCCCGTCAATAACAGTTGCATTAATTTTCGTTCTTTCGACTGATTTAACACTAGGTTACAAAAATATACAAATATCTGCATTGCGGGGTACTTTACAAAATTTGACGGACAGAAAGCACTTGGTGTGTAAATTGTACACAGTTGTTTTAAGTTTGGATCCAGTATAACTGTGCGGCGATAAAATTAGAAATCTGGTATCGGGTTAGTAAGTGGCAAGACGTCTACCTTGCTACTATGCTACACGGCCCTGCTAAACGTAAATTGCTGCTTCTTGCTGTAGTTTGTTTAACAAAGTACAGACGCTAGCACATCAAGATACCCCAATCTGTCAAATTTCCCAATTGAAAGTGAACCTTATGCTTACGTGATAAAGTTGAAAATCTATTAAAGAAATTTGACAGGTTTGGTAGCTGGATGTGCTGGCGTCTGTACAATTAGCGCTAAGTTTCATGGGATCCACATCTTCAGCAAACCAGTCGCAAAATTATATGCGGCAGCAGGTCCCATGCGAGGAATGCGTATATCAACTCTCTTTTTATTTCTTAAATTCTTTTCGTAATCTCTTTTTTCATAACTCCTTAATTAATCCACCATCCATCGCAACGGTTGTCTGGAAAAGATCCCTACAAAGCGATTAGACCGCCGATTGTACCTGTATTTGCTTATATTATATTATGTATTGTGTTTTCTGGTGCAATAAAGTGTACTCTATTTATCTCTATTCATCTATCTATCTAAATTAGATGCAGCACTGTTAAAACGATATGTGGCATTTAATCAATCAAAGTCAGTAGCTATCGTGTAAGTGAAATCAAATAAATTGTACTGCGGATTAATTATTGCATTGGGTGTTTTACGCATTTCAAATAGAGCAACCTCAATCAGTGTACATATTGAAAAGAAAACCAACACTTATGTGTTTTAATTGTGAATACATATTATAACAATTCAAGCTTTTGTATGGCATCTAAGAATTCGCTGTAGTGCTTTTATAAGACTGTATATAATAATATCTTACTTATCGATATACCTAGTCTCTGTCACCAATACTTAGGCTCTGATGTGACTTAACGACTATTGACTACAACCGGGACCGACAGCTTCACGTGTTCTCCAAATCACAGAGACACTCAGAAGTTAAACCACTTTGGCGGCCATTCGTCTATGGCCAACTTTATCATATTAGCATTAGGTTCTTCACTTTCAATTGGGACAATTTGACAGATTGGGGAAGCTTGATGTGCTGGCGTCTGTACAAGTCGAGGTAATATAGTGTTACTAATTAGTCTGGCAGAAGCGCCAACTGTCTACTAGCGACTACCTAACTGCAGTCACCAACTCACCATACCATCGCGGTAAATCTACGGCAAACCCCTCCAAATGGCAACGGGAAAGGCCTATGTCCAGTAGTGGACGACATCAGCCTGATGAATATATTTAGACACTAAGTGCTATACACTAATTAAGTCTTCAAAAATATAGGCAGATTCTTGTTAAGGTTACGGAACTTTCAACCTATTAACAAGAATCTGCGTATATATGTTTTACCGGTAATTAAGAAAGTTTATATTAGTTGTTAAAATATCAATGTGACCAAAACCCTCGTTGTGAAATTTCGCCTTTCTCAAGCACTTTGAGTAATCATGTTAGTCGAAAGACGTTCACTGTTGGACGAAGGCCTCCCCAAAAGATTTCCATAATGGAGTTGTAACCATCATTTGGATTGATATCCCATAATCTCCACGCGTGGCAGACGGGTTAGCGATCGCAGTATGATGGGCATTCAAATTCAAATATTCAAATATATTTAATTCGCAAAAAATATGGTTACAGACAGATGGATGGAGAGTCTTAAAGTAAGTTCCACATATTTTGTCGTACTGACATGCAAAAAATGGTTTACATAGTACACAGAGAGACACTACTGCCCGTTTTTAGGTAGATATTCCTTCTACGCCCCCCATGGGATGATATGGGGTGGCGACATTCCATGCTGTCAGCCACGCAGCAAACTTGGAGCATATTTTTTATAATATGGCAACATATTCAATTTCACTATCTTCGGGAAATTGTACCATCTCAAAATTGGATCACCTAACTACTCGGAATAACTGATAAGCAATTACTTAGCGGCGACCTCTTCAAATTTTCTTTATAGTATTTACGTATATTATTCGTATATTATTATTTAATATTCTTTATAGTATTTATATAGTACGAAAGATTCGCCTGTCGTAGCCAAAGATAAAACGGTTAAATATGTTGGTAGATTTAGTGAGATCACATCTTAATAGAGAAAATATTCTTCGATCCCGTTACTAGTCCAATTTAAAGTTCAAGTATAAACTCTTTGCTGAAACGTGAAATGTTGAATATCGTCCTAAAGTCTCGAGGGAAGAGCGCTGCATGTAAAGTCTCATTTCCGAGAAAAAGGATAAGGATGTTTTGACTCAGACTCTCATCTTGTTATAGTCAGCAACAATAGCTTCACAGGCTCAACTATTATCGCTCTCTATTATTCTGGGACCATCAACTGCTACAAATAAAATTTACTATGCGGAATGTATCACATTAATATTATAAATAATCTATGTGTTGAAGATTTCACAATGTATATATACCGCTGTTCATGTTCATATTAACTTGCTTCTTACAAGCGGTGACCTGTTATTGGCTTTATGGCGCTTAGTAACGCTATTTGTATTTGTATATCAAGCTGTTGGTCTTCCTATTAAACAAATAAATAAATAAAGGCGAAAGTTTGTGAGTGTGTATCTTTGTTACTTCTTCACGTCTAAATGGATGGAGCAATTTTAATAAAACTTGGTATGGAGTTAGCTGACACCCTGGATTAACACATAGGATATAATTTATAAACTTGGACGCGGGTTAAACCGCGGGGCACAGCTAGTTAGTACTGGGATAAATAATGCGATGTAGATCCATTTAATCTTATAATACCATAGGGCTGCTATCTGGCAGGGGGAGGAGATCAGTATCCTCCAAGTCACGGGGACTTCCAGATTCCGGAATGCAGCTAGCCGGTATATGTATCCTGGGGTAGTAGTAATACTTGTCACATGAATAAGAATGGCTGGCTGTGTGGTGACGGCCTAGAGAATATCACCACCCCCTCTCATCCCGTGGGGGGACGTAGAAGTCGTCCCGAGGGAATATATACCAGAGAACGGGCAGCAGCGTTCTCCTGAGTACCATGTCTATCCTACTGCGATCGCCAACCCGCCTGCCAAGCGTGGCGATTATGCGATATCCTCCCAAATGATGGACACAACAAAACCGCGGCCCCCAGTCCCCGGCAGCCCTGCTATTCCCAGCCGTGGTAACAGCCGTGGTTACGGCAGGGCAGGGGGTGCTAAGAATCACCAGTAGATTCCACGTTACCAAAACCGACGACCTCTGGCCCTGGCAACATACAACACACGCACACTACGGACCGACGAGAAGATGATCGAACTGGAGGAAGAATTGAGCAGGTTACATTGGGACATAATAGGATTATCTGAAGTCCGAAGAGAGGGGGAGGACACGATAATCCTGAAATCCGGGAATCTGCTCTATTTCCGGGAGGGCGACAAACTGTCCCAAGGTGGTGTTGGGTTCATAGTCCACAAGTCCCTCGTCCACAACATAGTGAAAATCGAGAGTGTGTCGACTAGGGTTGCGTACCTTATACTCAGAATTACCAAGCGGTATTCGTTGAAGGTCATACAGGTTTACGCGCCGACTTCGACGCACTCCGACGATGATGTTGAGGTCATGTATGAGGATATTTCTAGAGCCATACATACCTCGAACTCTTATTTCACCGTGGTCATGGGGGACTTTAACGCGAAGCTGGGTAAACGATTCGGGAATGAGCTGAGAGTGGGGCAATTTGGAACTGGAGACCGGAATCCCCGGGGCCAAATGTTGGCCGACTTCATGGAGAAGGAGGGACTCTTTATGATGAACTCCTTTTTCAAGAAGCCGGAATACCGCAAATGGACCTGGGTAAGCCCCGATGGTAAAACAAAAAACGAGATAGACTTTATCTTGTCGACGAGTAGACAGATGTTCAATGACGTCTCAGTGATCAATACGGTTAAAACCGGGAGCGATCACAGACTGGTGAGAGGCTCATTGAACCTAAATGTCAAGCTCCAGAGGTCCCGACTGATAAAGTCTACGCTCCGACCTTTACCCATCCACATCCAAAACCCTAAACCCTTTCAGCTCGAACTACAAAACCGTTTCGAATGCCTAGCAGATTGCGAGGAAGTGTACTCATACCACGACAGGCTCGTAGAAGCTGTCCATACGGCTGGGTCTAAGGTCTTCAAGGCCCACCGTACAAACAGAACCAAAAAGATCCGACTATACCCTGCAGATTATGGACGAAAGACGGAAAATGGTTCTGACATCCTCTGATGATGCTAGCAAATACCGGCAGCTCAACAGACAGATCTCAAAGTCTCTGACTTGCGACACGCGCCAATTTAATACAAATTGTATTAAAGAAGCCAATGAGCGGAACAAAGCCTCAAAGTGTTTGCAAGAGAACTGTCTGTTGGACAGAGCCAACTAACGAAGCTGAAGACTGAGGATGGCAGAATCGTCACGTCTAGACCTGAGTTGCTGGGAGAGATCGAGAGGTTCTATGGACAGCTGTATACGAAAACCCAGTCACCTGACAATAGTTGTGCCTCAGATCCCAGAGCACGACTAACCCAACACTTCACCGACGACATCCCGGACGTCAGCCTGTGCGAGATTAGAATGGCTCTCGAACAGCTTAAGAACAACAAGGCGCCTGGTGATGATGGATTTACGAAGGCGGGTGGTACACCAATCCTACGGGCCCTTCAGAAGTTATTTAACTCCGTCATACTAGAAGGTCAAACGCCACAAGCATGGCACAGGGGTGTGGTGGTGCTCTTCTTCAAAAAGGGCGATAAAACCCTCTTGAAGAATTACAGACCCATAACTCTGCTGAGCCATGTTTACAAGTTGTTTTCGAGGGTCATTACGAATTGTCTCGCACGCAGGTTTGACGACTTCCAGCCTCCCGAACCGGTTTCCGTAAAGGCTTTAGTACCATAGACCACATACATACGCTGCGGCAGGTTATACAGAAGACCGAAAAGTATAACCAGCCATTATGCTTAGCGTTTGTGGACTATGAGAAAGCCTTTGATTCGATCGAAACTTGGGCCGTACTGAGGTCTCTCCAAAGGTGCCAAATCGACTACCGGTATATCGAGGTGTTAAAGTGTTTGTACGAAAACGCCACTATGTCAGTGCGACTCCAGGACCAGTACTCGAATCCTATCCACTTGCAGACAGGTGTGAGACAGGGAGATGTTATATCTCCGAAACTGTTCACCGCTGCATTGGAAGATGTCTTCAAGCTTCTGGACTGGAAAGGCTTTGGCATCAATGTCAATGGCGAGTACATCACCCACCTTCGATTTGCCGACGATATAGTTGTCATGGCTGAGACCCTTGACGACCTCGGTACAATGCTCGATGGCCTCAGCAGAGTCTCTCAACAAGTGGGTCTGAAAATGAACATGGATAAGACGAAAATCATGTCGAACATCGATGTTGCACCCACTCAATTGAAAGTTGGAGACTCTGCACTCGAAGTTGTAGAGAACTATATTTACCTAGGACAGACCATCCAACTAGGTAGGTCCAACTTCGAGAAAGAGGTCAATCGTAGAATCCAACTCGGCTGGGCAGCGTTCGGGAAGCTACGTAATATCTTCTCGTCCCAAATACCGCAGTGTCTCAAGTCGAAAGTCGTCGACCAGTGTGTGTTGCCAGTGATGACTTACGGAACGGAGACGTGGTCGCTCACTATGGGCCTTATCAGGCGGCTCAAGGTCACCCAAAGAGCAATGGAAAGGGCTATGCTTGGAGTTTCCCTGCGAGACCGAATCAGAAATGATGAGATCCGCAGGCGAACCAAAGTAACCGACATAGCCGTAAGAATTGCCAAGCTGAAGTGGCAGTGGGCAGGGCACATAGCTCGTAGAGCCGACGGCCGCTGGGGCAGAAAGGTTCTCGAGTGGCGACCACGAACCAGAAGACGCAGCGTGGTCAGGCCCCCTACAAGATAGACCGATGATATTGTGCGGGTCGCTGGAAATCGCTGGATGCGGATAGCGCAAGACCGGCAATTGTGGAGATCTTTGGGGGAGGCCTTTGTCCAGCAGTGGACGTCTTTCGGCTGATATGATGATGATGATGATATGATGAATTAGAACTCCTTTTAAGTTCAACTTCGGGCATCACCACGCAATCTGTCGTCCATTTTAGAAAAATAAAAGTGCCATTTAGCACCTGCGCACAGTATGGAGTAGCCAAGCAGATATCACAGAATATCATCGGCTACCAATAATTAGGATTCTTGTCATAAATGTAAAATAAATCTGAAAGATTGAGCGCGTGGTTTCTTTGATCTATTGCCGTGAAAGGGAGATCTTAGTTTCAATTCCGACAAGGAAAGTCAAAGCACAATTTCAAGCATTTCAACTAGATTATTCTACGACTAAGTATACAACTTAAAATTAAATATTTTGCTAGGTTTTAAGTTTTAACAATCAAAATAAACCGGTCACGTGCGTAGCGGTTGCGTGTCTTTCTTAGATGTAGGAGAAGTAATAATAATAATAATAATATCTATATATTGTCCCTAGATATATAATATAATATCTAGGGACAATGTCACACAGATCATCCTAGCCCGAAACTAAGCAAAGCTTGTACTATGGGTACCAGGCGACGATATACATATTAATATAGATAGATAAATACTTAAATTCATAGAAAACATCCATGACTCAGAAACAAATATTCGTACTCATCGCAAAAATATTTGCACTTACCGGGATTCGAACCCAGGACCACCAGCTTCGTAGGCAGGAGCACTACCAACTAGGCTACGGTGACCGTCAAGTAATGTAAATAATATTATACCTATAAAAACCGCATCACACAACCAAGTTTGTATTGTTGTTAGAAAATTCATTCTAGTAATATTATATATGCGAAAGTTTGTGAGCGTGGGACTGTGTGAGTGTATGTTTGTAACTTCTTCACGTCCAAACGGCTAGAGTGATTTTAATAAAATTTGTATAAAATTAATAAAGTACGGAGTTAGCCTGGATTAACACATAGGCTATAATTTATAAAGTTTAATGCGGGTAAAACCGCGGGGCACAGATTTTTTTTTTTTGTTAAGGCAGGGGGAATGCCTACGCATGCATCCCGTAAAAAGTGTCTACGGGTGGGTATGTCGGACTCGCACCGACTAAACCTACCTGCCGTGGACTTCTCTTGGCGCCTTATGGGGGGAGCCCCGGGAACGCGGGTATGCTGCTCCGGTGCCCCCCTTTTTGCGCCATGCCCCAGATGGTCGGGACACGTACCCTGGGAGGGCTCAGAATTACCCTCCCCTATTGCCGACTCCTGCCAGTACGGCACAGCGACTGCGCCACAAACAGTACGCTGTCTTCCCAGAGCTGCACGTGACGGCAGTAGAGGACACTTCTCTGACTGCCGCCGCAGCCCCGAGGGGGAGTTGGGCTACCGGCTACCGCCGCCACCCCGACGCCTCCTCCGTCTGCGAGCAGGATCAGCTCTCTCTCGCTCCCGCTCGGCGGCCTCCTTTTGGAGCATGACTGCCTCACAAAAGGAGACCACGGCGTCCCATTTGGGGGGGTTACCCGCCAGCATCGCCCCTACGATTGCCGGCGGGGATAGATCCCGTCCGATCTCTGCGACTAAGACTCGCCTTTCGGCCTCCCAGGCCGAACACTCAGCGAGAGTGTGCTGGGCAGAGTCTAAGTCGCTCCCGCAGTGGTGTCAGTGTGTCGTCGCTTCTCGGCCTATCCGGTTCAGATACTCGCCGAAACACCCATGTCCGGTGAGTATCTGAGTCAGTCTGTAGGTCACGCAACCACCTCTCCTTCCCACCCAGGCTTCGAGGTGAGGCAGGATGGCACCGACGGCGCGCTGACGAGCGTTTAAACGTAGCTCTAGCCGTGCGCGCCATTGCACTAGTACGTGCTGGTGGACATCCCGTCTGTATTCAATGAGCGTCTGTTCTGGCGCCCTCCCGTTCTCCCGGCGGACGCGGATTTCGGTGAAAACCGCTGCGTCAACTGCCGCCAGGAGGTCAAATGGCGGGAGGCGCGCCAGGAGTGTCGCCGCCTCGAAAGATACCGAACGGTATCCTCGTGCGATCCGTATGGCCACCACGGGCTGCAGCCTATTGAGCAACAAACGCTACGAACATACCTATGTGTTGCTTGGCGTGATACCTGTAGGTACTTTCAACATACGACGACTACAAGTAGGTACTTCAGTCTATTTTCCAAAGAACATAAAATATTTTTGGGATCAGATGTGTGTGAATAATGTCTCACGATATTATTATTATTATGCCTCGTTGGTCTAGTGTTAGCGTGTTCACCCGCAAAGAACGAGGTGCTGGGTTCAAATCCCGGGTCGGGCCAAAAGTGATTTTGGGACTTTTCTGTAAAAAGAAGAATTTCTCAGAATCAGCTCGTAGTCTGGGAGTTGACGGTATTATACCCCTGTGACTCGGAGAGCACGTAAAGCCGTCGGTCCTGTGCCTGACCTCTTTGCGGTCGTGTCGCTAGGCGTCCCATCGGATCACGAGAGTTATGGAATAGAAAGTGCTCCTGTTGGCGCACACACTGGTGCACTATAATATGGCCCGCGCAGATGGCTAATCTCTATTGAGACTGGCCGCCGTGGCCGATATACGGATAGGAGGACATTATTTATTATTATTATTGATAAATTAAGTAATTCTGCTGTGTGGCTTAAGGCATAGAATATCTCCACCCCATTTCATCCTGTGGAGTGCGTAGAAGTCGACCCGAGAGAATATATATGGCCTTTGCGTCTGTTACAGACGATTTACGGCGCATTGTCTGAGAGACATTTCTTATTGTGGCTAAACAAACCGATGCGAGAGCGACATAGCCTGCCGCAGGCCTGACAAGAGAAGTTTGCGGTGGTTGGCGCCGAGCCGCTTTCATGTCGCTTCTGTCTCTTCTCAGCAAGTACTCCGAACCAGGCTTCATCACAGATCTTACGACCCTCCACTACACGTTTGCGCCATTCAACTCTATTTTCAGCGAGCTTTTCCCAGCTACAGTGGTCAATTTTAAAAGCGGCCATATCCCGCTTTGTGCAGTCTTTAAAGCGAAGCAGAGGTCTACCGACATCACGCTTCGCATTAGCTACCGCACCCAACAGAACATATCGTGGTATTCGAGTGGGTTCCATTCTGTGCACATGCCCAACGTAAACGCTTCTGTTTAAGAAACGCTGTCAGGCTAGGTAGCAGTGCTATTTCTAGAACTCTCTCGTTAGTGACCCTATCTTGCCATGTAATGGCCAAGATCTTACAAAGACAACGCATGTAAAAGGAAACTATATTTACCACAGAATAGGCAGCAGCGTTCCTCTGTCTACTATGACTATCATACTGCGATCGCCAATCCATCTGCCAAGCGTGGCATATCCCCGCATTCTTGGGAGATGCTCTTGGATCAATGGACGTCTTTCGGCTGACATGATTAAGTAGAAGAAGAAGTACACTTTATTGCAAAAATAAGTAAAACAAAACAATGGTTACAAACAAGCAAATAAACTTATTAGGCAATTGGCGGCGTTATCGCTAAAAGCGATCTCTTCCAGGCAACCATTTTGCGTTGAATGGACCAGGAGCTCTACCGGCTAAGTCACCGAACATCGATTTCTTAAACGGCGTTCAAATAAATAAAGGATAAAAATTACTTGATCAATCGTTAAATCGGCTTCAACGTTGACAATCGACTCCGGACCATTTATGACGTCACATGTGCTCATGGAAGCCGATTTAACGATTGATTAAGTAATTTTTAACCTTTATTTATTTGAACACCGTTTAAGAAATCGATGTGGGGCGACTCAGCCGGTAGAGCCCCTGAATTGAAAATAACCTGATGAAAGTAGCAGAAGATGTACTAATTGCAATTAGTAGTAATAAATTTAAATTAATCTAATATTACGTACGAATACGTAACAAGTCATACGACTATACATATACATAAATAGATACATATGTATAAATATATTTACAAATATAAGTGTAAGGATACCATTTCACAAAAGGAAAGCAGTAGATTTATTGCCTAGTAGATATCGTCAAATAGTGCTGTTACACCATATTTTTAAGTACATGCTGTGATTGAGCGCACCTGATCTAAGTAATACTTTAGCATTAAAAATACATACTAATTCTATAATAAATCATTATTAGTGTTGCAGATAAAATAATGGATCATTAATATTAAACAACCAATAAAGTAGATTATAATTTTATCGAACTAATAGCTTAATTCTTCACGGGAGCTTTTTGATATTTAAGTTATTATATCATGAATAATGTAGTAAATTTTTAAGTGCATCTTTTCTTCATATTATTATTACATCACACTAATATTATAGAGGCGAACGTTTATGAGTGTGTACGTTTGTTACATCTTAACGTCTAAAAAGATGGAGCGATTTAAAAAAAAAATCGTATGGAGCTAGCTGACACCCTAGATTAACCCATAGGCTATTTATAAAGTTTAACGCGGGTTAAACCGCGGGGCAAAGCTAGTATTATATCA